>OY744483.1:157895744-160295744 GCA_963556165.1 Tipula helvola
GACGTTTGTGCTACATAATCCATATAAACCAAAGAGTTTCGATTCCAAAAACATTTCGTGGTAGACAAAATGATTTGGATTGTGTTGTGTGATATATTGTATATAATTTACCCCGGTTCCGAATAAAGTAGTTGCACATAAATTAAGACAAAACAATGAACTTTTGAAAAAAGAATTCGATAATTTGAAGAATTCTATGAATATTGGGTCCAAAGAAAATGATGGATTAAACGTCAACCAAGCTGTTGTTATTCCTAATCAAAAACTAGTAGCACCACAAAGGAGTAAGTATTTAAAAATGTACGCTTTGTTGTTTATATACCTACTATCATATTGTTTATTTAATGCTTACAGAATATAAGTGCTCCTTAAAATCTTGCTCTTTGAAAACACGATAACGTCGTCAAACCAATTATAAATGGGATGGCCACATAGAATTTTATACCAGCTCAATTCAGCAAGTAAAATATGGTGATTGTCAAAAATTTAAATTAAAATTTTACACGTGAAAGTTGTATGGTGCTAATCGGAAATTTAGTGCTTTCATTGCTGTACTTAAAAATCTGGTTTTAATGTTTCATTCCCAGAAAACAAATATCTAGCTGTTACGGGTCAAGTTAAAACCAGAGTAATCGACCTTGATAAAAATCGTGAACCTTACTATGCATGTACGATTCGGGCAAATATCACGATTAATAAAAATCGTTTCAAAACATTATGTAAAAAATTTAATTCAGCCGTGGATGTATCTCAAGGAATTTCGTTGGCAACGTGTCATCATGTATTTTGCAATAATTGCATGACGTCCCATATAAAAAGTAGTCAGACACCAGTAATGAAATTGTCCAGTAGCGAAATGTTCGCATAAATTGAAGGAAAATAATATTCATGCGTATATGACCGAACCAGAATTTCAAGTATATTTACAAAGTTTGCATGCGGCTGAGGCTGACAATTTCTTCTACTGCACAAATAAATCGTGTAATGGATGTATTTCGATTAATCGAACTAACCGGGATAAAATTGTACTCCTTTATTGTACCGAATGTGGTCAGTTTAATTGCATCGATTGCAAAACGATTCACACTGGGATAACATGTGATTAATTTCAAAGGAAAAATAATTCCCAAAATTTGCCAACCGTTCCAGCTGGAAATAATAACATGGGAACTTTTACTAAAAATATAATTTAGAGATTATATATTACAAATGGGACGATCGATTTGCAAGACAGGCTAAAGTTGAGCTTAACACTGCTTCTGTGGGTGATATGTAGTTCAGCCAGACGAAAATATGAAAATGGATCATATAACAGTATGGTCCTACTCAAAGGGGTTAAAGAGAAAATCGTTACTGATTCTTTAAATCATGTGTTCATCAACAATATGTATGAATTTTTATCAGGGTTTGAGAATTACGTATTGCAGCTGATTAAAACCGATTTATTTCGAAATCCGGAGTGTTTAAAAAAACATATAAAAATTCTATAATGCCGAAGAAATCGCCGTATTCGAGAAAAGAGAAGTTTGATAAGAAACAAGAAAGTTACGGATCAACCGAAATTTGAGCTTTTAAATTTATACTCGACGAAAGTGGATCAATTTAACTGGTTGCGAGATTTGACGGCAGAAAATATCAACACTGTCGAAGGAATTATTTCAACGAAAATTTAATTTTTTATAAACAATCTTGCCGGTTTTCGGGCAAAAAAATAATTGAACCAATCATAAGCACAATCGATATATCCAAAGAATATTTCGGAATCAAAGGATTAAATATTCTGCGAACAGGACTTAATAAGTGTTTCAGTATAAACTCCATCGACTACAATAATATGAGAATAATGAGCATGTTCGTCCTTCATCTAATTAACAATACTGATACATATGAGTTTAATTTGTGCGAACATTTGTGGTGCTCGTTAATTAAATACATCTATAACGAATTTAACAGAAAGGAACCTTGTAATATTATTAAACATTCAATAAAAAAAATGTAATAAAAAAATTATTCAACTTTCAATAAAAATCTGGTTAAAATGATAGTCTTATGAATTGAATTCAAATTTCTGTAGAATTGATAAATTTGATCTTGTAAAATCGACGATACCTATAAATGGACGTCCAATTCTTACCGAATAGGTATATTTTTGAGATGTTATTAAATTCGATCGGTAATTTTAAAACTGTTGGTCTCATCGAAATGAATACGATCAAATATACTTTAACACCTACCTGCAAAATACTTGTAAACATATTATGACACGTCAAAATTAAACGGGGTCAATCCGGCCGATATGATAAAATAATTGATATATACATAATATGCTGGCTGGTCGGTAATAAAGAAAAAAAAACAGTATTGTACTAGAAAAGGATAAAATATATTTTTAATTTTAAAATTTTGCAATTTTTTAATTTATACTGTTTTTAATTTACTATTTAACAGAATTATTGCACTGTTAAAAATATTTTCAAAATTCGAAATTCGAATTTTCGAAAAAGAAAAAAACCTTGTGTAGCTAACTTCATAGTATCTTACGTCATTGATTTCGTTTTTATAATTTTATACTGTATTTACATTACTTTTTTACATATACATACAAAGAAAAAGTAAAATTTGTACAATTTTATTTTTAATTATAATTATCAAATTACTAAATTTAATTTATTAGTTTTAAAATATGTTATACTAAAAGGTTTGCTTTAAATATAAACCAAAAAACATTTTCTGTTACGAGTATTTTTCATTCATAAAATTGTAATCAAAAATGATCAATTTTACAAGGGTTCTTATGGGAAAACGTAAAATGTAGACCCATTAAATTAAGCTTCTTAATTTAAAGGGTCGATGCTGATGGCTTGTATATCTAGGAGCTTTGATGATATTAACTAACCATAACCGTTATTGAATATTCTAGAAACCCGAAACCGTATGATATGAAAAAATAAAAAAAACTTTTTAGCACATGGTACACTAAAAAGAAAATAATTTTAATCACTTATAACTAATTAACTGTTATTTTTCACCGTAATTCGTGTGATCATGAATAGTTTTTCAGATTCGACACATTTTGTATTATATTAAAAATAAAATTCACTTATATATACGTTCCACTGCACGAATGTTTGTGAGCTTCACTGTTATCAGTTTATATGGGAATAACTTAAATGTTTCATAACTTTTAAATTTACCGAGATGTATTTGTCTTACAAACTATACATTATTCTACTAATTAAACACTATCCGAAACCACTATTAAATATTTAAAAATCGAAAAATTTTTTGTATATCAAAAAAAAATTTTTTTATTCCCATAACCACTTTATCACTATATTATCACTAACTATCACCATTTTAATTGAATTATTAATATTAATTATTAGCACTATATTAATTATTATTAAATTATTCACTATTTATCACTATTTATTATTATATTAAACTATATATTGAATTTAGAAAACCGCATGGTTTGCAAAAAAATATTTTTGCTAAACCATAAAAACATTCGATAATGTTTACGGTTAATTCTATTGTTGAATTTTATTTTTTATTTTTTTTTTTAATATTTAAGAGCACTGATTATTTTATGATGTTGTCCGGTTGACGATCGATCACAGAATCCCAGGGTTTACCCTCTGGGTCCTGAGGATGCTACACTAAATGGTCGTCCTATAAATAACGTATCACTAATTTTTACTCGAAATTTACACGATGATCAACGTGTTTACAATTCTCCGACGAATTCTGATGATGTTGCATTGATTTTTGTTTCAAGTCGCGATTGTAATATACCAGCTACACTCGACTTTGTTGTACATCCAGCTGACTCTAGAACCATGAAAAGAATTAATCCATTATCCAAACACCTTGATCCAATGATATTTCCACTTTTTTCCTAATGGACAATATGGCTGGACAACTAATATGAATCATTCTTCGGAAAATGCCACTACAATCCGAAACAAAATTACAGCACAACAATTTTATTCCCAAATTGCAGTCCATTTCAACGTTTTTAACCCATTGCATTATGGTGGGAAACTATTTCAGCAATACTTAGTTTATTGCTACGCTACAGTTAAAGCTAATAGATTAAATTTTATACGAACCAATCAGCGATCTCTTCGTGTGGAATGTTATCAAGGTCTTTAAGATTATGTCAATAACTTAGCTCAAAATAGAAGTGTTAGTGTAGGTAATTTGTATATACTGCCCTCTTTATTTACTGGCGGTCCATGGTTTATGGCAAAATCCATCGAGGACTGAAATTAAAGATGAACTTTAAACTTTCCAAAATCCTCCAGACCGCCCAGATATAGTTACACGAGTTTTTAATTTAAAGCTAAAAGTATTTTTAGATGTTATTGTTAAAAAGCAGATATTTGGAACTGTTGTTTCGTACGTTTATACAATTGAACATCAAAAACGTAAATTACCACACGCACATTGTCTATTCACGCTTAAAAATGAGGATACATTTAGAACATCCGATGACATTGACAACATAATTTGCGCTGAAATTCCATATCAGAATGAAGAACCACGACTTTATGAAATAATTATAAAACAAAATGTTCATGGTCCATGTGGAGAATTGAACAGAAATTGTGTTTGCATGGTTGATGGAAAATGTTCAAAACAATTCCCAAAAAGACACTGCAGTGAGACTGACATTTCCGTAGATAATTATCCAAAATATAGGCGAGACGTCCTCCTACTAATTTAGAAAATCAACTCAGATCACGATCGAACATTGTAATTGATAACCGTTTTGTTGTTCCTTATAATCCTTTCCTGAGTCTTAAATATAACGCTCATATAAACCGTTGAACTTTGCTCAACAGTCAAAGCAATAAAGTATATACATAAATACATAACTAAGGGTCAAGACTGCGCAAGAATTGGAGTTGCGGTTGATTCTGCTGACAATACAAGCAATGTTATAGATTATGATGAAATAAATCAATACCTAAATTGTTGATATATTAGTTCGCAGGAAGCTGCTTGGCATATCCAGGAGCTTCCAATTCATGGCCAATCACATAATAATGTTGTTACACTATCTGTTCATTTACAAGATGGTCAATCAATATTTTTCACCGAAGATAATATTGAAAATGCTTTAAGAAGAGAGTCTGTTAGGGTCACAACTTTAACCGCATTTTTTGAATTAAATTCTATAGAAAGCTATCGGTAGAATCATTTCAGTTTCTCCAAAAAATGTTGAGTTATATCATTTAAGGCTACTACTTCTTAAACTGAAGGGCTCTGAGGCTACATCTTTCGATACTTTAAAAACTTTTAATAATTGTGTATTCCCAACGTTTAAAGAAGCAGCTAAGGCCCGAGGCCTAATTAATGATAGCGTTGAGTGGCATAATTGCTTATCAGAAGCTAACATTCATATGTTGCCAAAATCGTTGCGAGCATTATTCGTTATTATACTGTGTTATTGCAATCCATCAGATCCTATTCAACTTTTTAATGATTTTAAGAACAATCTTCTGGAAGACTTTATTAATCAAGGTATGACTGAAAATGAAGCTTTGGTTCATTGCGTATTTCAATTAAAAGAACAGTGTGAGCAAGCAGGATTTGTTTTATTCTTACTTTTACCACTTCTTAATGCAACAGAAATCTTAAATCAAAACATAAATTTTGCTCCTATTATAACAACAACTGAACCTAATCTGTGGGTATTACTCAACAATGATCAGAAAATCGCAGCATCAATGGACCTGGTGGAAGTGGAAAAACATTTTTATACCGAGCGTTAATTCAAAAAATCGATGCAGAAAATAAAAATGTATTATGTGTTGCAGGAATAGCAGCAACTCTTTTACCCAAAGGAATGACATGTCATTCTCCGTTTTCATTTCCTCTCAATATGGATGCCGTGAAATTTCCACAACTTACTCGCAAAAAACGTGATTTTTTAGTATCTGTTGATTGCGTAATTTGGGATGAAGCTCCAATGGCTTCAGGCATAGCACTTGAAAATGTGGACTTAATATTTCACGATTTAATGAAAAATGATTTACCGTTTGGTGGAAAGGTAATGGTCTTAGGAGGAGATTTTCGGCAAATGTTACCTGTTGTTAGAAGAGTAAATCGTGCGTCAATTATAAATGCGACTATTAAAAAGTCCCATTTGTGGCATCACTTTAAAGTATTAAGCTTATGTACAAACATGAGAACAATAAGTGATCCACATTTTAGCAGTTGGCTTTTGAACGTTGGTGATGGGAAGAATTTTGATACCTCAAACACTAAAAAATCACAATACTCTATGCCAATACCTTCAGGTTATATTTCCGATGATCTTATTACAGATATTTTTGGTCCATCACACTGAGAAAAAAAACTATAGTAAAAATATACAAAATAGCTTAGGTGAAATAAAATACACTGAATTTTAAAACTATAGTATTTATACAAGTCTTTGTTGTTTTATACATTGTTTTCTACTGAAAACTTCGTCAAATCATCTAAAAAAAAATAATTGATTTATATAAGTAGATAAAGTGTGAAATTAACCAAGCACCTGTATAAATTAATAAAGGCTTGTATAAAATTTGTCTACATAAAACAAAAAATTACAAAAAAAAATAAAAATTATATACAAGTTACATCTAAGGCAGGCCACACACGTACAGCTTTAACTGTCAGTTATAATTGTCAGTTTTAACTGTGAACTGAGATGCCCACACACATTCAGTCTAATCCTTCAGTTATTATCATGGATTTGAATGAGCGGAACGATCCAACAGGTCGTAATACCAAAGACCCGGGTTGTAAATGCTGTTTGTAGATGTTCCAGACTTCTTTGAACCCTAATTAATTTGTATTTACTTCAAAATAAAATGAAAATTATATAAATAGTCGAACTAGTTTTGAATAATTCAATATTTTAATTATTATATGAAACGTCCTCTCATCTCAAAATTTCGACACAACACTGAGAATTGTGCAGTTAAACCCCCACACATGTTCAGTTCAGTTAATTGTTTCAGTTAAAAATATAAAAATTTTAAAGTTGTCAGTTAAACTGTACAGTTAAGTTTAACTGAACTGCCACACACGTACAGTTTAAACTGTCAGTTAAAACTGTACGTGTGTGGCCTGCCTTATATACAATAAAATGATCATGTTGTCCGTGTTCGTTTTTGTTTTATTTTTTATTTATACATATTCGCATGTAACATTTGTATACACAAATATTTTAACTAGAACAATCCAGAAAAATCCCTGTTTGCTCGATAGAGGCGGAGTTATATAAAAATAGGCCACAAGCAATCATCATAGGACTAAACAATAATCAGAAATGCAATCCCGTTATTTGAAAAAAAAAATGAGTTATGTATACCGAAAAAATCGTCGTGTAAAATGCATTGCGCATTCTCGAGTAATGATTTTTTTCCTGAAATGAACTCGCTCTTTGTAAAACAACAACAACAAATACCCGTAAAATCGAGAAATTGCAAGTATATCGTGCAAACATTTGTGAATTTGAATGTTCCCAAATTAAATGACCAGCAAAAACATGTCTATGATACCATCATGCAAGCTGTACAAAATGAATTCGGTGGACTTAGGGCCAGCAAGGCGAACGGGGCTCAGCTAGTTTATTATAAAGTTAAATTTAAATTGAGTTGAAAGTTTTATTATAGTGAAAACTAATTATTTTATGCTACCTTCGGGTTTACAGCCTTGAAAATAAAACTCTTTCTTTTACGACGACGTTTCGATATATATTATATATTCTTCAGGTCTGTATACATACATATATAAAACAACCACAAAAATATTTTTTAATAAGACAATTTATAGAAAATTTCATGCAATGCTTAATTTTGAACCTACCGTTAAATGATAATTTTCCCCCCAAATATTCCAAAGAGCAAAATGTCACACAAACACTTCAGATTGTATTACTTTATATAAAGTATGTATATAGTTATATAAAAATAAATCCGTAATTGTTTGTGTATATCTTCCAAAATATTTTCGTAGAATCAAAACATTCAAATAATTTTTGTCCGAAACTTTTTTTAGGCTAACTACATTCGAAATATTATTTTGGTTAGTGGATTATAGAATTTAGAGTTATGGATTTTCACATACTAATTTGGAAATTGTGTTAATAATACCAGAATAAACTTTGCTGAGGTCATCCGTGTCAGTTTTCTTGTTCACCAAAGTTTCCTGCTTGCCGACAATATGAGCCATTTCCAAAAACAAACGGTTCTTATAAAATTTTTCATATTCAAGAATTTTCGCTTGATTCAAATTAAATTTGGGCCCCGTAATATGAGAATGTTGGCACAGTGTGGTGGCTAGAGGATTCCTTATTGGTACCTTACAGTCAGATTTATGTTGACTTAGTCGATTCTTCAACAGTTGTTTCGTAGTTCCCACATACTTAAGACCACAGGCGCCACACGGAACCAAATACACTTCGTTAGATCGGAGTAACTCCGGTGTGCTATCTTTCAATTGACTGAAAATCTTTTTCCCCAGTGGATTAGCTGCCGAAAGAGTGATTTTGCAATTTATGTTTTCATTACGCAACACTTTAGCAATATGCTCACTTCAGCAATGCGATTCACTATATTGCTGTTATTATTAATAATATTATTATTACGGTTAATTTGGTTAAACCGATTAATCAATTTACTAATCAAATAATTTGGGTATTTATTTTTAGACAAATAATTTTTGATAATTTCATCGGTGTCAACAGTTACATCCGTGGTTAATTTTTACACTCGGTTAACAAACCCAAATGCAGTATTAACAATTTGGTTCAACGGGTGGAAACTATTAAAATTTAGAATAGTACTGCCGGAAGATAAATTGTTTGCGTACCAGACAGTATCAATTTGGCCATTATCTTTACGGATCAACAACGTGTCCAAAAAAGGTAATTTGCTCTCTGTTTCCATCTCCAAAGTAAAATAAAGTGCCAAAATAATTACAGTTAAATTTTGACAGTACTTCATTAATTTTATCTTCCGGGACACACAACAACAGATCATCAACATATTTCTTAACAAACAGAATATTAACATTAATGGAGCTGAGTACTGTGTCGAGCAACACTTCCATTATTATATCGGCTACAATCGGCGATAGCGGAGAACCCATCGCAACACCGTTAATTTATTTGTAAAAATTATTCGATGCTGTAAAGTATCCCGACTTTAAACAAAATTCCACAAGATCCAAAAATTCTGTTCTGGGAATGTTGGTGTAGGGCTCTATAGTTAACCATTTACCCGAAATCGTATCTAAAGCTAATCCGAGGTTGATGTTTGTAAAGAGTGATACCACGTCTAAGCTAATCAACATATGTCGCTGTGGGACAATCTGCTCTTTAACAAACTCAACTAAATCATACGAATTTTTACAGTTGTATCTCCGATCATCCGTTGCTACTTTCAAGAGATCGGCCAAATACTTCGATGTCTTGTATGTGGGGCTGTTGATAAACGAAACGATAGGTCTCAACGGGTGATTGTCCTTGTGTACTTTCGGAAGCCCATAAAACTTCGGAGCCATTGATGTATAGGTAGTTAGTTTCTGTTTCGTTTCCTTGTCTATAAAGTTACTTGAGTATAATTTTTGAATCTTTTTATTGTTTATGTTTTGATATGACGTTGTCGGATCCTTATGTAACCTTTGGTATGTATCTTGGTCTTGCAGTAGCTCCACAAACTTTGTATCATACTCTGACCTCAACATAACCACCGACATACCCCCTTTATCAGCACTTAACACAATAATGTTCTGATTATTCCTCAAGAAACTCTTAGCTTCCAGAGTTAGTTCCCGCAAATGTTTCTCTTTCATGTTTAGACAGAGATTTCTTGATAAAAAATTCTGGAAAACATGACAAATACTAAATCGTACGATAGTAGTTGGTTTGTGCCGGTTCTAAAAACAGCCGAAACTTTGGGAGGTACTAAAAAACAGCCGAAACTTTAGGCTGTACTAAAAAAGTAATCAATTCTATTGTCCGCTAGATGGCAGCACAAACAGAGTAGTTAGCAAATACACAAACCAGAAAAAAATCAAAGAACTAAAAAGTAAAAATCTATGGTAAAAAATAGCCAAAACTTTCGGCTGAACTAAAAATATATATCATTCTATTGTCCGTCAGATGGCATATTAGCAAATACACAAACCAAAAAAAAAATCAAAGAACTAAAAAGTAAAAATCAATGGTAAAAAATAGCCAAAACTTTCGGCTGAACTAAAAATATATATCATTCTATTGTCCGTCAGATGGCATATCAAACAGAGCATTTAACAAATATACAAACCAAGCAAATTCACAAACCACAATGATAGTATTATATAGTCTGCTGGATGGCAGCACAACCATAGTATTCTACGGATGGTATAAATTTACTAAATTCACAAACCACAAGCATAGCATTCTATGGTCTCCCAGTATGCAAATTTTCCACACTGTGGAAAAATTATTCGAATTCCATACGAAATTCCATACAACAAAATATCAAAGACACATCAAATTCGTTTGAAGTGTATCGGGTTTTGCCTTTCTCTTTCTCTCACAAAAAAAATACTCACATAAAAATATCGACGCACACGCCATTTTCTACACTCAGCTGAGTTTGTCAATTTGTTGTGATTTGTGTTTTGATTGAGCCAGACGTGTGTGTGAATTAAAGTGTTTTTTTCAATTTATTCACGTCGATTATAGAATTCGCGGTTGCGGATCTATCGCGGATCGTAAACTACATATAAAAAAAATTGGAAACAATAATTTTTTATCATAGTTTCATTGAAATTCCTTAGGAAAATTTTACAATTCGTCAAAAAAAAATTGTTTTATATCGCAATAAAAATATTGCGTTTGTTCGGGGAATCAAAAAATATAAATCACATGTAAATCAATAGAAGTTTTCCAGAATACTTTGATTTACACCAATTGTTTCCAATTTTTTTATATGTAGTTTACGATCCGCGATAGATCCGCAACCGCGAATTCTATAATCGACGTGTATTTTATACTTCGTTGTAATCTTAAGAATCTTAATTATCTATATAAAGTTTATTTATTTATTTATGTATAACATTCATTATTTAAGTACATATGTATATACAAAATTATTGAATTTGTAATTGAAATAAATAAAACACTATTTTCAAATGAAAATTTTATTTTGAGTTATTATTCGCATGGAAATATTGGTTGATTCTATCAGGAAAAGACCAAAAATCTACTATGGAAATAATATTTTGTTTCCGACGGAAAATTTTTTTATAATTGCCAGAAATTAGTACGGAAAAGGATATGAAAATATGCAAATTTCCAACAAAATTCCATCTACTTTCCAAATCTGATTTTGTCTCGTTTTAGTTAGGGCACACACCCACACCGGAATTTTTGAGACACTTTTCTTTGGCGAGTAGTACACTATTCCGTGTACTTTTGATGTTTCTTTCCATAGAAACAGTATGTTTTTCGCACGAAAATTCACACGGATTTCCGTTGGGCGTGCATATTGGGCTGAATTAAAAGAAATTAAATTAAGAGAACAAACCAAATAATATTGAAATAACTAAATGTTAGCGAAGAAACATTTTGTTTGTTATTTGTATTAATAAAATTTGCTGCTGCTGCTTACAGTGGAGTTCGTACTCGTACTAAAACAAAGAAATTAAATTAAGAGAACAAACCAAATAATATTGAAATAACTAAATGTTAGCGAAGAAACATTTTGTTTGTTATTTGTATTAATAAAATTTGCTGCTGCTGCTTACAGTGGAGTTCGTACTCGTACTAAAACAGAAAAGTCTATAGAAAAAATAAAAATAAAAATAAAAAAACTTATTACTGTAGATGTCATACAAAAAAAAGAAACATTTTTTTATTTTGTATTTATAAGAATGAAGAAAAAATTTTGTTTTGTATTTATAATACGTTGTTGTTGTTGTTTACAGACAAAATAAGCAAAAATATTTTTAATTGAAAAATGAAAGTATAAAAAATAAAAGTATTTATAATACGTTGTTGTTGTTGTTGATTACAGACAAAATAAGAAAATATTTTTAATTGAAAATGAAAAATGAAAGCATAATAAAAAATAAAAAAAAAAAGTATGTATGTTACTTATATAATTATTTAACCTTAACATGAAAAACAAGAATACGCAGCAGACTATATAATACTATCATTGTGGTTTGTGAATGTGCTTGGTTTGTATATTTGTTAAATGCTCAAAATTGAAAGGAAAAGTGAAGAGTATAATAAAAAACCAAAATGTTACTTACATATATATATAATTATTTAATATTAAGATATGTAACTAAAGTTTACTGTATAATAAAAAATAAAAAATAAAGTATGTATGTTACTTATATAATTATTTAACTTTAACATGAAAAACAAGAATACGTAACCATGTTTTTATTTTTTTTTTTATTTTTTTTTTATTAAGTATTTAATTATATAAATATATTAAGATAATATGTAACTAAAGTTTAATTGTATAATGATGCCTGTAACTGATAACAACAACAATCTTGATTTTATTAATAATATTTCACGATATCTAAATTATACTACATTAGTTTATCAATGTAGATTAAGGAATATTATACCAGATAACATTATAGAAGAAATCGATATGGATTACATTAACACAGATAATAAAGTGCGTGCTTTATTATATAAAATAATTCAAATGAAAAAAGGAAGAGAGTTGTCAAATGTTTTATTTTATATTATAGATAAATTATTAAATACAATACAATGTATACCTTTAAATTGAGTTAAGACATATAAATTGAAAAAAATAAAAATAAAAAAAAAAACTATAAATACGACTTCTTTATTTGATTAACAATATTTATTGAAAAATGATACGAACTCCATTTACAATGATGATATCCGGACCATCAGGGTGTGGAAAAACTACATTTGTTCTCAACTTACTTAATACCCTAGAGAAATTTAAGAAAGTTCTATGGTGCAATGCTGAAATAAATGCAATACCGAACAATGTTTACAATTATAGTAATATTGAAGTTTTAAAAGATATTCCAGACAATTTTGATAATATACCATTTAATACCCTAATTATTTTAGATGATTTAATGTTAGAAGCTTATAACAAAAACGTTTGTGAGTTGTTTACTAAAGGTTCTCATCATAGAAATTTATCAGTTATTTTAACAACTCAAAACGTTTTTCATCAAGGGAAACATGCACGTGATATTTCGTTAAACTGTAAATATTTAGTTTTTTTTAAGAATCCGAGAGATAAGTCTCAAATTGTACCATTAGCTAGGCAAATTTATCCAGAAAATTCTAGTGAATTAATTAAGGTATATAAGGAAGTGACTGAAAAGCCATTCAGTTATTTGTTATTTGATTTAACTCAAACTGGAAGTGAACTGACACGATTTCGAACAGATATTTTTAACAAAGACTATTTGGTTTGTTATATACCAAAATCTGTTTTAGGAAATAGAAAAATTTGCAACGAATATGAAAAAATTAATGGTGAACAAGCATTTTCTACACATATTGAAAAATGCTAACCCTCAATTACGTAAAAATATATTAAAAAATTCAAAACCTGAATTAATAAAAGCATTGTGTGAAATATGTATGAATACCTTAAATGGAAATATGAAGATTTCAAAATCGATTAAATCACGATTAAAAAAGTATAAAAAGACTTTACGTAATTTATCATCACCAAAAGTAAAGTTGTCACGAAAGCGAAAAATACTTATTCAAAAGGGTGGTTTTCTACCAGTTTTATTAGGTTCATTATTAGCAGGTGCTGTTGGAAAACTAGTTGAACATTTTACACAATGAATAGAAATCAAGCGCTTTTACAAAAAATGATTTTAATATCTCCAGATTTATTTAAAAAATGGAAACAAATGTTAATCGATGAAGAACAGCTATCAGAGATAGATCGTAAATTAAAAAATATTATTTCAAATAAATCAATGAATGAAACAGATAAATGGTATAACTATCGTCAAGTGATACTTCAAAATCCTCATAAATTTAGATATTGGCAAAATAAGAATATACAAAAATCTATTGGTACTCAGAGTGAGGATATTCCACATCGAACTATAGGAACTCATAGTGATATGCAAGATAATATAAGATCTATAGAAACTCAGACTGATAATATTGTAATTGAAGAAGAAGATAAACCAAAATTTGTTCCGAAAACTGAAGATGTTGAAAGAAGGCATAGTAGTCCGAATATTTTAGAAATAAAATCATCTAAATTAAAACAAAATCCACGAGTTTTGCTAGAACAAATACCATCAGAAATAGAGATAATTAAACCTAAATCCGAGGCAGAGAAGAATGCTAATGCATTAATAGTTGAATCTGCTTTAAGAAAAAAGGCACTAGCACAAATGAAGCCTGGAGGTAAACTTGAATTAAAAAAAACAAAAAAGGGGGTTGGAAATAAAATAATAGGAGCAAGATATTATGATGCAATTAATGATGATATTATTTCAGTAGATTTATCAACTGATGATGAGTTAGAAGAAGAAGTTGATAGGTATGCTACTCGTCCTTTTCAGCCTAATAAAAAACAGTCTGGAAAGGGTGTATCATCAAGAATCACTAAGCTTAAAACATATAAAAATAAAATTCCATGGACAGTATATAGAGAAAAGGTATAAAAGAAGATACACAAAAAAAATGTTTTACATATTTCAACAACATGTTGATTACAGAAGATAACTTTTATATCTGTTTATTAAGTAATAGTTCTTTAGATATTTATCCAGATAATGTTTTATCTACGTTCACCAATAAACTTCATGTTCCAATTACTTTTAATGATTCTTGGAGTGTTGGGGTGACTGAAATAAGTTTTAATAATTTTCATTCACCGCAAATATCAAAAATATTAAATTTAAATCAAGTATTAAATCAAGAGCATATCTCTAGGAAAAATTATCTAAGTAAGAAAGTTAAAAGAAATGTTACATTCAACAAAGTTACAATTAATGTAGAAGGTGAAAAAGACTATAGAATCGAATTTACTGCAGACGATCTTGCTAAGCTTGGTAAAACAAAATTTATATCTTTTACTACATTTCTTGAAAATATGCATCATTACGTTGTGAGTAATGAAAAGACATTTAATCATGATAAAGCATGTAGAAAAGTTAAAGAAATTTTGTTTGAAAAAATTAGTAAAATAAATTTAGATAATATAACACATAAAAAAGTTAAACGAGGTGAATTAGAATACAGTTTTAAAATTAATTTACCTAATCATAAGAGTGAAATAAAGAATATAACTTTAAAATATAAGATTTATGAGAGTATTGAGGAATTTCTAGATTTTATTTTATCACAAATTTCGAAATCCGTAAAACTAGAACAAAAAGATTTAAAATCATTATTTAATATATTTTATAGTGAATATGATATGATAACAAATGTAACTGAAAAACAACCTACAAATTTGTTAAAGATTACATTTTCAGAATTTAATACATCATTTGAGGCTGGTGAGACATTACTTCAAGAAATATTTAAGAAACCTACTAACTTAGATAATTTTTTGTTATTTATTTCTCAAAACTTAAATACACCTCAGAATCTATCTATAACAGAATATTTAACATTAAAAGATAATATTAAATTTTCGATAATAGAAGCGTTACGTGGAGATAATTTTACAGCTAATCAAATTACTAAAACTGAATCGAAAAATACTATTTCTATTAATATTCCAGTTGCAAAAAAATCAGATTATACATTTGAAATGCAAAAAATTATTGTTGAAATAAAACAATATGATAGAATGCAACACTTTTTAAAAGAAATCTTATTACAACTTCCAAAAGATAAAAGAAATGTAGACATTTTAATAGAATATTTAGAAGTTAACTTTGCTTTGATTCGAAGAAGACAAATACCTCAGACGGATGATATAATATACACAAAAATTGATGGACGAGATGTTGTTGTAGTTCCATATGCACTTCAAAATTTAACACCTCCTTCTAAAAATGTATTAATTTTACCAGCACCAGATGAGGTTGGTTCATCATTATTTCACATTCCAAGGCAGATAGTAGATACAATAACAAAACCAATTATTAATACAGTGTTACCATCACCAACTCAATCTAATCAAAATCCTGTTAATCCAATATCACAATTACCATCAACACCTCAATCTAATATTATTGAATATATATACATTTATACTGATATAATTAAACCCAGATTTATCGGGAAAGATAAATCTAGATTTTTACGTTTAATTCCAATTTTTAATAATGAAAACCGAGTTCGTTTTGATCATGTTGAATATTGTCCATTAGAAAAAACTTATATTGACTCAATATCTATTTTAATAACGGATGGATATAGTGAAAGAATTAATTTTGTTGATAGCTATTTACCTACATATATAATGCTTCACTTTAGAAAGAATAGTATAAATATGAGTTAAAAATCTTAAAATACTTAGTTAAAACATTACAATGGATAAAGAATATACGAAATATTATTTACTACAAGCAGGTGGTAGTATGAGTGATATAGGACACTTATATACACAACCACATATTTTACAAAGTGGAAGTGGTATAGGTAGTATTTTCAGTGGATTATTTAAATTCTTGAGACCAATGATTTCAACAGGTCTTAATGAAATTAAAAATCAATCATTTAAAACCGGAGCTGCTATATTACGTGATGCTAGTACTAAACCACTTAGAGAAGTTTTAAAAGAACAGGGAAAATTAGCTGTACAAGATTTAGCCGTAAAAGGTTTGAAAACACTAGCAAAACCTCAAGAAGGAACGGGGTGTTGTAAAAAAGCTATAAAAAGAAGACGTGTTAATCAAAATTTTAATCATTCGATTACACCATTGAAACGAAAGCGTCGACAAAAGAAACGAATATTAGATATTTTTAATTAAAGATGTCCAGAGAATGTATGAAAGCTGAATTAGATTTATTTTCATATAGACCTATACAATCAAATATTCTAGATACATATGAAGTTGTACATAAACCACTAGCTTCATTAGATAATCCTTCCACAATCGAATTTGCATTGTTAGGTCGTGGAGACACCTACAGAGATCTATCAAGTGTTCAACTTCGTTTAAGAGTTAAACTGTTTAAAGATGATAAGGGTGGAGTACTTGATAATACAACTAATATTGGTGTAGCTAACAATATTTTACATTCACTTTTTAGACAATGTACAGTATATTTAAATAATAAACCAGTTGCACAATCTGATATTAATTATCATTATCGATCATATATTGAAACAATATTAAATTATGGTAGTGATGCAGCTTCAACTCACCTTGAATCTGTTGGTTGGTTTATGGATAAAGGTAATTTGGATTCGATTGAGAGTGGTAAAAATGCTGGGTTAGACTCTCGAAAGGCACTATTTAAGAATAGTGAAGAAGTTGAATTAATTGGACGATTACATGTAGATATTTTCAATCAGAATAAGCTTTTATTAAATAATGTTGACGTTCGAATAGTTTTGAGTTTAGAGAAACCTGAATTTTATATAATGGAAGCTGATACTGGTAACGCAACGGTTAAAATATTAGATGCCTCTTTACATATGAATGAAGTTAAAGTAAATCCAAATATCTTGATTGCGCATCATAATGTTTTAGAGAAGCAGAATGCTATTTATCCATATAAACGTGTTGAAGTGAAATCATTTACTATACCAGCAGGGAGTTCTTCTCTATCATTGGATAATGTTGTTTTAGGTACTTTACCAAACCTTTTAATTTTTGCAATGGTTGATAATTCATCATATATTGGAAAACGAAGTAGTAACCCATACACTTTCAATCATTATAAGTTATCCAGCTTCAATTTGGTCAGGAATGGTGTTCAAGTACCGAATCAACCGATTGAATTAAACTATAATAAACCAAATGCCTACATTAGCACACGTGCATACTCTACATTATTTAATGGAACTGGTATTAATCATTTCGATAAAGGGCATCAGATTACAAAAAAATTATTTGATAAAGGATGTTTCATGCTTGCTTTTGATTTAACGGCAGATCAATCAGCTAATTCTTTATGTGAGAATCTTTTAAACGATGGTAATATTAGAATAGAAGGGCGGTTTTCTGAATCATTACCTTCTTCAATAACATGTCTTGTATATTCTGAGTTTAATGCAATTATGGAAATTAATAAAAACCGTAATGTTTTCACAAATTTTTAAGGTAGACTATAAATAGAGATTACAGATATCAATTCCATACACATTAAAATGTATAATTTTGAAATATTGAGTGCTTTAGAATCGAATAAATGTATAAATAAGTATATGTATGGTGTTTATCCTCTGGATCAAATACCACATCAAATAAAATCAAAACCCATCTTTTTTGTAATAAACACACATAAGGCAAAGTATAAAGGAGAACATTGGGTTGCGATTTACATTCCCATTAAAGGGTACGCAATATATTTTGATTCATACGGATTTCCTCCACGTCATACTGAAATTAAAACTTTCTTAAAAAATAATTGTAAGAAATACATATACAATAAACGTCAACTACAAAGTAGTATTAGTACAGTATGTGGTGAATTTTGCTGTATGTTTTTATTATACCAATGTCGAAAGAAGAATTTAAAATCATTTTATACCCGATTTGGAACTAAAAGTTTAATATCTAATGATATTAAAATTAAAAAATCATTTACATCGTCTTACAAATTACATAATGTATATAAATATTATAAAATATGTTCTAAGTATCAAAAATGCAAAAGTCAAAATTAGTTTTACTTTAGCCTTTGAAAGATGAAGAACAAAATACCAGATTTGTTACTTTCATATACATATTTTTCATATACATTACTATAATTTTAATAAACAAAACCAGCAGCTTCAAAATAATAGATTTTTCAACATTTATGAAAATATATAAATTACGTGAAGAAATAAATAAATACATGAATGATAATGAGTTAGGGATCATTAAAACTAATGAGTTTATTTTATCGAAAAACAAACAAGGAGTGATAACTATTCAAGATTGTAATATGAAAATTACTTTAAAGGAAAAAGAATGGAGTCGATTATATAAATTAATACCATTCATATCAGCAGTGACAAATTATCAACATCGAACTGCTTATCTTGTAACAGATTATTATGAATCTTACTTAAAACTGTGTGTGGATAAGAAGATTTTACAGCTTGATCAACCTCCGATGTTACCATATGAAATAGAATTAAATACAAGTATTAACTATTCAAGACTATTTTATGAACTTCCTATTTTTTGTGAAACTAAATTATTTAATGATTATTTTAAAGAGATTCTTCATGAATCTATAAATACTTGTGTCAATTAATTTATAAAGTCAGTCGTTAATTAAATCTTCAACAAAATGTATCCAGAATATTCAGATATCGAAACTCAGTTCAATATGAGTTCAGCTCAGCATATGTTACATAAAAATCGAATGGCTTCATACAAGAAGAAATGGCCTCAATCATTAAAATATCTAGCTGAGTCATTATGTGATGCAGGATTTTACTACACACAGCGAGGTGATGAGGTACAATGCTTTTGCTGTGGAGGAATATTAAAAAACTGGAATGATTCCGATCAACCGTGGGAACAACATGCTATATGGTTTCCAAAATGTGACTATATGAATATGGTGAAGGGATTAGAGTATATTAATTTCATTAAAGAAAAAATTGTTGTTAAAGTATAACTAACTAAAACTATGTAATAAATAAAACAAAATAAAATAAAATAATAAAATATCAGTATATTACTAAACACGTACAAACATGTTTTATTTTTTTTTTTTATTTTTTTAATTTTTATTAAAAGGAATGCTCTGAGGTTAATATTCTTTTAGATGGAAAAGCTGCTTAGTTCTATAAAATATTAGTGAAACATTCTATAAATAGCTGAGTGTAAACTAATAAACTTTAGTAAAACGTTGACTACGGTATCGTAAACAATAAGAATGTTTAATAATTTATCAAATAATCAGCCTAAACGAGGTGATCTGTCGATCGATTCCATATGCAATAGTCAAGTGGGATCATCATGCTTTTCTAATCATTCAAAAGGAGATTGGCCAGATTCAATGAGAAATATTACACCAAATATGACGGAAAAATCAAAACTAAAAGTTTGGTGGATGGACATCGCGGGAAGTGAAAATTGGTCAGATTCAATGCAAAAAGAATCAAACCGATTGATTACTTACAATCCATCAGTTTGGATGAAGTTCGAGGTTGATCCGAAAGCACTAGCTGCAGCTGGATTTTTTTATTATGGTAAAGATGATAAAACAAAATGCTTCAGCTGTAAACGTATAATAGAAGATTGGAATTTTACCGATCATCCATGGGACGAGCATGCATTTTGGTTTCCAAATTGTAAGTTTCTATTACAAGAAAAAGGACCAATGTTTGTGGCGAGCATCCAGAAAAGATGGAACCAACACTTAAAAATGTTAAACCAAGACATAAACAACAATGAAAAAAAAGAATTAAATATTTTTTAAAAGCATTAATAAATGGTTAAAACCAAATATTTTTATAATTTTTTATTATTAATACATTAAAACAAAATTATTTATTAACTAAAGCCTGATATTTTAAACATCATCTCCCTTCATCCATTGATGTGATAAAAGTTACACAGTTTCGCATTACCCAATTTGTTGGTTTTAAAAAAAATAAATTTGTAATGCAGCATTTTCTTTTGATCTAAGAAATTGTATGATCAATCTTGAACCGTAAACAGTCAATTAGCTTTAATATTTATTTGAAAACTAAAGAAAGACAAGAAATGCTTATATATAGGCTTTGAAATATATATATAATTTTCATTATTAAATCAATAACGCAATGAGTCGTATTCAAATTGTAGATGAATTACATAAGCCAGCACGTAAACATTTTACTCGACGTCAAGTTAAAATTTTAGGAATCGATGACTTATGGCAGGCAGATCTTGTGGAAATGATTCCATACGCAAAAGAAAATGCCAACTTTAAATATCTTCTAACCGTAATCGATACATTCTCTAAATTTGCTTGGGTTATACCTGTAAAGAATAAAACTTCGCAGGTATAGTAGTATTCAAATCTCGCTGGAATTCTGACAGTTCTCGCGCAGAAAAAACATGGCGGATACACAGTGATGTACTATTTCGGCTTAATTGTTTACATTTTTATGTTGTATTTGTACTTCAGTTTTTAGGTTAGGTTTTTATTTATATCATTTTATTTTATTATTTATATGTTATAACGTTTTGAACCACAAAATGTTTTTATAATTTTATTTTAAAAGAATCGTTTGAAATCGATAATCGAAGAATTAATGCAATTTAACAATTTTTTTACGTTATTGTGGTTTTGATCGATATGACTGGCATTTAGTTATTTATTTTCCTTAGTCCGTCCGAAAATTAAATGTTGACGTTGTTTCCATAGGCGTGCAATATTTTTTTACACCTATTAATTTTCACATGAAATTTGATTGTAATAACATAAAATCATAAACATTTTGAATGTTTTGTGTATTAAAACTGAAATATAATACATTTGAATGATTATTTATTATTTTAATTAGGTTTACTATCTAATATAAATGCGACTCATCAAAATTTTTATAAATTTTTTTTCTACATCACTGGAAGCTGCGCAGAACAATTCATATTTTTTTTTTTTTAAGATCTGAATAGGACTATAATTGTAAATGAAATGACTAAAATTTTCCGTCATAGTAAAAGAATACCGAGAAACCTTCAAACAGATATGGGAACTGAATTCTACAATAAACATTTTAATCATCTAATGAAACAATACAATATCAATCATTATTCTACATTCAGTCACATAAAAGCAGGTATAGTAGAAAGATTTAATCGAACACTAAAAGAACAGATGTGGAAGATGTTTAGCCTTCAGGGATCTTATAAATGGTTAAATATTCTAGAAAAGTTAGTAGAGAAATACAACAACAAAAAACATCGAACAATTAAATTAGCTCCAGTAGCGGTTACTAAGGCAAATGAGAAAGAAATATTAAAACGAGTATATATGCCGATATCTAAATTAATATATAAAAACAAATTTCATGTGGGCGATTTCGTTCGAGTTAGCAAATTTAAAACAGTTTTTGAAAAAGGATATACTCCAAACTGGTCTACTGAAATATTTAAAATCTTAAACATTAATCATAAATTTCCTATAACATATTTACTAGAGGATTATCAAGGAAATCCAATAGCTGGTCGGTTTTATGAACAAGAACTGCAAAAGACCAATCATCCGAATACTTACCTTGTAGAGAAAATCTTGAAAAGGAAAGCTGATAGAATTTACGTTAAATGGTTAGGTTTTACTTCATCACACAACTCATGGATTAATAAAAACGATTTACTTTAAATACTTTTATTTATTTATGCAATATACATTATTTTATAAACTAAGCTCAATAATAATAATATAAACAATTGATGTACTTATAAGATTAAATAAAAAAAAATAAAAATTAAACTATATTACAGATTAAAAATAATTTTAGTTTACTATATTACATGATATTTTTCAATATCCTTATGTCCCCAGGGTAATGTTTCAAATGTGTTAGGAATAATAAATCTTTTATCATCAGAATTATCTAAACATAGTTTATTTACCATTTGTGTATATAAATCATGTTTTATACTACGAAACATAAGCTGATTTCGGGTAATAATCTCATTATTGAAAATACAGTTTTTATAATCTATGGAATTGATTTCTTTTTGTACAACATTTTTTTTTAATTCCTTTAATTTTTTTAATTTCTACATCATTTTCGGTTACCAAACAATATGATTTAGCTTTTATTCCTATAAATAACAAACCAAATAATATTGAAATAACTAAATGTTAGCGAAGAAACATAATGTTTGTTATT
The DNA here is from genome assembly GCA_963556165.1 of Tipula helvola. NCBI lineage: Eukaryota > Metazoa > Arthropoda > Insecta > Diptera > Tipulidae > Tipula > Tipula helvola. The sequence continues at coordinate 157,918,739 of OY744483.1, forward strand.
CGTACTAATAAAATTTGCTGCTGCTTACAGTGGAAAATTTTATTAACTCAGTGAAGAAACATTTTGTATTTCGTACTCGTACTAAAACAAAAAAGTCTATAGATCATGTTTAGCACTTGTACTAAACATCAACTTCGCCATCATTTACGCTAGGTGCGCTAGTGTAAATTACCTCATTTGTTATGGAAAAGATAATTCACACTAGCGACAATTGCGGTACTAAAATGAACAAATATCACGATCTATAGATCATGTTTAGCACTTGTACTAAACATCAACTTCGCCATCATTTACGCTAGGTGCGCTAGTGTAAATTACCTCATTTGTTATGGAAAAGATAATTCTCACTAGCGACAATTGCGGTACTAAAATGAACAAATATCACGATCTATAGATCATGTTTAGCATTTGTACTAAACATCAACTTCGCCATCATTTACGCTAGGTGCGCTAGTGTAAATTATCTCATTTGTTATGGAAAAGATAATTCACACTAGCTACAATTGCGTAACTAAAATGAACAAATATCACGATCTATAGATCGTGATATTTGTTCATTTTAGTACCGCAATTATCGCTAGTGTGAATTATCTTTTCCATAACAAATGAGATAATTTAAACTAGCGCACCTAGCGTAAATGATGGCGAAGTTGATGTTTGGTACATAAGTAAAAATATTTTTAATTGAAAAATGAAAGTATAATAATAAAAAAAAAAAATAAAAGTATTTATAATACGTTGTTGTTGTTGTTGTTGTTGTTGATTACAGATAAAATAAGTAAAAATATTTTTAATTGAAAATGAAAAATGAAAGGAAAATTTTATTAACTCAGTGAAGAAACATTTTGTATTTCGTACTCCCCAATATGCACCCCCAACGGAAATCCGTGTGAATTTTCGTGCGAAAAACATACTGTTTCTATGGAAAGAAACATCAAAAGTACACGGAATAGTGTACTACTCGCCAAAGAAAAGTGTCTCAAAAATTACGGTGTGGGTGTGTGCCCTAACTAAAACGAGACAAAATCAGATTTGGAAAGTAGATGGAATTTTGTTGGAAATTTGCATATTTTCATATCCTTTTCCATACTAATTTCTGGCAATTATAAAAAAGTTTTCCGTCGGAAACAAAATATTATTTCCATAGTAGATTTTTGGTCTTTTCCTGATGGAATCAACCAATAATTCCATGCGAATAATAACTCAAAATAAAATTTTCATTTCAAAATAGTGTTTTATTTATTTCAATTACAAATTCAATAATTTTGTATATATGTATGTACTTAAATAATAAATGTTATACATATGTAAATAAATAAATAAACTTATATTATAATAATTGCGTTTAATGTGTAAAACATAATTAGATAATTAATATTCTTAAGATTACAACGAAGTATAAAATAAATTTAAATAATAAATTGATAGATAATAAATTGAAAAAACACTTTATTTCACACACACTACACACGTCTGGCTCAATCAAAACACAAATCACAACAAATTGACAAACTCAGCTGAGGGTAGAAAATGGCGTGTGCGTCGATACTTATATGTGAATATTTTTTTTTTGTGAGAGAAAGAGAAAGACAAAACCCGATGCACTTCAAACGAATTTGATGTGTCTTTGATATTTTATTGTATGGAATTTCGTATGAAATTCGAATAATTTTTCCACAGTGTGGAAAATTTGCATACTGGGTCGTACTAAAACAGAAAAGTCTATAGAAAAAAAAATAAAAAAAAAAAAACTTATTACTGTAGATGTCATACAAAAAAAAGAAACATTTTTTTCTTTTGTATTTATAAGAGCGAAGAAAAAATTTTGTTTTGTATTTATAATACGTTGTTGTTGTTGTTGTTGTTTACAGTAAAAATATTTTTAATTGAAAATGAAAAATGAAAGCATAATAAAAAAAAAAAAAATAATAATAATAATAATAAAAGTATGTATGTTAACAGAAAAGTCTAAAGAAAAAAAGAAAAAACTTATTACAGTAGATGTCGTACTCAGCCAAGAAACTTTTTTTTTTTTTTATTTCGTACTCGTACTAAAAAAGAAAAGCTTTAACGATAGATAGATAGATAGATAGTTCCGCTAGATGGTAGAAGCATCATACATTTAGTAAATTAACAAACCGAAATCAAAGTATATAATCATGTCTACAAAACTGTTTTAAAATCTTATTAAATTAAAAAGAACGAAGAAAAAATTTTGTTTTGTATTTCTAATTGACGATTTTCCGCGAAAGGGTTGCCATCTATGATGAACTAACTTTAGTGCTATACAATTAATTTGATGTTTGATTTAGTATGTGAAATAAACATTTAAATGATATACAAACGAATTCCAATGAATAATAATTTAATTTTAATAAACAAAATTGTACCTATCAGCCATTTCAGACTAAAACATTATAATCCACTAAACGTCAAATTTGATTTATCCATAGCAGTATAGCACTAAACCTACGCGACATCTATATCAGTAAAATCGTCAATACGTTGTGTTGTTAAATAATATCGTCAACATTTAAAAATAATTATATCAAGTGAGCTTTTAAATGTAGCAATAATATTCCCGTTTCTATGACATTGGCATTTCTGTAACGAAACGTCAATCAAGAAGAATATAAAATTTATTACAACCGTAAAATATTATTTCCGATCATGTTTTTATTGTTTTATTGTTTTTAAATTAACAAAAAAATTATTATTTTGATTACGTTTTCATTATTCTATATATTATAAAATAGTACATATTTTATTTACGACACGTCATTTTTTGATTCATTTGCATAATTCTTAGATAAATAAAAAAACTATTGTTTAATTACTAAATAATATTTTATTATTAAATTTACAACTAGAAACAAAAATAAAGTTTTTAAATATTAGTTATACACACAATCCTCTTTTTACTTTGTGCTACCACTCCGGACAACACCAGTCGAACTCCTTAGTCAGGTAAATTTCAGGAGTTGACACATCTGCTAACAACTCGTAAATTAAAATGTCCGGATAATTCTCAGGGGTTAGTCCCTCAGATAGGCCATTCTCCAAAATTGCCTGTCTAACGATTCGTTGCAGAGTTTTAGGTTCATATCGAAGTACTGCAGTCCCCTCTTTCGTAAACGTGACAAGGTTCTCCACTGAACCTCATCTTTGCCGTAGTACCTCTATCGGTACAACTTGATAAACATTTTTTTACGTAGTACATTTTTTTTTTTTTTTCAAAAAATTTACTTTGTTGTATCTAAATAAAACTTTTTAATTAAACACATATTTATGGATAAACTTGAGGTGCCAATCAGGGAAAGTTTTTTTTTTTTTTTTTTTTTGTAAATTATTATCTTATTTACCGATAAACAGGAAACGGTAATAATAATAATAAATAAAATACAGTGGTTTTGTTCACGATAAAATTGATTTTTTTTAAATGAAAGCAAAATGGTTAAACCGCAATTAAAGAGGGAATTTCCGTCTAAAATAGATGAACCTTCCATACATCATTTAAAGAAGAAGAAAAAATACCCATCGATGATAAATGAACCAACCACATCGAAACAAATTACTTTAAATGAAGACAATGATATTACCTGTGACTGTTGTAATGTAAAAATTAGCAGATCCATGTTTATTGGTCACATGAGAAGCATCAAGCATATAAGGATTGTAAATCTCAATATGTGTTTAATTAAAAAGTTTTATTTGGATACAACAAAGTAAATTTTTTGAATAAAAAAAAAAAATGAACTACGTAAAAAATGTTTATCAAGTTGTACCGATAGAGGTACTACGGCAAAGATGGGGTTCAGTGGAGAACCTTGTCACGTTTACGAAAGAGGGGACTGCAGTACTTCGATATGAACCTAAAACTCTGCAACGAATCGTTAGACAGGCAATTTTGGAGAATGGCCTATCTGAGGAACTAACCCCTGAGAATTATCCGGACATTTTAATTTACGAGTTGTTAGCAGATGTGTCAACTCCTGAAATTTACCTGACTAAGGAGTTCGACTGGTGTTGTCCGGAGTGGTAGCACAAAGTAAAAAGAGGATTGTGTGTATAACTAATATTTAAAAACTTTATTTTTGTTTCTAGTTGTAAATTTAATAATAAAATATTATTTAGTAATTAAACAATAGTTTTTTTATTTATCTAAGAATTATGCAAATGAATCAAAAAATGACGTGTCGTAAATAAAATATGTACTATTTTATAATATATAGAATAATGAAAACGTGAATCAGAAAAACATGATCGGAAATAATATTTTACGGTTGTAATAAATTTTATATACGTTTATATACGTTTCGTTACAGAAATGCCAATGTCATAGAAACGGGAATATTATTGCTACATTTAAAAGCTCACTTGATATAATTATTTTTAAATGTTGACGATATATTTAACAACAACAACGTATTAGAAATACAAAACAAAATTTTTTATTCGTTCTTTTTAATTTAATAAAATTTTAAAACAGTTTTGTAGACATGATTATATACTTTGATTTCGGTTTGTTAATTTACTAAATGTATGATGCTTCTACCATCTAGCGGAACTATCTATCTATCTATCTATCGTTAAAGCTTTTCTTTTTTAGTACGAGTACGAAATAAAAAAAAAAAGTTTCTTGGCTGAGTATGACATCTACTGTAATAAGTTTTTTTCTTTTTTTTCTTTAGACTTTTCTGTTAACATACATACTTTTATTATTATTATTATTATTTTTTTTTTTTTTTATTATGCTTTCATTTTTCATTTTCAATTAAAAATATTTTTACTGTAAACAACAACAACAACAACGTATTATAAATACTTTTATTTTTTTTTCTTATTATACTTTCATTTTTCAATTAAAAATATTTTCACTTATTTTGTCTGTAAACAACAACGTGGGGAAATTTCACTTTTATATACATACATACAAACATGGTTACTTAAATAAAAAAAATTTTTTTTTTTTTATTTTAAAATTTTATTTAACATAATTTTTTTTTTTTTTTTTTTTTTTTTTTTTTTTTTTTTTTTTTTTTTTTTTATTTACAATTTTTTAAATTAATTAATATTAAAAAAAAAAAACGAAACGAAGAAAATAATCCAATAATCCATTCGCACCCATCTATAAATAAAAATTGATTTTATTATTATTAATAATTCGTACACAGAAAAATAAAAATTTTTACAAACCCAAAAATAATCGCACAACACAAAAAATAAAATTTAAGTTAACGTAAAAATAAAAGACAACCATTCATAATGGCGCCTCACACAAAACTAAAGTTGTAAAAATTTGTAAACACAAAATAAAAAGTACACACTAACGCCAGCATCTTTGCTGTGTTAAAAGTTGGAATTTGGAAACCCAACCCAATTTCATCATTTTCCGATTTTTTTGTACCAATATGCTGAAAAAAAATTCATGTTTTCAGCTTTGTTATACTTGGGTAGTGTGAATTATCTTTTCCATAACAAATGAGATAATTTAAACTAGCACACCTCGCGTAAATGATGGCGAAGTTGATGTTTGGTACAAGTGCTATTTTTATTTTTTCTATAGACTTTTCTGTTTTAGTACGAGTACGAAATACAAAATGTTTCTTCACTGAGTTAATAAAATTTTCCACTGTAAGCAGCAGCAAATTTTATTAATACAAATAACAAACAAAATGTTTCTTCGCTAACATTTAGTTATTTCAATATTATTTGGTTTGTTCTCTTAATTTAATTTCTTTTAATTCAGACCATAGCCCAGTATGCAAATTTTCCACACTGTGGAAAAATTATTCGAATTCCATACGAAATTCCATACAACAAAATAACAAAGACACATCAAATTCGTTTGAAGTGTATCGGGTTTTGTCTTTCTCTTTCTCGCTCACAAAAAAAATATTCACATATAAGTATCGACGCACACGCCATTTTCTACCCTCAGCTGAGTTTGTCAATTTGTTGTGATTTGTGTTTTGATTGAGCCAGACGTGTGTCGTGTGTGTGAATTAAAGTATTTTTTCAATTTATTATCTATCAATTTATTATTTAAATTTATTTTATACTTCGTTGTAATCTTAAGAATCTTAATTATCTAATTATGTTTTACACATTAAACGCAATTATTATAATATAAGTTTATTTATTTATTATATACATATGTAGATTATTATATACATATATAGTATAACATTTATTATTTAAGTACATACATATACATATACAAAATTATTGAATTTGTAATTGAAATAAATAAAACACTATTTTCAAATGAAAATTTTATTTTGAGTTATTATTCGCATGGAAATATTGGTTGATTCTATCAGGAAAAGACCAAAAATCTACTATGGAAATAATATTTTGTTTCCGACGGAAAACTTTTTTATAATTGCCAGAAATTAGTACGGAAAAGGATATGAAAATATGCAAATTTCCAACAAAATTCCATCTACTTTCCAAATCTGATTTTGTCTCGTTTTAGTTAGGGCACACACCCACACCGGAATTTTTGAGACACTTTTCTTTGGCGAGTAGTACACTATTCCGTGTACTTTTGATGTTTCTTTCCATAGAAACAGTATGTTTTTCGTACGAAAATTCACACGGATTTCCGTTGGCCGTGCATATTGGGAGAATGCTATGCTTGTGGTTTGTGAATTTAGTAAATTTATACCATCCGTAGAATACTATGGTTGTGCTGCCATCCAGCAGACTATATAATACTATCATTGTGGTTTGTGAATTTGCTTGGTTTGTATATTTGTTAAATGCTCTGTTTGATATGCCATCTGACGGACAATAGAATGATATATATTTTTAGTTCAGCCGAAAGTTTTGGCTATTTTTTACCATAGATTTTTACTTTTTAGTTCTTTGATTTTTTTTTTTGGTTTGTGTATTTGCTAATATGCCATCTGACGGACAATAGAATGATATATATTTTTAGTTCAGCCGAAAGTTTTGGCTATTTTTTACCACAGACTTTTACTTTTTAGTTCTTTGATTTTTTTTGGTTTGTGTATTTGCTAACTACTCTATTTGTGCTGCCATCTAGCGGACAATAGAATTGATTACTTTTTAGTACATCCTAAAGTTTCGGCTGTTTTTTAGTACATCCCAAAGTTTCGGCTGTTTTTAGAACCGGCACAAACCAACTACTTACGATGTCACGTTGGTGTTCGTTGTCAATGTTTTGAATTATTGATTCCGTTTGGGCTAACATTTTGAAATTTGGAATATCTGCCTTGTTGAAATAAGGCAAATTAAACTTTGGTCCCAAACTAATAACTTGCATAACCTTATTTGGTATGTCGACATTGCTGATATTGCGACACGCGTTATTATTTGCAATATCAAATGTAGGTCGTTGTTGGTTAAGCAATGCATTAAATTTTCTATTTACAGTGATCAATTGAAATTCAAGGGAATTCTTAAAATACAAAGCTTGCGTTTCAAAAAAGTTGTTTAAAAATCGTATGTCATTGTCAAAATTTTCCAGTTTGTTTTTGTAATTGGAAATGTACCGAACAAATTCCTTAATACGCCAGAAAGTCATCTCAATTTCAACATTTAAAACTTTTCGTTTAAAGTTTTCCATCAAATTTTGAATTTTGTTGGTAAATGGCATGTGTGGTTCAACATTTACAAATAAACATTTAATATTTTGAATAACGTGGTTGGGAAAGACGCCATACCTTCTGCATCTTGTCAAAAATACTTTCCTTGCAGTGAAACTGGCGAGTTTCCCATTCGTCTTCATATAATCCTTTATTATAACACAAACAGCGTTGTTATAATATTGCCGGATATAGTTAAAGCAGGAAACTTTGGTGAACAAGAAAACTGACACGGATGACCTTAGCAAAGTTTATTCTGCCAAAATAATATTTCGAATGTAGTTAGCCTAAAAAAAGTTTCGGACAAAAATTATTTGAATGTTTTGATTCTACGAAAATATTTTGGAAGATATACACAAACAATTACGGATTTATTTTTATATAACTATATACATACTTTATATAAAGTAATACAATCTGAAGTGTTTGTGTGACATTTTGCTTTTTGGAATATTTGGGGGGAAAATTATCATTTAACGGTAGGTTCAAAATTAAGCATTGCATGAAATTTTCTATAAATTGTCTTATTAAAAAATATTTTTGTGGTTGTTTTATATATGTATGTATACAGACCTGAAGAATATATAATATATATCGAAACGTCGTCGTAAAAGAAAGAGTTTTATTTTCAAGGCTGTAAACCCGAAGGTAGCATAAAATATAATATATCCAGCCGTTAGGAGATTTTTGTAAACTAATTAGTGATTTTATTAATTGTGACGTGTTTATAATTATTGGAAGTGCACCCAGAAAAATATAACATTTAAAATTAAAAAAAAAAATACCTTTTAAATATAAAATTAACTATTTAAAAGGATTTTCTATTTGATTAAAAGGAAAAGTCTAAAACTAAAATGATTTCTTTCATTTTAAAATGATGTATTAAATTATGTACCTTTCAGAATAAAAATAATATTCCTTTTGATTTTCTAATAATCAAAATTATTCATAATAAAATGTATTCAATCAAAATTAAAACGTTTTCCTTTTAGTTTTTTCTTAAATTCTGCAGTTTTAAATGTAAAAGATTTCTTTTTAATTTAAAATATAAACCTTTTAAATAAATGAACAAACAAACAAAATATGTATGTACATAAAAAAGAAAACAGAAAAATAACGGAATTGTTTCATTTCTGTTTTTATACAATTTAACCCTATAAATTCGAATAAATTTGCAAAATTTTTTATTTAACAAAACTAGAATTTAATAATATTTATGTATATACTATAGGTAGTGTGCAATAATTTCAATTTTACGTAAGACTGTTAAAATAATTACTAAAAATAATTTTTAATAAAACAGTTGACTTTAATAAATCGATGTAGATTATTTGTGGATCCAATCTTTAAAAACAATTCCCGTAAAGGGTTAAACTAAAATTTATTCCTTTTTTCTTGATTTTCGTATTAAGTGTTGAAGTTTTGATGAGTGCTTATCGGTTTGATTTTTAAGAGAAAAAATAATACAATATTTAATATGAGTAATGAAATACAAAGTGTAAAATTTGTAATCAGTGACAATATTGAAATTGAAAGTGCAAATAATTTCACAGTTTTAGATTGTGATCAACTTGAAGAGTCGGAAATAAAGTTTAAAGTCTTGTTAAACAGTTGGGGTGTTGCAAGCGACATTTCTGACTATTTATGGAATTTAAAAATAAATATAAACGTTTTAAAAAAGTTTGTGCCATCTGATATAGAACAAGTGTTTCCTGATTTAGATAAATACGGAGCAAAAGTTCTCTTTAGAGCTGGCCTAGAGGAATGGCGTAAAGAAATCGTAAGTACATTTATTGCAACATAACCTTATTTTTTTTTGTATACATGCGCTTTTCAAATTATGAAAAATTAAAAATGAGATTACATCGGCATAGTCGATTAATCGATTTGGCCAATTTCGAATATCAATTAATCGGAATTTTTTGTTATCCTGATTAATTGATTAAAGCAAATTTTATTTAAACTTAACATTTTTATTGTTTATTCGTGTACTAATATCAATATAAAGTTGTAGATATTAAAATACAATTTTGGTTTTGTCACTTTCTTTTTAATTTTATAATGGTACATGGAACAGAAAAAGTGTATTATTCAATTTTCAATAGAACTAGCCCGCTAGCAATGTCTATATTATTATTATCAATCATTATTTTTATTAATTACACAATATTTTACAGGGAATTCCGATGACGAATAGTTCATTTTTATGTAATAGTGCAACAACTACGTTAGATAAGCAATCATCCGACTCATTTATTCTTAAATGGGTTGAAACCACAGCCAGATCTTCACCCAGCCATTCAGTTAATACATTTCCAGATCTACGAAACATTTTAAATGATACTTGGCGTGGCAAAGAAGTGGTTCAGTTCTATACCAAATTTAAAAGATTAAATAATCCTCACCAGAAAGACATTTGCCATGCGATAACCGAATATTTTATTTCAAATCAACATAAAATGTTGTTAAGAGATATGTCAACATTTGCCGCAGAAATAGTTAAGCTATTTCCAACAGAAAAATCGGTAAATAACTTTTAAATTGTCTCAAATTATAGTTTCAATAAATATTATTATGTTATTATCGGTTAATCGACCAAACCAATTACCATAATTTCAGGAAACGTATTATATTCCAAGGCAGAAGCCCAAAAAAAAATCCTTCTGGAAAGTTATACGATATGTATCAAAATAGGATATTTCGTTTAAGAAGGATGTCCAGAGAAGCACTTTCGAATAATGCTGAACCTCCTCCAGATTCACCATATTTTGAAATCAACATAGATTCTGGTAAATATTTTATTCCTATTGCTAAAATTGATTTTTGAATTTTAATATCTATTTTGTAGAATTGTTAGACAATTTGGAGGAAATTAAATTTTGGCTGCAAAATAATTTCGAGCCGTGGAGCGAAATTTTGTCTAGGTGGACAAAATCAGCCAAATATAGATGCAACCAAATAAAAAATACAGTTTCTTTAGTTGCAATCTTAAAAGAGTGGCCACTGTATAATAGTAGCGAAGGCTATCATTTAGTAAGAAATATTAATTTCTGATAGAAGCTGCATTTCACGAAATTTGATCTGATCAAATCAAAATTTTGTTTCAAAAAAATAGTTCAATTAATGGTGTTGCTTTCAATAAAATTTTGATTTGATCAGGACCACTTTGTCAAGAAATACGGCTGCTATCAATGGCATTAATAATTACAACAATTTTTTTGTTGTTGTTTGTATTACATAGATTGACATCGATTTTGAATTTATGTACAAGGAGAAAGGAAATCTTTTAATTCGGAATTACCATGATTTTTCACTAAAAATAGAAAAATTTTATGGAAGTAACAAAGAAAAATTGAATTCAAAATTATATGAATCTTATAAAAGTTGTGAAAACGAAAGTAAGTTAGTTTTCAAAATATAAGTAATGATAAGGAACATAATCCATTTAAAAAATTAATTTTAATTTGTTTCATTTAAGGTTCTAAATGTTGCATTGCAGCATTATTATTAAACTCATTGTTGCAACCACCGAGGATTAGCAAGAAAAATAAACTAACTGTTTCGGATGCTGAAGAAGATTTTTTGGTACATGTATTGTGCATCAACAATCTACAATTGTGTATCGACAACCTAAAAAGTGAGTGTATCAAACGCAACCTGAAAATGCAACCAAAAATTATTGCTGTTGGTCCATCAATAGACAAATTAGAGCAGTTTTATATATATTTCGATGGGGTAAAATACTCCGTACCTACTTTTATTAGAGCTTTAGATATAACCATTAAATTATGTTTTGTTTTCAATCTAAAATATTCCGAGATAAGCAAGCTAGTATGGGCATTCATGCAACAGTATTTTTTCAAAATACCACCAGAAATAATTAATTCATCCGTAACAAATCTCATAAATCAAATTGAAAATCTACAGTAATTATTAAGACGCAATGAAATTAACTTTAGCTTGTTTTTTATGTGATAAGAATTTTATCACTGCTAATATACTTATAAAACATTTACAGTCAAACCATGGCGTTCCTTCAATCTTTAGATTTACGTGCAGACATCTTCAGTGTCGTCAAATTTTTCATATTTATAATTTCAAAAAGCATTTAATAAAACACGAAAAAGAAATCGAAAATCAACAAACTCGTTTACCAATCCAACAAAAACAATGCGAAACTGAAACTCGTTCTTCTTTACTAACAATTAATAGTTGTGAATCTTCAGTTGTAACTTTGGATAAATGAATAAAACTTTACAAAACTCGGTCATTGCTTTGGCATTAAAAATGCACAATCATCCTAATATTAACAGAAAAAATGTATTTGACATTCAAAGTGACATTTTAGAAAATTTCTGGCAACCATTTTCAGAATTGATTTCCAATGTTATTGTACCTGAGGTTGAAAATGTAGAAAACCGTACACGAATTGAAAATTTATTAACAGAAAATCAAAACCCTTTTAAATTGATAAAAACCGATTATTTATTTCTGAAACATTTAGAGAATTTAAAAATATTCCGTCCTCCGGAATCTTTTATTATAAATAATGAAATAGCTGAAATAATTAGCAATGGGAATCCTAACATAAAATCGGTCAATACGGAGGGGTGTTTGCTAAATATACAATTTCAAATTAAAAAGTATTTTGAAAGCGGTAATGTACTGGAAGAAACTCTTCAAAACATTTCCCAACTAGAAAATCAAAATAATCTAAAAAATTTTATTAATGGTAGCTTATGGCAGTCAAAGAAAGAAAAATGTCCCGATAAAATATTTATTCCATACTTTATATATTCGGACGATTTCGAAATCAATAATCCATTGAGTTCACATGCGGCAAACCAGTCAATCTGCGGAATTTATTACACATTTCCGCTAATTCCGGAATTTCAACTCTCCAAATTAAGTAATATATTCGTAGCTAGCTTTATCAAAGCAAGAGATAGAAGCGAATATGGAAATAGAACCGTTCTAAATAAACTTGTAACAGTGCTTAAAGAGTTAGAACATGTTGGATTGGAAATTAAAACTTCTTCCAAAAATGTAAGATTACATTTTGTGCTAGGGCAAGTTCTTGGCGACAACCTAGGTCTAAATTCCATTTTAGGATACGTTTCATCTTTTAGTAGCAATTGAGTAAGACTCAAACAAAATCTGATTATTTGGAATTTTCGGGTTCCCTTAGAAATAGAAGTAACTATCAAGATGACCTTGTTATAAACGATTATAAATTGACAGGGATTAAAGAAAATTCTATTTTTAACTCAATAGATTCTTTTCATGTAACCGAAAATTTTTGTTGTGATATTATGCACGACCTTTTTGGTGGTGTTTGTCATTACGATTTAGCTAAAATATTAAATCGTTTTATCTATGAAGATAAACTTATAAGCCTTAATTCATTCAATTATAGAAAGCAAATGTTTCAGTATGGTAAAACTGAAATTGGTAATTTAAGTCCTCCTTTTCAAAAACATCATATTCAAACTTCAAATTTTAAAATGAGTGCCAGCGAAATGAAAACCTTTGTTCATTTTATAGTCCTTATGATTGGTGATTTAATACCGGAACAAGACGAAGTATATCTATTTTTACTCACACTAGTAAAAATTATAGATTTGGTTTTGAAAAGTAATTTTCACGTAAATGATTTAACGACACTTCGTCAGTTAATTGAAAAACACAATGAGCTTTATTGTCATTTATTTCAAGATGATCTAAAACCGAAATTTCAATTTATGCTTCATTATGTAAATGTAATTGAAAAATGTGGCCCAATTAAACATATGTGGTCCTTTCGTTTTGAATCTATGCACCGTTTCCACAAGGATTACGCACATAATATAGCATCAAGAGTTAACATCCCATTGACTTTAGCTAAAAAATATGCCTTAAAATTTGCATATTTGCTTCATTCCGAATCTTTTTTTCAACCACAAATTTCGTTTGAAATAGACCCTGACAAACATTTTAAAACAGAACCTTATTTTAACAAACTGATTTTAAACAATTTTAATTCTAATTCTGTAAGTGTGGTGAGCAAGTTTATATACAAAGGTAATCTTTTTGAAAAATTTTATATCATCACCAGCACTTTTGCTGGAACAGAAATCCCCCGAGTTTTCGAAATACAAGACATAATAAAGTCAGAGGAAATTTTTTTCTTTGTTGGTAAAAAATGGAATATTATTTCTTATAACAATCACTTCTTATCTTATGTTATTGAGGAAACATGTGTGTATGAACTTATAAAACCTGAACAAATTGATGGACCGCCAATTCATAAATACTTTATAAATAATGGTTTGACTGTAATAAGATTGAAGCAGTATTTTTAATATTTTTATATTTTGAATTATATTATTATAATCGTTATTCTTAAAATTATAATGAATTTTCTGAAAACTTGAAAGTTTCTGGCTAGTTTTAATTTATTTTTTATAAAAGAACCGTATTCAAAATAAACTACAATTTATATGAAATAAAACTGAAATAAAATATGTAATTTAAATTATTTTCCTGTATTTTATTTTTATTATTATTTTTGTTTCGAAATTATACTATTCGCCAACATTTTAACAATTCGCCCTTTTAACTAAGAAACAAAAAGACCTTTATCAAATTTACAAGTTCAATTAGGATTAAAATGGCATCCTTTTGTCAAAAGAAAATGATAACATTTTCGTGAGAAGTGCGAAAAATATTATTGTAAGAATTAACCTTTTTGAATTTACATGTTATTTGAAGAGATGTCTCTTAACTTTGAAAAGAAAATTGTACTTTTAATTTTATTTTTAACTGCAAAAAATTACAGTTTTAAAAATTCGTTCTTAATTTAAAGTGATTTTCATTTAATTTTATAGGTAAATTTAATTCGGCTTCTATTTTAAATATAAATGATACATATTACTTTAAAATGGTCACCTTTTAATTTTGATTTTATCAAAAACTTTTGTTTTAAAAGGATTAGAACTATACATTTAACAATTCTTCATTTTGGTAAATTTCCATAGAGAAATCCTTTTAAATTTAGCATTGAATCTGCTTAATAATAAAACTTTTTTTTTTGGGTGTGCAAGGTAAATTGTACCATTTGTTTCAATATAATCTACGTATCTCTAATCATATATTCGTTATGAAATATATCATCCGATTTTAAAGCCGTAACTGTATTATAAGCCACGCATTTCATGGGACAGTTACATTGTACATCAGTCGATTTAATTAATTATATTGAATTTATATTGAAATTTTTCACTGAATTCGATAGTTTTTTATGTACTATCACTCCAATTGGAAGATACTGGATATAACGATTGTATTGCGCGACTGATAAGTTTTTTGAGTGTATAGTTCTTTTGATAAATGTAAGAGGTATTGCTATAATGCTGCCCGATCTAATTAAAAGATTATTTGAAATTAATTCAGCTAAATTTACTTATAAAATGAATTCGACTTCTAGTGTAACTGTTCGATAGAATTGATGGCTATAAATAGGGTGTGATTCAAAGGGCCAAATGTCAAAGGTCCGAATTTCAAAGGGCCGAAATTGTCGATGCAACGGATGCAAAGGGCCGAATGTCAAATAGCCGAATGTGTCAAAGGGCCGAATGTTACAGGGTCGAATGTGTCGAAGGGCCAAATAAGTCGAAGGGTCGAATGGGTCGAAAGGCCGAATGTGTCGAAGGGCCGAATGAGTCGATGGGAAGATTTTTTTTTAAATGAAAATTATTGCAAGAAATGCTGATCATAAAAACTAAACCCAAAAATTTTCGGAAACATTTTTGATTTTGACATTTTTTGGGATAATTTCTTAACGTGAAAGAAAATTGTATAGAAAGAGAAATTTACTTTTTGGTTCTTAGAAATATAATATGATTTAATTTGGTAGTTTAGAATAGAATTTTCATTCACTTTAAAGATCAATTATCTCAAAAAATTTAAAAATCAAAAATATATCGAAAAAATTTTGGATTTATTTTTCCTGGATCAGCATTTTTTGCAACAATTTTCATTCGGCCTTTCGAACCATTCGGCCCTTCGACACATTCGGTCCTTAGACCCATTCGGCCCTTTGATACATTCGGCCCTTTTACATTCCGCCCTTCGACATTCAGTCCTTTGACTCTTTCGGCCCGTTAACATTCGGCCCTTTGAAATTCGACCCTTTATACGTATTCCCTATAAATACACAGTTGAAATTCAATAATAGTGTACACCATTTGTTTATTTAGATACTCACCGATATAATGTTTGTGTGTTCTGAATGTAAATCGAACTTAAGTACGCCACAACTGTTAATATTACATCTTAAACTTAAACATGGTTTCAATAACAACAGTACGTTTGTTTGTAATGCAAAATTTTGTAACCAAAATTTTCAATGTATCGCTGCTTTTAAAAAACATATAACTAAATGCGAAATGAAAACGAAAACAAGACATAATCTAAAAGAGACATTGTATGGTTATTGCTACAACTGAATTCAAGTTGCCTAGATCTTTAATAGATCAGGAACTTCCATTAGATGTTGATAGTTCTTCAATTGCATTGAATGAAGATGTCTGTAATAAAACTTATAGTTTTGAGAAATGTAAAAAACAAATGTTTGAACAACTGCTTCAATTTACGTTAAACATGCATACTAAAAACAACTTTACAAGAAAAGATGTGACGACAATGCAAGAAAATATAACTGAATTGATTATAAATCCAATTTTGAACTGTCTGAAAAGTTTTAGCAGTGATTTTTGCAGTAGTGATATACAAAAAGTGGCCAGCTTTTCAAAAATGTTTACCAATCCGTTCAAAGAAATTGGAACCGAATACAAATTAATTCAAAATTTAATTAGTCGCGATCAATTTGAACGGTCTGCTGAGTTCATAATTAATCGAGAGATTTCTATTTCGCATGTAAGAGGTACCGCTGCAATGAAAGAATCTATAGATAAATGAGTAGTTATGCCTCTCGATTTTCAATTCCGAAAATTATTTGAAAAGAGTCAATCCTAAGTAATTGTATTGCAAAAATAGAAAAATTAAGTCATTGTGATTCGCCACTATCAAATTTCATTCAAGGCAAATTATGGAAAGAAAAGTGTAGCCTTTATCCAAATAAAATATAAATACCTTATTTTTTATACGTGGATGACTACGAAATTAACAATCCTCTTGGCTCACATGCAGGTTCGCAAACCGTTACAGCAGTACACTATTATTCTTTCCCTACATTGGGTGGCTCATCAAAACTTAGTCAAATATTTTTGGCCGCACTTTTTAATGCTAAGGATATTAAAAAGAATGGAAACGATCTTGTTATAAATACGTTAGTTGCTAACATTACTTCTTTAGAAATTAATGGTTTAAACATTAACGACCCGAATGGCAGCAATACTTTAGTACATTTTGTGCTAGGTTTAGTTCTTGGCGACAATTTGGGATTGAATCAACTGTTGGAGTTTTCCAAGTCTTTTTCTTCAAATATGTACTGTAGATTTTGCAAGGAAATTAAAAAAGATGCCGCTAAATTAACAATTGAGAATCCATTAAGTCTTAGAAACGAAATAAATTACAATGAAGATATTATGCTTGAAAACGTATCACTAACTGGCGTTCACAAAAACTCTCTGTTCAATGATATCCCATCATTTCATGTAACGAAAAACTTCGCTGTTGATATTATGCACGATGTTTTTGAAGGCATCTGTCATTATAATATAACGAATATAATTTCGTATTATATAAAGAAACAAATCTTCACATTAGATAATTTTAATAATATAAAACGTAATTTTATGTATGGAGAAAGCGAAATTGGAAATATTTTTAAACCAATTTCAAGACAACATCTAAAAAATAAACGATTATCAGCCTCAGCAAGAGAAATGTGGACATTGACACATTTCTTCCCCTTAATGGTGGGTCACTTAATTCCAGCGAATGATAAAGTTTGGATGTTCGTTTGTACTTTTATAAAGATGTTTGATTTATTGCTGTTACCAGAATTTAGTAGTGAAAATATTAGTTTACTACGAAATTTAATTGATCAACATAACAAAAAGTATATGGAACTGTTTAACGAACCACTTAAACCGAAGTATCATTTATTGATACATTATCCAAGAGTAATAGAATATTGTGGTCCACCAAAAGAGTTTTGGAGCCTCAGATTTGAGGGTAAATATCGAGAGCTTAAAATGTATGCTAGGAACATTTCCAGCAGACAAAATGTACCATTAACATTATCAACCAAATATCAACTTAGATTTTCTCATTACTTAAACGTGCCGCTTACTACAAAGCTTTTTGAAGTAAATGAACCACACGAAATCAAAAGCACAAATACTCATTTGATCAATGAAGAACTCAAGCTTTCAGGAACTAACGTTTCTAGTTATTCTCAAATCATAAGCAATGGACATTTGTATAAAACCGGTTCCTTTTTAACAAAAACCTTCGATCATAAAACGGAAATATATTGCATTATAGAAATTGTCATATCTAAGTGGAATGATACAATTTATGTGATTTGTAATAAATAACGTTCATGGCGAATATAATGATCACTTTGTTTCATTCGAGTTACAACCTCTTACAGATATTGATGCTATTTCACTTTTTCCAGTAGCGTTCTTTGATTCACCACCTGTTCAAGCCCATAAATTGTCAAGTGGCCAATCATTGATTAGGAGGAAGCAATATTTTGTTTAACCTATACACATTACAATTATAAGACTAGGTATAACTCAATTTATTCTACGAAATTTCGAAAATACGTTAATTAATTTTACAATATTTCAGTTCATTACACGAGTGATTACAATATGGACGATACCTCAGAAGCATTTTCTGAGATACATTATGATAATAATGGTAAAACATACACTCTTCCAAGTAACAGTTTCGTCATCGACCATCAAGAGATGCAACATGAGGCATCGGAAATCCAACATTTCAATATATTAAATGCAAATACACCTCAAAATCAACTGTACAATACTCATGGTAATGTAGCTCAAGACGAAAAATCTGAAGTATACAATCTGTTAAATAGTTGGAACCTGCCAACAGAAGTTTTCAATATATTGGAATGTATAAAGCATAAATTTAACACACAATTTTTGAAACATATTATTCATTAAATTTTTTACATAATATTTTACAGCAAAAACTATTTCAATTGAAACTTTGAAGTACATGAAAGAGAGACATATAGATGAAATATTTCCACCAGATGCTTTCGCAGCTAAAGTACTATTTGAGCATAACTTAACCAATTGGCAAAAAACTTTTGTAAGTTTAAATGATATTATAAGAAACTTATCTTTTAGAAATTTAAAACTGTTTTTTATTTTTAATTGTGCCACAGAATGAAACCGATACACTATCAATGAATTCATCGATTTCTGATTGGATAACCAAACACACGTCATGTTTTTCAGCTTCTGAGTCGTCGTCATCCCTAAAAAGAAAATATACGGATAACGAAGAGTCGTATAAAGTTTCAAATGCCACATCATCTGTAGTCCACTCGGAAGATGTAATACAAATTTAATGTTAATAACACAATACGAGTATTATCATTTAAGTACCAAACTTTATTTACTTAGATTTCGGTTGCTAGTATTTTAAGTAATACCAGAGCCTTCTAGAGTATAGAGCCATAATCATTATGACGTATTTTTTAGAAGCTTTTTTAGTGGTATAACTTTTCACTGATTTCCATAGGAATCCATAGTAAAAATGATGTTTTTTAGCTTGAAGTTTTTCAATGAAAAAACCAAAAAGGTTACAAAATGTTTATACAAAAGTTGTTCTACATATCTTTAGCAGCAATATACAGGAAGGGTTTATTGGTATTAAGTAAATATTAATTGCAGAAATATTAAAATTAAATTGTTTCTAAAATATATTTTTCGAACTTTCATTTTCAAAAATACATCAAAGTTGGCTCTGACGAATTAAAATAATACATACTTGTTAAATTTATCTTTAGTTTTACTAGTGTACATTAGATGTCTCAGATTTATACAGAAAAATACGAAAAAAATTGTTTAATCATAAAATTATGACACGTTCTTAATATTTTGAGAATTTGTTTTGCTTTTCCTACAATTTTTGAACTTGAAATTTCCCCAGGTGGCAATTTTTCGTACGATTTTTCAAAATGTTTACTGCCATCTCTGTAATGTATATTGACTTAATGCGCACGATTTGTATAGTAAGCTTTTCTTTTTAATTTGACCAGTGCTGTTGTTATGAACTTTTTTTTATATTTTGGTTTAAATAAATCAATTATTACAAGAAAATGAAAACGATTTACTTAAACGAGATTTATATATGTTGAAATTCAAACATTTATGAAAATATTTTAGAAATCATAATAGAGAATTTGTAACGTTTTCATTTATAGATTTGTCTTTGGAAAAAAAGTGATTTCCCATATGTTTTATGCGTTTTACTATGGAAATTTTGGTTTTTTCCTCGTTTCAAATTCCCTTATAAAAGCTTCGTTTTTAGATTATGGCTTGTATATAATCAAGATTGCTTTGGTAATACTCCACAAGGAAAAGTCCTAATAGACGCACCAACATTGTCCATAAAGTCATTCAACATTACATAGAAAACGAGAGAAAATTATCGGTGCCAAAGGTTAAATTCATTGCGGAGCAGATAGTAGAACTATTTCCAAGTGAAAATATGATAAATAAAATAATATTTTGAATTCCTATTTTATTTTAAAAAATTTTTCAATAATTTTGCAGAGCACTTACTTTATCGGACGTGGAAAGTTTCCTCCTACGGGGAAACTATGGGACAGATATAAATGTCAATTGAGATCTCTTAAAAAACTGAATGTGCCTACATCAAGTAATCCCAAAGTTTTGAAAGAAAAAAAAATTCCAAGAAGGATTGTCGGGGAGTTTATGAGTGGCTCAGGTAGTTTTTATATAATGCAAATGTTTAATTAAAATTATTTCACAGAGTTAGGCACTGAAGAACTAGAAAAAATTGCGTCTACACTAAAACATTTGCGCAATTGGTCAGAAGATATTGACAAATGGAAGATAACTGCTGCATTCCGGAGAAAAAAACTAGATGAAAGCACCGATTGCAACATACATCAAATACTAAAATACTGGCCACTTTATAAATACGCAAGTGCTCCAGAGCTGGTAAATGGATAAATTTAAAAATAAAGTATTTTTCATTAATAGTATAATTTACAGGTTGATATCGATTTCAAATTTATTTATACCGAAAATGATTCTTTATTCGTTAAATGGGACAATTTCATCAAAGTTGTTGATATTTTGTACACAGAACGGGTTAAAGATTGTTCATCTAAATCACTTTTCACGGAACTTTTAAAAAGAAAAGATAATTTATCTGCTGGTACGTATACTTGTCGTCGTTCGTAGAATGAGGTAAAGAGTATTGCTTAACATGCTGGAGGTTCCGGGTTCGATCCTTGACATTGATAAAAAAATTTAAATTAAACGCTTGTAACGACAACCGGATGCTGGTCAAGTCATCTGTACTCTCTCAGATATTCAAGACTAACTATTCTGTACAAAACTGTTTGTTGTGCTGACCATCTTCAACGGTACATAATATGTACAAATTGGACATTGAAAGATCTCACAAGAGATGTGATACGGGCTACACTGACCTATACGCCATATATTATTACGTTTATGTGTAGTTCAGGCAATTTTATTTATTTGATTATTTTCTTTTCTTTATCAGATACTATAAATTTTCACTACATGCAGCTTATGCACTCTGTACTTGTTCCATCTTCAAAAACAATAAATAAGAAAAGAATTAAGTACAGCATCAAAGCAACATGTAAAATTCAAATTTTCATCATATTTGGCTGCGCTTCTATACTGCTTTAAAGTTTTCTACGTCCTCAATTTGCAATATCCACATGAATGTTGCTTGATTTGGAATTTTATTCAGCAATATTTTTTCGACATTGCCAATGAGTCGCTGGAGTGTCCCATTGTAGAAACATTAATTGGGGATATACAAAAAATCCTAAAAATAAACTTTTCGTAGTCTGGATTCCTTTTTTAATTTTAAGATTTATTTTTTACCATTTTTATTTCATTTTGGAATATTTCACTAAATAATATTAATTAGTTTTAACTTTATCATATATACAAATGTAGTATTTTTGATAAAAATAAAAAACTCCATGTTCATGTATTAATATATTCAATTTTGGATTTATTTGAATTTCATTTTATTTTGAAAAGGTACATAATTTTATGTACATCTACATATGTAAGAACACATGTATGACATTAAAACAACCAGGCTGCAAAGAATGTAATTCAGTTCATATGAATCGAATTTAGAATTTTCAATACTTTATTCAACGTAATTGCTAATATGCCCAGTCCGCTCTGTTAAATAATAATATATGGGCATAAGGATATGTTTTAATTACCTAGGTCACTTCGATTTTTTATACAAAATACTTTGTCAATTTGTATGGTACGCTTAGTTAAATATTTATATATACAGGTATGTATGATATTATCTAAGTTACTTCGATGTTATATACAAAATACTTTGTTAATTTATGTAGTCCGCTTAGCTAAAGAATTATATATAGCCATGTTTAAATTATCTATGTTACTTCGATATTTCACACAAAATACTTTGTTAATTTGTACAGTAAACTTTGTTAAATAACCATACATGGCCATGTATAAATTATCTAAGGCACTACGATAAATTAGCAAATTAAACATTTTGTTTTATACGAAAAACTTAGTTGATTTAATATAGCCTAATTTTGTTAAATCAAACATAAAAACTTCGTAGTGTTAATTAGTAGGCTGAAAACTGCCGTAGCCTTGTGTATCGTATACGAGGTTTTTATATATTTTTGCTATGGTTTTTTTCTCAGTGCATTTACTACAAATGATTTTGCATGTATATCAAAACGTGCAATTTTGTGTCCGAAAAATGAGCATGTTCGATTAATTAATGAAAATGTTCTTCAAAAATTTATTTCAAATGAAATATGTTATTGTGCTATCGATTCAGTTAAGGTCGATGACGGCTCTGATGATGAAAAAATGCAAGTTATGATAATTTTCCAGTGGAATATCTTAACTCAATAAATCCATCAGGATTACCGCCACATTGCCTTAAATTAAAAAAAGGTTTGTATAATTATGTTGCTGCGAAATCTTGCAATAAAAAATGGATTATGCAATGGAACACGGTTAGTGGTTCATGATTTAAGCACCAACTGCTTAAAAGTAGAAATAATTACCGGATCACATTCAGGGACAATACATTTTATTCCTAGAATTACATTAGACACGCAGCTAATGATCCACCTTTGCCTTTTAACTTCATTTAACATCAGTTTCCAGTTCGTCTCTCTTATGCAATCACAATAAATAAATCGCAAGGTCAAACGTTGGAAAGAGTTGTATTGTATTGTATCTTCCTGAACTATGTTTTACACATGGTCAACTTTATACCGCATTTTCTAGAATTGTTACATCAGATTCTTTAAAAATTCAAGTTTTTGAAACACCACATCAGGGAATAGAAAATGATGTTACAGTAACAGACAACTATAAAAAAATATACAATTAAAACAATATTTTGTGCAATTGCACATAGGGGTCTCCTAGTACATAATGTAATATATTTTTATTATTTTATTTATTTATTTATTTATTTATATCCATCAAATACAATTATAACTTAAAAATAATAATAACAAAATAAAAAAGGAAAACAAACATAAGGCTACACAAGCAGACCATTATGAAACATAAATAGAGGTTTGGGTTTAAAGTGATGCCTTATGCTCATCACAACACAACACAACACAATAGTCTGAGCGTGACTAGCCAATATACAAAAATAATTATAAGTAAAGATGGAATAAATAAGCATAGGAGATAATCTGTGGTTAAAAACCAGTATCGATTATCAACGACCGAAACATATATAAACATATATAAACTATAAATGTAAAATAAACAATTCATATGTAATGTTTATTTTACAGTTATAGTTTATATATGTTTAGTTAAATTGATTTTAATGCCTCCCTCTAAAGCCTGCGAGCACAAATACAATCAAAAACTTCAATTACAGCGACCCTCAGAAAATAGAGTTGTTTCAAAGCAATATACAGAACATGCGGGATTACCTCCTGCGGCACAAATATCGTCACCCTGGACCACAAAATTGGTCAGCGCCGCAAAAAACAAAACACACTTCAAAAACAATTTCACTTCAAGCAGTATTTATCTTTTGTTTAAGCACTACTTTGGTAATTTAACGATCTTTCAGTATGACTGGATGTGAACAAACTGATATTCTTTGAAAATATCGCGAGCTATTTATATTGTTTAATTTATATAATTTGCCAACTATATACTAATAAATATACTGCCAACTATATACTATATAAAGCCAAGTTGGCAACTATATACTAATTTGTTGCTTCTTTTCAATTTACAACTGTGTACATATTTATTAAGCAGACGAATTATTTTGTTATTATTTTATTACTATTTACGTCAAACAACCAGCATTGCTCGGCTGCACAAATTTATTTTTTAGATGACAAAGAATAAATGTGGTAAAAAATGCACATTTACATGAATCATCGCGAAAATCGCAAATATTTATCTTTTATTATTCGTTAAACAGACGTAAATGTACAGCTTAAGCTTTTTATTTATATAAATTGAATTCCATAACAACCCCAGTAAACCTTAAGTCATATATATTTTTTTTAAGTCATATAACGATCGTAAATCAGTCATCTCACGGCTTGGTCCTCATAAATCGGTCATTGTGATGGCTTTTAACCCATTTGATCCCATTGTACCTATACGGGTACAGAAAAATCACTAACTTTACGACGCCACTACAGCGGTATTTAATGTCAAATTTCGATTTGTATTTTACCGTTATATATGGTTTTGAGTGTGATTATCATATTTAAAAAAAAATCCATTTCGAGAAAGGATTTTCAGTGTTATAAAATATTTGAAGTACAAATATTGTACATAATTTGTTATTGGTGTGGGAACAAATGGGTTAAGCCGCATAAAAGGTATGACACGCAGTCATAACGAATCATTAGTCGATTATTTGAATGACTCTTAAAAATTAATTGCTTGCATTTGGGCGTTCATTAGTCTAATGACGATATTGACGCCATAAAATGGCCATTAAACTGACCCATATGTCTTTAAAAGTCACATATCAACTTTTTCATGGCGCAAAGCCATTATGAAACATATATCGATCATTTTACTGTATCTATCATACACGATGTTTTGTACCAAGGTTTCGGGTTCCACAAGCAAAATAAACCCGGTACAAAATAGAAGGTGCAATAATTTGATGATGACTTGTAATTTATTTCCAATTAGAAAAAATACGCTTCGTTGTAAAAAATTGTTTATACAAAATGGTGGTGCTTGTTATACAATATTTATTTTGAATATATTTTCTATGATGTTTATCCTTTGATGGTTGACAAGTAAGAGAGCAACAATTTTTTTTTTTATTTTTTTTTTTTTTTTTACAATGGTTTAGCTTAATATTATTTATGATAGGTGGCCAATATTATGGTTAATCTATAATATGTAATGAACGCACTCCTATTTCAAATTGGGCTACGAAATATCATTTAAACATTTGTAAGGTTTTTAATTTAAAGAAAGTCAAATATTTGAAGTGAATTTAGTAAACAATACAAAAATGTAAGAAATATTTCAACAATGAATCTAAATATAAATTAATGCTAAATTATAAATATTTCAAGAATTCATATTCATAAAATTAAGGGATCATACATGATGATTTACAAAAACAAAATTCAAATTTCAAAGATAAGTAATTCAATACACATAATTTTGTAATTAATTCTAATTAATGTTTTATGTTGTAGTATTCTGGCAGTATTTGCTTCAACACACGATGTGACCACTTTTTCAATCATGTTATTGATTAGTCATTCTTTATTAAATTAAGTTTATAAAGTTTCAACTCATTTAAAGTCATAAAAAAGTCTTAGTAGGTAATACAGTATGACTGATAGAAACAAATAACCAATGTAAATTATTTAACTTGACGACAAAGGCATAATCATCCCCAATTTTTAATAACTTAATTGTTTACACAAAATGGATAACTCAAAAAGCAATTTGTTTAGTTGGAAAAAGCTGAAAAAAAGTGGAAAGTATCGAAGGCGATTTCGAAAAATAGCTACCGAAAAGTTCCTTATATACACAAAAGAGATTTAAAATAATTTTACTCGACGTACAAGTCAGCAGCAACCTAATTTAGCAAATGTAGTTTCGCCAATAGTCGAGCCAATATCGAAATTAAACGATTTGTTCATTCAACCATCCACGTCGTTAAATAATAATTCAGAGCTAGACCATAATGTTATTCACACCGAATTTGAAGGAATTTCACATTTTTCTAATATAAGTGAAAATAATAGTATGTGTGACAGTGAAAGTATAAACAGTGATCTAATCGATGTCAATGATTATGATTGCTATTTTAGCCCAAATGAAAATATAACCGACGACGAAAATGATAATAGCGATGCCGAAATTAATGGCGAGTTTACCAATTTCTTTGGCAGAAATGAAAATGATATACCACTAAACGAATTTCTGAAATCATCGACACACCAATATAATATTAATCAAGCTTGTTGCTATGAAGGTTGATAATCCTCGTGAATCCGGGATGATGCTGCTTGATAATCCGCTAAGATTATCATACTACAATTTTATTGTATATTTGTTTCAATTTTAGTATGAATTTAATATTTATTAAAATAAATTGTAAACCGTTTGAACAAATCTTGATATTTTATTTTGCTTCCTGTTCGTTAGCTTGATGAAATCTCACTTCGAATAGGAAGAATTTTGTTTAGTTTATTTTTCAGCTTACTTAAAACCGGCAAAAATTTTATGGAAACATCTTTGTTTAAACATGTTAACTAGTTACATTATTTCTTTAAATTTAATCAAATAATAAGTGACATCTCTTATTGTCTAGCAAGATAAGTTTCTTAAAAAGTTAAATATAATGTTGAATAGCTAATTCTAATGTTGTGTTTGCTTTTAGGTGAAGATTGCGATGTATTCTGCTTCAACATTCCGCCGGCCATGAATCATCTGATTCATTGTATGTGATGGGTAGCTTACACAATTTATAGATGGGTCGCTGGATAATTTTGTCGGTGTTTGCTACTCGGATGGATACTATTCGAACCTTGCCATCATTTGCAGGATGCGTTTCAACTACTCTAGCCAATGCTAAACATGTAGACGGTAAGTTCGATTCTGCGATTAATACTATATCTCCTGCGGCTAGATTTTTAGACACACTTGTCCACTTATTTCTTTTTTGTAGGATAGTAAGATAATTCAGATGCCAGCATTTCCAAAAGTGCTGTTGCATATGTTTGACCATACCCCATCTGGTCGATGGTGAAACGTTTAATGACTGTGAATCATCTGCGATGTCGGTGAAACTGCGCAAGATTAAGAAATGCGCTGGCGTAATGCAGTCGATGTCTTCTGCTTCATTGGCTGCCATTGGTCTCGAATTCATGATTGCCTCTATTTTTGTCATTAATGTGCCAAATTCTTCCAAAGTGAGTATAGTTTCTCCAACCACCTTCGTTAGTTGTATTTTCGCCTGTTTTACTGCCGCCTCCCATATACCACCCATATGGGGCGCTCCTGGTGGAATAAATTGCCAATCTATTTTATGTTGTACAAAATTAGTCCCATTGTCACTGTAGACTGTGTGACAATTTCCTCTTCTTGATATAAATCTTGTTAATGCTCCCAGAAAACTTTCAGTGGTTAAATTTCCTACTGTCTCGATGTGCACTGCCTTTGTGCTTAGGCATACGAATATACAAACGTACATTTTATGAGGAATTTGGCCTCTGCGTCTTACGGGATGCACCTTGAATGGTCCACAATAATCCATTCCGACTTTGTGAAGTGGGTGTGAATATTGAACCCATCTGCTGGTAAATTCGCCATCAGCTGCTTTTCCATTGTTGGATTTTGTTTTATGCACTTGATGCATTTCTGCACAATTGTTCTGG
This sequence comes from Tipula helvola, assembly GCA_963556165.1. Taxonomy (NCBI): domain Eukaryota; kingdom Metazoa; phylum Arthropoda; class Insecta; order Diptera; family Tipulidae; genus Tipula; species Tipula helvola. Next base: position 157,946,498 of record OY744483.1, read on the forward strand.
ATATCACTTTGCATCTTATTATCCAATACCGTCACCTTGTAATGCTTGTAAGAAGGCTAATCCCCGAATGTGTAGGTTATGCATATCTCTTACAATGGATTCTACTGCGTTATGACTCGTCGGTAGGATAATAGGATGCTTCACGTTAAACGATGCGACTGATTTTTGTATCCGGCCTCATACCCGTGGTACCCCTGCGTCATCCAAAAATGGATTCAGGCTGATAAGCTTCGTGCGCCTCGGCAATCCCTTTTTCTCTTGCAATGCATCTATTTCTGCTTGAAACTCGGTTTGCTGTATATATTTTATTAATATCAACTCCGCAGCCATCATCTCCTCTCGATTGGTATCGCTTGAATTTTGCTTCTTACAGCAGTTGGTGATGAACCGCCTCATTAATGCTAATACATACCTTGGTCATCTTACGGAAACTGGAGTATCTATTAGTAAATTAATCGAGAAAAGTAGTTGTTGATACGGCATATGTCAAAGAATGGACCTGCGAAATCAACATGGATACGCTCCCAAGGATGCTTCGCAGCCGGCCAACTGAAAAATATCTTTCTGGGATCACTAATATTTGACTGGCACAGCAAGAATACAATTTGACTGCAACGATAAAGAAAACTCTCGATTGTAAAATGGATTCAGTGCGCTATCCGTCTTGGCAAGAACACTTACCCATCCGTCTCATAAGAAACACGAAACTCTTCTTAACGTTGGATCATCGAGTGTTGCTCTCGCGATCAGCGAGAATTTATAGGTAAGTCCTCTAGTGTTGTGTGACTTATATGATCCACGTTAATCAAACTTTCTTCAAAATTATCAAACTCCTCATCTTTGCCTACTGGGAGTCTGGACAATGCATCTGCATTGGCATGCTTTTCTGTTGGACGATATATGATGTTATATTTATATCCTTGGAGTACAATAGCCCAACGCTGAAGTCTTTGTAGAGTTGCGACTGGCAGTTTCTTGTTTGGATGAAAAATTGTGGTCAACGGCTTGTGATCCGTTAACAACTCGAAATTTCTGCCGTATAAATACTGATGGAACTTCGTCACACCATAAATAATGGAAAGTGCTTCTTTTTCGATCTGACCGTATGCTTGCTGACTTTTCGCTAATGTTTTGGACGCAAAAGCGATATGGTGTTCGGATCCATCTGGGAAACGATGCGAAATTACAGCACCAACGCCATACTAGGATGCGTCGGTAGCAAGGATGATTGGATGATCCTCTTTGTAGTGGACTAATCTGGACGCCTTTAGCAGCTGCGACTTCAGTGTCTGAAAAGCGATTTCTTGACGATTGGTCCAAATGAACTTCACACCCTTGTGGCGGAGCTCATTAAGTGGAGCGGCAATTGTAGCGAAATTTTGTATGAATTTATTGTAGTAATTGATTTGGCAATGAATGCTTCCACTTGTTTGATATCAGTAGGCCGTGGCATATTCTTCAATGGCCCAGCTGTTTCTTTGATGGCTGTATGCCCTGTGCGTTGATGATATGCCACATGTATTCTATGTTCTGCACTGCAAACGTGCACTTATTCTTCTTTCATCGTATATAGACCATACTTGTTAAAACGGCTCAGCAACTCTTTGAGATTTCTAAAATGATCTTCGTTGGTCGCTCCAGTGACGATTACGTCATCTAGATACACCGCACACATTGGAATACCGGCAATAACTTCTTCCATCAATCTTTGAAAAATTTCAGGAGCGCTTGCCACTCCGAAAGGTAAAGGTTGGTATTGATAAAGGCCAGAGAATGTATTAATTACGGCCAATTGTTTAGACTCCTCTGACAATTCGATTTGAAGATAAGCATCGCTTTAGTCAATTTTAGTAAATAACTGCCCTCCTTGAAGCTTATGGAACAATTCTTCTATGCGCGGGATTGGGTACCGATCGATTTCTATTTGTGGGTTGATAGTAACTTTAAAATCTCCACAGGTTCTTACTTTACCATCTGGCTTTTTAATCGATACAATTGGGATGCTCATCGACTAAAATTGATTGATTTAAGGATGCCGCTGGACACTAGTCTCTGAATCTCATCATCCACGTCCTTCTTCAAAGCAAATGATACGTTGTCTGGTTTAAAGAATTTTGGGCGAGCGTCAGGTTTCAATGTGATTTCCGCCCGGAAAGAGTTACACAATCCGAGAGTAGGCGAAAATAGATTCGGAGTAATCCGCACAAATCTTCGAAGCACGTTCGACTAGGTATTGTTGGGACGTATCTAGCAACGAACAGCTGTTGACTAAATTACGATTTGTTGATGTACATAGTTCAAATTTTAGTACCTTGAACCAGTCTAAACCAAGAATATTTGATGCTTGTTCGTTGTTGATAATAAAAAGTGGCAGTATGTATTGTTTATCTTCCCATATAACTTGCACCTTAACAACTCCTTTGAGCGGAACGAGTGTGTTGCCATAAGCCCTCAGAACCTAATTCGTCAGCTCATATGCTGGAGAGCCCAATTGGTAGTATTCCTCAAGTCCGACCATAGAGCATGATGCTCCCGTGTCAACTTGAAAAGAGATTTATCTGTTGTTAACACTGATATTTGCCATAATTTTTCCCGCACCTTGCACCATTGCAGGCTTCTTGACATCCAGGCTACGATTTCATGATTTCGTACGAGAATTTATTACGTGAACGATTATAGCCTCGACTTCGACCTCTTCTTTCACTTGATGGCTGTTGATTATGACCCTCTGTTGATACTTGACTACAGCTGGATCCGAAATTGTAGCTTGAACTCCTTCTTTGATAACTGTGCACGATCGTTTAGAGCATTCATAATTCATTTTCACGATCGATTTCATTTCACGATCGTTTAGAGCATTCATCGCTATTTCGATTACTTCCTCTAGTGTTGGGTTGGTTTTCAGTAATGCAGCATTACGCACCGACTCATGTGGTGTATGCTCTTGACCAGCATGTCTCTAATTTCCCAATCTGTGTAAGCTTCCTTACATCCTTACATGCGACTTTTGTAGAAATTGCCTTTGTCAACTCTTTAAATGATTTTTTTATTAGCTCTTTGTGGAATAATTTTTGAAGTAGTTCTAGCGATGTGTCTCCTACGCTTGCAAGAAAAAATGCTCGCTTGACCGCCTCGTCCTCTATTTTATTTGCCAAAAAATGCTGCTCTATTTGCACAAGATAAGTTTCCCAATTTATCTTATATTTTTCAAAGGTATGAAAGTGTGCTACTGACGGTGATCCGATTTTCTGTTCCTTGAACATTGCCGCAACCAGCTTTTCATTTTGCTTTTGCTTTAATTGCAATAATTCTTTGAATTGGTTGGCGTCCATTTTTTTCAATGTATAGGTATAGACACGCGGTTGCAATATTTTTATTTTTGATTTCGATGCGACGCACTGTCACTATTCCACTTATTTTAAAAAACCTTCACACTCCTCGTCGCCAAAAATGTTGTATCTTTGAATAAAGATTGATGGATAATTAAAGAAGAACTAAATTAAATGTTTTAATAATATTTATTGTAAAAATGACACGACTGATTTTCACCAAAGCTATACACGTTCTGACATGAATGACTACCGAGTACCGGTAATATATAATACCGAAAAGAAAGAGAAAGAGAGTGATCTTCATATTTTGTGTTTCCTTCGTTCGGTATGTTTGTAAGTTGTAAACCTCACTATTTATCAGAGTAGTAAAACAATTAATGATGCGAAATACATCAGCTTTATTCACATTCTATTCATTATTTTGATATTTCTGCGATCAAAAGGTAAAAGACAAAGTGCGTCTTCGAAAAATTTTAGAAAATAAAGTTTCTAAACAAATTTTTAAAAATTTTTGTTTCTAGACGAAGTTAACAAAATATGTTTTCGAAAGTTTGGTGACGCGAATAAGAGACAAGGGGCACTGGCGGATTTAACGGCGGGCGCACCGGGCGCGCGCCCGGGGCCCCGACTTCTGGGGGGCCCCGAAAAACTCAAACTTTCCAGTTTTTCTAATGGCTAAGTATCTAAAGTAATTTTCGAGTTTACATTGTGTGTAGAAGAAAAGAAAAATGGGTTAATAATTTAATATACATAAATGTTTAAAGATGTATATTCTTTAATACTGTTTTCAATATTAAAAGTATTTGACACGTCATAACTTGGTAAAATGCACAAACGAAAAAAAGTTAAGACCTCCTTTTTAGCTAGATATTTCATCAAATTTTCAATCTAGAAATTTTAAATGCGTGTAATTTGTACTTATAATTAGGGTACGCAATGTATTTTCTTCGATGGAGAAAAATAGTACGTGCGTTCTATTTTTTCTCCATCGTGGCTTTGTTTTTTGACACGCCTTCTTTGCACTTGCTCGGCTAAGCTGCGTTTCGTCCCGCATGTAAATATAAAGTCCTTTCATACCGGCTGCGTTGACTTTGGACTTTAAAAATGTAAAGTACATAACTTTAAAGCTTTGTAATTTTATTTTATTTGATTAACAGTGTCACTTTTTATAGAAATGTTTTCAAACTGTTATAAAACAAATTATTTTTAAGTGATAATTATTAAAAATAAAACGTAAATTTTTTGAAGTCCGAAGTCAACGCAGCCGGTATGAAAAGCACCTAATTGCTACTATTTTCCAGTTTTGTTACAAAAATACGACTTTTTAAAATCGTAGTAGGTTGTGAAACAGAATATTTTTCATAACTAGTTAGGAATTGGGGAATATTTCATAACTATCTAGTGAGCAAATATTCATTTCAATACCAGTTTGTGCCTACTGGATTTCCAAAAAATTTTAAAATTCATTTGGAATTTAACCATCCAAAGACTTTCTCAAAATTCAATAATTTACTGTTTGTAATAATTATAATAAATAAATAAATAAATAAATAATAAAACTAGCTGTACGGGGGCGCTTCGCTTCACTCGTTTCGCAAATATCCCACTCGTTACACAAAATGAGGAATTTCCTAACTGTGCCCTGATTCTCTAAAGATAATGTGTAAATGTGAAAACTTGTAAAAAGCAAAGCTTTCTTTTATGAGTTGCAATTTTTCGATATTAAGCGTATTCGATTGGACTGAAGAGTACAACTCTTCACTTCAGTGAATTAAGTTACTCTTCACTTAATTGAGTTACTGAAGAGAAGAGACTGTTCGATTGATATTCTTCACTTCAGATAAATGTCAAAATAAAAATAAAACAATTTATTTCAATGCGGCTTGTATTTAGAAGAACAGCTGTTTCAAAAATAATTTTCCTGCTTTTACAAATAATCAACTAAATTGTCATAATCGAAATTTGTATTTTCTATTTTATTATAATCATTTTTATTAAAAATTATAATTAAAATTTGCCCGTTTATTTTATTTACTTTTTTTCCAAAAGCGAAAAACAAAGAAATCCTAAAAAAGAAAAACAAATAATCTCATCTGAAGTAACTACACAAGTAAAATGTCTCTTCAGTTAATTCAGTTGCTCAATTTTTAACTGAAGTGAAGAGTTGTCAATCAAACAGTCTCTTCACTTCTGTTACTTCAGATACAGCTACTACTTCAGTTAATTCAGTCCAATCGAACACGCTTATTATTTTAATGGTAATCCTCTCGAGAAATTTCAAACTCATAAAAGTAAGCTTTGCCTTTTACAAGTTTTCACGTTTACACATCGGACACAACTCAAAAATTGAGTTTTTGAGATAATTCGTCAGAAAGATGTGCAATGATCGATTTCATTACCTGACATAGTGGCGTTTTCATATTACTTCGGTCTAAAAAGACCAAAGTATTGAAATCCTGTCAAAAATGACGAAAAATTTGGTTGGTCCAAAACCACTTTTCTCGACGTTTTGAAAGTCCCTGAGTCTGAAAAAGCAAAAAAAAAAAAATGTCCGTCCGTCTGTCTGGATGTCTGGATGTCTGGATGTCTGGACCCATGGTATCTCGAGAACGGCTTGTCCTATTTGGATTTTTTTTTCGCCAATCTGTTTCTATGGTCAAGGCGGAGATTTGAAAAGCTTTTGGAGACTGTACGTCAAGGGGGTGGGGTACCTGCCATACGAATTGACCCAAAATAACTACTTTTATAAATATTTACGATTTTTTTATATATGCTTATTTGATTATTGAATTGGGCATTGAATTTGGCATTGAATTGGGAATTGATTTGAAGATTAAATTAGGGGTCAATTTGCGCGTTGAGTTGGAGCTGAGTTGGGGTTGAATTTGGATGTGGTGAATAGTTAACAAATTTTTTATATGATGGAACTTGCCTATTTATCAACCGATTACGATGAAATTCGACATTTGTATTGGAAATGGGGTTCTAAAATGATTTATGGATGAAGTTCTGGGATTTTAAAACGATTTCTGGATGAAGTTCTGGAATATGGCCAAGTATGATGGAACTTGTCTATTTATCAACCGATTATTATGAAATTTAATATGTGTGTTAGAAATGGGATTCTAAAATGAATTTTGGATGAAGTTCTGGAATATGGCCAAGTAGGATGGAACTTGCCCATTTCTCAACCGATTACGATGAAATTCGACATTTCTATTGGAAATGGGATTCTAAAATGATTTATGGATGAAGTTCTGGGATTTTAAAACGATTTCTGGATGAAGTTCTGGAATATGGCCAAGTATGATGGAACTTGCCTATTTATCAACCGATTATTATGAAATTTAATATATGTGTTAGAAATGGGATTCTAAAATGAGTTTTGGATGAAGTTCTGGAATATGGCCAAGTAGGATGGAACTTGCCCATTTCTCAACCGATTGCGATGAAATTCGACATTTGTATTGGAAATGGGATTCTAAAATGATTTATGGATGAAGTTCTGGGATTTTAAAACGATTTCTGGATGAAGTTCTGGAATATGGCCAAGTATGATGGAACTTGCCTATTTATCAATCGATTATTATGAAATTTAATATGTGTGTTAGAAATGGGATTCTAAAATGAGTTTTGGATGAAGTTCTGGAATATGGCCAAGTAGGATGGAACTTGCCCATTTCTCAACCGATTACCTACGATGAAATTCGACATTTGTGTTGGAAATGGGATTCTAAAATGATTTATGGATGAAGTTCTGGGATTTTAAAACGATTTCTGGATGAAGTTCTGGAATATGACTAAGTATGATGGAACTTGTCTATTTATCAACCGATTATTATGAAATTTGATTTGTGTGTTAGAGATGGGATTCTGAAATGAGTTTTGGATGAGGTTCTGGAATATGGCAAAGTATGATGGAACTTGCCCATTTCTCAACCGATTACGATGAAATTCGACATTTGTATTAGAAATGGGATTCTAAAATGAGTTTTGGATGAAGTTCTGGGATTTTAAAACGATTTCTGGATGAAGTTCTGGAATATAGCCAAGTATGATGGAACTTGTCTATTTCTCAACCGATTATTATGAAATTTGATTTGTGTGTTAGAAATGGGATTCTAAAATGAGGTTTGGATGAGGTTCTGGAATATGGCTAAGTATGATGGAACTTGCTCATTTCTCAACCGATTATAATGAAATTCGACATGTGTATTGGAAATGGGAGTCTGAAATGAGGTTTGGGCGAAGTTCAGGAATATGGCCAAGTATGATGGAACTTGGCTATTTCTTAACCGATTATAATGAAATTTGATATGTGCGTTGGAAATGGCAATATTTGATATGTGTGGAATACGGCCAAGTAGGATGGAACTTGACTATGCCTTAACCGCGGGTATCATTGTGTTAGACATGTGTGTTGTAAATAGGATTCTAAAATGAGTTTTCGGATAAATTTCTGGAATATGGTCAGTTAAACGGTTAGAAGTATCAGTATAATTTGTTATACTGCTTTTGGTATAAAGTTCTAGAATACGATTTTTCGTTTTAAATTGGATGCCTGTACCCATGTTAAAGCTTTTGACCTGTTTGGCTGTTGTTGTATAAGTAAATATATATTGGTTAAAATAGAAATCAATAATGTCAAAACAGTCACACCAACTTTATGATATTATTGAAGATACCAAAGACCGAAGTTCTGATCACCTCGTGAGGTTTCAGCCCTTTATATTTTATTTTACAAAGCGAGCGACGGCTTGATTTTCTGATCTCCTTTTTTGACGCCCATGGGCAATAACCTATGATAGTAGTTAAAATCGAAATTAGCATTTTTTCTTTTGCTCTCCTGAAAAATTTGAAATTTTGAGTTGTGTCACTATTATTTGTCACGTGCGACCTTATTTTTTTAGAGAATCAACACCCAAGATGCTTAATTACGTGAACTTTTATTTTCATTTTCCTGCCTCTCTATTTTTTTAAGGGGCCTAATTTTTTCTTCTGCGCCCGGGGCCCCAACCGACCTTAATCCGCCACTGACAAGGGGAATTATGTTGTTTTGAGATACAATTTAAATAAATAAGAGGGATAAAGCTGTATATTTACGTCTGTTTAACGAATAATAATAGTCATCCGCGATGATTCATGTAAATGTGCATTTGTTATCACATTTATTCTTTGTGATCCAAAAAATAAATTTATACAGCCGAGCAATGCCGGTTATTTCATATCATCTAAATACCTAGTAATAAAATAATAAAAAAAAAATTCGTCTGCTTTGTAAATATTTACACAGTTGTAAATTGAAAAGAAGCAACAAATTATACGTGCATAAAACGCCAACAATATAATTATCACGCGATCTTTTCAAAAAAATTACCAAAGTAGTTCAACAAACATAAGAGTGTATTTTATGTGTGATTGTCAAACAAGTGGTTTATTCAATTATTGTAGTGTTACATTGAAATTGAAATATAATAATATGTACCTATAACTAAGAAGTTACATAATTAGTATTACTACATTATTATGTTTTATCTGTAAGGTACGTAATTTTTATACAAAATTCTATAGAGTATTCTTTGAAATAAAAGTGTTTTAGAGCTTCAATAATATGTAGATATTGGATAAAATTATTGGTTTTAGTTTTTATGTGAAAATGTTATGTGTAACCTAAAAGTTTACTATTACTTGATGCATGTTAGATTATTTATTTAAATAATGTCATAATCACAAATAATTCGGCTTGTAAATTGTTGGTTCTTGCATCGTAGATATGAGTGTTTTGCAACAAGAACGAAAAATCAGCTGGTAGTCGACATCAATGGGAGCGTCTACATGTATCGTAACCTTGTATACATTGTTGTTAGCTCCCGTGGTAGAGACAAAAACGTCGGAATATCTTATTGTGTATAATATGCGCGGTAAATACTTGTAAAATATTCTGGGCATCTGACATACAATTTGTATTAGAACCACCAAAAAAGGACTTACTATAAACAATAAGATATTCCCCGTACGATTATCAACAATTCACAAGCCAATTATGGTATTATGTATTTAAATAAATAATCCAATATGCGCTATAGGTAACAGTACACTTTAGGAAACTAAACCAATAATTTTATCCCATATCAACAAATTCCTAAAACTTATATTTAATATATCACATAAATTAATGTTAAAATCACATTTGAAGATGTAACGAATCACGTTTGATTCGATTTCAATTAGCATTTTTTGGTGGACTGTATAAACAATTTTAATAATTGTGATAACGAAAAAAAAAATCAATAATGGTTCGATCCTCAACTAATTTAATTTTTCTTAATTTTTATTATTATTTTTTTTAGTATTCATGTAATGACCAAATATTTTACTTTAAATTAAACATTCCGCTTTATAGTTATTACAGTAATTACACAAGAAAATACGTGGCCCGCGTTTATGATGCCCCTAAACACTATGTACAACAAATTATTCAAAAACTTTCATACATTATAAGTTGTAGTAAGCCATGAGAATTTATCGGTAAAAAAACATTTTCCTTTCATAAACTTCAAAGCATGCTATGTTTGAAACAACATAAGAATGAAAATTAAATAAATTTCCTTAGGTTGATATGGTTTAGTAGAAATGTTTTGGACTAGAGCGACTAAAGTCCAGGGTTCGATTGTGGCCAAGGCATTTTAGTTTTGTTTTTCAATTTATATTTTTTTGACGTGATAACATCTTACAGCGCATGTTCAGAAAATTGACAAGAAATGTTTCCCTTGGTTGTGGGCAATTACTAATCAACTGTAAGCATTACCTTTAATTTACATGTATGATTTCTTAGGTTGGTCCTTAGGCTTCAACAACTGTAGTGAGAGAATGGCTCATCCGATCCGAGCACTTCTGAAGTTAATTTTTGCGTAAAGAAACAGTGGTGGTTAAGTTTTTTTTAAATTAAAATGATTAATCTACACATTAATTTTAATTTTAATTGAATCTACAAAGTAGCGATTTACAGGGATTGACCGTACTCTAGCGAGAGAATGCCCCATCTGACTTGAGTAATTCTGATGCTAATTTGTGCCATAAAAAAATATGGCAAATAATTTAGTTTAATTTAAAATAATTAATCTCAATATGTTATAAACGCTATCACGCAAAACACCTACGGCCGTGTTGATGCCCACCCCGATTTTTTAATTTTTTTTTCTGTCTGTAAGGTTTTTTGTGTGATGGGGCGTGTAAAATCGTCCTTAAAAGCCCTTACTCTTTTGGTTTACGGTCTATTTAAAGTACAATAATCCTAAAAAGCCTTTAGTCTCGAGCTATTCCTAATGGCTAAAAAATAACGGTTAAAAAAATATCAAATGGTGAAATGGTGATGGTGGCAGTGGCCGCTTGACATCAACATATATAAATTGTATCCGTCCTAGGACGGGCTGTACTCCCTAGTTTTACAATAATTATAAAATTAAGTGTATCACAGTGTGATAAAGATATTGAATTCTTGTAAAAGAAAAGTTTTACTAACCAATTTGTTTTTGAGGGAAATCTCAGATATCTGTGTAGTGAAACAATTTGTTTCTAATCAATTTGATTACTTCGAGCGAAATTGCCTTTACATAAATAAATGGCATTGGTTCTGGTATTCCCGAGCGGGTGTGGAATATCAGAGAAATAGCTTCGACTTCCCGCACCCGTGCACCGTGGGAGGGCAAGTAAGTCGGAGTATTATTCTTCATCATTTATATTTTTTTTTTTCTATTTTGTGTTAATTAAATTGTTTTTATAATGTACTAAATTAAATTTCTTTGGGTGATGGTTGGATATGAATGAGTGTATGTGTTTTTTTTCAATTGAAAATGTTCAACCCATATATCTATTCACGAACTACTTACCCCATCATTTTGAATAGAAATTTAATGTATCGAAATTTGCAATTTTTTCAATAAATTATAATTATGAGTACGCAATGCACTTTCTTAATAAAAAAAATTATTTATTTCGACTATTTTATTCATTTACATTTAAAAGCACAATTACGACTAATTTTACATTAATGTTTTTACTTATTTATAACCTTATGTTAATCTAACTAAATTGATTATACAGCATTCTGGATATTTATGTTGAATTGTATGTTTGTTGAACACATGCAATTGTCCGTCTCGGATTACCACTCGTGTTTATCTTTTCTGCTGACGTTTGGATTGCGATTGTGGAAACGTCTGGCTGGTTTGTGGTTTGAATTTTTTGCTTTTTCTAGTAATTCCGAATATGATATCCCAACTTCTTTAGATGCTGGTTTTTGGTCGGCTGTTATTTTTACAGTTGTTCTGTATTTGTGGCAGCAAATATAGAGAATTAAACTTATTATACAGATTGATGAGAATGACACTCCGCTTGATAGAGTCCATATCCACGTCTGATGGTCCATTTGTCTTAGGTAGACGTTGTCCAGTTGTTTGCTATTTTCGATGGATTCTCGGTTAATCAGTGCAATATCCCTGGATTCATCTACTCTTCGGGTAATTTTGAGATTGTGCAGTGCTCCCTGGATTTCGTTATTTTCACTTGTTGTTTCGTAAGATTGGAATTTCCTATTATTTATAGTAACGGTGCAGTTTTTGAATTTAATTAGGAAGTTCCCTGTTAAGTTTCTGTTGTCTGGTCCACAATCTGAGTGTTAAATTCTCGTTCGTTTCTCCAATTAATTTCACACACAAAATAAAACTCACTTGTAATTAAACTCGAATCGTTTTTTCAATTATATAATTCATCCATTTTTTAAGTTTAATTATTTTAATTTTTACAAAATCTACTTTAGTTCTATACTATATTTTCAATGATGTTTATTGACAACCAGCGAGATCTATTTTTTTTCAGTTGCCTTTTATAGGTTTTTTTTAAAATATAATAACAATGAAATGATACAAGATTGTTTGCTTTTATGGATAATTAAGGTAATAATAAAATAAGATATAATTCAAAATGATACAAAACTAGTGCGTTGTATCACAACACCTTCCCCCTAAGAAAATAGCCATACAAAGTAAAGCTGTACATTTAAACTAAATTCTATACAATGTTTAATTTAATATAATAAAGTACTTAATTAAATTTCATAATCAAATTATTATATCATATATTTTTTTTTTTATTAACTAAATTTAGATTTATTTTATTGAGTTAATATATAACCAAATTTTCTTAACTAATTAATAATAATAATAATTGAATCCAAATTAATGTAAAAGACTAAAATAAGTAGGAACATTATTTTTTAAATAAAATGAGACGATTATTATGCACGACCTTCAAGGACCGTCCCATTTGGATTGTAGAATTTACTTCAGAATTTATTTCTGTTATCTCGTATGGACCCAGCGATATTGGAGAAAATTTATTTGTTTTTTTTTTCATTTTTCAGCATTACTAAATCACCAACTTGATAATTCGTCGGATTTGAATTCTTGTCATAATAATCTTTAGATTTAACTTTAGAGCTTAGTAGATTATTCCTGGCCTTTTCAAAAACTGTTTGCATTTTAAATTTTAAATCGTTGTAATAGTCGTCATAATTGTATAGTACCTCTGGATCGCACTGTAAAGAAGTTGGAATTAGGGGTTTACAACCAAACACTAATTCATAAGGCATGTAATGTGTTGATGTATGGGGTGTAGTGTTATAAGCGAACATCGCGTATACTACCCATGAATCCCAATCGAGCGGATCTCGACCACAAAAGTTTCGTAAATATTCGGCAAGAGTTTTATGTGATCGTTCAAGGGCTCCATTGCTTTGCGGATGATATGCGGTTGTATGCAATTTTTTAATTTTGAGTAGTCTGCATATTTGTTTGAACATGTTGCTCATAAAGTTTGATCCTTGATCGGATAGGATAGAACAAGGCGTACCGAAAATGCAAATAAAATGTTCAACAAATATTTTTGCAACAGTTGCCGCTTCTTGATCTGGTATGGGGATTGCTGTTGAAAATTTCGTTAGATCATCTTGCAGCGTCAATATATATTTGTTGTTTCTGTAACTTGACGGAAGGGGACCGACGATGTCTAAAAAAACCTTTTGAAAAGGTTTCCTTGAAGTTGTCGTTATGACCATTGGCATTTTTGTAATTTTGCGGGATTTATTACGCGCACAATCTTTACAGTTTTTGATATATTTCTCTACGGTACGATACATGTTCGGAAAATAATACATGGAACGGAGACGTTTGCATGTCCTATAGATACCTTGATGCCCTCCCAATGGACTATTATGGAATTCGGTAATCACATCCTGTATTATTTCCGGATCGCTTAAATTTACAATTTTGTCTTGGATATTGAATTGATTTCCGAATTGAGAATTTGTATTTTGGATATTTGATTGGTTTTGAGGTTGTGAATTTGAATTTTGAATGTTAGATTGATTTTGAGGTTGTGAATTTGAATTTTGAATGTTAGATTGATTTTGAGGTTGTGAATTTGAATTTTGAATGTTAGATTGATTTTGAGGATGAGAATTGGAATCGGCAAGTTTTGTTGATGGATTACAAGATGAATTTAAGGTTTTGTTTTTTAACTGAGCTCGGGTTAACGAACCTATTTCGGCATCATGAACAACTTCAATTCTGCTTAAGGCATCTGCGTTGGTATTCTCCTTCCCAGGTTTATACATTATCTCATAATCGTACTCATCTAAACGTATTTTCCATCTCATAAGCCTCGATGATGGATTACTGATTTTGCACAGCCATACAAGAGGTTTGTGATCAGTGACTATGGAAAATTTCCTTCCATAAATATATGGTCGGAAATGATCGACAGACCAAACAACGGCTAAAACCTCTTTTTCTATGGGTGCATATTTCTTTTCTGCACAATTCAACATTCTACTGGCAAAAGCCACTGGTAGATCGGTGGATTGATTCGATTGAGATAGGACAGCTCCAATAGCTATATCACTTGCATCACAAGTTATTGTAAATTTTTTCGAAAAATCCGGATATTGTAATATTGGAGGTTTTATAAGACAGGATTTCAGTGTGCGAAAGGATTCGTCACAGAACTCATTCCAAATAAACGGTTCGTTCTTTTTTAGTAAGTTGGTTAATGGTTGTGCAATGGATGAAAACTGCGATATAAAACGGCGGTAATATCCAGCTAAACCTAAAAATGATTTAACCGCTTTAGCGTTATGTGGAACTGGATAATGTTTTATGGCAATTAGTTTATTTGGGTCAGGCTTAATACCTTCTGTGGTAATGATGTGCCCAAGATAAACTATCTCCTTCCGTAAGAACTGACATTTAGTTGGGTTTATTTTTAAATTATTCAGTCTAAGACGATCAAAGACGAATTTTAATTTATTTAAATGATCTTGTAGGTTATGCCCGTATACAACAATATCGTCCAAGTAAACAAAACATTCTAAGCCATTCAATCCCGTCAGCACTGCGTTCATCAGCCTTTGAAAGGTTGCGGGTGCACCCTTTAAGCCGAAGGGCATCCTATTGAAATGATAATGACCTGTAATGGTGCTGAACGCGGTTTTGTATTTATCTTCTGAATGAACTGGAACTTGATGGTAACCTTGTTCTAAATCTATTGTGCTAAAATACGTCGAATTTCCTAATTGATCCAATATTTCGGATATGTTTGGAAGAGGGAATACATCTCCTATCGTTATGTCATTCAGCTTCCTGTAGTCAATTACTATTCGCCATTTTTTTTTACCGTCTGATGACTTTTTTGGAACAATTAATAGTGGAAAATTGTAAGGACTTTTGCTAGGTTCAATTACGTTATCGGTTAACATCTGCTGAATTTGACTATTTATTTCGGATTTAGTAGCTTGAGGTAATCGATACTGCTTTATATTTATCGGAGGTGTATTAGGAAAAATTGGGATTTTGTGAAAAATTGTCTCAGTCGTAGTTAATTTATATCCTTGTAAATGAAATATATCATTATATTCTCTACAAATTTTTAATATTGTGGATTGCTCCTCACCATTAAGGTGTTTTAAGTCTAAGACATCTTGGAGATTTGAAAGTCTATTTTCTATTTCGTTTGACCAAGAATTAATTTGACACAATGTAAAATTTTGTAAGGGTTCAGTGGAAAGTTCGATATTGTTGATTTCTATTGGTGTTTCATTTATGTTGATAACACTTATATTGACTTTATTATTTTGCGGTTGAATTAATGAATTTCCAACAAAAACTCCGGGTATGATTTCTTTTGAATAACAAACGTATTCATTTCCATTAGTGCCATCGAAATTCATCGAAATAATTTGCTTTGATCTTGGGGCAAGAATTATTTTTTCAATGATGGGGCATAAATCAAGCACGATTACTTCAGATTTATTAGGAATTTCTAAAGTATTTTTTGAAAAATTAATGGAGCATTGATTATCATTGAGAAAGTCTTTTCCCAGAATTCCGGCTCCCGATATTGGAAAATTATCTGATATAATATGGAATGTATGATGTAAAACATGTGAGTTAGGTAAATAAATTGTTGCCTCACACGCTGCTAATGTACTAATGAGTTCGTTTGTGATCCCTGTCATATGACACTTAATATTTGGGTAACATAAGCTATCCTCACTAATAAAGCTCTTTTTAACTAGGCTAATATCTGCTCCAGTATCTAGCAGAAATTTTTCTGACGAATTATTTAAAATATTCAAATGAAGATTCACATATTTTTTTTCATATGCGTTACTAGCTAAAAACATAGATACTTCTTGACTATTTGGTAATTGACTATTTGAATTTGTTATACTTTTACCAGGATCTTGTACATTTGAAGAAATAGGATTGCCTTTAGAATTATGAGTATTTAATGAAATTGCAGGATGAATTTGAACAGTAGGTTTAGGAATTTTATATGTATCTGGCTTATGCAAGCACTCTACTCGATATTGCTGACTCGAACCGGAGTGCTGGTTGATTGTTCGAGTTTCGGCGAGTTTTTTGATGTGGATGGTTGTACATGGTAAGTATTTTGATTGATGTTTGAAACTTTAGCATCATTGAATCGTTTCTTCCGACATTCGCTTATGTGATGACCTTTGAATTTACAGTACGCACAAACGACTACCGGTGATTTATAAGATGAACTAAAATTGGAATTCGTTTTCGATAACGGTTGCATTTGACCTCTATTGTTTGAATTGGAATATGATTTTTGTTTTGAAAAACATCGGTCAACTGAGTGTCCGGTTTTATTACAAAACTCACAAGATAAATATGCTCTAGAAGTATAAGTATTTTTTTTTGCTTCTTGTTGGAAGTTAGGTCTAAATTTTACATTTAATTCTTCTTCGCATGCTTTCGCTACTGAATCGCTTAACTTTTCAAACCGACACGCTTTTACTATAAGTTTCATCGGTTCCTGTAAGCCTTCTTGGAATGCCTTCAGTGCTGTCTTAGTATTTAAACTTTTAATTACTGGGGCGGCTTCAACGCCTTCACTAGCTATGCAAACATCATTGAGCATTGATAATATTTTTTCCACTCTTTTCGAATATTCACGCACACTTTCACTTTTTGTCTGTTGTATACATATTTACAAGTTCTGTTTGTAGTTGTTGTATGGATCGTTTGTCACTGAATTCCGTTGAAATATCGTTTCTTAGTGTTCCCCAGTCGTCATAAGTTTTATATTTTATTATGTCGTATGCCTTTCCCGTTAGTCTTGTGTGTAATAGGGATAAAAATTTAGTTTTATCTTCGGCCTTGGTTAACGGTAAAAATATTAAATCACAACAATTTAGAAAACGATGGAGATCTGAAGGATCTCCACTGAATTCAGGAATAATTTTTAAAGCCAAATCTAAATTAAGTGACATTGCCGATTTTTTTTTTTTTTTGTAATCGAGTAAAATGACCGTGATACACAATATCTTCTACAGATCTAGATCTTCTACGCATGTGATTCAATTTGGAAAATTGTTATACAATATTTGAGCTTATGTACTACTTATTATATAAAACTAATTGCTAAATTTACAATGTTTAATAACTTACAATTTTAATTGTATCTGCATCTGGTGATACATGCGTGTTCAGGTAATCCATAATGAGTTAGATGAGTTAGTCCGTTTACAGTTGAATTATGACGATGGTTATTGATGATGATTTGATGGTGATGAAAATGATGATTTTTATTGATGATTTTTTTTTGTTATTTTTGTTGATGATAAATTGATAACAAATGATTAAAACAGTTGACGATGAATATAGATGGTATGATTTAACGGTATTTATCATGAGTAATGCAACATAAATAGCATTTGATGATCCGAAAAATGATTAAATGTTAATTAATAATAGATTGTTTATGATTTGTAACTCGATATTATGAATTCGTTTGGTTTTGTAGGTTGTTGATGATGTAGAAACAATTTAACCGCGCTGTGGTGCTTGTCTCAGAATCATATAGACTCATGATTTTCACGTGATTTTTGAATAATAAATTTAACATAAACCACGATTTAAAAATTAATGGTTTTAACGTGTAGACTAAAGACACTTGATTTGCGCGTCACTGATATTATTTAAGTTTTATGTTATATATTATGATACGAGTAGATTAACACACTTTTATATTTTAATCTTTAATATGATTTACATACGATTATAATTTAGTTGATTATTAATGTTTTATGTGAAATTATTGTATTAATGTATGTTTTTAGTCGTAGTTTGATACAAAGTAAGAACATTCAAAATGGCTATTATTTTGCATATGATTTGTTTTCCGCTGCCACCAAATTGTTAAATTCTCGTTCGTTTCTCCAATTAATTTCACACACAAAATAAAACTCACTTGTAATTAAACTCGAATCGTTTTTTCAATTATATAATTCATCCATTTTTTAAGTTTAATTATTTTAATTTTTACAAAATCTACTTTAGTTCTATACTATATTTTCAATGATGTTTATTGACAACCAGCGAGATCTATTTTTTTCAGTTGCCTTTTATAGGTTTTTTTTAAAAATATAATAACAATGAAATGATACAAGATTGTTTGCTTTTATGGATAATTATGGTAATAATAAAATAAGATATAATTCAAAATGATACAAAACTAGTGCGTTGTATCACAACACTGAGATAAGCGTTTCTTGTTTTGCGTTATTTATTAAGATCTTGTCCTCCATAATGAATTGGACTGTTGTTCTTTCTTCAGGGATGACATCGCAGTTGGCCCTGCTTCCCAGTATCAATGGCTTGATGCAGGTGTCTTCAAATTCTTTTATCTCTGAATATCTTTGTACGAAGTTTTTATAATCTGTGCTCGTAAATAACCTTGTAACGGAACCACTCTTGGAGGAAGCGTAGTCACCGTTAGCAAAAAAAAAATAATAATCAAAAAAATGTGGTTGTGCTACTAAGGTACGCCATACTTGCCTCGGCTCAGTCGGGTTGAGGTATATTGGTCGTGGGTTTTGTACATTAGCTCTCAGCACAACAAATGGCTAAGTTGGGAAAAGCTACACTCACTTCGTCTTACCTTAACTCCATCACTCCATGGTTTCAGATTCCGCTCACTCACTCATATTAAATATTTAGTTTTTAAATAACAATAACAATTGATTTAAATAAGTACAATAAAAAAAAATTTATTTGGATTTCAAAAGAAAAAAGGAAATTGAAAATTACATATATATAGATTATAAACAACTAAGAAAACTGTATTGGATTGATTATTTAAATTGGCAGAAGTTAATTAATATTTTGGATTTAATATTTTTATCCAAAAAAAAAACAAAAAACGAGTTAATATTAACCTACTTACGATGCTCCATGCGTAATCGAAGGACCGATGAAAGCGCTTCCATTTGACCTTGAAGCTGCAAAGAAGCCTGGTAAAGTATTTATGTGCTATGCAAAGGAAAAAAAAAACAAATATTAATTAACTTATAAAAAAAATTAAAATATCCAAATAAATAAATATAGAAATAAAATAAACAATTTATGTAAATAATTTGGTACAAATCAAAATACTATAGAACCGCGATAAATTCCATCGTGAGACGCCATATATAACGCAAAATATCGCAATATACCGCCAATCAAACTGCTAATGTCAATACAATAACTGCACTCTCGCCAAACTGCACGTACACGATCTGGATGATTCTGCACACACCAACGGAACAATCCGTTAATTTATTCCAATGACTCGAAATTCATAATTTGCCTTATATGGAACTCAATTAATAATAATTCGTCTAATTCAAATAAGCAACCTCCAGACAGCTAAATTTTCCACGTAAAATAAATTTATTCACTCAAACAGTTCAATTTTACTCAAAAGTTTATGCATATAAGTATTTTTTTCTATACACACATTTTAGTTTTACTGAAATATGTAGGTACAAGTTCATATCAACAGGTGCGAGCACTATTATTCACGACACAACGTACATAATATTTTTGTGTAGGTCTCTGGTTATGACCCATAAATTTTTATGTTAATTAATACTTAGGCACTAAAATATTAAATTTAGATATAATTAGATAAATTGTGAATTTAATTGAATTTTAGAAATTTTGAAATTTAGCAATTTCTTTTGCCAGTTTTATTTTCTTTTATTCACTCAAACAGTTCAATTTTACTCAAAAGTTTATGCATATAAGTATTTTTTTCTATACACACATTTTAGTTTTACTGAAATATGTAGGTACAAGTTCATATCAACAGGTGCGAGCACTATTATTCACGACACAACGTACATAATATTTTTGTGTAGGTCTCTGGTTATGACCCATAAATTTTTATGTTAATTAATACTTAGGCACTAAAATATTAAATTTAGATATAATTAGATAAATTGTGAATTTAATTGAATTTTAGAAATTTTGAAATTTAGCAATTTCTTTTGCCAGTTTTATTTTCTTTTATTCACTTGAAAAAAAAAAAAAATTCACTAACATAACTTTTGGTATGCTCTAAATTTTGAGTCTTTTTATTTAATCTTCTTTTTATTTTTAAGACTTTATCACATGAATTGTATTTACCAACTGTCTATCCATATCGTTCGATTTTTTTCATCCTCTCCTTTCTATATCGGCCACCGGTATTCAAAAAAAAAAAAAAAAAACAAATATCGGGTTTTCTAATTTCCCCCACAAAAAAAAAATTCATAAAATAAACAACGATATCACAAAATAATACGTAATGCTACTGCTACCATTCATAAACAAAAATAAACCCTCGAGTATCATGGTACTTGACATATTTTGCTTTACAATTACACGAATTAGTACAACCGCTTGAATCAAGGGATATTTTAAAATTTTACCAATGAATGAAAAACAAAAATTATGAATTAAATAGAAATTAAAGATTACAGTAGTACCTCGAACATCTGTAACATTAAAAGGCGACAAGCGAATGTTACAAACGTGGGAACGTACCCATCGACCACTGAGTGTCTCAAGAGCCGGGCAAAAGATGCAAACCAAAATACAACAACAAAACAAAATTCACTAAATGTAACCGTAGGATTCTCGTACTCGCGGATTAATTTCGAATATCTTTTGCGTGATATATTCCAACCAATTTCTTATCAGTGAGGGCCAATTCGTAAGCGACACTGCCCACTTTCCGAAGGACGGTAGCCTTTAAAAATTTTGGTGCTAATTTTGCCGAGTGATTCTTCACTGCATCACTTAGGGCAAAATTCCGAACGTATACTGTGTGTCCCACTTGAAAATCCCGATTTCGACTTCGTAAGTTATAAATATTTTCGTTTCTGTTATGGGCATCTTCTAAATTGGAAAGTACTTTTTGCTGACTTAGACTGAGTCTGTTGGCTTTACTTTGCACTGCGATTTCGCCGTTTGCAACCATATCGAGCTCCCTTAATAATTTATAATCATTTCCATGTCCAATGAAGTGTTGGCCAAACATGAGGTAATGAGGCGAAAATTTTGTAGAACTGTGGGCTACGTTTCGCAAGGCAGAGGCGATCTCGTGAAGGTGCTCATCCCATTTCCTATGGTCATCCTTTATATAAGAGCGTATGGCAGCGAGTAGGGATCGGTTAACTCGTTCCGATGCATTACCCTGCGGTGAATATTTAGGAACAAATAAATGATTCACTCCGAATTTATTTAAGAAATTTTTAAAACATACCGCGTTAAACTGGCTCGCATTATCCGACGTTATTGTTTCGGGTACCGAGAAGACCGAGAATATTTCTTTTTCCAGAAAGCTGCAAACTTTAGTGGCCAATGCTTGTCGCATAGGGCTAAGAAAAATAAATTTGGAGTAACTATCTAAAACAATAAATAAATATGCATTCCCACTACTAGATCTTGGGTATGGACCCAAGAAGTCAATATAAAGATGTTGCATCGGTCTTACTGCTACTGTGTGGAATAATTGGGTGCTTTAACCTGTTTGCAAACCTCACAATTCCCAACATAGTCCTTTACATCTTTCGGCATAGCTGGCCAGTAATAATATCGCTGTAATCGATCAAGTGTTTTAGCCACTCCAAGATGCGAGGAGGAAGGTGGATCATGTGCCATCCTAACAAGATTGCTCGTCAGTTCTTTTGGAATATATAACTTCCAACAGGGAATATCCGTGGGGGTTTCATACTGACTGTTTGAAGGATTGATGTACAATTTATCATTATCAACCCGCAAATTAGTAAACTTATCCGGATCCTTGCGAACTTTTTCGATTAGCAGTAAGTACTCATCATTCCTGAATGCTGGGGAATCAAAATTGATGCCACTGGTATCTGACTCACGATTCAGGTTTACCTCCTCCATGAAAGCGCGCGACAGGGCATCCGGCACAACATTTAGGGAACCCTTACGATGCTCTATATCAAACTCGAATCCCTGCAATTTCAGAGACCATCTAGCCAATCTCCCAGACAAATCCCGCTGACCCATGAGCCATTTCAGACTGGCATGATCAGTGATGATAGTAAACGGGCACCCCTCGACATACGCCCGAAACTTTTTTACGCTCAGCACAGCAGCAAAGCACTCTAATTCGGTTACCGAATAATTGCGCTGTGCCGCGTTAAGCTTCTGGGACATATATGCGATTGGGTGCTCGCAACCATCATCACCGATCTGAAAGAGCACTCCTCCCACGCCAGTGGCACTAGCATCACATTGGATAAAAAATCGCCTACTGAAATTGGGATGAACTAGAACAGGCGCCGTGGACAGTGCGTCTTTCAACTTTTCGAATGCGTGTTGACTAGCTTTGGTCCAAATAAATTTACGCTCCTTTTTCAGAAGGTCGGTTCAGAAGCCAGAGTGGCATATGCAGGAATAATTCTTCGGTACCATCCTGAAATACCTAGGAATCGTCGAACTTTTTTCACCGAATTCGGAGCTGGAAAGGCCAATATTGCGTTGATTTTGTCTGGGTTCACCTTTAAGCAGCCATCTCCTACCACGTAACCGAGGTATTGAATTTCTTTTAGTAGGAAGTTGCTCTTCTGCAAGTTCACAGTTAGGCCAGATGTTCGTAGAAGAGTAGCAACCAACTCCAGCAGCTTGATATGTTCTTCGAAGGTACCTGAAGTGATGAGGAGGTCATCTAAATAGACGAACACTTGCTCATGAAGCTGGTGTGGTATCACCCGGTGCATTAAGCGACACATCGTCTGAGGCGCGTTGCAGAGTCCGAATGGCATCACCGTAAACTGATACAAAGGACGGCCAGGTACGGTAAATGCAGTTTTATCACGAGACTGCTCAGCCAACGGGATCTGCCAAAAAGCATCTTTCAAATCGATACTTGAAATAAATCTGGTTTGATCCAGTCGGCTCAGCAGCCCGTCGATAATAGGTAGAGGATATGCGTCCCTGACTGTCACTTCGTTCAGTCTACGGGCATCGAGACACATTCGGACCTTGCCATTTGACTTTGTGACCAATGTCACCGGGGAACTCCATGAGCTAGTGGATTCCTCAATCACTCCAAGCTCTAGCATCCTGTCTAATTCTGCATATAATAAATTTTGCTTAGCTGGGGATATGGCGTAATGGCGCTGTTTTACGGGTTTTGCGTCTCCTATGTCAATCTCGTGCGTGATCAAATGCGTTCGCCCTAGTCCCAGTTCTTCAAACGATGGAAATTTTTGAATTGCGCTGTTGAGTAGTTTTGTCCGAGCCGGACTAAGTTCATGTTTCAATGGTTCTTTGGTGAATTGTGGCTCTTCGATATCGCTGACTTCGGAAATGGTCAATGGGATGATTTGAATATGAAACGACTTCCAAAAATCAATTTCGAGGTATAAACGCTGTTTTAAGTTTGGAATAATATGGACCTTAAGAATTTTCTCTACGCCGTTGTATTTTATGTTAGCATAAAAATAACCAAACACCCGTTCGGTGCTCCCTGAAGCTACTTGCACTTTAGTGGGCAAGAAAAATATTTTTACACTTGGGTCTTCCAACAGTTTTTCACTTCCAGCTCCCAATGCTGTTATGGTAGCGCCACTATCAAGTAATCCACGATAATGTGAGCCATTTAGAATAACATCGGCATAAGGCCGGTTGTCGGTAATATCGCTGAACAGTGTTTCGGAAATAATATTTTTCAACAGACGTTTATTTTGCCAGTACCGCCGTACGCGGTTGACATTTCCCGATTTAGAGCCAGACATTGTTGAAATGTAGTTGGATGCGGAACCAGACGAAAAGATATTACTTTGGCTTGGCACAGGATGCAGTGAGTTAGCGCTGTTTAAGCTGTAATCTGAGATTATATTTGGTTTGGTGGCTGTGAAGTTGCCGTTTTTTGCTGTGAAGTTGCAGGCAGCTCTGGCTTTTGATTCGTAGTTGATGTTACCGGATTTGGTCTGGGAAGAATACTGACTTGAGGCATCGGATTCCCAGTTGTCTGAGACCTCATTGATGAGTTTCCCGAACATCGGAAACATTTTGGCTTTACGATGCCTGGACGTCCACATCCGAAACAAAAAATTTTAGTGGGTTTTGCGCAATCAGTATAACGATGACCGATATCTTGACAATTCCAGCAAATGGTCATATTCTCGTTACTCACAACACGATTGCCTGAAAGAGGAATTGGAGCTGAGTTACTATTCCTTCCGTAACTGCCAGTTCTTGCCGTTTGCATTGCGGAAATATCGTCGGTCTGCCAATGCTCAGAATATTCGTTTCCCGTTCCGTTGTAGTAAACATCTTCAACAACCTTCCTAGAACACAACCTTTCCGGTTCATACCCAGTTCGCTTCCACGTGTCTTCCAAAGCCAAACAACGCTGCACTAGCATTGTAATGGATGGTATTTCTTTGTCTGCCAAGACTACCTGTAAACCTGGTCTCATATTTCTTCTTACAATATGAAGAATTTCGTCATCTTGTAGTGGTGTCCTAAATTGTAGTGATAATGCCAGAATATCATTATAAAATACTCTAAACGACTCGTTGGGATGTTGCTTTCGAGATTCTATGGCGCGTCGAATATCGTGCTCCGTTCTCCGATCTTGGAACCTGTCGAGTAAATCTTGTTTTATTCTGTTCCACCCGATGTGCGGGTTCCTTTCGATGTGACACCAATACCAGTTTGATGCAACACCGGTGAGTAAAATCCCTAATTGGTCAACTAAATTGGCCATTGGTACACCGGACGTTTCCGCAAGATGCTCCACACGGAACAAGAAACGTTCTATTGGCAACTCCTGTGAATCACCGCTGAATGATATTTTCCACTTACTTATAATACTGCTGAACTGATATCGTAATGAACTCTTTAGTGGTAACGCAGATGGTTGTTGAGGTTCATGTCCAATATTCGTGGATGATAAAAATTGCGGCAAAGCCAATTCATCTGTATTCTTGTCCTGATTAGAATGTTGATGAATTTCCTGCGAATGGATGTTACTTCCTAATTTAGAATTATCAATTTGTTTAGACGAGGTCTCATCGTCTGATGTGGACAAATCACCGGGGTCCTCTGACTGAGCGTCTTTAATTTTGCTTAGGGTATCATCCAAGTTGTCTTCACCTTGCATTAAAGTTTGTACACCTGATAACACTAATCCGACCATCGTTAGTTGTACCTGACACTGAGCTTTGTAGGACCGAGTACTAGA
The DNA here is from genome assembly GCA_963556165.1 of Tipula helvola. Lineage (NCBI taxonomy): Eukaryota > Metazoa > Arthropoda > Insecta > Diptera > Tipulidae > Tipula > Tipula helvola. The sequence goes on from OY744483.1 coordinate 157,971,946, forward strand.
TAAAAGTCGCTCAAGTCTAGCTTTAACATGAATTAATCTGCTTTCTTTCTCTTGAAGCAGCTTTGGCACTGGTATTTCGGTTGGTTTGATATCTGTGAGCCATTCACGAATGTCTTTAATTTTCAACGCACATCGCTGTAACTCTCTTTGGGGTGCCGAACGTGCAGCTGCATGAGCGCGGAAGGGTTTTAGGACCGGATTTTTCTCTTCATTAGTTACAGCTAACTGTAACAACGCTAAACGGTTCACAGGGTCTCCTGAAATGCTTCGAACTAGACATTCCACTTCGAATTCATCAGGTGCAAGAGAACTCACTTCCATGTTGGACAAAACTGATTAAAAAAAAAAAATTCAACGATACGAACTAGATACTTGACAATTGTTCCTAAGTTTATGAAGGAAAGAAAAAGCGAGAAACAAAATCGTTCACCAATGCAAATAGTAGAACCTGGTATTATGATATGATAATATACGATACGCTATATATATCAAAACAATAACACACAAAAATAATTGAAACAAAAAAAAAAATCTATTTAAAATTAACTTAATATTGTTTGAATAATGAAAAATTAAGATAATATTTAATAACCAATAACCATCACCATAATATAATCAAAAATCATAAATAATATTAATTAAATACAATAAATACGATAAATACGTTCGATAAATTTATAAGCAAACCATGGAGTAAGTGAGTGGTGCAACACGACAGTGAGCTATTACAACTATGATAAAAATAATTTGTTACAAATTGTATTCATGATAGTCCAGCATATCAACTAACAATAATTAGGGTGCGGGCCTCACTGAAATACAATGTAGTTTATGCTTTAGACCTGATTGTTCTACTTATAATTCCGCAAATCGACGTCATCCACATGCTACAACTATTCCATATCAAATACAGAATTGTATGATGGTAAGTATAGCATGGAACACTCGACCCGAATACTAAGTTCACAATCAAATCTTAGGCACTGAAAAGAAAATAATGATAATAATAATAATAATTGCTTGAGGCTTATAACATAACATTAGAAACGTTTAATTCATTTTCAATAATGTTATGGATGGAATTAGCTAAATAGACGAAATTAAATATCGACGAAAAAAATTAAAAGAACAATGTCAAACCAGACGGTGAAAATGTCTTAATATTCATTCGGAAAATAAAAGCTGTATTCAGCTAAATTTTAAATAAGGGTGTTAAACATATGCCTCGTTTTTGGGCGCCATTTTTGTAACGGAACCACTCTTGGAGGAAGCGTAGTCACCGTTAGCAAAAAAAAAATAATAATCAAAAAAATGTGGTTGTGCTACTAAGGTACGCCATACTTGCCTCGGCTCAGTCGGGTTGAGGTATATTGGTCGTGGGTTTTGTACATTAGCTCTCAGCACAACAAATGGCTAAGTTGGGAAAAGCTACACTCACTTCGTCTTACCTTAACTCCATCACTCCATGGTTTCAGATTCCGCTCACTCACTCATATTAAATATTTAGTTTTTAAATAACAATAACAATTGATTTAAATAAGTACAATAAAAAAAAATTTATTTGGATTTCAAAAGAAAAAAGGAAATTGAAAATTACATATATATAGATTATAAACAACTAAGAAAACTGTATTGGATTGATTATTTAAATTGGCAGAAGTTAATTAATATTTTGGATTTAATATTTTTATCCAAAAAAAAAACAAAAAACGAGTTAATATTAACCTACTTACGATGCTCCATGCGTAATCGAAGGACCGATGAAAGCGCTTCCATTTGACCTTGAAGCTGCAAAGAAGCCTGGTAAAGTATTTATGTGCTATGCAAAGGAAAAAAAAAACAAATATTAATTAACTTATAAAAAAAATTAAAATATCCAAATAAATAAATATAGAAATAAAATAAACAATTTATGTAAATAATTTGGTACAAATCAAAATACTATAGAACCGCGATAAATTCCATCGTGAGACGCCATATATAACGCAAAATATCGCAATATACCGCCAATCAAACTGCTAATGTCAATACAATAACTGCACTCTCGCCAAACTGCACGTACACGATCTGGATGATTCTGCACACACCAACGGAACAATCCGTTAATTTATTCCAATGACTCGAAATTCATAATTTGCCTTATATGGAACTCAATTAATAATAATTCGTCTAATTCAAATAAGCAACCTCCAGACAGCTAAATTTTCCACGTAAAATAAATTTATTCACTCAAACAGTTCAATTTTACTCAAAAGTTTATGCATATAAGTATTTTTTTCTATACACACATTTTAGTTTTACTGAAATATGTAGGTACAAGTTCATATCAACAGGTGCGAGCACTATTATTCACGACACAACGTACATAATATTTTTGTGTAGGTCTCTGGTTATGACCCATAAATTTTTATGTTAATTAATACTTAGGCACTAAAATATTAAATTTAGATATAATTAGATAAATTGTGAATTTAATTGAATTTTAGAAATTTTGAAATTTAGCAATTTCTTTTGCCAGTTTTATTTTCTTTTATTCACTCAAACAGTTCAATTTTACTCAAAAGTTTATGCATATAAGTATTTTTTTCTATACACACATTTTAGTTTTACTGAAATATGTAGGTACAAGTTCATATCAACAGGTGCGAGCACTATTATTCACGACACAACGTACATAATATTTTTGTGTAGGTCTCTGGTTATGACCCATAAATTTTTATGTTAATTAATACTTAGGCACTAAAATATTAAATTTAGATATAATTAGATAAATTGTGAATTTAATTGAATTTTAGAAATTTTGAAATTTAGCAATTTCTTTTGCCAGTTTTATTTTCTTTTATTCACTTGAAAAAAAAAAAAAATTCACTAACATAACTTTTGGTATGCTCTAAATTTTGAGTCTTTTTATTTAATCTTCTTTTTATTTTTAAGACTTTATCACATGAATTGTATTTACCAACTGTCTATCCATATCGTTCGATTTTTTTCATCCTCTCCTTTCTATATCGGCCACCGGTATTCAAAAAAAAAAAAAAAAACAAATATCGGGTTTTCTAATTTCCCCCACAAAAAAAAAATTCATAAAATAAACAACGATATCACAAAATAATACGTAATGCTACTGCTACCATTCATAAACAAAAATAAACCCTCGAGTATCATGGTACTTGACATATTTTGCTTTACAATTACACGAATTAGTACAACCGCTTGAATCAAGGGATATTTTAAAATTTTACCAATGAATGAAAAACAAAAATTATGAATTAAATAGAAATTAAAGATTACAGTAGTACCTCGAACATCTGTAACATTAAAAGGCGACAAGCGATTGTTACAACCTGTCTCCTGTTTTAACCAGATGTTTTGGGTTTTTTTTAATTACTGTGTTGTTAACTGATAATGGGACGATCATTATTGTTGTTGCCATTTCTTTTCCAGCTTTGGTATGTGGAGGATGTAGAGTAGGGTCTCGTTGTTTATCGCGATTTTCGGGGTTGTGTACTGGAGTACTTCTTCGGGTAGTGATATTTTGATCCCCTGGTCCTGAAGTAGCTCTTTCATTGATAGGATTTCTTTTAGAGGCAATATTTTGTTGCTTGTTAACTCTACCTTTGTTCTTATTATCGCATCTTGTATGTCTTCGAGAATGGAGTTTACTGTGTCGATGTTAATGATGGTTGTTACCATATCCAATTCTGTCATAAGTGCTCTATTAACCATGTTGGATTGCGTTACCACTTTGTTTACCGTATTCGTGATTGATTGTATACGTTCATTGATCTGTTCGTTTATACGGAACTGTGAATTGTTCTCGTTTATCAGTGTGTTCATTGTTGTGTTAATTAATCGTAGGTCCTGAGCATCTGGATTGCCTGCTACCCACTTCCAAGCTGTTCCGAGGGCATCCCAGCGTTTATGCCTTGTGGGTTTTGGAGGCTTAATTTGTTGGAAGTTGTTTCTTAATTTTTTATATTTTTGATTTATGATGCTATACAATTCTAAATTATTATTTACTCTACTGTTTACAAATTTGTTTATTGATTCTAATGTGTTCTCTAAATTTGTTAAATTTATTGGGTGAATAATTTTTATGTTGCCTATTTGCAATTTACAATTATTTAATTTTACCAACAATATCGGATCTTCATGTAAATTCTTAATTTCTAATTCTTTTGCGTTACAATCCAATTTGTTTAATGTAAGTATTATAATTGCTAGCTTTAATATTGAAAACATTTCCTGTAATATAGTGAGAAGAGAGAAAAATTTATTTATTGAGTTTTAATTCTTTTAATTTTCTTTTTATTTCTTTTAATATTTCTATTGGTTTTAAATGTGTTAATTGTTATGTCTTTGATTTGAGTTTCTATCCCCCTTGGTTGGTTTTTAGATCTAATGTTAGGTTTTAAATAAACTATTTGTTTTTCCGTTAAATTTGGGGGTTCTTCTTTTTTCTTATTTTGTTCTTTCATCCGATTTGTGGTTTTTTCTAATTTGATACTTACATTCTTGAAAATGTGGTCAGCTTGATCTTGTATTTCTTTCGGGTTCCTTGAGTTGTTTTGGTTAAAGATTATTTCATTCGTCGTGAAGCCTGTAGAGGAGTGTACGGAATTATTGTACAATTCCACTGCTAATTCTATTGCAGTTTGAGTGTCAGGTTTTGGGAGTTTTTCTTTGTTCGTGTTGAAAATTTCTATAATAGTTGAGTGAGTTTTCTCAACTTGTCCATTCGATTCTGAAGAGGACGCATATTCCAATTTGGCATTTAGTCTGTTTAGATATTCTCTAAATTGGGTTGACTGAAATGTTGTCTCATGGTCTGAGATAATACTGTTTGGGATTCCGAATAGGGTGAAATACTTTGTCAAGGCTTTTGTTGTATCTGTTAGGTTTTTTGAATCGATCGGTACCATTTGAAGGTGTTTTGAAAAGGCATCTATTATCGACAGGAAGTTAATTTTATTGATGGAGAAGATGTCGATATGTACTCTTTCTAGAGGTTTCTCCGTATTGGGTCTTGGAGATATTTTTATATTGTACGGTCTCCGATCGTATTTATGCATATTGCAGATGTTACATGCATTAGTGAAGGTTTTGATTCTATTAATCATCTTTGGGAAAAAGTAGGATCGTCTGATTTTACTTTCCACCTCTCTTATTCCCCTATGTGCCCTTTCGTGTTCTTTATTCACGATACTGTTTTGTCTATTTTCGTTCGTTACGTCTTCGACCATTTTGGTAGTGAAGACGAAATGTCCTTTTTGTGAGAAATTCTCCTTGAATGAATCTTAGATTTTCTGGTACAGCGTTTCTGGTGACAAAATTGCTGTTTGTTTGCCATTATGAAATTTTCTTATGATTTCAGTAATCTCGTTCTTCTCAAACGATGGTTTTGAAATTATTATTCTAGTGAATTTAGGGAATATTTCCTCCGATATGACTGTGTCAATTTTAGATATTTTGAAAATTATTTGATTCCTATAGTAATTTATAGGTCGGTCCGAAAAGTGTATGAAGTAATCATCCGACGTATAGGCGGAATGAACTGTCTCTATGTCGCTGGTATTTCCAGGAATATTTTCTGCGGTTTCTCTAGATTCACGTGAAGTGTTATCTATATTTTCATTGACATTAATTTCCATGTCCTTGGCTGCTGCTGTTGGGAATCTACTGAGGGCGTCTGCCACTACGTTAGTTTTTCCCTCCTTATAAATTATGTCATAATCATAATTTTCGAGCTCTAGTCTCCATCTGAGAATTTTAGTATTTTTTTCTGAGGATTTAATGAAGGTTACGGGTTTGTGGTCTGTGACCAATGTAAATTTGTTATCGTAAAGGTATGGCTGGTATTTCTTTACCGCCCATATAATGGCCAAGGCCTCCTTTTCATTTGTGGCGTAATTACACTCTGTTCGATTCAGTGTTCTAGAGCCGAAAGCGATTGGTCTTTCGACACCGTCGTGTATCTGTGACAGAACTGCTCCCAGCGCGAAATCTGATGCGTCTGTCGTAAGGATGAATGGTTTCGTGAAATCCGGATAGGCTAGGATTTGGTCTGTGGACAGGATTTCTTTTAGGGTTTCGAAGGCTTTTACATAGTCTGGATTATTGATATTGATGACCTCGTCTTTCTTTAGATATTTTGTCATCGGTCTCATAATTTTCGAGTAGTCTCTGATGAACCGGCGGTAGTAACCCGACAGTCCAAGGAATTGTTTAATTTGTTTAGCATTCTTTGGTAGTGGCCATTCAAGTATTTTTTGGATTTTGTCTGTGTTGGGTCTTACTCCTTCTTGGGTGATCACATATCCCAGAAATTCGATTTTTCGCTTTAGAAACTCGCATTTGTCTAACTGAATTTTCAAATTAAATTGCGATAGTCTCTTGAGTACCGTCTCTAGATTTTTTATATGATTCTCCAAATTCTCCCCTACAATGAGGATATCATCCAGGTAAGCATGGCAAATATTGCCTATTAAGCCTGATAATACGCTATTCATTGCCCGTTGGAACGTGGCAGGAGCGTTCTTCAACCCGAAAGGCATTCGAGAAAACTCAAAGTGCCCCTTGTCCGTTGAGAAGGCGGTTTTCTCCTGTGATTTCTCGCCAATGTAGTAAAATACACTGACTTGCCAAGGCTGTCTAAGATTTCTTCGATCTGGGGTATAGGGAATTTGTCATCTACCGTTTTTTCGTTTAATTTTCAGTAGTCTATGACGACCCTAATCTTCTTTGTTCCCGAGGCGTCAGCCTTTTTTGGGACTACCCAGACTGGAGATGAGTAAGGGCTACTCGAATTTCGAATGATACCGCTATCCAGCATTTCCTGCACTTGGTTTTCCACATCGTTTTTGAAGCAGTATGGGTACCTGTACGTTTTGGTGTACACTGGATTTTCATCCTTTGTGACTATTTTATGCTTTATCATTGTAGTTGCCGATAGCTTTTCATTCTGTTTTAATAAAACGTTTTGATTTCTATGGATTGTGTCGATTAGAATGCTTCTTTCGTTTTTATTCAAGTGTTCTGTTCTAATTAGGTCTTGAATTCCTTGTTTGTCAATTAAGGTTTTACAATAGACTGGTACGGGTTCTAATGTACTAAAATTATTAACTTCAATTTTAAGTTTAGGCAGTTTTGTAGGTGGGGTTGGGTTATTGGTTAGTACATTAACAACTGTTCTAAAATTATTGGCTCTATAAAGGCCAGGTTGCATTGTTACCTCGTCGTTTATCTTTTCGTACTTTGGTATTACCCAGTCTCCATTTTGTGAGGTGTCGAGTGTTACCACATGATGGTAAAAATTCTCTGCCGGATAATATCGGTAGAATTTAAATTTATGGGTATTTAGTAATATAGTGTTGAACTTATAGTCAATTTTCGCTTTCATTTCTGCCATTGTTTCTGACCCAAGAATTCCATCAAAGAAATTGTGGAACTCTAATTCATAATACATTTGCGAAGGTAATTTATTACTAATGAGATTTAATTTGCCTTTTCTGTTTGATTTCTGAGTACCCAAAAAATTTTTAATTGACGTACTTTGAGGTTCTTTTAGATGTTCTGGGATTATATTCGGACTAATAATATTTTTATTAGCACCGGTGTCTATTAATAGTTTTAAGCTTTTTGTTTTGTCGTGATTTCGACAGATTAGATACGGTAAGAAATTTAGTCCTCTGTATCTGAACTTGGATCTGATTGAAAATTTTCTGGATATAGGTCTTCTAAATTCTCTGAATTTAGTATTTCGTTTGATGTGTCGTCACTATGGGTTACTTCGTGATTATTAATGATTCTTCTATTGAGAGTATTTCGTGATCTTGACGAGATGTCGATAGACATCGGTGTTTCCGTGTCCTGAATTGGTCCATTGGGTTTTCTATAATTGAATTCTTTGACATCCCTTGGTTTTGGTGTAAATTGGTTGAATTTTGGCTGGTTTAGTGCCATTTGGTTTATTTTTGGGGTGTACTGATTAGGCATGATAGGCTTTTTTGAGTTGTTTGAAATTGACTCATTTGTGCTAAATTTGCATATTCTTAATCGGCTAAAAAACGGATTCCGAAGGTAGCCCCAACGTGATTCCAACTGGAAAAATAATTTCAGACAGCAACGCTTTGCCATCAGAAACGATAATCCCACCTCTTGATGTTGTATCTTTACCTACATCAAGTAAGGCTGTAGTGGACAATCCATTAATCCTTCTATTAAACAATTGCCCGCTGTGATAGAGGAAAGGCTCAATACATTAGGAAATCCATTTATACTAGCACAACCTTCATCTTCAGGTCTCCCTAACGCTTCATCTGCTGCCAAGGAAATGCCTCTGGTTACTGATACTAAACTATGTCACGGACATGAACATTGCGAAATTCCACACAACCCGGCTTCTGCCGCAGTGAACGGAAATCGTTGGTCTCAAATACCTATTCAAACGGTGGATGACGCCAGTGGTAATAATTTATCTAGTACATATCCATTAAAATGGAATATTAGTTTCGAGGGTTCATCCACAGAAAAGCTAGATATAGAGAGATTTTTATACAGAGGATTTTAGGATCATTACTTAAGGCAGAAGCTCTCGACTGGTACTGGTTATTTTTAGAGCGGCACAGGTTAATATCCTGGGCGCAGTTGCGGTCCGCACTAGTTCAACGATTTAAACGGCATTTAACCGAAGATGATATATTGCAGCAATTGGATAATCGCAAACAACAGTTTCCGAAAGAATCATTCTACGATTTTTACATCGCTTTGCTTAAGATCGCCATGCAATCTCCTATTCCAATATCGGAAGATGAATTATTGAGATACGCGAAAAAGAACATGCGCCCCGGACTTCAATTTCAACTGCAAATGTCAGATAAAACAGTCCATTCTATTGAGCAGTTAGCAGCAGTTTGTGTTAGTTGGGAACAGACATTGGTACGAAATGGATACTGACCTGAAAACTATTTACAATCTGCACGAAAACAGGTACATGAACTAGCTGACGTAGGCTCTTCGAAAGAGTCTGGACCTTATTTAGAAGGTTTTGTTAGAAAAGACTATCGTTCATCCCAATCGGTTGGTAATATAACAGTTCCTCGCAAATCGAATACATCCACCAGTACTATTGGAGGAAAAAATTCCGTAACACTTTCCTCCACAATTATATGCTGGAATTGTCGTGATTTGGGACATTCATATCGCGGTCTATTAGACAGTGGCGCAAATATTAGCGTTTTAGGGGCTGGAGGAGTAGATATGTTAAATTCCTCACAGTTCAAATTTCATCGCTTACCTACTCACGTATCAATTGCTAGTGGACACAAAACTTTTATTCTCGGTTATTGTAATATTCCTATTACTTATTTAGGTCAAACCAAAATTTTTCGTTTGTATATCGCTCCTGATCTTCAACAATCATTATACCTGGGTATGAATTTTTGGAGAGAATTCGGATTAGCACCAGCATGCATAGAAGAAATTGCGCCTCATCTCTCCCCGTCTGTTGAAATTGAATCTAACGAACATCAGCTCATGGAAAAACAGCGTCTGGAATTATCAGAAATCATCGATTCATTTCCTTCTTTCGAACGTCAAGGTCTCGGTCAAACTACACTGACAACGCATTCTATTGATGTCGGATCCGCCTCTCCAGTGAAACAACGGTATTATGCTGGTTCTCCTATTAAACAGGCCATTATTAACAAAGAAACAGATCAAGTTATCTCTTGGGGTTATCGAGGAGAGTAATAGTGGTTGGTGTTCTCCTGTCACGGGTAACATTAAAGATAATGGTAAAGTTCGACTCTGTCTGGATGCTCGGAAATTGAATGCGGTCACAGCGAAAGACGCGTATCCACTGCCTTTGATAGACGGTTTGTTGAGTAGACTAGACCAGACTAGATTTATTTCTAAAAGACGCCTTCTGGTAAATCCCCTTGGACGAAACCTCTCGGCAATATACCGCTTTCACTGTTCAGGGAAGACCGTTATATCAATTCCGAGTCATGCCATTCGGCTTGTGCAATGCGCCGCAAAGAATGTGCCGTCTGATGCACAAGGTGATACCTTTCTATCTGCAAGATCGCATCTTCGTCTACTTGGACGATTTATTAATTACGTCCGCTTCTATTGAGGAACATTTCGAGTTGCTGCGCGAAGTTTCGTGTCTTCTCGTTAAGGCCAATCTCACCATCAACATATTTAAGAGAAGTTTCTGCTAAAACAGTTATTAAATACTTGGGATATGTCGTCGGTGATGGTTGCCTGAAGGTTAATCCGGACAAAATATCAGAGATTCAAAATTATCCTGTCCCTCATAAAGTCAAGCAGATCCGCAGATTTTTGGGTATCACTGGGTGGTATCGACGGTTCATCGACAACTATGCGTCCATTAGTGCACCAATTACTGACCTGTTAAAAAAGGGAAAAGAGTGTAAGTGGAACGATCAGACTCAACATGCTTTCGAGTTACCCTGACTTTGCTAGAGCTTTTTACCTGCAGTGCAATACTAGTTCTACAGGGGTTGGCAGCGTACTGTTTCAGAAAGGTCCGGACGAGGAGGAATTCCCGATACCATACATGTACAAAAAACTCAATAAAGCGCAACGGAACTACTCGGTTACAGAGTTGGAATGTTATGCAGTAAAGTTTCGCGCTTATATCGAGGGATTCCACTTCGTCATAATAACTGACCATTCAAGTCTCCAGTGGCTAATGTCCCAAAAGGATCTATCAGGTCGTTTGGCTCGCTGGAGCTTGAAATTGCAAGGTTATGACTTCGAAATTCAGCATAGAAAGGGCTCACAAAACGTGGTGCCTGACGCTTTATCAAGGTTAGATGTGGAGGAAATTAAACGGCCTGTGTTATCAGCTTCAGAGTTTCCTTTGCATGTCGATTTAAATGCACCAGAATTTTCTAATGATCTGGAATATGTAACGTTGGTGAACTCGGTTACATCTTTATCCAACACCTGGACAGCGATTTTGGTCACAAAATGAGGATTGATTTGAGGATTACCGGAAGGCAATAGTATTGGTAAATTGTATTGGTGTTGAATGTGCATTTTTTCTTTCAGTTTTTCGTTTAATATGATGCAAATAAAAGAGTTAAAATGACACGAGTAATAGGGATAACATGATACAAATAAGAGGAATAAGCTCAGAAGAGAATGATTGAGAGGATTAAGAGAGACTGAGACAGAACAACAAATTCCGAAGAAAAAACAATAAAAAATATTACGAAGCGAGAGACTCAAAATAAAAAATATTAACCAAAAAAAAACAAAAAAGCTAGAAAACAAAACGATTTTGTTTATTTTGTTTAGTATTGTCATAGACAATCATAATAGATCTCTCATTTGACTAAAAACAGAAAATAAAAACAAAAATTTTCCATTCAAATATTATCGGTGTATTGCATATACGTATTATATTTGCAACGCATTCTAAAATTATTGCCTTATAAAATACACAACACAACGATACATTGGAATTATCAGAAGTTTTTGTTTTTTTCCTTTAGTTACTATGAAATGAGAAATCTAGTATGAATGTCTATGGTATTGTGTTGCAACTCATGATGATCAGTTGCTCCTATACGATGTTATGTCCGAGGTTGGAGAAATTTTATTCTAGCATATACACAGCAAATAAAAAAGCGAGATGGTTTATTTTATTACTTTCCTTTTTAACTTGCGTAACCTTTTTTATATACAATTTTTTTTTTTTGTTTAGAATAAAATGTCCCCGCCCTCGGACATAACATCGTAATAGTTATTTACGTCACAAGGGCGGTAAATGAGTTGTTACATTACAGTACGAGTTCGACGTTTATGGACGAGGCGACGAAGGAGCCGAGTCCAGAATTTTGAACGAGTACTGTAACGATCATTTAACGTACGTGTAACGTACAAAGTTTTATTTCATACTATATGGGACATTAATTCGATTTTTCATTTAAAATTAAATTTTAAAGTAAAAACATGAGTTTGAAATTTAGAGAAAATTAATCCAAATGATTTTCAAATTATCAAGTTACCCTAGTTATTATTTTTTTTTTTTTTTTGGTTTTACAGTCTACTCTACTGTAATAGCTCGTTTTCCGGGCACTTTTGTTCTCTGACGTAATGATTCATTTCCCGGACTGAAATCAATCACGTAAACATTGATTTTCGGTATAGTATGAAATAAAGGAACAATCCTCTCGAGCTGCAAGGCAACACAATACTAAAAAAATAAACAATATCATTTTATTTTCTTACTTTCTGCTTTGGTTCCTTTGTTCAAAATTTAAAAATTTAAAATAGTACGAATGGAGCCGATGAAGAATACTGTAACGATTTTTGGGTTTTTGTCGGTCCAGGTGGTTAATTTGGTTCGGGTAGCGCTCGCCTTAGGCTGGGTTCTTTTGTCAAAAACCATTTAATGATAAAAATAAATCGTTACTATGATACACCTGGACTGATTGCTCACCATCACCCACATGCCTCATCACCAACCTCTAACGTTTTACGTTTAGTTTGACATAATTTCGAAGGTCACTATAATTTATGCAAAGTGTCGAATGATCGACCGGTAGCTAGTATAAGTATGTGGTATATGCATAACAATAACTCATAAAACGGCTTTACAAATTACACTTTGGATGAATTTTTATATTTAGAGAAAGAAATGATAGAAAACCGAATGTGGATAATAAAAAAAATTAGAAAATATACTTATCAATTTACAGCTATAGTGATGTCCTCTCAGCTTGGTGAAATTGTTCTTGCACACCGATTCATTTGGTGCCCGTTGATTAAGCAGGTGTAAGTAATACTGCTGACTAATTCCTGATGACGTATGACGTAATTACCGATGAGCAATGACTCCCTCGTAGCGGACAACAAGGTTGAGATTTAAGCATACCACAATGCCGTTTAACACGAGGCTTGAGGCCTGGTTAGATGAAATTTTGTTTCCAGGTTGTTATTGAATGAAACAAACTAGGTAGTGTATTAATTTATAAGTTGGTGGTTGCACCATTTATTCATATATAAATTGAGGCGGTTAATTATGTTCACTCCGTAAATTATTTTATTGGAGTGAATTACAGCACTATATGATTTTACTCAAACTATTACAACAGTTTGATTCTCGACTTAGTTTAATTTGTTAATTTTCATTTATACTTATAATGTGGTGTCTTTATTTATTTTTTATTATTACAAAATTTTTTCCATTTTTTATTTTTATTCAACAATAATGTTTTTGTGCTACAATACAGTTATTTAGGGCACTGTTAAGTTTTAACAATCAACAATAATTTTATCTTTACCACATTCGTTCACATAGGATTTTTAATTTACTTTTGCACAGAATTAGCCGGTTTATTAATATTATGTATGCACTAGATATTATATTGGCGGAATTAATAATCCTAATTTTTTTATATTTAAACTTTACTAGCACTTAACTAGACTGCCATCATCAAAAAAAAATTTTACCGCGTTACACTTGCAGCAAGACTATGATGACCTATTTCTTCAAAATTTTAAACTCGACTCCCCGTACTGTCTTTTATTTTTTTTCGTTTTTCGTTTGTGTACCATTCCGCTTAATTATCTTTAACCACTTTGTTTTGTTTATTTTCATTTTTTTTGTTAGGGGAAACTGACCGATTACCAAACCAAACAATTACCAAGCTATACAGAAAAAAGAGGTAGTATATTCCCGTGTCTCATTTTCGTCTTTCTTTGAGCATCACGTCACGTGAAGACAATAAAGCAGACATTTATATGAAGTTTGGCGGTTTTTTGATTAATTTTTTAAATAAATCAAGAATAATCGTAATTTTTTTTAGCAAACCGTATTTACAATTGATAATGATAGTTTACCGAGACCCTTTTGATGCTTTATATTTTTTTTATGGTCCAAATATTTGAGAAATAATTCTTTCGAGTGTATAATGTCTAAGATAAATGGAAAAAAGGGTAAACAAAATTATGAATACATAACATAAAACAATTAAATTATTAAATGTTTTTGGTCATTTACGTACCAATTATTAAATCTTTTATTTTTTTACGTTATGTACTCAAATTTTTGTCATCTATTTTCGTTTGGCTTCAAATTATTGGTATCCACGTACCTATTCAAATATTATGTCCATATTCAACGTTAAATATAAATGGCAAAATATATTAAATAAAAACCCAGTTCACAAATTATTAAACGCCCAGTTAATAGAAAATATAAATTTGAAAAAAAGGAAATTAAATAAAACTATAAATTAAAATTAAATCTCTCGCTTATTTCATTTATTGTCTTATGTTTTTCGCTACAAATAAATCAAAACACCCATTCACTGTTTAGTGTTCTATATGTGTTCTTATCAGAAGTACAATTGATAATTTTGTTGCAATAGGAATTATTCAAATTTAGTATATTTAAAATCGAACACTCCCAAATTTTTGAATTAAATAATTAAAATCTAATCGTTCTCTGCATTTAACAGAAAAATTATACTCATAAATTCCAAAACTTGTTATGCAATGTGCTCAAACAGTCTGCTCTAGACACGAATATTAAAACATGCCTCTTTTCGCGATTTAATTCCGAAAGTATTGCAGTATATAAGTAAAATCAAAATTGAAATGTTTAATTTTAACATAAAGTCGAAAAATAATTAATGGCAAAAATAAAAAAAAATTCATTTATTTTCCATTTATTTAAAAAATTAATAAAAATATCACGAAACTCCATATAAATATCAGCATTTTTGTCTTCACGTGACGTCAAATTGTGAAAAAAGGATAGCAACAGCATGCGCAATATTATACCTTATTTTCTGTATATCTTGAACAATTACCATCATAACATTTAGTCATCAAATACATCAATCATATTATATTTCCTATTAAGAAGATCTACGTACAGCGTGCATCGCACAATCGTTACAATACATAAGTTAAAAATCATTCATTTAGGTTGCTTTTTGTTTTTTTTTTATTTGCGAGAAATTGTTTTTGTTACGTTTATGTATTTTGTTTTGGTTTTTTATTAACGAATGAACTCCACTAGTAAGAAGAAAGGGAAAAATAACTCAAGGCAAGCGTAAGCACCAAAAATTTGAACCGATTCACCCGCTTGGCTTGTTTTTGATACTTACCCCATGAGAAAACGCATGAGAAAATACACTAATACAATACAAATATTTGACGGCACACAATAGCAAAATGTATATTATATACACTGTGTACATATACAAAATTCTCAATCCTCAATCCTCATTTTGCGACCAAAATCCCTGTACAGTTCCAACTTGCGCATTGAGGAGAGTAAAATTCTTATTTGTACATCTTACAGGTTGAGAGTCGATGACACTGATTTACCTGAGTGGAAGTTAGTTATACCGCAATCACTTACTCATACCTTATTGGAAGAAGCCCATGCACCTCCCTTGTCTGCTCACTTTAGGATTGCTAAAACTTTACAGCGCCTTCAAAGATATTTTTATTGGACCGGAATGGCTAAAGATGTTAAAACTTATCTCTCTAAATGTTTCACTTGCAAAACTTGTAAGCCAGTTACCTATATCACTCGCCCTCCTATGGGATCATTCTCCGAAGTTACCCGGCCTTTTCAATGGCTGTATCTTGACCTTTTGGCCCCATATCCGCGCACAAAACGAGGCAACGCATTTATCTTAATTGTCTTCGATAAGTATTCTCGTTTCGTATTTCTTAAAGGTTCCTTAATTTGTTGAAGGTTCCAATTAGTGCTCCTCTGCAAGGAAACATATTTTAAATTTTTTGGAATCAACAAGGTTTTTGAAGAATTGATTAATGATTTGAAGAGTTTGGAAAGTAAAGGTTTGCAGGTGATTCCAAATAGCAAATCAATTAAAGCATGTGTTATTGCATTTACCGGAGACAATTTAGGCTCCCATGAATTATTTGGATTATGCGAATATTTTAGTACTGTCTCTCATTTTTGCAGAATTTGTTACATTTCAAGATCTGCTTTAAATAATTTTAATATTTCCCCGAAAGAAAGTAGAAGTGTTGAAACATATAGTCATGATTTACTTAGTGTAAATTCCAATAGTATATTCATTATCGTGGGCTCAAATTTGATTCTATTATGAATGAGTTAAAACATTTTCACGTCTTTAATCCTGGACTTCCACCATGCGTTGCGCACGATATTTTTGAAGGTATAGCGTACCGTGATTTGTATTTGATATTTAATTATTTATTTAACCATGAAATAGTAACGGAAATCTGGTTAATATCTTCGTTTAAAATAATAGCTAAAAAAATTCAACTTCCAATTCTGATGAGTATTGATCATAATAAAAAATGTGTTAGATTTCAATAATAATCATACCATATTGTTTTTTAAATAGTAAATTTCAAAATAGTGACCTTTTTGAAAATCTAATTTGGGAAATGTTTTCTTTACTTGTAGAATTATGTCGTATTACAACAAGTTCGAGTTTTGATTAATCTCTTCTTACAACTCTTCATTTTTCTATACAGCAATATTTATCATTACCCATTTTAAATTTTTCAAATCACAAATTCACTCCCAAACACACTATTCAGATCTTATCAAACAATTTGACTCAATTTACTAAAATGTGGACATTTCGTACTGAAAATAAACATTTAAATAAAATTATCAAGTTACCCTAGGTTTTTTTTTTTGTTTGGTTTTACAGTCTACTCTACTGTAATAGCTCGTTTTCCAGACACTTTTGTTCTCTGACGTAATGATTCATTTCCCGGACTGAAATCAATCACGTAAACATTGATTTTCGGTATAGTATGAAATAAAAATTAATACCAAGCCACAGATAATGAATATGATCACACTGTCAATTGCGGTCGCTTCTTTGTGTTCATTGACTAAATCTTGTAATTGTGCAATGTTACCCAGATACAGATTGTGTAAGTATCCGGAATTCATTTTGAAGCCTTTTTCAGTGATGTTTGTGCGTAATACGGAGGGTAAAACTTGGAATATCTTCGCTTCTTTACTTACGAACGTGGAGTTGTTGATTTGAACCGTTTCAAAAAACATCCTTTCAAGTGTTGACTTGTATTGTTGTACGAAATCTTTTCGTCGAAGTTGCTTAGGAATATAGTATGGTCATTGAGGATTTCAATGATTTGTTGGCTGTGAAATTGGTACTCGCATCTAGCGTTAAAACCTTTGATCAGTTGATAGATACAATGATCCATTGGTATTGTTTTTAGTCCGCTTAGGTCACAAATAGTCGTCTCCCCGAATGTGTGATATTTTTTGACAATTCCAAATATCTCGTCTTGGTTGAGAAGAAGTTCATTGAGTTCCATGTATATGCGCTTGTTGTGACTGGAGGTTGATCGTATGATGATGTGATTGTAGTCCTGTCTGCTAGTTTTCGGCATTGAGAGAACGTAAAGGAGGGTAGATCCTTTCACAATAATCATAGGTTCAGCATATTCGATTGCTTCTACCTCGTTGGCGTATGGCAGAGTTTCAATTTCCATAATCAAACGACTAATTTCACCTTTATTCAACAAGTTGGTGTTGACGATATTTCCTTTGGCTATTTGAGCAGCTCTGACTATCTCGTATATTTCGTCTTTGAGGATAGTGAGTCGATTAAACAATACTTGGTGAAGTTTTTCATCCGATTCGTCATGTAAGTGGTCAATAATTTTGTTATACTCCGCAAGCAATTGTTGGGTTGTACTTGTTAAGGCTTTGTTGGCTAGTCATTATCTGGTCCCAATTAGTAGCATCTGGTGATCCTGCTATCCATTTCCAGGCACTACCGATCCAATTTATTGATCTTTGTGTGCGCGGGGGACCTTCCAGTTCCGCAATCAGCTGCATTATATCGCTTGATGGATCAATTGCGGTTGAATAGTGCTGACTTGATGAATGCGAGTGATCGAAGGTGTGATTCGATTAATGACTTCCTCAAAATTTTTCAGATTGATGACATGAATCAGCTTGAAACTCCCTTGGATTATTCGTCCATTTCCTTGATATAGTGTTACGAATGGAGTGTTGTATTCATATACGCTCAGTGGCACAGTAAGACACGAGAGCCAGGAGCTAGAAAAGAGGAGAGGGAAAACTTGTTAGGTATTGTAGTAATAATGGAGAATTAGTGCGGTAGGTTTTTGATTTGGGCTTTATGGATGCGTTTTCCAGAAGTGGTTGTTACAGTGACATTGTTATCTTGTGCCACCGTTTCCTGTCGAAACTTCGGTTTATCCTTTCCCTGGATTTGTTTGATTGCCGTATAAATGATATCACCAGCTTCATACATCTTCGGTCCGAGTCTCTTATTATTTTCTCTATAGTTGAAATCTGCGAGGTTTTGAATTTGGTTCTCTGTGTTCTTCCGAAAAAGATATCATTAGGCTTTTGTTGAGTAACACAGTGTATGGAGTCATTGTAACGGTCAACCACTATGTTGATGAGTTCTTTTGTGGGCAGCTCCATGAACTCGTTCTGGACGCATCGAACTATTTCCAGTATGGTAGAATGAACTCGCTCAATAGTCCAATTTACTTCACTTCGTTGGGAAGATGTAAAATACATTTGGATACCCAATGTTTGTAAATAGTCCGTTATGATGGGACTCACAAAACTTCTCTAGTTGTCCATCACAAGTATGCGAGGTACAGTGAAATAATGTAGTGCTTTGATGATTTTGTCTCGTACTTACAAAATTGATTTAGTCTTGATGCGAAAAAATTTTACGAACTTTGAAAATTTGTCCACACAAGATATACATTTTTCCTTTTTGATTTCCATTATATCCACATGAAGAATCTCCGCGGGGTATCTTGTAGGACAACACGGTGAGGATGTCGATCGTATTTATTTGTGTTGCAAGTATCGCAGGTTTGCGTGTATTTTTTGATCAAACTGGCCATCTTTGGAAAATAATATCGTTCCAAAATTTGCTTTCGGTTTTCCATGTGATTCCTATGTGCCCGCTTGTGTTCGTCCTTTATGATGGAGAATTTATTTTCTTCATTCTGAATGTCTTCAACGATTCCTTGCGTTAGGCGTATTTTGAAGGTGGGCAAACTCTCCTTAAATATTTCTTGTAGAAGTTGAATATACTCCTCCGGGATTTTGATTCCGTTGATGACGGTTGGATGCAATCGTTTAATCGTTCCTGTAGGGACTTACAAAGAATTTCTTTGTTTAGCTCGGACAAGGTAATATAGTGTCTGTGGTAAGTGGGATGGGGTTCCTCATGAGCATAAATGTCCTGGCCTTTCTGAAAGATCAGTTGGTTCCTGAAGACATTGATGGGCGCATCACAGTATCGAATTAAATCGGTAGAATCCTCTTCTGCACTGTGAATGGTTCCAGTGGTGGACAATGTGTTCGCTTCAATTTTCAGTCTTGACAGAGCGTCCACTACCTTATTGGTACAGCCAGGTTTGTAAATAAACTAGTAAATATATTCCTCCAACCGGGCTTTCCAGCGCTTCAACTTGGCATTGTTGTTCTTAATACTTAGGGTAAATGTTAGCGGTTGATGGTCTGTCAGGATTTTGATTTTGCGAGCCCCATATAAGTAATTGCGAAGATTATCCAGTGCCCATATGACGGCCAGTTATTGGCCGGTCTTTCCCGATATCTCCTTGAGATAGTACAGTGCCAATGGCGGAGGAGGAAGCGTCAGTAGCTAGCAAAAAGGGTTTGTTAAAATTTGGAAAAATCAATATCTCCGTTGAAGACAGAAGCTCTTTGATGTTACGAAACGCTTCCAATTCTTTTTGGTTCAAGTCAATCTTCGTTTTCTTTGATTGCGACGCTTTGATTTGTGCATTTTCTTTTCTCGTTAGGTTGGTTAGCGGCTTGGCTATGAGTGCAAAGTCTCGGATAAACCGCCTATAATACGATGCCAGTCCCAAAAAGGATTTGAGATCTTTCAAATTTTCGGGTTTCTTGATGTTTTGAATGGCCAGTACTTTTTTTTTGTCCGGCTTGATGCCCATATTTGTTATAAGATAACCCAAAAATTCCGCAAGTTGGCCTTTTGTAGTTTCGAAAATACTTTCTCGACGTTAGCAAGATGTTCTTCTGCAGTTCTCCCTCCAAAGACGATAATGTCGTCTATATAAACATAACAGAGTTCGCCGATAAATTCCTTCAAGACGCTGTCGATCATCCGTTGAAATATTGCGGGTGCGTTTTTTAATCCGAACGGGAGCCTCATAAATTCATATTTTCCATTCATGGTGGAAAACGAAGTCTTCGGAATGTCAGCTTTATCTAATGAAATCCTGAAGTCAGATCAATGGTTGTAAAAACTTGGAATTTCCGAGATTAGCTAGTGTATTTGAGATATCCGGAATGGGGTAGGAATATGATATTGTCACAGCATTCAACCTCTTGAAGTCTACTACCATTCGATATTTCTTTGTCTGTGACGCATCCAACTTCTTCTCCACAATCCAAATCGGAGAATTATAAGGACTTTTGGAGGGTAGTATAATCCCCTCTGCGAGGAGTTGAGTAATTTGCTTGTCCACTTTCTTGCCTCATACTGTATGGGTACGGGTATGATTTAGTGTATATCGGTTCCTCACTGGTGGTCTTGATTTCGGCACGTACCTCGGTATCAATGGTTTCGAAGTTATTAACAGGTCCAAAGAGTATTGCGAATTTCGAGATGACTGAGTGCAATATCTTCTTTGTGTCAGGTAAAAGATGACCATCCCGTTAACGAGTTCGATAAGAAATCGAATTAAAAAAAAAAACTTTATTAATCAAAATCAAAACTAGAACTAACTTATCATAAAATACGTTTTTTGTATCATAATTAAATTTACTTTAGCTTGCATAAAATATATAAAAAATTCTTATTCTATGGAATTTTTGCCTAAAGAATATTACGTTACACTTAGAGACAATACATTTGTTGTTGAATTGACAACATTGATCTGCGCGTGTCTCATTAGGCACGTTGTGTTGATTTAGCATTATTGAATGTTAACTTTAGGCACATTGCGCTGATGTGGCATTACTAATTAATGTTAACTTGTATAATTACAAAACAGTAGTTTATGAAATGTTAACAAATTTCTTACCTTACAGTTTATTTCCTGTAAGTCAATTAAAATATAGCACAACGGTTAAAGTGTACACCTACAATAATAAGCATTTTCTCTCTTTGCCCTCATTCTCATTAGGTATCTAAAAAAAACAAATTAAATTTCATTACTCAATTTTTAATTTTTCAAAAATATTTAATTATCTTAGATGGACCAAACACTTTATAGAGTTACGAATTCGTTCCGCACAATAAGAAAACTAATTTGCTGCGAATCAACTATATTAGATATTATTAAAACAGGTGAGCAATTCTTTTATAAGTATGTTCGTTTTTTTAAAATTGTTTTAATTTTTATTTTCAGCTAATGAAAATGGTATTGGTGGCACTACCATTGTAACCAATTCGGATGGTTATGAAATATCCTCAAATATTGTTCTACATGTACTTAAGGATAATTCGTTAATGATTTTAAATGAAAATGAAGTATGGTTACCCGAAACAATTACTCTAAATCCTATACATATTGGATCCGGAAATAAAAACTTTGACGGAATACAAATTCACGAAATGGACACTACAACATTACCAGCAGATACGACTAATGCATTCATCACCGCATCCAGTGCCACGAGCCCAAGTTCTATATCAACCGTTAACTTCAAATTTGAGGAGAACATTTCAACATTTAATAAAATGGATTATTTAAAAATATTACCTCCATATATATGCACAATATTAGAAACACAGCAGCAATTGGGTAACCATATTAATTTTTTTGTGAGATCTGTGGTTCTCGAACTACGGAAATCATCTAAAATAATATTAGTTTCAAAATTTAAAAGAGTCTGTGAGGAACTTGGTTCATTTTATCCTCACTCCTTTTATCGAAAATCATCTGATGGTAAAAATTTTGTTTCCACTGACACGAATTGGTTAGCCACTATGATGGTGAACCATAATAATTATTTGAATAAATTATCGAAAAAAAACAACGTATTAAAGCCAAATATTCCTCCAACAAGAAAAAGGACTTCATCTTCTTTAAGTGCATCTTGTACGAAATGGCAGCCAAAAAAATATAATAATCAAAATGTAGAAGGTTTAAAACAAAAACAAATATGGTTACGTGCAATAAAAAATAAATTAAATTTAACAGCCGAACATGAATTTAAAGTTACCGAGGAAATGATGTGCTGCTACCCAGAAATTAGACAATTTTTGAATAATCAGAATCCATTACCAACGATTGAACAAACCGTAGATGAGTGGCCTTTTCTCTTTAAACAAATATGTTTATTTGACCATTTCAAAGTATTGATGGGGAAACCGATAACAGTGTTATCGGATAATTTTAAAATTATGAAACCAAAAATTTTTAATTGGGGCAGACATCAACTAAAGGACAGAGAACTTAAAAAATTGTTTCATGATAATTTCACCGATTTTGATTGTATAAAAGCTCTGGCAGCTTATTTTCACGAAGACGTGAACCAAATTATTTCGTTTTTTGAAGTAAGGCAGGGTAAAATGTTTAAAATAAATAACTTACTAACTTTTGTTTTATTTTAGATTGATCGCGATTTAAATTCAATTTGCTCACCAATAAATACTCCTTGGATTGCTGTGATAGGTTTGTGTTATTTATGTTACTTGGAACAATTATTAAGGCATTGCCTCATGCACAAAGGGCAAACCGGTATTTCAAACCGTTAAATCCAATTAATGACAAAACTGTTTGTTTTTAAATATGATAATTATTCAAAAATAGTTTGAATCTATATGTTCTACCTTATTCGTAAAATTTTTTATTAAAATTGGTTTAATTTCGGACGGATTTTTGCTTGACGGTTGGTAAAACATAAAATTGGGGCTTTTTGTATGAAATTAAATCAATTTTAATAAAATTTTCTTAGAATAATGTGGAACTTATAGATAAGAACTATTTGTTAATAATATTCGTATTGCAAAGTAAAGCAACTTAGCCAAAAATTGAGTTTAACGGTTTTAAATGCCAATTTTTCGTTTTGCATGGCGAAATGCCTTTACTAATGCTTTCGATTTCGGGCACGCAAAGAGTCTAGAAGATAATCAAATAAAGTGAAGAATTAATTATTCACATTAATATTTAATTTATTTGATTAAATATTGGAATATTTTGTGTCGAAATCCCCTAATATAGATTTCTGTAAAACTATGCATATACTCTTAAATGATCTTATTCTAATTTCAGCGCCAAGTGAAGATACCAGTAATAACCACATTTATCACTGCTTTGTAGAAAAAAAGTTAGTTAATTCAGAAGCTACAAACATAATTGAAGCAATAAATATTTTGGTGTCGTTGTACTATGTTCTAAACATCAAATATGAAAAAACTGTGTCATTGACGATGGAGTTCATTCAAAGGTGTTTTCTAAATTTTTACCATAAAAGTGTTAGAGGAGAAAAGCGGCACATGAATCAGATAAGCAAAGTGGATAAGTTAATCAACAAAATTGAAAATAGAATTGATTAACTAGATCGAAGATGATTTCATATTTTAATTAAATGATATAAAGCTTCACACAGATAGCTGTAGTAGCTGTATATGATTCTGAATTTTTTTATTTAAGACTTTTTTAAATTTTTTGAAATTTTTTATTATTTTTAATTTTCATTTAATAGATTGGAATGTATTGTTATTCTTATTATTTTTATTGCTTTATGAAATAAAGTGTTAATTAATTTATCGGTTTATTTTTAATTAATATGGAAGAATACGTAAATTTACATAAATTTATATTAAAATCACAAATGTATTTTGTTTCATCCCAACCGAAAATTAATGATGAAAATGTCAGCTTAATTCGTTCGCTTTTAAACGTTTCGCGTGAATGTCTTCAATCGCTGAAGAATTTTAAGTTAGAATTGGAACACTGCGACCCAATTTTAGTTTATTTTATTGTTCAAAGCAGTTGCCTGCTGAAACGGTCGGGTTGTGGGAGACGACAATCGGAGGTTCAACTGAAATACCACAATTCGAAGAATTACAACGTTTTTTGAACACCCGTATTAAAACTTTAGAAGCAATTGCTGAAAACAAATCAGCGTCATTACCTCCTAAATCGGTAAAAAATATCTCGAAATCTAACGGTGAAAATGGTAGGTCATCAAAACATAAAAAATCCTTCTATTTAACCAACAAAGAAGATAACACCAACAATAAAAGCAACACTAATATTGTTTGTCCACAATTCCTCTCTACGTCTACGACATTACGACGAACCGCACTGGAAGGACGACAAATTTGCACGAATTATCTCGCAAACAATCATACAATCACAGCTTGGTGAAGCAGATACAATTGCCGATGTGGGGAACGTCATCATACGTTGTTGCACCACGACAAAGTGAATACTATAACAACGAAATCTGATACATCACATTCGGATTCAACACAACAATCCTTTCCGAAAGAACGGTTTTACTAGCAACCGCAATAGTAAAAGTGAAAACGTCCAATAATGAATTCTTTGAACTTCGCGCTTTAATAGATAGAGGAAGTGAAGCGTCTCTTATTACCAATCGAGCCGCAAAGTTATTGAATCTACCGAAGGAATCAATCAACACGACTATTACGGGAATTGGTGACATTAAGGCCGGTTCTTGTAACCAAATCATGCATTTAACGGTGTGTTCCAAATTTAATAATTATTAAACCAATATTTCAGCCTTTATAATACAGAAGCTCACCAATATTCTACCCAGTAAAGCCATCACTAGTGTTGAATGGCCACATATTCAGAATATCGTTTTAGCAGACCCTGAATTTTACAAACCAGCTAAAATTGATCTAATTTTGGGAAGTAAAGTTTATGCTGATATAATAATTGACGGATTAAGAAAAAGAGAAGGACTGCCCACAGCTCAGAATATGCAACTTGGCTGGATTTTAATTGGAGCCATCAACCATTCAAACGAAACTAAGCTGAAAATTAATGCTCTAATTACCAAGGTGCAAATTGATTCCGCTATTAGGAAATTGTGGGAGATTGATCTGATCCCAATGAAACGAAAGATGATGCCGGAAGATAAATGGTACGAAAATTTCTACAGTAAAACTCATTTTCGGGAACCATCGGGTCGGTATGGAGTTCGTCTACCTTTTAAGGAATATGTAACACCGCAGGCATGGGTAAATCTCGTCATATTGCAATTCAACAATTTAGTCAATTGGAACGACAATTTGCCAGAGATCCAGATTTTCATATTTCATATTTCATTATTGTATAAATGTTTTGAAGAATATGTTAAATGCGGAAAAGTGGAAGTGGTTAGTTCTTCCGAAGATGAGAATACAAGCATAGTTAACGGCAAACTTAAAGTCAACTTACCTTCCTCACCAAGCCGTAACGAAGGAGTCGAGCACCACAACCAAGATGAGATGTTCAATGCATCCAGAAAGACTACTAATGGGAAGTCGCTTAATGACATTATATATCCAGGCCCAGCATTGCAGAATGATTTACCATCCGTGATAACGAATTGGAGATTTCACGAAATAGCATTCACCGCAGATTTAAAACAGATGTTTCGACAAATAGTGGTTCATCCAAATGATGCTCAGTTTCAACGTGTGGTTTGGAGAAACAATTGTACAGAGACACTTCGGGAATATTTTCTTAAAACAGTCACCTTCGGAACGACTAGTGCTCCATACTTAGCAATCCGCACTATTCAACAGCTGGCTCATGATTTTCAAATTAAATATCCTTTAGCATACCCTGTCCTGATGAATTCTATTTACGTGGATGATGTTTTCGCTGGAGCACATAGTGTCGAACATGCATTGCAACTATAAAATCAATTAATCGGTATTTTCCAGGAAGCCAAATTCCAACTCCGAAAATGGGCTAGTAATGATGATCAATTGCTACAGCTTATTCCTGAAGAAGATCGTGAGATACACATACCTCTAGCATTAAATCTATTAAAACTCTTGGAATTTATTGGAAACCATCTGAAGGTACGTTTACATTCAAATTCAACTTTGACACAAAAGTAGAGATAAATAAACCGGCAACGAAACGTAATATTTTATCAAAAATAGCACGATTATACGACCCGCTTGGCTTTATCACTCCTGTAATACTGCCAGCAAAATTGATCATGCAAGATTTGTGGATCGAAGACTTGGATTGGGACGACGTGATTTCGGATAATTTACAGGAAAAATGGTATCAATACGTTCATGATCTTAAAAATGTATCGCAGTTACAGGTACATCGAGTCAACAGACACTCGAGTTACACGCATTCTCCTATGCAAAGCCTATGCAACATGTATTTATCTGCGAGTATCATCCGACAATAAAATTTTCAATTGCCACCTGCTAACATCAAAATCAAAAGTCGCTCCCATAAATCCTCCATCCATACCTCGACTTGAATTAATGAGCCCAGTATTATTAGCCGATTTAGTAGATCATGTCATCCGAAATCTACGACTTCCACACCCAAAAAAATATTCCCGTAACATGAATGATTTCTAGTGTAACATGTACAATTGCAGCGTCTATATTGAGCCGACAATTATTCCGTACATGGGACATCCTTTAAATAATTAAATATCAAAAAATGATTTAAGTATTGGTTTATTACCCCAACAAATATTTCGTACAACTATTTTTTCATATTTAACAAACCTTCTTTAATTCTACTAATTATTCATATTTCACAGTTCTTACTATTAACTAAGTTTTGTTAATACAATGAATGTGTGTATAGCAATATTGTTTTTGAGAGGAACAATTTTTCCTTTTCAATATTACGTTTTAATAGTTCCAACAGACGGTACGTCAAACTTAAAACTTTATTTATTATTCATATTATTAGAGGAATTTATTCAGTACTCATTATCAATTTTAAAGAAAATTCCATAGATATAAAGACTCATCGTTGGCCGCCAAAGATAACGGGTACGGTCAAGAATTCAGCCGCTGCGCAGTTTATGCAGCAAGTCGGTCAAAAATTAAGATTTGCAGCTAATGCTGCGCATTCCGTCGGATTAAAATGCAGCAAATAAAGTTAGGCTGCGCAGTTTACGCAGTTACATTAATACGGATGCAAAAACTATAAAAATGTCAATTTTTTTTTTAAAATTCAATTTTATACATTATTGTTGGTGAAATAAAATAAAAAACACGATTTCTCTCGGTTATTCGTAATCACGGGGAATTATAAAAGTAGCTAAATGACAAATGTCTTATAAACTTGCAGTCAGGCTGCCGGTCGTATAAAAATGCAGCCAATATTTTTTGCATTATTCGCCTGCTTTTCGATTTTTTTGTGCAGCTTAAACTGCGCAGCGGCTGAATTCTTGACCGCACCCAACGTCTTATTTTGCAAAATAACGAAAATTTGTAGGATGTACGAAATTTTTTTTTCTCAATATTATGATTATTTTAAATAAAACTAGTACCTTTTTTAACAAAAAGACTTTATTTTCAAAAATATTCGATTGAAATAATAATGTTATCATAACGCTTTGAAAATTCAATATACATACATACGTATAGATGGTAAATTTTATAAAAAATTATTTAAAAATTATATTACAGCGAAGTTTTTCATGTATACATTTAACTATAAGTATTTATAAATTAAATAATAAAAAAAAATTAAATAAGCAAATAAAATTAATTTAATTTTGGTTTTAATTCACTGTAATGCACGTAGCTACAAATAATAATTTAGCAGACTTTACTTCGAAATTGATTAACTAAACCCATTATTTCTTTAATCTTGAAATAAACAGATCCACAGATGGAAATACTAGGTCATAAACGGTTTTCACATTATACAAATACTTTTGAATAAATAACCAAACAAACAGATACACTTTCTTCCGGATATTTTATGTTGAATATATGAAATATCTTAAATGCACATTCAATAGGTGAAACGACGCTTGGTAATTTATATTTAATTCCATAAAAATGTACTGGTGCAAATTCATGTACACCTACGACAAATACAAATGGTTGAACCGTATTTTTTTCTGTTACAGCTGTGCATTTTTTAATTTCGATTATAGTTTCACATTCTTGCGCTGTTCTAGCAAAAATCATAAATGAGTTTTGAGAGTAAACTTATTCCATGTTTTTTTGTTATCCACTATGCGGCACTTTTTAGTTGTTGGCCTAAGCAATCCATGCAGTAAATGGAATGCTATACAATTTTTCGTATCTGAAACAAAAAAAATCTGTTGAATTCATATTTTTAGCAAATTTATTTAAAACACTAACCAATTGTTGTATTTCTTTGTTGTTGAAACTCTTTAAACAGCTTTTTGCAAGATGGATCAGATAATTTATCTTTGAATAAATAGATTACCTCGTTGACAAATTTGTCAACTTGGATAAAAAGCGTTGTTGCCTCGGGATACAAAAAATCGAAATCTAAATTAATTAATTTCGGTCCATAAACTTGGGTGTACGCTGGCCACTCCTCTAAAATATGTTGGATGGTTTTATCCCGATTTCCCCTAATGGTATGCTTTCTATAAACAACGGTTTCTTCCCATTTTTTCATTATTAGTTTTTCGTCAGTGTCATCTCGATTATATTTCAAATATTGACACACTTGTTCGGCATTCTCTTCTGGAGTACCTTCATCAGCTATAGTAAAAGTCATATTGTAAAAATGATTATTAAACGGTTAAACGCTCACACCTTAATGATTTCCATCATTATCCTAAATCAATAATATGAGCATCCAGCATGCTTAGAGTCTAGATTTGACATATTCTAAATAATTCTCATTTTCTAAACAAATAAAACGTAAAACTCCTTACCAGCATATAATTCTTGTGCCTTAAATCTTTTAACTTTAGGAAGGAAATCGTTTTGTCTCAGCTTTGATATATAATTAATAATTATTGTATCGATCATACAACTGCCCTTTCAGTTTACTTTTCGGCCTTCGTTGAAAATATACACCCTACAGAAATAAGTGAAACATTAAGATTTAAAAAATTCCATTTTAATTTTTATATTATCACATATTACCTTACTCTCTTCGGGGAAAAGAGTTATAATTTGGCGCGACAATGTTTCACACTCTTTTACGCCCATATGAAAATTTTTCTGAATGTAAAAATTTACTAATACGCTTATTAATATTGATCGACTAGCGTCAGATAAAATTTAGTGTTCTTTAGATAGTTTAATAAAATTTTCCCCTTCTACTGAAAGATTTAAAATATCCTGCAGTGTAGCCTGAAAGTGTATAAATAGAATAATATGTAAATCTAGGTATCAATTGTCGAGAAGCAATCAATAAAAATGGTATAAATAAAAGTTAAAAGAGTAAAGAGTAAGATCATAATTCTTTTTTATATAGAAAGAAATCGCACTCTAAATAAAACAATAATAATCACGTCGATTATAGCATCCGCGGTTGCGGATCAATCGCGAATCGAAAATTGCATATAAAAAAAAGGAAACAATTGGTGTAAATCAAAGTATCCTGGAAAATTTCTATTGATTTACATGTGATTTACATTTTTTGATTCCCCGTACAAACGCAATAATTTTATTGCGTTTCTAAAACAATTTTTTTTTTTGATGAATTGTAAAAATATCCTAATGAATTTCAATGAAACTATGATATAAAATTATTGTTTTCAATTTTTTTTATATGTAGTTTTCGATCCGCGATTGATCCGCAACCGCGGATTCTACATATAATCGACGTGAATAAGCGTATTTTGTTGACCAAAAATGTAATTCGAATTATTTTGGTTTTATTTTGATCTCAAAAAAATAGCCAATTTGATTTAATTTTCAAAAGCCAACCTTTCGAAATAAATTTAATATGTATTATGACATCTGGCGGCTTCTATCGCTAAGAACGAACACTAAAAAATGTGATAAGATTTAAATAATCCCAAGCAAAATTTGGGATTATTTAATCCCTCTCAGAGATTATTTAGTGCAGTTGTTGTTGTAAATGTCTCAAGTAAATACGCTAATTATTTCAAGAACGTTAATTACCCTAAATGGTAGGAATTAAAATATTAAATATCTTCTGTGTTTGTATACTTACATTTATATTTCCGCTTGATTTTTTTTTTGGTGAAATTAATAAAGATGAGGAATCAGCTAGAGTTGTTTCCGTGTTACTCGTTAAGTTCGTTTCAATATAAGTTCCCTGAAAAAAAATAAATAAATATTTAATTAATATCAATTAGGATAGAATGATCATTTTATAATACCTGTTCTTTTTGCCACTGCATTAAGAATCGTTCAAATTTTATTTTTATTCCCATCGTGCATGAGAATAGAAGTTTCTCTATATGATGTTGGCCCATATATTTAAGAGCAGTAATATCAATATTAGCCGCCCCGGTGGCACAGTTGTTAGCATGCTAGCTTTAAGCTCCGGAGGTCCCGGGTTCGATTCCCGGCGGGTGATGAAAAAATCACGGCTGGTTTAATAAGGATCAATGAACTAATCACTCATTATCCGTTGTAAAAATGATTACGAAACTTCAAAAATGAAGCGGCCAAATCCCTCCATGGAATGTAGCGCCAGCGAAAAAAAAAAAAAAAAAAAAATATCAATATCATTTTCTAAATAAAAATAATAAAGAGAGATTTTATTCAACACTGATTTATTTTAACACTGCCATTGCCATGATGCATCTCTCCGTACAGGCAATGAGAAACCGGGACTGGCATCAGGGATTTATTTTATTCTGTACTACTCTAATTCTTGAAATTTATATAATAAGAATGAAATCAAGAATAAAGGAGCTTTTGTGTTAGTTTAATTGAGAACATTATTAATATTCTGATGTATGAAGATGCATACCTTCCCGTTTTCAGTGGCTTAGCAAAAAGACGGATGATGTGCCGGTGCATCAATGACAACGAAAGTGTTAAACCAAAATCGTATAAATACTAACCTGTTAGAATAGGATACATTTTCTCAAGGCCAATGCTTAACTAGGTTATAAACACTACATTCATTATTCTGGACAATAGCTGGGCTGGATGGGTAATTTGATATTGGTTGTGTGTTGATGTTTGGATTATCCATATTAGTATAGTGAATTTCACTTTCAATATGTTTGCTGGACTTTGCATCTAAATTCATTGAGCAATTTATTGTGTAATAGTTGAGATTATAATTGGTTGAGATACAGTTGGAATTTTCATTTGAAGCAACATGTATTAACAACCCCCCGATGTTGTATTCAAAATGTTGGTCGTGATTGTTATTCATGTTTTTAAAATTAAATAAACCCGTTCTTCAATTTTTATAATTAATCTATTAACTATTTCACAATTATTTTAAAACTATCTGACCAATCTCATTTAAATTAAGTAATAGAATTAACCTGTTTTTTCCTCCTCTGTTTAAGTTCTGAGTGAAGTTAGGTAAAATTTTAAATCATAATGAAATTATGTTTGCTTATACTATCATTAATTCAACTTTGACTATAAACTCAACTTTTGAAAAATTGAAAATAAAAAATACAATGAAATGAATAAAATTTAAAATATAATTAATTATACATAATAGTAAACATCGTAACTATGCTATCAATTTATTTGCATGTAAGTATGTATCTATAAAATGAATCATTATCAAAAAAAATTTTGAGACGTAATTTTTCTGATCCGTCAAAAATTTTATTTATTTGTATTGGCGGACCAGTAAACTGTTCAATAGGAAACATTTCTTTGGTTATAACCATTGTATTAGATGTAACAGAATAGCCGACAACATGGGAATTATACGCAATAAAATAGGAAGGGGTACACAAAATAACTACTTTGTTGTCATTTAGTTTTACGCATATTTCTATAATTGGAAAGAGTAGGCTGTCATTTTCTGTCAGTTTTAAGAGAAGTCCATGGGTGTTTTCTTTTATTCATTCTGGATATTCCGGACATTCCGAAAGTGACATAAATCGTTCTTTTATTCATTCCATTCCTTCTATTCCTTTTTTAGTCCATTCTTTTATTTATTCGGAATATTCAGAATGCATTCTTTTTGTACTACATCGAAAGGTGGAATAAAAGAATATTCCGTTTGACGTTTTGTAATTATGTGCGATGCTTACAATTTAAATGATTAAATTGAATTAAATCGTAGATATGTATTATGGAAAATGAAATTATTAATTATAATAAAATTAATTATTTAAGGTGTTAAAAATTAAAATTTTTGAAAATATTTTTAGTTTTATTACATGATAATAGTTTTAAATAGAGCTTGGCGGATACAAAAAATCCCAGTTTTTTTTTAAGATATATCAATTAAAGTTAATATTGCATTGTGTGTTTCCACGTATAAATAATCTGCAACTTCAATTAATTATAATAAAATTATTTATTTAATAAATTTAACTTGTTTCCTAAATTTCAAAATAAAAAAATTTCATGCTATGGAAAATGTATTCCATTTATTCCAATCCGTTCTTTTATTACATTACGTACGGAATATTCCGAGGTCACGTGATCAATATTCTATTCCTTCTGTTCTTTCGATGGAATGAATAAAAGAAAACACCCCTTGTTTATAAAAAGTACCTTTGTATGTAGCTTGTGTTTGTGTATAACGTTTAATATGAGCAGGATCTATTGAACAATTGTTATTTGTAAATATATCCTTATCAACGCATCCATGTTTTGATTCCGCAGAGAACAATTCACTAGACGGTTCCATCATCAAGCAACAAAATTTCATTTGAATTTTTTTTGCAATGGTCAGTGGAATATTTCGTCTGGAACTAGTTACATGTGCATACATTTTTATATCTTTTAGAGATGCTTCAAATCTAAAACACCAAAATTGCCGAAGTGGTCCCGAATTTTGAATGATTCCAGGGTAATGTAACAGAAAATAATGCTTGGGCTTCAATGTGTCATTAAACAGCCTTTTATATGAAAATAAATGGTCATGAATTAATGTTTTTAAAGTGCTTAAATCGGTGAAGTTAATTTTAAATTTAAGAAGAATATCAATTATTTTAAGAAAACCAAGAAAGAACTGCCAAACTTCATTATTTTCGGGAATTAAATCACCAATCATTAATGGGAAGAAATGAATAAAGGTCATCATTTCTCTGCCATACATTTTTAAATGAAATTTTTTTAAATGAAACATTTTGATTGGTTCTGAAATATTACCTATTTCAAGAGTGCCGTAATTAAAATTTTGTTTAGGAAAATTAAAACACTCCAATAAAGCTTAGTATAATGTGACACATATTGTAATGAGCAATTCCCTCATATATGTCATGCATCACATCAACTGCATAATTTTGTACTACGTGAAAAAATCTAAGATTATTAAGCAATGATTCAGTTACAATACCAGTACGTGAAATATCATTTATTAATACATCTTCAGCATAATTGGTCTTATTCCGAAGACTTGCTTCGTTTTCATCTATATCTGATTGAAGATTTGATTTAGGAACCTTACAAAATCGACAACAAAAATTGGCAGAGAACGAAGATGTAAAGCCTAACATTGAGTTAAGGGCTAAATTATCACCTAGGACTAATCCAAGAATAAAACGGACTTTATATGAATTATTTAAGGTTTTAATAATTAAACCTGTATCTTCCAGCTTTTTTAATTCCTCTACTAAATGAAACAGACTACGATTTATCCCGAACTGTTTTAAATATGTAGTCTTAACTATTACTGCTGTAAAGATGTTACTTAAATCCATATTAGAGTCAAGAGTAGGAAACATATATTTCACAACTGTAAGATTATGTGTTTAAACGTGTGAGCCTAAAGGATTATTAATCTCTAAATCATCGCTGTACAGGAAGTATGGTATGATAATATTATGTGAATTAAATTGCATCTTCTTTTTTTGCCATAAATCGCCCTGTATAAAATGTGAAATATAATTACTATTTGCTTCATTATTTTTCATAAATTCAATCGACCGTTTAAGATTATCATCATTTTCAAATAATTTTCTGAATTGAAAATGAATTGGCAAAATTACACCTGCACTTGCCTTTTCATTTAATTCGACGTTACCAGTTTCAAACACATGATCGATTTCATTGTTTATGGTAAACGTTTTAATAGGCTGCAGATAGTCGTTTTCTTTTAACCAGTTAATCAATCGAAATTCAGATTTACAATAGGTAAATGGCATCCTACATTTAGCAAGAAATAGTTTTATTGCTTCAGTATCTTGCGTTGCTTTTAAACTACTTTCAATTCCGGTTAAAATATTTAAAATTATATATTCACATATATCGTTTTGTATCTGCATAACATCTTTAGTAGTAAAATTATTTTTCTAATTAAATTTATAGAAAATTGTACGGCAGAAAGAAGTATATTTTCGATCAGTACGTCCGTTCCAGAAAATGAAACATCATTTGCTACATTGGATGTTTCTTCATTTGGTACAGTTTTATTTTTTTGTATATTTACACACGATGGGGTCTTGTCTAATATTTCTAAATGATTTTCATGTTTTTTCTTAACGTGCGTTTTGAAAGTTGATAAATTTTGGAACGATTGGTTACAATATTTTTCTACACAGGAGTAAGTCGAATCAGTTTTAAAATTATGGTAATATTTAAAGTGTGCAACTAATTTTGATAACTCATCTACAGACAAATTACATACAAAACAAATCATGGTGATTAGATAATAGACTTTCTAACTGTAAATTTAAATTCAATAGTTTAATTATCCCGTTAATCTAATTATTATGAATTGTAGACGAACTATATTCAATTGTAATATTTTATAATAATAAATTACTAATTAAAATAAAATAATAGAAGAAATCACTGAAAATAACACGATTTTTAAATGGTCTCTCGATTTTAGCACTCACTCACACATTAGAAATATATATAGAGCATTAAACAAATTTATATTACCGATAATTTGGTGTTTTTCCGTTTCCATTCAGAAGTTTCCACTCTCAATTTACTCAATGCCAAATCTTCCAATTAGTATCGTTATAATAAATTTGGTTCTCTGAAATATAGAAATGTGGCTGTAATTATGGACTCTCAGTTTAGACACAGAATATAAGTTTTAAATAGAGTACTTTCCAATGTTTGAATAATTATACCCGAAATATTCACTTTTTCACCCACTTTATTTATGTATTAATTTATTATAATATATTTAATCAAAATTTTGTTTTTTTAGTTATAATTCACAATAACTTAATGTGACAATGCAAACCGCATGACGCCTTCCAATGAACTAATCACACAAATAGTGACCGTAAAGAAGCGTCTGTTTTAATGAAATTTCTTTACATTCAGTAATAGTTAATATATACTACAGAAAAGAGTTATATTAAATAATGATAGTTACGATTATTAAATGTTAATTATTCTGTGTACCATTTGATTTACAAAAAAATAATACTTTCAGCAGAATTTCGTACATCCGATTAAATTTAGTTAATTTTACGTAATAATAATACGACCTGTTACCGTTAAATATTTATTGTAATTGTTTTTCTGTTTTATGTGTTTTTAGTAATAATAATAAGTACAGTTTACAGGAAAACTCCGATTCAATTATCCCCTATTTACGTTTTGTCGATTTAGCTTGCAATAAAATGTTTTGTCAAATATTTTTAAATTTTTGTATGATCAAGTGAAACAAAAGTTAGTAATGAAATTATACAATAATATGTATATTTTTAAATAAATCGATTTAGGTATTTAGGTTTAAATCGTCGGTGTTCTCCTGTATCTATTTTGTTACCATAAATAAATATTTAATTTTGGCTTGCTAAAATAGCTTGTGATTCAATCAACATTGGATTTAATCATGTTTTTTGAGCCGAGATATTTTAGTGATTTTTATTATTCTGCGCTTTGAGGATTGTTCGATGAGAAATACTCGGACAAATTTTTGTTTTAGACATTTAACTTTTTCTAGTATGCACAATGTACATACAAAGAAATATTTAATCCTACATGCATATACTGAAAACCAAAATGTTAAAGAAGAAGATTTTTTAAATATAACATTAGTTTCGTTTTTCACCTAAATTAACTTTAACGAATTATCGTTGCGTTCAAGGTATAGAAGTACTTTGTACGACAAAATCATCATTATCTAAAATATTTAACAACGAATTTAAATAGGTTAGATTAACAGAAGTTAGTTAACAGATTTTTTTTTTTTATTAATAAACTTAATAAATATTTGTTAAGTGAAAGTAAATTGATATTATAATTATTAAAGATCATTATATGAACACCAAAATTACGTTAAAATTTAACGAAATTCATTCCGTTAATATTACTGGATTATTTTTTTGGGTGCACAAAAGCCAACAGTCTATGCTTGGACGGATTCGGAAATCGTGCTACATTGGTTGAAAGGAGACAACACACGTTGGGAAAGATTTGTAGCTAATCGCAAAGTCGAATACAAGAGGTAATTCCTGATACTAAATGGCTTCATATCAGCTCTGACCTAAATCCGCAGCCGACTGTGCAACACGAGGCAAAACTTCCATTGAAATTAATAATCTCTCCTTGTGGTGGAAAGGACCAGAATTTTTGCAACAACCAAAGGAAAAATGGCCACATTCAAAGTTTCAACTCGAAAATTTTGGCGAAATGGAAGAACGGCGAATTTACGTGCACAACGTCAACACTACGGAACAATTGCAACTGCTTCAACGGTTTTCCTCATACACAAAATAATTCGCATAACTGCTCTGCTGCAAATGTATATTCGAAAACTGCGTCATGAAAAATCGAATTTACCTATGACAGTCAAACAATTAGACCAAGCTCGTGATCACTGGATGCGAATCATTCAACAACATGAATTTTGCGCTGAACGTTACGCGTTACTGCATGGAAAATTAATATCCACGAAAAGCCAACTGTTGAATTTAAACCCGTTTTTGGACGGCCAACAAATTCTGAGGGTAAGAGGTCGATTAGAGCATTCCATATTGAGTTACGATGAAAAATTCCCAATAATACTGCCGTAAAAAAATGAGTACACTACTATGCTGATTCGCGAATTTCACAATCGAACGCTTCATGGTGGAACTCAATTAGTGTTAACTTGTATCCGGAAAAACTGTTCGTTTTTTATTGCAATGCAATTTATTGCAATTTTTTTTGCAGCAAATGGGAGTTCTTCCGGCACCGCGAGTTCAACCCACCTTTGTGTTCAGTTCAACGGGGGTTGACTTCGTTGGTCCTATCAACGTTAAATCATCTAAACGCCGTGGGAAAACTACATACAAAGGATACATGGTCATATTCGTGTGCTTAGATCTATCTATCGAGCGATACATGTCGAGCTCGAAGATCGCAACATTCCTTGCCGCACTTAAAAGGTTTCTAGCCAGAAGAAATATGTGTTCCCATATTTATAGTGACTGTGGGACAACCTTCGTGGGTGCGACAAATAAATTGAAATCCCAAGAAAAATTGTGGTTGAATACAATGTACAAGAGTATCCTACCATTCTTAAATAACCGCTCTATTCAATGGCACTTTATCCCTTCAGCAGCGCCATATTTTGGTGGCATTTGGGAGGCTGGGGTAAAATCCGTAATTATACTACCATAAACATAAATTGTATTTGAATTTAGCACTAAAATTATTTGTAAATTGTTGGTAACTTCACTTTACTCCTGTATTAGTTTACGTTCATTTTTTTAAGCATTAGCATTAACTTTTTTGTATTCCTGTACTGTCAAAATTTTTAACGAAAAAAGAAAAAAGAAACTACATACTTAGTATGAAAAAAGAGCAGCTGAAGTGAACAACGACCAGAAATAAAAATTAACCTTAAACTAAAACTCAACAACGTGTTTATTTTAAATATTATCAAAGCAACCTTGATTATACAAGCCATAATCTAAAAAACGAAGCTTTTTTAAGGGAATTAGAAACGACGAAAAAACCAAAATTTCCATAGTAAAACACATAAAACATATGGGAAATCACTTTTTTTCCTAAGACAAATTTGTAAATGAAAACGTTGCAAATTCTTAATTATGATTTCTGAAATATTTTCATAAATGTTTGAATTTCAACATATATAAATCTCGTTTAAGTAAATCGTTTTCATTTTCTTGTAATAATTGATTTATTTAAACCAAAATATAAAAAAAAGTTCATAACAACAGCTTTCTGGTCAAATTAAAAAGAAAAGCTTACTACAAATCGTGTGCATTAAGCCAATATACATAGATGGCAGTGGGCAGTAAACATTTTGAAAAACCGTACCAAAAATCGCCACCTGGGGAAATTTAAGTTCAAAAATTGTAAGAAAAGCAAAACAAATTCACAAAATATTTAAGAACGTGTCATAATTTTGTGATTACACAATCTTTTTCGTATTTTTCTGTATAAATCTGAGACATCTAACGTACACTAGTAAAACTAAAGATAAATTTAGCAAGTATTATTTTAATTCGTCAGAGCCAACTTTGATGTATTTTTCAAAATGAAAGTTCGAAAAATATATTTTAGAAATAATTTAATTTTAATATTTCTGCAGTTAATATTTACTTAATACCAATGTAGCCTTCTTATATATTGCTGCTAAAGATATGTAGAACACTTTTGTATAAACATTTTGTAACATTTTTGCTGTTTTCATTGAAAAACTTGAAGCTAAAAAACACCATTTTTACTATGGATTCCTATGGAAATTAATGAAAAGTTATACCACTAAAAAAGCTTCTAAAAAATACGTCATAATGATTATGGCTCTATACTCTAGAAGGCTCTGATATTATACTCTTTTGTTGAAAAAATTGCGGTGGACGATTTGAAACTACATAATGTCAAAGGAATTGAAAAAATGAATACAGAATCCAAATTCGTGCAACATATAAACCATACGCTGCATAACTACTTGAATTTTGAAACAAATTTAGAGGTGCTGTATAGGATGACAAAATGAGATATGTTGGATCATGTGAAAGAGTACTTTTTGTTGCTCAAACTATAATGTAGGACGTACAGTATGCGCTCTTTTAGCCTGTTTACCATTTTAACAATATATCGCTTCACATGGCGATAGGCAAACATGATATCTTGAATTTTGTTCACCATTTATTCAGTAGTGATCTTAACGGGGCGTCGTTGATGAAAATCCAATTGAAATGCAGTAAACTACTTATGAACTGTGTAATGTGAAGAAGCAGAGCTGTAATAATACTTTTTAACTTTCATTCAATTTGCGTAATAGTTATTCGTATCGCGCAATTATTCGTATTATTGAATGATCAAGGAAATTCGCAATCTTTCGATAGCTTCCAAAACAAAACTAAATATCGTATCGGTTTGAAATTTGGTGTTCGTCCCTAGAAAATACTGTATTTTCGGCAATACAATTGTTACTATCGAAACTCTACCCCTTAGAAAATATCTGATTTTTCACTCTATCCACGAGACCACGACCCACGTACACAATATGTTATAATTTATTCGACTTTATGGTTGCTTTCATTCGTTGATTCATTCGTTCAATGATTTTTTTTCAACAAACAGCCAATTTGTTCCTTCGTTTTTCCATTCGTCATTTTTGAGCAATGTGTACTTAAAACAAATCACTGATGCTATGTTCACGACATTGGGCAAAAAAAAAAACGTAGTGTGATAGATCGATACTTTTGGTTAAAGTTAAAATTTTTTCAACTTTAGGGTTTAATAAGTCTTGTCTCTTGTTCAGCAAGCGTTTTAATGATATTCTCAAACGAAATTGTTTGCATGGTTCTTCTTCTATAGACAGCAAAAGCCCTGATTTTAATTTTTGCTTGGAACTTATTGGCCGCAATTAAAATTTAACTTTAGGCGAGCTGAAAACGATCTTTCGGTCGAACAATTTTCTCTTAATGCTGCAACAATATTTGGATATAAAATATCAAATTCATCTATTCGCCTTTATCCATTATACAACATAAATCCTCGACAATGAAGTCAAGTCGTTTTAAAATATTCTTTGAAGGGGCATGTTTTATGATTTCATCCGTATTTAACTTTGATAAGTTGATAATCATGGAAAAGATTGTTTACCATTCGAATAAGATAAAAGTTTTTCGTTTTGATAAGTTGGAGGAAAGGTTGTTAGATATTTATTGCCGCCCCTTTTTACCAGAAACTTGCCGTCCTGGGCTCGGGCCTATAAGGTAAACCCGGACCTGTCCATATAAATGCTTGTGTTTATTTTTTCTCGCTGCTCGCCTTTCTTCGCTTATCGCAACTTTCAAAATGTTTCACTTACATGAAGTACTGCTAAATGATTGTTTTAATTATATTCATTGTAAAATAGTTTAGTAGATTTGTTTGTAATCATTAATTTATGAATAGGCGTAACCGCGTAACAGAAAATATTTATTACATAAAATATTGCACAAAACTAACCATGGGCTGGTCTTTGCTTATATAAATAAGGAAATGAACTTTAACATAATGTTAATTTTCACTTTAGTATTCAAGTCGTAAATTTGGACAAGCGATAAATTACAATATTAATGCAACTAAAGAACTTCCCAGTGTAGGGGAACTTTAGCTGTGAATGAATCAAATCGTTTGACTGCTGAATTATAACTCTATTTATTACCCAAAATGTAAGTGTTTATATACAAAAATAATTTGCCGAAATAGCAAAAATTATGTGAAATAATTTGTATAAACCAGAAATTGGATTCTATATCCGTATAGTTTCTTCCAAAGCCTCACTATAATTGTTGGCTGTGGTTGGTATATGACGTAGTAAGGCACCTGTTAGAGATAAAACTATTTAGTTTAGAGTTTAATTTTATTCACTATGCGGTGCTCAATCATGCGGTGCACGCATTGAATTTAACGCGCCTCATTAAATAACATGAAAACGCAAACCATATTTCAAAATTCTTAATACCACTAATCTTCAAAACGTTTCTTTCGGCCTTGTTGTTGATATATTAACCAACAAGATTCAATAATCACAAATCCAATCAATCAATGGTTTGACTAACAAAAAAATTCGTTTGTATTTGTTTGCAAAATTTATTGATATTAAACGTGACTTCAGTTCCCAAAAATGTCAACAATATTTTTTTATTTTCAAACATAGAAAATTGTTATTCCACCAACCATAGTTAATCTGTTTTTCAATATTTTCCATGGGAAATGAAAACTAAATTGTGGCGGGCAGGGACCCCTATAGAAATATAATAAAATATAAAATTTATACAATTATTGACTTTAGACTAGACAGTAATTATCGTTAAATCAAATATTTTCCTTTAATCAAATTATTTTTTTACGATTTTTTGAACGTGCAATGAAATCAAAACTGTTACTTTATTTGATTTTCTATTCAAGTACGGGGCAGATTTACTAAAAAACGATACAAGGTATGGGATGATAAAAAAATGATTTTATCATAAAAAAAACGAAAGTAGGGAATGAAAACATTCACCTGCACTTTCATTTTTCGTTTTGTGCTTTATTAAAAATGAATGAAAGGTTTAATGTCAACATTCGACTTAATATATAATCTGGGCTGATTAATACCAAAATTATGGAATTAGTTATATACCGGTCCAATTTTCCAGACGGAGAAGTACGAATTTTTAATTTTTTTTAAATCGTTTTATGTTTTAATTCAACTAGGAGGAAAAACTGGTGGAGTATGGTGAAGTTACTTTTTGTTAATCGACCATTAGCACCCCTGTAAAGGCTTGTTCTGGATTGCATAATAGTAAAATTTGTTGCATCTGGATTCTATTTACCATATCATTTCCAATTTTTTATAGAATTGGGAGACAGGAAAATTGTATTAATATTATAGGCAAAATTCAATAAATATAATTAGAAATTAGATACAACCATACGATAAATTTGTTATTATCGATCTACATGTAATATAATATTTCTTGATAAAAGCTTGAATTACAAAAATTATCTAACTTTAAAAAAAAATTCTCATATAGCAGGTTGTTTATTTAACGCCCGAGTACACATATATCATTGTGCAAAATTTATCTCTTCTCATCTCTTATATGTTATCATTTGATTGGCATTTCGACTTAAAATGCTAAACGAGTAAACATTTATGGTTTGTTGAATATGTTGCCACCCAAATATTTATTTTAATAATGGAATGGAAAGATAAACTTTTCTGCGAGAAATGAGAACCATGTTTAGCTCAATATTGATGAGGAACATCATTGTTATTTTTATAAACTCTATAATTCGTTATTCGATTATATATTGGATTTTATGGTTAATGTACTATGAGCATGTGCGTGTCTCCTTTTAATTTTTTTTAAATATTTTGAATTGATTTAATTGACATAATAATCTCTGTAATCTGTGTTTCGTAAAAGCTATTTTAACTTTCGATATGTAAACAAATATTTAGCTTGTGGTAATTTTAATTTGTTCCATTTGTGTCAAAGTCACAAATGAAATGAAGTTGAAAAGGATACGAATTTTGTAGGTCAATAATATAAATATGTACTACATATCTATTTAGA
Organism: Tipula helvola; assembly: GCA_963556165.1. Lineage (NCBI taxonomy): Eukaryota > Metazoa > Arthropoda > Insecta > Diptera > Tipulidae > Tipula > Tipula helvola. The sequence goes on from OY744483.1 coordinate 158,014,523, forward strand.
TATAGTGTGCGTGTTGTTTAACCTTAACCTAACTCGAGTATAACAAAACCAAATTTGTGTAAAACACGAACCTGGGGGGCTATTTGTGAATTCGATTCGAACATATTCAGGTCGTCGAAGTATTGGAATCTTTTTTTTTTGTTTACTGCCTTAAGTGGTAACCATAGATAACTTATAAAAACTTATCCACTTAAATTTAAAAAAATTAAGAATCCGGTAAATGGCATTTATTTGAATTCGCCCATTGAAAACTTAAAACGAAGTTTCGTCAAATTTTATATGTCACTTAAAAAAACTTATGAATGCGAAATTTTCCGTCCAAATTCATATTCTCACTGAAGTCTTTTATTTTATTTTTAATTTGGCAACATTTGTGAAACCAAACCTAAAAAAAATGATTGACGCACAAAAATTGATCCTATACTAAAAACTAAAATGCTATTTCTATAGATACACTATTTTTACTTTATAAATTCCCTGGTAAGAGAATTACCTCTGACAGCTTCCGCGTACGATATTTTTTTGGGATTGATTGTAGCTGACATTTGACCAGCATTGGTTTGTCTTTTGAAAATATGGTTTAGTGCTTGCTGTTCCGCTCTTTGACGTGGAGTCACATATTTCATCAGGAATAGAGGCAATCCAAGTTGAGCGACTATGATGTGACCTCGGCTGAATATCGGATAAAACATCCCTAAATGTTGTTACCACTGGTGCCGCAAGTAAGGCTTCCGCATCGCAGTAGTCGGAGCAGACAATTTCCGATTTCAAGTTAAATATTGATGTTTATGTCTTTTGGTATATTCTATTGTGAATGAGCTTTAGCTCAAAATAGAATTTACCAAAAGCTGTTTAAATTAATTTGTAAATAAAAAATAAGTCATTTTTTTCCTTAAGTCCTTATACACCACGCATCTTCTATAATTTGCGGTATGATTTTCACCACAATTACTGTATTTTCTAGCCTCCGGTTTGCTTTTATCCAGCTCACAGTTGCTGCTATCAGGTAGTTTGCCACATATTAGGTAGTTTGGTTTCATACTGAAAAGTTCGTTCTACTCATCATGTAGCTACGACCAAACTACAAAAATACAATTCTCGCTTAATAACTTAAGTATCAAGCAGAACCGAACTTTTCAGTACGAAACCAACCTACCACATAGAGTTTAGAATCGATACATTTGTATTGACTCTTGGGTAAAGTAAAGGGGGGTAAAAAACTCTAGAATTAAATCCAAGTGAAGAAGATATATTGGGCTTGAATCCATTTACTATCTCTAATGTCATCAAATTAGTTAAAGAGTACGGTGTCGAATTGTACGTAAACATGGCAAATGGTAACCAATGATCCCAATTATTAGGGTCTTTATCAGAATAGTCATTCATAGTAAAAATCATTTTCTTAATTTTATTATTGTTATAAAAAGCAAAGCTAATATCTGTATCTGTCACGATGTTACTAATCCGTTGGCTAGTTTTTCCTATATACTTTAAGCGGCGCCAATTTTTCGGCATTGGGCTATTAGGTGGATAAATGTTAGCTCTAGCTTTATGTTTTAGTTTTCTGTTTAATAGTTTTAATATAGTCTTAGCTGCATAACCGTTATTCGCTGCTATTTCTAAAATTACCTATATGAAGCTCTTTGTTATAATTGGATTTGGTCAAAGGAATGTTTATTAATCTATCTAAGAATGAGTGGAAAGCTAACATTTTAATATTATGAGGATGGTTGAAAAGCTTGGGTTATAACATAAGTTATAACACTGATAGAGTTTATCCAAAAATATTCTTCATAAAAAAGCAATAGCCGATTTACCCGTTGAAAACGGAGTTAGTAACTTGAAGAAATCAGCTATCTCAATGACAGCCAAATACATCGTTGCGATTTGTTTATGTTTTTCTATTCTTCTACCAAATGTCATTAAATATGTTCCTGCAGAGCCCTCTGTATATATAAGAGCCCTAATGATGCCGCCATTTTTTAAACGTGCTTTCTATAAGAGGTGCAGATTTTGTGATGTTCCATGTAAGCCGGTGTAAAAAAGACTTTTAAATTTACATTTTTTGAATGAAAACTAATTATTTTCGGCAATTTTATTTCACCCATTTGTAGGTGAATAATCATATTTAGACATATATCAAAACTAAACTCGGAATCTATCAATTAATCCGTAAAATATAATTTAAATTTCCCTAATTTTATTCACAACTACATGCAAAACTACAAAAGCTTTTTAAACGAGAAAAATAAACACTCATATAATATTTAATATATTAAATATGGGAACCGTTCATAATGCCGCGTTTTAAAATGTCGCGTTTTAAAATACCGCGTTTCAAAATGCCGCGTGGTACACAATGTCGCGTTTTAAAATGTCGCGTTTCAAAATGCCGCGAGGTACAAAATGTCGCGTGGCACAAAATGTCGCGTTTTAAAATGTCGCGTTTCAAAATGCCGCGTGGTACAAAATGTCGCGTTTCATAAAACCGCGTGGTTCAAAAAACCGCGTGGTACAAAATGACGCGTTTTAAAATGATGCGTTTTAAAATGACGCGTTTTGAAAAATCACTTATAAATCAACACAATATGATGTGAAATAATAAATAATTTAATAAAAATTATTTGAAACAAGCAAATTGTGTTTAAACATAGTAAAATTTTCCTTCACTGAATGGAAATTATTTATAAATGTAATTTTATGTAATTATAAAGTGGGTCTAAGAAAAAGAACGCAAATGTTGAAATTTATTATAATATTCCTTCACTAAAATGTTAAAGTTAAGTCCTTATATATCGGAAGTTGATATCAGATACACAATTTAATCCAAATTGAACATTTTGTACGTCGCGGCATTGTGAAACGCGACATTTTAAAACGCGTCTTTTTGTACCACGCGAAATTTTGTACCTCGCGGCATTTTGAAACGCGACATTTTAAGACGCGACATTTTGTACCACGCGAAATTTTGTACCTCGCGGCATTTTGAAACGCGACATTTTAAGACGCGACATTTTGTACCACGCGACATTTTGTACCTCGCGGCATTTTGAAACGCGACATTTTAAGACGCGATATTTTAAAACGCGACATTTTAAAACGCGGCATTTTGACCCGGACCCATTAAATATCTATTAGAACGACAAGGATGTCTATTGTTCTTATTTATTGTATTTTTACACGTGTTTTTATTTTTATTTTATCGTGTTGTCGCCTGTTTGTTGTGTTGTTCTTTTTGTTTTTACTTTAAAGTGTTCTTTGTCATTTTTAATTATTTTATATTGAAAAGACAAAGACAATCTAAATATTGTTTTTATTTTTTTATTTACGAACTTTTACTTTTACGCTTTCTTTGTTTTTTTGTTAATTTTATATTGAAAAGACAAGGATGATGGCTATTTGTTTACATTTTTTTTATATAAAGATTTAATGGTTTGTGTGTAGTTGTTGAAAATGGAAAGGTTTTCTTTTTTCAATTTATTTGAAAATGTAGACATATTTTCTTCTACGATTTTAAAACCATATCTACGAAACATATTAAACATGCAAATTAACAAAAATGTTATTACATTTAATTGAATTTTCATTAATAAACTTATAAATCAAAACTAACAATTTTACATTGGTTCTTATGGGAAACAGAAAAATGTCCACCTCATATAGAAAGCTTCTATTTCTACCTTACGGCTATGATATATGTAAGATGGCTATGGTTCCTATGACCACGTCAAAAAAATATTTTTATAATGCGCATCCTCTCCTATCGAATCACTATGTCTAACTGATTTTATTTCAAAATTACAAACCGCGACAACACACAATTACCGTAAAAAAAATATTTCGCTTAGAAGAAGGCTATGATTTTTTTCTTGGGCGTGTTTTTTTTAATGTCGGAGAAATAAGAGAGAACAGATATCGAAGAAATCCGATAAATATAATTTTCTCTGATGTATCCGATAAAAAATAAATGACGATTTTTTTAGTATCGTAAAAATGTCGTTTTATTTGTTAAAATAATGTTATGTTTTACCCAAATGCACAACAGTCGTGATGTTTGCATTTATCAAAAAGCGCACTGCTTTTAAACAACAATCCGAACTTTTTTCAGAGAAAAAAGATTGTATTCGAAAATTATCCGAGCGTGAAAAAAAACGACACAGAGAAATATATTTTGTCTCGGATACTAAAAAAAACGCATATCTGTATTTTGACAGTTAAATTATTTCTCTGGTTACTTCGATATCAAAAAAAAACATATCCCTTGTATGTATTTTATAAAGGAAAAATTTATCTTTGTGTATATTCATTTCCTTATAAGTATGTATATCTTTATTAAATAAAATTGTTTGAAGCCGCATACTACAAAAAAAATTCAGAACCTTTTTGGGTAATTTCGCAACAGAAGAACTTGACGGTCATAAACTTTTCTCAACTTTTCGGTAATTTTTCCCCTCCATACCAACTTAAAAAAAATATAATTCCTTTTTACATACGAGAAAAAAAATTATGTTTTTTAAGTTGGTATGGAGGGGAAAAAATTTACAAATTATATGAGAAAATGTAATGTCCGTCAAGTTCTTCTGTTGCGAAATTACCATAAAAGTTACTGAATTTTTTTTGTATTATGCGGCTTGAATACAATTTTATTACTAAAAAATTCCAATTCCTACATTTTTAAATTTTCTCTGTAGTATCTAAACAGAGTAGGCAGTTTCTTGTTTTGTTACATTTTTTGGGTCGGTTTGTCTGGTCGTTCGCTTTTTCGTTAGAAACCCCAGTATAAACGTTTTCAACGTTAAAAAACACAATAATCACTACTCTTGATCACTAGTTGTTACTCATCTCCATCTTTTTATCTATCTTTTCTTTCCCGCCGTTTTTATTGTCTTTATATATCATTTCAAAACGAAAATGCCGGATGTCTTCCCCTCTTTGACCATAATTATAGGCCACTGCACCCACTAAGTCACTGAACCCCAATCGACTTACCTATTCTGACTTACACCTATTTGAGTTGGTTCACAATTGGAAACTAAAAACGATATTATTTAAATTTAAAAGGTTGTGGGCTTGACTAGAGCTTTGTCCGAGATCAGGGTATGACATCTACATATATTAAGTAATAAAGAACCGAAGAAAAAAAACCCAAAATAATCATTATTCATTAAGCACAGATAGAAACAAATTGAATATATTTAAATAATTTTTATTGATAAATTCTGAATCATTTGTTAATGACCATAATCGATATCTTGCAACGTAATTGGTCTATTGTTATTGATGTTACAATTCACAAATTCAACAACGAAATCAAATGAAGGGAAATCAGATCACATCAAACGCAACAAATAAAACCGTTGACTGATTATTGATAGCAAAAAAATAACCTTAAATACTTAACGTTCTTAAATCTAAAAATTTATTAATTCTTGGTGATTTTAATATTGACATTTTATCTAATTCTAGATTAATTGATGAATATAAATTCATGATGGCAAGTCATGGACTCAAATCTGTGATCAACAGTCCTACTAGAATTTTTGGTGACTCCAAAACTATGTAGTATTGATCATAAGTTTTATAGATCATCGAATACTGTTTCCAATGCTTGGTTAGAGGAGTTACATATAACCGATCATTTTATTACTTTGTGGCAGTCAATAAAACTACATTTATATATATTTTTATATCTTTATTTCCTTCCACAGTATTCCCTACTTACTAACAAAAACTTAATTCCCATTTTACACTCCAAGATTCCGGGACAAAACAAAACGGTTTGCAATCAATGTCCGCGGTTAATACGAATAATGTATTAATGAATATTTTCGGTGTTGAAGATGCGGTGGTGTATTTTGTGTTTGTATTTGTACTGTTGTCAAAAAATTATGTAATGACAATATAATTTTGGGCAATAGAATTCCAAACGTTGTCAAGAGACAATCATTTTTAATTTTAAATACATATGTAAATGGAGTCAGAAAATTGTATTCAAATAAATTAATAAAATTATATACTTATTATATGAAATCAAAAGTTTAGTGTGTTTCTATTAAATTACGGGAACATTATATTATGTAGTGAACCATCAATCAGAAATTTGTACCGTCAGGTTATTAAAAACGACGGTGCAATAACTTTTACTAAACTAAAATTACAGCACGATGAATCTAATATTATTTGCCCTGCGACCGATAAGGTGATATCGAGTATTGAGTACGCAAAGCTGAATAATATTTTACAGTTTGAGTCATGGGCTGACCTTTTTTTCTATTCAAAATTCAAATGAGGCTTTTTCAGATTTTCTTTCTAGATTGTCCTATTTTGTTTCTTGTTGTACCAGCTCATCATCCATTACTAGGAAATATTTTAAAATTAAGCCATGGATTAACTCTTTATTGGTACAGGCCGTGTGTATAAAAAAATAAGCTTGGTAGTAGAGTGAATAACCAACCGTTGAATACCAGCTTACGGATATAAATATTACAATATGTAAATATTCTAGAAATGTGAAACGTGACATCAAAAAAGCTAAAGCCGAGTGTTACCTGACTAAATTTTATCAGAAGTCTGGTAATATTAAACAGCAATGGGCCATAATAAATGAAGTAGTATTAAATTCAAAAATTAAATCTAATTATTTTGCTGAAATTTTAGGTAATTCCACCATGATATTGCTAATGGATTTAACTCGTTTTTCACGAGTGCTATTAATCAATCCAACTCGCAATTATCATCAAGAAAGATCATTGGACTCTAGTTTCTTTTTTCGCCCTTTTTCTTCGCAAAATATATTATTCATTATCAATTCACTTCCCACCAAGTGCTCTGTTGATAAATTTGGTTTGAGTAACACACTACCGAAACATATTAAATTTAATATTGTCGATATTTTATGTATTCTTTTTAACAAAACAGTTACTTGTGGTCTATTTCTAGACTCTCTTAAGTCAGCTATTATTATTCCTTTATACAATATAAAAAGGCAATCGGTCGTTTGTTGGTAATTATAGGCTTCCTTCTTTAGTGCCTGTTATCTCTAAGTTGTTCGAAAAAGCTATTAAATTTTGCATGATTGCTTTTTTGGAGAGTAAAAATTTTTTTAATGACGCGCAATTTGGTTTCCGTTCTGGTTTGGGTACTGAAGATGCTTTATTAACATTTTTTAACTCTATTCATTATGGCCTGAATGAAAAGGTTTCAGTTGCCGCTTTATTTGTGGATAATACGAAAGCATTCGGTATTGTCAATCATAAATTGCTTCTAAATAAACTTGATCTTTCTGGTTTTAGAGGGTTTATGTTATCTTATATGGATGAACTCTCTCGTTGTTTTTTTTTAATGAGTCAATTGAAATCCTCTTATGATAAGTTCTTATTTTGACTTTCTTTTCAAAATTTGACCACAAATTTTTCATTTTTATCATATATTTTTACCACATAATTTGCAATTTTAGTTAAACATATTTTAGGTCATACATATTTTCGATTAAAAATCCTAAGCATATTAATAATTAACAAAATTAATAAATTTTATTGTATGCATCAGTTTTTATTGTTTATTTTGCAAAAAAAAAAAAAAATAATTTAATTTAACTTGAAAACTGTAAATTTATTTGAAAAAAGTTTAATTTGTTTTGAAAAATTGTTAATTTGGTTTGAAAATTTATTAATTTTGTTTTAATATTTGTCAATTTGGGTCTAAAAATGTTTAACTTGACTTGAAAAAGGTATAACTTGATTTACTTCGGTCTAAAAAGACCACAGTATTGAAATCCTGTCAAAAATGACGAAAAATTTGGTTGATCCAAAACCACTTTTCTCGACGTTTTGAAAGTCCCTGAGTCTGAAAATTAAAAAAAAAAATGTCCGTCCGTCTGGATGTCTGGACCCATGGTATCTCGAGAACGGCTTGTCCGATTTGTTTTTCTTTTTCGCCAACCTATTTCTATGGTCAAGGCGGAGATTTGAAAAGCTTTTGGAGACTGTACGTCAAGGGGGTGGGATACCTGCCATACGAATTGACCCAAAATACCTGGTTTTATAAATATTTACGATTTTTTTATTTTTTATATATGCTGGTTTGATTATTGAATTGGGCATAGAATTTGGAATTGATTTGAAGGTTAATGGAACATATTTAAATCTTGGGGATCACATTTTATTCTTGGATATGTTAAATTTTTGAATGCATATGTTTTTAAAATAAAATAACGTTGTGTGCAATATTGTTTTATGTTTCTGGATTCTTGGTATTAGATGTGATTACTTGTTGTTGTTGGTTTGTGTTTGCATTCTTGGTACAGAATGTAACTCAGATGAAGGTTATATCCGCTAAATCTATGCTATAGGGAGCAATGCATGGCGAATGTGGATCTCTGATAAGTGCGGTGCATTTTTGAGGGTTGATTTTTAGGCCAGCAGATTCGAGGGCATCAATTAGTTCTTTGAGTACAGGTTCTAAAGCTGTGATGTTGCGAGTGATGAAAATGATGTCATCCACGTAAGCGAGAATCAGCGGCAGCTGCAGGTTTACGCTTTGTGGTCTCTTCAGCTCATCTCTAAGTGACTCTTAATGAACGCTTTGAAGAAACTACCTCACCGAGAAATACTAGACAAATGTGATTTGATTTGTATGAAATTTTTCGGTGAGGTGAGAGCCATAATAGGGATATTAAGTTCGGGGAACTGATCGGCAACGGTCATAAGTACTTCGTTTAGTATAAAGTTAAAAATTCGGGGGTATAGTGGATACCCCTGTTTGACTCCTTGTTTTTTAATCTTGGACGCGGGTACATTAAACCATTTAATGGCGGTGTTGTCGCAACATAAACACAATCAATGAAACAAAATGCTTAGATATTAGTTATTATTATTAATAGTATTTAAATTTAATTAATTAGGTATTTAATTTTTTTTTTTTTTTCTTCGCTGGCGCTACCTCCCATGGAGGGATTTGTCCGCTTCATAGTGAAGTTTCGTAATCAGTTTTACAACTGATAATGAGTGATTAGTTCATTGATCCTTACATTAACCAGCCGTGATTTTTTCATCACCCGCCGGGAATCGAACCCGGGACCTCCGGAGCTTAAAGCAAGCATGCTAATAACTGTGCCACCGGGGCGGCAGAAACGATATTACAATCGACAATTTTTAGCAGTGCCGTAGTAGTAATTCATAAATTTTGGATTTATAAAATTGTGCAACCCTTTGGTATTTAATTATGCCAGTTTATTATTAAAAAAACATAAAATGTTCATGTTGCGTTAGTCTGGTGCACTCTGTTATTGCGTTAGTCTGATGAACTCTGTAAGTTAACCTAAAGAAAGAAAACAAAACTTATTAGCAATTTGTTTGGTTAAATAGAGGAAAATACTTATCTTTTTCTAATTAAAATCAATGATTCTAAAATTAAGCGAACAATTTAATATAATTAATAATTATCTATGTAGATATCTAACAAATTCGAATAATAATTCCGTACCAAAATCAAATGTCAGCGTAAAATCTAAACAAGATGCCAACAAACTTGTTAAAAAATTCATTTTAGTATTCAGCGCTATCATTTAGCAGAATATTTAGAAACTATTAATTATGTTTTAAAATAAATTTGACTTGCGTTGTGTATCCTCTATGTATATGTATTGTATTGTAGAAAAGTATTGTATTCTTATACGGTAGCCAAACATAAAGTTAATCGCGATTTTTATTTATCCCGATTATCAAAATTCGCGTTGTTGAAATAAAATAATCCAGTTTTTTGTGAAAATTGTGTAATGACAGTCGTCTGTCATTACACGATTTTCACCTAAACCGGATTATTTTGTTTCAATAACGCGATTTTTGACAAAAATGACAGCTGAAAATCGCGATTAACTCTGTGTCTGTCTACGGTATTAAATTCTTATTAGTCAAATCAGTCGTTGAGTAGCCGCTGTCAAACATAAGGTATAATAAATTATAACCAAAAATTGTATTTGTATCCAAATATATTCGAGAAAATATGAGCCGTTTATTTTGAAAGTGGCTTAAGTCCACATTTTGTTGAAACGAGATAATGAAAGAATAGAAAAACAATAAATGAAAAAACATATGGGATTTTGAATTTTCTTATTATTTGCACAGATGTTAGAGATTAATTTTTTTTTGTTTTGACAATAAATTATTTACAGTTAGAAAGATTATACTGTTATTTATCTACTGTTATCATTAACTTGATTTTTTGAAAAATGGACTTAGGCCACTTTCAAAATAAACGGCTCATATAAAGTTAAAGATATTAGAAGAAAGCTGTTCTTATTGAAGAAAAAAATGGTATACAAATTATTTGAAGACTTTGTTGGAGTTATATCCGAAAAAAAATTGAGAAACAGAAGACATTTAAAGACATCAGCAAAAGAGAGCTATCAACATCTCATTTAATTTATATCCAAAGATTACAGGTGGTGTGCTACCAGAAACATGCCTTGATGATACAATTGACTAAATAATGGGGAGCGTACAGTTGTTGGCAGTCGGCTACTACATTTAGTTCAACAGTGTCGAAGGCTTTCGCCAGGTCAATGGAGAGAATGTATACCAGATGCCCCGCGCGTCATTTTTCGCCCCGAGAACGCAACGGATGGTGAACATATAGTCTTCGGTAAACCGATTGGCTAGAAAGGCTGCTTGATAAGTCGATGGTAAGTGCAAGTGTTCATCCAGTCGATCCAGTAGTACCTTTGCGTATATTTTATATCCGACATTACAAAGCGTTATTCTTCTATAATCGGCAAAACACCTAGGCTTTCTTCTATAATCGGCAATACACCTAGGCAATATACCTAGTGAATGTTTCAGCAGTTCGATAGGAATCCCATCCTTGCTAGGGGTTGGTTTGATCTCGCCTTCGATTGGTGGAGGCCCTATTGGGTGGTAGGCATCCTCTTCAATGAGGTTTGGAAAAGCCCCAGAGGACTCCATCACTTCATTGCACCATAGGGCCCACTTTGTTAGTTGCTACCTTTTTTGTACTCATTAAAAATGCATAGGTTTTGGGTAGTCGATCTGATGGATTAAATTGTGACACATCGTTAAAAAATGCCGGCACTCGAGAGTTCTGTGACGCATTGTTTAAGCATATTCTGTTATTTTTCATCCAGGTATGAGCAATGGGGCCTCGAGGATAATCATTCTTGTGATGAAGGGCACTCTTATAACGGGCAGCGCTTTTCTGCGTTTCGGTGTGAGTGGAAGTTTATCGGTTATGTATTTATGAGATGCAAGTTTAAGACAATCCACAATCACCTGCCATTTATTGCGAAGGCTTCTTTCTTCTTCTAGATACTGCGGAAATTTTCATTTTGTAAAAGAGATTCAAGGAACTGTATTTATAGGCTGAAGATGACAGTGGGGTTTGTGGGCAGGGGTGCGTTTTAGGTAGAGTGGTGTGGTGAGCCTTAGGTAAAATGAATCGGCCTTGATAGAGTTCACAAAAAATGATGGTTGTTGATCCGGGTTAAAATGTGGTCTAATTGGGAGAAAGTTCGACCGTTGGTCCAAGTTGTGGAGGTTCTTTTTCGCTCTTTGGTGGTTTGAATGAATAACTGACTTGAGCTCGCTAAAAGCTCTAGGCAACTCCATTTTCATTGGAAGCGGTATGAATGCGGATGGTTGAAATGTTTGAGGCTCTACGATGAGTGTGTGTGTGGATTGTTGGTGGACTAAATTTTACGATGAATATGACCGGTAATGCTGTGCGGGAAGGAGTTATGTGGTTTTGTTGTAGCTGATGATAGTGAGAAGTGTTGAGGCAATAAACTGTTTTAGTGTGATTCGCTGTATAGTAAATTGATCTCGTGGATGTGATTGCTATCAACTGGAGAGAAAAAGGTTCGGAGTTTTCAAAATGTAGCAGTACTCGCGTAACGAATTATAGTAAAATTTCATTATGTCATATTATTACGATTTAAAAATAAATTTAATTAAACTTCACTAGCTATACTTACCATTTTGCTTGAATATTCAACAATACATGATTTAACAAAAATTTCAATTCTTCATCTAATCAGTAAGGAAATAATCTTTCGTGCGTGTACATAAGCAGCAACAATTTGAACTGATTTCACCCGATTCAATCATTTAGGTGGATACTGTAACAACAGCACACAAATAACAATGCATATTTTAAATATTACATACCTTATACGAATACAAAACTATCACGGACAATCCGACATTTTAAGAACGAAATCAAAGTCCAGCTGCAGATATCATTTTTATTTTACAACAAATTTCCTCATTATACTCACTGTTAAGAATGATAACTTCCAAAGAGAATAAATACGGTTTATTCTCTCTAGTCAAACTTTCACTGTTTCCATATACATACGTAGGTCGTAGACTAACTTTAACAAAAGGAATTTAATTAAATTATGCCGTGTAAATCACGTTGATTCGTAGACCTACATAAATTTTATCATTTTATGTTTAATAAATAGACGTCCCCTTTGAATACTAATATAAATTAACTTTTTTGATGTCATATCGAAATATTTTCATCTTGTACAAACTTTTTGCTAGGTAGATAAAGGAAAGAAATATGTCATTGGAAAATCTGATTTATTTAAATTTCCCAAACACAAAAGCAAATTTATTATTCATAGTTTGTGTTGAGGATTCTTTTCTACATACTTTTATTGTTGTTTAATTTGTTATTGATCAGATTTTTTTTTTTTTTTATTATTTCCTTTAATGCTTGTACATATTAGAGCCAAGATAAGGAAATTGGACAAATATATTTAAGTATAAAGAAAATTGATTTTAATATTTCGAATATTTTTGGGGTTGGCATTTTTGTTTAGGAATTTTGTGATTTCTTTTTAAGAATAAGATTAGTTAATTATACGGTTAGGTATGTAAGTACATGCGTTGTATTGTAGGTTTATGATTAAAGAGAATAGTCTGAAGTGACCTACATTTCATATTTTATAACAACCAAAACCTTGTACAAAGTCATTCTCAAGATAATCAAACAAAACTATTATTTTGTATAAGATGTAGAAACATAAAAATCAATTTGCTATTAAACCAATAAATTCGATTTTTATGCGTTTTCCATTGAATGAACATGTTTTGAAACTCTGTAAATTACGAACAATAATGTTGAATCGCTGTGGAATAGATAACTTTAAAACAACTATATATGGATACAACTATTTTTTATTCGCTATCTAAATTCGCTAAATATTATGCTAAATGGGGTAAATAAATAAAAATGTGTTATCGGTTTTGTGAACTTCGAAAAGAATGGTAAAAATTTATAGAAGCTGACTAGCAGCTCCTGTTGGATTGATATTTTAATTTCATGTTATCGTAGAGAGCATACTAAATTAAATAGAATATTAGTTAGACATATGCCCAAGTATAATTTTAATCGGATTTTTAATTTGAAAAAGGCTATGGATTGGATGGGTGAACACTCTTAAAAGTACAATAGTTAGACTAATAAATTTAAATAGAAAATCGTAACCCATTTTTCTTTATGTTCGAACATATTTTTTATTTTTTAAGCAACATTAAATTAGTTTGTGTTCTGTAAAATTGTGTGGTTACAATGTGCTTAATTTTAATAATTAAATCTGTCTTCAACAATATTCGTATACATTTTATTTTGATGTTATGTGAATGTTGTAACTTTTAGCTAGAATAGTCTCTCTTTGTGTTCCCATTACAAGCGGAAACCGGAATCCGTTCAACATGGCATATTTCAAAACGGCATATTTCAATATGGTATATGGTACACTATGACAGAAGATGCACGTCGGCATATTTCAATACGCCATATGGGACAATATGGCGCATTCCAAAACTTGGCTATTTTTTAGCCGACTATGATGAAATTTGACAAGTGCAATTAAAATGGAATACTAAAATGAATTTTATACGATGTTCTGACATATAGGCCAATTCGATGGAACATTGAACTTTATTCAATTTGGAACGAAGGGTGTAAAATTACTCAATTATTAAATAGAGAAAGTTGGAGCCATAATAATTTAGTAAACGTAAAAAAACAATAGGAATAAAATAAAAACATTCTTAATAAAATTTCAAAAAATCACATCCTAAAACAAAATGTAATAACTGTTAAACGTTTTTTATAGGTATTAGGTACACTTTTCAAAGAACGCATTTACAACGTAATTAGGGGCATTGTCGAAAGCCAATTGATCTTCTGTATTTAATCGAATTTTACGTGCTCGCATTTGTTATAATTCAAATGGATACATTCTGATAATATAGGCTTGAAAATTAGAAAAATATTAAACGTTTTAAATTTAAAATTTGTCAAATAATTCACGCCGTATGTACCTTATGCCCTAATATATCATACGCGGTAATGTACCACATGTCGTTTTGAAATATGTCGTTCTGAGATTTAATGTTTTTGTAATTATTATCAAGGAATTTGCGACTTGATCTGGACTAGGGTTTCCAAATATCCGGATTTTCTGTAACCGCGGATATTGAATTGAAGTTTATGAAGTATCTGACGGATACCGGATAACCGTCAAAAATAAACAAAAGTAGTTAAAGTGAAATATTTTTTTATATTTCATATTTAAATATTTAAGTAATTGGTCTTACTAATGATATTTTAAAAATGTTAATGCATTAAGTGAAGTGCAGGAAAGACGGGACCCAACTTTAGTGCAAAAATCACCGGAAACCAAAAATGTTATTTTTGAATCTGTCGATGTTGGCTTTGCAGTTTTTAATGCCTTGAATAATAAATCAAGATTTGGGGTTCTCTTACCAGTTTTCTTGAAGCGGTTAAATTCTTGTTTTAAACTGCTCGGAAAATTCGATGTCGTTACAGGTTTAACGGTCGTCGCATTTGAAATATAAGAATTAATTCTTCAGTTAATGATAGTTTTAATTCTGAATGTAATTCAACAGTCGAAGCAGTTTCATTGCAATGAGCAATGATCTGCTTTGTCATTCTAGGTAACTCGAGTAGTTTCATCACCGTATTATTGATTCATGAGGTTTGCAAAACTCAAAATTAATTTTGTTGGATTCACATTTGGAACAACAAGGCATTTTCACGATTTATTTCGGAATTATTGCTTCCATTTTATTTCTTAAAAAAGATAAAACACCTTAAGCAGCAAAAATATTGGCATCTTTTCGGCCCAGGCGGTTTTATTGGATGTAGAGATTGGCCGAGATGTCTGATTATTGGAAATCAAATTTTTCCATCATGGAGTAAGCGTTTAATCTTTAAAAGAGCTTGAGTAATGGCTGTATTTACCTTTAAGAACCTCTATGACATTAGAGATACCGAGTTCCAGCGAATTTTAATATTCATGGTTCAATTCTTTTTTAAGAGATATGAGTATGTGCCTTAATGCGGTAGTGCTTCTGAATTATTGCGTTACAATAAAATGAGCATGAACAATAAAAAAGTACCCTAGTACATAGTTTCACGTTTAACGGGGAAAGCGAGGAGAAATTAAACAACTAATGAGGATCATATTAAGGTTTATTGTGTTGAATACTTTAACACATTATTGAAAGGAACAGATTGTCAAAAAGAGCGCACATATTTATAAATAAAACTTATGAAAATGAGATTTATTTTTGTATTTCTGTAATTGTTTTATTAAAATTAATAAACATATTGAAATTATTTAAAAAAACAATATTTCCGGATACCGTTGAAAAATAACCGCGGTTATCGGATACCGTTAAAGTCACAAATATCCGCGGATACCGGTTACGGATATATCAGGTTCAGAAACCCTAATCTGGACCCTAGGTATTTTACACCTTGGTTTAATGAATGCAGTCATAAGATTAATGTTGAAATATGAATAATCAGTTAAGTCATATGTTACTATAAATTAAGGAATCTAGCTTTAATTTTAAGACAAATATGACTAATTTGTATGTTTTGGTGTACACATTCCAAGGATAAAAATGTTAAGATTATGGAATGTTAACATTAGTTTTATATTATTTATCCAAAAACAAATGATTTTTTCATTGATATTTGTACATTAAAACTTTAAAATTAGTATCATTTGCCTTAAAATTAGAGCTAAATATAGAGAATTTTAATTAAACCAAGGAAATGGTTTATAGCAACTGAGGCAAAATTGATTTAAATTCAAGATTTTTTCATAAATTTTATAACATTTATACTATAAATTTAGGAATAATTCCTTGCAATGTTGATCAAATTTACTTTGCAATTAGGTATGGATTTCTTAAATTAAAGATAGTGTTATACTTCTTTCAAGGCATTTTATTTATTGACAATTGAAATAAAAAGATGTTTATTTTTATTATATAGAATGTATTTTTTAATTCATAAAATTTAAATAATTAATTTTTGTTTAAAAATATTTCCAAAATTATATAAAAATATACATTGTCTACGTTTAAATTTAATTTTCAAATATTTTATATTACATATTTATTTTAAAGTAAAAATGGCTTAAAACATTTTCTTAAATCTTAAATAATTTTCTTAAAAATAAAGAGAGTTTTCATTCTCTACTTTATGAATGATTAACTCTTTTTGAAACCCAATGTTTTCTAAAATATTAAATGCATAGTTTGACAAACATTTCTTAGCTATTGACAATGGTAAATTTTTTCTAGAAGAAGTTACGTTGGTGTAACATTTCATCTTTCGATGTTTGGACTCAAATCTCATACGATAAAAATAAATGGGTGGACCTGATTTCATTATAATGGTTGGATAATGTAATAAAATGCGGTGTTTAGGTTTCAACTGATCGTTAAATACATTTCGTTATGAAGTGCTATTTTTCCTCTTAACAAATTAATTAAAGTCTCTGTAAAATTATCGTAAAGTAATAGTTCAACAACCTCATCCAACAGGCAAACGTATTTCCAAATACTATCATTTTGTGTTACTTTATCACCAATCAGCAACGAAAAGAATTGTAAAAATTTTAAACTTTCACGGGCCGACATATGAAGCTTTTTATTTTTCAAGTGTTCTTCTTTTATCAAATGTATTTGGTTTGTACATTGTAGTTCTCCATATTCAAAATACTTTATTCTATTATTAAATTCGTCCAAAGAAAAGTATTGTTTATCTTTGA
Source organism: Tipula helvola (assembly GCA_963556165.1). Classification (NCBI taxonomy): domain Eukaryota; kingdom Metazoa; phylum Arthropoda; class Insecta; order Diptera; family Tipulidae; genus Tipula; species Tipula helvola. Next base: position 158,031,642 of record OY744483.1, read on the forward strand.
TAAAATAACTAATTGCATTTGATAAACCATATTTAATTATTCCTTCAAAACAATCATGCATAATGTCAACGCAAAAGTGTTCAGTTACATGAAACCCTTGCAATTTATTAAAATCTGATTCTAAATTTTATGCTTGTCAGCTTGTAATCGTTTTGATCCATATCATCATTATAATTTTGAATTGTCCTTAGTTTAGTACTATTTTCGTATTTAAAATTATTTATCTCGTCTCTCATTACTTTGCAAAATCGGCAGAAATATTTATGATTGAATGAAGGGCTAAACCCTAACAGGCAATTTAAGCCTAGATTATCGCCAAATATATTTCCTAGAATAAAGAAAACCAGGAACTCTTTGCCTTTAATATTTATAACCATGCCATCCTCTCCAAGATTTTGTAAAACGTGTATCAGTCTAGATACACTTTTGTTGTACCCGTATTTTTTAATAACAGTTGTTTTAACAAACATTGCGGGGAAAATTGTTGATAAGCTAGAGCAGTTTTGAGGGAGTGTTCGAAAATTGAAATAAAAAGCCGCGATAGACTTATTTCCAGCACCTAATGCATTACCCGTTTCAAAGTCATCATAGTATAAATTAAATGGAATTACATTTCTATTTTTGAGATGTTTTGTTTTTAATTTCCAATTTGTGCCATGTACAATACTAGAAATGTTCAGCGATATATTATTTTCTAGTACTTTATTATTTTCCAAAGTTTTTTCTAATACTCCTGGTAACCCAAAAAACTTACGAATTTGGAATTGTATAGGCATTAAAATACCGATAGATGTTTGTTTGTCTAAATGGGCAACGCCTTTTTTCATTACTTCAGTTACTTCCGCATTGATAGTAAATTTTTCAGCTGGTTTGTAGAGGTCTAAACTTTTTAGATGTTTCAACAGCAGATACTCGCTGTTTAATTCACTAAAGGGTTTTTGGTATATTTCGAATAAAACCTCACATTTATTTTTCATTTCATCGATAATAAAAGGAAAAATGCTGCTTTTTAATTCGTTTATCATATTTTGAATTATGATATTGGAAACATCCCTTATAATAGTTGTCAACAAAGTAGTTGTAACATAATTCATGCCATTTAATTTACAAACAAACTTTAGTGAATTTATTTTCAAATGTAAAATGTACGAATCAATTTCACTGCAATTATAGTTACAAATTTCACATTTCATTTTTATTGTGTAAACTAAGCTAATAATATATTTAATTAACAATACATTTAAGAATTTAAGTCCAAAATCAAGGACGCAACTTCATCATCTGTTTTATCAGAAGAGGCTTTTAAATCAAAAAAAAATGTTGGATAAATAACCAAACCTTGTAACATTCTGTAGAATAGTTTAAATTCAGTACAAAATGAATTTTGAATGCCACTGAAATGCATTCTAGCAAATTTTTAAACACGTAGAATATTTGGTCATAACAAATGGCCTACTTTTTATCTTGGGATTTTCCCAATACTACGATGAAAGGCTGTAGATTAAACCCATACTCCTTGCAAATGTTTCGTTTTTTTGTTAATTTCCTCTTGTAAACTGGAAACGTCGTTGTTTAACTCCAAAATAAATGAGCAGATTGAGTCTCGATTGCAATTTTCCAAATTTTTTTATCAGTTTTACGGGTAAGCCGAGCCGAAGGTTTCAAAATATAATGTAGTCCTTTAAATACCAACAAACTGAAAGAATCTGAAAATAAAAAAATACAGAAACTTTAGTAATAATTGAATTTTAAACATTTTGTTGAATTTTACCATCATTTTGTTCTGTGCTAGTAAGTTTTTCAATAAATATTTTATCTTTGATGTTTTTTGTCATTATTGGAATCATTTTATTAACAAAAACCTCCCATTTTTTTAATGCAATGTTCTTTGCCGGGGTACATTTAAAATTCAAGGTCAATCTATGAATAAAAAACAATAGTGAGTAGAATTAATTTTTTATTACCAAATTATTATGACATACAAGTCTAAATGCATCTGGATTCCTAAATATTAACCATTCTTCATAAAATGTTTGAATGTTAAATTTTTTTGCTGAGAGTTCCTGTCGGCGCCCACTGAATGTACTTTGAAATTTCATTTCGACCGTGCTCCAAGGAACGTCCATGCATTGCAGTCATTCTTTGTCCTTATAGTACTCCGCATCCTTCACATACTCTGGGATGTTGTTGCTAAAGCCGTTGTTTTCGTTTACTTGAAAACAAATAGAAATTATGGAAAACCATAATAAATAAATCATAAACTTGTAAATAACTTGATTCCGATGAATTTGGTTTAGTTCTCTTTGCCGTACCAAAGTAACCAAGTTTGTTCAACTTGGGAGACTCATTCCGATATTTGTTATATAGTTTCCCGGAAGGCCATTTTTTGTCAACTTTGTGATAATACCAATCCTATAAATCGAGAAAATGAGTTATAGAAAATAAATTAATGTATATTATGCTTGATGTTGGTAGATAATTTTTCTTTTTTTTCTCCAACAAAAGTGTTTGCGATATCACAAGAAATTTTATCAAAATCGTTATAGTTTAGGGTAATATTTGATGTATAGTGATATTCTAGAATGCTGTCCACTAGAATTTGTCTAAGTATGTTATCTAGTTTCGGAGGATTTGTCGAAGTATAGCACTTTAATATTTTTCGTCCTTTATCGGTCTTTAAAAACTTTCTTAAATCCTGTAATAAATTAAGCTATTATATAAACTGCTAAATTTAGATATATAAATTAAATTACAAAATGTGAAGATGTATTTTCATTAGATGCTAAACAATTTGGTGTGGATGGTGTTGACCTATCACTCTGATCATATTGATTCTCAATCCAACTATTCACAAAACTGCTGCCTGTTTTCGTCGTCGCACTAAGTAGTTCCACTTCGACTTTATATCCCTAAACAAGATTAATAAGAAATGAATTTAAAACTTCGGAATACGATTGTATTAAAATTGTTATTTACATTTTTTCCGCCAATCAACAATTTTTTTTGCGAAGCCTTATTTTATGACATTGATCACTGTAAGACGGGAACATCACATCTAATTCCACTTCTGATATAGCCTCCAAATCCAATAGCTGTTCGTATCCAGTTTCTGTAACATAAAATAGTAAGTAAATGGTTTTCAAACTTATTGTCCTTTTAATTATTGATAATGATTAGAATTACCTCTATATTTGTCACGTAAATAATAAAGATTCCATTCATACAAGAGTTGCTCTACTTCGTTCATCTCGGGTGATTCACTTGGTATATTTAATATTATCAATTGGTCTGTTGTTGAGGAATCCATTCCGTTATTCTGAATGAGTATTACACGGTTATTCTCCAAATCCGTTACTTGATTTTGATCATTTGTAACATTTACATATGTTGTTTATAATATAAAATTGAGAATATAGTAAAATTCGTGTGGATAAAATGTATAATAAAATAAATCTCAAATGCCAATGAGCACTTGGAGATCGAGTAAAGCAAAGAAATTAATTTACCATTTGAGATACTTGCAGCCATTTTATCTTAATTTTTTTTAACACAACACTTTCTATATTAGACTTGAATAATTAAATAACTGACCATAAAATCTTATCTGAAATAATTTTAAATCTAAAGCAAATTCGACAATTAAGGTTTTTTGAAATCGCACTAAATTTATGTTCAAATAGTATTAGCCCCGACCACCCCGACAAGAAACACCTCTAAAACTACACTACTACTACTACTACTACTCACAATACTCTACACTCTTTCTTTAAATTTCTGGATTTGAAAAGGATTTAGTATGTTAGTAACTAAGCCACGTAAATTAACACTAAAATATATTATTTTCACTTTAAAATGTACATAGTACGCGCATTAGTAAATTTATAGAAATAAAATCATTACTATTAAAAATATTAATATAATTTAAAAATAAACTTTATCCATAAACTTAAAATTCCACATGTCATGCAATGGCGTTAAAGAACGACCTGTTATACATAGACAAAGCACCTAAGACAAAAACTTAAAAAACACAGTTACATTAAATTAGGTTTTACTTACTATAGTAATTAATTATTGTGATGTTTTTAATAAATAAAAATATTACCTTAATTCACTTTTAAACACTTTTGATTTTTAATGAATAACTTTACTTGGATATGACACAGCACACGATCAAATTTCTAAAAAAAACTACTTCGTGCCTATATTTTACCATTACAAAAAATAAATATTTAAAAAATTCCTTGAAAGAAGGAAAAAAATACAATATTAAAGTATATTGATTTACAATAACATTCAAATTATGATAACAATTCCTTAATCTGAGGAAAATGAGCTATTATACATACATATATTCTAGTTTCAAAATAAGCAAAAGCAACAATGAAACTGCATTCATTTTTTCGGAAACAATAGCACGAATCACAGTACACATATATAAGGTAATATATTGCGCAAGATGTCAAAAAATTATAACAACAACAATGGCGGAGATCGTGACTGAAAGTTTATGAAATATTTAAACAATGATACATTGTTAATTATTTTGAATTAAAGTCAGTACAATTTTTCACAAAATTTTAATTATATTCACTCAACACTCAAAATTATTACGCAAAACTAACAAACACGATTTGTTTGGTCACTATGTCCGCCATATTAAATTTTTTTTTTATATAGATGCGCAAGAAAGAACGAAAATGAAACATCGGAGTATATTACCTTATTATGTGTACTGTGAGCACGAATAATCAGTTACCGAACTATAATCTTCGTTTCGCTTTATCAATCGGATTTTAGTTTGGTATAACTAGAAATAATAACCTGTATAGCAAATTTACAAAATTATTTATAAACCGTGTTTATTTTAATTTAATTCGATCTAAAAACAAAAAAATGCACCATCAATTGGTTTTAAGTCTATGGGTCCTAATTAATTCAATTACGATCAGTAACCATTTCATTTACTGCAAATACGAATGTTCATGTACTATCTTTATTTATTTGCTCGATACCAGTTTCCGATGTACATTCTAAAATTGACTGTTTCAGCGGTGTTTCTGTATCAGATTAAAGTTTGCATATTCAATACAGTATCAAATTTTTCATTTAATAATTTAATAATAACAACAACTTGATTTTTCATCAATAATAGCTACATCTATTGTAATCTTTATAGCATTTTTATTATCATATGATATTACGTAGACCATTTTTTTTTTTCTTATTTTCCAATAATTCTGAAAGTACTTTTGCGTGAAAATAATTTCATTATATTAGTTTTAGTGTTTGATTTGGTTTTGTGTTGATACAATCATAAAATTAATGCATAATTTTGGTTTAAGATATTGTCAAAAAACTTCATTAAAATAATGTTCCTTCGTCTACCTTATTTTTATGTACATTTTAATTGAAACTATTCATAATTCCTTAATATTACACAAATATTTAAAATTTCTTCCTTAACGTAAGGAATCTCTAAAACATTATATTTATGAAAATCATGTTTTGTTTTGTCTTAATTTAATTAATTTTTACATTGAATTCTGGAAAGTCTTGCCTTTTTGACTTAATTTTAGGATATTGACGATGTCTCAATACAAAACCAGCGTGAAACGGAGGCAGCTCTTTTTCTCAGTGCATGGTGTACCATATATCGTTTTGAAATATGCCGTGCCGAAATATGCCGTTTTATCATAATATTAAGTAATGAAATATGCCATAACGACCAGGACCTGCGTAAACCACTTTTATTATTGTTTGTTTTAAAAATTGGTAAATAATGTTGTCGACAAATTTACAGTTAAATTTCCTCCTTTTTGCAGTTTTTTTTAATCGTAAAGGCATTTCCAAGTTTCAGATGGGTGATTCATTAATTCAAATCTTTCTTTAATCAACAGCAATTAATTTCATACGAATTTTGTTCCGAAGTGAAAGTTAATTGTGTTTTTAACCGAACCGACTTCCAAAATGAAGGAGGTTATCAATTCGATAATTATAATTTCTTTTTATTTGTATGTTCGCTTGTAACTTTTGATGTGTAGCATATATTAGAATGCCGCTTTTTGTATATGACGCATCGACAACTGCCAAGGAGGCAAAATCAATAAAAAACAAATTTCTTGAGGTAATTTTGTGGCACTATTACCATTTGATTTATCGATTACTCGGATGTAGTTCGGTAATTGAAGATGATTACTTGTAATCGAAACAGAAAGTAAATATATGTACGTTTAAAATAAAATACACTTTGGTTTTATTTTATAATTAATTATTTATTTAATCTAGAGAATGAAAAATTAAGGCCCGAATCGATAGACACAACTACAACTTTTAGTAGCAGTCACTCTTTTTTCGAAATTGACGTTCGAATACCGTATTTTTAAACCAAAATAAAACAGCAAATTTAATCAGCAATCTAACACAATTTTCAAATAATTAAATTTTTTCAAATAAATTCTAACTTTTTCAAGGTCAAAATCACAATATAAATAATATTAATTGATTAATTATTGCTAAATAAAGGTATTTTGTTTATTATTTTTTATTATGACCTAACATATATAAATTTATATCGAAATTAGATATGTAAATTCGAGTTTAAACGTCAATTATATTCACTGATTGTAGTCGCCTATATCTACGACTACAACTTCAATCAACACTTTAATCTGTGATTTGATTGAGGTTTAAAAATATCAAAAGAGAAAATCTCTCGTTTCGTGAGTCTAATGCTCCTATTCACAAAATGTAAAAATTCTAAAGCAGTCACTTTACAGAAATTGTTTATAGAGCAAAAGTTACAGAATACTAAAAATTGGTATTCACAAGACAAACTGTAAGAACATCGCCACTGTAAATAAATACATTTGAATTCGCCGCTGTAAGAAAAATAGTTGTCTTTGATAAATCGAAATTTCAAAAACCAAATCATAGCAAATCATTCTGGCTTGAAAGTCAAATGAAAGAGAGTGTATGCGATTATTTCCATACGCTTACCTTATAGACATACATAGGTAAGTAAACTTTTTTAGCACAGAATGGGATTGGACGGGGCCTTTTCTGTGAATTAAATCCCGGTTTCGTTAAAAAAAATATTACATAAAATATAAAGGGCTGAACCCTCACGAGGTGATCAGAACTTCGGTCTTTGGTGCCTTTAATGGGGATAGCATTCACCTGTCTCATAAAGTTGGTGTGACAGTTTTGATAGTATTGATTTCTTATCACCAACATTTATTTACTTGTATACAACAACAGCCAAACAGGTCAATAGCTTCCGTAACATAAGTGCCGTGTAACTATACCCATATTCCAGAACTTTATCCAAAAATCATTTTAGAATTCCATTTACAACGCACATGTCAAATTTCAAAATAATCGCTTAAGAAACAACCAAGTTCCATGAATTTATTTTGACTTGAGTAGAGGTCGTAGAGGATTGCCGATGGCAAGGCATTCCTTGACATTCTGGCGTCCCATAAACCATTGTCATGGGGACTAAAAAATCTCAGAAAATTCTGAACACTTTCTCAAATGATCATATGATCATATGAGATCAGATATTGTTTCCTGGGTGCTGATTCTCTAAAAAATAACATAATGTGTTAGGCTGTGTTTCAAACGAAGAGAAAACCGCATAAAAAGTTAAAAAATTAAATTTTTGGCATTTTATTCACCACAAAAATTTTAACTGGTCAACGACCAGTTAAAAATGTGCAGCCTGTATTTTGTTTTTCTCTTCGCAAAACAAAAATAAAGCACGTAAACGTCACAATTTTAACCAGTTTCATTTGAAACACCAAAACGATTAAAAAGTGAGGAAAATTTAATATTTTTTACCACAGTTAAAAAATTTAACTTTTTACACGATTGAAACACAGCCTTAAAATGAAAACTTGTAAAAAGCAAAGCTTACTTTTATGAGTTTGCAATTTTTCTTAATTATTTGAGTAGCAGTCAAATCGAAAAATTGCGAACTCATTAAAGTAAACTTTGTTTTTTAAAGGTTTTCACGTTTACACATTATCTTATTTTTTAGAGAATTAACACCCTATACTTGTTGACAATTTCATAAACCTTCACCAAAATTCTGAAGAATAAAGTTATTATGTTAAGAATTACAGATACCATCAAGCATACGTATATTGATTCGTTAAGAACACAAAGAAATCCTAATACCTAGTCAAATTTTGTAGTGAAAATCTCAAAAACTACTGATTGAATCATGTTGAAAGGAGCGAATGTAAAGTTACCAATTATTTGACGAACAGCAACACCATAGTTAAGGAAGAAACTTCTACAAAGCTTTGAGCTTTAATTTTCATGTAGAAAGAGAAAATTAAGTTGATGGAATTTAGCTTAAAACGAGGTAACATACACACATACGAGTATTATAGAAGTAAATGACTCTAGATGAACAACCTATACAGTTTATGCAGTTCTTTTTGTTTACATAACTCATTTGCCTTTAACCAGTACAAATTGTACATCAATTAAAGTGATTTTTTTTGTTCTATATCCTCCAACGATTCAGTTGATTTTCTTCTCGAACGAAGGTCGTACCGATTATGTAGAGCACACGATATATGGATAATTATCTACCATTATATGCGATTTTATTTGTAGATACTAGAACGGAAAAATCATACATCTTTCCTAAGCGATTTCCTTCCAGCATTTTATGAAGATTGATTGTTGATAAATAATTTTTTTCAAACAACATTCCTTCACATTAAAAACCAATAAAAGATAAAATAAAAAAGGTGTATCATAAAACAACATGTTGTAGGTCACCTATCAAAAGCGAAACGAATACAAATAAAAACTGTAAAATAATTAAAAAACTTTTTATGGATTTAACATTTAATAGTGTACTAAAATTGTTAAAACTCGTATAAGATTTAATTAAACTTAAAGATAGTCTACCATCGGTGTAAAACAGCTCCTCAATGAAATCGTATAGCTTTTTGTTATCTAACCTTTTAATCACCATATTACGTATATCTCAAAAGGGAATGATTAAGACATTTTATGATAAATAATTATTTATTTTTATTAAAACGTGTCTATAATTTAATTAATTCAATAATAAAAAATGTAACAATAAAAAAGACATTTTTTTTAAATTAAAGCGATTAAATGTTTATCTATACTAAAGCCCTAGACAGACATGGTTTGATAAATCCGATTTAGTGAATTTTCGAGATTAGCCGTAGTTAGGTTTACGTTATTTATGCTTTATTTTGAGTTTAGTGACTAAAACGATGAAATGGGAGTGTATCAGATTGACAAGGCCTCTAGGCCTTCATCCTTGTGTTATAGGTTAGTTTTGAGGAACCAGCTTCATTGGTACTTTGGTTCCGCATTATATTTCTTTACTCAGATTTGGTGACCCGAGTGGAGGGACCAGCCTCATTTGAGGGTATGTCCCGTTGTTTGTTTGTACGTTTAGAGGTAGGCCTAAAGACCCGAGCCTCCTTCTTTACATTTTCCGGGTTTTGTGAGAGAACCGGACTCTTTTGTTTGTTGTTACGTAGAGGTAACACGAGCACTTGCGGAAACTGCAAGTTACGGAGCTGACAGCAAATGTCAACTTGAATCCCCCGAGCAACTTCATACCTGACCACCTAACCGAATAAAATATAATATGAAATTAATTAGAATAGACAGCGTCAGTGTATTGCGTCAGTGTATTTACTGATTAGAATAAGGGCATCTCACTAAAAACATGTTTTGAGTCGATTTTTTTTTTTGCATTTGAAACACATTTAGATCGATGCCACCTTAATTCAAAAATTAATCAATATTTAATTTTATATTAATTAAATTCGAATAATTAATACCGCAATAGACCAGAGTCGAATACAAAAACGCTCCTTTAATTGGCTAACAATATTTTCATTTTTTAATTAATTTTTTTGCGTTTTTAACAAGAATTAAAATATTTTTGATATAAAGCATTTTTTTTTGGAATGCATTTTAATTAAATTTGAATCAACCAAATAACAATATTTTACTGTTTCGAGCGGAAAGCTCCATATATACATATGTACATATATTTTTGTGTAATGTTAATATTTGCATTTATTTATTTTAAAATTAATTTAAAAATTGTATTGATGTATTTGATTTTTTTTTTTTTTGGAGGATTAATAATTGTTAATTGGAAAACGTAATAATATTGTATTGCGGTCATTATTTTATGTAGAACTCTATTTTCAAAGTGGTTAACGGTATAAATTGCTTTAAAACCATTTTTAGAGTAATAAATCAGTATCCACTTCCAATCATATTTTTTTACAGAAGATTTAAATCCCATCGTATCATCAAATTATAAGATTAAAATTTATTTACATGCATGGATTTTATTGACAATGTACATATATCAGCTATTATATTAACGATTTACATTTAGTTGAGACGAAAATACGAAATTAATCCAAATGATAATTATAATTCGATTATACTCGAGATTATGATTGTGATATTGTTTTTAATTCGTTTTATATTTATATTATTCCAATATTATTGTATTAAGATTTTTTGTTTTCCATTTTTGGGGGATAATGTTTTACTACTTCATGGAATCGTTAGATACATTGTAAGGTAATAAAATTGTATTCGCTAATTTTTGAGATAATTACCGATTAAATTTTTAAGTGGTAATTAGATGTTATATTTTATAGTAATCCCACTTTTTTTTATTATTTTTTACATTATTAAGCTTAAATTATTGGAAGGCTTTGTCTTTGTTCTTATAAATTTCTTTCATAAATATGGCTGCATTGAAAGTGTAACGGAAAATTTTTATAATCCCTTAGTTAAAATTTAAAATTGAGCAGGAACATTACCATAAGTTTCCACCATTATAAATTCTATTAAACTCTAATCAATCTCAGAAAATTTAAAAAACCTTTCATATAAATCTTAACAAAATGTATAATAGTTATGGTCCCACATAATAAATCAATAGATAATATTCCCACACAAAAGGTGTAAACTGATCACATTGTAGACAACAAAGGCGTTATCAGCACAAAGCGGAATAACTAAACCATCAAACATGCAATTCATCAAAAAACACGAGTGAACATGTTTGAAGAATAAATCAAAGGAAATGCAATCTTGCAGAATATCAACGATCAACACATTCTTTCTATTTTAGATAAAAGGAGACACCTCCACCTCCACCAAAAGATGAAAAAATTACAATTGATTTATTCAGGATTCCAGATCCTATCAAATCAATTCCATCTTTTGATGGAAATAAAAAACAGTTGTCGGCTTGGATAAACACAGCGGAAGATACACTAAGAGTATTTGAACCGTTGGTTACCCCACAACAGTTTAGCTTGTATATACACACTCAAAAAAATAATCTGTTTTTTTTTTACAAAAATCACAGCGTAAAAATAAAATTGTAGGTTTAACAAATTTTTTGTTAAATTATTAGAGTTTTTCTTTGTAAATTTAGCAAGATGATGGTTAATCGAACAAATTTCAATTTGTAATTTCTATTTCCATAGTAAGCCACTTTTACAATTCAGTTTTGTAAAATTTTCGACACAAATTATAAATTTAATTTACAATTTTATTTGTAATAATAACAACGCGTTCAGGAAATCCTTACAATCGATAAAATAATAAAAAATAATACTTAATTTTACAAATTTTCTTGTAATAATAACTTAATGTTTTGTAAAGCTATGAAAATCAAAAAGTTGTAACGAATTTGTTGTAAATAAACTCAATTTTAGTTTTAGCATATCGATTGAAAATTTCTGTAGGATACATGAAATTAAAAGCGCAAAAACTTTAGATATGGAAATATTTTAGTAACGGTATAATCTGCAATATGTGATAGTACTCGACATGTTTGGTAAATACAGCTTATGTCCAAATTATCATATTGTTGATTAAAGTTGAGAAACAGCATTTAAAAGGATTTAAAATCTTTTTAAAGCGATTTAAGTTCGAGATAATTCCAATTCTGTAGTTAAACTTGTGCACTTGAACTAAAAAAAATATTAAGTATGCCTTATTTAATAAAAATCAGTAGATCAATTTACATTGATCAACAGTAACCTAAGGTTTTTGTTTGAGAATTATAAAACTTTTATCTTCCACAACTCTAAATTGTAAAAGCAAAAACTAGTTTGCTATTTGCAACACATTCGAGAAGTTAAAGGTTAAATTCAATTGTATATTTTCATAAGCTCTAAAATAAAAAGAAAATCAACTGCAAAACTCACAAAACAGCGAATAGTTAGTACGAACAAATTTTGCTTTCATGAATTCTGTCGGCTGCGAACATTTTGCGGCATTAGGTTCAAATATTATTTCTGCAGGAAAATATTCTCAATGTGACGCTCAAAAATCAAAATGTACCCTAATTCTACTTTTCTTTAGGTGTAGATGTGTTTTCTGACAATTGAACTGTTACTTGTTTATGTTTTTCTCAACAGGTTGGATTATAAACTGCAAATTAATTGTTAACTTTACTAATGTATAGTTGCAAAAAATACTTGCAAACCTAATTCAATTGTAAAGTTACATTATGCTTTGTAAAAGTAACGAATTGGTTTTGCAAAATAAAGTAGTATTACAAATACATCAGTAATCTTCACAATTATATTCGTGGTTTTAACAATTAATTTCGTAAATTAAACGAATTTGTTTTGTAAAACCACTTTTACAGTTTGAACACATTTTCCAAGCGATTCATTGTGATCATAATTTCCGACCAGTGTACAAGTTAGGTTAAATAATGGAAAAAGGTGAAAATAAAACAATAAATTACGACGAAATTATTAAATTATTTTTAAAAAATATTAAAGTATACTCACCGGAATTATTTAAAAATATAAAAGGTTAGTAGAATAAATAATAATCTAAGTTTGTTTAATTTTCAAGTGTTCTAAAAGTGCGGTAAATTTGTTTTAAGTAACGTTAAATCAATTCTGTATATTTCTTTTAATTTGCCATAACCAAAAATAAAAGCAATATTTCACCGACAACGGGATAATTAGTTGAATGTTTTTTATTGAATTTCATTATTGCCATTCTGTTCGTTCATGTTCATAGAGGTTAATTTTGTATCCACAGCAATTGTCCATTTCCCATTTTAAACGCTGAATATAAAATAACCAAAAACAGTGTATATTTTAAGTTCGTATGATTTATGTTTAATTTAAGATCGACCGGTATTTTATAATACATTAATTAGCGTACAGAAAAAGCATATCAGCTTAATATTTCGGAAAGATCAGTTGGGACATCAAATATTGTTTGAATATTATTTAGAAAAACTCCAAAAACAACATAAAGAGGCTACAAATATTGTAAGTATTAGCAAAAATTATTTAACTTTAGAATTACAACAATCCTTTGTTCGCGTGGTTCACACGTGTATAATTGGAGTTTGCCAAGCCCGATTCTTTGCAATGGTATATAGTTTTAAAGAATCTAGGTAGTAATAAAATGAAAGATTTTCATGAATTTATTTAGGGAATTTTATTTTATTATTGTGATTGTTATATTTATTGAATAAAATTAACAAGAATTACATATTTCAATTTTAGGAGTTATCAAATAGCTTAGACACTCTTTCAATTACTGAAAGCCTAGAAGATTATTTTGAGGACCACAACGAATAATTTTAGTTTGCCAACTTGTTTATCTTTAAATCAAAATGTGATGCTGATTTATTTGTAATTCAGAGCTAGTCAATAAATTTGTTAATTGCCCATTTAAAGAGACATAAAATATCTGGTATTTAGATAACTGAAAATAAAATAAGCTTGTTACGTCATCCAATATGGAAGAAAGCAATTCACACAAGGAAAGCAATTTTAAAGATGGATCCAATTTACAATTAGGAGAAATCGTAACTCTAGATTTAAATTCTTTAATTAATATATATCCTCAATCGGCCAATGAATCAACTATAAATATAATTACAAAAGAACTACAATCGAACACGTCATTTGTTGAAAATAATTCAGTCAGTGAAACCAACATACTCGTGGAAGCTTTGCTAGATGTTGAGGATATTGAAGATAACCATGAACTAATCACTTTATTAACCCCTTAACGCATATTATTTTTGACAGAAAACCTGCAAAAAAAAATATTTTTTTTTATTATTGAAAATGTTTATTTGCACCTATTTTAACACAATAGGTACATTTATATAAACAAAAAATATCGATTTTGTTCTTTTTCCTACTTTTAAATTGAATTTGTTTGCAACAGAAAAGCAAAATAACTAAAGAACAACAACAACGACTTTCCTTTGTTCTTCTTATACCGTTACTACCTCGGTGCATTGCATCATTTGCATGTTTTACTGTATAAAATGTTACGACAAAATTTGCAATCGACATTATTATAGTGCACTAAAAGATAATGTCGTTCACAAATACTACACGTATAACACTAGTTGTGGAGTGGTGCAGTAAAACAATAAAAATTAATTGAAATTTTATTTTGCCTAAAGAAAAAACAAAATTTGCGAGAATTCTCTTTTGACTATAGAGAGAATTTTCGAAGGTTTTGGAAAAAACCAAAATCATTCTTGAGATGCCTGTAATGAAATTACATCCTGCAGTCATTTTTCTCCTTTTTCATAGTATCATTTATGATGAAACATGCAGCCATAAATATGTATCTTATCGATATCATACACCACTGGGCAATTGGTGTCATAAACCATAAAAATCGAAATTGATGAGATAAAAAGCCATAAACTATAGCCATAAAGTACAATTGATCACAATATTTTAATTACAAAAAACAATCGTAATTTAAACTAAAAATTTAGTTTAAAATTTAATTGGACGAGTTAACTCGTTCCTATGCATTTCTGCAAGAAACAAATGAACGAGTTAATTCATTCCTATGCGTTAAGTGGTTAAAATCGTGGGGTCCAGGAGAGTTATACAACCGTTTAAGTATAATTTAATTTTTTTTAAATTAGTGTTAAAAATATTTTTAATTTTTTGTTAATTTTTTAGAGTTTGGGATCAATATTTCACATTTAAAACACATGCAGACTAATCACATCGACGAATTTTTTGAACCATAGGAGTTGGGAAAAAAGATTATGTTCCAATGCAATCTCACATCGTGGAAAAAAGGTTTGGAATCAGAAATCATGTTTGCATCATCTCAAACTGTTACAGTAACCAAATCCACAGCACAACCGACAAATTTAGGGTATACAGTCAGTTAAACATTTAAATAATCGCTTAGTGTATGTTTGTAATTAATATTCTATTATATTTACTATTATAGTCAGTCGCCTCCATCATAAGTAAACATGTTCTCGGAAAGAAGGTTAAAGATTTCTATGAAATCCACGATTTATTAGAACCAACACACAGGGATCTTTTATGCACAATGATTGTCGACTTTTATTTGAAAGAACAGCACTTTAAACCACCATCAAAACGTATTAAAAGCTTAGCAGAAGGAATTGTGTTCTGTTTCCCGAGTGAATGTGTAGTAAGTATAATATAACACATTTATTTATTAATAGAATTTGTTCAGTTTTATTAACGGATATTTTTTTAAACTTATTTACAATTTTAACTATAGAAAACTTATTTCACAAACCGCGGCGGTAAAAGATCTCCAACAGGAAAATTGTACAATAAATTTGATTATGTTCACAGAAAATTAAAAAAGTACTTTGTAAAACCAACAGAACATATTAAAGAAATAGCTATCAACCAATCGCCAGGTGAAAATTAAATTAAACAAATTGAAGAAACCATTAAATAGTACTTATAATTTGATACATTGTTAATTTAAAGGAAATATTACCGATGATGAGTATATAAAACTAAAAACCGAATTAAAAAGCCTTAGGGGCCCTCGAGAGTTTTTTTTTTTTCCGCTGGCGCTACATCCCATGGAGGGATTTGGCCGCTTCATTTTGAAGTTTCGTAATCATTTATTTTAACGGATAATGAGTGATTAATTCATTGATCCAACATTAACCAGCCGTGATTTTTTCATCACCCGCCGGGAATCGAACCTGGGACCTCCGGAGCTTAAAGCAAGCATGCTAACCACTGTGCCACCGGGGCGGCTCCTCGAGAGTTGATTTTAGATAAATGTAGACTATCAACTACCTTAAGAGTGGCTGAGTTAATCGCCAATGAGGACCATTCAATTTCCAGCATATTCGATGATTGGCCAATATTTAAATACCCGTTTATGCCAGATTTGGTAATACACCAAATAATAATTTAATGTTTTTAAGATTTAATTATTTTATTAACAGATCGAAATTGACTTTACCTCTATATATCCCGAAGCTACAAATTTATATGCCAAGTGGGATTTCTTCCTAAGCGTTATACCTGATATTTTAAAGGCTCACATGAAACAAGCAAAACACACTTCAGCTTTAACAGATCTTTTAAATGATAAACAAAATGTGAATGCAGGTAATTATTGTAATTCAATTTATGTATATAATATTTTTTATTAAATTCGATGCAGATTGAGAACGATATTCCTTTTTCACGAAATTATGTAATATAATTTCTAAAATAGTTAAATCCGCTAATTTTTAATTAACGACAGTTTTAATACAAAATTTCAATTTATCGTCGATAATCTTTCATTTATGATGATAAACTGAAAATTTGTTTTAGATAATATTTTCTTACATGTGCACAAGAACTAATAGGGCGCGTCAGACGATTTATGCCCTAAGCAACTATTGTTCATTTTCTTTTAATACGTTTTCAGTTTTACAATTTTTAAGGTAATATCAAGGAGAGTAAGGCATCTCATTCTCTTTAATATTACCTGAAAATTAGAATTGAAAACGTATCAGGAGATTTTAATACATTAATCGACATACGCCCTTTTTATTCTATAGAGTACAGGTCATAATTAGATGAAAAAGGTCATATTATACTCGTTGCCTGTTCTGAATATGCAACGATTTTAACTGTTTAATAAATTTACGTCATAACTAATATTATACAATATAATTTATTTACAAAAATTACAGATTCGTAAAATATACAAATTTTATATTTCCTATCTTGTATAATACCACCATCTGTATCAGCGATGTGATATATGGAAAATCGTCCATCAAAGATAGCCAAATCTGGTTCGTCAACATTATCAAGTCTGATGTTCATGAAATTCCTATGAAACTAAACCGGGTAAAAAATATCTGCAAAAAACAAAATATAAAATTACAACCATTGCTGTTAGCCATTGGAAATAACATGAATACAAAGGAATTTATTATTCTTATTGATGATCACAAATATCTATGTGGAAGTTTTTTGGAAGCTTTAGATAAAATATTTAAGTTATATCAAGTCTTCAATCTGGAATATCCGAAGCCGTGTTATAACATTTGGCTCTTTATTCAAAAAATTTTTTATGAAATTAGCACCCAATATGATGAACAAGTGCCCAGCGTGAATACTTTAATTAATGATTTAAACAATAGAAAATAATACAAACCGAGATTATTAATTTAGCTAAAACAACAACTCTACATTTTAAACGATGTTTTTTATTAAAAAAGTAACACTTTTTAAAAATGGAAAATTATATTGGTTTAGAGTATTTTTGTTGGGAGATGAATTATTATATTATATTTTTAATTTTAATTATTAAGTATTAACAATCATTACATTTAGTTAAATTGAAATATTGAATAAAATTCATTACGTTTACATATCTTGCATATTAATAATTGTTTTTCTTGTAAAAATTACCTATGCTTTTGAGTTTTGTAGAACGTCTCAAAAATAGTATTTAATTAAATTTTTTGTTTTGTTAAATAATAAATATTTGAATTTCATAGAAATAAAATCTTTGTGTTTGAAATTAATTTCTAAAGTCCGGTTTTTATATTTCAGTATATTTCAGAATGGAAAGAAACTACACAAAACAGATATTATATAAATATATAATTATATATATATATATATATATATATATATATATATATATATATATATATATATATATATAATATATATATATATATAAGTATATAATATATATATATAAGTTCCACACCATAATTTGTAAACTTTACAATTGCGTTGTTAGTAAATCACATCTTCGTAAAATTTGGCATAAACTCTTGTTGATTCAACGAATGCAATTATACTAAATATAACAGAAACCTTCGTTATCCCCACGAGAAAATTTTGTAAAATTTACAATTATGTTTGTTAATTCCACACAACTTATCGTAACTCTATCGTTTGTTGAATGAATTAACAAGTAAGATTTGTAAATATAACAGACAATTTTGTTAATTTCACGAAAATAATTTGTAAAATTTACAACGAGTTTTGTTAATTCTACAAGCGAGCTTCGTTATATTAATATTACACCTTTGTATTAACTAACAAAAAAAAAAATAACAAAACCTTTTGTTTGTTTCACAATTTTTTTTTGTATATTTAACAATTTCATTTGATAATTCTACGAACAAATTTCATTTAAGAAATTGCTAGCTAACAAACTTATTTGTAAATATTACACTAGCGGTTGTTAAATTTACGATAAATTTTGTTAACGTTTTAACGAAACCTATTTTTTTTTACAAAGTATTTGTATAGTTCCTGTAATTATAAAATGTTGTTAAATCAACGAAATGAAAATTTGTATATTAACGAAGCACTGTGTTGGCTGAATACGAACAATTATTTTTTGTTAATTTAACAGTTTTTTTTTTGTAAATAACACCGATTATTTCTTTGAGTGCAAGCAATTCAAAATAAAGTAGAGGGAAAAGCTAAGGATATACATAGGTACTATGCTTAGCTGGAAATGGAAACCCTCGAACATTCCACGAAATGAAAGAAATCCTACTGGAATCGTTTGGCGATAACCAGAAACTTTCATACTACAAATCACAGCTATGGTCAACCAAGCAGAATGATTTGTCGGTGCACAGCTATTTCAACAAAGTTAAAGAAATAGTGCAAAACATAAAATTATTGGCCAAACAAAAGCCACAATATAATCAAGCATGGCATGTGATAAATGCATTCATTGAAGAAGATGCATTAGCAGCATTTGTATCGGGGTTAAGGAAACCATACTTTGGCTATGCCCAAGCTGCTAAACCTCAAAATTTAGAGGAAGCCTATGCTTTCCTTTGTAAGTTTAATTCTAACGAAATTATATCAAATAATTCAAAAAAGCCTAATAACCAAACAAAACCTAATTCTCAACCTACATATCAGGAACAATCAAAGTCCAATTTTCAAACAAGATATCAGGAACAACCAAATATACGGAAAGCCCCTTGGCTAACGCAAGAAAAAAATGAACCCACTCCGATGGAAATCGTTTCATCAATGCGTTCAAGGAGAACATTCAATAAAAACATAGTAAACAATATTGAAATCCCTAATAATGTGAATAAAGAACCGGATACAGAGGAAAAGATAACTGTAGAGGAAGTCAACATAGAAAATTTTTGGGAGGACCAAAATTCAGATTCATAGGATTAAATTTCCTACCTTACCTAAAATGTCACAACTAAATGACAAATCAAATCATAAAAATTCTCATTGACACAGGCGCGAACAAGAATATTATCAAACCTAATATAATCCCTAAACACCTTTTAATTTCAAAAGAATCATCCGTAAAAAACTTATTAGGAACACAAAAAGTAACTAAAGTAGGAAAAATCAATTTTTTTGGAAAAAATGTACCCTCAATTCCATGCTATGAATTAAAATTTCACGAATATTTTGACGGGATATTAGGATCGCAATCAATGGCTCAAATGAACGCCAAAATTGATTTCAAATCTGGTACAATTTCTTTAAACAATAACCTTCTTAAATTTTATAGATAATACCCTAATGGTCATTTTTACAACCCCATAGTAACTTTCAATACTGTAAATAATGGTGATTGGGTAAATCATCACCAATCTGGGTGGTACCAAAAAAACCTGATGCTTCAGGTCTCCGCAAGATCAGAGTGGTGATCGATTACCGGAAATTGAATGATAAAACCGTAAATGATAAATTTGCAATACCTCAAATTGAAAAAATCTT
Source organism: Tipula helvola (assembly GCA_963556165.1). Classification (NCBI taxonomy): domain Eukaryota; kingdom Metazoa; phylum Arthropoda; class Insecta; order Diptera; family Tipulidae; genus Tipula; species Tipula helvola. The sequence goes on from OY744483.1 coordinate 158,051,717, forward strand.
GGATAGTTTAGGCAAGTCTACTTACTTTACCACATTAGACTTGAAATCATGGTTTCACCAGATCCTAATGGATCAAAGCTCCCAACAGAAAACTGCTTTAAATAGCTTTTTGTTATCTAACCTTTTAATCACCATATTACGTATATCTCAAAAGGGAATGATTAAGACATTTTATGATAAATAATTATTTATTTTTATTAAAACGTGTCTATAATTTAATTAATTCAATAATAAAAAATGTAACAATAAAAAAGACATTTTTTTTAAATTAAAGCGATTAAATGTTTATCTATACTAAAGCCCTAGACAGACATGGTTTGATAAATCCGATTTAGTGAATTTTCGAGATTAGCCGTAGTTAGGTTTACGTTATTTATGCTTTATTTTGAGTTTAGTGACTAAAACGATGAAATGGGAGTGTATCAGATTGACAAGGCCTCTAGGCCTTCATCCTTGTGTTATAGGTTAGTTTTGAGGAACCAGCTTCATTGGTACTTTGGTTCCGCATTATATTTCTTTACTCAGATTTGGTGACCCGAGTGGAGGGACCAGCCTCATTTGAGGGTATGTCCCGTTGTTTGTTTGTACGTTTAGAGGTAGGCCTAAAGACCCGAGCCTCCTTCTTTACATTTTCCGGGTTTTGTGAGAGAACCGGACTCTTTTGTTTGTTGTTACGTAGAGGTAACACGAGCACTTGCGGAAACTGCAAGTTACGGAGCTGACAGCAAATGTCAACTTGAATCCCCCGAGCAACTTCATACCTGACCACCTAACCGAATAAAATATAATATGAAATTAATTAGAATAGACAGCGTCAGTGTATTGCGTCAGTGTATTTACTGATTAGAATAAGGGCATCTCACTAAAAACATGTTTTGAGTCGATTTTTTTTTTTGCATTTGAAACACATTTAGATCGATGCCACCTTAATTCAAAAATTAATCAATATTTAATTTTATATTAATTAAATTCGAATAATTAATACCGCAATAGACCAGAGTCGAATACAAAAACGCTCCTTTAATTGGCTAACAATATTTTCATTTTTTAATTAATTTTTTTGCGTTTTTAACAAGAATTAAAATATTTTTGATATAAAGCATTTTTTTTTGGAATGCATTTTAATTAAATTTGAATCAACCAAATAACAATATTTTACTGTTTCGAGCGGAAAGCTCCATATATACATATGTACATATATTTTTGTGTAATGTTAATATTTGCATTTATTTATTTTAAAATTAATTTAAAAATTGTATTGATGTATTTGATTTTTTTTTTTTTTGGAGGATTAATAATTGTTAATTGGAAAACGTAATAATATTGTATTGCGGTCATTATTTTATGTAGAACTCTATTTTCAAAGTGGTTAACGGTATAAATTGCTTTAAAACCATTTTTAGAGTAATAAATCAGTATCCACTTCCAATCATATTTTTTTACAGAAGATTTAAATCCCATCGTATCATCAAATTATAAGATTAAAATTTATTTACATGCATGGATTTTATTGACAATGTACATATATCAGCTATTATATTAACGATTTACATTTAGTTGAGACGAAAATACGAAATTAATCCAAATGATAATTATAATTCGATTATACTCGAGATTATGATTGTGATATTGTTTTTAATTCGTTTTATATTTATATTATTCCAATATTATTGTATTAAGATTTTTTGTTTTCCATTTTTGGGGGATAATGTTTTACTACTTCATGGAATCGTTAGATACATTGTAAGGTAATAAAATTGTATTCGCTAATTTTTGAGATAATTACCGATTAAATTTTTAAGTGGTAATTAGATGTTATATTTTATAGTAATCCCACTTTTTTTTATTATTTTTTACATTATTAAGCTTAAATTATTGGAAGGCTTTGTCTTTGTTCTTATAAATTTCTTTCATAAATATGGCTGCATTGAAAGTGTAACGGAAAATTTTTATAATCCCTTAGTTAAAATTTAAAATTGAGCAGGAACATTACCATAAGTTTCCACCATTATAAATTCTATTAAACTCTAATCAATCTCAGAAAATTTAAAAAACCTTTCATATAAATCTTAACAAAATGTATAATAGTTATGGTCCCACATAATAAATCAATAGATAATATTCCCACACAAAAGGTGTAAACTGATCACATTGTAGACAACAAAGGCGTTATCAGCACAAAGCGGAATAACTAAACCATCAAACATGCAATTCATCAAAAAACACGAGTGAACATGTTTGAAGAATAAATCAAAGGAAATGCAATCTTGCAGAATATCAACGATCAACACATTCTTTCTATTTTAGATAAAAGGAGACACCTCCACCTCCACCAAAAGATGAAAAAATTACAATTGATTTATTCAGGATTCCAGATCCTATCAAATCAATTCCATCTTTTGATGGAAATAAAAAACAGTTGTCGGCTTGGATAAACACAGCGGAAGATACACTAAGAGTATTTGAACCGTTGGTTACCCCACAACAGTTTAGCTTGTATATACACACTCAAAAAAATAATCTGTTTTTTTTTTACAAAAATCACAGCGTAAAAATAAAATTGTAGGTTTAACAAATTTTTTGTTAAATTATTAGAGTTTTTCTTTGTAAATTTAGCAAGATGATGGTTAATCGAACAAATTTCAATTTGTAATTTCTATTTCCATAGTAAGCCACTTTTACAATTCAGTTTTGTAAAATTTTCGACACAAATTATAAATTTAATTTACAATTTTATTTGTAATAATAACAACGCGTTCAGGAAATCCTTACAATCGATAAAATAATAAAAAATAATACTTAATTTTACAAATTTTCTTGTAATAATAACTTAATGTTTTGTAAAGCTATGAAAATCAAAAAGTTGTAACGAATTTGTTGTAAATAAACTCAATTTTAGTTTTAGCATATCGATTGAAAATTTCTGTAGGATACATGAAATTAAAAGCGCAAAAACTTTAGATATGGAAATATTTTAGTAACGGTATAATCTGCAATATGTGATAGTACTCGACATGTTTGGTAAATACAGCTTATGTCCAAATTATCATATTGTTGATTAAAGTTGAGAAACAGCATTTAAAAGGATTTAAAATCTTTTTAAAGCGATTTAAGTTCGAGATAATTCCAATTCTGTAGTTAAACTTGTGCACTTGAACTAAAAAAAATATTAAGTATGCCTTATTTAATAAAAATCAGTAGATCAATTTACATTGATCAACAGTAACCTAAGGTTTTTGTTTGAGAATTATAAAACTTTTATCTTCCACAACTCTAAATTGTAAAAGCAAAAACTAGTTTGCTATTTGCAACACATTCGAGAAGTTAAAGGTTAAATTCAATTGTATATTTTCATAAGCTCTAAAATAAAAAGAAAATCAACTGCAAAACTCACAAAACAGCGAATAGTTAGTACGAACAAATTTTGCTTTCATGAATTCTGTCGGCTGCGAACATTTTGCGGCATTAGGTTCAAATATTATTTCTGCAGGAAAATATTCTCAATGTGACGCTCAAAAATCAAAATGTACCCTAATTCTACTTTTCTTTAGGTGTAGATGTGTTTTCTGACAATTGAACTGTTACTTGTTTATGTTTTTCTCAACAGGTTGGATTATAAACTGCAAATTAATTGTTAACTTTACTAATGTATAGTTGCAAAAAATACTTGCAAACCTAATTCAATTGTAAAGTTACATTATGCTTTGTAAAAGTAACGAATTGGTTTTGCAAAATAAAGTAGTATTACAAATACATCAGTAATCTTCACAATTATATTCGTGGTTTTAACAATTAATTTCGTAAATTAAACGAATTTGTTTTGTAAAACCACTTTTACAGTTTGAACACATTTTCCAAGCGATTCATTGTGATCATAATTTCCGACCAGTGTACAAGTTAGGTTAAATAATGGAAAAAGGTGAAAATAAAACAATAAATTACGACGAAATTATTAAATTATTTTTAAAAAATATTAAAGTATACTCACCGGAATTATTTAAAAATATAAAAGGTTAGTAGAATAAATAATAATCTAAGTTTGTTTAATTTTCAAGTGTTCTAAAAGTGCGGTAAATTTGTTTTAAGTAACGTTAAATCAATTCTGTATATTTCTTTTAATTTGCCATAACCAAAAATAAAAGCAATATTTCACCGACAACGGGATAATTAGTTGAATGTTTTTTATTGAATTTCATTATTGCCATTCTGTTCGTTCATGTTCATAGAGGTTAATTTTGTATCCACAGCAATTGTCCATTTCCCATTTTAAACGCTGAATATAAAATAACCAAAAACAGTGTATATTTTAAGTTCATATGATTTATGTTTAATTTAAGATCGACCGGTATTTTATAATACATTAATTAGCGTACAGAAAAAGCATATCAGCTTAATATTTCGGAAAGATCAGTTGGGACATCAAATATTGTTTGAATATTATTTAGAAAAACTCCAAAAACAACATAAAGAGGCTACAAATATTGTAAGTATTAGCAAAAATTATTTAACTTTAGAATTACAACAATCCTTTGTTCGCGTGGTTCACACGTGTATAATTGGAGTTTGCCAAGCCCGATTCTTTGCAATGGTATATAGTTTTAAAGAATCTAGGTAGTAATAAAATGAAAGATTTTCATGAATTTATTTAGGGAATTTTATTTTATTATTGTGATTGTTATATTTATTGAATAAAATTAACAAGAATTACATATTTCAATTTTAGGAGTTATCAAATAGCTTAGACACTCTTTCAATTACTGAAAGCCTAGAAGATTATTTTGAGGACCACAACGAATAATTTTAGTTTGCCAACTTTTTTATCTTTAAATCAAAATGTGATGCTGATTTATTTGTAATTCAGAGCTAGTCAATAAATTTGTTAATTGCCCATTTAAAGAGACATAAAATATCTGGTATTTAGATAACTGAAAATAAAATAAGCTTGTTACGTCATCCAATATGGAAGAAAGCAATTCACACAAGGAAAGCAATTTTAAAGATGGATCCAATTTACAATTAGGAGAAATCGTAACTCTAGATTTAAATTCTTTAATTAATATATATCCTCAATCGGCCAATGAATCAACTATAAATATAATTACAAAAGAACTACAATCGAACACGTCATTTGTTGAAAATAATTCAGTCAGTGAAACCAACATACTCGTGGAAGCTTTGCTAGATGTTGAGGATATTGAAGATAACCATGAACTAATCACTTTATTAACCCCTTAACGCATATTATTTTTGACAGAAAACCTGCAAAAAAAATATTTTTTTTTATTATTGAAAATGTTTATTTGCACCTATTTTAACACAATAGGTACATTTATATAAACAAAAAATAACGATTTTGTTCTTTTTCCTACTTTTAAATTGAAATTGTTTGCAACAGAAAAGAAAAATAACTAAAGAACAACAACAACGACTTTCCTTTGTTCTTCTTATACCGTTACTACCTCGGTGCATTGCATCATTTGCATGTTTTACTGTATAAAATGTTACGACAAAATTTGCAATCGACATTATTATAGTGCACTAAAAGATAATGTCGTTCACAAATACTACACGTATAACACTAGTTGTGGAGTGGTGCAGTAAAACAATAAAAATTAATTGAAATTTTATTTTGCCTAAAGAAAAAACAAAATTTGCGAGAATTCTCTTTTGACTATAGAGAGAATTTTCGAAGGTTTTGGAAAAAACCAAAATCATTCTTGAGATGCCTGTAATGAAATTACATCCTGCAGTCATTTTTCTCCTTTTTCATAGTATCATTTATGATGAAACATGCAGCCATAAATATGTATCTTATCGATATCATACACCACTGGGCAATTGGTGTCATAAACCATAAAAATCGAAATTGATGAGATAAAAAGCCATAAACTATAGCCATAGAGTACAATTGATCACAATATTTTAATTACAAAAAACAATCGTAATTTAAACTAAAAATTTAGTTTAAAATTTAATTGGACGAGTTAACTCGTTCCTATGCATTTCTGCAAGAAACAAATGAACGAGTTAATTCGTTCCTATGCGTTAAGTGGTTAAAATCGTGGGGTCCAGGAGAGTTATACAACCGTTTAAGTATAATTTAATTTTTTTTAAATTAGTGTTAAAAATATTTTTAATTTTTTGTTAATTTTTTAGAGTTTGGGATCAATATTTCACATTTAAAACACATGCAGACTAATCACATCGACGAATTTTTTGAACCATAGGAGTTGGGAAAAAAGATTATGTTCCAATGCAATCTCACATCGTGGAAAAAAGGTTTGGAATCAGAAATCATGTTTGCATCATCTCAAACTGTTACAGTAACCAAATCCACAGCACAACCGACAAATTTAGGGTATACAGTCAGTTAAACATTTAAATAATCGCTTAGTGTATGTTTGTAATTAATATTCTATTATATTTACTATTATAGTCAGTCGCCTCCATCATAAGTAAACATGTTCTCGGAAAGAAGGTTAAAGATTTCTATGAAATCCACGATTTATTAGAACCAACACACAGGGATCTTTTATGCACAATGATTGTCGACTTTTATTTGAAAGAACAGCACTTTAAACCACCATCAAAACGTATTAAAAGCTTAGCAGAAGAAATTGTGTTCTGTTTCCCGAGTGAATGTGTAGTAAGTATAATATAACACATTTATTTATTAATAGAATTTGTTCAGTTTTATTAACGGATATTTTTTTAAACTTATTTACAATTTTAACTATAGAAAACTTATTTCACAAACCGCGGCGGTAAAAGATCTCCAACAGGAAAATTGTACAATAAATTTGATTATGTTCACAGAAAATTAAAAAAGTACTTTGTAAAACCAACAGAACATATTAAAGAAATAGCTATCAACCAATCGCCAGGTGAAAATTAAATTAAACAAATTGAAGAAACCATTAAATAGTACTTATAATTTGATACATTGTTAATTTAAAGGAAATATTACCGATGATGAGTATATAAAACTAAAAACCGAATTAAAAAGCCTTAGGGGCCCTCGAGAGTTTTTTTTTTTTCCGCTGGCGCTACATCCCATGGAGGGATTTGGCCGCTTCATTTTGAAGTTTCGTAATCATTTATTTTAACGGATAATGAGTGATTAATTCATTGATCCAACATTAACCAGCCGTGATTTTTTCATCACCCGCCGGGAATCGAACCTGGGACCTCCGGAGCTTAAAGCAAGCATGCTAACCACTGTGCCACCGGGGCGGCTCCTCGAGAGTTGATTTTAGATAAATGTAGACTATCAACTACCTTAAGAGTGGCTGAGTTAATCGCCAATGAGGACCATTCAATTTCCAGCATATTCGATGATTGGCCAATATTTAAATACCCGTTTATGCCAGATTTGGTAATACACCAAATAATAATTTAATGTTTTTAAGATTTAATTATTTTATTAACAGATCGAAATTGACTTTACCTCTATATATCCCGAAGCTACAAATTTATATGCCAAGTGGGATTTCTTCCTAAGCGTTATACCTGATATTTTAAAGGCTCACATGAAACAAGCAAAACACACTTCAGCTTTAACAGATCTTTTAAATGATAAACAAAATGTGAATGCAGGTAATTATTGTAATTCAATTTATGTATATAATATTCTTTATTAAATTCGATGCAGATTGAGAACGATATTCCTTTTTCACGAAATTATGTAATATAATTTCTAAAATAGTTAAATCCGCTAATTTTTAATTAACGACAGTTTTAATACAAAATTTCAATTTATCGTCGATAATCTTTCATTTATGATGATAAACTGAAAATTTGTTTTAGATAATATTTTCTTACATGTGCACAAGAACTAATAGGGCGCGTCAGACGATTTATGCCCTAAGCAACTATTGTTCATTTTCTTTTAATACGTTTTCAGTTTTACAATTTTTAAGGTAATATCAAGGAGAGTAAGGCATCTCATTCTCTTTAATATTACCTAAAAATTAGAATTGAAAACGTATCAGGAGATTTTAATACATTAATCGACATACGCCCTTTTTATTCTATAGAGTACAGGTCATAATTAGATGAAAAAGGTCATATTATTCTCGTTGCCTGTTCTGAATATGCAACGATTTTAACTGTTTAATAAATTTACGTCATAACTAATATTATACAATATAATTTATTTACAAAAATTACAGATTCGTAAAATATACAAATTTTATATTTCCTATCTTGTATAATACCACCATCTGTATCAGCGATGTGATATATGGAAAATCGTCCATCAAAGATAGCCAAATCTGGTTCGTCAACATTATCAAGTCTGATGTTCATGAAATTCCTATGAAACTAAACCGGGTAAAAAATATCTGCAAAAAACAAAATATAAAATTACAACCATTGCTGTTAGCCATTGGAAATAACATGAATACAAAGGAATTTATTATTCTTATTGATGATCACAAATATCTATGTGGAAGTTTTTTGGAAGCTTTAGATAAAATATTTAAGTTATATCAAGTCTTCAATCTGGAATATCCGAAGCCGTGTTATAACATTTGGCTCTTTATTCAAAAATTTTTTTATGAAATTAGCACCCAATATGATGAACAAGTGCCCAGCGTGAATACTTTAATTAATGATTTAAACAATAGAAAATAATACAAACCGAGATTATTAATTTAGCTAAAACAACAACTCTACATTTTAAACGATGTTTTTTATTAAAAAAGTAACACTTTTTAAAAATGGAAAATTATATTGGTTTAGAGTATTTTTGTTGGGAGATGAATTATTATATTATATTTTTAATTTTAATTATTAAGTATTAACAATCATTACATTTAGTTAAATTGAAATATTGAATAAAATTCATTACGTTTACATATCTTGCATATTAATAATTGTTTTTCTTGTAAAAATTACCTATGCTTTTGAGTTTTGTAGAACGTCTCAAAAATAGTATTTAATTAAATTTTTTGTTTTGTTAAATAATAAATATTTGAATTTCATAGAAATAAAATCTTTGTGTTTGAAATTAATTTCTAAAGTCCGGTTTTTATATTTCAGTATATTTCAGAATGGAAAGAAACTACACAAAACAGATATTATATAAATATATAATTATATATATATATATAAGTATATATATATATATATATATATATATATATATATATATATATATATATATATAATATATATATAAGTATATAATATATATATATAAGTTCCACACCATAATTTGTAAACTTTACAATTGCGTTGTTAGTAAATCACATCTTCGTAAAATTTGGCATAAACTCTTGTTGATTCAACGAATGCAATTATACTAAATATAACAGAAACCTTCGTTATCCCCACGAGAAAATTTTGTAAAATTTACAATTATGTTTGTTAATTCCACACAACTTATCGTAACTCTATCGTTTGTTGAATGAATTAACAAGTAAAATTTGTAAATATAACAGACAATTTTGTTAATTTCACGAAAATAATTTGTAAAATTTACAACGAGTTTTGTTAATTCTACAAGCGAGCTTCGTTAGATTAATATTACACCTTTGTATTAACTAACAAAAAAAAAAATAACAAAACCTTTTGTTTGTTTCACAATTTTTTTTTGTATATTTAACAATTTCATTTGATAATTCTACGAACAAATTTCATTTAAGAAATTGCTAGCTAACAAACTTATTTGTAAATATTACACTAGCGGTTGTTAAATTTACGATAAATTTTGTTAACGTTTTAACGAAACCTATTTTTTTTACAAAGTATTTGTATAGTTCCTGTAATTATAAAATGTTTTTAAATCAACGAAATGAAAATTTGTATATTAACGAAGCACTGTGTTGGCTGAATACGAACAATTATTTTTTGTTAATTTAACAGTTTTTTTTTTGTAAATAACACCGATTATTTCTTTGAGTGCAAGCAATTCAAAATAAAGTAGAGGGAAAAGCTAAGGATATACATAGGTACTATGCTTAGCTGGAAATGGAAACCCTCGAACATTCCACGAAATGAAAGAAATCCTACTGGAATCGTTTGGCGATAAGCAGAAACTTTCATACTACAAATCACAGCTATGGTCAACCAAGCAGAATGATTTGTCGGTGCACAGCTATTTCAACAAAGTTAAACACAATATAATCAAGCATGGCATGTGATAAATGCATTCATTGAAGAAGATGCATTAGCAGCATTTGTATCGGGGTTAAGGAAACCATACTTTGGCTATGCCCAAGCTGCTAAACCTCAAAATTTAGAGGAAGCCTATGCTCTCCTTTGTAAGTTTAATTCTAACGAAATTATATCAAATAATTCAAAAAAGCCTAATAACCAAACAAAACCCAATTCTCAACCTAGATATCAGGAACAATCAAAGTCCAATTTTCAAACAAGATATCAGGAACAACCAAATATACGGAAAGCCCCTTGGCTAACGCAAGAAAAAAATGAACCCACTCCGATGGAAATCGTTTCATCAATGCGTTCAAGGAGAACATTCAATAAAAACATAGTAAACAATATTGAAATCCCTAATAATGTGGATAAAGAACCGGATACAGAGGAAAAGATAACTGTAGAGGAAGTCAACACAGAAAATTTTTGGGAGGACCAAAATTCAGATTCATAGGATTAAATTTCCTACCTTACCTAAAATGTCACAACTAAATGACAAATCAAATCATAAAAATTCTCATTGACACAGGCGCGAACAAGAATATTATCAAACCTAATATAATCCCTAAACACCTTTTAATTTCAAAAGAATCATCCGTAAAAAACTTATTAGGAACACAAAAAGTAACTAAAGTATAGGAAAAATCAATTTTTTTGGAAAAAAGTACCCTCAATTCCATACTATGAATTAAAATTTCACGAATATTTTGACGGGATATTACGATCGCAATCAATGGCTCAAATGAACGCCAAAATTGATTTCAAATCTGGTACAATTTCTTTAAACAATAACCTTCTTAAATTTTATAGATAATACCCTAATGGTCATTTTTACAACCCCATAGTAACTTTCAATACTGTAAATAATGGTGATTGGGTAAATCATCACCAATCTGGGTGGTACCAAAAAAACCTGATGCTTCAGGTCTCCGCAAGATCAGAGTGGTGATCGATTACCGGAAATTGAATGATAAAACCGTAAATGATAAATTTGCAATACCTCAAATTGAAAAAATCTTGGATAGTTTAGGCAAGTCTACTTACTTTACCACATTAGACTTGAAATCATGGTTTCACCAGATCCTAATGGATCAAAGCTCCCAACAGAAAACTGCATTTTCGACTGAAAAAGGTCATTTCGAATTTACTCGAATGCCGTTTGGACTCAAAAACGGTCCAGCTACATTACAATTACAACATTACGAGCCAATTATTACATTTAATTTAGATTGCATTGAAGTTGGTATTTCTTCAATGCAATCTAAATTAAATGTAATAATTGGCTCGTGGGAACGTTTAGAAAAAATTGAGAACAATTTGTCACAATTTCTTAAAAATTATCATGGTACGACCCCACGAATGTATGGTCTGCCAAAAGTACACAAAATTGGTATTCCCTTGAGACCAATTGTAAGCTATTTAGGTTCGCCTTTATACAATTTATCCAAATTTTTGTCTAACATTTTGAATCATTACGTGGGAAATAACTTTTCGGCTGTAAAAAACGCGGAAGATTTTAGAAATAAAATTAAAAATGTGTCTCTACCAACAGGTTATATATTAGTGTCGTTAGATGTGGTCTCGTTGTTTACAAACGTTGACTCATCTTTGGTAATAGTTTTGGTTAAAAAATGGTGGAATAGCATAAAAGCATATAGTAACACAAGTTTGGAGTCGAAACAATTTGTAGAAGGGTTGAAATTTGTGTTAGATCATACTGAATTTAGTTTCGGGGGAAAATGTTTTAGGCAAGTGTTTGGTTCACCGATAGGTTCGCCAGTTAGTCCAACAGTGGCTAACCTAGTAATGGAACACGTTGAAATACGGGTGTTAAAAACATCTTCCGTCAAGCCTATCTTCTTTTATCGGTATGTGGATGATATTATTGCGGCTATTCCAAATTCGGAAATTGATAATTTTTTGGATTCATTTAATAGTTTTACCCCGCGAATTAAATTTACCTACATGTGAAATTGAAAATCAAGGTCGTTTAGCCTTTCTGGATACTATGGTAATACGTAATGAGGATGGAAGTTTAACTACAGATTTATATCATAAAAAAACCTGGTCGGGTCGGTATCTAAATTATAACTCGTGGCTTCCATCATCTTACAAAAATAATACAGTGTTTCTGTTGGCTGAAAAAATTTTGAGATTATCGGATGAGGTTTTTCATGCCGAAAATTTCAAAATTTTAAGTAATGTTCTAACTCAAAATGGCTATCCAAGAAGGGTAGTTACTAGAGGAATTAGAAAGGCTATCGACAAACATAGTAATTCGGGAAATATTTTGGAAAATACGCGCGTAAATCCAAATTTAATCGTTGAAAATAATCGCAAACTTTACGTTTCGATCCCATATGTTAAAATTCTTTTCGAAAAAATAAAATTTCTTTTACAAAATTATGATATACAACTTGTTGGTAGAGCATTTCACAGTTTGGACATGGCTTTATTCACTAAATTAAAAGACAAAATTCCCATAGAGTTACAATCAAATCTAATATATAAATTAAAATGTTCGTGTGGAAAAGAGTATATCGGTCAAACTAAACAAAATTTTAAAAAACGAATTCGTCAACATATTTATGATTCTTCGTATATGAGTTTAAACCGTCACACAGTGCGTTATCGAATCATCTACGTGGAAGTAACCACTCGTTATCTATAGATGACGCTAAGATACTTGATAGGGAGCAGAATCTCAATAAAAGGTTAATTTTGGAAAGCATTTACATCAAAAAAGAACAAAATTTATCTCAAAATTTATTAAATATCCAGGAAGTTTCAAAATATTTGTTAAATTATTACGACAACATTTTGTAGATTTTCTTAAAAAAATTTTGTCACTCAAATTGTATAATTTTAAATTATTTCGGTTAAACTGAGTAATTCGTAAATTTTAATTTGAACTCTAGTTACATTAGGAAAACATTCGTTATTAAAAAAATAAAATTTTCTTTCAAATTGTGTAGTAAAAATTATGCCCCTGAGAATGACGGAATGTTCCGTCGAAACGTCGGGTTTTTATTAAATAATTAATAAAAATAAATAAAACATTAAGTTAAAAACCTTGTGGACCAAGGGATAAATATAACGTTACTACTTGTGGACCAAGGGATAAATATAACGTTACCAGACGAAACACTGAAATTGCAGTAAACCAAAGGTTGCAGTAAATGAAGAAACACTCCTGTACATACTTGAAGTACCAAAATTGGAGAATCATACATCAATAACAACAAGGATAATTCCACTAATCGTCAACAACAACATTATAGAAGATTACCCGCAATACCTTATTATGAACAAACGAAGGGTATTCATGACAACAGAGCACACAAACTATGTACAAAAGCACTCAGAAACAAAAGAATTTAAAGACAACTGTATAAAACCATTAATCTTCGGACGTCAGGGCAAATGTAACGTAACATCTGAATCAGATACGATACAACTAATTTCGGAAAATAGAATACTGATCAACAACGGGAGAGAAGTTCAACTATCCACAGACTGCGGGCCTGATAATAGAAATATAACAGGAAATTTTTTAATAACAATTTATAACTGTTCAGTTACAATTAACAACAATAAATTTCAATCCTACGAATTGGAAGTTGTAGACGAAATAAAACAAGGAGCTCTTCACAACATTCAAATGGTTCGACAGTTAAAGACAAGTCAAAACATAACTGCGATTAACCAAGAAACAATAATGAACAGGAAACAACTGCAGCAAGTCTTCCTAAAGCAATACAAACATCAAAATTGGATTTGAGCCCTGTCAAGGGGATTGTCACTTTCAACAATATGTGCAATTATACTAGTTTCGTACGCGTGCGCTAGTAAATTCTGTAAGTTAAAAATAATACAAAATTCTAGATCCGTGATCGTAACCGATAATGATCTGACGCCAACATCACATAATGAATTACTCAAACCAGTTACTGTAGCATCCAAAGTCGAGGACGACCATTTTTCACCCCCGGGAGGAGTTATGGTCCCATATAATTCCACACAAAAGGTGTAAACTGATCATATTGTTGGCAATAAAGTCATTATCAGCACAAAGCGGAATAACTAAACCATCAAACATGCAATTCATCAAAAAACACGAGTGAACATGTTTGAAGAATAAATTATGGGAAATGCAATCTTGCAGAATATCAACGATCAACACATTCTTTCTATTGTAGATAAGAATATTCAGTTCGATGTTTATTACAAAAATTAGACAGGCGAAGGAATTTATTTCACCTTCGTCGGCCAGGGCCAAGGAATGTCTCGTACTTAGGAAACCTGAGTTGAGGCTGCTTACCGGCTTCCTCACAGGTCACATCCCCTTAAGGTATCACCTTAAGAAAATGGGCCTAAGTCCGACGGATAGATGTCGCTTCTGTGACATGGAAGCGGAATCAGCGGAACATGTTCTGTGCCATTGCCCAGCCATTTTCTGCAAAAGGTTACAACATCTAGGAGGGAGAGTAATGAGCCCGGATGGTATGCACCATATACCGGCCGGCAGTATTGTCAGGTTCATTAAGAGCCTGAATATTGACTGGACGGCTCATTAAGTAGGGTCCATGCACAAAAGATCTTTTAGGTCGCAGTGCGGGGTGGCTTGAACGCCCACATGGCCCTCAACTAATAATAATAATAATTACAAAAATTAAATTAAAAAAGAAAATTAACCTAAAATAATTCCTTTTTTTTATTATTATTCAACAAATGAATTTATAATTATCTATTGTACCTTTATAAATTCTAACGAAAACTCAGTACAGTTGAGTTTGGCGGTGTCACAATACTTGATCTGACGTGGCACCGACCCTTTTACGGTTTTGGAACGCAGTATAGCTGGTTTGGCTCAGAGCTAGGGTGGGAGATTTCCAAGCCATCATCGGAGCTAGAATTATTACTGCATGAGCTAACTAAACAAAGAAAACTAAATTAATAAAGGAAATGCACGCTTCGCTTTGGCTCCGGCAACAATAGGACTGGGTGAGCATCGAACACTCAACCAATCGTCAAAATTTTAAACAAAAAAAATCACATTATCTCGAGTGGCCACGAAAAACTTGACTACCCAAAAAAAAAGATTTTCTCCCCGATTGATTAGAAAAAAAATAAAATTCTATCTTTCCCCTCTCCCTCTTCGTTCAGTTGCAACACAACGAAACAGATCACACTAGGCAGTGCACCGGCATTTGTTTACGTGCTGGAGCGACGTAAAGAAGCGGCGTAACAAACGAGAGGACGTCCCACATCCGAGAAAGGGTCTCGAGATAGCCGAGCCAAAATCAACACATCATCCGAGAAGACGAAAGCGATGAGGAGAAGGAGTAATATTCATGCGTGGATGTCCTTATCGTGATAAACTCCCAAAGATTTACTAGTTAGATGTTGTAGGTTATACGCTACGGTACGAACGCTTGAAATGATTATGGCCGGTTTGAATTTAGAGGCCAATTTAGCAGGGAACCTATTAGGTGCATCACTCAAATTAAAGCATCGAACAAACACAACGCAAAGATAGTGACTTATCTGGCTTTTTATCATATTGAGACGATCTGGCTTGGACAGAGCCTGAACTTCGTTTTCATCGGTGTCGCTAAGCAGTCTCCGCAATGCATAATCCAAACCATATAATAACATATGTTGGCCGAACATGAGATAGTGAGGGGAGTAGTGCGGAGAATCTGAATTGTATTGCGAGAAGCAGCCGCTCCCTCGTACAGATGTTTGTCCCACTCACTATGCTCACTATGACGTGATCGTCTAAATATGATCGAATGCCTGACAACAAGGAGCAATTTACCCTTTCAGAAACATTGCTCTGAGGAGAGTAGAGAGGGGTGCGAAAGTGGGATATTCCTTACTTTGTCAATAGCTCTTTAATTAGATGAGATGTAAATTGTTGGCCATTGTCGGAGCGTCGGAGGTGATCACTTCTGGGACAGAAAATAATAAGAATATTTCGCAACGGTTTAACAAGGACCAATTTTAAAAAGTCATCAGCGACTATGACAATATAGGAATTCACGCGTTTCGTTCGTGGATACGGGTCAATAAAATTAACATACAACTTTTGGAAAGGATGAGAAGACACCACCAGATTCCCCATAGCTGGTCGAAAAGTTTACAGCCTTATTCATTTTACACTTGGGGCAGTGGCTTACGTATTGCTTTACTAGTCTTGCCATGTCAGGCCAGTAAAACTGTCGTTGTAGGCGTTCAAGCGCTTAACCACCGCTTAAGTGTACTGAAGTGGGAGGAAGGTGGGCCTGCTTTATCAAATCAATTGTCAAGGAGGAAGAGACAACCAATCTGAACTGAGGAATGTCAGTGTCTACGTACCGAATGCCATAAGAAGCTAGCGAAGTTATGTTCACAGTCTCTAAAATGTTCAGTCTGAGTAATACGATTAACATAGTACTCATCGTCCTGAAACGCAGTGGAGGCAAGGTCGATGTGGAGCATGGGAATATTCACAGGATCAGAAAGACTGGAAACACGAATCGGACTACTGAACTCGGAGACAGATAAAGGATTATTAGCAGAGACAACCGAAGCCGACAGATTCAGGTGCGTTATCAGACCTCTTCCGGTATCCGATTTTGAAATCAAATGCCTGAAGTTTTAGGCTCTACCGTGCTAGGTGACCTGACAGATCCCTTTGTGACATCAACCAGCGCAAACTGGCATGATCTGTGTATATCACAAAAGGATACCTCTCTATACAAGGCCGGAACTTTTGCATACTGAGTACCGCGGCGTAGCACTCCAATTCGGTCACCGAGTAGTTTCGTTAAGCTGCGTTGAGCATATGGGAAATAAACTCAATGGGGCGCTCGGAACCTTCGGTGTCCACCTGGAATAAGACGCTACCTACACCGACGGTACTGTATAAAGAAGGGCTTACTGTAGTCAGAATTAGGCAGGGAGCAGAGGCCAAGGCTGACTTTAACACCTTGAACGAAGCATCGAGAGCTGGGGACCAACGGGACTTAGAACCTTTAACCTCTCATCAACCTCAACATTTTAAGTTTCCATTTGGATCCGATGATGTAAGTTCTTTTCTATCCTTTTGGAGAAGCTTGCTGGCAATTGGCAAACAAACATGTAAATGAACACCGCTCATTGTCCCGAAAACAAGCGAACTAAAATCACACTTCTGCAATGGAAAGTTGCACAAATTGCCATTCGAGTCGGTCGCTTCAATCCAATTCTCCATGGCGGAAAATTTTTTCAACAATGGGCTGTTGATGCTCATCTGCAAGTTGAAGCCAATAATTTGAACTTTGTGCGTAATCAGCAGGGACGCTTACGAGTCGAGCAATATCGAGGTCTTATGGACTTTTTGAATGATGTAGCAATTCGCAATGGAACTACAGTTGATCGATTTGTCATCTTGCCATCTTTATTTCAAGGTTCCCCTCGCAATATGCGCGAAAAGTATCACGACGCTATGGCAATTGTGGCAAAGTACGGCAAGCTAGATCTTTTCATTACTTTGACATGCAATCCTAATTGGCCAGAGAATCGAGAACCTTTTTCCTGTACAACAGCCCTGTGACAGACCAGATTTGGTTGCTCGAGTGTTCAGCATTAAGTTGAAAGCACTACTTGACGACATAGTGAAGAACAAGGTTTTTGGAAATATCATTGCATATACGTTTACACGATTGAGTTTCAAAAAAGAGGACTTCCCCATGCTCACATGCTCTTCATTCCGGCCAATGACTCAAAAATCGACACAGCCAAAAAGATTGATAGATTTGTGGGTGCTCAGATTCCTGAACAGCAACCGGAACCCGTATTGCATGAAATCGTTGTTCGCTCGATGATACATGGACCGTGCGGCAATGAAAATCCACTTGCGTCTGGCATGGAAAAAGGTGAATGTGCAAAAGATTTCCGAAATCCTTCTGCAAGGAAATATTAACCGAAGTTAATGGCTTTCTTATTTATCGTCATCGTGAAGGAATTGAGATTCAAATTGGAGAGAGGAAAATTGACAATCGTCATGTTGTTCCATACAACAAGTTTTTAACACGCAAATTCAATTGTCACATTAACGTCGAATCCTGCCAAACAGTTCAAGCAATCAAGTACATTTTCAAATATATATACAAAGGATATGATTGTGTTTCAGTTGAATTAAGTGCACAAGGACCAATTGTTCATGATGAAATTAAGCAATTTCTCGATGCGCGTTATGTTTGTGCTCCTGAAGCAATTTAGCGACTGCTCGAAAATCCTGTTTATCGTCTTGCCATTCATCTTCCTGACGAACAAATGATTTATTTTCAAGACAGCCAAGAAGATGCTGCAGCTGATCCTGAGCATTACGTATTTGACAAAACGCTTTGAATTTTTAAAGTTCGCAAGCAGAGAGGAGATAAGATTATCACTCGAATGTATGCTGGGAGTCCGAAACATCGCGAGCGCTTTTATTTGAGACTGCTGTTACAATACATTCGTATGGAGCTCAAAGTTTTACCGATCTTAAGACCGTCGATTCGGTGATTTTTGACACCTTCAATGATGCAGCACGTGCCATGAACCTTCTTGAGAATGATAGCGAATGGGAACGATGTTTGGGTGAAGTCATGTATGAATGCCGCATCAAATTCGCCTAACATTTGCTTTGATATGTGTGTTCTCTTGCGCTTTTCGAGCAATTCAAGGAGTATTTAATCGCCGACTACATCATGTATTTCGATCACATAACCGCTGAAAAGAAATTGCTTCAAGACATTGAGGTTATTTTGCGCATGAATGGCATGCAATGCACAGATTTTCGCCTTCCTGAACCAGGCCCGATTCAGAACGTTGAATGTCTTCGATGTCAAAGAGCAAGTTCAAATGGCCACAAACTTGATCGCCACTATTAACCCAATGCAGCGTGCCATTTTACAAAGAGATTGATGATTCGATGGTTGAGTTGCGATTTTTCTTCCTCAGCGGTCCTGGCGGTTCGGGAAAAACTTACCTTTACAACACTTTGATGAGTTATGTAAGACGCCAGAGTAAAGTTGTTCATGCTTTCGCCACGATAGGAATCGCAGTGGATTTATTGGTTGGTGGTAGTTTCAAAATCCCACTTTCTGCTAACGAAACATCGGTGTCATCCATGAAAATCCTCTCGCAGGAATCCATTAAATTACGAAAAGCTGCAATGGTCATCATCGATGAAGCTTCACTGCTTTCTTCGCATTCTCTTCGAGTGATTGATCTGCTTCTTCGAGGAAATGATAGAGCATCAACACATCATTCGATCAATTTTTGAAGCTGAAATTAGAACAACAACTGCTGATGAAATCGCCGATGTCGCCAACAAGATGATTCTCAGTCCAAAAAATGTTCATGTCACTAAGCTCAATAATGCCATTCTCGATCTTTTGCCGGGAGATGCAACAACCTTCCTGAGCATTGATTCAATGATCTCCGACGATTCGAATGATGCAATCGATTTTCCAGTCGAATTTTTGAATTCTCAGACCCCTTTTGGCATGCCTCCACATTAACTGAAATTGAAAGTTGGTGCGTTCATCATGTTGCTAAGGAATTTGAATCAAAAGAAGGGACTTTTGAATGGAACTCGATTGATGGTAAAAAAGTTGTTCAGGAATTGTATTAAGGCGGAAATAATCGCAGGCAGCAATAAGGGATAGGAAGTTTGCATAGCCCGAATCGACTTGGAACTAAGCGAGAGCAGCTTAGGATTTCGAATGGAGCGGCGATAATTTCCCATCATTTTGGCTTTTGCAATGACGATTAACAATGCTCAGGGACCATTGTTCGATAATGTTGGTTTTTTTTTTGTCAGAACCTGTTGGCCAGCTTTATGTAACCTTAACCCGAGTACGAAAGCAGGAAAACTTAGAGTGCTGACTAACAATTCCTCATACCAAGGCGCAATAATAAATGATAACTGAAAAGTTACAAGAAACGTTGTGATAATAGAATTATTAAATTAAATTGTCTTATTTCGCTTTTCTTCTAGAAACAAACATTTTACTTTTCAGGCTGTATTTAGTTTTCAGAAAATTCCGTCAGTTTTGACGAGCAATTACTAGTATACCAATAAAACAAAATATTTTAAAATTGTATCGCGAAACTATAAGCAAAAACAAAGCTTCCCAGATTGTCCACGATGAGGTGGCAACAATTAGAATTTAAAGTGATGTGTATAGCTATACTGGAAGCACAGTAACTAGAGGCGGAATAGAATTATTCCGTACATACAAAAAGTTGAAATAAAATATATGCCATTAGCTACAACAATTGCATTAACTTTATCCTACTTTTATAATTTTGGAGGTAGACATATCAATTCCGATTTTAATTCACCTCATGTTTTTTTTTATTTTATTAGGATCATTTAACACAAACATTTTCAAAATCTTGGAAATATATTTAATAAATAGGAATGTGTACAGACGGTTATAGGTAACTGATAAAACAAATATGTGATTGATGTTTTTGTTAGTCTAGCATCTTTTATTTTACGAGAGACAATGTTCTGATTAATTTCCAAATTTCTTCCTACTCAATTAAACTCAATTTCCGTTTACGGAAAATTAAAAAAAAAAACAAATAAGCAAACAAAAAAATCTAATTTCCGGTTGTGACGTCTGTCTTGATTTTTTATCCACTTTTCTTGTTCATCGCATCTCGAGAAAAACTTTTTTCAACCAACAAAGCAAAATCAATACTAAATATTTTTTTTGATTTAATTCAGTGCACATATCATGCGTTAAAAAAAGTACAAGGATGATAAATGTTCGATTTTTAAAATTAATAGAAAATTGAACATGGTTCAATTTTGTATACGGTGTAGCGGCCCAGTTCATCTTAATATTTTTTTACTCAATTTAATAGCTCGATACCATAAATTTTGTGAAGATGTAATAAGTGAGATCGCGCGATGATTTCAGCCAACCTTCCCTAAAAACCAGTGTTTAAATTCATGATTCAATAAAACCAAGGTTAGCTCGAAATATGTAAACAAATGGCCATCTTTTTTTTTTGACGTCACTCAATTCTCAATACGTATATAAATTACAACAACAAATAAAAAACCAAAAGTAAAAAAGAATTGCAGGACGTCACGAACACGTGTTTTGAAAAATCGAGCTAACCTGGGATTTATAGAATCATGGTTTCAATTCATTTTTTCGTTCACTTCTTTTATCGTTTATTTCTCCCTTTGTGAAAGAAAACAAAAAATATTTTTGTTATTTCTTTCCCCGAAGACGAAATCGAAAAACGTAAAATATCTCTCCTCATATAAAACACAAAGGATAGGAGAAAAGAGATATTTTATTTTGTTGAATTTCGTTCCAAAGGAAAGAAACAAAACAAAATATTTTTTCTCTCCTTTCGCAAAAAGAGAGTAAAGCAAGGAACGAAATTTAAATTTAAACACTGCAGTAAAAACACAAACAAAATCATTGAAAATGTTCAATCCTTTAAAAAGAAAATTGTATCAAGATTATACGAATTAGTCAAAATAAGTTAGTTGCTGCAGCCAGTACAAATAAAAATATAAAACTTTGCAAAATCATGTAATTGATGTGTTTTACATTTTATCAATAAAATTATAAATATTAAAATAAAAATAAATGAAGTGATTTACATAATTTAAAAAGTGAATATTACACCAATAACAACCAGACACTTGAACGGCAAACATTTTTGCCTTTCAGGCAAAATTAAATAACCTTAAAAAAAGTGACAGCTATTTCAACCAATCAGCGCGCTGTATTCTTTTACATTAAAGCTCGGTTCAGCAGATTTGTTAATTGAGCTGAAAGCAAAATGACAACTTAACAGAGTTAAAAATATGTTATCTCATTGGATCCAAAATTGAAGTCATACCAACTTTTTTTTTTTTTTTTTGTTTATTCTCATTTAGGTTTAGCTTATTTTAACATTTTTCGAAAATTTACATTGTTTTTGTTGTCATCATATGGGTTTTCTTGTGTTTATTTTGATTTTTATGCTATTTTGTGAGTTTTGTATTTTTCCAAAGTTTGTGTGACTACAATTTTGGATCCAATGAGACAACATATTTTTAACTCCACTAGGTTGCCATCTTGCTTTCAGCTCAACTGACAGATCTCGTGAACTGAGCTTAACGGACAAATTTTTGCATGTATCACTGCCAGTTAAGGCTTAAAAGAAGAATAACTGGAAAAACAGGGGGCCTATTATGAAATTTTTCGATTTCGATTTTTTTGTCGGATTTGTCTTATTATGAAAGTTGATGTTTTAATTTTTTTGATATCGAAAAAATTCGATAAGTTGCGTATTTACCGTAATAGAAAGGTTCTGACATTGATTTTGTTTTATTTCGTTTTTGTATGTATATTATAGTGTGTGATTATTAAACTAAATTAAAAAATAGTAATTAAAGCAAAAAAAAAAAAGATTCTCTTTGATTTGTGTAGAACATTTGAACATTTCATGAAATATTAAAGATGGACAGGTACCGGCTTTAGAACACTTTGCGCCCTATGCAAGTTCTTCTTTGGCGCCCTTTTTTTTAAATTAAATGGTAAAAAAAAATTACTTAAATTACCAGAGAGACTTTAAAGCCCTAAGAAAAGTTATTAAATTTAAAAGCAAAAACAAACAACCAAAAAATCAAAGCGAGTAAATATTGTTGAACAATTCAGTAATTTATTTAATAATAAATAATAAACTCGTATAATTCAGCTACAAAAATTTAGCTTTTCTTGCCTTTAAAGTAGCAAATAATTCAATCATTTGACTTAAATCGATTTTGTCGCCAATTTCTTTTTCAATTGCTATCTCGATAATCCAACCAACCTTTCCTGAGATAATACTTGATTTCAAGTAGATTTTGATTATTTTCAATTTTGAATATGATCGTTCACCACTTGCTACGAAAACTGGAAGACTTGAAAGTATCTGTAAAGCAATCGTTACGTTCACAAATATATTTTCTAGTGCAGTGCTTCTTAAACTGTGGGCCGCTGCCCTTAGGGAACCGTGGAGCTGTTGCCAGGGAGCTTTAAAATACTGCCTTAATATCTATAATAAACCACACAATCGCACACAAATTTCTGAAACTGCCTATTATCCATGATCGCTACGGTTTTCTATGCTGTTAATGGTTTTTGTAAGATATGTGATGTGTATATCAATTCCACAGTCACGGGGATTTTGATAGGTAAGTTCTTATTCTACAATGAACATGAACAGAAATTTCAGATCGCAAACCTTGATTTGCGGGACAACAAAAATCACGGTTAAAATTGAGTCCTTTTATGAAGTAACAGTATTTTTAAATCAGAGGTCGATATCCGAAGTAAATTCTCGGAAATTTTCGAGCTAAATTTAAACTAAAAACTATATAGGAACTTAGGTCTACGAAAATTTGAGAAATTAGATATTGAAAATGTACGTATTTAGTATGTATTATTAAAAAGTTACTCGTACTTTAATTTAATTTGAAATTTCACATTGCAGCTTGTCAAATTTGACTTCAATAATTTCAATTTCGGTTAAATTGTATATCAGGTTAGTGTTTAGAACTCCACATCAAAAATTCCAGGATTCTACTGCCGAGCTTTACTTTAGTTTTACATATAAAAATGTCATATTCGTCATTGGTGTCATTCCAATTTTCAAAACCTACCAAATCTAAAAAGAATTCAATTAATCCGATCAATTTATCATGAAAGTTGACAAAAATTAGGCACCAAGTATGGGTAATAAAAAGTTTCCGCTGTTTTGACAATTGATGTCAGTTGTCAGTAAAGTTATATATTTCATTTGCTTGAAGGGTGATTTGAAAGTGCGTGAAATAGAAGAAGAATGGTTGAGATAAATTTAATGGTTTAGTCCTAGCTACAAACTTATGTAACAAACCACATAAATTTTCAATATTTAAATAGATGTCTTTATGTATACCAATTGTTTTTTCGAATATTCTAAATAATTTAGAAAAATAAAATAAACAAATATAAAGTGGTTACGTATAATCGTACCGTCGGTGATTTAATCTTCAATTAAAATTAACCGTTATTTTATAATGAACAAAAGAAAGTGTATTTTTAGTGAAGAACTAAGGAAGAAGTACACTTGCTTTACAGCCGCCAAAAACTCAAAATTCGAAGCTCATTGCACGGTTTGTGAGAGGATGTCTCAATAGCAAATAAAAGCCGATATGATTTAGAACAGCATATGGAATCCAATATACACAAGTCTACCGTCAAAGAGGGGCAATGTTCGGAATCTATTGCAACATTCATGGTTCCAAATTTTTCTGCGTTAGCAGATAAAGTGTCAGCCGTTGAAGGAACACTCGCATTCCACACTGTAAAACACCATTTTAGCTTTAGGTCGACGGATTGTACAACAAAGCTACTCCAGAAACTATTTTCGGACTCAGAATATAATAGATTCGGTTGAGAATAACCCATTTTTATCTGTCTCTACCGACGCAAGCAATCATGGCTCTCTTAAAATGTTTCCACTGCTAATTCAATTTTTTGGAATTGAAAATGGAATCAATTCCAAATTAATTTATTTGGATTCGTTGACAAATGAAACAGCCGAAACAATCTCGAATTTTGTTTTAAAATATCCAGAGCAATTTAAGCTCCAATCAAAATTAATCGCGTTTTCAGGGGATAATTGCAACACAATTTCGGTGGAATAGATCGAGCAGGCGAAACCAACGCTTTCTAAAATGTTGAAGCAAAAACTGACAAAGCCACTAATATAGATTGGTTGCCCGGTTCATATCGTTCACAACGCTGCAAAGCACGGTCTTGAGACTCTTCCTTTTAATTTAGAATCTTTGGCGCTAAAAATTTATAATTTTTTCTCCACCTATGCCGTTAGGACTGAAAAATTAAAAGAATTTTGTTTATTTGTGAAAATCGAATACAACAACTATTAAACCATTCTAGTACGCGATAGTTATTTTTATACCCTGTGATAAATAGGATTTTACAAATGTTCCCTGCTTTAAAATCATACTTTTTGTCTTTGACTAATTGTCCAGCCACCTTAAACATTTTTTTTGAGTCAGAATTTACTGAACCATATTTATTTTTCATTCATTCTTTAATGTTTATTTTCCATGAAATTACAAAGCAATTAGAATGTGAAGAAAATTCAGTTTTAGAAATAACGAAAACTTTAAATAAGTTAACGAATGTTTTAAAACAGAGACACGAACAAAATTTCTTACCACTTAACAATTTTACGTCGATTAATTAAGGACGGCTTAGAGGATAAAGTTAAGGATTTTAAGTTACGAGTTAACGAAACGTATATAATAGCATACGAATACGATTACATAAAATCGTGGACGAAACAATTTGATGAATTCCATAGCTTTGAATGGATGAGAATAAATGAAGTGCCAGAATGGAAAGATGCAGAAGAATCTCTAACGTATATAATTTCAAAAGGAGTAAAAATTGATGACTCAGTCTGTTTCGACCAATTTTGTAATTTGAAGATATTTATCTAACGTGAATTGGACACATCGGAAATAGAATTCATAAATTCCAAATCAAGCAAAAGATGGGTTAAATATTTCGCACAGTGTGCTAATACAGGGTTTTATTCGGAGCTGCTTAAAATTTGTCAATTTATTTTTTCAATACCGGGTCAAAATGCCAACGTTGAGCGCGTATTTTCAATAATTGAAGCTCAGTAGACAGATGAGCGCAACCGTCTAACTGTGTCAACAGTAAGAGCCATTTTAAGCATAACATCAAAATATAAAATTAAAAAAAAGCCTATTATTGGATATACAGAGTTCGCAAAACAGCTGCCCAGTTAAGCGAAGAGAGTCTATTAAGTTGGTCCCTTGGTGGAACGGGGCGCTGAGTAAGCTGAGGAAAAAATCGAGAAGGTTATTCAATAAGGCTAAACGCACCGGGGAATGGGGCGAGTATAGGATGGCCTTAACGGAATATAATCTGGAATTAAGAAGATCCAAATGGGCTACCTGGAGAAACTTCTGTGAGGGAATCATTGAATTACCCTCAGCAGCTCGTCTCCAGAAAGTCCTTTCTAGGGATCACTCAAATGGTTTGGGGCTTCTTCAGAAGCAAAACGGGAAGTTCACTGAAAACCGGAAGGAAACCCTGGAGTTACTATTAGGTACCCACTTTCCGGACTCAATAATGATAGGTACCCAGGAGGACGCGCATGACGCTTCAAGTGAGGTAGCCTATTCACCCCACAGTAGGATCTGGAGCCTCTCTGAAAAAATGTTCACACCCAGCAAGGTGAGATGGGCTATTGGCTCTTTCAAACCGTTCAAATCTGCTGGAGGGGATGGTATCTTTCCGGCTTTACTTCAAAAAGGTATTGAGGAAATACTCCCCAGCTTGGTCCAGTTGTTTCGGGCAAGGTATGCTTTTAA
Organism: Tipula helvola; assembly: GCA_963556165.1. NCBI lineage: Eukaryota > Metazoa > Arthropoda > Insecta > Diptera > Tipulidae > Tipula > Tipula helvola. The sequence goes on from OY744483.1 coordinate 158,078,304, forward strand.
CTATATTCCGAAATTATGGAGGAAAGTAAATGTGGTCTTTATACCAAAGGGAGGGGGTCGTCTGGACACCCAGCCCAAGGCTTATCGGCCAATTAGCCTCACATCGTTTCTATTGAAGACGATGGAAAAAATCCTGGATAATCAAATAAGAAATGAAATCCTTGTAAATAACCCACTGCATCGGAACCAGTTTGCTTATCAAGCTGGCAAATCCACTGTGATGGCTCTTAGTGGTCTAGTCACGAAGATTGAAAGAGCGGTGGCTTTTAAGGAAATTGCCCTGTATGCCTTTGTGGACATTGAGGGGGCTTTTGACAATACCTCCTATGGTTCAATAGAGAGGGCAGCTATGGAGAAGGGGGTTCCGCCTTCTACAACTAGGTGGATCCGCTCCATGCTGAAATGTCGCGATATTACAGCCACATTAGGTGGCGAGTCAGTAACCATCAGGGCCGTAAAGGGCTGTCCCCAAGGAGGTGTACTGTCTCCTCTTTTATGGTCATTGGTTATTGATAGACTACTGGTCCTCCTGAATAGCCATGGGTTTGATGTCCAGGGCTATGCGGATGACGTGGCTATCGTGATTAGAGGCAGGTTTGATGAGATCATCTCGGATCTCATGCAAAATGCACTCAACTTGATATGGCAGTGGTGCGACAAGGAAGGACTTAGTATCAATCCAAACAAAACTGTCATTGTCCCTTTTACGAGGAGGAGAAAGCTCTCGCTTGTAGCTCCCTCGTTAAACGGTACTATTGTTGCCTTTTCCAAAGAGGTTAAATATCTAGGGGTTATCCTGGATCATAAACTGAACTGGGAACAACATTTACAAAAAATTCAAAATAGAGCCACAAAGGCTTTTTGGGCCTGTCAGAGACTCTATGGACGTACTTGGGGACTACAACCAAAAATGATCTACTGGTCATTTCTAACAATCATTAGGCCTATGATCACTTACGCATCGCTAGTGTGGTGGCCTAAAACTGAACAAAGGACAGCGCAAACTTTATTGAATAAGGTTCAGCGTATGGCCTGCATTGGGGTTACGGGCTCAATGAAAACATGTCCGACCGCAGCAATGGAGACACTCCTAGGCCTAACTCCATTGCATCTGCATGTAAAAAAGGATGCTGCTACTATGGCCCTTAAGATGCAGGCGGAGGGTAACATCAAACCAGGCAATATGGTGGGTCATCTGGAAATCCTTAAGGAGTTTCAGACAGATCCCACTATAGGAATGCCTTCTGACTGTATGCCAGCCAAACTGGATTTCCACAAACCCTTTTGTGTTAGGTTACCTGACCGGGAGGAGTGGAGTATAGGGGGACCATCCTTTGAGCTAGGGTCATTGGTGTGGTTTACAGATGGATCAAAAACGGAAGATGGGGCGGGGGTAGGAATACACGGGAGTGGAATATCACTCTCGAAGTCCTTGGGTACCAATGCAACCGTCTTTCAAGCAGAAGTGCATGCTATAGAACTTTGTGCTAGGATAGGCATATCAAAAGGCCTAAACGACGCAAAGGTTTATATCGTATCAGACAGCCAATCGGCCTTAAAGGCTCTTAGGTCCTTTACCATTGAGTCAAGGCTGGTATGGGATTGTCTGAAGGTTATTAAGTTGCTCGCAAACTCAAATAAGGTAACACTTGTTTGGGTGCCAGGTCACACTGGAATTGTGGGAAACGAGGCAGCTGATGGCCTCGCCCGCGAGGGATCTGCCTTTCCATTAATTGGACCAGAGCCCTTCTGCGGCGTCTCTAAGGGGCACCTTAGGGCAGCGGTTAAACGCTGGGAGGATGTGCAAAAGTCCTCTTACTGGCGCGGAATTCCAGGTTGCGACAGGCGAATGAATTTATTTCACCTTCGTCGGCCAGGGCCAAGGAATGTCTTGTACTTAGGAAACCTGAGTTGAGGCTGCTTACCGGCTTCCTCACAGGTCACATCCCCTTAAGGTATCAACTTAAGAAAATGGGCCTAAGTTCGACGGATAGATGTCGCTTCTGCGACATGGAAGCGGAATCAGCGGAACATGTTCTGTGCCATTGCCCAGCCATCTTCTGCGAAAGGTTACAGCATCTAGGAGGGAGAGTAATGAGCCCGGATAGTATGCATCATATACCGGCCGGCAGTATTGTCAGGTTCATTAAGAGCCTGAATATTGACTGGACGGCTCATTAAGTAGGGTCCATGCACAAAAGATCTTTTAGGTCGCAGTGCGGGGTGGCTTGAACGCCCACATGGCCCTCAACTAATAATAATAATAATAAATACAGAGTTCGCAAAAATATGATTCGGATTCTGAAGAAGACAATTAAAATTTTCGCAAATTTTTAACGTATTGTAGTATTTAAATTTTATTATCTTTAAATTGAAATATTTATTTTATTTTAAAATGTTATGAAATGAAATTAATGTAATTAAAATATTAATGTATACTGAATAAATGTTACTAAGTTAAATAGTAATTATAAAACTTTTTTAAAAAATTCCGTAGGAAGTTTTATCAGCGGATAATACGAAAAATTTAACGATCAACAAAATTTTAATAAATCAGCGAGAAATCGAAAAAAAATTAAAAAAAAAATAAAAAATCCTTAAAAATTTGTTTTTTCAATTACAAAAAAAGCTCTCTTTTTTTAAATGTAATGTTCTCTTTTTCATGACTTGATATATGGTCACCCTACACTGGGTCTCGTGAATCTCGATATAATACTTTACACTCCAAAACTCGTGCTATAATAGAGCAGGTATTTGTTGTTCTTAAAGGACGTTTGTGATGTATATTGCATACACGTGAGCTGCACTATTCACCTGAGAAGGCCGCCCAAATCGTGAATGTTTGCTGCCTCCTTCACAATGTATGTGTAAGACATAAAGTTCCAATTGACGAATAGGTAGTAGACATAAAGTTCCAATAGGACTTCATAAGGCATATTTTCTTTCTCATAAGAGAGAACAGATAGATAATATATCGGAGAAATCCAATAAATATTTTCTCTTATGTATCCGAGAAAAATAAATGATAATTTTGTTAGAATTGTAGAAATTAAACGTCAGTTTTAAATTGCCAAATAAATATTATCGTGTTCTTTTTATTTAAAATAAATGTCTGTCAAACAACAATCTGAGCTTTTTTTCAGAGAAAAAAGATTCAATTTTAAAATAATCTGAGCGTAAAAAAAAACGACACAGAGAAATACATTTTTCCTCGGATACTAAAAAAAAATCGCCCATCTGTATTTTCACAGTTAAATTATTTCTCTGGTTACTTCGACATCAAATAAAAACATGCCCATAATAGGACGATTTTTTTCGATATCGAAAAAAATCGAATTCGAAAAATTTCATAATAGGCCCCCAAGGTCTAAATTATGACCACAATACTTAAATTATTTTTTTGTTTTTTCCTATGATTTTTTTTTTACAAATCTGCTAAAAATAGGCTTTTCATGTTTGGTTACATGAGCTAAAAATGTTGTTTATGCCTCGCCTCCAGTGTTAAAAGTGACTTATATATTACATTTATCACTGCCCTCTAAGGTAAAAAGCGAATTCGCACTCAATTTTAGTTCATGTATGTATATGATGTGATTGATACTTGTCATTGTGTTTCCCTTTTTGGAAATTTGAAAATAATCATATTTAAGTAATTTATTGTTAAAATAAATCTACAATTTTTATTGGAAGTATAATTTTTAGAATATGTGGTTTAATTTCAAATAATTTTAGTGTAGTTAGTTTTAATTGTGAAGTTAATTGTGAAAATGGATAATAAAGTATAATACGCCATAAGAAAGGATATTGAGAATACATACATATGTGAAAATAGCGCTGGTCAAACTAATATGTGTTAGCTATTTGGAAAATAAAAATTTGCCATATATGAGGACATTAATATCGACATACATGATTTTCCAACCGTTTTTCAGGACAATATGTTTCGTATGCCGTATTTTGGACAGGAATCGTTGATTAATACGCCCATTCCAGTGATAGCTTTAACAGCTACTTGTATAGAATATTGTTTGGTTCGGCTTAGAACAAATTATCTCGACTTTAAGATTACCGATCACCATTGAATTGAAATTTTATTTAAGTATTCTAATGGTTCTTCTGAAATGCTGAAACAATACCTTGATCATATGGATTGGAGTTTTGTTCTTAATCTTAAAGATACTTCTGCTGCTCTTTTTTTGAACAATACATATTACATTCTTTTTAGATCAAAGTTACACTTTTAGAATAAGTAACTTTTACAACCAAAAATCTCCCTTTGCCAATCTTAATAAAAGAAATCAGCAAAAAATTAAAAAATCATCCGAGTAACTTAAATCTTCGTCATTCTTACGATAGCATATTGTGTAAGCAAATAAATCTTGATATTAAAAAGGAAAGGCAAACATATTACGCACAGCGCGTCTCAAGTATCTCTGGTGATGTTAAAAAAAAAATTGGAACTTAGTGAATGAAATGTTACCCCGTAAAGTGCGTCGTGGGAAAAGTTGCATGGAATGAGTGTTGCGTTCTAACTCGTTTTTTAGTCAATTAGCACGATACTAAAAATTTCAGAAAGAAATTAAACAGAGTGGGGATCATTTTTATTTTGAAAAGTAGAGCAGTCCCACAGACCGTGCAACGCTCTTTACGGGGTAAGTAAAAGATTCAAAACAACTGTAATTTAAAATATTTTATGTGATAGTGATAAGGGAACACTGCTCTCTAGTGATTTGGTAATATTTAATGACTTTAATAATTATTTTACGAGTATAGTCAATAAATTAAGGAATCAATTTTTTCTCATAAAATACCAATTGATAATGATGATCTTCCACATGATCATATTTCCGATACTTTTTATGGCTCCTATTTCTAATAATGAGATCGTATGTATTATTTATTCATTAGAATTAAAAAATTACTTGACAATGATGGGCTTAGTAATTATACACTGCCCTGCACAGAAAACAGGCCACCCTTAAAACATTTTTTTTATGCGAATATCTTTTGAGCCACACTAGCTTTTTACAAACATGAAACAAAAACCATACTCAAGGAAATTGAAAACAACCTTAGAAAATTTTACCATAGCTTACTTTGTCTAATCATGTGGCTGAGTTTTTTTTGCTTATCCCACAACATGGCTTATAACTAAATTTTCAAATGTGAATACCTCTTGAACCGCACTTGCTAGGAACATGAAACAAAAACCAAATTCAAGGTCATTGAAAACAATCTTAGAAAATGCAGGATGCCATGGAACATTTGAATGTATTGGCAAAATCGGAAATTTGTGAAATTGTTTGTGCGATATTCAATTGTTTTATTGTCGAGATTAAATTTTGCTGTGTCAGTGTGTTAAATTGTTATTATGAAAAGCCAACGCTAACTCGCTAATAAAATCCGGATTTTCTGTAGTGCCGTACAACGTGTTTCGTCGCAATTTTTCGAGACATGGTTGTATACCAAGTGATCAGGTACGAGCATACAAAGAGTAGCAAACGTTCGAGACGGCCAATTTTCATCACCTCTTAGAAATCGCCATGTAACCGCTGTTGAGACCTGCAATGAATTGTTACACGTCCAGCACTTCTACGAAAACCCAGGTTTGCTCGGCCAGAATTTGCTAGGGAACATGAAAACTGGACTGATCCTGATTGGACCCAAGTCTTGTTCAACGATGCATCGAGATTTTGTTTGCGATCTTCTGATGGGTAGAACGAGTATCGCGAAGACCGAGGAAGCGTTACACTCCATGCACCTTTAGCGAAAGGGTTCGAGGCGGATCAGTCATGGTATGGGCGGGAATTTTGATGGAAGCATGCACCGAGCTTTACATGTTCTAACTGAATCTGTAATGACCGTTCGCCGTATTTGGGAAATATTAGAAGAATATGTTGTTCCCTACGCACCATTTATAGCCAAAAATTTCATGCTAATGCACGATAATGCAAGACCTCATGTTGCCAGAATCGTGAGTGCATATACTTCGCAGAGGTAAATATACTGTAGAACATGTGTGGAATATTCATGGTAGAAGAATTCGGTCTCGTATTCCAGCTCCGAAAACGAAGGAGCAACTGCCAAACACGCTTTTAGAGGAATGGGAAATTATCTCACAGAACGATATCCAACAGATTAGTAAAGTATGGGACGGAGGATAACAGCGATTATTCAAGCTCGGGCAAGGAGGAAGGGGGAGGGGAGGGACAATACACGCTACTAAACATTTTTGTTTGGTTAATTATGATTGTTGTTGTGTTTATGTTTGTGAAAATTTAAATAAAATTTTTAAAATTGATCAATGTTTGGTTTTTGTTTGAAAATTCGAGAAACCTCAACCACATATTTAGAAAGAGAAGGCCTTACCCATATTTTCCAAGAATGTTTTCAATGAAATTCCAGCTAGTGCGGTTCAAGAGGTATTCACATTTGAAAATTTAGTTAAAAATCATGTTGTGGGATATTTAAAAGAGACACAACCACATGATTAGACAATGTATGCTATGTTCATATTTGTTTTTGAATGCCCTTGAATTTCGTTTTGGTTTCATGTTTCAGTGCGGTTCAAAAGATATACGCATCAAAAAAAAAAATTTAAGGGTGGATCGTTTTTTGTGCCGGTCAGTATATTTTGAAAGCAATTTCTTTTTTATCAGTCCTGTTTCAACTCATATTTTTAATATGTCATTTAAATTTGGAGTAGTTTCTGAGAGACTTAAATCCGCTATTATTATTCCTCTGTTTGGAAGGAGGCCTTAGTGATAAGGGCAACTATAGGCGTATTACCTTGCAATCAGTTGTTTTGGAGGTACTGGAAAAAGCAGTTAAAAACAGAATTAATATTTTTTTTGTTGGAGTTCCTGGACACCATTCATAAGGGTTGAATTGTGGTAAAGTCTACGCTGGGTTGTTTGTTGATGCTGCTAAAGCATTTGATCTGGTGGACCGGAAACTTCTTTTTTCTGTTTGACATTGGTTTCAGAGGTATATGAAGCAAGTGGTTTGCCTCTTACTTAAATAACAGAATGGTTAGAGTTAAGATTAATGATTCAATTAGTCACCCTAGAATTGTAACTTTTGCAATTCCACAAGGTTCGGAGTTCCCCAAGATCCTCTGATTTTTTAAAATGGTTTGATAATAATCGACTTATTGTAAATGATAAATCTATTTGGGGGATATTTAAAAAATCCGGCACCACTACTTTGCCTAATCCTAATCAGGTAATTTATCATAGTGCGTCTAAATGTACCTCAATGGTTAACACTAATATTAACTGGAAAACCCATATTACGAAGTTGAGACAATATATTATATCGGCGTCTAGAATTATCTATCTCCTTCGTGATTTGTGTCCCACATCTGTTCTGAAAATTACATATCACGCTTTGATTTTGGCTAAATTAGAGTATGGCTTATTTGAGGTGGTTGTTCTTCGACTACCTTAAACCCAATATTTGGACAGCAGAAAATGATTCTGGGGATCATTTTATAACAAATAGATTAATTCCACTCATTTTGGCCCTTCTTCTTCAGCTAACTCTTTGTGGCCGTTGCAGCACTTGTATATATACAAAGTTTTAAGAATTGTTTATAGATGCAGCGGACTAAGTGATTCTGGTTATAATTTCTGAGCTAATCACCAGCTTCTTTATAGTGTTTCCAGATTAAAAATTTCAACACGAAAATCCCGAAATTTTACAGATAACGAAGGACCTAAAATGGCTTATTCATTATGTTTCGCTCGATGGTTGTCCCAAATTGTATTTGTATACCATTCATTCATAAATGATGAAAGTAGAATTTACTCATTATTCACCTATTATTAACCAATCATTCAGTCATTATTCACGGGTTATTCACTGATTATTCACTCATGATCAGTAGTTGGTATTGACCGATTATTTGCTCATCATTCGTTACTCAGTATTCATCATGCAGTGAATAATCAATGGATAATGGGAGAATATTAAGTGAATAACGTGTGACTAATTAGTGAATAATGGGTAAACTCATCGTTCATCAATGATGAATGCTAACTTAACCATTTGTGAATAATGAGTACATTAAATGAATAACGACTTAGTACTGATTGGATAATCGGTGAATAATTAGTGTATAGCCTGCGAATAATCAATAATAAGTGAGAACTGTGTGAATAATGAATGAATATTATTTGATTGAATAGTCAGTGAATAATGAGAGTATAATCAACAACTAAGAATAATCAGCGGATAATCAGTGAGTAATCAGAGATGACTGCATGAATAATTTATAAATAACGGGTGATAAATGAGTGAATTCATGATTCATGATTCATAAGAAGAGTGAATAATCTCATTTATGAATAATGAGTGAACAGTAAGTGTAAAAATATTTTATTAAGATATAATGAAATTTCAATCATATCAATTTCTGTCCTTTAATTTCATCAACCTATAACTTTATTTACTACAAAACTACATCCGTACGACGAATTTTGCGTAAAACCTTGCAACAAGCCCGGAATAGATATTTTCCAGAGCTATAGTGTTATGTAAAAATAAATAAAAAAAAAATATTTTTAAATCCACCCACTAACATGATTTTAAAATATCTTGGTGTTTCAAAACTCATTATTATTGTAGTGTAGAGAGTGCTTAGTAATAACAACTACTTCTTTCAGAAATTAAAGTATAGCGCTCTACTCTATTTCTACACCAGTTTAATTACAAATAATAAAAATATTTAATATAGGATTGCTTACTCTATCCTTAACAATTTTAAAATACAACATTCTCTATTACTGCTGAACTTCGACATTATTTTAATATTTGACATCTGGGTTCTATATAACAAAAAAATATAAAAATTAAGAAGTGCCAAAAGTCATGGTAATGAATTAAATTTCCCACCCAACCAATTTTTAAAAATTCTGTTACCCAAATTTGATTGATTAAACAGCAATATTTCCGGACAAATCTTGTGCGTATATATTTAAAGAGGACGGATTTTATTATAACCCGCTATTCATCAACAAAAACAATGTAATTAAGTTTAAAACAAAAAAATGTTTTACCCTATCTCCCTAAATCATTGTTACCGTATACCTTAAAAATTTAAAGTAAGTAAATCACAACACAAAATACTTTAAGCTTTCGGTTCTTGAGCAAAAAAACCCAAAACACCGTAGAAAAGAAGAAGGAAATAATTTATTGTCTAATATATCATTGAAAATAATTTTTATTACACCAAAATAACATTGAGAGATTATAGGTACATAAATACATAATTACATACATAATGTAACTGTATTGTAATTGATTGTCTAGCTATTAGCCTTATTCTAAAGTGAATTTGTAATAAAAACCAATAATTGGTTTTTCTCCGATTGAGAATCCAGCCCGATAAGTTAGTAGTGGCAGATATAATTGAAGCGGCTCTTGAAGGGTAGTTCATTTTTTCTCATCAACAGATCCGTGTCGAAAGACTTGAAGCACAGAAAAAGTAAAGTATAGAGAAGTAAAACTATAGGAAAAGTTTTTTTGCAGGTTTTTAAAATTGTGATTTTGCAAAAAAAACAAATGAAAAACAGTTATAAAAAGTTAAATTCTAGTTCAAGCGCTCTGGTACCAAAGGGTCAGGTTCCAAAATAAATTGCAATCTTGGTACATGAACGATGGAGCGATAAACTGGGTATCGGTACTGGGTATGGAGCTTTAGATCGCAAACCTTGATCTGCGGGACGTAAAAGCATGGTTAAAATTAAGTCATTATGTGACGTAACAACATTTTTAAATCAGAGGTCGATATCCGAAGTAAATTCTCGGAAATTTAGGAGCTAAATTTAAACTAAAAACTATAGAAACTTAGGCCTATGAATATTTACGAAGTTGGATATTGAAAATGTACGTATTTAATATGTACTTTTAGTAACTTAATCTAATTTGGCTTCAACAATTTCAATTTGGTTAAATTGTATATCAGGTTAGTATTGAGAACTTCAAATCGAAAATTCCAGGATTCTAATGTCGAGTTTTTTTCTAAAGAATCCAATACCGATTTTCGGTAAAACGGTTGATTATCGAAATGCTGATAAATGTATAAAACACAAATTAATAATAAGTTTTATAAATTTGTCGAAACCTTTACCTTGGTTTTACACATAAAAATATCATATTCGTCATTGGTGTCATTCTAATTTTCAGACTAAAAATCTTTTGATTGGTTTGCAAATCTATCCAAATCTACCAAATCAAAAGACAATTCCAAAACAATCAAAACAGGGGAAAAAGGAACTAATTTCTTCTAAAAAGTCAAAACAACCGAAAAATTTCAATTTTTTGTTTTTTTTTTTAAGTTTTTGTGTACAACTTTTTTCTGAGTGGGTTTAGGTATAGGCATTGGTTCACAAAAAAGAAAGCTGAGGTAATTCCCGTCAAAGGTGTGGTAGTAAGTAACTTTGAACGCCTATATATTAGCCAATGTTTGATAAAAATACTTCAAACGTTCACCATTTTGACGGGAATTACGTCAGCTTTCTTTTTTATGAACAAAAAATTGAAATTTTTCGGGTTTTTTGACTTTTTTTGTTTAGTTTTTTTGCCTTATTTTGTTAAAAAATAGTATATTGTGTAACGTGTAGGAAAAACGATATATTCCCGGACGAGTATGGAAGTTGCTTGGACGAGGCGTCAGCCGAGTTCCAGCAACCATAAGAGTCCGGGAATTATAGTTTTTCCACGAGTTGCACATACGATTTTTTCTCTAATCGGCAGTATATCAGATTATCCATTTTATTCATTATATTCTTTAAAATACGCAAAATTTTCCAATTTATATTTTCAATAGATTTCACTATCAAAGTTACCTTAGAATTATAACAATCGCGTGCGCTGTCAATTTATTTAAAGGTCTGTCAGAGCAAACGATACCCGTCGTTAATTTGTGGTTTAGTTTAAATATAATGGACAGCAATTTTGATAATTCAATCCCAGGTACTCCGCCTGGCATCTTGGAGACAGCAAGATTGACTACACTAAATTTGTTGCCGCAGAAGTCGAGGGAGAAGTACGAAAATGCATACAAGCGTTTTATGGATTATCGCATAAATAACAAGGCCAATTCATTCTCCGAAAACGTTTTAATTGCATATTTTTCGGATTTATGTCAAAAGATGAAACCGTCAACCTTATGGTCCAACTATTCCATGGTGAGGTCGACGCTTAGCATTAACAATAATGTTGATATATCCAAATATGGAAAACTACGCGCATTACTGAAACGTCAGTCAGATGGGTATAAGCCTAAAAAATCCAAAATCTTAACGAAACAACAAATAGAAACATTTATGGAACTTGCTCCAGATGATACATATTTAATGGCAAAAGTATGTTAAGATGTACGCGCTCATAATTTATTTACAAAAAATTTGTTTTCTAGGTTTCCTTAATTTTTGGAATTTCTGGCGCATGTCGTCAAGATGAACTATGCCGAATAAATTTGAATGACATTCAAGATTTGGGAAATAGGATATTGATTACCATTCCTGTTAACAAGACGAACAAGCCAAGATCATTTATTGTAAATGAAGCGTATATCGAAATATATCGTAGATACATAGCATTACGTCCCACTGATTTCGATAACCCCCGATTCTTTTTCAAATTAACAAACGGTAGAGGTAACAGACAAGTAGTGGGCATACATCAGTTTGGCAAATTGCCTCAAACTGTAGCTGCTTATTTGAAGTTGCCAAATGCGATAGAATATACAGGGCACTGTTTTCGCAGATCATCTGCTACAATATTGGTAGATACAGGTGCAGATTTGACTTGCCTTAAGGGACATGGTGGTTGGAAATCGGCAACGGTTGCTGAAGGGTACATTGATGATTCTCTAAATAATAAAATTGAAGTTGCAAACAGAATTTTCAATACCACCGAACAAAATCCAGGTGTGGACCGTAACATGACCGAGATAAAAATTTTCAATACTACCGAACAAAATCCAGATGTGGACCCTAACATGACCGAAATAAACGATAATAGTGCATCAGTGGCTACAACTAACCTTAATTGTAATGCATCTGCGCCAATTTTCAACACCTGTACAAATTGTACAATTCATGTAAATATAACCAATAATTTGTTAAATATGTAATTTTACAATTATAATAATAAAAACTAAATAAATTAAAATTATATCATGTATTTCTTAAAAACAGATGATAATCAGTACTAGAAAGTATTCTCTGCCTAGGCAAGGAATACTTTCCAGTACTGTTTTTAGTAAGTTGCCTAGCAACGATGTAGTGTCGGGGAATACTTCATTTTGCTGACAGATAACAAACCAGAAAACTGACTTATTTTATCCGATTTGAGAAAAAAAAGTTTTTTGACTTTTTAAAGTTCTATTTCGATAGGAAATTTGATTCTCTACAAAAAAAAACTTATTACATGTACATATTATACTAAAAATGCATAGTTTTTGAGTTATAGTTAAAAAACTTTAAGGGGTCCATGTTTAGGATCATCAAGAGCTGAAAATAAAATATAAAAAGTAATTATTGAAAAATATTTTCTATTTTGTACTTAGCTTGTATTGTAGATTATTTTATAGTATACAGCTGCCTTATCCATTAATTTCTGAAACTGAATTTATTATAAATTAAATTAATTGAATTATTTGTAAACAAAATTAAAATGTTACCAAAACTTACCATTTGTCATTAGAATATGACAGCTGATTATTGTTTTTATTTTTCATCGATAAAAAGTCAATCTAGGTTATCGACAATATTATATAAGTTCTGCGTTCTGATCGCACCGCCATCTATGGTTGAACTCCTATAACTTATTCAGCAATAAATTTCTAATTATAAATTTCGAAATACAAATGGTGAATTCGGCTTTAAAAGTATTTGGTTCACTTTAATTTATTGAAGTAGATATTATATATTAGGTCATTCACTTTAATTTGGACAAGAGAGCTGTATAAACATCTATAAAATTTGCATTGGAGATTAAAATTATAAATTAAATAAAAATATATTGGATTACGGTTTGTAACGTTGAAACAAAACATCTGTTTTATTAAATTACTTTGGAGGGTAGGTACATCCGTTCAGTCCAAATTAACTCAAATTTACTCCGTTCTCAAAAGTCCAAGCCTAAATTTAATAGCACTTTGTCGATTTATAATTTTTCTGGTACCATCCAACATATGAAACAATAAAATACCGCTAAAGAATTAGTTCCTTATTCAATGACATAGACAATAGCCTATTAATTTATCATGAAAGTAGGCACCAGGTTCGGGGAATAAAACCCTTTACTATTCAACGCAACAAAGTTGACTAGAATTATAAACTGAGTAGCAGTTTCGTTTAAAGTAAACAATTATGAGGAATTTTTTTTAGTTAGCCTGTCAACACTTTTTAACTACAGAACTAACTTCTGCGGAATCGAAAGTGCCTTTCGGCCGTAGGGCAGTTTTGCACAAAATATAAATTTTGGCTTAGTGACGGACATATGTATTTAATCATAACTATTGTTAAGCTTTGTTTAAGACTCAAAACGACCATATTGTATAAAATTTAAATTAAACGTTTATTTTGATTTCTAGCATATGCAGATCTCAATAAAATAATGAGGTCAATCAGTTTTCTAAAAATAAAGAACCAAAGTTTGTGCGTCAAATTACTAATACATACAAACAGTGAAAAATTTGAGCTTTCAATTCTGACAAATTATGTGCTCCCTTAGAATTAATAAGGGAAGCAGGAATATTCTTTAATTTTTTTTTCCTACAAAAGTCAATTTTTCGGTAAATTACGGATATTAAAACTGAGTTAGTCTCATGTACTAAGCAATCATTTTAAATCTTTTGGAGCGTTTTATTTTTAGAAGAACTCGTCATAAATAAAATTTCAAATTTTGGATCAAACATTAGAAGCCGAGATAATATCTGAACAAGCTGTGCAAGAAAGTAAAAAAATCCTACCGACAACACCAAAAGAAGTAAAAATAATTTTACACAAAAATTAAAAACGAACCAAATTCGGGTCGGGTTGCGGTCAATTTAGAGAACCGTAAATCAAATTTACAATAGTCGTTTTCTTTAATCAAATTTAGAATAGTTGTAATGTTGTGTATTACCCAAGGTATCGTACGTTAGGAATCCATTTTCGTATTACTTCATAATTTAAATTAAACTCCCAATACTTTTTCGTTTTACTTCATTTTTATTTGAATAGTTTTTAATTATTATTTATTAGGAACAAATTTTATTCTTTATTAATTTTATGTTTACAACTCAAATATAAATTATTTTTCTGAGTCGTTAAAAATTAGACTCTTTACTTCATTGATTATTTGTTACTGTTCATTTACTATTTTTACTCACAACTAACTGATAACTCACAATCAAAACTGATAATTTTTTATATTATTTAAGCTTTTATAGTAAGCGTTTGAAAGATTGCGCCAAAATGTCAAAAGTAGTGATTCCGAATACTACTCGTTTAGCTTCTTTAGTTTTAGCTTTAACTTTAGTTTAGTCATTTCGGTATCTGTTCTGCTCCACTCATATGTTCAGCTAAAATATTTAGTTTCGGAGATTTCATAGCTACACCTAATTTTTAGTAGTTCTTTATATAGAATCCTATAGATTAAAACCCCTTTTAAAACCAAGCTTAACAATTTTCTGGAATTCTACAATTTTTGTGTACAGGAATTTGTAACATGTAAATCGGATGAAGCTGAACGAATATTTTGGCTTGGTACAACATTTTTTTAAATTGGCACCTGAGATATTTGAACAAGAATGCCCAAAATGCTTGACTGTAAATTCATTATTATTGAATAATATTTTTAGGAGTCCTAGATTTTATTTTTTTTTTGATTTCAGGGGCCGCAGTATCAAAAAGTTTGAGAAGCACGGCATTATTGAACATAAACAAGAAACCGATAAACAACAATACAGGTGAGCTAGATTCCACTATTAAATTTAAATATAAATTAATTCAAAGTTATTAATTTCACTTTAGATTACAACATAAATTTAAGGTTGTAAATAATAATACATTATAGGTAAGTATTCAAAAAGTGTTAATATTTAAGAAACAAAATTTAAATAATAGTAATCTGATTTTAGGTTATTATACATAAATCGGAATTACAGAGGTTTCAATAGAACATAAAATTTAAGATAAATTTGGGGTAATGTGTTGTATATAATTTCATCTAATTCAATTTCCTTTTATTTTTAGGGTTTGTCGGCTTCAGTGGTTTCAACACGCTCTCTGAAAATGTTTGTTAATATTAACAAAACAGAAAATAGGAAAATGAAATGATTTTGTTAATTTTCTTTAGTATAGAGCACTGAGCAGCAACTCATGATGATCGGTTGTTCCCGATCCTATACGATGTTTTGTCCGAGGGTGGGGAAATTTTATTTCAGTATATCATGATTTCCAGAAAACGGTCACTCCATCCTTAAATTTCAAAGTCAAAGTGCATAATGAAAATAAACAATTTATTTATAAACATTTGCCAAATCGCACAATTTAATATTAAAAATTAGTTCACCAATAATTTTATTAAGAAACATAAATCCACCACGACTTTCCAACGGAACGCAATTGGTTGTCAAAAAAATCATGGGAAATGTCATCGAATCAATAATCATAAATGGTAAATTTAAAGGCAAGCACGTTTTAATACCGCTTATACCAATGATTCAATCAGCAATCCGCGTATACTAATGTTGCTATTCTCTATTCGTCTAGCATTTGTCATGACCATCAACAAAGCACAAGGAAAATCAATGATACGTGGATTGGACTTTGAAAATTCATGCTTCTATCATGGATAATTATATGTTGCCTATTCACGTGTTGGCTTGTGTGTACCACAAAATAAATACACATCCAGAGTTAAGGAAGCATTAACCTGATCGCCACGGAAAACCGGCACATCTCGTATCTCGAAATAATTCGATAGAATCCATAAACAACAACAACTATATACCAACAAACAGTGTACGCCTTGCATTATCTACATTGGATATAACAAGTATTCAATACAGATTGGTGAATATCCAGAACGTCAATCGAGATCAATATAAAGCGAAAACAGCATAAACAATTCTCAAATCTTGTGTCACGGCAAAAGTCACGGGATACCACGAACCAAATTGACTCAACACAAACCTAATAGTCAATTTGCAGACCTTCATTTTAACGCGGCGAAATATTGGTAATGGAGGAATATAAATTCGAAGCTGAAAGCAGCCACGATCAACTGCAACACAACCTGTACAAACTCGATGCAAGGATGACACAAATTGATCTATTATTAAGAAGCTACTACGCCCTACTTCAAAGAAGACTATACCATTCAATTTTAGTTAGAAAATTGGAGGCACTGAGATTGAGAATCATCCGGGTGCTGAATAAACCAAAACCAAGGGGTCCAGTAACAACACACGTCTGTTTGATCAAACCCAGATAGCGCCAGTCATAGTGCAAGGCACACCAGATCAATTGCCCACATAATTGGCTGCACTATTTCGTAAGTTCTCTAAAGAAATTTCCCAACTATTGGCAACTAATGGAACAACATGGCATTTCATACCGTACCGCCATCCTCATCCCATTTTGGTGGACTTTGGGAAGCTGCAGTAAAGGTAGTGAAAAAACATTCAGTAAAGATTATTGGAGTAGCATACAGATCTTACAAATATCACTTTAAAAAAGATTATTGAACAAGATGGCACTCCGAATACTTTAATCAACTTCAACATAGAAGAAAAAGGTCATCTGAACCACCAAACTTAAAAGTAGCTGAGCTAGTGGTCCTCAAGGATAACAAGGTTCCCCATTAAAATGGCTGACTGGGCAGATGGTGCAAGTACATCCAGCCATAGATCAAACAATTAAAATAGCCTCACTTTGAAGCCCGGAATTGGTCCACACAGACACAATCATCAGTTAACCAACAACTCCGGTTCGTGTTCAATCTCATTGAGAAGACAAACAACGTAGAGTACACTACATCAAAAGAGTATTCAAGGAAGAAACAACTTTGCATCTGATATTATGGCTACTCGTAATGGTGCAAGTGCTTTTTGCTCTTGTCACGTCATCAACCACAATAGAGCCATTACCATCTAATGCAGGAATTTATTTTCACAACTCTGGAACTGTCAACTTAATGTTGTTACAGTGGAAAATCATCATAAATTAAAATTTAATTGGATATTGGGATGATATCAGATCGTTAGAATACTATGTAAAATATTCAGATGAGGGCTGTCAAAAGCGATGGCAAGCAGATAACCGGTCGAAAATGTGTGATGTAATAGTACAACAACTGAATGATCAAATGCAAGAGATTACCTCACTAAATAATCTATTTACTTCAACTAACAAAGAACACGCACTAAAAAAGCGGGACATTGGGAATACAATTGGATACATACTTGGTGACGCTTTTGGCATCATGAGTCAAAGAGATGCCTCCCATATAGAACTGCAGCTTCAAAAGGCAGAAACCAACGAAAAATATTTATTAGAACTCATCAAGAACCAAACATCGATCATAGATGCAACCAAAAACATCTTTAAACATGAAAAGGAATTGACCGACAAGAATTGCCAAACAGTTCTTGTATCTACACAAAAGAATTGACATGGTGGTGTCCGCAGACAGTTTACATTACAACAGAGTGCAGAACATCACAACCTTCACGATTCAAATAATGTTGATCATGAGGCAAATAGCAGAGAAGTCGAGAATCATTATCGACGTCATCCTCAGCTCTCATCGTGACCATTTCCATTCAGTCTTGCTGATCCCACAACAATTGAAAGAGGAAATCATACGAATTCACGAGCACGTTTCAGCAACGATGCAAATACAATCGAATAACGATACAAGAAATTATTCGATTCTTCAAGCATTTTTTTCTTGATGATTTGTAATTTCTGTTACAAGGTAAATCAGATAACGAACATGTAAAAAATTTGGATATGAGCTTAACCCTTTTAAAACGAAAGGGTTTTTGAATATGCTGGTCATTTTATTAGTAAAGATGGTCTATTTGATAATATACATAATATTTACAACACACTAAACGATTTTCGAATTGTTCTCCAAAATACACCGATCTTCTTTAAACTTTCCAAAATCGACCTTTTTGTTTGTTACGAATTTGTTTACCAATCTTTCCGTTTCTTCCTATTTGAAAAGAGAAATATGTCGCAATCTGGAAAATGCGATGGTAAAGCAATTGAAGCTCAATTGGGACAGGGCAATTGCAGCAGCGAAATAAAATATCACGTGATTCACAAGCGTTCAGCTAAGACGTCATTTTCGAACTCATACAATTCCACTTAAAACAGTATTCTTTAATCAATCAGGTTTATTATTGCGTATAATGTACAAAAAATCGCAATTTGTGCCACTCAAACGATAACCAATCAAATAAACCTCAAATTATTCTATTGTGTACTTATTATATTCGTATCAACAAGTCGCTGATAAAAGATTTATCGCCATTCAAAACGGCCTTTGGTCATAAACAAAACTTTCCTATTTTTTTGGAAATAATCAATTACTACGATAATAGAAAATCAAAAATTGTTATTTAGGTAAACATAAAAACAGATTTATTAAATATTATACACTGGGTCTGGTCCATAAGGTAATCAATTGGGTAGCCCGACTACGTGCTGCTTGCAATTCCGGGGTATTATACTCTGGATACACATTCCGCAAAAACTCGTACAATTTACCAATCCTTGGTACTAAAACGTGCGGTGAAGTTGGATTCATGTCAACCTGCACTCCGATTATACGATGTGGGTCAAATTCAACGTTCGTGAAATATACATTCGGTATTAACGGGCTTACTTGGTATTCTGCATTTGTACGATAATTAGAATCGACTACATCATTGAACGACATTCCAAAAACATCATTACAAAGATCACCGAACAAGAATGTATTGAATCTATAATTTACTGGGGTTGGTAATAATTCTGATGTTTTGAATTGAGACCAGCCTGAGCATGCTACATATAAACTTTGACGGTTAGATGTAAACTGAACATCTAGAGACTCCTGTTGTAGGATTGATACAAATAAATCATATTCAAAGGTACGGTCATACAAAGAATAACCGTAAAATTGTCCAAGAAGTTCTACGCTGCTGAACTGATCAGTTGGCACCAAATTAGTACAAATTGCTTCAATTGTACTCGTAAGACCGTATTCCACGGGAGTAAAAAGAGTCTCAAACAATTGATTGTAGAATAATGCTACATCGTGGGTATTTGCCAAATCAAACTCTCTGAGCGGATCTAAATCGAATATTTCCCGAATTCGTGCTATATTTCCGGCGTCAATTAAAACTTCTAGTTCACCAAAAGCTTCAAGGATTACTTGTTGACATGTATCTGGAAAATAGGTTTCAAATGTACTGCCCATTCCTTGATAATATTGTCCAAAATCAAATAATGTAATAATTGGTGCACTAATTGCCCACACCCCGTTAGCTAAATCCGGATATCGTTGATGTAACCATGTTGCCAAGGTACCACCTCTACCGTGACCAACTAAAACAAATTTATCAGATCCAAAGGCGGCTAGTTCTTGACGAAGGAACGTAATAAAGGACACATAATCACTCATAGTTTGATTGATTTGTAGATATCGTTCGAAATGCTCCAATGATAAATCTGGAGTTGGAAAACTTTTACCAAAATATCTTGGCTCAAGCGCATAAATAACTCCACCAATTTGGTTCGCAATATTAACCATGTGTGATTGTTCCATCCAATAGCTGTACGTATCATATGCAGCTGATACAAACACTAATACCGGCCCGCCAGGATAATAAAATTCATCATTGATGTACACTGTCTACAAAATCGCACGATTAACAATCTTTATAAAATTATTTAAAATATAAAAGTCTCACTTGTTCAAAAGTGCTATCCTCATGGTTGAAATGATCAACCCATTGTGTAAAAATGGCTTCACGAACTTGTTTTACCTCTCCATTAGTAGGTTGCTGCCATTTATATATTTCGCTGTATTCCTCAACTGGTGACGAAAATAACAATGATGCACGGCTACTAGTAACCAGTACAATCAATCCGATTAACAAGAATTTCATTTTAATGCTACTCAACGACTAAACAATTGTTTACAAAATACGACAACCTTATAGGAGGCGATAATGTTTAGTGCTGTCAAGATAATGGCTAATCAGAAACAATCTGGAATTGTATTTCTATAATAAACTACGATAAACAGCGATAATAATGCGCCAAGTGGTTTAATGTGTGATTGAATGCATGCCTTATCTTTGCATATTTAAAATGGTATATATGTACTTAGGAGTATATAATACTCTTTAAAGTACACATGATAATACAAATTTGGAGTATGTACTTAGTATTGTATAAGTAAAATTGTATCTATTAAAGTGGGCCAAAAGAGCGTGACACGTCGTTTGTTTTTATGGTATGATGAAACCGTAAAACAATTGTATTACAGTATTTCAGCCAAAGTTTTACGTATTAAACGGAACCAACCAATGGAAGGATGCAGCATTTGTTCATTTCGAAATCACAATATTCCAAAAAATAAAATTTCCATGTTTCTGAATTTTAAAATATTCCGCACTCTTGCGGCTGAGGTCTCTTCAGATAACCAAGGTAGCGACTACTTAAGCATAGACACCGTGATTGAACTTTAGGTGCATGGAACCCAATGGCCAATACAGTTTAAGAGAAAATGCCTGCCCATTTAAAACAGTCATTATAAAAACGCCTTTACCCGGAGGAGATAGAAGAGGGACAAAACAACCCGCATCCAAAGAGTACAGTGATTTGTTAGCAATTCCACAGCTTATAGTCAAAAGTTCTCTATCGGTTGCGATACTAATTCACACCACAAAGTCTGAGAAAGCAATAACACTAACAGAACTGGTGTCCAACTTGTTGAATTCTGTTGAATAATAATACGGCAGTTAACAATGTAAATAATGATGCGACCTTTGTGTTTGCCGTTAATAGGAACGTACTGATCTGCCTGTCTCGCTTCGTTTCCTCTACTGTCATTCTGGGCTGGTATTTATTAAAGGAACTATATCAGAATTGATATTACAATCCCTCTAAGACATTACTTGGTGGCATACCAAAACGTACCATACCAACTGACCAGTCTTTAGGGGAGATGCGGGGTTTTACAGGGGCTATAAGCGAACGGAGGATTATGGGAAGCCGGAGTCAAGTCAACAAAACAACACCTCCGCAAATTATTTGCTACTCATACATTAACCTTTGAGGAGCTAACAACACTTCTAGCTCAATAGAGGCATGTTTGAATGCTAGACCACTAGCTCCTCTCTCAAATGACTCAGACGATGACGAGTTTTTAAGTTCGGTATATTTCCTGATAGGGAGGACCATCATATCAATGCCACAACTGATATTGAGGGTAACCACGCCATTACAAGATGGAGTTTGCTGACCAAATTCAGTCAAGGATTTTGAAAAAAATGGCTTTCGGACTATCTCTCACGACTACAATGAAGGCCAAAATGGTTGCAAGAAGAACCTAACTTCCAATTGAGAGAACTAGTAATCTTCAAAGATAAATATGTAATTACTTCTCACGTATTGGCCATTAGCAAGAGTCGTAAAGCTTCAGCCAGGAGAAGATGGACTTGTCAGGATACAACACGTTTTAAAGGAATATTACTAAAATATGCCGCTGACCGTAAAGGACAAACAAAAACCAAGAATGCTGCCTTACAGGCAAACCAAGAATGGATGTAAGGTGATACTGTAAATTTGCTGCATACCATGACACGCACAAGCCCAGGTTTTTAAAGTTACCCCATGTAACTGCTCGCCAGGTATATATGTATTTCGAGGATCTCAAAAAAATACCAACTTTAGCGGTTTGCTAGCGGGTGCTTGCGGTTGGTCGATTAGAAAGCAACTAACAATAATATTCTATACAGCTAAACTCGTTCAGGTACTCTATGCAAAACAAAGCGATTAGCTAAAATTGAGGTTGACATACTGCAACTAAACTCGAAAAATTCACTAAATCGAATTTATTAAACCGCAGTCTGTCAGAAGTATAAAAGCTCTGACAGACTGCGGTTTAATAAATCCGATTTAGTGAATTTTTCGAGTTTAGTCGCAGTATGTCAACCTCAATTTTAGCTAAACTGGTTTTTTGCATAGAGTGCTTAAACAAGTTTAGCTAAATTGGATTTATTAAACCATTGTCTGTCTAGACTCTAGGTATCTATCTAGGTATAGGTATCAAATCAATCTGCTGTATAATCTCCCGGTTATGACATGGATCCAAGATGTGCAAATCCATTTTGGTCGATTACTTTTACGAATGATATTGGCTTCTCTGCAGCTGAATTGACTCCTTGTACTCTTCTTGATTGAGAAGTGTGTGATATTAATGCGTTGTAGGCATTCCTTAACTGAGAACTGCTGATCTTCTTCAACACACTCTAACAAAGGGTGCCCAATATTACAAATTGATGACATATTCCGCTGTTGGGACGAACCCTGCGTTGATCGAACGACGACAAACGTTTGGTTGTGGCTGGTATTTATAATACATCCAACAAAATCCCTTCAAGTATTGGAACTTCTGTACTGGTGATAGATTATTATTTTCATGAAAATTGTTGGGTTTCCGTATAATGGCTAGAAAAAGCTTCGATACTATTTTTGGCAGCTTTACGTCAACTGTTCATATTGCTATTGCCTGCCTGTAAAATTTCACCTGGACTCCCACAAATATTGATTAAGCCGTAATTCCACAAAGTAGTATTGTTCGGAAAAATTGAATTCTTCACATCCTTGAACTATTTTCATCTTTTAACCTTCACACGAGCAAGTTCAACTGAAACCCATCATTGTCACGCTATTATATAACCTTGTAATTAAAACTCTTCATTGTATTCTAACAATGAACAATTCCATGTTTTTACGACCAGGACACCTCCACGTGTGGTCAAGGCGAGCAACGCAAGTTTCCGGCAAAGTTTCTGGGTAAACTTGTGAAGCCTTCATGGCAAAAACAGGTAAGGATTTTACGATGCAGGGTCTCGGAGTATCGGCGGCTGGTCAGGGTGAGCAAGCGGCCCCGCAGGCGTCGTCATCATCCAACCGCAGCTATTCAGTAGTTGGTGACTTGGCTATACTGTTGAGTATAATGCGACAAGTTTACCAATAGTAAAGTTGCATCGAGTTGATTCACAATACACGAAATGGTTCGACTCAACCACTGAGGATAGTTGTTACTTCTACATGACCGAAACAAAGAAACAAATGTTTAAATCGGATATAAAATACGCATGCGTTCATTCGAATTCTCGAATATAATGACTGGGAAAGAACAATTAGGAATCACACAACTTGGAATCGATGTAGAGGTTACAGAAGATGAAGAGTGATGTTGATGTAGAAGAAATGAAAGTTGATTATAACAATGAACAGAATGAGACTAGCAATGACGAGCATGAAATTTCTGAAGAGGAATCTGAAAGTGAGGATAAGGATGCAGAATCAGATGACCAAAATGAAGCTTTAGTGCGTAAATTCTTCAAACATTTTCACAAGAACAGCTTAACGACCTTTTCCGAGATTTAGGATTACGCAAAGATGCTTCAGAATTCCTTGCATCGAAATTGAACAATAAAAATATACTTTCAAAAGGTATTAAGGGTACAGCGTATAATAAGCGAGAAGAACCGCTACTGAAATTTTTCGAAGATGATGAAGATTTGACATATTGCTCAAACATTGAAGGTCTGATGGATCAGATAAAACCGAATGTTTATGAAGATAAGGAATGGAGATTGTTTATAGATGCATGAACAAAAAGCCTTAAAGCGGTGCTGCTCCATAATATGTACAAACAAATATGCGCCAGTACCTGTAGCTCACTCCAAATCCTTGAAGGAATACTACGGGAACTTGAAATTAATTCTTGAAAAAATAAAATATAAAACCATAACTGAGCTACAAGTATGTTTGTGAAAACTTTTTGGGCAACTATAAGAGTCTCGATTACAAGGTTGAAGTGGAAAAAATGGTTGAAAATTTTAAGCAATTGGGATGTCTAATGAAGTACAAACTACATCTCACATATAAATGACTTTCCAGTAAATCTAGGAGATTTTAGTGAAGAGCAGAAAGAACAATTTCATCAGGATATAAAGGAGATGGAGGAGAGATATCAAGGGCGATGGAATTCTCATATGATGGCTGACTATTGCTGGTCGTTGAAGAGGAACAGATCAGAATCATAGAGTAAAAGTAGATTGCCTTTACGTAGATCTTTTGAAACTAAGAGAACGCGATATCACAGTAAAAAGAAATAAATAAAATAGAGAAATTGACGATAAAAAGACAGAAAGAGAAAAAATACTCATAGTCATGTGATAGACCCTTTCCAAAAATACACTAAATAATATCATACGTACCGCTTATACACATATCTACCCCCAAATGGAGGTGAAATGGGGCGACAGCGTTCAATTGGCTGGTTGGAGAATTTTTTCATCATCATTTTGGATCCCAGCGCATCAAAATAAATAAGAATAGGTAAGAGCTGGCTTCTTTACTAAGAATGAATTTTCAACCCACATATAGGGGAAAAATGGGGTTGATAACGGGAAATTGTCATGATAAAAAAATTGTTTATGCTGAAATTCGGATTCAGCGCATCAAAATACATAGATGTAGGGAGTCTGTCTTCTGGTTCAAAAATTTTTTAATTTTTTTTTTTTTTTTTGTTTTATGGCTCACACACTATTGTTCTTTATTAACTTTCTCTCTCTACCACTATTATTTTTTCGACTTCCTGTTTTTCAAAACAAACAACCTCGATTCCGCTAGTAACTAGATTTTTTTCAAATTTTTACTTACACCCAACGCTAGTATGCCCAACGCTCATATCCGGCACAGTACTAAGAAACAAAATATCCTGAACTATTCATCAAATCATTTCATATGTCAATCTCAATTTTAACTTATCGCTTTGTTTTACATGGAGGACTTGAACGAGTTTAGCTAAATTGGATTTATTAAACCGCAGTCTATCTAGGGTATAAGGCCCGAATTTATAGTCGTTGCTACAGCTATAACTTCTGTTGTAGTAACAGTTTTCGTATTTATAAATCTCACTAAAACATTTGTTTGTAATGTAACAATGCTTATAGTGATCAAAATCCAACACTATAAACATTGCTACAAAATATCCAAAACAAGAAAGTAAATTCGAAATTTGTATAAAATTTTAGACATATTTTTGAAATGATTTTCAAAAATCGTGGCTATAGCAATAGTTAGGACTATAAATTTGGACCTAATTGTTTGATTGTTTTATGTGGATTTTTTATATAAAAAAGAAGGAAAACTCACTACATAGGATGTCTTCGCGAAAGGAAATCTTTACGCGTCTATAACTTTGGAATCCGACCACCTAAAGATATTAGCCATAACACGTTTTTCTTATCTGATCAAGGTCTATAAGCCTGTCTTTGTTTCATGAAGATCAGATAAGTACTTTTCGAATTAATATTTGTTAACAGAAATTAATAGCGGGGATATTAACAGAAATTAATAGCGGGCATTTCTCTCCCTCTAGCGCTTTGCTTGAGTTGAGATGCCTAAAAGGAACTATTTTGAAAATAATTTTTACTATGCTGTTGAGAATGATCCCGAATTGGGATTGAAAGTTCTAGCTTAAATAATCACACACTACTTAATTAATAATTTGTTTTTTAATTATTTGAATTTATTTTAATTTATAAACATTTTATTTAGTATTAATTTATTTTATTTATGTACACACGTTTTGTTTTTTCTTTATTAGACGAGCGCGCGTGCGCTCATCACAATATCCGAGACGAGACTAATTTTTTGATTTTGATTTTATCATTGCCTGTATATGTGTAAACGGCCGTTTTACATAAAAAAAAAAACACTCTATGTATGAGTAATCGACTTTCAAAAAAAAATTCCCATACAAAAAGTAAAAATTTATATGAAAATATCTCGTTTTTTTTTCGTTTTTCTCGTCTCGCATTTAATAACTTTTTAAATAAGGCATAAAATGATTTTCCGAGGATGCCACACTAAACTATGATATTTAATTTATTATGGCCAAAAAAAAATTTAATTTTTATCAAGATTTGAACTATTTACAATCAATTTTGTTTACCTAGTTTTTTAAATTTGGAATCGTAAAACAACGAGACAGCTTGATTGATTGATTGATCAGAGTGTACGACCAAGCCTAAGCAAGACTCCCGGATGACACCGGGCCCTCCGTACACCCTTTACAAATAACAAAACCAAAGGAAAGGAAAGGTATGTTAGTAACAAAGAATCAACCCGGTTCCAGATACCTAAGTAGTTGATAATTAGTAAATTTGTTAGTAGTATATTTTAGTAGATTATTTATCACAAGACAACACAAGTTTACTGCTTAAGTTCCTAGAAAGTTGTTCCAGGTTCTTCAAAAATTTCCTAAATTTTAAATCTTCATTAGCTTTCTAAAATTAATTAAGTATAAATTTAATTCTCTGTAATAGATTTAAATTAATCGTTAAATAATTCAAATAAATTAACATTAATATTTTGTATATAGGATTTCAATTTCAAATTAAACTTTTTAAAGTTCAATTGGAACTTTTTCTAAAATAAAATAAACTTTTTCTAGACCAAATGAAACCTTTTCTAAAATAAAACAAACTTTTTCAATTTCAAATAAAACTATATCAAAATAAAAAAAAACTTTTTCCAACCTGAATGAAACTTTTTCTAAATTAAAAAAAAACCTTTTCAATTTGAAAAAAAACTTTATCAAAATAAAAAAAAACTTAAAATTAAAAAAAAACCAAGTACAAAAAAAAGGGGTACCATTTGAAACGCGATATTTTAAAACGCGATTTGACAAAATGCGATATTTCAAAATGCGATACGGTACAAAACGCGATATGGTATAAAACACGATATGGCACAAAACGCGATATTTCAAAACGCGATTTCCTAGTTCTGATCGTACATGTTCAGTTTCATCATTTTGGTGAAGGAAAATTTTATTAAATGAAGGAAGATTATTAATTATTATTGTTTTAAAATATTATTATTATTATTTTAATTTTTATTACTATTTTAAAATTTTAATTTTAAAATATCGTGTTTTGTACCATATCGCGTTTTGAAATATCGCGTTTTGTACAATATCGCGTTTTGAAATTTCGCGTTTTGTACCATACCGCGTTTTGAAATATCGCGTTTTGAAATATCGCGTTTTGAAATATCGCGTTTTGTATCATATCGCGTTTTGTACCATATCGTGTTTTGTACCATATCGCGTTTTGAAATATTGCATTTTGAAATATCGCGTTTTGTACCGTATCGCGTTTCGTCATATCGCGTTTTGAAATATCGCGTTTGAAACTATCGCGTTTTGAGCGGATCCCAAAAAAAAATTCAAAGAAACGTAATTTCACTGCTTAAAAAAAATAATAATTTTAACGATGGTTTTCTATTAATTATAGCCGTTGCATTATCATTAAGTTAACCTGAAATTTTATTGATTCTTACTTTATAGGATCGATAACCTTGACATTGATTCCTTGAACAGATTTCGAGGTAGTTCTTTGCCTTAAATACGAACTTAAACAAATTTCGTCAATAAAAAGTATTTTCTTGCCTTACGTGAATCTTACGTGATCTTTTATAATCTCTCGTTTAATCCTGCATTCTGCATTTGTTTATCTTGTGGAACTCAAAATACGTTTTTTTAGTGTTATGTTTAGAGTTTTATTCATTAGGTCTTTAGGTGGTTAAATTGGGAACCCTGACATGCATCACAAAAATACGAGGTATTAAAAGACAAAATAGCTTACCGAAGCTATAAGACAGTTTTTAAGGAGCGGATCCTTGCATATCATTGAACTTTAGAAAGTATAAATGATAGGTTTTCGAATTCAAATTAAACTTTTCAAAAAATAGATCGAAACTTTTCCAAAATTTAACACACCTTTTACAATCCAGAAAAACTTTTTCTAAAATAAATGAAAATGAAACATTTTCCATTTTAATGAAACTTTTATTTATTATAAAATAACTAATCCCAAATAAAACGTTCATATCAAAAAAAATAAAATTTCAAATTCAAAACTAATGAACAAGAAATTAAAAAAAGCTTAACCACCTAAAGTCCTAATGAATAAAAATCTAAAAATAACACTAAAACACGTATTTTGAGTTCCACAAGACAAGGTAAACAAATGCAGACCGCATGATAAAACGAGAGACTACGGCTCGATCATCCAAATGTTCCCAATTTTCAAGGCAAGAAAATACTTTTTATTGATGAAATTTGTGTTCGTATTTAAGGCGAAGAACTACCTCGAAATCTGTTCAAGGAATCAATGTCAAGGTTATCGATCCTATAAAGTAAGAGTCAATAAAATTTCAGGTTAACTTTACGATAATGCAACGGCTATAATTAATAGAAAACCACCGTTAAAATTATTATTTTTTTTAAGCAGTGAAATTACGTTTCTTTGTACTTTTTTATACTTGGTTTTTTTTGAATTTTAAAAAGTTTTTTTTTATTTTGATAAAGTTTTTTTTCAAATTTAAAAGGTTTTTTTTTAATCTAGAAAAAGATTCATTCAGGTTGGAAAAAGTTTTTTTTTATTTTGATATAGTTTTATTTGAAATGGAAAAAGTTTGTTTTATCTTAGAAAAGGTTTCATTCGGTCTAGAAAAAGTTTTTTTTATTTTAGAAAAAGTTTCAATTGAACTTTAAAAAGTTTAATTTGAAATTGAAAACCTATAACAATAATTATACAAATTACCACCCTGCCCATTGCGCTATTGCCTCAGAAAATGCCAGTCTAGTCGAGTTCCTCAGGTGTTTCTAAAGCTAAACTAAAATCATGTTAACGATTATTTATTTATTTTAATATAAATACCAATACTAATACTAAAACTGACACTAACATTAATACCAATATGAACATTAACACCAATAACAACACCAATACCAATACCAGCATAAATATCAATATCCACATCGATACCAATAATAACATTATGACTTTAATGATTCGATTATTCGAAAAATTAATTTCACTAAATTTAATTTAATTTTAATAAAATTAATTTAATTCCACCAAATTCAGAGAAACTCACAACATAATTTACTTCCTAATTAATTCTTTATTTAAAATCAGCCATTAACACCCTTAAATAAGTTAAATTCGGCATCCAAATTAAAAATACAGAAAAGCAAATAAATCCTGAGATGCATACAAATTTTAATTCTAAATTATCAATTTTAAATACTTTTTTTTATTTTTTTATTTTTTTTTTTTTATTATTTTAAACTAAAATTTTAAAAAACCAAAAATCTGAAACCCTATAAAATTCCATTTCCAAATCTGTAACTTAACTAGTTATTAAATTCAGAAACTACCTATATAATCAAAATTAAAATAAACAATCGCCCATGGCCACTCTGCCCAAAATCCCACTGCAAAACAGTCCAAATTAAATCTGGAATACATTAAATATATTAAATAATAACAGCTCCAAGCTATCCACTCTAAACTAAATTAAATAATTGGGGTATAAATCAAATTAGCATATTCTTGCAAGTACCATATATGTCAAACAATCATCACACAATTTTTGATTTGGCTCATAATCTTAATTACAATTTTCAAACACACAATCTGCTTAACAAAATTCCCGCTAGTAGAAGATATATAAATTTAAATTCAAACTCCTTTTATCCTTGCCTCAACCAACAATGTTATGAACAAATCTTCTAAATCCAAAAACTCCTCATTTTGGATGATTAAAAACAAATTTTAAATTTTTCAACACATTTCATTAAAATAAAAATTGTTTTTAATCCATGTCCAAACACACTTTTATTTGTGAGTATTTCATGTACGTATTTATCTTATTCAACTACGTATGTATATACATAGTACTTATGCTCCAGAATATTTTGGAAATAACATCAAAATACTTTTGGAAATTGAGACGTAAACATCTACCCACAAGACTATCAAGGTTATATGTGTATCAGAAAGTTTTTCCAAATGTACCGGTATCTTATTTTTATACAGTTGTAAATTTACAATATTTTCTGTATACAAAAATCATCTTAAATTAACAAAGTTTAGTGGTTTATGGTTTTATAATCATAGTCAACTAACGTTATTTTTGTCTAGCACTGATCAACGAAAAGCAGAAAATAACAATCACTTAGCAAAATTGTACCTAATTTTACTAAAGTGACAACAAACATTTACATACCATCGATTCTAAAATTTACACTAATACATATAGTTTTAAAAAATTAATATGAAATTCTCCACTTTGTAATATCTTTAGAAAACAAAAACACACACACAGAAAAATTCAAAGAAACATCCAACACCAGCTTACCTGTTAATCTGTTATTTATATTGTGAACGTGATTGATCTTGTTTCCGTTCAAATATCACATTTTTTTACGTTGTGTCTCTACATCAGTGCTGTCACTGTTGGTTAGCCAGAGCGGAGTAGATTTTCCGGAAAAAAGTAGTAGATTGGGAAAAAGCGGAGTAGATAAAATTAAACTAGAGTTTCACTAATTTTTCGTTCATTAAACGTATTTTATTATTTAATAAAATATTGTTCTTAAAGTTTTATTAAAAAACTAAACAAAATTTCAATCAATTTTAAGCAATCGATATATAATATGAGGTATTAGATTGCAAAGGTATAAAATATGAATAGTCTATCATATATAAACAAAAAACTATATGTAGTTGGTAACTTACACAGAAATTATTGAATCTTTAATTTGTATTCGCCATCAGTAAAGACAAATTTATCTGAAAATTTTAGTAGACCATCCGAATCAGATGGTACCCAACAATTTTTTTTTTAAATTCAATAATTCTTTCGCGTACATTATATTTTCAACTGTAGTAGTTTGTAGAGAATTTCTGAGACTGGTTTTCATCAAATTTAAACTTGAAAACTCACGTTCAGCTGCTGCTGTGCTATGGGGCAGAGCACATAGTTTGAGCATGTAGGTAGAAAGTTCCTTATATTCAAATTCATTAAAAATATTTTCTTGAGATTTCAAATTGGTCCAAAATGTTGCAATATATAAGTATTTTTTAACAATTTTAAAATTACCAATTAGATGTCTAAATTGATTGTTCAATATTTCTTCGTCGCATTCATAAAATGGGAAAAATTTAATAACGGCATAATTGTTGTCAATCCTCCACAAACAATTTCGTTAATATCAACATTTCGTTAATATTCGACGTAGAATGATATGAGCGATTTCTTAAGAGTCTTCATTTTTTCTTGACTAATCTGCTGTGATTTAGAAAATTGTTCGAAGTGAATGCCAAAGTGCATGGATGATGTTGGTAGGTATAAATTAACATTATTATAATCAGCGTCTGTATTTACAAATTCTGTTTTTATATAATTTTTTAAAACATCTAAATAAAGTATTTTAATTTTAGAATACAGAATATGAATTTGAGTGTTTTCTGATTGAAATACTTTGTTGGCATCGTTATGATTAATTTTAGAACATATGAAAGGAACAGCATATATAGTTTATTAGTAGGATTAATCAAGAAATTATAAATGTCTCCAGCATTGGAACTATGCAATTCTTCAAAATCATGCAAGCCAAAGTAGTACTTTAGTGCTGCCCATTGCTCTAGTATTCTATTGACTACTATTTCATAAGACAGCCACCTAAGTAGTCGTACTCAATCCCAAGATTTTCTGTTTCTCCATATTAAAAAATTCTTGAAATTTTTGGTAGGCACTAGGCACCTATGCGCTTAGGGCTATGTGCAAAGTGATTGTAAATGTTTTTGACGGTTTTCTCAGTATTATTTGGAAGTTGTTTGCTTGCAGCTGAGACACACAAATGTAAAGTATGGCATGTACACTTAAGCAAAAATAACTTTGGGTTAACCTCTCGAAATTTTGACACAACACTGTTTATGTGTCCTGTCATAACAGAAGCGTTATCTACTGCCAGCGATACAATATTTTTAATAGAGATTTGACAATTTTCAAAATGTTTCTTAATAATATTAAAAATTTCTTGTGCTGTGGCGTCAGTTAATTCTACCAACCCCATGAAACAATCTGAAATAGAACATTTGGCTTCGCCGTAAAAACGAGCAATAATAACCAAACACTTGGCACTAGGAACATCCGTTTGGTGTACCGTGTACATATTTTTGTAAAAACAATGGGTGCATTTCATTGCAATTTCACGTAAGAACGTAAACGTAAACGTAATAAAATGAAAAATATGTAATATGTCAGAAAAGTAGTAGATTTGATTAAGTACGTATATAATATTTATATTTTCAGAAAAGTAGTAGATCTACTACAATTGTAGTAAAGTGACAGCCCTGCTCTACATATAAAAAATCACTTTATTCACTTTGCACAACACAAACGCTGTATACTACAATTCAATTAATTGATTCATTTCACTAACAATATGTGTGTCAAATATATTTTAAGATTAATTTAACACACATCTTTACGATAAACACAACTTGTCTCATTTTTCAATTTCCGATACACTTTTAATAGACTAGTTCGGATCCCTGTAATATTAATTACATACAAATAGATGCCGTCTTACTTTGGTAAAAGTTATTCCTATCCGGATAGGAATGAAATTTTGCCCAAAGTAAGAGCAATTCTTCTTCAGAATAATTTTTTTTTTACTTTCAACAGTTGGTACCAAGCTCTAATATTTAATTTATTATTTAGAATTTTAACAAATATAAAATAGTGATGATAAATTATTCAATAAAGTATAATCCTCGTGTGGAGCTGCTAGTCTCCCATCGGGCGCGCCCCCAGGTGGCGGATAGGGGGAATCCCTAACCGACTTGTCGGAGGGTAAATGGGAAATAAAATACCATTCGTGGACCAAAACTAGCTAGGGGTGGTTCCCTGAATATAATAACCAATATGGGGGACTCTAATGGAGAAAACCTTACGGCGCAGGGAAACGGATACCCAGTGCCGGCGACTTTGAGGGGTGAGCAAGCGGGCTCCCAGTCGTCGTTATCCAATGACCGCAATACTTCAGAGGTGATAAGTTCTGTAAATCCATTTGGAAGAAGTTCATAGTGCCACGATCACCAGCAAGACTCTATGCAATGCATAAGTCCGAGAAAGTTATTACCCCAAGTGGTACTCCAGTCAGTCGACTGGACAATACATCCGGGGGGGATCCATCCTCTTCGAAGGCTGGCCCTATGGATTTTGAGGAGGGCCAAACACTCCATGAAAGAAGTGATGCCAGCGGAAATTTTACAATGCGAGCAGTAAAATTCAGTGAAAGAACTGTTGACCTAGAAAAGGAAAATATGGATCTCTTTGAGAGGCTACAGAAGATGGAGCAATCATTTGCCAAGCTAAGCGAAGAAATTGAGTATATAAAGCAGGGCTGGAAACCGGTTTTGCAAAACCAAAACCAAAACCACAAAAACCATAAAACCACAAAATATTTTTAAAACCAAAACCGAAACCAAAACCAAATTTTAAAATCAAATAAACCGAAACCAAAACTAATTAATTTTTCAAAATAAAAAAAAACCAAAACCAAAACCAAATATATAATTATTGTTTATAATTTTATTTTTTGTTAATTATTTTAATGTTTGGAGGCAACATAATTTATTTTTGTTTTTAACTAATAAAAAAGAAGCTATTTAAATTTTTATTGAATTAAATTTACATTTAAATTTTATTTTTACAAAACCGAAACCAATACCAAAATTAAAAATTTTAAAACCAAAACCAAAATTCGAAAATTTATAAAACCAAAACCAATACCAAAACCAAAATTCGAAAATTTATAAAACCGAAACCAAAACCAAAACCAAAATTTTTCAGTCAATAAAACCAAAAACCAAACCAACCTAAAATACAAATTGGTTTCCAGCCCTGATATAAAGCGAGAAAATGAACTTCTAAAAATGAATCGGGATGCTAAAGACCAAAGCGAATTAGAGAGTATTGAACCAAAGAAAGTCAACTATCTCACTGATGAGGATGAATTAGAAAGGGAGACGAACTGGATCCTAAAGAAGAAAAAAAAAACATTCCAGGAAGGGTAAGAAAAGAAAAGCTGAATCGTCACCTGAGGTTGAACAACTAAATGTTAGTGGAACTACAAGTACCGAACCGGAAGTTGTCCAACCTGAGGCCAATCAACCGAAAGGTAGTAAATCTACCAAGAACATTGCACCAAAACTGGTGCAACCGAAAGAAAAAACCGCCCCACCAACAAGTATCGTGGGAGTAACCAGTTACCCAATAATTCAGTCACTGATGAAATCGGTTACTGACAAAGAATATAAGGTAACAGCGCTAAACAATGACGTTTGGAAAATTAATACTCTGGACTCAGAAACCTATAGAACATTATCTATGAAGCTGAATGCTGAAAAGTATCAGTGGTTTACCTATGAGGACAAACAGGCTCGTCCGATAAAAGTTATGGCAAGAGGTTTGCATCACACTTGCTCAAGCGAAGAAATAATGGAAGACTTAAAAAATAAAGGTCTTAAAATACTAGATGCTGTGAATATGATTAAAAAAGAGAGAATAGAAAACCAAGAAGGAAACCCAACTGTCAATAAAAGGGGACTCCCTCTTTTTATGCTAGTATTTGATAACTCAGAAAATGTTCAAAATATTTATGGTATAAAAGCAATTCTTCACATGAAGGTAAAAATTGAACCTAGGAGGAGAACCACTACACGCATACCACAATGCAAGAAATGTCAGGGATTTAATCACACCCAAAAATATTGCAGCCGGGATCCGAGATGTGTAAAATGCTCAGGTAAACATTTTACCCAGGCATGTACAATAGGGAGAGATGTACCAGCTAAGTGTATAAATTGTAAAGGCCAACATCCGGCCAATTATCGGGGCTGTGAGGTTGCTAAACACCTACAAAAATTAAGAGATAAATCACGAAATCAATCGCAAAATCATGAAATTCGAAGGATTCAACCATCAAATCAGATGGATCAAAATCCACAACCAAGCAACGCAGGGCAAAGAAGAATATTTGCTCAGGTAGTGAAAGGCTCGGGTTCAACCAAATATATGGGCTCTGAAAATAATCGAATTATGGAAAACATTATGAACAGCATCGAAGCTATTACAAAGCGGCTAGATGACCAAAGTAACCTGAACAACATGATATTTGATCAACTGAAGAAAATGCAACTCCCACAACGCAATCCGATATAAAATGTTAAGTAAGAACACAACTTTCAGAATATCAATCTGGAATGCGAATGGACTTATGCAACATATTCCAGAAATAGAAATATTTTTAAATACAGAAAAAATCGACATTTTTCTAATATCCGAAAGCCATTTTGTTAAATCTTCGTTTGTTAAAATCCGGGGTTATAACTTGTATCATTCCATTCATCCAGCAGAAAGAGCAAGAGGTGGTTCAGCATTACTAATAAAAGAAAATATAAAACACCATGTAGAAACAGAAATCGAAGAAGAAACAATGCAAGTCACCACTGTTAGGATTCACATTAAACACAGACAGCTTACTGTCTCCGCAATATACTGTCCTCCTCGGCATAACTTGAAAAGGGAGGACTACATTAAACTATTTAAATCATTAGGACGTGATTTTATTATTGGAGGAGACTTTAATGCAAAAAACACCTATTGGGGATCTAGACTTACGACGTCAAAGGGTAAAGAATTGTTTCAAGCAGCCCAGACATCAAAATGTGAATTTTACTCTGGTGGTTCCCCAACATACTGGCCCAGTGACGAAGCTAAGATACCGGACCTAATCGACTTTTATGTAGCAAGAGGTATATCTCAGAACTATATTCACATTGAAAACAGCAATTCTCTAGTATCGGATCACTCACCGGTTATCATGACAGTCAGTGAAACTGTAATTCAAAGGGAAAGTGCACCCAGATTAACAAATTCAAAAACAAACTGGGATCTCTTTCGTGAAATAATGGAGGACAAAATCAATCTCCAGGTACCGGTAAGAAATTCTCGACAGTTGGAAGACGAATTGGAGCAACTCAATGAAATAATTCACTATGCTGCATTGGCAAGAACTCCCATTTTACAAAATAAGAAGACGCTTAACATATCCTACCCAATGGAAGTTAGAGAGTTGGTAAGAGAAAAACGACGAGCTCGTAAAACCTGGCAAATTAATCGAACACCGGAGAACAAAACAATTCTTAACAATTTATGAAACAGCCTCAAATCCCTTCTTAAAGAAGTTAAAAATGAATCAATCAACAGATATCTAGTTAGCCTAACTGATGAAAAAAATTCTGATTACTCACTGTGGAAGGCGACGAAGGGACTCAAAAGACCCAAAATGCAAGTGCCTCCACTTAAAAAGGATGATGGAACCTGGGCAAGAGGCCACAAAGAGAAGGCTGATCTATTTGCGGAGTATCTCCAGGAAACCTTCCAACCACTACCAAGACAAACTGCCAATGAAAATATAATATCTATTCACAAGCTGGATGAGTTTGAAATACGGCCAGTAACTCTCAAAGAATTAAAAGAAGAAGTGAAAAATAACATGAATGTTAAAAAAGCCCCAGGGTATGATTTGATTACTTGCCAAATTATCAAAGCTCTACCTAACAAAGGATTTCGTAAGCTACTACACATAATCAATGCGAGCTTTCGGTTAAAATATGTTCCGAATCAATGGAAAGTAGCAGAAGTAATCATGATACCAAAACCTGATAAACCACCTAACGATAAAAAATCATACAGGCCAATTTCTCTGCTGCCAATCATGTCAAAACTCTTTGAAAAATTATTACTAAAGAGACTTAAACCAATAATTGAGGACCGACAACTAATTCCTCCACATCAATTTGGATTCAGAGAAAAGCATTCTACAATTGAACAGGTCCATAGAATCACCAACATAATTGAAAGAACGTTAGAACGTAAAAAAGTATGCTCAAGCATATTCCTGGACGTCGCGCAAGCATTCGATAAAGTCTGGCACAGTGGTCTGGAATACAAGCTGCATAGAGATCTACCGAGACAATTCTATGCCATACTAAGATCTTATTTATCCAATAGACACTTTCGAGTGAAATATGAGGATGAATACTCTGAGCTATAGAAAATCTCTGCCGGTGTCCCGCAGGGGAGTGTCTTAGGACCAATCATGTATTTACTATATACAAGGGACATACCAACCACAAATGAAGGAACCATAGCCACCTTTGCAGATGACACAGCAATTATGGCAGTTGGAAATAATGTCGCTGATGCAACGAGCAAACTCCAGAGGATGACCAATGCGGTTTGTAACTGGACAAAGCGTTGGCGAATCAAACTTAATGAGACAAAATCCACGCATATTAACTTTACTTATCAAAAGGCTTACCACCTACCTATAGAAATTAACTCGCGACTCGTGCCATATGCAAATACAGCTAAATACCTTGGCATGACCCTCGATGCCAAGCTTAAGTGGAGAGAGCATGTCAAAAAGAAAAAAGAAGAACTTAACATAAAGTTCAGAAAAATGTATTGGCTCATAGGTAGAGGCTCTGAGCTTACAATTCACAATAAGCTGCTGCTATATCGGCAAATTTTGAAGCCGATATGGACCTACGGTATACAACTCTGGGGATGTACCAAGCAAACAAACGCCAAAATGATACAGACGTTTCAAAACAAGGTTCTTCGTAGCATCGTCAATGCTCAGTGGTACGCAAGAAATGAAGACCTTCACAGGGACCTACGGATGGAATACATCAAAGAGGAAATAAAAATGCATGCCGCAAAACACGAAATAAGGCTCCAGGAACATGGAAACCCCTATATTCGCCATATGATAGATAACCCTGTCGTTGAAAGAAGACTCCAAAGAACGAGGCCACTTGACCTAGTGAACTTACCAAACTAAAATTAGTAAATAGGTTTAATTGATTATGGGGCTAACCAGTGGGTTACACCCCAACAAACGTGAATTTTACTAGATATATAAAAATTTGTATTTGAAAAGAAAAATTGCTAGATGAGCGCAGTCTCAGTCGTAATAAAATAAAATGAAAAAAAAAAAAATAAAGTATAATAATTCTAAATGATAATTAACAAAATTTTAAATTCTGATTTATCGAAAAATTGAAAATTGTTATTTAATACCAACTCATAAAACTAAATATATGTAATAGTTTTACTCTAGGGGTAAACACTACAACTACGAGAAGAAGAGAATTTTGCTATTCCAACTTCTCAGCGGAATGAATCTCTTCATTCCGGAATGAAAATACACGGCATTGTTGTTGTAGAATTGCCAAAGTAAGACTACAAGAGTACCGTATTATCACAGACAAAAACAAAAAATGCACAGTCACAGAGATACACCCCCCTCCCCCCCCCCCCCGTAAAACAACGAGACAGCTACAAAAAAAAATAAAAATAAAACAAAACAAAAAACTATGAAACAATTTTTTTTCTTTTTTCATCAGTCTGCTACGACAAACGATATTGATAGGACGGAGCAATGCCACTACATTAGCCGTGACATCAGTCAAAAAAAGTAAAGCATTGACCAGTCAGTCTTTAAAAAATTTAAGTAAGAATGCGACCATAGGAACATGCATGTTACTGACCAGCGAAACTTTAAGAACTTTTCGTTCAGTTTCGTTAAATTTGAATTGTCATTTAACAATCTTTAACAAGAGCGAAAACTATCGCCCAAACTGAAGGAAGAAACGTCAATGTATTCAGTTTTGTGAAATTTATGAATTAATATTATGTATTTATGTTTTATTAATAAAAATAATAATTTAAATGCATTTTAAACATGTACATAGCATATTATGTAGTGTAATATGTATTAAAAATATTAAAATACAAATATTTTGATTTT
Source organism: Tipula helvola (assembly GCA_963556165.1). Lineage (NCBI taxonomy): Eukaryota > Metazoa > Arthropoda > Insecta > Diptera > Tipulidae > Tipula > Tipula helvola. Next base: position 158,117,352 of record OY744483.1, read on the forward strand.
TTTTTTGTCAAATCGTGTTAAAGATTCGCTGGGCGATCTGTCAAAATTTCCGTAATAATACACTTTCGTTAGATTCTGTAAGGTTTTATTACGGATTCTTAAAGACTGACTGGTCAATGCTTTAAAATCATTAATATAAAGAAGGGAATAAATATTTTTATTTTCCTATGGAACGAACACAAAATCATATGGGATTTTAAAATGCATTATTTTATATCGCCTTTATTTTCTATTTAAATGAAAAATTTTATTTATAAATATTAATAATGTGAAATTAAATATATTGAATTGCAGGTTGTATACAATTTTAGTTGAAATTAATAAAATTTTAATACACAATTTTGCATTTTAGCAAGTTGATTTCTTATTTTCAAACATCGTCAGGCTTCGTATTTCTTTGTAAAAATGTAAAATTTCATTTCGTACTTTCGTAGATTACTAGATTATTTTTTTACTTTTTTAACTGTAGTACAAATTCGCTCGTCGAAATGAAATGATGTAAATATGTAGGGATGCTACTCATTTTATTATGTTTTTGTTTACAGGTGATTTTTTTTATGATAGGAAAATGTTTTTGTTTTCTTGAAAATTGTTTGGCGGCAGAAAGTATTCTTGTTTGCGGAATAAATTTTTATTAATTAATTAAATACAATACCCACGAGATAATTAAACATTAATAAAATGTATTTCAATAATTTTGAGGAAATATAATTTGTGAATTGCGATTTGTAAATAAGTCAAATTTTTTCGAGTTTCTGAAAATCATAAAACGTTGGTGGAGCATTGTTAACTGTAAGTCAGTGGTTGAAGACATCAAGAAACGCGAACCAATGCACATCCTTCTTTCTTCAAATCAAAAATGATGAAACGTCAAAAAAATGTCCAATATTTTCTTAATGCTTTGCATTACCCAATATTCCGACAAGCGACAACCTACAACACATCTATGCTCATTGAAGTTCAAATTTATACTAAACAAAACTACTAAAAGAAATAAAGAAAATGAAATGTTTAAAGGGACACGAAGCATGACGATGTTTTGAGAAAAAAATAACTTTACAAAAATGCAAAATTACTTATAAAATGATTATTAATTTTAATCAAAATTGTTCACAAATTGCATTTCGATATATTTAGGCTGTATTCCAAACGGATACTTATTTGTGGAACCTGTCTAATTCAAATAAGTAACTTGGCGAGGTAACTTATTTTCTATCTCTTTCTTATCAAAAATTCTAATTTGTAATGTCAAAAAAATACTTTAACCCTTTGATTCGTCATTTATTTTAAAACGCCTGTTATTTTGCTTAACTGAGTATTTCTGAAATTTTATAATATTTCTCGCGCTAAATATCCTTTTTAGGTAGCTTAAGACTAAGAGCCAACATAATAACACTTAAAAATCCATTATTAGTGCATTGAATCCCAAAAATTATGTTTAAAGTGATGTACGCAATTATGTACAGTACGAGTGAAAGGGTTAAGGTGTTGGTTTATGTTTATACATATTTTAATTAATACAAATATAATGTATGTTATGTAAAAACCACAAACACAAATAACATAAATTTAAAATACAGATAATTAAAATAAAATTATCCCAAGAATAATAAATTTAATAATAATAAATTTAAAAAAAAAAAAATCGCTGTGCAGTAAATATTGCGCATTTTTGTTCTTTTGATGCAGCTGTCAAAATAAGTAAGCTAAATCAATTGGAATGACTTTACTTACTTATTTAAAATGGCGGCCAAATAAGTCAATAAGTACCGAATAAGTATCGTTTGGAAAACAGCCTTAGTATCAAATTATTTATATTTGTAAATAAAAATATTCATATAAATTGAAAATAAAGACGATATAAAAAAATGTATTTGAAAATCCCATATGATTTTTTTACGTTTCATAGGAAAATAAAAATCTTTATACCCTTATTAATACTACCTCACATTTTTGTGTCACGGCTTTTTATGTAGTGGCATTGTCCTATCACTATCGTTTGCCGTAGCAGACCAAATAAATTATAATACCCTATAAAGGACATTAACGGTCAAAAAACGGCGATAGATAGATTAAATCTTAAGATGGCACTAGTAGTTTTTTTTAAATTTTTTTTTTGTTGTATCGAAACAAAAATATAAACAAAAGCAAAAAACACTAATAAAACTTACAACTAGACATGAATTATAAAAAAAATTAATTTTATTTTTGATTTATTAACCAAAAATTAAAAATTGTTAAAGCTGACATCTTTAGAAGTTATCCCGTACTATGTTTTCCCGTATTAAATAATACTGCATTATCGGTAAATCTGCCAATATCATTGACCGCAAGTTTACTATGGAAAAGTGTCATTATGTCCTTTATAGGGTATTATAATTTATTTGTAGCAGACTGATGAAAATAAAGAAAAAAATGTTTCATAGTTTTTTGTTTTGTTTTATTTTTATTTTTTTTTTGTAGCTGTCTCGTTGTTTTACGATTCCAAATTTAAAAAACTCACAGTACACATAATAAAGGTAATATACTCCGATGTTCCATTTTCGTTCTTTCTTGCGCATCCATATAAAAAAAAAATTTAATATGGCGGACATTGTGACCAAACAAATCGTGTTTGTTAGTTTTGCGTAATAATTTTGAGTGTTGAGTAAATATAATTAAAATTGTGTGAAAAATTATAGTGACTTTAATTCAAAATAATTAACAATGTATCATTGTTTAAGTACTTCATAAACATTTCAGTCCCAATCTCCGCCATTGTTGTTGTTAAAATTTTATGACATCCTGCGCAATATATTACCTTATAGGTATATGTGTACTGTGTAAAAAACTAGGTAAACAAAATTGATTGTAAATAGTCCAAATCTTGATAAAAATTAAATTTTTTTTGGCCAATATAATAATTAAATATCATAGTTTAGTGTGGCATCCTCGGAAAATCATTTTATGCCTTATTTAAAAAGTTATTAAATGCGAGACGAGAAAAACGAAAAAAAACGAGATATTTTCATATAAATTTTTACTTTTTGTACCCTGTTGTACGACTGAGCGCTCCAAGAGCGATCAATGACCAATGACGGTTATGCTCTCTTATACCTCACCGTGATGATCATATGCCCCCATATTTCGTAAAAAAAGAACGAACAAAATGCGATTATTGTAATTTACTCCCATGAAAAACACATTTAAAAAGCCGAATATTTCGTTTGTTTTGCTTTATACTTCTGTTTCATGTTTTTAACGTGCCATCTCAAACAAAATTTGTCGATCGCTCACGCAAAGTACAACTGGATATGGGAACATTTTTTTTGAAAGTCGATTACTCATACTTTAACAACATTTCTCTAATTCGGCCTGTAAAATGTAGTGGGATTGATTTTATTTAAATTTTGTATTTTGTTTTGTGTGTAGTGTGTGTGCGTTGTGATGTGATTGGTCCAACCCATGATTCAATGAATCCCAGGTTAGCTCGATTTTTCAAACCACGTGTTCGTGACGTCATGCAATTCCGATAAATATGTAAGTTATTCTTTTTTTACTTTTCGTTTTTTTATGTGTTGTTGTAATTTATAAGTAAAAGAATTGGATGACGTCAAAAAAAAAAAAAGATGGCCATTTGTTTACATATTTCGAGCTAACCTGGGTTTTTATTGAATCATGGGTCCAACCCATATGATATAATAATACAAGATAAAGTAAACATGAGAGAGCCAAAACACGCTGGTGCGCCAAGATTATATAGAAAAAAGAGGTAGTATATTCCCGTGTCTCATTTTCGTCTTTCTTTGCGCATCACGTCACGTGAAGACAAAAAAGCAGACATTTATATGAAGTTTGGCGGTTTTTTGATTAATTTTTTAAATAAATCAAGAATAATCGTAATTTTCTTTAACAAACCGTATTTACAATTGATAATGATAGTTTACCGAGACCCTTTTTATGCTTTATATTTTTTTTATGGTCCAAATATTTGAGAAATAATTCTTTCGAGTGTATAATGTCTAAGATAATTGAAAAAAAGGGAAACAAAATTATGAATACATAACATAAAACAATTAAATTATTAAATGTTTTTGGTCATTTATGTACCAATTATTAAAATTTTAATTTTTTTACGTTATTTACTCAAATTTTTGCCATCTATTTTCGTTTGGCTTCAAATTATTGGTATCCACATACCTATTCAAATATTAAGTCCATATTCCACGTTAAATATAAATGGAAAGATATATTAAATAAAAATTCAGTTCACAAATTATTAAACGCCCAGTTAATAGAAAATATAAATTTCAAAAAAACGAAATTAAATAAAACTATGATATAAATTAAAATTAAATCTGGCTTATTTCATTTATTGTCTTATGGGTTTCGCTACAACTAAATTAAAACACCCATTCTCTGTTTAGCGTTCTTATCAGAAGTACAATTGATAGTTTTGTTGCAATAGGAATTATTCAAATTTAGTATATTTAAAATCGAATACCCACAAATTTTTGAATTAAATAATTAAAATCTAAACGTTCTCTGCGTTTAACAAAAAAATTATACTCATAAATTTCAAAACTTGTTATGCAATGTGCTCAAACAGTCTGCTCTAGACACGAATATTAAAACATGCCTCTTTTCGCGATTTAATTCCGAAAGTATTGCAGTATATAACTAAAATAAAAATTGAAATGTTTAATTTTAACATAAAGTCGAAAAATAATTAATGACAAAAATAAAAAAAAAATCATTTATTTTCTATTTATTTAAAAAATTAATAAAAATATCACGAAACTCCATATAAATATCAGCAATTTTGTCTTCACGTGACGTCAAATTGTGAAAAAAGGATAGCAACAGCATGCGCAATATTATACCTTATTTTCTGTATATCTTGCTGGTGCGCCAATATGGTTTTGTTTTCTCTCTATCTCTATTTTTGTTTATTGCTTTGCTTCATTTTTTATGTTTTTATCAAATAAATTATAATAACCTATAAGGGAAATCGCTAACAAATTTTGAAGACAACATGAATCTTATACCCTTGACAGACTAGGGATTAGCTAAGCGCGATTAGTGATTTTTTCGAGATTAGCTGTAGTGTGTCAAGTTGAAGATTAGCTAATCTCGTTTTATTTGAGGATTAGTCACTAATCGAGATTAGTGCACTAATCCTTGAAAATTTTCGAGCTTATCTCGTTGTATTGGGTTTAGTGTTGGTACAAGTGGCACTACAATGTGAAATAATTATTTAAACATTGCTGAAAATGCAAGTGGCGTGAATTTATGATAGAAGTTCAATGACATCTTAAAAAATTTGTGCTGAATAAATTTCGAGGAAAAAGAAAATCTACTGTGTTTTAATGTATAAATCTGAGAAATATTGAATTAAAAAATGAGTTCAGCTGATTTACTAGCTATATTTCAGCGAATCACCATAAAAATATTTTATTTCTCTCCAAGAAACTAATCCCTAGTCTGTCAACGCATATGGATTTGTGGTGGATTAGCTAATCTCGTTTCACTAATCGCGCTTAGCTAATCCCTAGTCTGTCAGTGGTATTAGGTACAGATGGCATTACTAGTAATTCAACGAATCCCAATAAACAACTCAATTAAATATTAAAGCGAATATAATATTAATATTAAACGAAATAAAAAAATAAAATCTCGGTTGAAAGGTAGGGAACAATTTTATGTGCAAATACAATTTTTTTGACTTTTTTTTCATTTTCTTTGTTCAACGGTTAGTGGTGCCAACTCTACCCAAGGCACAGGTACTAGCATTTTAACGCACCCCAACAAGCAGATGTTTGCTTCAAGCTTTACTATGAGAATTATGACCAAATTCCCTTATTGACGATTGGAGCATCACGGATTCCACCTAGTGGAATATTTTTAAACTGAGCTACCTGATAATTTGACGTTTGAAATTGTTATAAATAATTTCATTTTTGATCTGTAAACACAATTTTTACGTACCGGATTGCTAATAATTGTAAATAATTCCAATTTTGGACTATAAAAACAAATTTTTAATTACCGCAATTTTAAATTTTCTTTCGTCGCATTTAAGACAAATTCATTTTAGTCATTTTATCAGGTGCATCATTTTAACTATTGTCCTCGAGAGGCGCTTTCTTTACTTTTACAATCGTCAATAGATATTATAATTTATTTGGTTTTTATACGATTACTAGAGCTAATCAGCCGATGGGCGACCGACAGTCATTACGTTTATACTCGGGATCGAGTCAACTTGTAGTTAACTTTGTATCAACTTCGAGTTATCCTTTTTAGCGTTCGTACTGCAGAGTCAATTCGTAGTCGAGTCGAAACTAGGTTGAAATCGAGTTAACATTGTTTACTTCTGCCGCCATTATTTTTTAAAAAGCAAACAAAATATGAAAATTAAATTAAACATTCAAAAAAAAATAAAAATAATGTTCTTGTTTTCTTTGAATTAATTTTTGCTGTTGGTTTTTAACTCGACTCCGTTTTTATTGCATTTTGTTAGAGTTAAGTTAACTCGACTCCACATTTTTTTAGGATCGAGTCGAGTTAATTATAAGATGACTCGACTCCGTTTATAGTGAAAGATAACCTAGGTTGAACCCAGGTTGAACCCTAAGTATAAACGTACTAAAGGTAGATCCGCACGACGTGTTTTTACATGTACTTTCACAAATGTGTCAACATTTGTGACAATTTTTTATGACCACATGTTGTATTTTTGCTTTTGTGATTACATATGTGTCCGCACATATGTAATTTTCGCAAATGACTTTTATCCATTTTGGTTTGTTTTTACATAGGATATAACCTCAAAAAATTTTACAAATGTCATCAAACATGGTTTCGACCGTAATTTTTCCTTTCTTTTTTGTTTTTAATTTTAGGTGTTAATGAATCTAAAGAAATCGCCTCGCCATAGATTAATCTATCGTCGTCCGTATTAATATTACAAAACACAAATGTTTTTAATGACCGTGTGGATGCGATTTTCATCTTTTCAAATGTTTCAAAATACACTTGTATTTTTTGACATATGTATTTTAGTTTGTTAAAACATAACTAAAAACACATCATGCGGATCGACCTTAAGTCATTACAATAATGAAGATCAAACAGGACAGGACGTGTTTTTTTGATGGATAGAAATTTTTTTATATACAAAATATTTTTTTAGTTATTTATAAAAAAATTGATATTGATGAATAAGTAATTCATAAATTTTGGATTTATAAAATTGTGCAACCCAAATAATCTAAACTCCGCTCAATTACTCTATAAAAATAAAAATGGGTTTAGCAAAAATCGAGGTAGTAAACTCAAAAAATTTACTAAATCGGTTTTATTAAACAGCGATCTGTCTAGGGTGTTAGTCGATTTTTAAAATATTTGATTATGCATTTTTTGCAACAAAAATAACACAATATATATTTTTAAAAAATGAATAGAAATGATGTACACTTCCTCTACCTTTGGATTGAAAAAGCAATCTGACGATTGAAATATTTTTCTCATTTTTACTTTATTTCAGTACTTTTTCTATTATGAAAAAGATGTTGGCGCACCAGAAAAAAAGTACTTTTACTTTATCTTGTATTATTGTATCATGGGTCCAACCAAGCATGAAGGGGAAGTCAACCCAATAAGCATTCAATGTAGAATGTGTGCCGCCAAGTTTGTAGTGGTTAATTGGGTAAACCGCTACAAGCTAAACCTAATTATGATTTTTAGATTCTATAAATTATTTTATTTATAAATCACCACCGACACGAACGCGATAAAGTTTTCTAACTTGACTAATTACAAAGCCGACAAAAACTAAAACGAAATTTGAAAAGGATGAATAAAACTTGAAAATTAATTGTTTCGCTCTTGTTTTTATTGTTCGTATTTTTATACGGGAACAGTGGATGAATTGTACATGTTTGATAATGTTTGCTGGCCGATCGGTTGTGTTTGTGTTGCGAGTGTGTGAAATGCACATGAGAGCGGTGATATATGTGTTTGAAATATCGCGTTGAAGAATGAGAGTTAGTATTTTTGCTGTGTACACGCCAATATATGTAACTGATATGTTGTGGTGGTAAACGAATGTTAGGCCCGAACTTATAGTCGTATAGTGCTATTATTATAGCAACGATTTTCGAGAATCATTTCACAAATCATGCCTATTCGATACGAATTTTGAATTTACTTTCTTGTTTTGGATATTTTGTAGCAATGTTTTAAGTGATGGATTTTGTTCACTATAAGCGTTGTGACATCATAAACAAATCTTATAGTGAGGTTTATAAATATGAAAACTGTTACTACAACAGTAGTTATAGTTGTAGTAACGTCTATAAATTCGGGCCTAAGTAGTTATATATTTTGAATGAATGAGCCGCTATATTTCCCTATGGAGGTCATTGTTTCTGACATAACAAGGTGCATCAACGATGTTCCTTAAAACCCTATTCTAAAATCTTTGGATGATATTAACTTGGCGCTGTTTGATATAATCTCAATGCTGAATACCATAAGTTCAAATCTGCTCCAATATTTGCTTATAAAGTAAAAAATTGTTGTATGTGAATAAAGAAGAGTTTCTTCCCATCAGCCAATAAATCTTTCTGAATCTAATTCTTAGTGAAAAGTGAACAAATTTTATTTCGTAACACTCTGTAAATTAAAAAAAAAAAATTAAAAACATTCGTTTATTCCGCTTTTCAAATGTTTTACAAAAACTAAGCAATTCAATGTAGAACTCTGTGGGTTAATTTAAATAATTTCGGTTTTGTAGTTTAGTAAAACCACCGTTAAGTTATATCCGATGAGTTTTAATTATAACCATATTACTAAACACATCACATCCTGTATAATACCCTTCCACCCCATGCGGTGTTTTAATTTTGTTTGGAAAATTCTATAATTCAAATTCAAACAATACCGCACATATAAATTAACTAAATTAACTCGTGAAAATTCTGGTAGTGAAAATTGTGAATGTAAAACGAAAGAATTGAAAAATTAAATATTTTTTTTCGTATTCATATATTGTATACACCATGAGCATGTGAGATTTATGTATATCCACGAGTGTATTATGAGAAAATCGAACAAAAGAGGTATATGCGGTGTTTGCTTAATATCAAAAGATGTAATCTCGATATTTCCAAACAAAAACGTTTTGAAAAATACAAAACAATATACTAAAAGCATTCTGACTGTGTACACGTATATGTACTATATACGAATGTGAAGTGTTTATGGTTTTTTTTTCCCATTTTCTCGTTAGTTTTTGTGAGGGTGTTGAATTATTGTGACTTTTTATTCGGTAACATTACAACTGCCGAGAACATAATTAAAGTTTTTCGTTTTTGTGTTTTATTACAAAAATCTTGTTTAAAATAAATTCAACTACAGAATTCACTCAATTAGCGCATATTTGAGAATATGGCGATAAGAAAGGCTTAATCGTAATCGAATCGTTGCCCTATACGTACAACTTGACGTAGCTTTTTGAATTACCAAAATATTATTAATTATTAAACCAAGTGGCTGGCGATTAAATTAAGGTTCCTAACTCTGACCGGGTAAAGATGAAGATAAGGTTAAATTGGTAATTACTGTGAAAAACATAGACTTTTTTAATTAAATCCTCGGAAAGTAAGAAGGTAATAATGTCAAATGGTAATTAATAACAAAAGAATCTCGTGATTTTCAAAGACTGATTTCTTCCGATCAGGCAAACCTATTAACCATAGGACAACGCAAAATAAATTGTGTAGAGACTTTACACCTTGCAAAATGACGAAAATTTCTCAAAAGCTTATCGATTTCGGTTTCAGTTTGTTTGTTGTAAATCTTGTTTTTCGATTTAGTTTTGGGTTTTATTCAGCAGAAAATTAAGGGTTTTTACCGGTTTCCAAATTTCACTCTGTTCCAGTTCGATTCTTTCATCTTAATTATTAAAAGCGACAAATAGCATAACTCGTATCGTAACATAAAGTAAACCTTGTTTCATTGACAAGAAAATTTTTCTGGTAGGTATAACATACATATGATACAAACAAATCAAATGCATCTGTCCTGGTGCGCCAATCTCTACCAAGACAAACTTGTAATTTGCGTCGGATATGGCAAACAGAACAATGCTATGGATATGCTTGTAGTTGTAGTGGGTAAATCCAGAGCTTGCAAAGGCCTAGAAATTTTAGCGTTCAAGTTAATTGAAACACCAATTTACAAATTAAATAATTTATTTATTGACACTATTGAACTGTTTTCTTTATTTATAAAAATATCAAACTTTATTATATAAAAGTAATAAGTATTTTCACTTCACCAGTTTGTTATTTTATTATTGCGCAAGTATGTTACGCAAGTAAGAGCGAGCATCGACTTACTTAAAATTGTCATTCATTAAATATACTAATAAACCGAGGCGAACCATGAAACGCAAACATACTAGATTGGTTTTGTTTACCGGGTGTTATTGAGTGCAAGTTGAATAAAAGTTCGAATTGACTGAAAATTGTCCACGACAAAATAAAAACTAATTAATAAATAAACCAAAATTTAGCTTTAAATAAAGTAGTTACTTGTATAACCACGTGCTTCCTATCCATGGCTCCTAAGCAATGTGGGAAATTCCATTGCTCTTGAAACTCATTTGCAATATCTTTCCACATTGTGGAGTTGGGTCTCGGGAAAACAGTATCTTTTTAAACTGCCCACAATTTAGTACAAGTCTCTAATTATATGAGCGGTAGTACTTTCACCAATATGATATCTATATTTTCCTAAGGAAATTATACTGGCAAAGTAAGTAAAAATAACATTGTAAATACATAATATAAAAACGAATTATTGTTTCTACAGAAAATAAATATTTTCATCAACATTTACCGAATGGTTAACGATAAACGTTGACCTGCACTGATTGACCTCTCTCCAATGTCAATCCTTTGAATTGAAGGTCCGACGTTGGCAAGTAACTCATCGAATGGTGTAGGGCTCATTCGATGGATGTTTGCAAAACTATTGGTATCATTTAAACGAAGTTCCGCGACCAGGTTATTACAATGCACGTGTGGCTGTTTATTGCGGTTGGCTGGATTGACCCTAAATAGTCGAGTTATTGAGCGTCGATTTTTATTTTCTATTTAAGAATTCTATCGCGTCTTGTCTTGTTAAAAAAAATAACCCGGAATTTAAGTTTGAAAGAGAATAATAAATCAAATAATTTACCGTGTCTAGCAAGAAAGAAACTTAGTATAGTTTACCAAGTCAAAAAACAATAACAAACAATAACCGACGTGAAGTTTCTGACAAAAAATAACAAATAACAAAAAACATGTATGTATTAGAAATGCTCAAAACAAAATTCTTATTGGAATGAACTGAGTGATTTCTTTCCGTTAGGCTTTTAACAAAAAAATTAGAAACTACTCAATATTTTAGGTGGAAAACTGCCATTGACAAGATTCCAAATCCTCCGTTTGGAAAAACTTTTCTTGGATAATGAACTCCATACCTTGGTTTATATGACCTAGGATTTGGATACTTGCTAGTGGCAGTTTCCACTTAAAATATTGAGTATTTTATATTGAGGGCCCATTAACAAGGACTCCCAGAAATTTGGGCAAGGTTCGGCTATATACTTAGGTCATATAAGCAAGGTATGGGACACATTATCCAGAAAAAGGTTTTTTGTATATTTTTTTTTACAATCGACTTCGCAAAATTTAGAATAATTAAAGTTAAAATCAGTAAAATCAACTGAGAATTAGTTCCGTTAAATCTAGATATACGTTCTAATATTTGACATTCAAATATTAGAGTTTAGATATTATTTGCGTTTTAACTCACTTTTATTAGTCCTGATAATATAACTTAAATCAAAGTTGCTAGTCGTGATAATATAACTTTAGTGTTAATCAACTTTAATTGTGAAAAAGTTCAATAAACCGATATCACTTCTGAGAAAAGAGTACCGTTATATCGACGTGCTACTGCTTTAAATCAATGTTATTAGAAGTGTTATAATTCTTTGTGTGTGACATAGTGAAAATAGTGTTTTTTCAAAACATTTTGAAAAGTTTAGAAAATCTTCATCATAGGTACTAAATATTAGTCTGCTTTATTTTCCTAGTTAGTTTCCTATAGTTTACCTAGTTTCTAGTGATGGAGTTTCCGTGCAAGGTTTCAAAATATAATAATAAAGCTAAAAGTTTTATTAATATAAACAAATTGAGACAAATTTTGCAAGGGTTGGACTGATGTACACATGCTGGAGGAAATTGTGACAAAAATTAGTTTAAAAAAATTTGTTTTGATCTAAAAATTATTCATAACCGTATAAATGAAAAAAAAAATCAACGGTTTATTTCAAAAACTCAGATTCGAAAACAATTTTCATTCAATAAATAAAGATCAAGAAATTTGTTCAAAACAGATTATTCCAGCTGTAGCATTTTCAGATCAACCATTGATTAAAACAATTTGTTCAACCCCAATTATTACAGCTTCAACATTTTCGGATGAACCGTTGCCTTCAGCAATTTCAGAAGCAGATAGAATCAAAAATGTCCCTCTACTTATTTTGCCGTTCACAGATAAAATCCGGTAAAATAAAGTGGAGACATAAAGCAGATCTAAATTTAAAATTAATACTTGAAGGTAATGACTGTTCAACTAATAGGTTGAGTTCTATCATTGAGTTGTTAAATGAAAAAATTTTGTTGCTGCTAAATTCAATTCGATTTTCCGAAATTTTATACACTCCCAAACAACAAAAAGAAAAGGGTGTCAAAACATATTGTGACGACGATATGAATGCAGAGAAAATGTGGAGCAAAACAATTAAATTTACACAGTCACCCAAACATATTGGTCAGCGCGTGCTCGAACGATATTCGTCCAAAAACTCTTTTAACGAAGTTTCAGAAAAAGAGTTAAACAAAATTAAATACACCGGAAATTCGTACAGAAATATTTCGTTGCAATATAAACCACGCCACTTCAATGCTTCAAAAATGGATTTAAATTATTTCAAAACCAAAAAACTATTGAGGTGACTAACACATGCGCGTTTGACTCTTTAAGCCAAATATTTTACTGCATTGCATTGGATTCCACGTTACATAATCGTGTATTCCAAACATCACCAATAGCCTATTTACAATTTATAGTTCAGCTAGAGAGGCAAGGTTTCGAAAGAAATATTTACGAAAAAAGGACAGATCTATTATTAAAATGCTTTCAGTCCCGAATTAAGCGAAGTGGCAATGTTACCTCATTAAATTCGGAATGTAACATTTCCGATTTAATTGAGTTTTATTTTTCAAGGACATGCAGTTTTGAAATGTATGTATTGTCAAAAAGATGAAAACCAATTTATTAAAGATAATTATTATTTACCAATCGATAATTCAACGTTCATACAAGAGGATTTTAAACAAATGACAGCAAAAATGAAATATCCAAAATCAAAATGTTGTGTGTGTAAAGAACAAATGTCAATTAATAAAATTATCATCCAAAATAAAATTTTGTTTGTCAGCCGTACGACGTCGAAACCAAATTTGACATAAGGCTTTGTGATATACAAAATTCAATCACAATTTTAAATGAAACACTCCATTTGAAAGGTGTAATAAATTACATTTTTTCTCTAAAGGTTGGAGCAATCGGACACTACATGTGCTACGTAAAACGACCGAATGATTTATGGCATTTATATAATGATTTATTAACTTCTGGATCAACGAAAAAAACAGCAACTGTGAACCCACATACCCTAATCTATGTATCACAGCACTAGTACTACACTATACATACGAGGACAGCAACTTCAAGTATATTGGAGGAATAAAAATCAGCAACACCAAATTATTAAAAATGTGTATTAATAAATTTGCATTTTTGATTTTTAGTTACTTTTTTCTTTATACGTATAAGTGTGGGAACTGTTCATCGTTGGTAAGGAGCTGTTCATCGTTGGTAAGGAGCTGTTCATCATTGATGGTGGGAAAATTATGAAACTTCATGGGAAAATAAATTAAGTAATTCATGAAGCCGAATCTTGCCCAAATCTCCTTGATTGTTTTTCAGCAAATGTCAATATTTGTACGGTAAATCAAAACCTTCATCGGTTTATATGATGAGCCAGGTCTTCTATTATTATAGACAACCAGAAGTCTAGAAGACATACAAATTAGAAGCTACTAAAACATGTTCATTGCCCGGGACCTATCGTCATTGACTAAAACCTCTAAACTTGCAAGTTGCAAAATATTTATTCATCTCTCAGAGTTCCTTGCACCCTCCGATACGGATCACCAAACCAGGATCCGTTCCTTCGTTTCTCTGGGTGTGCTTGTTAATGGGCCCTCAATATAAAATACTCAATATTTTAAGTAAAAAACTGCCAATAACCAGATTCCAAATCCTCCGTTTGGAAACAACTTCTTCTAGATAAAGTGCTTCATACCTTGGTTTATATGACCAATATAGCCGAACCTTGCCCAAATCTGCACGATTGCTTGATATTTGGCCGGCAATAGAAAATACTCGAAGGTTTTTTTGAAATTACTAATACATTTACATTTTGATGGTAATCCTATAAGGTTTTTTATTCTTATTGGAATCGTATACGTATACGTTTTTATTTTTTGTCAGAAACTTCACGGGCACCAAACAATAGCATAATTTAACACAAGAAAAACGATAAAATAACCGTTAGCAAAAATTTAATTGATTAATAAATGATACAAAGACAAAGCTATTTATTTTAATTATAAACTTCGAAAGTCCAAAAAATAACAAAAAAAAATTTGATGTATACCCAAGCAAAAAAAAGGTAGTGTTAAAAATATTCTTAAGGTGATAAAAATATTTTGAAAATATCGGACAATTTTTTTCGCAAATAAAATATAGGACATCTTTTGGCGGCGAACTCGGTTCAATTCGCGTTGAAATAGATTGAAGCTCATTACATAAATCCACCGCTGCGATGTCTTTAGATCCTTCATGAGTTAATGCTCTCTCAAGCTTAGTTCACGATGCATACAGGTGCTCTGTTGTTACTTGTGGTAGGCTGTTAATGTCAAAAATGAATGTAAAAACTCACTCGAGATTTTGCATCTGCTCAAATCTATCATTAACAGAGTTAATAGCAGTATCAAGGACTGCAAAGTAAAAATGCACTTTAAATCTTTGCTGGGAGTTCTGAATGCAATTATCTTGTCCTTCATATGAAAATTGCTTTTTTTTAACCGAATGCGAATTGGCTCTGGTTCAAATTCCGGTAGAAAGTCAATTTCCTTATCAAGCTCAGAAGCATCTAGAGCATTTTCTCATTACACGAGAAGTTTTGCGGTGTTTTTTCGGGAATGAGGACAAAGGGCCGAATTTCAAAGGGCCGAATGTCGAAGAGCCGAATGTCGAAGGGCCGAATGGGTCGTAGCGCCGAATGTCGAAGGGCCGAAAGGGTCGAAGGGCCGAAAGAGTCAAAGGGCCGAATGGTGAAGGGCCGAATGGGTCGAAGGGCCGAATTTTTTTGTTCGTTTTTTTTTGTTTTTAAAAATATAATTTTTTTAATTTCTTATTTTAAGGAATATTTTGTAAATTTTTTATCAAATATAAATTAATTTCTTATGAGTTTATACATATTTTATTATGTTTAATCTTTAGTTATTCTATCGGCAAAAATATTGCATTAATTTTGTTGTTTATATTTTGTGTTCTTTTTGTAATTATCAAGTAGAAAAATATTTGTACATAATAGGTATTTCACTAAAACCAAAAAAGAATTTTGTCATAAAATGTCATACAAATTAGACCATTTTTTATTCGTTAGGGTGAAGGAAAATTCTATTTGGACGAATAAAATAATTTCTCTGTGATTTAGTGATGTGAATATAGAGAATATACTCCTAACAATTTACTACATGATTATAAAGACAAATTACAGTTTAAGGCAAAATTTCCAAAATGTCTACTTAACATAAACGGAACTGTTTATTATAAAGTACATATATTGTTGTCTCATGGGTTGTTTTGAATATTGTTTCAACCTGGAATGTATATATGAGTCATTTTGACAAACAACATTTCAACCTGGTATTGATATCTGGAAAATTAATATGTTTTTCATAAATAAATAAAAATTATACTTCTTAATATCAAATTCAGTACATTTACAAAATATTCCTTTAAACAAGAAATTTAAAAAATTATATTCGGCCCTTTGAAATTCGGCCCTTCGACATTCGGCCCTGCGACATTCGGCCCTTTGATATCATTGCTTTTAGTTTAGTCGATTAATGAATTCGGGCAGGCTCGTACTTTAGAAATTTAGAATGGATTATTTACCTACATCTCATCGGACACTTGTTGAACACAATACAAACCGAAAATTCAATTAAAGTTTCCCGTCTACATGGAAATCACAATTTTTATTTTTTGCTAAACTAAAGCAACCATAAAAATTATTTAATTTTATTTTATTTTATTTGATCGTTCGAAACTTATCTTGTTTCAATAAAAAAAGAAAATATTTATAAATGGAACCCGTAAGTAAACATATTAATATTTTTTATTATTTGTCAAATGGCCCCCCCGATTAAAAATCTTATTTTATTTTCGAACTGTGTATAGGAGAGTGAATGTATTGAAAATTGTACCGCTGTGGTTGAACTCACCGATCAGGGAGACATGCACGAAGAATGTACATTGCATAAAATTACCACAACTGAAGATATGACGAATACTTCGCCACCAGTTAAACACAAATTGATAAGGACTGATAAGAGCCATTTGGATGAAATAGCCAGTGCGTCGGCGGTTATGCTGGAGGACAAAATTTCGAATAGCAATAGTGGTCAAGGCGCCGAAGAAAAACGTAGTACACTTAAGCGTATATTAAGAAGAAGATCCAATACGTGCTCACAATTGAATGATTGGATGTCGAACGTTTTGACCAAGAAACGGAACTGATTTTTTTATCTCGATTTATTTCACACCAATTTTTGATTTTGCTTACACTTTTGATAAATTCACAATATATGTGATTGTTATTTCCTTTTCTGATTAAAACCTCATACGGGACCGAATTATATTTGCATTATATTTATTTATCGGAAAATTTTGTAAATTGTAAAACTGATAATTCTAAAGTTTTCTAAGACCATTTAACTTATTAAACATATTATAAATTGGAACTGGTAAATTTTGGAACTCTATACAATATACAAAATTTTAAATTAATTTATAAAGACGTTAAATCACTGATTAGCCATTAGAACTTATACTGAAGTTTTCTCGTTTTAACTTAGTGCAATCCATTAAATGCAGACCACCAAAATTCTAGATTTCCGAAACTCTTAAGGCGGATTCATAGTTGCCTTTGTTCGTTAATTCATTCGTTCTGAAATTTTTTTTTAAAAAGTCATATTCCTTCGAAATGACGTTATTACTCGTTTGTGTCCATTTGATTGGACTATGAAATGGGAATGCTATGTCTAACCGCTGTAATTAATTAGAGTCTTAACACGCCAGAATCGCACGGTAAATTTCTTAAATATACTCATTAGCAAACAATAAGTTTTATTATTTTAAAGGTAAATTTATTTTAATATTTTGTAAATTATTAGACAAATTTAAAGAAACCAATTAGAAAGAATTAGTGATTAATCTTAAAAATTAGTAACGTGTGCTACATTCTCTAGAATTTTTCACGCATCTTACCCTCTCTGGCATTGGATTTATCAAAGTGGCCACAGTATCTTGAGGAAGTTGTTCCCAAGCTTGAATAACTGCGTTGATCAGTTCTTGTTGTGAAGAAAATGCCACACTGATTTCATAAATTTGTCTCTCGATTATGTCCCAAATATGCTCTATCGGATTAAGGTCTGGGCTTAAGCGGGCCAAATTCCTTCACTATATTTGCTATGTATGGACGAGCATCATCATACATAAACATAAATTCATATCCGATAAATGGTGCATCGGGCAACACTTGAGGTTATAAACACTCGTCGTTATATCTAATTACATTCATAGTAAAGAGAGAAATCGGTAGCAACTCTGTTCTTGCATTACGTGATATTTAACACCAAATCATAATCGAATCTCCACCGAAAGCACGTTTAGAAATGATACGTGCCAGTGCAAAATGCTTACCTGGTCGACTATAAATAGTCATCTGACGGTCTGATGATCCAAGACAAATTCTAGACTCGTCGCTCGTCATTGTCCAGTTTTCTTGTTCGAGAGCAAATATTAAATGAGCTCTGCGGTTTGCTGTCAACGCTGGATACAAGGCAGGCCTTTTTACAGTCAAATTGGATTCTTAGATTCCTTTTTTTAAAAAAAAATCATAAAAATGACCTTAATCTCAAAATGACCTTTAGGATGTCAAGGTCACAACCAAGCTCACCATTAAATTCCTTTTTGAAAATTACCTAAGACTAAACCTTGCTTATTTTTTTTAACATACTCCGTGAGATTTCTAGGGGTTTCCATACTTTGACCTCACAATGTAAATTCCTTGAGATGAACCTAGGAGCTCATGGAAAACACATACTCGGACGTAAAATTGATCGCTCTTTTCGATTCTGTCATCAAAAATAGGGGTTCTAATTTTTAAAAAGTGGCCTTGACCTCCAAATGACCTTGAAGATGAAGGTCAAGGTCACAACCAAGCTCACCATTAAATTCCTTGTTGAAAATTACCTAAGAATTAACCTTGCTCATTTTTTTTTTGACCGAGCTTCGCGAGATTTTTAGGAGTTTCCATACTTTTTTCTCACCCTGTATGTAGTTATCTTTTGAGTGCTGTCGTTGGCATACAGCGTTTGAACATTTTGTGCAAAAGAAACGAGTTTTTTAACATATTTTGCAATATTTCTTTTTTTCGAATGTAACAGCATCGCGAACACCAGTCATTGGCAAAATTTTTTGTAGTGCATGGTGGAAAGTAAATTCACACAATTTTTCTTAAATTGTCGTGAAATCCAAAACAAGATGAAAGAACAGGGCGATATGGATGATTTGTCATTTCATAAGGGATACATCTTTTATTGGATCGAATGGTGCCAACGAATGCTAGACCAAGTTTGGCCAGTTGCTTAGTTCCTTCTAATATGGTCAGCGATAATTGTATTGCCGCTGTTTTTGTACGTTTTGATTTACTTGACGTTCAGCTTGTTCTTCCCGACCTACAATTTGTATAATTTCCTCGCAATGGATATTTTGTTTTTGATCGCAAGCCCACCCAAATTTGTATGCCATTTTCCCTGGTTTCGATGGTACGTGGCTTGCTAAACAAAGGTGACTTTTCACCTTTCGCGGGCTATTTTTTTGTTATGTTAGTACACATGTCCCCATGTGCTTCAGCACGTCAACAACCGATGAAAACGTTGAAGCAAAACGTGTGGCAGCGAAGATTTTGCGTGATTTTTTGGCCAGAACCAACACCGTAATCAAGCCTCAGCCACCGTATTCACCGGACTTAGCTCTCTGCGACTTTTTCCTGTTCCCAAAACTGAAAAGACTCATGAAAGGACGGAGTTTTGCAACGATTAAGGAAATAAAGACCGCACATCACGAATTGGTGTGCCTTTATGTTAATGCATGGAGTAGACGATGGGACATAGCTACTCTGAATATGGGTAAAAGCCATCTGTATGTCACTAAACGTCTGATTTTTGCATGGTATTTTGTAAAACACCACCAGCAAGTATTGCAATAAATGCAACTAATTCACTTTCGGTTACATCCTTCCAAACATTTTATTTTTATCGGGATTAGAAACATTCACTTTTCGAACTGGATCTTTTCCATAACGGGTCGTTTCGGTGATGATATTGAGCACAATGTTTGGTGTGAAATTTTTTTTGAAAACTTTAATTTGAATAGAATTTTGTTCCTTGGGTCCAGCTTGAAAACGCATAATATTGTTGACGCACATGAACAGCAGCATTTAGTTCATTTTTATAGCACTTTGTTGCTCAGATTCAGACTGCATTATGCTTTTCGTCATCATCACTAGTAAATATTTCATTAGGTTCGATGACCATTTGGTTCTCAATATCAGATGTAGCGTCTTCGTTTGGCACATCATCTGTATCTTTATCATAGTTATCGTCAGGGAATGGATCAATTTCTTCGTCCTCTTCAACAGCTCTTTCGCAAGACAGAATCGAAAAGAGCGATCAATTTTACGTCCGAGTATATATTTTCCATGACATTCCAAGATCACCTGAAGGAATATTGTTTTAATTGTAAAGCTTATGATTTGCTATGAAAATTTAAAAAAAAAAAATATTAATTTTAAAAATAAAGAATTAATTTTTTTAATTTTTATTTTGTTTTAATTTTCGTAGCAAATCATAAGCTTTACAATTAAAATAATATTCCTTCCGATGTCAAAATCAGGAGTTTCCCTATAAAAAAATTACCTTGACCTCAATATGACCTTTAAGATGAAGGTCGAGGTCACAACCAAGCTCACCATTCCTTATCGAAAATTACCTAAGACTAAACCTTGCTTATTTTTTTTTGACATCCTGCGCGAGATTTTTAGGGGTTTCCATACGTTGAACTCGCAATGTAAATTCCTTCAGATGACCTTGGAAGGTCATGGAAAATACATACTCGCACGTAAAATTGATCGTGCTTTTCGATTCTGTCATCAAAAATAGGGGTTCTAATTTTAAAAAAATACCTTGACCTCCAAATAACCTTGAAGATGAAGGTCAAGGTCACAACCAAACTCACCATTAAATTCCTTGTTCAAAATTACCTAAGAATAAGCCTTGCTCATTTTTTTTTTGACCGAACTCCGCGAGATTTTTAGGAGTTTCTATACTTTTTCCTCACCCTGTATATTCCATTTATATTGATATAATAAGACTTGGTTTTGGTTCCTATTATGTTTTCACTTGATAATTACAAAAAAACACACAAAAACAAAATATTCGGCCCTTCGACCCATTCGGCCCTTCGACATTCGGCCCTTTGAAATTCGGCCCTTCGTCCCCATTCCAAAAAAACAATAACAAAATACTTTATCTTTGTCACTTGTTGCGATAAATGCACCAACGCGCTCATTTTAGTTCATCACAAATGGTGAATGTCAATGCGGCTGGTGCGTTTAGCGCATCAGTTTTTGGCAATTTGTAAGATGGCAGTACTATTTTTTTTTGTGTTAAGCGGTGTCCGGTTGGTGGAGTGGGGATAGACGTCGGGGGTATAAAAGCGGAAAATTTCGGCTGCTCGGGAGTCAGTTGTAATGTTAAAATCGAGAAGCGATAATTTTAAGTGAGTTCGTCGGTAATGTTATAAGAAAATAGTTTAATTTTGTCGATCAATGATGATTAATTTTAAGTTAACTAATAAAGTCAGTTCCGTCAATTTATTGTAAAAAAAAAAAACCAAAAATCTAAAATATAAATTTTGAGTGATCGGTTAGCACGAGTTTTTTTTGTTGAAATTAAATTAGTCAGTCGATTGGTGATTATAAAATTATAAAGTTAGAATCATCAGTTTAGTGTTCAGTTATTGTGCGATTTTGTTCAGTAAAGAGAAGAAAAACAAAATTCAATACAAATTCTTCATTTGGTTGTGGCGGGAACAAACGGAAAAAAAAAATTAACCGATAAAGGCCAAAAGTAGAATCAGCTAACGGAATGAATAAAAACGAAAATCCATTTTTGCTATTCTGGTCCGAATAATAACACAAATAAATTCAATGAAATTAATATTTAATTCCCAATTTAATTATAAAATCATATATTGCTTAAGTCTAGAAAATACAGTAAATTTATTAACTACATGAATTAAAAATATAAATAACGAAAAATAAAATAAAATTCAATAAAATTAAAATAATACTCATAATGAAAGTGAATGGACAGTGGTACATGAAAGTATTGTTAATTTAGTGCCATTAATAATATTAACGTGATAATAAAACCCGTGATAATCAACGGACAATATTAACAGAGTGGTCATGAACATAATGAGTGATCTGTGCGTGTATGGAAAAATTTCGTGTGCTAAACTGCTAAATATGGACTAAGTAAAGGCACTAACAAAATAAAATAAAATAAACGAAATTTTGTGCTGGTGACATTGTTTGAGTGCGCGCAATATTCTTGTTTTCTAATGTGATTTATTTGAACGATCACAGAAATAATACCACAAACTAGATGGACACAAAGCTAAAACGGAAAACAAGAAATGGTAATACGAGTGCTATAGTGAACATTTGTGCGTGTAATTGGTATATTGTATCACCAGAAAAATATTTTATTTTATGCTGGTAGTGACATGTCGTGCTACCAGTGAACAAGAAGAAAAACATTTTCCATTTTGTTTTTCCGTGGTGTAACGGGATAATAGTGATTGACCAAACAACAAACAATAAAAATAAAAATAAAAACCCGTATAGTCACACCACTTCGCGTTAAATATGGAATCTTCTCAACTATCAACATACAGCATCATCATCGCCATCATGTAAAACACAAGTAACATATAATTTTTTTTTCATAATATTTTATTTTGCTCTATAATAATAATTTTTCTGAGACATTTTTTTTTGGTGTGTTGTATCATTAATTTAAAAATAGATCATTTAATTTAATTTCGATTTTCATAATTATTTTCAAATCTAAATTTTAGAATAAGGTTAGGCTAGCTAGGGGTTAGAAACTTTTATTATTGTTATGTTTATAATTTTCTTTGATTTTCACGAAATATAAATTTCAATTGATGAAATATTTGTTAAATTTAAAATACTCAAATGTGGACTTTATTTATTTTCGCTAAGTTGATTCTAAATTCGAGAATGTTGTAATTTCGCAAGTTGTGTCGTTGAATGATGAGGTTAGTATAGTCAGCCAAATTCGGTAGGTAAGTATTCTTCGTCTGCTAATCCTTCTTTATCCATTTCCTTGTTCCTGATTAAAATTCTTTTATTATCTCAATGCGGTCTACCAAGATTTGGTGCATCCTCCAAGACCACCCACCCCAGCCCTGAGCACTAGCCACGCTTAAGCGACCGCCTTGGAGGCTCTGCTCGAATAAATTTCTAATTTCAGTTCCGGCAGATGTACAGAGGACCAATAATTTTTATTTGACATCCTACAACAATCTACCACGCCGGTAACAGATGGCGCCCAAACATATGGCTTTCCCTTTTTCCTATCCTATTTTATTAATATGTCCTTAATGGAGGCTTTGAACTTCGATTTATCCACAAGATTATCTGGATTGGTTCAAAGTTTACCGCATATAATTTTTTTTTTGTTCTCTAGTTTATAGTTTTATCCAAGCTTCGCGTTGTGTTCTGCGGTGTTACGTATTGATTCCAATGTACGGTTATGATTGGATAAAATTATAAAATTTTCCTAATTCCTGTTTTTAGTTAGGTTCTGTCACGCAAGTTCTAGTGAATTTCTAAACTATTGAAATGCTTGTTTGTACGAATATGGATCTAATTAATTTTCAATACTAAAATAATTTCTCACTTCTGTAAATGCTTTCAGTTGGTCGAACTGTTGATTCATTTGACAGGGAGAAATATTAGTGCTAAACACCCTTTCCTTTCCTTTACTGTAGTCGGAGAATACTAAACCCTTCATTAAAATAATACGAAATACCTTTATGGTTGGCGTGGACTGTGCTAACCTCACACATTCTTATGACACATATTTATATAAATTTTGAATTTATTCTGATTTTTTAAAAAAAAAAAAAAAAATTTTTTTGTTTGAACGATTGAATTTTGGTTTTTGCACAAGTTACAGAACAAAATACAAATATAACTGTTTTCAGAATTTTACAATAATTTTTTTTTCTAGCAGTCGAAATCTTGACAATTTCTTTCTGTTTGTTCATAATCGAATCGATTATTTGATACTCGTAGCATAAATATATTTTTTTTTCTCATTATTATTACAAATTTAAGGTTCTCTTAGGTATAGTTATTATATCGGAATATCATCAATTAATTAGGTTTATAGTCTGGTTTTGGGTTTTTATTTTTCTTTATTTTTTTTGTTACCGTCATTTTTTTTTTGCTCCTGGTGATTAGTGATTTATTGGTTTAAGATGGCACCACAGGTTATGAAGTCAGAACATTTAGAAATCGACGAATTCCGAGTTGAATGTGAAATAAGGCAAATTATTGGATCTTTGGGATCCCAATTTAAAGGATTAGATGCTAAATTAGAGGAGGAACTTCAAAATCCTGAGCTCGCTCCCACAAAAACACATTTTCATGCTTCAAAATTTCCGAATAGCGAAGTGTCCATTTGTGCCTTGAAAATCACCGCGATTCAAGTGAAATTGATGAAACTTCTTCAAGCACCAGCTATAGAAGCGGATCAATTTGAAATTTTGGTTTCACGGCTAGTGCACATAAAAGGAAGATTATCCCGGGTCGCACTTATTGATGAAGATAAACACGGTCCTCAAAAACTAGTTCAAGCTTGTGAACAATTCTGCAAAATAGTTCAGAATGTTCTAGCGAATCACGAATCGGCAAACGAATCGTTAGTTGAGCTGAACGGAGTGGAGGTTGAAACCAGTACTATGGTAGATTTACTATCATCCGATTTCATAAACAAACAAGAACATCTTTCGGACAATGTATCTACTCCTAAGAGCTCTCAATTAAAACATTCTGGTCGTGACGAATCGAGTGATGCTGAACCTACTCATGGACCAGGGCAAGCCATTCCACTAAATGAAACAATTGTTGGCACAAAACAGCCTTTACTACCCATGAGTCACACTCAAGTAACGATACCTGCAACCATCGGACAATCAGTCAATTTACTTGATCCGGTATCGGTATCGTCCTCTAATAATGTTTTATTTTCGCAGTCTCTACCTGCGTATTTAGTATCCAATCAGACGGACCATAATGCAATACCATCCACGGTTTTTCAGGGGTCTACATTTCCACATCTTCAATTCTCTGGGAATACGGCTCTTCCTGGACCGCCTACGATCCGCCCACTTCTAACAAGTCATCTCAATCCAAACACAAACTTGAATGCAGGTCCAATGCAACTGAATAATGACACATCCAGAAGGCATGTCAGTTTACCTAGTGGAACCCCAATCCATAAGTGGAATTTAATCTTTGATGGATCACCTGATGGGATGCCGGTGGAAAAATTTCTATTTCGTGTTGAATTCTTGGCTGAAACCAATAAGATCAGTCATAATCAACTTATGAATGATGCTAGTTTTCTTCTCGCGGGTGCCGCCAAAGAACATTATTGGCTGTCATTGGAAAGGAACCCCCATTGCTCATGGGTTGAGCTTCGAAATTTATTTTTGCATCGCTTTCAGGATAGGCGGACGGATAGTGATATTCGACAACTAATCGACTACCGAAGGCAAAAGCCTCGAGAGTCATTCATGGATTTCTATTACGAAATTCTCAGTTTGACTGTTCCCCTAAAAATTTCCCTTTCTGAAAGTGAGATGATCGAAGTTTTGCGGAAAAACATGAGAGCTGGTCTCAAAGCGCATTTGGCTGGACAAATTTTTTCGTCCGTGGCCGCGCTTGTAAGTACATGCATTGCAACCGAAGACGCATGGAAAAATATAAATTATACCCCTGAACTCAATATGCACCACAGGAATCCTCAAATTCGTGAAGTCACCTTCGCCCCTCTAACAGCCTCTTCTCCATTGGTCTTGTCGGAGGAACAATATAATTCTGTTAGCGCTCTGAATTACCAGCAACCCAATCGTATGCCGGGACCTCGCAAAACTGAAACTAATGGGTTAAGAATCCCAGCTTGCTGGAATTGTAATCAGCCGGGACATTATTACACGCACTGCGATCTACCAACCAAAACGTTTTGTTATGGATGTGGCGAGCCTGAGGTTAAACTACCACATTGCCTACGTTGCAACCGTAGATCGGAAAACCGGCCCATGGAAATGAGAGCAACTGGGTCTCAGCATTTCCAATCTCGAACCATTCCGCTACCCAGAACCAACCCGAACGAAGCTATTGCGAGCCTCGAACAGAGGTCACAAGCAGGCGAATAAGGCATGCTAATTCTCAATTAAACAATTATCCCTACACTGATCATATTTCATCCAAAAAATTGTCATCTCGAAAGCGTAGGTCGATAAAATATTTCCATGAAAAACGAAAACTCTTCCATCGCATTGCTAGAACTAAACTAATTGCCGAAGTTACCACAATTAATGACCAACGACCATATGCTACCGTTAATCTAGCAGGAGTGGACATTAAAGGACTCCTCGACAGCGGAGCCAGTGTGAGTGCATTAGGGAAAGGAGCAATAAAATTCATTAAAGATCATGATTTATTTTTACATCCTCTATCCACTTGTGTACAAACCGCGGATGGCACATCGCAGGAAGTTTTAGGATATATAAAAGCTAAAATTCTTTATAGCGGAAAATCGGCAGTTCTAGATATTTTAGTGGTTCCTTCATTGCAACAAGAACTGTATTTGGGATGTGATTTCTGGACAAGCTTTGGTTTAAAGCCAGTAATCATGTCAGAAATATCCTCTTGTGATAGTGCTACATTAGCTCTTCCTGCTTCTAAATCAAAACAGCACCATTTGACCGTCGATCAACGTGCCCAGCTCCAGGCCATAGTCGAATCTTTGCCCAGCTTTGAAAAACGGGGACTTGGTAGAACCAACTTGCTCAGCCATAAAATTGAAGTCGGTAACGCGGCTCCGATCAAGCAACGATATTACGCCGTTTCGCCTGCAGTACAGCGTGAGTTATACCAAGAACTTGATCGGATGCTCGCGTTAAACGTTATCGAAGAAAGCCATAGCTCCTGGAGTTCTCCCATGGCACTGGTAAGGAAAGCGAATGGCAAGGTTCGATTATGCCTGGATGCACGGAGGCTAAACGAAGCGACGAAAAAGGATGCTTATCCTCTTCCGTTGATTGACGGGCTCCTTAGTAGGTTGGACCAGACCCGATTTATATCTACTCTGGATCTCAAAGATGCCTTCTGGCAGATTCCATTGGATCCAGACTCGCGGGACAAAACTGCATTTACCATCCCGGGGCGTCCCCTTTATCAATTTAAAGTGATGCCCTTTGGACTCTGCAATGCGCCCCAAACCTTGTGTAGATTAATGCACAAAGTCATCCCTCACCACCTGCATGACCGGGTATTCGTCTACTTGGACGACCTGCTTATTACCACAGCCACCCTTAGTGAACATCTCTCTCTGTTGGCTGATGTCTCAGAGAGATTGAGTAAAGCAGGCCTCACGATCAATGTGGAGAAAAGCAGGTTTGTACTCGAGGAAATCGAATATCTTGGTTATGTGGTGGGCGAGGGAGGATTGCGGCCTAATCTGGACAAGGTGAAGGCCATTGCAGAGTTCCCAACTCCAAAAACAGTGCGGCAGGTAAGGCGATTTTTGGGCGTCGCGGGGTGGTATCGTCGTTTTGTGAATGGCTTCTCGGTTTTGTCGGCTCCCCTTACGAACCTTCTGAAGAAAAACAAGCGATTTCAGTGGACTGAAGAAGCTCAAAAATCCTTCGAGTCGTTAAAATCATCGTTGGCTTCTTCACCTGTTTTAGCTACGCCTGACTACTCGAAGCGATTTTTCATCCAGTGCGATGCCAGTTCCACTGGGATAGGAGCGGTGCTTTTTCAGAAGGATGATGAGGGGGAAGACCGACCAATTGCATACATGTCGATGAAACTGAACGGTGCACAGAGAAATTACAGCGTGACTGAGCTCGAATGTCTGGCTGCGGTACAAGCCATTAAGAAATTCCGATCCTATGTCGAAGGGCTACCATTCACGGTAATAACTGACCATGCTAGCCTCACCTGGCTAATGTCCTCAAAAGACATAACGGGTCGCCTAGCCAGATGGAGTCTGAAGTTGCAAGGGTTTGACTTCGACATAGAGTATCGGAAAGGATCGCTTAATGCTGTACCCGACGCTTTATCACGGGTACATATGGATGCTTTAGATCATCTGCCCCCTCCAATGAACGTTGATTTGGACTCTTCGGCTTTTGGAACTCCTGACTATACTGAAATGACGAAAATGATCGAAACCTGCAGAAAAACTTCCAATATCAAACTCGTTGAAGGCAAAGCTTATTTAAATGTGAAACCATATGCGGATTCGTCTATGTTGGGTGACTTATCGACCTGGAAATTGATTGTCCCAGAGACATTACGAACGTCACTAATTGAATCAGCACATTGCGCACCTTCTTCTGCGCATTTGGGAATACGAAAGACCACGGAGACCTTGCAAAGGTACTATTATTGGCCTACATTAACAATTGATGTCGAAAATTTTGTTAAAAGTTGTGCTAATTGCAAGCGCAACAAGGCAATGAACACTTCCAGCCGCCCCCTTCTTAGTTCATTCTCAGTTACTTTTCGGCCCTGGCAGAGGGTGTATTTGGACTTCCTTGGACCATATCCTCGTACTCGTGATGGCAATACATCCATCCTCATAGCTGTCGATCATTTCTCTAAATTTACCTTAACTATACCAGTTCGTCAAGCCACCGGTGATGTCGTCGCTAGGTTTCTAGAATCACAGATATTTCTGATGTTCGGGGTGCCTGAGGTAATTGTAACCGACAATGGACGTCAGTTCGAGTCGAAAATGGTACAGGATGTGTGTGACAAGTACGGTGTCAAACATATATTCACCCCGAAGTACTCGCCACAGAGCAATGCCTCAGAGCGCGTAAACCGAACCCTATTAGCCGCCATACGCAGTTACATTAAGGAAGATCAAAGGCTGTGGGATAAAAATTTAAACGCAATTACCTTGGCTCTTCGAAATTGCGTTCACGATACAACAGGTTATTCACCGCATTTTGTTGTTTTTGGCCAACATGCTATTCTGCATGGATCTACCTACAAACTGCTCAAAAGTGTATCCCAATTTACTGGAAATAATTTTAGTTTAGATGACCGATCTGAGACATACCGTAAAATACATGAATCCGTGAAAAAACATTTGGAAAAAGCGTCAAGGAAATACCAAACCTCTTCTACGTTTAGACCTAGACAAGATTCGTTGACGGTTGGTCAGGAGGTCTACATTAGGAACTTTACACAGAGTAAAGCATCCGAAAACTATGCTGCTAAACTTGCTCCCAAATATCTTCCCGCGAAAGTTTTGCGTTCCATAGGACGAGTCGCGTATGAAGTTTCTGATCCGGAAGGTAAATCCTTGGGAATTTACCACCTTAAAGACATCAAGCCATGAATCACTAAATCACTAGAGAATTAACCGATGAAACTGAAATGCCTGGCGTAAGACTCATCTCAGGGGTAGGTCGTCCCCACGATTTGTTGCGATAAATGCACCAACGCGCTCATTTTAGTTCATCACAAATGGTGAATGTCAATGCGGCTGGTGCGTTTAGCGCATCAGTTTTTGGCAATTTGTAAGATGGCAGTACTATTTTTTTTTGTGTTAAGCGGTGTCCGGTTGGTGGAGTGGGGATAGACGTCGGGGGTATAAAAGCGGAAAATTTCGGCTGCTCGGGAGTCAGTTGTAATGTTAAAATCGAGAAGCGATAATTTTAAGTGAGTTCGTCGGTAATGTTATAAGAAAATAGTTTAATTTTGTCGATCAATGATGATTAATTTTAAGTTAACTAATAAAGTCAGTTCCGTCAATTTATTGTAAAAAAAAAAAACCAAAAATCTAAAATATAAATTTTGAGTGATCGGTTAGCACGAGTTTTTTTTGTTGAAATTAAATTAGTCAGTCGATTGGTGATTATAAAATTATAAAGTTAGAATCATCAGTTTAGTGTTCAGTTATTGTGCGATTTTGTTCAGTAAAGAGAAGAAAAACAAAATTCAATACAAATTCTTCATTTGGTTGTGGCGGGAACAAACGGAAAAAAAAAATTAACCGATAAAGGCCAAAAGTAGAATCAGCTAACGGAATGAATAAAAACGAAAATCCATTTTTGCTATTCTGGTCCGAATAATAACACAAATAAATTCAATGAAATTAATATTTAATTCCCAATTTAATTATAAAATCATATATTGCTTAAGTCTAGAAAATACAGTAAATTTATTAACTACATGAATTAAAAATATAAATAACGAAAAATAAAATAAAATTCAATAAAATTAAAATAATACTCATAATGAAAGTGAATGGACAGTGGTACATGAAAGTATTGTTAATTTAGTGCCATTAATAATATTAACGTGATAATAAAACCCGTGATAATCAACGGACAATATTAACAGAGTGGTCATGAACATAATGAGTGATCTGTGCGTGTATGGAAAAATTTCGTGTGCTAAACTGCTAAATATGGACTAAGTAAAGGCACTAACAAAATAAAATAAAATAAACGAAATTTTGTGCTGGTGACATTGTTTGAGTGCGCGCAATATTCTTGTTTTCTAATGTGATTTATTTGAACGATCACAGAAATAATACCACAAACTAGATGGACACAAAGCTAAAACGGAAAACAAGAAATGGTAATACGAGTGCTATAGTGAACATTTGTGCGTGTAATTGGTATATTGTATCACCAGAAAAATATTTTATTTTATGCTGGTAGTGACATGTCGTGCTACCAGTGAACAAGAAGAAAAACATTTTCCATTTTGTTTTTCCGTGGTGTAACGGGATAATAGTGATTGACCAAACAACAAACAATAAAAATAAAAATAAAAACCCGTATAGTCACACCACTTCGCGTTAAATATGGAATCTTCTCAACTATCAACATACAGCATCATCATCGCCATCATGTAAAACACAAGTAACATATAATTTTTTTTTCATAATATTTTATTTTGCTCTATAATAATAATTTTTCTGAGACATTTTTTTTTGGTGTGTTGTATCATTAATTTAAAAATAGATCATTTAATTTAATTTCGATTTTCATAATTATTTTCAAATCTAAATTTTAGAATAAGGTTAGGCTAGCTAGGGGTTAGAAACTTTTATTATTGTTATGTTTATAATTTTCTTTGATTTTCACGAAATATAAATTTCAATTGATGAAATATTTGTTAAATTTAAAATACTCAAATGTGGACTTTATTTATTTTCGCTAAGTTGATTCTAAATTCGAGAATGTTGTAATTTCGCAAGTTGTGTCGTTGAATGATGAGGTTAGTATAGTCAGCCAAATTCGGTAGGTAAGTATTCTTCGTCTGCTAATCCTTCTTTATCCATTTCCTTGTTCCTGATTAAAATTCTTTTATTATCTCAATGCGGTCTACCAAGATTTGGTGCATCCTCCAAGACCACCCACCCCAGCCCTGAGCACTAGCCACGCTTAAGCGACCGCCTTGGAGGCTCTGCTCGAATAAATTTCTAATTTCAGTTCCGGCAGATGTACAGAGGACCAATAATTTTTATTTGACATCCTACAACAATCTACCACGCCGGTAACACACTCTGATGGAATATTTTTTTGGTTTTTTCCAGAGAGTTGCGGTTTAAAAAAAACCGAACCAAGAAACAAAAGCGAAACAATCAATTTTACATTTTTTATTCATCAGTCTCAAAAATTTGAAATAAATTCAGAAGTTCAAAATCCCGGAAGGAAAATCCAGCAAAGGAGAATTCATAAAAAAAGAAATTCACAAAGGAAAATCCACATAACGAAAACCCAGAAACACAAACATCAAAGGGTAGTCCAAGTTAATTTTTTAAGAGTTCTAAATATTTATGATCCTGGAAATCCTTTCGTCAATCTTCAGACATAAATTATAGGAATTGTATCATTCTAACATAATTGCTCCTATGATAGATGCGCACCACAAACGTTTCAATTTGTAACAAAAGTCTAACAATGCCTTGTTTAACCGATGAACTTGAAATACAAACGGTAACACTACATTAGCTAAAATAAGAAATTAAAATTCTAAACATTAGGAAAGCTCCTGGATATGACTTAGTGACTTGACAAATTATTAAAGAACTACTAAACATACGCAAGTTTCTACATATAATCAATGCTATGTTTGGACTAAGATACGTACATAGGAAGGTGGCAGAGGGAATCATGATGGCAGTGGAAATTGGCAGAGGTAATTATGATATGATCCCAATAATATCGAAGATATTTGAAAATCTGCTGGTGGATAGAAATCTTATTCAACATATGTTCAGGCGTTTTTTTTTTGGATGTATCGCAAGCGTACGATCGAGTTTAGCATAAAGGATTGTAGTACAAGTTAAAGCGGGATCTCCCCAAACAATATTATGAAACTGTGAAATCCTACATAACTAACAGGCGCGTCCTTGTAAAATACGAAGAAGAACATTCGAACTTAAAGAGTACCGCAGAGTAGCGAACTGAGCCACAATTGACATGTTGTATACTCGGTGCGAATCACCAATGGAAGAATCAACCTTGCTGATGATGAAATATGCTGATGATGCTGCAATTTTAGTAGTAGGAAGCACAATAAAATGCACACATCGATTAATACAGTTGGTAACTAGACGAAAAAATAGAGAATCAAACTCAATGAAACGAAATCTGTGTCTGTGAATTTTATTAATAAAACCAGCTTTAACCTAATCCCAATCATTACAGTATAAAACGTTAATGTAACGGGCGCTTGTCATCCCCGTTACCAAATATACCCAATCCACAAAAACCAAAGAAAACTGCATCCCAACTTTGAAGATATTTTCTTTTCAAAACACCCAATGATAATATCTGGGTGCAGTTACCATTCCAATTACGTTAATTGTGTTGGATCAATCATGTTTGTACATATTAAAACATGTACATAAACAAGTTTCATAATCAACAAATAAATTAGCGTAAAAACCCATTAATTCTAGTGGCGCGTGCTCATATGACTCATATTCTTACTACTTCTATTTGCCTGGACTCAAGTTTCAGTAAATAAACGTAAAAACATTTGTTTTTCTTATCACACACGCTTAAGTAAGTGTGTGTACAAAATTGTTTTTTTTTTCTAAATTTTCTTTTGCGTTTATTCAATCGAGCGAGGGCATTTTCAACCAAGGTGAATTTCATCAGGTGATTAAACGCGAAAACAAATTTTCTGCAATTTGGGCAAATTTAAGGTCTAACCTGAATCCAGTCAAAACGTTACAGTTAATTGAAACAAAAACACTCATTCGAATTTTTAAAATAACGAAAACCAAACTACCTGCAACTGAAACTTTTGTGGTAAATTTCATTAAATTTTAAGTCTGGTACTCAAAAGTTGATTTCAAATTCGTATCACTGTTGCTCAACCTTGAACCCAAATCATCGACTAATACGATTTACATTCATATTGAATATTCATTCGAATTTAATTTAATCATTTTTCTTCCACCCACTAAATTTTACTTATTTTCCCAATTACGAAATAGACTAATTTTTTACGCTTTGGTTGCTTCTGTATAAGCTCACAATTTCACAAACAGACTTTATGAACAGAAAAAAAAACACAATAAAAAATGTTTGGGGCTTTGTATGGATGTGTGTATGTTATTGTGTGGCAAAGAATGAAAATGAATACAAAGATGTTAACGAAAATATCAAATTTCCGGCTG
Organism: Tipula helvola; assembly: GCA_963556165.1. Lineage (NCBI taxonomy): Eukaryota > Metazoa > Arthropoda > Insecta > Diptera > Tipulidae > Tipula > Tipula helvola. The sequence continues at coordinate 158,150,927 of OY744483.1, forward strand.
AGACAGTCTGCCTTGTATACATGTACGTAAATACAAACGAACATAAACAAAGTTGAACTTTTATTTTCTATTTGTATAAAGCATTCTGCAACCACAAAAAGTAATTTACAAAGAATTTTATTACCTAATTAAATTAAGACATAATAATGTTGTTGTTATATTGTACAATTATGTATTTATAGGCCCATTTATGTGTTATAAAGAAGAAGAAATTTTGTCGTTAAAAATCTATGTATGTATAGTACACAAACATAGTTACTTTTAATAAACATAATAAATAATTGATTCAATTATCAAAACTCCTCATTGGCCACTAAACATTAGAAAAAGTTATAGGGATATGCATATGTAGATCTGGTTTGAATATTCACAAGCACATATTCAAGCACCACCGGTCACGCGTGCCAAACCACAAAATGAAAAATTCCCAAAATATTTTTGCTACGCAAATATATATTTATGAAGTATTACAATACGAACGATTTATCAGATAGCGAGTATTTTCAATTTCCCTAGTTATCTATTTATCTCGGATGTACATAAATATTAAATTATATATTTCCATTTATGTTGACACAAAACAAAAAAACAAAAATCTGGAAAGTTTGATTGTTTTCCACGAATACATAAAAAAAACTGTTTTTCATGTTTTCCCAAAAGGTAAATAATCCACACCAACAAAATTTAGCGGAATAACAGAAGGTGGAGACTGTATTTATTTTTGTAATCGTAGTTAGGATTCATGTATTCGAAATTGTTTTTTTAAACTTCAAACTTCAACAAATTTCCCATACACAAAAACCTAATTTTGGTTTTTATTTTCATAATTTACTTGAAAAACAGATGAAAAAGGTTTACCGTTTCTGACAGGCTTATTTTATTTTTGTATGTAATTTACTTTCTTTTAATTCAATCAGTACTTCAACGGAAAACGAAAAAATATTAAAGTTTTTTTCGTGGAAAAGAGAAACAAACTATTATTGATTATTTTCATTGAAAAATGTGAAATAAACATTCTTAAGCTCAAAATTCACTGGCTTTAAGCCAATTATTTCGTATGCGTACCTATTTAACATGTTTTTTGAGACCGATACCTATAAAGTTAGATCATATGGCTTATCGAAAAGGTGAGCAGACAGAATAAACAAAAAAAACAACGGGAATAATATGGAGCAGACTCTACAAAGACAAAATTATTTTTTTGCATGAGGCACAACCTCAAAAAGTATATTATTGTCGGTTGAAGGAAGACTCATTTTAAAATTGAATTAATAGGTTGACAAACGATAAACAACAATTCTGCTTGAACCTTAACCGCTAACAATAATAAATTTCTTTCTAATTACACAAAATTTCAGATAATGACGAAAAATCGATAAACATTACATAGCATACCTTCGTCGCTTCAGTTTATGTATCAATGAAAAGGCATTCATATTTAAACTTAGCAATTCAAAAGGAATACAACAAAGAACAATAAAGCTACTAGTATTATATGTACATACATAAGTGTTTTTCGATTCAATAACGATATTAACGGCTAGCCAGCGAGCATGTTATGGGTATGGCTGTTATGTGCTATATGGTAAGGCTACCGCTTCCATAGCATTTTCCTTATACTAAACGACTGTCCAAGCGATTTATTTTAATGCGAGGTAGTACTCGGCAGATGGGAGGTTTGTTTGTCGACAACCGCTGAATTTTAAAACTTTCGACAACATTACACTTGGACCGACTGTCCACAGTCATCCACGTGCCCTATTTTATTTATTTATTTACATTTATTGAGTTTTAATTATTTACTAATTTTTTATTTATTTTATTTATTTATTTTTTTTATTTACTTTTTATTAATTTTTTATTTATTTATTTATTTATTTATTTATTTTACCTTTACTTATTTTTTATGCATTTCTTATTTTGTATTTATTTTTTAAGTATTTATTTATTTTTTATGTATTTATATATTTTTTTGTTTTTGTTTTATTTATTCATTTTTTATGTATTTATTTATTTATTTACTTTTTATTTATTTATTAATATTTTATTTTCATGTATTTATTTATTTTTTATTTATTTTTTAATTTTGTATGTATTTATTATTTTTTTTTTTTATTTTTTTTTTTTTTATTTACTCATTTTTCATTTATTTATGTATGTTTTTATTTATTTACTTTTTATTTATTCCTTTTTACTTATTTATTTATTAATTTTTTAGTTATTTTTTATTTATTTATTATTTACTTTTTATTTATTTTTTATTTATTTATATATTTTTATTTATTTATTTACTGTTTATTTATTTACTTTTCATTTATTTCTTTTTTTATTTATTTATTGACGTTTTTTTTATTTTTATTTTTTTCATGTATTTATGTATATGGGGCATTTGCATTTAAATCTCACATGATTTTGTCCCCAAGCATTTTTTTTGTCCCCTTAGCATTTTACAGATAATTTTTAACGGGTATAAGTTAAGTATTTGATCACAATACAGACATTTATGAAAATGTATTTTTTTAAATTGTTTTGGGCTTTTATTTTAAAAAAAACGAGTTTTTTTGTCATGAACGTTACATTATTTGTTTTAAATAAATTGTGAAATTCAAAAATATAAATTTAATCTATCGACGTTTATTCACATTGTTGATATGTCTACTTCCAAATGGTATATTATCTTTTGTATTTTCAAATTAATAATTTTAAAAATAACGTAATAACGTATTTTTAGGTAACGTTCATGACAGAAAAATTAAAAATAGCACAAAAGATTATTTAAAAAAATGCAAAACACAAATCTGGTCACGCCCAGATTTAAAAGAACAAGAAATATGATTTAATAATTATATTTTAAATTTTTTTTTAATTCAAAAATTAATTAAATTATGATTCAAAAATTATATTTTAAATTTTTTTATGTGAGATTTAAATGCAAATGCCCCATATACATATTTGTTTTTATTTATTTTACATGCATAAATTGCATTTCTTTTCCTTTTTTTTGTTTTTGAGTTATTTATTTTTTTTTTATTTTTTTATTGATTTAATTTTTTATAATTTTTTTTATTTTTTTTTTATTTATTTTTTTAATTTTTTTTTATTTATTATTTATTTACAATATTTTTCATGTATTTATTTATATTTTATGTAATTATTTATGTATTTTTTTATTTATTTGTTTATTTATACACTGTGCCAATTAAAAAACGGACCAGAAATTTTCTTCGAAAAAATACCCAGATTTGAACGCTTGTAGCTTGGTGAAATAACACCTTTCAAAAAAAAAATTTTATTTCTAGTTGAAGGAAATTTTGTTTTCTTTTCGATACTGGAAACCGTTTTATTTTATTTTGTTTTTTTATGACTTTTTAGAGTAAAACAAAAGGTGTCTAAAAAAAAAATTTGCTGCTGTTTGAAACTGTAAACGAACTTACACGGAATTTCATTCAAAAATCCAAATGGGCCATTTTATAGAGAATTTAGAAACCTTGCAAAATGATACCAGGAAAATTTCTGTGCGGCCACTCCTTGTCTAGTTATTGAAGATTTAGAGAAAACATATCACAAAGCGTAGAAGTAAATTTTCTTTTTCTTGTAAACTTAGCACTCTACGATAAAATGTGAAGTCACTTTAACACTAAAACTTTAACACACTAAAACTTCAATAACTAGACAAGGAGTGGCCGCACAGAAATTTTTCTAGTATCATTTTGCAAGGTTTCTAAATTCTCTATAAAATGGCCTATTTGGATTTTTGAATGAAATTCCGTGTAAGTTCGTTTACAGTTTCAAACAGCAGCAAATTTTTTTTTTTTAGACACCTTTTGTTTTACTCTAAAAAGTCATAAAAAAACAAAATAAAATAAAATGGTTTCCAGTATCGAAAAGAAAACAAAATTTCCTTCAACTAGAAACAAAAAATTTTTTTTGAGAGGTGTTATTTCACCAAGTTACAAGCGTTCAAATATGGGTATTTTTCGAAGAAAATTTCTGTTCCGTTTTTTAATTGGCGCAGTGTACATATTTTATTTAGTTGTTTTTATTTATTTTATTTATTCATTTATTTTTCATTTATTTATTTTTTATTTATTTTGTATGTTTGTTTTTTATTTATTTTGTTTGTTTTATTTTTTATAGAGTTATTTATGTTTTATTTATTTATGTATGTATATATTGATAAATTTTTTATCTATTTCTTATGTAGTTATTTTTTATTTATTTATTTATTTTTTATGTATTTATTTAATTAGGTATGTATTTATTTTTTATGAATTTAATAATTTTTTATTTATTATTTATTTTTTATTTATTTTGTATGTTTGTTTTTTATTCGTTTTGTTTGTTTCATTTTTATTTATTTATCTATTGTTTATGTATTTATTTATTAATATTTTATTTTTCATTTATTTATATATTTTTTATTTATTGTTTATTTAATAATTTATTTAATTTTTTTTTTTTTTTTATTCATTTAATTTTTATTTATTAATTTTTTACTTATTTATTTTTTATTTATTTATGTATGTTTTTATTTATTTTTATTTATTTATTTTTTATTTATTCATTTTTATTTATTTATTTATTTATTTTTTAGTTAGTTTTTATATTCATTTATTATTAAAATTTTATTTATTTATTTTTTTATTTTTTTTTTTTTTTTTTTATTTTTTTTTTTATTTATTTACATATACAGTGCGGTTCAATAGATTGCCGCCACTCAATTCTGGGAAGCAAAAGTGAATTTCCAGCCGGTGCGTGTGAGATAGAAAAAATTGAGAAATAGAGAAAGGAAGAGTATTTAGTACTGAATACAATAACAAAAAGCAAAAATCGTTGAATGATGAACGGAAGCAGAAACGATTGGAATTCAGTACAAAGAGTCAAAGTACAAAAATGACCGGAAACGGTTACAAGATGTGTGACGAAAGTCACAATATAACATGCCCACCTTAGGGTTAATTAGATTTTGTATTTTTGTATATCTCGTTGTATCACCCCTGGTTGGGGAAGACAATGCAAATATGGGAACACTTGTTTTTCTTGTTTTGGTTTGGGCATGGGACATACAAAATAAACTGGTCAGTTAACGAGTAGAATTAAAGAGAATTGGATGGACCAAAAACAAATAAAGAAATAAAAAAAAACGGAAAAAGTATTTTTAAATTTGTCCAATTAGGACAACAACAAAAAAAATAATAATAATTTGTTTGAAGAAAAAGTATTAATAAAATAGTTAAAAATGATAAGAAAAAAATAAAGTTGGTAAAAGCTTTCTTATAAACTATATAGTTCTAAGTTAAAATTAAGTGATTAGTTTTGAGTTTAATAATTTATTAGTGGTTATTTGTAATTTAAGAAAACGCGTGAGCAAATAGCGTTTTTTTTCGAACCGTTAGTGAACCGACGGTTGTAATTAAGTGCTAGTTTTTAATAATTAAATTGCTCCCTAAATCAAATTGAGTAATTGGGGCATAACGTATATTCACACTCGAATGTGTAACGTAGTATAAGCCTAATAATAATTAAATAACAAGCCTAATAATAATAATTAAAATAATAATCTTATAATCTTTGAAAATTCATATGGGTGGTGATAAAAAAAAACAGTTATAAATGTAAATCGAAAAGTTCTGTATCAACCCAATAAATTAATAAAAAAAAACACGTTAACTAATGATTCAAGTAAAATTCATTCAATAATACAAAAACAAATAATAAGTAAACATCATCATAATATCATTCATTAAACACTACAATAATTGAAGGTAAAATACCAATATGTACCATTAATGATGAAAAAAAAACATAATCAAAATGTCATCGATAACCGCAATCATTGGATACATCAGGCGAGGACAACAATTTGAATTTAAGCTAAGTTTTTTTTTGTACCAAAATTATATTTCAATCTTTTAATTAATTATTTAAATTCTTCTCAGTTTAAATTTCAACCATTTTCGAACATAATTCGTTTTATTTTAATTATAGTTAGATAACTAGATTTAAGGTAGTAGGGCTTAGTTTAAGTAACTGTTTATAAGTTTTCTTCTGTAAACCAGATTTATTTTTTTTATTGTTTCTTGATTGCCCTTGTTATGTTTTTTTTTTGCAAATTTAAATAAATAAGGGATTATAGCAAACAAAATTGTAATCCATAATTAATTTCCGTTTTTTTTTTTATGTTGGTTATGAGATAGACAAGGTAAATAGTGGGATGGAGCTGGAGTAGGTCTTGTCATTGGGGATAAGTTGCGTTGTCATGGTCGTTCAATTTTCATTTTTTCGTATTTTTCCTTTTCTGTCCTTTAGCGGTCTTGTACGGAGCATTCAAGCGTTCAGAAACCCCACACCCATTCTCCTGAGCTCTAGCCGGCCAAGATGACCGCCTGAAAGCCTCTGAATGTTCATATTTTCTGTAGCGGTAACGTTACAGATGTTACTGGAATCTGTTTTCCCTAAAAATCCATGAACTTTTTATACCACTCTCATGGATTTTCTAATAAGATAACGCGCCAAAACACACAGCTCTGGTGGTAAAGTCGTACATCACAAGCCAAAATATCCAGCTATTGCCGTGGCTACCAAATTCGCCGAACTTAAACATAATAAAAAATGTGTGGGGCTGGCTCACACGTAAAGTATACGAAAGAGGAAAACAGTATGATACTAAGGAAGAGCTGATTCTAGGGATTAAATCGGCCTAAAGTCATTGTAGACTCACTTAAGGATCGTATTTCTGAAGTTATTCAGAATAACGGAAGTTCCACTAACTATTAGAAATTATATTTTAATATTGTATTTAAAAAAAAAAAAAAAAAATGTTTGTAAGAAATCACACATAATGCTATTATTTCATAATTTTTCAAGTAGCGGTAATCAAATGAACCGAAACAAAGTCATGAATTTCTGACTCATTTTTTAAAACGATACAAAAAAGACAGTTATCTTTAGGTCTATGTTTTTGCGTTTTGCTATTGTATTCAGTACTAAATACTCTTTCTTTCTCTATTTCACACGCACCGGCTGGAAATTGACTTCTGCTTCTCAGAATTGAGTGGCGATAATCTATTGAATCGCACTGTATATGTATGCATTTATTTTCTTTTTTTTGTTTTAGTTATTTATTTTTTTTTTATTTATTTATTTATTATTATTTTTTATTTTTTTTATTTTTTATATTTTTTATTTTTTTTAATTTTTTTTTTTTATTTTTTTTTTAATTATTATTTTTTTTTTTTCATGTATGTACATATTTATTTATTTGTATTTATTTTATTTTAATAATTAATTTATTTTTTATATATTTATTTATTTGTTTATTTTGAATTTATTTTTTATGTATTTATTTATTTTTAATTTTTTTTATTCATTTGTTTATTTATATTTGATGTATTTGTTTTAATTTATTTTATTTATATTTTTATATTTTATTTATTTTTATTAATTCACTTTTTTAAGCTTTTTGTTATAATAAAATAATTTTATTTGGTTTTTAGCTTAATATTTAATTTCTTTATTAATTATTTAATAAAAACCCGACGTTTCGACGGTACATTCCGTCATTCTCAGGGGCACAATTTTTACTCCCTTCGAAACATCGGGTTTTTTTAAAAATGAAATATTATGCTAAAAACCAAATAAAATTATTTTATTATTTATTTTTAATTTTTTTATTTGTTTTTTAGTTATTTATTTTATTTTTATTTTTTTTTATTTATTGATTTTTTATTTATTTATTAATATATTTTTTTTTATTTATTTGTTTATTTTTATTTTATTTAATTGTTTTTATTTATTTTATTTATTCATTTATGTTTTATTAATTTTTTTTTTATTTTTTTTTTAGTTATTTATTTTTTGCTTTATTTTTTTATTTATTAATTTTTATTTACTAATTTATTTGTATTTATTTATTTTTTTTATTTATTTATTTCTTATTTATTTTTTTTTATTTATTTATTTTATTTTTTTTTTCATGTATTTATTTTTTTTTTATTGATTTTTAATTTTTTTTTTTATTTAATTTTTATTTATTTATTAATTTTTTTATTTATTTTTTTTTATTTATTATTTATTGGTTTTTCATATATTTATTCAATTTTTTTTATATTTATTTTTTATGTATTTATTTTGTATTTATTAATTTTTTTTATTTGTTTTTTAGTTATATATTTATTTTTTTATTTATTTAATTTTTCTATAATTTATTTTTTATTTTTTTTATTTATTTTTTTATATTTTTTTTTTATTTAGTATTTATTTATTTATTTTTTTTTATTTATGTATAATATGTTTTATTTGTTAATTTTTAGTTTATTTATTTTTTAGGTATTTATTTATTTTATTTATTTATTTATTTTTTTTATTTTTAATTATTTATTTTTGTTTTATATATTTATTTATTTTTTATTCATTTATTTATTTTTAATTTATTATTTTTTTTTTATTTATATGTTTATTTATATTTTATGTATTTGTTTTTATTTATTTATTTATTTTTTATTTGGATTTTAGTTATTTATTTTTATCTTTATTTATTTTTTATTTTTTATATATTTATTTAGTTTTTATGTATTTATTTATTTTTTTTAACTGCAAACCTCTCCGTATAAGATCCAATTTTTCAAGTTATCGAATAATCAATATTTCAATAGGTAAACCCAATAAGAATTTTTAGCGGGTGAGCATTATTAAAATACACTCATAGAAAATCAAGATCAAAACAGCGATTTTGGTCGCAAAATGAGGTTTGATTTGAGGATTACCGGAAAGCAATAGTATTGGTAAATTGTATTGGTGTCGAATGGGCGTTTTTTTTAGTTTTTCATTTAATTAATGATTTTTATTTATATTGAGCCAATTCTTAATATTTACACAATTATTTTATTGGTATAGGGATCTTTTTGTTTTATTTTTATTGAGCTTTCAATCCCAATTCGGGATCATTTTCAAAAGCATAATGAACATTTTTTCCAAAATAGGTTTCTTTTTATATCAAAAAATTTTACATAAAACAATCAAACATTTGTTACAAAATCCAAGGTTGTGCGTTTCCATGAAAAATTGGTTTTTGTAACAAATGTTTGATTGTTTTATGTAACAATTTTTGATATAAAAAGGAACCTATTTTGGAAAAAATGTTCATTATGCTTTTGAAAATGATCCCGAATTGAGATTGGAAGCTCAAATATTAATAAATAAAAATAAAACAAAAAGAGCCCTATACCAATAAAATAATTGTTTAAATTTTTTCATTTAACATGATGCAAATAAGAGAGACAAAATAACAAGAATAAAAGGGATAACATTATACAAATAAGATAAATAAGCTCAAAAGAGAACGATCGAGAAAATATATTAAATGTATTGACTACACTTTATTATGGTCTTATATACTCCCACACATAACTAAAACAACAAACTCTAAAATAAAATATTAAAATATCACGAATGGGGCCGCATAAGAATGCATAAATTAAAAATCATTTATTTGTTTCTTTTTGTTTTTGTTTTATTCGCGAGAAATTTTTTTGTTTACGTATATGTACTTTGTTTTGTTTTTTTATTAACGAAACCAAATGAATACCGTCGCTCGTCGGTTAGAGATAGAGACAAAAACATGAATTCCTCATGTTAGAAGGAAGGGAAAAATGGCTCAAGGCGAGCGTAAGCATCAAAAATTTGAACCGATTTCACCCGCTTCGCTTATTTTTGATACTTATTCATGAGAAAACGCGTGAGAAAATACACTAATACAATAAAAATATTTTACTGCACACAGTAGCAAAATATATATTATATGCCGTGTACATACACAAAATTCTCAATCCTCAATCCTCATTTTGCGACCAAAATCGCTGTCCAGATGTTTGATTTTCTCGGTTCGAGATGTCGATTTTCTTATACTTGGATAAGATTAAATTTTTAAATTGTCAAACAGTATCATAGGTTAATCTTTGAACCGGTATTAAGTTACAGGCATTGGCTTTGTGAAAGCCCAAATAGTTTAAATCATGATAAATTTGAGCGCACTTTTATTCGCCATGTGCCAGATATGAAAATTATCACGTGGAATAAAATCCACCTCTAAACCAGCTCATCATTTACAAGTGCATCATTTACAATTTTTTTCGCTTTCGTTTCTACGAATGATAAAGCTTCACAACATATGCTGAGTGTATTCAATATTAACACTTTGCAAAAACTTACATGTGGGATTAAATTTACTCAGAATAGTGTTTCAGAATAAAGTCATTAGATCAGCGTCAAATTTGTAAGTTTTCTTTAACAGTACACTGGCTTCATATATTGTCAATTGGTTTAATATTGCACCTTGCGTCTGGTGATAATTTGAAAAAGGTTGCTTTCATTGCATTATAAATTAATAAACAATGCTTTGTATTAATTACTTTTATCCAAGATTGAACACCGGAATAAATTTTCGACATTTTGGCTGCATTATTATTATAGCTTTGGTCTCGGCATGTTTTAATATCTAATAATAAATCATAATTTGTCACTGTTTTCAATGTTTGGGTTGTCAAAGTCAAGTTTGACATGAACCCAATTAGTTTTACAAATTTTCAAAAATCGTTCAACTGGTTTATTATTTTCGCTTATGTATAGCAATATATTATACGAGTTAACACATCAGAAATATCTGGTGAAAACTTCACAATGATCAAGAGGTTACTTTACTCATACGGACATACGGTGTACTTGTACGGTGGATGCATCAAAAGTTTCCCAACCAAGCTATCTTAATTTTGGCCGAGCCATCAATGGTGTGTACGGTCTGTTGTTGTCATGATGAAGTACAACTACTTTTCTGTTGATCAATTCCGGCCGCTTTCTTTTTAATTTGCTGTAATCTGGTTAATTGTTGACAGTAAATGATAGAATCAATCGTTTGACCTGGTTGTTGAACTTCGTGATACACGATTCCACGAAAGCGTTGCCACCGTTTGTGTGGTCTCATCACGTTTGAACCAAAATCTTTTTCGCACATTAATTTATCGTACCTTGCAACTATTCAAAAATGGTTCGATTTCGTATCTTTTCAACAGTGAGTCGAAGGTGGAAGCTCGGTCCATTAAATCTTTCACTGTTAAATCGTGTGGTATCCATATATTCAGCTTTTTATTTTAATCCCACTTTCTCATATTTTGTGAATAGTATGTGCCTCATAACGAAGTGATGGCTGCTTATATGCCTGTATTGCTCCACTTTTTACATGATTTCATCGACGTTTTCAGTGATCGGTCGGTCAAAGCGAGGTAAATTTTAGACATCGAAATTTCCAAAACGAAATCGTGCGAACCATTTTCTAATTTCTTTCTAATATGGCGTCCATCACCATAATTACCATAAACTGCACAAATTTGTTTAACAGCCTATGTTGCCTTATTCCCTTTTTTGAAATAGAATTTTAGAACAAATATACAAATTTTTTTCTAAAATGATTGTGTCCCGTTTAAAGCGACATTTCTAAAATGACGTGTCATCTTTCAAACAAACGAAATATATAATTACGTATTTCGTATTTTAAAAGTTGTTAAAAAAAATTTATTTTAATTTAAATTTTTTAATTTTTATTTTCTTAGAATGGTTTTACAAGTTGTTTCTTTAAAATCTAAAATCGGACTGATTTCTTTAAATCTAAATTTCTTTAACTCTAAACTTAAAATTACTAACTCATCAAATTTGCCTCGACTCGATGAACATGATTCTATGGTCACGTTGATCAACCATGCGCTTAAAACAGTTTATGTTGCAGAATTGGATTTGCTGCGCTAATTGTCTTATCAATCAAGTCACGTTGTTTATCTTTTGCTTGCGTGGCAGTTTCTATGGGAACTGTAACTGTAACTCCTCCCTGGGGTGAAGAAAAGTCGTCCTCGACTTTGGTTTTAATGCCGGCTTCTTTTAACAATCTGTTATACGATATTTCCTTTTCTCGAATGATTTTATTTGCGTTTTTACCCTTTTTGTCTTAAGGCACTTATATTTACACGTCATGTATAACACTAACAGAAATACGCATATTGATGAGAATGATGTACCTCCTGAAAGAAGCTGTAACCAATTTTGGTGGTTGTATTGCCTTAAATACATATGGTCTAGTTGTTTCCTGTTCTTAATGGCTTCTTGTTCAATTGAGGTTATGTTTTGACTCACTGTCCTTTGACGAAACATGTTTATATTATAGAGTGTTCTAATAATCTCCTCGTTCTCGCTTTCTATTTCGTAAGATTGAAATTTCTTTTTGTTGATCTCTACTGTGCAGTTCCAAATGTTTATTAAAAAGTTCCCTGTCAGGTTTCTGTTATCGGGTCCGCAGTTCGTCGATAGTTCGATGTTTTTTGCATTATTTATCAGTATTCTGCCTTCGGAGATCCATTGCACCGTTGTTCCTGTTTCTAACGTTACGTTGCATGTACTTTTATTTCCCATAACCAGCGGTTTATAGCTATTGTAGTTTATTGTGGTGAATAATTTTTGTTTGTTTCTAATAAGGTATTGCGGATAATCTTCTATAATGCTGTTATTGATGTTTAATGGGATTACTCTTATTACTGTGGATGTCTCATCTTCCAATTTTGGTACCTCTAATATGTAAAGGAGCGTTTTATCATTGACTGCGATTTTTGGTGTAATGAATTTAAGTGCTTCGTCTGGTATTGTTATGTTTACTCCTTGATTAGTGAGCATGTTCTTTACTGCAATTATTTCCTTCAGCGAAAGGATCTTGTTGCTGGGTAGTGCTACTTTTGTTCTAATAATCGCATCCTGGATATCTTCTAAAATTTTATTGATTGTATCAATATGCATAATTGACGTGATTATTTCTAATTCAGTTAACGCGACTCTGTTAGCCATTGTTGTACTGGTTATCACTTCATTTATCGTGTTTGTTAACAGCTGTATTCTCTTGTTGATCTGTTCATTTATCCGGAATTGTTGATTATTTCCGTTTATGAGTTCGTTTATTGTTGTATTAATTATTCTTAGATCATCGGCATCTGGGTTTCCTGCTACCCATTTCCATGCTGTTCCCAAAGTATCCCATCTTTTCTGTCTGGGGCTTTTCGGTGGTTTTATTTGAATTAAGTTATTATATAAAGTTTTACTTTTCTGTTTGACTATACTATATAATTCCAATTTATCTTTATCTATCTTATTTATTACGTGGTTAGTAATTAATTCTACGGTAAGTTCTAAGTTAGTAATGTTTATAGGGTGTATGATTCTAATGGATCCTGTTTGAATTTTACATTTATTTAATTTTATTAATAATACTGGATCCTCATGCATATTTCTTATTTCTAATTTTTGAGCAGCACAAACCAAATATTTTAAATTGATAATAATTAATAATTTCGTTAATAATAACATTCTGAAATGAAACAAAACATTTACAATTAATATTTCTTTAATCGTTTAATCTTATTTTTATTTCTTTTGATATCTCTCCTGGTTTTAAATGTTTTATACGTTATTTCTTTTGCTATTGATTTAATACCCCTCGGCTGTGTTTTTGTTCTTATGTTTGGCTTTAAGAATACTATTTGGTTTTCTGATAAATTTGGGGGTTCTTCTTTGACTCTATTTTTCTCTACTACTTTATTTTTTACTTTTTCTAAATTTTCGCATGTTTCTCTAAAAATGTTTTTAGCATTTTCTGTAATTTCGATGGGATCCACTACATTATTTTGATTGAAGATTATCTCGTTTGGCGTGAAGCCAGTTGATGAGTGGATCGAATTGTTATAGAGAGCTACTGCTAACTCTATAACACTTGCTGTAGTGCCATTAGGTAGTTTATTCTTGTTTGTATTATATATCTCAATAATGGTAGAATGGGTTTTTTCAATTTGCCCATTCGATTCAGACGAGGATGCATACTCAATTTTTGAATTTAGTTTACTTAAATACTCTTTAAATTGGATTGACTTAAAAGTGGTTTCATGGTCCGAAATTATTATGTTCGGTATACCGAAAGAAGTGAAATATTTTGTTATTGCTTTTCTATATCGATCAAGTTTTTTGATTCAATTTGAATCATCTGAAGGTGTTTAGAGAATGCGTCAATTATTGACAAAAAACTGGTTTTATTTATTGTGAAGATGTCAATATGCACTCTCTCTAGTGGTTTGTTGGTATTTGGCCTTGGAGATATTTTTATGTTATAAGGCTTTCGTTCATATTTATGTAGGTTACATAAGGTACAAGAATTTGTGTAACTACTTACTTTTTTAATGATGTTTGGAAAAAAGTATGCTCGTTTTATCTGATTTTCCACTTCTTTGATGCCTCTGTGAGCTCTTTCATGCTCTTTTCTCACGATTGCATCCTGTCGGTTCGAATTCGTTACATCTTCCACTATTTTAGTGGTAAATACAAAGTGGCCTTTTTGAGAAAAATTTTCTCGAAATGAGTCTTGAATTTTTTGATAAAGACTCTCTGGAGCTAATATGGCTGATTGTTTGCCATTATGGAATTTTTTTAGGATATTGGTAATATCGTCTTCATTGAAAGATTCTTTCACGATAATCACTCTTTTGAAGTTAGGGAACACTTCCTCATTGATTATTGTATCTAAGTTAGAAATCCTGAATATTATTTGGTTCTTGTAATAATTTATCGGGCGATCTGAAAAATGTACGTAGTAATCGCTCGATGTATCAGCGGAATGGATTGTATCAGATTCGCTAGGAGCATGATTTCTAATCGATTCATTTTCTGAACTAGTGTTTTCAATATTTGATTCGTCTGAATTGTGAAAATTTACCTCTTTAGTTTCTTTATCTTGTGGGATTCTACTGAGTGCGTCGGCTACTACATTGGTTTTGCCTTGCTTGTAGACTACGTCGTAGTCAAAATTTTCAAGCTCCAAGCGCCATCTCAGAATTTTGGAATTTTTATCCGAATTTTTTATGAAGGTAAGCGGTTTATGATCTGTAAGAAGCGTAAACTTATTTCCGTAAAGGTAGGGTTTGTATTTTTTAACGGCCCAAATAATGGCCAGCGCTTCTTTTTCATTCGTTGCGTATTTATTTTCAGTACTGTTCAGAGTCCTGGACGCGAATGTAATTGGTCTTTCTACTTTATCATGCATTTGTGAAAGCACCGCGCCTAAAGCATGTTCCGATGCATCCGTTGTAAGGATGAACGGTTTCGAAAAATCGGGATAAGCCAATATTTGATCGGTGGATATTATTTCTCTTAGTGTTTTGAACGATCTTTCGTACTCTGGGTCGGTTATGTTGACAACCATGCCCTTTTTTAAAAATTTTGTCATGGGTTTTGTGATTTTCGAGCAATCCCGAATAAACCGACGGTAGTACCCTGACAAACCGAGAAATTGTTTAATTTGTTTCTGAGTGGTCGGTAGCGGCCACTCTAGAATTTTTTGTATTTTGTCCGGATTTGGCTTGACTCCTTCCTGTGTAATTACGTGACCCAGGAATTCGGTTTCTTTTTTTAAAAACTCGCACTTGTCGAGTTGAATCTTTAGATTAAAATTTGACAGTCGTTTGAGAACTGTCTGAAGATTTTCTATGTGGTTGGCTAAATTGAATCCGACAACTATAATGTCGTCTAAATATACATAACAAATCTTTCCCACTAGTCCGTGTAGGACATTATTCATGGCTCTTTGAAAAGTCGCAGGGCCGTTTTTTAAACCAAATGGCATTCGAGTAAACTCAAAGTGCCCTTGGTCGGTTGAGAATGCTGTTTTCTCTTGAGAGGATTTGTCCATCTGGATTTGATGGAATCCTGATTTCAGGTCTAATGTTGTAAAGTAAGTGGATTTCCCCAAACTATCTAATATCTCCTCTATCTGTGGTATGGGAAATTTGTCGTCGATAGTTTTATCATTTAATTTCCTGTAGTCAATGACTACCCTAATTTTACGTATACCTGAAGCGTCTGGTTTTTTGGGTACTACCCAAATTGGGGAGGAATAGGGGCTGCTTGAATTTCGGATTATCCCGCTATCCAGCATTTCCTGTATATGGTCCTCTACGTCCCTTTTAAAATTATGGGGGTATCTGTAGGTTCTAGTATATACTGGTGTTTCGTCTTTTGTTATTATCTTGTGCTTGATTACCGTTGTTGCAGATAGCTTTTCATTTTGCTTCAACAATACTTCTTGGTGATCGTAAATGGTATTCACGAGAATTTGCTTCTCGTTTTCGCACAAGTGATTCATCCTAATTAAACTTTTGATAGTTTCCTTATCTATAAGTGTATCTCCATACACTTGAATCGGTTTAATGGTCTCGAAATTATAGACATTTAAACCTAGTTTAGGTAGTTGTTTTGGAGGATCGGGGTCGTTACTAAGTATTTTCACTGTAGTTTTGAAATTTTTTGATTTGTACAATCCTGGTTGTAAAATAATGTTTTCTTTTAATTCTTGGTGATTAGTGACTAACCATTCACCATTTCTTGCGGTATCAAATGTTACCGTATGATGGTAAAAATTTTTACTTGGATAATATTTGTGGAATTTTATCATTATATTATTCAATGAGATTGTGAGGGATTTGTAGTCAATTTTCGCATCTAATTGAGCCATTGACTGGGATCCAAGTATTCCATCAAAATATTCATGGAAATTAAGTTCGTAATATGATTGTGGTGGTAAGCTGTGTCCTAAAAAGTTAATTTTTCCAACTTTTGTTACTTTTTGTGTGCCTAATATGTTTTTTACTTCTGATTCTTGGGATATTAATAAGTGGTCTGGTATTATTTTTGGCCTAATTATATTTTTATTAGCGCCAGTATCAATAAGCAGTTTAATTGTTTGGTTGGTTAATCTATTATGACATTTAAGAAAAGGAAGATAATTTAGTCTTCCGAGTCTGAATTGTGGTCCTCCCAAAAATTTTCGGTATTTTGGATTTCCACTTCTTGTTCTTTATCAATGTCGTTAGGGATCTCTATATTATGAATTGCGTTTTTAAACGTCCTTTTCGAACGGATTGAGGGGTCGACCTCCATTGGTACTGATTTTTCCTGAACCGGCCAATGTTGGTTCTTTGAACTAATTTGTTCCGAATTTTTTTTCGGTTGAAAATTGGATTTTGCTTGGTTATTAAGTTTTTGTGAGTTACCCGATATAACTTCATTGGAATTAAATTTACAAAGGAAGGCATAGGCCTCCTCTAAGTTTTGTGGTTTAGCGGCTTGAGCGTAGCCGAAATATGGTCTCCTTAGACCCGACACAAACGCTGATAATGCATCTTCTTCAATAAATGCATTGATAGCGTGCCATGATTGATTATATTGTGACTTTTGTTTAGCCAATGATTTAATATTTTGAACTATTTCCTTCACTTTATTGAAATAGACGTGTACTGATAAATCATTTTGCTTCGTTGACCAAAGCTGTGATTTATAAAATGGAAGTTCCTGTTTATCGCCTAACGATTCTAATAGGATTTCTTTCATTTCCAAAAATGTACGAGGGTTTCCAGCTAAGCAAAGTATATCCTTAGCTTTTCCCTCTACTTTGTTTTGTATTGCTTGTATGTACAAGCTAAATTGTTGGGGGGTGACTAATGGTTCGAATACTTTTAAAGTATCTTCCGCTGTGGTCAGCCACGCTGTCAACTGTTTTTTATTTCCATCGAAAGACGGAATTGATTTAATAGGATCAGGGATCCTAAACAAATCGACTGTTATTTTTTCCTCTTTTTGTGGAGGTGGAGGTACCTCCGTTTTTTGATTCAGATACGTTAGTAGCTGATCATGTTCACCTTGCTTTTGACCCAATTTTGCCAATTGGTCTGAGATTGCTGCGAGCTGTGCTGCAATTTGTTCCATATCCATTTGATTTTGCAAGTCTACTGATTCTATGTTTCTATTTGCAATATAAACTTCAATAGACTTTTTGCTTTTCATTCACTGGATTTATGGTAATTCAATCGTCTGTATTGACTATAAGTGAATTTGTGTCTATCTAGTAGTGCACAAATTAAAATTATGTCTTTTCGTGTCTATTTAATAGTGCACGATGGTGACAGTTTCAGTAAATACTAATAGAATTTACAAAAAATTTGTTACCTGAGTGCGATTTCCTTTGCTGTCGTGTTCTGGTTCTGATTTTACTGGTGAGCTGTGGCGGAACCTCAAATCCTTCTAGCAGTTTTCACTTTAAGCTACGGAGGTCTTTGAAAAGAAAAAAAAAATCACACGTAGATACACGTCTTCACTTTCGAATTAATTTTTAGTTGTTAACTAAATAATCAAAGATTTTTTTTTTATTTTTTCCGACGGATTCACTTTCACACAAGTTTTTATTCACTTGATATTTGCACTTTTCACTAACTCACTATTAACCGAACGGCTGCGCCAATTACGTATTTCGTATTTTAAAAGTTGTTAAAAAAAATTTATTTTAATTTAAATTTTTTAATTTTTATTTTCTTAGAATGGTTTTACAAGTTGTTTCTTTAAAATCTAAAATCGGACTGATTTCTTTAAATCTAAATTTCTTTAACTCTAAACTTAAAATTACTAACTCATCAAATTTGCCTCGACTCGATGAACATGATTCTATGGTCACGTTGATCAACCATGCGCTTAAAACAGTTTATGTTGCAGAATTGGATTTGCTGCGCTAATTGTCTTATCAATCAAGTCACGTTGTTTATCTTTTGCTTGCGTGGCAGTTTCTATGGGAACTGTAACTGTAACTATATACATAACTTTACTGACATCTATTGTCAAAACAGAGCAAAATTTGTAAACTCCAATTTGTTCGACAATAATTGAATGACCACTTCATAGATGTGATTTTCTGTAACTAAAATGTGAGGATAGTTTTAGTGTCCTCTGTAATTCTTCGGTTGCATCGCGAATAGTTTTGCTAGGTACATGGATGAAAGCCTCTTAGTCTCAGGTGGTCTGAATAAGTTAGTTTTTCAGAAGCTCGGTGTTCCAACGACTATTACCAAAGCAACCTTGATTATACAAGCCATAATCTAAAAAACGAAGCTTTTATAAGGGAATTAGAAACGAGGAAAAAACCAAAATTTTCATAGTAAAACACATAAAATATATGGTCAATCACTTTTTTTCCGAAGACAAATTTGTAAATGAAAACGTTGCAAATTCTTAATTATGATTTCTGAAATATTTTCAAAAATATTTGAATTTCAACATATTTAAATCTCGTTTAAGTAAATCGTTTTCATTTTCTTGTAATAATTGGTTTATTTAAACCAAAATATAAAAAAAAGTTCATAACAACAGCATTCTGGTCAAATTAAAAAGGAAAGCTTACTACAAATCGTGTGCATTAAGCCAATATACATAGATGGCAGTGGGCAATAAACATTTTGAAAAACCGTACCAAAAATCGCCACTTGGGGAAATTTAAGTTCAAAAATTGTAGGAAAAGCAAAACAAATTCTCAAAATATTAAGAACGTGTCATAATTTTGTGATTAAACAATTTTTTTCGTATTTTTCTGTATAAATCTGAGACATCTAACGTACACTAGGAAAACTAAAGATAAATGTAGCAAGTATTATTTTAATTCGTCAGAGCCAACTTTGATGTATTTTTCAAAATGAAAGTTCGAAAAATATATTTTAGAAATAATTTAATTTTAATATTTCTGGAATTAATATTTACTTAATAACAATAAACCCTTCCTGTATATTGTTGCTAAAGATATGTAGAACACTTTTGTATAAAAATTTTGTAACATTTTTGCTTTTTTCAATAAAAAACTTGAAGCTAAAAACACCATTTTTACTATGGATTTCTATGGAAATTAGTGAAAAGTTATCCCACTAAAAAAGCTTCTAAAAAATACGTCATAATGATTATGGCTCTATACTCTAGAAGGCTCTGCTATTACACAAGATAGACGAAATTATAATTTAGTGATTACCAGGAGGGGGTCTGAAAAGAGATTAGCCTTACAAAAGAATAAGATTTAATTTGCAAGGATGCAAGGATGGGTTAAACAATTTGCATACGGCAAATGTAAGATGAATTAGAATATTTTACTCGCCTAACAAAATATTAAACTTTATAAGCATTTAAGTGGCATGTTAAGTAAATTTGCCATTTCAAGGATTTTATTATAATTAAGAAGATATATGTTTGCAAGCTTATCTTAAAGGACATTTTTGTAGGTAATATATAAATAATAAAATTTCAAACTTTTACATTTCGTTTTATTAAATTATTCAAAATTAGATACATTAAAAATCATGTTAAATTTGAAATAAAAACAAGATATTAAATTTCCTTATTTTACGGAAATTTTAATTAAAATAACACACAACGATATACATTTACATTCGTACGTGGCTAAACGTTCTTATTTTAATTATGTAGATATATGAAAAGTCAATCCAAAGGTTAGTTTTCCTAATTTTATTTCTCATACTCAAATGTACACATCAGTAAATTTTTTAGAGCATCAGCAACATTTATAAACGAAATTTTCAAAGCAATTTTTTATTGCAGCTCGTAAAATAATTGAGGGTTTAAGTTAAATAAAAATGTGACTTAATTTGAGAAAAGTTAATATTTTGTATTTATTATGTAGCGTTGGTAGAAATGTTGTATATACGTATATGTATTTCACTATTTATTCTAGTGCTTGAAAATATGGCGAAAAATGAAAACGCTTGTAGAGAAACGACAAAATTACAGTTGCACTTTTGCAATTAATCGTTTTGCTTTCTATTTATGTAAAAGCGGGATGGAGTTTTTACGTCGAATAGAAACGAAACCACTGTAATCAATATTAGTATCATGCTCTCACCCATAAAGAAGTATTTTTTTAAATTCATTGCATAGTACATATTTCAATATTCTTTTGAATTCTTTTTCTTTTTTGCGAATCGTTCTCCATTTCTCGGTTGCCTTATATCCGTACTATCAGGTACGACTATATTACTACTTCAGTTATTTTTATTTTAGTTTTCAAAAGGAAAAATTCGCAAAAACACATCTATAGCAAGGATGCGAGTAGAATATTTACATGTTTTCTATGCGATTTGTATTTATTTCAGGTGGAAACATATGAGGCAGGAATAGCAACAAATAATTTTCCACAATTTTATTTTTTTTATTTTTTAATATTTCCATTCAAAAATTTGAAAATGGAACAATAAATATATCTTAATATGATGATATGAAGATGTATAATCTCAAAGAAAAAGATTTTGCTATTTATGATGAAAATAATGAGGAGGATGACGATTTGTCTTGCTTCAAATGACTGACTTATATACACGTAAATTATTTCCTGGTCACAAATAATTACTAATTAGGCATAAGAGCGATGAATTTGCAATTATTGTGTTGCATAAGTCATCTTCTTATTTGAAAATTCTACTACTTATAGTCAATATAATTATTAAATTATACCTATAATCGTGAGAAACGAATAATAATTCATTATTTGGCAACTCGATTCTCGATAAAGAGCCGTTGGGTATCGTTCTAATATCTATGTTCAAAAAACTCAGTATCTGAACAGACTGGATAATGGAATTGAATATCAAGTTGTGTGGTATTTTGTTACAGAGCTAACTTTTGAACGCAATACCGAATAATCTGCTCATTTTACCAAATTATGAAAATCACCCTATTATCTCATACATGAGGTATTTTCATACAAAATGTTTGTGCTGCCAATAGCTTTATTGAAAGTTTCTGCTTAAGAAACTAACAAGTTGTAATCAAATCTTAAGCTAAAATTATTACTGTTACGGTGACACCTAGAGTAGAATAGAATAAGTTAAGTAATAGCGAAGGCTCTGACTTTCGGGTTAGTTGTGCGTTTTTTATAATTCTTCTTCAAAAATCATATTTATGATTACGAGTAAATAGGTATTGTAGATAATTAAAAATATATATGCGAATTATGCCGGATATGCCTCAAATCAACGGACATGTGATGCCACGGAGACCGGTCTCCATCGATTGGAAGTCGCACTGTTGCCCAAAAAATCATGCCGCTATGATGTGAACTGAGCTGGGTTATATGAGGACATTTATGTCCATAAACATATACATATATTATGTATTATGTTGCCAACGATATTTTGTATTGACACCCTATTGTGAATCAGCTCATGCTCAAAATGGAGTGTCGTCAAATTTAGAAGTTAACTTACTGTACTAAAATGAAATTTTCCATGATATTATTATTATTAATTGTAGGGCCATGTGGGCGTTAAGTCACCTTCCACTTCAACCTAAAAGATTTTTTGTGCATGGACCCTGCTCAATGATCCGTCCAGTCAATATTCAGGCTCTTAATGAACCTAATAATACTGCCGGCCGGTATATGATACACACTATCTGCGGGCTCATTACTCTCCCTCCTAGATATTGTATAGTCTTTGGCGGAAAATGGCTGGGCAATACCACAGAATATGTTTCGCTGATTCCGCTTCCAGGCCGCAGAAGCGGCATCCATCTGTCGTACTTAGGCCCATTTTCTTAAGGTGATACCTTAAGGGGATGTGACCTGTAAAGAAGCCAGTAAGCAGCCTCAACACAGGTTTCCTAAGTACAAGACACTCCTTAACCCTGACTGACGAAGCTGAAATAAATTTCTTCGCCTATCGCAAACCTGGAATTCTGCGCCAATAGGAGGACTTTTGCACATCCTCCCAACGTTTTTCTGAAAAATATACCATGCGATCATAAAGAGCGCCGCTAGAATTACTAAATAGATTGCCAAGTAGTGATGGTAATCGTGAATGTTAACCTTGGCTTCAGATGTCTCTAATGACCTTCAATGACGGCCTCAATTGTCTCGATTTCTGGGAATTTCGAAGTTAATTTTTGGTTCATGATGTCCGTAACATTTAACATCTCGGTCAAATTGAATGACAGCAAAAAGGAAAGTTTAACCTCGCTGCTGAATGTCTTGTAAGCTGACGCTGTAAATGTATCACCTTTGAAGAAGCAGTTTGTATGCAGCTCCAGGATTCCCTCACCATTAATGGATGTAGTTGTGGTTTCAAATATGTCATCGATTTAATGTTCGCAAATTACATTATAAGTTGTTCTTAAGCTAGTTGGTGATGATTGCTCTCTGAAATATCTGGAAGCTTGTTGGTATTTCGCCATCTCGCTTGAGTAACTGCATTTCACATCTGCTTTCATTAGAGCTGTAGTCATATAGTGGCTGACGTATGTTGCGGAGATGTTCTCCATTTAGATATAAGCGCAGGCGTTGAATTCATGAGCAGAGAGTGGCATGTATTTACCCTGATGGCTTATTACCATCAAATAACTTGAAGATGGCTGAATATATACTTTCCTTGATGTAGCATGGACACCGGTACATATTATATTATATAATGTGTATCGAGTCCTCTGTACCAATGAGATTTTAACCTCGAAATTATAGTTTCTTGAATTTTTATGGTTTTGACGGTGTTGATTTTATATATCGGAGCTATATCTTTATTATGATATGGTATGTATTGGCTTGGTTTGAGATGATCAACCATTTGCCTGGTTTGCTCCTGAAGTTAGTGTGGTGTCCAGACGAGCGGACTTAGTTTGCCTTGGTGTACTTCTGCTATAATATCGATTACTGCTGATTGGAATGTGCGGAGTTTCATAATTTCCAACATTTCCAGGGAAATCTTTGTGAAATATGAGGTCTATCATTATTTCTTGAAGTGCTTCAAATCTCTGAATTGTTTCTTCGTGGTCGTGCGATAATGTTCATTGTCGATTCAATTATAGATATCTGTTGCTGCAAAAGCTTCTGGTGATGTTGTTGGGTTAGATTAAGATTTACTATGATTTCCTTATAGAAGTTTCCAGCACCAATGAAGTCAAACGGTGATCTTTTATTTCTTCCTAACATATTCAGTATTTCGTTTTGCTCTTCTAAGTCGATGTAGATGTTCCATATTTGGGATGAAATTAATTCACAGTGTATCGTATGTATACGTATACTATACTTGGAGTGGGTTATATTTTTGCATAATTCATTTAGCTGCCGAGTGGATTTTTCCAGATGATTCAGCTATGCCGAATATGTTGTTAGACTAAAGTACGTTATTAGTTTTCATTCACCATTGATCAAACTGCTTTGGCCAATTTTGTCAAAGAAGATGTCTGGATGAGACGAGAACTTAAATATGTTGTATTTACATGTTGTTTCTGATACCACCAATCCTAATATACAGAACATTGATAGCGTGTAGAGCAAGAGATTTGATTTTGTACTTGCTCTGGTTACTCATCTCTGTGGCAGATTTTAGTAACGGATATTTTGGTAATTGCTCTTTTATAGAGACATTTTCCGGGCCACGTATTGAAACATGCGAACCAATTCGCCTGGTTCCAGGTGTGTTACAACAATTCCACCTCCTACTCATTTTGCCTACTTGTAGTTTCTGTCCTTGATTGTAGCCATTTTGGTCGTTGTTGTAGTCTTCGTAAATATTTGTTACTTCATTTTTACCAAAAATCCTGTTTCAGTTTTTGTAACATCTGCCATCCTGACAAGCGATGTATGTCTGAATCTGATAGATTTTCTTCTGGCACTTCAATTATTGATGAGCCGATTAAAAGTTGTGTTAAATTATGTAACAATATACGGCATAAACATTTTATAAAACCAACACAACAATACATTTTTATATTTTTCTTGAGACACTAATCCAAACGCAGTATTAAAACGTTAAAATAGAATTGTAAAAATCGTGAGATTTTAGAAAAATTAAAAAACAATTTGTTTATTTTTAATATTCAACCAATGCCCGTTTTCAGTTAATAATTTAAGATAATAAGTAAAAAAAATTAGTTTTTGGCCACCTTTTGAAATTGGCCGCCTGTGTGCGGTGCACAATTTGTCCACAGGCTAGGCGCGACCGTGTGTATAATCAAGGTTGCTTTGCCATTAGTCGACGTTCACAACACGTTGGGCTTAGCGAACATGGCATATTTTACGAAACGACTTAGCTGTAAAGGCTATTAGGTTCAAATAACATAGGAATTAGAGCCACTGGATAATTGAAAACGTTGTGCGTTTGTCAATTGGATTAAAGAACAACCAGCTAATTTTTTTTTGAAAAAATTATCTCTTTTGATGAAGCACATTTTGAAATTGGTGAATATGTTAATAAACAAAATTATCGTATTTAGGGTGAACATTATGGTATAGTGTTGTAATTGATCCGTATTTCTTTGGAAATACTACTGGGGAAGCTATAACTGTGAATGTTAATCGATATCGAGAGACGATAAGTGTTTTTTTGTGGCCTGCTAGAGACACTATAGAACGCTTTGAAATAATAGAAAAATTTAACAATGCAAATTAAAGTAAAATTTAATATAGTTTGTGGCATAGTGGTAAAGGAGATCCGCTCGAAATGCGATATTTCAAAACGCGGTATTTCAAAACGCGATATAATGAAACGCGATATGGTACAAAACGCGATATTTCAAAATGCGATATTTCAAAACGCGATATGGTACAAAACGCGATATGGTACAAGCCGTGATATTTCAAAACGCGATATTTCAAATTCGATACGGTACAAAACACGATATGGTACAAAACGCGATATTTTAAAATTAAAAATTTAAAATTATTATTATTTTAAAATAATAATAATTATTAATCTTCCTATATTTAATAAAATTTTCCTTCACTAAAATGATGAAATTGAATATGTACCCATCGCGTTTTGAAATATATCGTTTTGTACCATATCGCGTTTTGAAATATCGCGTCTTGAAATATCGCATTTTGTACCATCGTGTTTTGTACCATATCGCGTTTTGAAATATCGCGTTTTGTCAAATCGCATTTTAAAATATCGCGTTTCAAATGGGACCCGTGGTAAAGCAGTGTACTAGAGTGACAAAAAGGTCTTCGGTTCGATTCCCATTTTATTTTTATTATTAATTTTTTTTTAGTATTCATGGTAATGACCAAATATTTTACTTTTAATTAAACATTCCGCTTTATAGTTATTACAGTAATTACACAATAAAATACGTGGTACGCGTTTATATTGCGCCTAAATGTATGCGAACACTACAACAAATTATTTAAAAACTTTTATATTACGATTTACGAGTTGTAGCAAGCTATGAGAATTTTTCTAAAAAAAAATTTTCCTGTTATAAACTTCATAGCATGCTATGTTTGAAACAACATAACAATAAAAATTAAATAAATTTTATTATGGTATATGGTGGATGTGGCTTGGTAGTAACGTATTGGACTAGAGCGGCTAAATTTTGGGATTGTGCTCATGACATTTTAGTTTTGTTCTTCCAATTTATATTTTTTTGACATGATAAGATAACGTTTTACACCGCATATTCAGAAATTGACACGAAATTTTGCCTTTGGTGTAAGCATTACCTTTAATTTAAATGTATGATTTCTTAGGTTGGTTCTTAGGCTTCATGCCTGACGCACAATATTATTGCAATGACGTCATCAGGCGGTGAGGCAAGCCATTGTAGCGAGAGAACGCCTCTTCTGATCGGAGCAATTCTAATCTAAATTTTAAATTAAGAACATTAGCCTCCACATAAATTTTAATTGAAACTAATATCTGCACAATAGCGATTTACTTCCTTAAAAACCATTACTCTTTGGTTTAAGGTCAATTTAAGGTACAATAGTCCTTAAAAACCTTTAATCTCGAGTTATTCCTACTCGGCTAAACACTAGCTGCTAGAAAAATATCAAATTGTCAAATGGTGATTGTGGCAGCGGCCGCTGGACAAATACATTTTATATATGTAAATTGTTTCCGTCCTAGGACGGGCTGTACTCCCTAGTTGAATAATATTGATCCGAAGGGTGATGTTGTTTCAAAAGGATGCCGCTAAACCTCATTTTGCAAATAAATTCTGTGGCAAAAACCCAAAACAGCATAAGTCTAAAATTTGGATTTTTTAGGAAAACGTTTTTAAAATTAAGAGTTGCTCAAAACGTATGAGTTTTTAGAAATCTGGTTTTTGTAAACGCTTTTTACTGTTATTTCTAGTTTCCGGAATATTACAAAAAATTGATATGATATGAAATCGATTACGGAGATCTCAAAAATAAAATAAAACGTAAAACTACATAACTCGACTTTGCTGTTTTGGGTTTTTGCCACAGAATTATTGAAAGAAAAATTTAATGGTCGAGTTATTTCAAGAAATGGCGATGTCAATTGGCCACCAAGCTCATGTGATTTGACACCGTTAGACTATTTGATGGAAAGTTGATTTATTGCGTGATGGTGATGAAAATAAACGATTTATGTTTTAGAATAATTTTATTAGATTACGTTGATTATGATGCCATGAGACTACATAAGACTACTAGATTTAAAAAACGTATACAATTCAAAAACAAAAAACATTTTCACTGAAGGCGCGCGCGTTCATAAAGACTCAATTCTTTTAATAAGGCGCGTTCACAACAAACTAAATGATTGAACAAATTGATTTCATAAAAAAATTTAACACTCCCCCTCAATTATTAGTTTCCAATAAACCACATAATAATCTTAATTTTTTAAGTTGATTTGCTGCTAGAGGTTTCGTCAACATGTCACCTAACATTTCTTCGGTTGGACATGCATACAACTTCTTTCCTGTCTACATGGTCTTTGACGAATGACCTTCTAGTATCAATATTTTTTGATCGGCTCGAAAGTTTTTGATTTTCGATCAACTTCAAATAGCTTTGATTGTCTTCAAATATTGTTGTTGGCATATCCATTTTTTCACCAAAATCGATAATTAGCCATCTTATCCAAATTGCTTCCTTGCATGACTCCGACAAAGAAACAAACTCAGCCTCAGTTGATGAAAGCGACACGCACGTTTGTTTTTTGCATGACCAGCTTACTACGCCTCCAAACACAAAAAAAATGAATCCACTGTTGAACTTTCTATCTGTATGGCATTCAGCCCAGTTCGCATCGGCATATCCATGGAATAGTTCATTATTATTATTGTTCAGCACTCATTTTAATCCTGATGTCTCTTTTAAATATTTAAGAACACGCTTTAGCTCCATTCAGACGGTTTGTGTAGGTTTGCTTGTACGTTGTGCTAATTTTGATACACTTGCTGAAATATCAGGCCGAGAGTTTACTGAAATATACATACAGCAAACATCCAATAAGTTTCTGGTAACTAACATTTTTTAGTAAAAATTCTGACTGATTTTCACTTTTGTTAAATTAACATCGACTGGAATTTTCGATATTTTCGCGTCTGAAAGGTTAAAATCAGCAACCACTTTATTTATATAACCGGTCTGGCTTATTTGAAAATTCCTATTTTTATCCCTGGTAATTTCCTGTCCAAGATAGTGCTTAATATCACCCAAATTTATGATTTTGAATTTCGATTTTAAAACTTCTTCGACGTATTTCATCTGATCATCATATTTACTGGCTATAATCAGGTCGTCAACATACACTAAAACATTACATATCTTTCCGCCTTGATTCAATATGTACAAGCAAGGATCATTTATACTCTGTTTAAATTTCGCATCGACTAATGCTTGATGTAATGATTCAGTCCAAACCCTCTCGGATTCCTTTAAGCCATATAGACTCCTTTTGAGAAAACATACATAGTATTCCTTCCCGTCAATAACAAATCCTGGTGGCTGTCTCATGAATATTTCCTCTTTAAGTACCCCGTTTAGGAAAATGTTTTGGCATCAAAGTGTAACACTTCCATATCGTACTTCGCTGCCACTGAAAGCAGAATTTTCATTGTCGTTTGCTTTACTACAGGTGCAAATATTTGATAATAATCACTGCCGAATTGCTGCAAGAATCCCTGTGCAACCAATCTCGCTTCATATCTGCTAATTTCACCATTTTCATCAGTTTTCGATTTGAAAACCCATCTACAACCAATAGACTTTCTATTTGATGGTAATGGTATAAGCTCCCATGTACCGTTTTATTGTTGATCTCTTCAATGAGCCTTTTCGGTTGAACAATTATATTTATACGACTCGAGCTGCGAATTGTATCCTCTTCAGAATACGATGTGGTTCTCCCTCAACAGAATTATCGATTCCATTGAAATATAATTCGCTAACATGATTACTCATACTTGTATCTGCATTGAAACTAGTATCTTCTACGTAGTTTTTATTTCTACTTTGGGTTGTTTCCATCACGTTCCCTTCATTTTTCTCATCAAAATACCAATTGTCGAATTTTTCGACAAATTTTACGTCACGGCTGATAACAACCTTTCCATTTGATTGATTTTAACATCTGAACGCTTTCGATTCTTCGTCGTACCCAACTAAAATGGCTCTAATAGCCTTCGAATCCAGTTTTCGCCGCTTCTCGTCTGGCACGTGTACATAGCAAATTGCACTAAATTTCCGAAAATGTGAAACACTTGGTTTTTTGCTATACCAATTTTCAAAGGTGTCTTATTGTAACCATTTCCTGGTAAACGGTTCTGAATATACTTGGCCATTGTAACCGCTTCATCCCAAAATTTCTTTTCTAGCCCTGCATCGATGAGCATACACCTTGCCATATCAACTAGAGTGCGATTTGTTCTCTCTGCTACACCATTTTGTTCTGGCGTAAATGGCGCCGTTCTTTGACTCCGTATTCTCTCTTTCGCCATAAATTTCATTAGATCTTGATTGATGTACTCACCACCTCGATCGGTTTGAAGAACCTTTACTTTGCGGCAAAACATATTTTGTGTCATTGCAACATATTCCGTAAATCTTCCGAATACTTCATTTTTATTTTTCAGAAGATAGATCACAGTGTATTCTGTGATCATCTATAAACGTCAAAATATATCGCTTTCCAGAGGGCGTTTGTGACTGCATTGGCCCGCAAACATCTGAATGAACTAGATCTAGAACAGCTTTTGCGCGATTTTTATAGTTTTCGATGGAAATTTTATGCGCGTCATTTTCCCTTCAAGACATATTTGACACAAGTCCTTACTGCAATCACCGCTACATGGCGAAAATTCAATGTCTTTAAACAATCCAGAAGATCCCAATGATTTCACCACTTCGATATCACGATGTCCGAAAATTTTGTGCCAATAATGTGCGCATTTTCTCTGATGTTATCAACCTTATATGCTCGTTCAACTTCCTTTCGAATGTATAAGTTATCACGCATCTCTCCAATTGCCACCTGCTTTGATCCAAAACCAATTTCACAGCATTGATCCGAGGTGAACGAAACATCAACACCTTTGGCAATTAACTTGCGAACAGAAAGTAAATTTCCACTTATTGACTTATTGATGGGACCCATAACACGTTTTGAATTGTCGCTTTATTCTTTTCACCTATTCGATTAATAACTTCAATTGAAACCGATCCTCTTCCGTTGACATTTGCTTGCTGTCCATTAGCAACGAAAATTTTTTCACGATAATTTGAATACAACTCGGTAAAGATATTCTTGTTTGAAGTAAGGTGATAGGTTGCACCGGAGTCGATTATCTAACCATCTTTCAATTTTGAGGTTACAAATAAAAATTCTGTCGAGTCGCCTTCAATTAAGTTAACTTGTTCTTTTTCGGTGATTTTACCAGATGTCTTGTTGTTTTTCAACCATTCTTTAAACTTCTCACAATTTCGTTTCATATGGCCCTCCTTATGGCAGAAAAAACAGCTCTTGCCACCTTCTGTCTTATATCTTTTGTTATATACATTCAAAGCTACTCCACCATTACTGACATGTCTATCCATTCGACGTTGTATTCCTCAATAAGCTTTGTTTGTACTATACCGGGTGTCAATTCACCTTCAGGTCGCGACTCCAATGTAGTTACTAGCGCGTCATAACTATCCGGTAAACTTCCCAACATTGTTGCAGCCTTCCAGTCACCTGGTTTTATTTCTGACCCAAGGTCAAACATTTGTTGAAACAGCACATTTATACGGCCAATATGCAATTCCATGTTACCGTCGACTTCTAGTCTCAAACGCATAATTTGCTTCATAAATCGAACCATGCTGTTAGCTGTACTTTTCTCGTGATATTCCTTCAAAGAATTCCAAGCTTCATTTGCCGTTGTTGATTCCCGAATGTGGATCAATTGGTCATCCTCCACGTTGAGCCCGATTAAAGAATTAGCGGTCGAATCTTTCTTACTCCAATCATCCAAGGGATCCGGTGCATCCTTTGACGTACACTCCCATACATTTTCCTTTGTAAGTAATAGCTTCATCCGGAATTTCCATATAAATTACTTCGAATTATTCGGTTTCGAAACCGCATATTTATTGTCCATCGTTATTTTCACACTTCGGTAAATACACTCAAATTTATAAACTAATTTTTATTTACACTTGTTCTGGGCCCATAACCTGATGGAAAAAGCGTAATCAATAGTTGATTTATTGCGTGATGGTGATGAAAATAAACTATTTATGTTTTAGAATAATTTTATTAGATTACGTTGATTATGATGCCATGAGACTACATAAGACTACTAGATTTAAAAAAAACGTATACAATTCAAAAACAAAAAACATTTTCACTGAAGGCGCGTTCATAAAGACTCAATTCTTTTAACAAGGCGCGTTCACAACAAACTAAATAATTGAACAAATTGATTTCATAAATAAATTTAACACTATTTTCTTTGGGTTACGTGAAAAGTCAAATCTATACAAATAATTCACAATCGATTCTTGAACTAAAAGATGAAATTATTCGTATCGTTGGTGAGATAGAATATCAATTATGCCAACAAGACATTGATTATTTCAATAAAATAGTGCAAATGGATGTACGAAAAGTGGGTATTTGGCATATATTTTATTCGAAAATAAATCGCAAATTGACAACGCCATCTGAATTTTATTAGAGATTTAAAAAAACGCGCAATTTGAAAAACTTAACTTATCCATAAATTACTCATTTTTACATTTTATGCTCGTTCAACTCTTATAACAATAAAGAATAAAATATCTAAAGATGAAACAATAATCTTTTTTTATTTCGTTTACCTTCCATAAGACAAGGTAGGTAAATGAATTTACCATATTCAGCGGATTTACTCGAGAATTCGATCATTAAAAATTTGGTATAAACATTTTCAATCTTTGACATGCAATCTTGAACATATTTTTTAGATTTCATATTTTGACGGCTGATCTAATGTAAACAGATAAGTATATTCTAACAAATGTTAATTAATTTAAATCTAATAAAATACTAATTGCTATAATTTGTATGGGTTTTGTTCTGGCTGCGCTGAAAGTGGCTCTCAGGTCATTAAATAGATTTATATTTTAATGAATATAATGAGTGCGTATTGGAACATGTAATTATGTGTCTTATAATTATTGGTGCATAACTAAAAATTACAATTAATTAAATTTAATTAATTTATTTGAACCAAAATTTTAACAATTTTCAGTATTTAGAAAAGGTACAATCTTCCATGGCCGACGAGAATATCTTTTTTTATTAATATCAACTTGTTGTATAACCTTGCCTCATTTACAAAATCTAAATACGTAACACTAAAGAAAAACACATAAGAAATACACATTCTGCAAATAAATACACAAAACTAACGGATTATATTACAATCCGCATGCCATATAGGAATCCCCAGCAACAACAAACAAAAAATAGTAAACATAAAGCAAAATTGACCTATTTAAAAAAGAAAACTATATACATAAAGGTAACGCGAAAACAAAATAATATACACGCGCGCGCTACAATAACATTTTTTTTTCTCAATTAAAAGATAAGAATAAATATAATATCGTATTCATACAATGTTGCGTTCATACAAATTAATTTTTTTTACGTAATACATTTAATTTGGACTTGATCGACATTTAAGCAAATGAATAATTTTTGGTGACATCTTTAGTTCAAAAGCAATAGAAAAATTTTAGCAGTAGACGTTTAGGCGAAAAAATATTCACACGCGAAAAATGTAAGCTAAGCATTTTTTTTATCAAAATTATAAAAAAATAAAATAATGAAACATGAGAGTTACACAAGCTAAATTAAAATAATGCAAAACACACAAATTACCGATCAAGCAATTTCTAAAGAAAAAAATATTTTTTTTAACGGATGTATCGTCTCGCTTTTATTTGAAAAAAAAATTTTGAAAATAAAATTGTAATACTAGAAGACAAAGAAATATAAAATAATGTTGTTGGTAATTAACGTAGAAACTTTATGTATATAAGCTAAAAATCTTTCTTAAAAAATATCAGTCCATCGATCGCAGCGCGAAGCGCATGCACGTTTTTTTTAGTCTTTTTTAAATCGCTGCTAAATTAATACGTACCGTAATTAAGTTTATCAAAATTCTGTTCTTTACAAAAATCAATAAATAAAAAAAAAAGAAATCTTATTAATAAGTGGTCAAATCATAGGAATTGTTAACACAAATCATTATAAAATTCAAATAAATAAAGAGTGCTTCAACAAAAGTTAAACACGACATAAACATAATCTGTTATCATTTCTTTTGAGTGTTGCGGCTGTAGCAGATCATCTGTAATTCGAATTTAGCAGACTTATTTAAAGCAGAACTTTTAGTAAGTATTAACTTCACACACAGCCTACTAACAATTCTTCATAAGGCCATAAGACATTGAAGCGCGAACCTCTGTATGGAAAAACAGAGGAGGAAACAGAACAGTGAGAAATCACAGGTTTCCTAGCGACTTTTGTCCGCTTTGGTATCCGACTAGAATACTAAAAACCTCGTGCTCAATAGCACCACTCTTATATAGTTTTACTGTCTAGGCCCGACGATACAGAGATAACCCCCACCAGAGGTAAGTTATCGACGACTCATTAGTTAATTCAATACTCTAGAATACGAAAATACAGAATTGGCCCCCACCAGTGGTAAGCCAACAACAACTCATACACTAAATATATAGCAACAACCAGTGCATAAACTGAACCAAAAACAATTTAATCGACTTAAATCTAACAGATTAGATAAAGCACTTCTACTCATTAGATCCTCACCTCATTAGCTGGACAGATAGATATATTGATCTATAATCAATAATATTCAACATTAACTAGATACAACATCGAATACTCAGTTGATAAAATAGCATAAACATTCTTTGCAACATTAAATACACAAATAGATGTATTAGCATCAAAAATTCTCAACAAACTGTCTCAATCAAATTAAATTACTGATACTGATCAAAGTCCACATTTTAACAATAAACTATACATTCCCACGATTATACAAACGTATATAACGTAACCTCCCTCTCTCCCGCCCATATAATTGTCCTCGTAAATAATTGTGAGATAATGAGCGGTTGTCAAAACTTCTATATGTTATACAGTAAATTAACCGAATAAATTTAAGGGGAATGAGGTTGGAAACGAAAAATCAAGGTGATAATAATTTATCATTCGAGGGAGGAAGAATACATATGAAAATGAAAACCGTAATTTGTCTTATAAGACTCTAACCCTTTAATTCATGAACAATAGGCATGTTTTATTGTCACGAAAGTCTAAACTCAATAATTTGACATAGATTAATGGGATAGAACGTATCATTAGCTTTCTAATAAAAGTCAGACAAACACGGGGAATGATAAATTTATTAGGTATACAGGTATAATTGAATGAAAATGATTTGGTATACTTCAGGTAAATACATATGTACATACCACAATTTTGAGGTTACATAAACTATAATTTAAGCACCATAAAGTCGAATAGCATGAAAATACCACAATGGCGTTGACTGTTCTTGATGTTTTAAAAACAAGCAATTTTAATTACATTTTTTTAGTTTCATATTGTCCTTGTTGCAAAAAAAAAAACAAATAAAATTAATTAATAGTGGTTATTACAATTTTCAATATTACACCTACATAAATACAATCTACGTTGGAAAATAAACTAATAAAGTATATTTGCGAGTATAGTTACTAATTTGCTACATGCAAAGAGAGGTCTTTGGTATAGTTGCTGATAAATTTTAATTGAATTTAGTATCACAAACCACTCTTCCGTCATAAATAAATAGATTTTCAATATTAATTAAAATATTTTGTAAATTAAACGAATTTATCGGCAATTTATATTGAAATCTTGACAAGTGATCAATTATAGAGAGTAATGAACTTAACTTAAATGTGTCGGTACCAATCAACCAAATAGGGCGATGTACTGTCATTACTTTCCATAATTATATAGCTCCTTGATCTAGTTGAACTTCAACCCCAACCACCTCTGCAAATAATTTTTGTAAAAATAAAAAACGGTCAGCTTTTCTATTTAACAAGAGTCTTTTGATCTTTATTCGCATATCAACATGAGTTTGTCTTTTATATATTTTGAATTTGGAAAAATACTCAAATTAAAGAAAAATCTAGAAATGAACAATAAAAATGTAAAATTAATTATTTATTGAAAATTATTATGATTGAATAAAATAAATTGTTGCTGACGTACAAATATAAAATCAAAATTTTTCAATTGTGGAACAAACTATGGAGGAAGCATAATGGTCAATATAATGATTGTTTTCTGTCAGATTACAAATTTTCCACATATTTGCAAACGGATATAAAAAACCACAAATAGAATTATTTGTGGTTTATGTGTTGCACATTTATATTACGATAAAATAATTTGGTACAGTACATTGTATAAAAATTAAAAATTAATAATTTTCAGAACCTTTCTCATGATAATGCTATAGTTTATAGAAAAATATGTTTTAACATTATTAAGAATGGTCAGAAGCTTAATACTATTGACCATAGTAAGTCAGTAGAAAAATGGCATGTAATTACAGTAAATGCAGCATAAACCATAAACGCTTGATGCGGAAGATCGAGTGACTCGCCAATTTCGAGACTTTAATCTCCCTTTGAAAAAAACAGAGCATGCACAATGCAAACATTTTTTATTTTTAACTTACAGGTTTGTATGAATTTGCAACATAACGAGCAAAAATTTTTGTTCGTTATGTTGAAAATTCACACAAACCTGTAAGTAAAAAGTTTTTCATTGTAAATGATCTGTTAGACTGGATCCTTTGTTATATTTCTTAACAAAGGAACATTTTGAACTATCGACATTGCAAAATAAAAAATGGAGTTAGTCTCGGGACCCAAAACAGAAATAAAGCTTAAAGTGTCTAGTCCAACGCATTTATCTAGTTGAGAATCAGAAATTGTTAGCATATCTTGGTCTGAATTAAACTTCGCCGATAGACATATATTGGGCCCAAGAGAGCAAGCTTTTGTAAACTGAATTAAACATGCTGGTGAAGTTTATCCTATATTTATCCTAAAAAAAACAAAACGAAAACTAGATGTATTTGAGTATTACAAACATTTAGGCGGATTTACAATACGAATCATATTAATTATAAAATTTAGAAATAGCAAAGCACAAATAGAATTTAAAAATTATTCAGAAAGAAAGAAATCCAATGTACAGCAATCAGCTTGGAAAAATACCCCTGAAATTAAGAAGAAAGTCCGCAGTAGATTTGAATCGTTATATAACAGTAAAATTGTTAAAATGAATGGATTATTAATATTGGATTCATTGTTTAGGCGTAAGGGAAAGTTCTGTCGTTTTTGAACATGTGCACTTTTATGCATTGTCGATCCTTATCAAGAATTTTGATCTGACTGAAACCGGTTTAAACAGTTACACCCCCGTTCAAAAGTAAAAGACCCCTGCAAAATATGCCGTTTAATGAATTTTCAAGAATCTTGTTCTAAAATTGGATTTTATATTGTTGACAAAAACATGCATTTTTAATTTATCGAGCTATTACAAAAAATAGTATTGATTTTACATTTGTTGTCAGCAAATGCAATGTGAATTGTGCAATGTGGTCTTAAACTTTTGAACGGAGGTGTAGGTTAGTATATGATTGATGATTTATACATATTTTTTCGTATTTTGGTCAGTCTTTTTAAACTTGTAAAACTATCAACATGAGTGAAAAAGTGCACTTAAGATATTGTATGTTGTATGAGTTCTCCAGAAAGGAAATAACGCGATGGACACAAAAAAAAATTGTGTGACGTGTTTGGAGAAGACGCAGTAACAGCTCGAACATGCCAAAGATGGTTTACGAAATTTCGTTCGGGTGATTTTTCTTTGAAAGATGAACCCAGATCAGGAAGGCCGTCAGATATCGATGACGAAATGCTACGCAGTATGATCAGGGCAAATCCCAACTTAACTTCCGTAGAAGTGGATTTCAAGATTACATTAAAAGACTTGGTTTCATGTCCAAGCTCTCTGTTTGGGTGCCACACTTTTTATATGTTCTTCAAATCTTGCTCGTCACAAAAAGGAACCGTTTTTGGACCACTTGGTGATCGGAGATGAAAAGTGGATAGTGTATAAAAGCGTGGTTATAAAATGGGCATATTTTTACAAAGGGGAGACACCACCGTCCACATCCAAAGCAGGTGTATATCAGAAGAAGGGTATGTTGTGTTGTTGGTGGAATCGCAAGGATATAGTGCACTATGAGTTGCTGAAAGAAAATGAAACGGTCAATGTTGATCGTTACTGTTCGCAATTTGGTGTTTTGAATAAAGAAATTCAACGTAAACGTCCATCTTTGGCCAATAGAAAGGGTGAAATTCTTCATCACGACAACGCTAGACCACACGTGGCCAAAAGAAAACGCACAAAAAGTTGCAGATTTGGGTTGGGAAATTTTACCTCAGCCACCATATTCTCCTGGTATTGCACCATCTGCCTATCATCTGTTCAGGTCGCTGCAAAACTTTCTTGATGGAAATGAATTTATAAATTATGAGGGTGCCCAAATGGCAGTGGAAGAATACTTCAAAACAGAGGATTTTTTTTTCAGGGGGTTAGATAAGCTGCCAGAACGTTGGCAGACTTATTGTAACTGACAAAGGACATTATATTTTGGATTAAATTTTAAATAAAGAGTGAAAAAAAAATTTGTTTTTTCTTTAGAAAAAAACGACAGAACTTTCCCTTCTGCCTAAAGGCTCGATTGTATGAACGATGATAGATAATTAATCGCCTGATTTATCATAGTATTAAAGTTCCGATAGTAACGCCCATCACATGGTTCCGAGCAATGTCACGTTGTTCATTGGATAATACAATTTTATACCGAGGATCTAAGTACAAAGCCAAAACAAACTGTCCACATAATAATTTTTTCTCTCGATTAGCAATTCCAATTGACATTGCCTTAATTAAAGCTTCATTTTAATTCATTTTTGAAATTCGTAGTTTCATTTCGATCCAGATGCCGATGAAATCTCCTAACAGCAATTGTTCATCTTGTAACTTAACTGTAGCAAAGCTTTATAGGCTCAAAGGCGGCCACAAATGCCTTTACAAACAACTGGTCATCACATGACAATTTGAGAACTGTGCAATTTTCTGATATTTCGTCACAAAAATTTTGTAATTCTAATAAACGATGCAACATATCGAATGTTGAATTCCATTGTGTACGGCAATCTAACTTGGGTTGCTTGAGTTTTATTGCTTTAATCCTTAAGTACGTCATTAAACGCGAGCTGAAGACTATGAACTGCGCATCTCACTGATGTAATCAAAATGGTACCATAACAAAATATTAATATTATCGGTATCATTGCTTCTCTTATTGTGCATAGCTGTACTTTCATCCTTATTTTCAAGTAAGTAATAGTCTGTTTCACAATCGTCATCATCCGGTTTAGAAGCATTTGTATGATTTCGATCGTTTAATATTTCCATGTCCAAATACAGCAATTTCATTATTTTCGGCATATTTGCACCGCCTTCAGTAGTAATTATGTAGATCTGATCTATTTTGATGTCATACAACAATAAAACTTTTAATAAACCGCCTTTTATATAGTCTTCAGTATGTCGATCTTTCAATTCAAATTCAACCATCGCTAGTCACATCTCTAGTCGCAATTCCATTTTAATGCATATAATTTAAACTTAACTTCCTCTTTAATTTTATTTCGGAAGTTCTCAGCGTTTTCATGTAACGAGGAAAGGCGCAGTACGTCATGGTGTGTCCGTATTCGTGACACTTAAGGGAGAACACCACTGACCTACCATTTTCAAGTGCTTAGTTTCGTATTTTTTTTTTGAGAAATGGGTTGGGTTTAGAGAAAAAAAACTTTTAGGCTATATTTGGCATATATTTAAGTAAACAAAAAAAAAATTTTATGTAAAAAACAAAATGGCGGCGCTAGAGTAGCTTTAGTAGAAGTGATTTTGCCTAGAGTCGCTCCGCTGCACGCAGTAGAAGTGTCTTAAATTTGTTCCTGGAACAAAAAATAAAATATTTTCATGAAATATAATAGTTTTAGCATCGAAGTACATGAGGAAATTAAAAAATTCGAAAAAATAAAAAATTGAGACAAGTTTCAAGAAAAAGTTTCATTTTTCGACTATAATTTTCGTATAAAAAGTTGTATATCTTTTTTAGTTTTTAATGAATAAAAAAAAACTCAGGTACTTCGATTTTAAATCTATTTAAGAAGCTACAGTTAAAATTTCAAGTCGATTGAACAAAAATTGATTGAGTTCTGCTGCGTGCAGATTTCCAAAACACGGTTTCGAGAAAAACGCGTTTGAAGTTTTTGGTATCAATAACTTCTCAATAAGAGCTCTCAGGAAAATGCTTGAAAACCTTCTAAAAAAAAATTTTTTTAGCTATAAACGAATTTGTATCATATTTTTGAGGGTCTAAAGGATTTTTTAAAGGCAAAAAAAAAAATCGATTTTTTGAAAATCTCACAGTGGTGTTCTCCCTTAATGCCCTGAACTGGTATAGTCCTCTTCTTAGGTTCCTCGACTGCGATGGAGTAAATATGTATTTCAGGTTATATATACTGTGTCCTTTCTCTTTTTTTGTACGTGGCTCTAGTTCCAGATAAACCGTTGCTCGATTTAGAAAATTAATAATCGATTTGACATATTTCACCGATAGCAAAGTGTGTTTCGGTTATATTGTTACGTTCAATGCATTGGCCGGTAATTAATTCCGTAAAGTAATATTATTATCGACGTCGCGTCGAGACCATTGCGTTGAACGTCTCAGGAATATTCATATGACAACCCTATTTAAATAAAACCACCAACTGGTTTGTCTTCGGATGAGTGGGGGATGGTATTGTTTTGGTTGGGTATAAAAGCGAATTTTTTTCGATCACTCGGGGGAATAATTGAAAATTTTAAATGGTGATAATCACCATTTTAAATGGTGATTTGATCATCATCAATCGACGTTCGGTAGTAGTTTGTTTAAGTGAAACCCAAAACGTGGGAAAAATATAATTAAATTAGAATTTTAATAATAATAATAAAATTTTGGACAGTATATGTTTTGTTGTGTGCTCTAAATAAATACCAAAGTACAAAATTTAATTTTCTGGTGTAAATAAATACATATAACTCCATAAGTAATTGGATTCATAATACTTAATCGTGTATTATTGTAATTTTATTATAATTGCATTGATATTCATATTAAAAATATTTATATTGATTGTGGACTATTTATAATTATATTAAATAAATAAATTATGTTTTTAATTGTATTTATTAATTTTATGTTTAGATTCCTTATTGTGAAATTTGATTTGATTTTTTTTTTTTATCTTGCGATCAAGATCGATTTCGATATTAAAATATCATCGTCAGTTGGTAATTACTTTTTCTATACTACAAATATAACGGCTATTTTTTCTTCTTTATATCAAAAAATATTTACATATAGAAATGACACCAGGTAATTTCGCCGCTACGAGTTCAGTATGTCGCTGCAATCGCATTTTTTGGTTTGTTACTTTACTACTTTTTTTACAAAAATGTGGGGCGTGTTTACGCATTGTTGTTTATTGATTTTCTATTTTGCTTATTTTACACACTAAATACCGTAATTCTTTAATGTTCAATTCATTCATATTTCATACACAATGTAAAAAGGATAAATTTCGTTTTTGTTTATGTATTTGTAATTAGTTGTATGCTAATTTAAATGTGGTTTACAATTTTTGTACCAAATTTTCTTAATTTTTTTTTTATTTTTCGCCGAAGCATTTATAATTTTGAGTTTTGAACGAATGAGCCCTGGCATTGTATGCATAATTAAATGGTTCGTGGGTTCCAAAATTACACAAGGTGTTTTACTTTTAATTTCCTTTTCACATAAATTAAATATATTTTTTTACACGTTGTAAACAAAATTCGTCTTCTCGAAACAGATAATGATGTTTTGAACTACACCGACAAATGCCGTTGTTTGAACTAATAAACCCCCTTTTACAGTATTTTTAGTACTGGCGATTTTTTATTAGGCTTTTTCTGAAATTTTCTTCGCACATAAAAGATTTGCAATTTCTACAGTTGTGTATTTTTGATACGGCATGTGCGACGTATCCTGCA
The DNA here is from genome assembly GCA_963556165.1 of Tipula helvola. Lineage (NCBI taxonomy): Eukaryota > Metazoa > Arthropoda > Insecta > Diptera > Tipulidae > Tipula > Tipula helvola. The sequence continues at coordinate 158,192,359 of OY744483.1, forward strand.
AAATAAGTTGTTGCCATATCGTTTACAGTTGGATCCATCCATGTTCGTCAACAACAGTGTCTTCTGGTTCTGCATCAGAATCATTAAACTATACTCCATTTTTCTGCATTGTTTTTTGAAAACCGATAAAAAAGAAACCAACAAAAACAAGAAAGAATATTTGAATACCGGTTAAAATTACCAGCCGAAAGTAAAAAATTAAGTCGTAAACAGTCGATAGTGTTTAGTCAAAAATTACTATAGATGCATGGATAGCATTGAAAATATTTGTCAATATTCTTAAGTGACAAAACCTGCTCCTCGTGGAAAATTGTAGAAAACTCGCGAAACCCGTAAAATATTTAGAATTGGTACAAAATCAGCCTCTAGAGTATTATGTCAATAGCTATCGCAAGGAAAAAATTCAATAAAAATTTCTCGTAGGAAATCTAGGAAAATTCGATTTTTCAAAAATCATTAGAACTTTGTATAAAATCAGCTTTAGAGTGTTATATCTTTGTTTTCATGTGATTTGTAAATCGAAAGCAATATTCAAAAACGTCCTGGCTCCACTTAGTTTACAAAAAGTAAACCATGATTTGGATGATGCCAACTTTATTACTGTTTTTACTGATGCTTCGAACCACAAAGACATTAAACTATTCCCAGTTCTTATGCGATATTTTAATGTCAGTAATGGAATTCAAGTTAAATTACTTGAACTTGCGTCACTCCCAGGAGAAACTTCCGAATTAATTACGGAATTGCTTGTAAAGGTTCTCGAAGAACATCAACTTTCAAAAAGCTAGTGGCATGGTTTTTCTAGAATCAGAGGTTCAAGGAATTTCATTACATTTCGCAAGAATAAAAATCTAAACTTATTTCAGATAAATTGCAAAACGATAACATCATTGGATTTGAGTGTGCGGCCCACGTTGCACGTTGTGAACAATGCGTTACAATTTGATGCTAATTTATTGAGTTATGACATTGTCAACAAAATTTGTGGTAATGTGGTAATGAGCCCCAAATACGACAATTTTGCTTGTTGAATAGCCTCCGAGGTGAAAATGAGCTTCGTCGGAAAAGAGCATTTTTCGGTAAAAATGCTCATTTTCTTCCAAGCGTTCCACAATCCAATTAGCGAACCAACAACTTTGCTGGTGGCCATTTTGTTTCAGCTCCTGTACTAATTGAACTTTGTACGCCTTTATACCGAGGACTTTATGCAAAATTCTCATCAAAGAACTGCGTGAAATGTTCAATTCTTGAGCACGATGTTGATCGATGCTCAGACACATTCTGAGCAACAGCTGCAATGTTCTCGGCTGTATGTGCTGTAAATGCACGTGCACGTGTTGGTTTCTCCAATAACAAACCAGTTTCACAAATTGATAAACAAATTGCCTTGTAGGCTTATACAATTTATAGTTAAAATAAAAAAATGAAATCCCAAATATGTATCTACAGGGATGCCAACTTTTAAAAATGCCCCCGAGGACACTACTTAAATATTGGTTATGTACTGTACAAAATACACATATATTTCAAGTGAAATAAGCCCTGCGCCATTGAAATGTTCGGTTTTGATTATTTACTATTTTTTGCAGTTCTCTCATAGATTTTAACTCATTCACTATTTTTTGTTTGTTGTTTTCTTTTGTTTTTTACTTTTCCTTCATACTTCACGTCTTATGACACATTTAAAACCAAAATAAGGATGACTTATTCGTTTAGTTTCAATTAAGTAGTCAAAGAGTTAATTTTAAAATGGGTCGCTCTAGATCAAATACTGACGAAAAAGCCAAAATTTTGCAACTAAAGGCAAAAAGGACACACATTCACAAATTGCAAGAGAAATTTAGTGTAGCCAAACAGCAATTAGAAAGTTTTAAGGCACTATTCCGAAAATCAAACGGTTGTGAGATAAGTCGGCTCTGATGCAAAGAGGAAAACCAACAGATCGAATTTCAGACATTTGGCGCTTAAGCAAAGGTGTGCAACGGCCTTGTAGCTGAGAAGTTAGCTTCTGATAGCAGCAACCGACACTATTTCAGTTCCTACTATGTATTTAAAAAAAACTAAAGGAACTTGGTCTCTATATGCTTGTCGACCTGCGAGAAAATCATTACTGACAGCAAAAATGGGAGCAGCCAGCCTCAATTTCGCAATAGAATAAGAAAACTGAATGCTCGACGACTGGCGTTGGTTCATGTTCTCGGATTAATCCAAGATCAATATCTTGGACCCTATATGTAAGGATAAGTGTTCGGCGAGGAAAAGGAGTAGTAAAACTTTCACCATATGTTAGGGCCTGGGGAGCCATAACAGCCTTTGTTTGATCGCTACGCCTTCTGGATAATTCAGTAAATGGTGGACCCGACTCAATACATTGGTATTCCACTCTTCCACGACGATTCAGCTCCGTATGTTACAGGGCGCGCATTGTGAGTTATTGACGTTATTTGTGACGTAATAATGCTTAATTTTAACGTCTAATTTATGTAGGTAGCCGAATTTAAAAATAGCTTGGGATTGAGTCGTTACCCTGAACAGGAAATAGTCCTGACCTCAATATTGTTGAAAATATTTTGCCTTTCATGGGAAAGAAGATCAAAAAATTCAAGCTGGAAAGTGTCAAAGAGCGGAAAAAACTTATAGAAAAAGTCTGGTTTGAAGAAATAACAATATATTATTTAACCAAACTTTACAATTCAATACCGGTCCGGATTAAGGCCATCATAAAAGCCAAAGGCGGCGTCATTAATTATTGATTTTAAAAAGTGCAATTTCTCTTAAATTATTTTGGTTGAGATGAATTATTTTATTTCTGTTAATCCTTATTTTGAATAAAAATTGCCATTGACAACAACAAACTCTTTTTGAATTGAAATGACTTTGTTAAAACAATGTAAAGACCTACCCAATTGTTACGAGGTAGGGCGGAAATATTCCTTATCCGAAGTTATAGCTCTAAAATATCGGACCGCCGTTCTTTTTTATTTGAATATATTTGGAATGGTGTAAAAATTGTGTTGATAATCAGGATCCATCATTTCTGCCATCTACTTTTGAATCAAACGGCGGTATTTCCAAAATTTACTTTAAAAATTCAAACCGAACATTTCAATGGCGCAGGGTGTATATGTATTTTTTTCCCCTAAACTCAAGATTACAATAACTCTGAAAAAATTAGCTTTTACCGTCCGTTTGCTGATTTAGTGACAGAAATTAAAACAATTTTGCATAAAATTATCGAAACCAAAGGACAGCATATTTAAACATTGTTTAAAAGAATTATGGACGACATTGCTATAACAATTCGCTTATAAGACATACCGATTCAACAATTTCATGTTTTGATACAGATAATTGTTTTTCCGAAATTAGAATTGTATTACTGGTGCTGAAAGCTGAAATTTTCTCTAGAGATAAACATAAGGAATTGAACGATTCATGCATTGCACTAAACATACCACCTGTGGTTTCAAAAAAATCTACAAGCTAATTTTCAATTCCGTTCCCGAACGTGTAATATTGTATTACTGTAGGATTTTCTATTTTTTTGATTCGAAGCACCTACTTTCAATAACAAATTTTGTTAGAAATTATTTATAACGTCTACCGCATATTTCTTGAGGAGCCAATATGTCTGTCACAATCGCCTCAGCTTTGGTTCAGCCACAATTCACTTTATTTCCAATTTTGGTGTTGAAATATTTAGATTTAATTCATTTTATGCAGCAATCTTTGATAGAATATTAAATATGGACAAGTTCTTTTACTGTAGTTCTTCATCAATTGTATCTTTCATATTAAATAATGTAGGACCTATTCCCTTAGTCGTATCGTTTATCACACCAAGTAACAGTCAAATTTTAATATTACTTCTATAAAAAGTATAGGATTTTTTACTACAATTGTCATTTCAAAAGACTTTTTTTGTCATGATATATTTTCAAGTGATCAGGAGCTGTACTGGTAGTCACTTGAAATGATTGTCGTGAAAAATCAGTGCAATGCTCTGTTTTGCATAGAAGCCGTTAAGTTTTTATAGAAATAATATTAAAACTTGACTGTTACTTGGCGTGGTAAACGATGCAACTAAGGTAATCGGCATATTATAGATTACAGCACTGCAACCGGCATCCGGTAATTTTGTCTGGTGATTTTTGGTTCATTCATGGTCTTCTAGGGCCCGAAAACTCTTATTAGAAACTAATATTTCTACACTACATAAATTACAGCACCATTTATCACTTGAAATTTTTATTTTAACCATCTTTTCAATTGCAACCAAGAATCACTGAAGTTCATTGCTTGTTTACTTTTATTTTTTCCAGGTTCATTTGAATTTGATGACATCATCATTTGATGACAGTTAATAAAAAAATAATGAATTTATAAAATTTTTCTAAAAATCAAATAGTCTTAATATTAATATATTATTTAGCTATTAACAGCTTTGAACTTCAATAAAAAATAGAATCTTTAAACTGATCTCTTTTAAAACACAACATAATAAAATAAGAAGTTATGCCTCTTCTTATATAAACAAGAAGTTACTTTTAAGTTTAAATAAGGTTTTTATAGCTTGCTATAATCCGTAAGTAAGTTACAATCGCTACCATAAGAAAATTCATGTCAAATTTAAAGTCGTCAGTGTTTATACAAGTAATAATTAACCAGCAAATTTTATTTAGAAGATTTTTTTGTACAGATAGGCAAACCAAAATAGTTAAGAGTAATTTATAGAAAAATACATTGATAATTGCTAATTGCCCAAACTTAAATGTATTATAATTGTACCTATTACAAGTAGAGATGAGAAATTTATATTTAAAAACCATTTTGTTCTAGCTTTTTTGCGATTTGATTAGCTGAGTTTACAGAGTTGTTTTTGTTTTAAATAAACTACACAATTTGTTACTTTTTTTACCCAACCAATAATATTGACGGGATAAATCTATTTTATTAAATAAATAAACAAAAAATATTACTGGCCGTTTAAATCTATAGTTTAAATATTGTCATTTTGGTTTTAATCATCGATAAGAACACAATTTTGACGAGGATTATGACGAGGATTTTTCAGTATCGACGAGGACGCGAGGACAAAATAGACAAACGAGGACGAGTGGCAACTCTTTTATGTACTTATGCAAAAAACAAGAAAATTGAAAATCCCATATAATTTTTCATTTACTGATTCTCAATTCTTTCCTTATTTCATTTCAACGAAATATGAACTTATTTTAAAAATAAACGGTCCTTATTGTAAATCGTTTTATGATTTCATTTCATTAGATTTGTTGTTGGTTTTGTCATTGTGAAAACAGATGATGAAGATGAAATAAAAAAAAAACACAAAAAAGACGGTAAACATTTTTATGAATGAAAATATATTCTTGGACACAATAACCAAAGACTCAATCCATTTGAGATTTTTGGTACTATTTTTAGGCACTTCGGCTGGTATGTCGCTTTGAAATTTGCGGTGCCATACTCTATATATGTTTACTCAATGTTTATATACAGAAAAAACATTCATACTCCGTGTTTACGTTGATCAGAATTTTTTGAAATAATACACTTTAGTTGAACAGCTTACATTGATTTACGAATTTTGTAGAATCAAATCGTATAACTTGTTGGTTGTGGTGTTAATTTTGGTATTCAATAAATATCTGTTGTTTTTGTTTTTGTAAATTTCGATTTCTTCCAAACGATCCATTGCATCCCCTTTTTTTAATCTAAACAATATTTCCATATTCGAATCCAAATTTATGTAGTTGTGTTGTGTTTCATTTATGTGCTGTGCGAAATTCGAATCGGTTCTGATCTTTCCTATACCTGTTATATGCTCTTTAAACCTTTGTTTAAACGATCTACCAGTTTGACCAATATAGAATGATGGGCAATCAGAACAAGTTAATTTATAAATACCGGTATCTAAAATTGTGTTGTCCTTAAGTTGAATTTTTTGTTCTAAAGAATTTCGGTTTTTGAAAGCAATTTTATAGCCATAACTTTGGAATATTTTTTGTAAATGTTTACTGGAATTTTGATCATATTCTACGCTGATATACCTGGTATCCTGACCACCATCGCCGAAAATCAACGTGGTAAACTGTTGGTATTCAATTTTGCTCCGATATGCCGCATTCATGCTATCAATTTTATCAGGTTGATAACCGTTCTGGCTAGCGATCAATCTGATAACCCTCAGTTCATCATTATAATCCTGTTCGGACATCTTAATACTATTCAATCTTCGAATCAAATGGTTATACGACCACTCAGTAAAAAATAATATGGAACTGGTGAATAAAATAGAGGGAATACAAATACCAGCCAATGCTAAATTTGCTTCATTTGATATTACGAATATGTACTCCAATATACCAATTAACGAAACTTTGGAAATCACTAGAAAAATACTAGTAAACAACAATGTAGATGTTCGGATCATAGAAGAGTTAATCAAATTACTAGAAGAAATTACCAGTCAAAATTATTTCAAATTTCAGAATAAATTTTACATTCAGACTGATGGTCTCCCTATGGGTAGCCCTTTATCAGGTACTTTGGCCAATATTTATCTAAACCATTTCGAAAATAGTTACGTTTTAAACAACAAAAATAAGTTTTACAAAGATGTTAAATACTGGCACAGATATGTAGATGACATTCTGGTTTTATATTCAGGTACTTCCAGACAGTTGGATAATTTTCTAAATTTCTTAAATGGTGTTCATCAAAAAATTAAATTCACTTTGGAAATTGAGGAAAACAAAAATATAAATTTTTTGGATTTAAACATAGAAATTTCTTTCAATCAACATAAATTTAAAATTTATCGAAAACCTACGCAGACCAGTCATACCATCCATGCAAATTCCAATCACCCATATGCTCACAAAATTGCAGCTTACAACCATTTGATTCGAAGATTGAATAGTATTAAGATGTCCGAACAGGATTATAATGATGAACTGAGGGTTATCAGATTGATCGCTAGCCAGAACGGTTATCAACCTGATAAAATTGATAGCATGAATGCGGCATATCGGAGCAAAATTGAATACCAACAGTTTACCACGTTGATTTTCGGCGATGGTGGTCAGGATACCAGGTATATCAGCGTAGAATATGATCAAAATTCCAGTAAACATTTACAAAAAATATTCCAAAGTTATGGCTATAAAATTGCGTTCAAAAACCGAAATTCTTTAGAACAAAAAATTCAACTTAAGGACAACACAATTTTAGATACCGGTATTTATAAATTAACTTGTTCTGATTGCCCATCATTCTATATTGGTCAAACTGGTAGATCGTTTAAACAAAGGTTTAAAGAGCATATAACAGGTATAGGAAAGATCAGAACCGATTCGAATTTCGCACAGCACATGAATGAAACACAACACAACTACATAAATTTGGATTCGAATATGGAAATATTGTTTAGATTAAAAAAAGGGGATGCAATGGATCGTTTTGGAAGAAATCGAAATTTACAAAAACAAAAACAACAGATATTTATTGAATACCAAAATTAACACCACAACCAACAAGTTATACGATTTGATTCTACAAAATTCGTAAATCAATGTAAGCTGTTCAACTAAAGTGTATTATTTCAAAAAATTCTGATCAACGTAAACACGGAGTATGAATGTTTTTTCTGTATATAAAGAAGAAAAAATAGCCGTTATATTTGTAGTATAGAAAAAGTAATTACCAACTGACGATGATATTTTAATATCGAAATCGATCTTGATCGCAAGATAAAAAAAAATCAAATCAAATTTCACAATAAGGAATCTAAAAATAAAATTAATAAATACAATTAAAAACATAATTTATTTATTTAATATAATATTATAATTGCATACAATTACATTTAGAATTAATTATATTGTTTAACGATATAACTGTGTGTACAAATAGAGTTAAGTTTAACTGCCCGTAATCCTGAATTTATAAAAACAAAATGGGTGTGCATGTGTTAAAGACATAACGAGTAAACCTTTATTTTTGTGCAGAAAAATCAAAGTCAAATATTAAAACAAATTAAAAACAATTAATCAAGTTTAGTGAAATAATTAAAGTGTAATCGGAAAAAAAACTATATCTCAATAAAAATTTTAATGTAACTAGAATTCTAAAACTATGATTATCGGTATTCTTATTACAAAGTGAAACGAAAAGGCACTAACAAATTATCAAAATTGTGCTTTTGTTATGTATAGCAAACGTATATAAAGTGCGAACAGTTCAAACATTTATAATATGTGTATTTAGTGCAAACCATCCCAAAAACCGATTTTCGTTGTGCAAGTGTACGTCTTTGTGCATTCGAATAAATAAAACGGACCGATAATTACAGTGATAATTCATAAATATAATAAAAATCTGGTTTTGATACGAATTGAAAGTCATTAATGGCTACTATGGTAATCTTCTTTCAACAATGGCGGTTACATCAATCAACAATGATGCGGTTTTAATCAGCTAAGTGACAAGAATTTGTTTAAATTTTGATATGCACATAAATATTTATTATAAAAATTCAAACTAATTATCTCAACATTTTGGCGTTATTATAATTTAGTTAATTAATTAGTTATTTAGTTTTTTTTTCTTCTTTCAAACATTGGTTTATGTATTTGATTTATTATTCTGATTATTTCAATTATTTTCTTAATTTTAAGCAACATGGTAGTGAATATCGATATTAAATTAGGTAGATTAGCCAGGGTTTAGATAGATTTGCTCACTACTATAATCATATTTGGTTTTGTTAATATTTTCTTTTATTTTTTTTTAATTTTCTTTATTATTTTATTTTTTTGAAATACAAATTTATATTACATTTGTTAAATCTAAATATTTATGGAGTTTCTCGTTTTTATTTTGAGATTTATATTGAGCAATATGGAGTAGGAAATTAAGTCGTCATATAGGATGTGAGGTTATTATAGTTCTCATTAGGTGAGTATTCTCTGTCTGCATCCCTTCTCTCTCATCTTTCCCTCCTTATTTTCTTTCCCATTTATATTTCCTCTTTTCCTGTCACCATTTTCCCCCCTAAGCGGTTTTTCATGATTTTATTATCCTCTAGCAAACACCCACCCCAGCCCTGAGCACTAGTCACGCTTAAATGACCGCGTTGGAGGCTCTAATAAAATATTCAATATTTCAGTTACGGCAGATGTTACTCGGTGCGACGATCTTTGGTGGTCGCTACTCATTCACAATCTGGCCAACCGTAACAATATCTATACAGCCCTCAATTCCTTTTATGGTTACATTCAGTCCCTTTTGACTTTTTAGGTGGTACGTGTAGGACCGTTTACCTGTTTAGTCTCCCTACTAAGGCTCTAAATCCATCCTTCATTTCTTTTATCTTCTACTCTTGAGCCTAGCAATATAAAATTTTGCATCAGTTAATGACTAGATTTTTTCCATAAATTCATTATTTGATACCGCTCTTAAATAAATTGGCACGTTCTTAACTTTTTTGCTGTATAGCTTCAGGAACTTCGACTGCTACACTGGAAAACTTGTTATTGAGAGGTATTTGGTCCCTACCTTCTTCGATCCGTATCGCTTTGCTTCTACTAGTATGTTGCGCAGATCTTGGACTTCGTTTCCGCATATACTGAACAATAAAATGCGTGTTCAATTTCTTTTGCAGTAATTTTCACTGTGTTCAGTATTTTTATTTTTATTAACATCAGAATTTATTAAATTTGCTCTTGAAGCAATTTGTTCACGCGATTTTGTATATAAATAAATTTGCCGTTGATTCAGATTTTTCCCCGGGTGTTTTTGCATTTTGTTTTGGGATATATGCCCATCACTAGCATGTTATACAATTATTTGTTTTCTTCCGTTTTTTATTAAATTTAAAGTGACACAAACACTTAAACGAAAATAATAAATAATTAACAATAAGTAACACTTTACTTTTTAATTTAATTCTACTATGCGCACATCGATCTTGCGTCCAAACTTCATGGCGATAAAAATAAAATTCCGATGAGCACATAACATGGAGTAAAGAACACATGCCATATAGAGCATAGATTGTCACACCTTTATAAATGTTTAATAGTTGATGGAGTAAAGAATGATTTAAAACGCCGTAAACTTACCAAACACTTTAGTTAGGCCTGAATCTTTATTGAATCTGACGTGTCTCAAGTAGAGGCATTTCTTATCATATAAGGTGCCAAGGCCAATGCCAACTGCTATGTAAATAGCATTTGTGTTCAGCAAATGTTTTTCAGAGTTGAGTTTGAAAAGGATTACTAAGGAAGGTGGCACAGTACATACATGATAAATTTTGGATTTTGGAACCATGAATACGCCCTGATTTTCAGACGGCAGATCTTTAAGTATACCCTATGAAAATGTTCCTCGGTTGCGTCCTACATTGTTGAGAGTGTCTAAAAAATGATTAAAATGCCCATACTGGAAATTATGGGCTGATGCTGAATACACCGGAGGCTGAAGAAAATGAAATGAAATATTACGAATAGGTGATTTTAAATGAGATAAATGTGATTTATAGGTTAGATAATCGATTTAGGTGAATTCGTAGCTCTCATTTTAATGCCAAACCTTAATAACTAAGCAAATACGAATATAACGAATTCGAGCACCTGCCGCGAATCCACTTGTATTGGCTGAACAAAAGGATGACATTCGGTATTGTATACCAAACGAACTCAACAAGAGCACTATGAAGAGGCACTTACCTTTAAAATAATGTTAAAGAGGTTGCTGCAAAATTGTCAAATTCTAAAATTTCCACCAAGCTTAATAAAATTGGAACTTTATAATACTAGTAAAGTAATAATGTAAGGGATTCCTCATCTCAAAATTCGAAATCTCAATGTAACTCATTGTGATACAATACAAAATTGATCAAATATTGGTTAATTCATTATTCGTTAGTAAACGTAATTTGAAACAAAACGTCCATGTATCTAAAATATCCCCAAAGAGCTGTTCCGTTTTCTCTTCAAAAGAAGGAAAAATAAGAAACAAAATTTCAAATTGAATAAACAAATCACTGAATATGACATTTGTATCCAATATCCCACCAAATCCATAAAGAATATAAAAAACATTCGCCAAAATAGAAATAAAATTTAAATTAATTTCAAACATGTACTAACTGTTTACAAAAATCTGTACATAATACACATTTTCTGTTTTATACATTCTATTTACCAAAATAACAAAATCATATAATTTGTAAAAATTAAAATAAATTTCCCATTAATTTTCCAATAAAAAAGTCTTCGCCATGTTTCAACAACAAATCAATATGAACAAAGAAAAATAATGAAAATATGGATACAAATAAAATCAAAATTAAATTATAGAAAAGCTTAACAATAAGAATTGAAAATTTTCACTTTTACTTGACTCGTAATTTAAAATTCAGGTTAAACTTCTCACACTGATTGAGATACAACAACCGTTTGAACTTTGAAGATCAATAAATAACTGAAAGCCCTTACAAATACCAAAGAAACTTAATATACATACATACCAGTATAAAAAATTTCACTGTACATATGCCTAAGTGCAAGGAAATGAGAGGAAAATTTCTCAGTAAAATATAAAAACAAAAATTCCCTTTAGCTTAACATTTAACCACGGAAATATATTCACAAAACTGACTTTCTAAATGGAAAAAGAAATTTGAAAATTTTCCTTTTTCTTCTAATTTAAAACGTTATGTTAAAACTATTAATTATTCAAATCTATTTGACGAGTTAAACGGGGAATGCCGGCTCGACGTATATTCCCAAACGAATGTATCCAAAGCTTATGACTGTTTCATTACACGCTTAAAACAATGCATTGATGGTAATACTTCAAGACGTTTAGTGAGCACTAAGGAAATTATCATTAAGCGTTGGATTTCTTCTGCTCTGCTAAAACAAATTAAATTGAAAAATTACTTAAGTAAAAAATTATCTAAAAATTCTAGTAACTCCACTTTGAAAATGCGGCTCAAAATTTTAATTAAGGCTCTTAAACATGATATTTATTTTGCCAAAGCCAATTTCTATGAAAACAAATTAAGCTCCTCATCAGGTAATATTAAAGATAGCTGGAAAGTAGTCAATAAAATTTTGAACAATGAAAGCAAGAAAGAGACAATTACGAAAATAATGATTGATGATAACTTATCAGTAACGGATCAACTTGAAATAGCAACGTTTTTAACAATCATTTCGTTAACTCGATTCTTAATTTGAAAGAAACTAATAAACCTGATGACCAATTAAGTTCTGATCTTATTTGGGAAACTGATTCGTTTGAAATTCTAAACTTCATATCTCAACTCAAACCGACTTCCACATCGGGCAATGATGATGTTAGTAATTTCTTATTAAATTTGGTATTTTTCCTTCCAGACTAAAACAAGGAGTTGTTATTCCAATATTCAAAAAGGAGATAGAAAAAATATTGTTAATTACAGACCAATTTCATTGCTTTCTGTATTTGGTCAAATTATCGAAAAGCTAGTCCATTTAAGAGTGTCTAAATTTTTAATGAGCACTAGCTTTTTACATAATAACCAGTACGGTTTTATGAAATTTAAAAGTGCTGAAAACGTTTTATTAGAATTTACAAATTTTTTATACAAAGGTCTGGATCAGAGAGAATCGGTTGGCTGTATTTTTGTAGATTTGACAAAAGTATTCGATATGGTAAATCATAATCTCTTACTAGAAAATCTTTCCTATCATGAAATCCGGTCGGAAACGCCGATCGTCTACACTGTAAAATACCACCGCTAGCAAAACCAAAAGGGACTGTATCATGAAATGGGGCGACATCATGAAACCCGGTAGCGGCGGAATCCCGACGGAAACCGCCCGGCCCTGCAAAAAACGGTATCACAAACACCACTTTCACAGTAAACTTCCGTCAAAAACCGTCCGTCAACTAATATCTAGCGTTCCTTTCAAAACCGGACGATTTCCGTCAAAATTCCACGGCTTCCACACTTCATGACATCGCCCCATTTCACGATACGGCCCGCCTCCCGATCGAATCTGCTAGCGGTGACATTCCACAATACAAACGACCGGCACTTCCGACCGGATCTCATGATCCCACCGCTGGTTTCCGTGGTGTTATATTGCAGTGGTTTCGTTCCTATTTGTCCGATCGTTCTCAGGTTGTTAAAATTAATGATGCTTCGAGTCAAGGTATAACCATTATTGATGGCGTTCCGCAAGGTTCTGTACTTGGTCCTTTGCTTTTTTTAATTTACTTAAATTCTATTTGTTATATTGACTTTAATTCTGAGTTGATAGCTTTTGCTGACGTCCTAGTGTTTCTCTATAAGCACCCTATTCGTAGCACAAACATTCAACATATGAAATCAGATTTATGCCTCCTAAAGGATTTATGCCTCCTAAAGGAGTGGTATCTTGCTCACTCGTTTTTGTGCACTAAAACCAAGGGTACGTTTTTCAAAATTAATGATGCTACTGTTGTAGTTCCGATCATTATGTATCATGATGTGAAATGTGATCAAACTGCTTGTATTGACGATTGTTTTAAAATTGAATTCGTTCAATCTTTCTAATATCTCGGCCTACCCATTGATAAATCGATGCATTGGAAAACCTACATTGATTCTGATTAGGAAAATGTATATATTACGACAAGTGTGTCCGGTAGGCGTTTTAAGAACTATTTATTTTGCCCTTGTGGAGTCGAAGTTGTCGTATGGACTAGTGTGTTGGGGTGGTACTTACTATGCTAGGATTTGTCCACTTATTATAATGCAAAAACATATTATAAGAATTATTCTTATGCTCATTGCTCCACGTTTATCTGCTTCGTGGACTTTATTCCAGTCTTTGGAGATTCTTCCTTTTAAGCATTTATTTGTGTTCAAAATTATGAAAGCGTTTTTCATTATTAATGTCAATCAATCAAATGTATTTACTAGTTACAATTTGAGAAATGTTCAGTTTATTCGTCTTCAGAGATTTTCAACGACCAATTTTCAAAATTTTTAGTTCTTGCTCCGAAAATTTTTAATAACCTTCCGGTTGAATTGAGAGATTGTCGGAAACTTATTAAATTTTCATCTGGCTTGAAAGTATTTTTATTTTGTGACTCAAGTGTGAATAGTTTGATGCATTTTCAGGTATGTATAGTTTAATTTTAATGTATTATTGCATTATTGTTTTGTTTTAATTTTTTAGTTTTATTCATTTAATAATCACCATTGGATTATGACTAATATGATTATAATAATAAATAAAGCCGGAATTTTTGGGTCAGAATTCCGAAACTGTTTTCTGATACTTCTTCATTGTTTAGTTGCGCTCACGGGTATGGCCTCAACATATAAGTTTTAAGCGGAAACGCTTCATCTGCCACAATTACGTGTGGCATTTCCGTATTTGTGTTTGGTAGCTTACGGTTCCCTGGTACTTATAATTTATTTAGCGCTAGGCTTTTGCCCAACTTCGAATTTGCAAAAATACTTCCGTCGAGGTTTTTACCATATAACCCTACATCAACAGCTATAAACCTGTAATTTGCATCTACCAATGCCAACAATACAATAGAAAATGTTTTTTTTTTGTAGTTGTAATAAAGGGAGCCGCTATTAAATGGAGCTGTAATCGTGACGCTCCAATACAATTTGGAAAGTTCCACTTTGTCCAAAATTCGTCTGCTATTTTTAGCCACTTTTCCTCATTCGGTATTGGCATGAATTCAGACAGCATAATTTTAATTATGACGTCGCATATTTCAATAATAATTTTGGAAACTGTAAAATGTCCTAGTCTATAGCTAAATGCTATGGTTTTATATGAATCACCAGTACTTAAAAATCTGCAAAAAATAAATTATTTGATTAGTTTTTCTTGTTAAAATTTTATTTCTTTTTCTCTTTCAGGACCAGAGTTCAAGAAACAATGAAATAATCTGAGAGACGCGTACCGCAGAGCAGTGAAAAAGAATAAGGAGACTAAAAGTGAACAGAGAGCAACGCAACAAAAAAATGGAAGTATGAAGAATTGATGTCGTGTTTGGTACCCTATGAGAGAGAGGGAAACGATTACGTCTATCGCTATTGATTTGGGCCAAGATACATCTGATATTAGGAAAAATGATGAAGTAATCGTAGAAAGGTGTAACTCATTTGAAAGAAGTGAACGCGTTTCACCCACTGACCGGACCCCGGTCAAAAAAAAATGCGGCAATCTAAGAAACAATGAAAATCAAATAAACATGTTTTTCAAGATTATGGCTGGAGATTTTAGTTAAAGTACGAGTTTTTAAAATAGTTTCGGAGATGGAAATGGAAGATCTAGTACAACAACAGCCATTGCAACCTGTTGCATCAGCACCCAGATTAAGCTACAGTTCTGATAGTACAATAATGCACTCGCCATCACCTGTTGCTGCAACAACTTGCACTCCAATGAAAACTTAAAGACAATTTGAGTTTGATTCAAAGAAATTACAACCAAAACAAAGGATTCAACAACGTGTTAATAAAAAATCGTGTTCGACTAAATCTATAATTAGGTCGTTGACTGCAGTAATTAATGTTCACCAATAAATTCAATAAAATTTTAAACACTAACTATTATTTTTATTTTCATTTATTTTAATTTTATTTAAACATAACAAGAAGTTGACGAGATGACTTCTGTAATCGATATAATATATTGTTATTTATTTCAAAATCCAAAAGATATAAAATTTGTTTCCCACCAAAAGTTAAACCCATACCAAATAATAATTTAATAATTCGACACTAATTCGATCAAAGGGCTCAAGCGACACTTATTCTGAAATTACGTTTTTAATTGTTTATTTTTCTCCGCTTTGTTCTCTTTCCATAACTGTAAACAGAAAAAAGATTAAACAAATTGGTTCCGTTGTTTTTACCATTTTTCTATAGGACGAACGGCACAAGTTTGTGGTTTCGCTATATTTTTTCAATGCAAGTGACTCAACTCAAAGAATCTAAAAAATTTGAAAATAAATATTTTCGGTTTAAATCTTAATTGGGGTTAGTTTTAGTAAAAATAGTGTTTCAAAATGCTTCTTTATGACGTTAAATAATTTGAAAACATATTTGCTGATCCTGTTTTGTTGTAAATATACCCTTCACAGTATTTCGTTTCTGGTTCACAATTTACGTTTTGTCGCTTAGGCCCTTTTATTAAATTAGCGTCCTTAGGAGCGTCCTTAAAGTTTACATTGATAAGAAATGAAAAGGATGGATACAAAATAGATCATCGAAACAAGACTTCATTGATAATTGCCTTATGTACGCATCACAAGCACAATAGTATTTCGATCATGATATTGCTTTATGTTTCTGTGGAGATGTATTTGATTACGGAATAATATTTTGTATTTCTATGGTACAGAGTATTGACGTTAAAAATTATATAAAACTAGCTGAGCCCGGTCCGCCTTGCTGGCCCTAAGTAAACCTTTTCTTTTGTATTGTCTCTCGATTTAAATAGATGTCACAGCATTTAGTTATTGAAAATTCATTTTTCGTATATCTGTACAATAAGTGCATTGTATTAGAGTGTAAACATTATAACGGGAAATTGATTTGGAAACACACTTTCAATCAACTCTTCTGTTAATTGGAGAATGGTACAAAAATTGTTCGGCAATGTACTCAATCCATTTGTATTATCGACTCGAACTTTGCCATTTCCAATATCTAACAATTGCTTCGAGAATCGATCTGCCATTGGTCGTTGTGCAGTTGAACGCGCATATTTATGTTCAATGTCAATTGTTGCACATGTCGCCACAGAAGAGAAGGCTTGCATGCATTGATCTCATCCGCCGGTGTTGATCGTGGAACAACAGGCAATATTTGACGAAAATCGCCTGCCATAATATTAATGCATCACCAAAAATTGCATGATTCTGACGTAGATCTTGCATTGTACGGTGTAATGCGTCCAGCGATTTTTTATGCGTCATTGAACATTCATCCAAAAGAATAATTGCTTCTTGTTGCAAAACTTTTGCCATCGCAGAATTTCTTGAAATATTGCACGTGGGATGTTCAATCACCTGTTAATTTGAGAATAATTATATTTTACAATAACATCGATTAAATTTTAAAGTGATCAATCAATAAATATAAGCAAACCTGCACATTCAACGGCAATTTTAATGCAGAGTGCGCTGTTCCTCCACCATCCAATAGAGTAGCAGCGATTCCCGACGAAGCAAGTGCCAATGCAATTTTTCATATATCACAAATGTTTTTCCCGTACCACCAGGCGCATCCAAAAAATATAATCCACCGACTTCATTTTGTACAGCTTGCATGATGGTATCATAGACATGTTTTTGATGGTCATTTAATTTGGGAACATTCAAATTCACGAATGTTTGCAGTTCATTGGGATCATACTGTTGTTCACGTTGCAGTTCTCGATCAAATAAATCATGCATTGGACGATTGGGTGGTGACAAACCTAATTGCCCTCCCCCATTCTCTGGAGTGCAGTGATTAATGGATTGCTGCTGGAACTAGAGAGAGAGGGGATAGGGGTTGTAGCATATGCTGATGATGTAGCGATAGCTGTCTCAGGCAAATATCTAGATACGATTAGGGATGTTATGCAGAATGCACTCCTGATCGTTACGAAATGGGCCAGCAAGTGTGGATTGGGGATTAACCCGTCCAAAACAGAGCTGGTACTATTTACTAGGAAATATAAAATTCCGGTGGTTAGCCCTCCTATCATAAACGGCAGCGGACTAGTTTTTGCTGACCGAGCGAGATTTCTGGGCATAATCTTTGATAGTAAGCTCAGCTGGAAGCCTAACACTTTGGAAAGAGTGAATAAGGCTATTGTAGCCTTATACTCGTGTAGAAACGCTATAGGTAAGAGATGGGGCTTGAAACCGGAGCTGGTATACTGGCTCTATACCGCCGTGGTAAGACCTGTGCTAATGTACGGGGTGGGTGTTTGGTGGCCAGCTCTAGATAAGGTAACTTATAGAGGTATGATGGAGAAGGTGCAAAGAACGGCCTGTATGCTTATAAGCGGGGCGCTTAGGACAACACCTACACGCGCTTTAGAGGTTATGTTCCACCTTATTCCAATCGACCTTTATGGTAAACAGATGGCAGCCAACGTGGCTACGAGGCTCTTGGCTGTCTCTCAATGGAAGTGTCTTCAGGTGGGACACTCGACGATAGGTAGATTCGCTGGCGAAGAACTGGCGAATCTGGATTATATTACACCAACGTTGTGCTTCGATAAGGGTTTCCGTACCATCTTTCCCTCAAGGGAATCCTGGAGAAACGGATCAATCCTGGAAAACGAGGCAGTGCAATTTTTCACGGACGGCTCGAGGCTAGACGATCAGGTAGGAGCCGGAGTCTTCTGTGATAAGCTTAATGTTAATATTTCTGTTCGTCTCCCTGACTACTGCAGCGTGTACCAGGCTGAAGTGGTGGCGATCGGGCAAGTCATGACATGGTTGAAGCATAATGTGGTATCCGGGAGGGATATCGCAATTTATGTGGACAGTCAGGCAGCGATCAAGTCACTTGGGGCAGTTTGTCTGAAGTCGCGGGTGGCGCTGGATTGCCGATCATCTCTTAACGAGATGAGCGAGTATTTCAGCATCCAGATAATCTGGGTCCCGGGTCACTCGGACGTCACGGGGAACTGCAGGGCGGACGAACTAGCTAGGTACGGTACGACTCTCCAGATGCAGCCGGAAATGGTAGGTCTGGGGAGGCCTATGACAGTGCTAAAATGGGCGCTCAGTAAAAGGGCAATCGCCTTGACAAATGAGAGGTGGATCAACACTCTCACGTGCAGGGTAGCAAAGCAAGTTTGGCCAAAACTGGACTTGCGGCGCTCCAAGGTACTAATATCCCTGGGAAGACAAGAAATAGGATTGGTCGTAGGGATAATGACAGGTCACTGCCTTTTTGGAGAGCATGCGAGAAGGCTGGGGATACAGACGAATGACTTTTGTAGAAGTTGCATGGACGAAGAGGAGGAGGAGACTTTGGAACACTTCCTATGCTCATGTCCGGCGCTATCATACAGAAGGCATAAGTATTTGGGTGTGTACGGTATGGACAGCCTTTCGGAACTCGCGGACTGTGGAGTGCGAGATTTATTACGCTATATAAATAGCTCTGGTTGGTTTCAACGGGAGTAATGGGGAGATGGGATCCTGTGGTATCACAACGGGCCATTGCTGGCCTAAGTGTGCGATAGCAGCCACTTCAACCTAACCTAACCTAACCTAACCTAATTGCCCTAATGCTTTATTTGCAATCGTTAGGCACATATCTTCAATCGCTATCAATGCTTCATTATACATTTCCAATGCGTTTCTTGTGTGATGACGCATTCCAATCAAATAGTCTTCTGCCATAAAACCTTTGTATTCAAGTGGATTTGATGGAAAACATGTTGATATGATTATGGCATATAACATACGTATTTGATGTGGAGAAGAAGCAATCGTTGCATCATGAAGCGTTAAATCCCAATGCGCATCATTTTCAAGTAAACCTAATTGCTCACATGCTTCACGATACGTCACACATAAATGACCATTTACTCTTCGCAAATGTTGAAATGAACGTGGTCCAACAACATTTACTAACAACAACCGTAAATAATAACATTCTGCATTGTTTGGATGAACTGTGTATAATCTTCCCATGGTATCTGCAAAAAAAACACCCGGATGGCCATCAACAGGTGTTCCTTGTTTACGTCGTTGCCATTTCTTTGCAGTCCAAGTGTTACATCTGAATACAGCAACGTTCTGGCAAATTCGTCGCTTTCACACAATTGAAAGAATGCAGTTAACGTTGTTGCTGGTGGCTGTGCTGCTCTTTGCTGTACATTTGCATCGGTAAAATACACACGCTGGCCATTTTCAAGATGAACAGCCAAATGAACAACAGCAGGATATCGCTCATGAATTGGAAATGAATAAATTCTAATTACTCCAAAAACAGCCATATCACTGCCTTTATTCACATATTTGCAAATGTATTTAATCGACTTCACTGAATTACAGTACTCAACATTTATGTGACCCTGAAATACTTTTGACAATAGTGGAGAATAAGGCACAATCCAACGATTATCAACTTCAATGTCTTGATTGCGTATTTTAATTGTTGCTGTATGGCCATTATCCTCCGGTGACCGACGTCAGTACAACGGGTATCCATCGTCACCTGTAATTGTATCCGAAGTTAATGCTCTTTGATACCGTCTTGTACATTTTCCATCGATCATGCATGGTGAATTCATATTTATTTGACCGCAAGGGCCATGGATCGTATTTTTCGTGACAACTTCAAATAATTCTGGATCGCTGATTTCATCTGGAATTTCAGCTGATATAATGTTATCAATTTGATCGGGTATTATTTTACGAACCAGCCATATCAAGATGTGCGCGTGCGGCAGCCCTCTCTTTTGCCATTCAATCGAATACATCCAGCAACGCACCTCTCCAAATATTCGCAATTTGATAACCAAATCCATCAGTGCTTTTACTTTCTGTCGAAATACACGTGGTTATATCGCGTCGATCTGTTGGATTCTGACCATCAAATAAATTGTTTTTTATGTCAGCCCACTGTGGATTGCATGTGAATGTTATGAATAGGTCTGGACGACCATATTTGCGAACGTATGACATTGCATCTTGCGTATATTCGTGCATGTGGCGCGGACTGCCAACATATGTCGATGGTAATATTGTTAAACGTCCGATATCATTAACATTACCATCATTCACTATTGCATCTCGCAAGTGTATGTATTCTTTCGATCGCAATTTGGATTATTTGGCGCTAATTAAGGCGTTCTGCTTCAATTTTCGCATACATGTCATTATGTCAACAGCGTATTGGTGGAAAATGTTGCCACATCGCATAATTAAGTTGTCTTCTTGTGGGCGAATCTCGAATCTATACGAATAATAATTCATCCCACTAACTTTTTTTTCTACCTCACGACCTATGATGAATACATTATCAGAAAATTAAAATGATGTCTTCTTGTTTTGAAATAAATAAATTGAATTCATACACATATATTTTACCGGTTCGTGGATCTATCATTCGTATATTGATATGATAGCCGTCATCACCTTTCCAGTGCAATAATGGATATTGTAATGCATCATAGCTGCGGTGAAGCTCTGAAACATGCAGTAATTCTTCATTTCTTCGATGTATCACAATATCGCGAGATTGAAACTGGTCTCCAACAATATTAAGTTATTATGTAAATATATACATACAATCGACACTGGATTTGTAGGATCCACAGATTGTTCTGTTAAATTATGTAAATAAATAAAAATAAATAAATTACAATGGCCACTTCATCAATTGTTGGTGCATTAAATCGTCTCGCATACTCTCCAAAGGGCATTTTGTCAGCCCTGATAACGATTCTGTGATCATCAGATGGCATACGATCGAGAGCGGTTTTAAACAATCGAATTAATTCATTGTGCTAATGTAAGAATGTTTGAAGTTCAGAAACAATTTGTCGCCTTGCGACATTCCACCAATATTGGCATGTTCACTATAATCATTTTCGCTGTTGTAAGCGAAAGCAGCATATTCCATCTCTTGCACAGTACGACGTGAAAGTCGTATCATTCGTCTCGATGCTGGATTTAATGGATTTGGATCTGCCGATCTATGGCGACGTGCGTTTCGTAATTGTTGTACTTGATTTTGTTGTGAGTGTTCCTCTACACTTTACGCTCTCCTTTGATTAAATCTATAGGTAGAATTACGCGTACGTCGACCTATAGTTGATCGTCTTGTTGGTGGCATTTTTTCTAAATCAATGAAATTAATTCAAAATGAATTAAGGATTGTTTATTTAAGAATAATTCAAAAATGTATTGTTGTTGTGTGAGTGCTGTTACGCGTTGCATCCAATTAAACTTTCCCAAAAAATTATTAAAGTAAAACAAATTTGTTTTGTAAATCACTTGTAATAAAATTCCAATTGGAAAGCAGCGAATGTATGACCGGCTGTATCAAAATCCAAGAGTGAAAGAAAGTGATTGGCAAACATGTGCATTTTGACAGGCTCATCTGTTTATCATTTGTATGTTGTCAATCAAATGAATGTGTGTATTTATGAGTTTGTGTATTAGTTTGGATCGATTTTTTTCGTTAGGTCGGACCGAAATTTAAACTTTTTTTTTTTCAAAAGTTGAATTAAAATTTTTTCAAGAGGGGGGCTGGGACCATACCCAATCGATCAGAAAGTGTGTGCATAGGGTGGGGGGGGGGGAGTGAGTGTGACCTTATTTTTTCGCTCAGACGCACTGTTTTCGAGATATTTGCAATTTTTCGATTTTACGTGTATTTGTTGTTGTTTTACAAAGAGCGAGTTCATTTCAGGAAAAAAATCATAACTCGAGAATGGGTGGACCGATTTTAGATTTCAAAATCAACTAACCATCATCACTCCTCCCTGCACCTTCCCTAAAAATGTTATGGCAATCGGTTGAGCCGTTCTCGAGTTATGGAGTGACAATCAAAATGTACACTTCTTTTTATATATATAGATATAGGGTGCAGGTAGTTGAAATTGGAAATTTTAAAATAAAATGATTGTACACATATTTTGTGTGAACTATAATAAAACTATAATTTTATTTAGTTCGCTACAAATCCATTGAAATACACAGACGCTCACCTGAAGACTACTTGCAGTCACCATCATCTGTTACGCTAACACGTGATATAATGCCAACTCATCCATCAACGCCTGTAAGGTCACTTGCAACAGCATCATCTTCTCCAACAGTGTTAATTGTAGGTAGAAGCTTTTTTTCTCCCAGGTTGAAGAATTTTGTAATTTTGTTTGAATTACTCCGGCGTGCGGCTTATTTATGCAATTTTAAGTTCAATCGGTGAAAATTCGTAGAAATTTTGTTTTTAATGTAATGCATAAATTGCATCAACAATGGAGAATATAAAAAACAAATGCACCACTGAACTTTTACACTTTATTAAATTCACAATAATAATTTATGGTTAGCAATTTTTAAAATATATATACAAATATTTATTAAATTTATAATTTGTTTAAATATATTTTATTTATTATAATTATTCAGATTTATAATATTTTATTATTATTTAATTTGATCTTACTCGCACGCCGACCGAAAAGTAACTAATTACAAAAATAGAAATTACTAACCACTGAGATATATACATGGATACGGCATAGGCAAAAATTCATGGTACAAGAAAAAAAACGAAGAAGAAGAAAAAAAGCTTGCGTCTGTGTGACAGAGAACGTATTTATTTTCCTTCTCTTGAATTAGTTTCGAATTTTCCTAACCTTCGTACCACGATAATTACATAGTAGGCTATCACAGTACACATAATAAGGTAATATACTCCGATGTTTCATTTTCGTTCTTTCTTGCGCATCTATGTAAAAAAAATATTTAATATGGCGGATATAGTGACCAAACAAATCGTGTTTGTTAGTTTTGCGTAATAATTTTGAGTGTTGAGTGAATATAATTAAAATTTTGTGAAAAATTCTACTGACTTTAATTCAAAATAATTAACAATGTATCATTGTTTAAATATTTCATAAACTTTCAGTCACGATCTCCGCCATTGTTGTTGTTGTAATTTTTTGGCATCCTGCGCAATATATTACCTGTGGTAGGCTATGACCTTCGAATCAATAAATGCGCGGTTTTTTTTTTCAATACACTAAATTGTTCTTTCACATTTTTGTTTTTACAAATGTTTAGTAAACAAGTTTGTTTATGTTCGAAAGTTTGACGTTTCAAAATAATTTCTTTTTTGTTTTTATTTATTTTCCAGGTGTGTATTGAAAATTTCAAGGAAAAATAGTAAGAAATAATTTAAATATTTTGCGAAAATAAGTAGTGCAATGTGTGAATAGTTCAAATAATGCTTCAATTAGTTAATCAGTCTCAAATACTATGCATGTTTAATGAGTCAAGTGCAAGTTTAATGTTAACAAAATTATTTTCGAATCCAGTACGGCCCTTTTTCGGAATTAGCTTTTTAGAGTGTGAGGCATATATAAAATGAGCGGTACAACTAAAAAAAAAAACTTGTACCATTCGTTTTTGCTGTTTACTATGATAAATATTTTGCATGCCGTCTCCATGTATATATCTCAGTGTTACTAACACAAAAAAGAAAAAATTTACTATATCGTACAGTGTACACCCGTTTGATTGTCAATCCGCTTGCGGTGACCTTTATTACAAACAATACAAAAACAATAAAAATAAAAAACGGACTGACCACCAGTGATGGAAATTGGATTTTTTTGAATTGTACTGAAATTTGAAATGATATTGTACTAAATTGAGTTGTTTGTACTTAATTTTTTTTAATGTTTTGTTTATTAGTATACCCAATAATCGCAACTACCGGTGAGAATTTAGCTGAAAATATGATTGCTTTAGAAGAACTTTTGTTGGTCAGGTTCAAAACAATTTTCTCCGTAAATCTATAAGTCTTTGATACTCCCGTTAAACAGCAATAATAATCTTTATTCAATTGCTCTTAAGAAAGCTAATTATTTAGCAACCCAAATTGCATAAAATTCTTATCTGCAAAGAAATAAAATTTAATAAATGAGGATGGTCTCCGTAATTGCCCGCAAGAACTGCCTTACTTTAGAACTGCCTTTTTCTTTTACCTTAAGGTAATAAAATAAAAGTTTTAGAGTCAATTTTTTCTAAAGTTATAGATGGTATATAGACAATAATAAACTCTATAAGGAAAAATAACGAATTTGTGATTAATCTCATATTTTTTTCGGCTACTCTTGCCTCACTGACTCTTGCATTGTTATTTTTGAAAGATGATGAAAGCCAAGCTTTATAATCTAGGTACCGAACTGACAATTTTTTTTGTGATACAAATATAGAATTAAACTTCATCCACTATCATCCCTCATCATTACGTATTACGTATTAACGTTCCATCATTATTACGCCTCGAAAGGCTAAGCACCTTGGTTTTCACTTTGACATTTAAATTTAAATCGCGAGGTAAAACTGTTGGTCCAAAAAATTAACAATTTCTGAATTTGGAATGACCGCAATAATAGCATCAAGATCAACATACCGATAAAAGAAGGTACTTCTGACGGAAGATGCATTGAACATTTCAGTTTCCACACGTTCAATCAATTAGTTTGCCACCAATCACTTACCTAAAATATCTGTCGCCAAAACTAAATTACGTATGATCAAATTAAACATAAATTTTAACGCTTCCACAAAACTAATTAACTCCAAATTTGTATTACAACTTGTTTTAATTTTATTCCAAAATTGTTTAACCAAAAATATTAGCCAATATGAGTCAACGTTCGTGAACAACGAGACCACATCTAAAGCAATTTGTTTGTATAGAGGTAATATCTCTAAAATGCTAATTTTGATTTTACTATACACTATTCTCTATGGGTGTCAAATAAAGGAAGTTCCCAAAATTCAGCTGCTTCCCTCGCTTTGTAAAATAAATATAAAAACTCCACTATGTCAGGTTATGAAATCGACCATTGCGCATCTTTTTGACGAATTATCTCAAAAACTCAATTTTTTGAGTTGCGTTACTTTTCTATGCCATGAGCGATATATTTTGAATTTTATTTTTAAAATCTTCCGCATTTTTTACAGCCGATATCAGACAAATATTCAGATAAATTATTCAATGGAGAAATAGCTTACGATTGGCAAAGGAATACCAACTTTGTGCACTTTTGGTAGACCATACATACGCGGGGTTGTACCATGTTAATTTTTGATGAATTTAGCCAAATTTTTTATTAATTTTTCCCGAACATCCCCAAGACCCAATGATTATTTTGACAGAATTGAAGAAACACAAACTTTTCGAATTTCTATGTAAGTATTGTTGTCTGACAAGAGTAACTCAATTTTTTCTGTATACTCTATTAGTCTATTGGCATCATAAGTACCGTTAATTTACCCTTGTCAGTTTTCAATAGTTCAGTTTTGCCTTTTGAGCATCTCGAATTTGTTAGATTTCTTCCATTCCTAAAAATTATTTTCCTAAATAATTATTTGGCTTAAAACTTGTTAAAATTTTCACCAACCTATTTCGAATCACATTATGAGCCGTCTGTCTGCTCGAGATTACATCTGCTATAACTTTGTGATAAGAACCAAATTTTTTTTTTAAAGATAATTAAAATTATTACCTAACTTAAAAATTTTCAAAATGCCCAGAGGAATTTCCACATCTTGTAACAATTTAATTTAAAATTGTTACTGGGGTGCAAATGTAAGTGATTGTTTCTACTCTTGATGTGTTGCGATATATGTATTGGTCCATTCAACGGTTTATCCCGGTTTTTTTTGTTTGATTGAGAATAAGCGGGAGCATCAAAAGGTGGGGGATTATATTTTTTGGTGTATAGAATCGCCGCTGGTCAGACGCGGGTAACTGATTACAAACAACAGCATACCGTTGTCCAGTAAAATAAACGGGCGATAATCACGGGTTACCAACGAAAGTTATCATATATGAAAAAGGGTTTGTCGAGCAGTATACTATCAACAAGAGGTACCAAAATGACTATACAGCTGTATTTAATACCTACTCCCGTGGTGTTTGTTTATCATCTTTATTCTACGATAAAATCATAAAATTCATCAAGTGAGAGCATCAGCTGATACAATGGGCGCTTTCAGAGCACCAAACAATTGGCAACATGTTGAGTAAAATCACGGCCAACGCTATGAAATTTAAGAACTTTATTAGTAATTCAAATCAAATTAGCAATGATTTCACTAAACATGATGCCAACAGTTTGCGGATCTGAAAGCGCCCAATTGTTTCACAGCGAGAACAACAAAGTTCCAGTCACCGGATATACGCAGGCTAAGATTTTTATTTTATTTTACTGTATAAACCTTTTATTTCTTTTTGTTCTCTTAAATTTTTTAATTTACAATTTTATATAAACATTTTCTAGTTTACTGTAAATTTTCACCACAATATTTTTGTCTTCGGATCATTGCATGTCTTGTTTTACAAGATTTATAATTTTTTCACTCCACCATTTTCATTTCTTTCGTCGATTTTGATTTTATTTTAAGTATGAGCGAGTAACTATAGGGTAGGGGGATGGGTCATTGAGGCATAGCTGATCGAGATCGGGACTGGGATTTTGCACAAAAGGCGAGGAGCGAGTTTTCGTTTGATTTCTCGCCTTTCAATTTTGTCCGACAGATTTTTTTCGATTTTGCACAAATGGACGGCGAGAAAATTGAGCAACTTTGATTTAGTTGTCAAAAATACATTTTATTGAAGTTTGTTTTTTAGATGTGTGTCGTTGACACAGATAAATTTGAACAAAATCTTACTACTTAAAATAAATAAATAATTAATTATGTGTAATAATAACAAATAAAACTTTGTTCAACATTTAATTTCGGGTTGTCCCATGTCCTATTTCAAGTGTGATATTGTTTGTCGCTAACACTGGAAATGTTTTGGTGTTGTTTATTAAATTATCAATTAAATATGTTGTTCTTTCCCCTTATTCCCTTCTGTAATATTCGGCGGTGTTGTTTTCTGTAAAAGTTTTCCTTTTATGATTGTACTGTTTTGCTCAAGTGACAAAATTTTATAATTAACAGAATAATTTACTAATACATAACATTCACAAGATATGTGACAGCAAAATTCAAATTTTTTTAATTACATATAATGTACATTTATGCTAAAATCTCAACCTAAAATTAATTTTTCCTACTTCTCACCAAGCACATACATGGTCGAAAATAAAAGCGAGAGGGAGTTTCTACTCGCATAATGCAAAATCGCTTTTCTCGCTTTTAGCTAAAAGTCACTCAAAAAAGGCGACTCGCCGTGTGCAAAATCCCAGTCCGGATGTGATTTGTTTTATTTATTTTCAGAGTTATTTTAGAGTAGTTGTGAAACGGAATACCCACGACCAAATTTTACTTCTGAAGACTGAGTTCAGGCTAAACCAAATTCCTCTGATTTACAGGGGAAAGATACCGTTTTGAACATCACTAACAAACATGTAATGTGTTTTATGCTTATACGTATGGGATAGTTTTTATATCCAATACCGTAACAATCTGATAAATTTAAAATCCACTATGTATCGAAAATCTCTTGCACTTCAGTTTCACTCATCACGAATTATCTGAATTCCTGCTGCACATTCAAGTGGCTGTCTTAATTCCGAAACTGCTACCTATGATGTGTTATTAGGGTATAACTCACTTTGCTGTTGTATAACTTATATTATTTTCGGTAAACTGAGTATTTTTCAAATTCTGCGGTAGTTACGTTAGGAAAACTTTCGTTATCAAAAATATGCATTTAAATTATTGTTTAAATTGACAAAACGTCCAATTTTTTTTATTAAAAAATTCATAAAATATACAAAATCACAAATTAATTTGAGAAATCACTCAGCTCGGTTTATGCTTCATTTTTGTGTCGTATGCAATTTTTATTTTCAGTTAATTAAGTAAAAATGGCATATGAGTTAAATTTTATTGGGCTTTTTAAATTTACTTAGGGAAACAACACGTCAGGAAAATTGTTTAAATTTTTCAGATTGTACTGAATTTCACTGTAATGTACTATTGTACTTTTACAAATAATTTGTATCGAAAACAGTACAATTGTATCTAAAATTCTATCACTGCTGACCACCAAGCAAGTATATAGCATTACATTTGGACATAAAATAAAATTCATGGAATAGATTGCCGATCATTAACAAGCAGAAACTAATTTTCTCGTTTCTGTTCGACTTTTGGCACACAAGCGACAACTACAATACGCAATGTTTTTCCACCAACACCATCACCATCAGATACACAATCAAATCAAGATATTACACAATTTTAAATATATGGATTTCACGTCTGAAGAATAAACAATTATATTAATAAAAAATTAAAGTTTAATGTATTACAATTAAATTAAAGAAATATGTATATATACTGCCAATTTTTCTTTCGATGTTTGAATGTTGTGTCTTCTTTTCTTAAATGAGTAGCAATTTTTTCCAACAATATATGAAAATCAAGTTGAGGTATTCTGAAATACTGATAGAATTTTTGCTCGTCGTCCATTAATTGTGGGAAAATTGTTCAAAATTCACCTTGGGTTTGTCTTTTTTTCAACATTTTGTGTACCGCAAAGCGACGATGGTGATGCCGTTTCCTTTTAAGTTCTTCTTCTTTATCGAGTAAAACAGCTATTACGCACAAATCATTCAATGATCAAAACGTTTTTATTTATTTATTTATTATTTTATAAATTTTAGTTGAATGAATTTCACAAACTTCATTTAATAAATGCACAAACACAAAATATTTTTGTGGTTTTCTGATTTTATATTCAAAAAATCAGGCGTAGATACGAATATATACGATAAGCACACGAACCAAAATGTCTGAAGTGAACGACGGATAGTATAAATTCATGATGTCTGACACGGTACATGTAGGAACTGAACTGAACGGATAATATAAATCAGCCTTTGTCTGTCCTTCCGTCTTTCCAGTCATACATTTTTATTATTTTTATTTTGCCTCCCATTCTCACAAATATTGATAGTTTTGGTCGAAAATTTGTACAGAGACAAGAGAAAACTGCATTTTTTCGAATATGAATGATTTAATAATCAATAGGGTCACGGACCTCGTGAATCAAGCGCACAGTCCTCACAGTTTCGTAATTTTTTTTTTAGTCAGCACCGGCGGAAAATCAATAAATGAAACATCAGCCGAGTTTCAGTATTTTTGACTTAAATTTGATTTTGCCTTGTATATTTTTACCAATATAATATTTCAAAAACCTTGTTTCACATTTTTTTAAAAATAACTGTAATTTCGACACGAACGATTTTCGAAGATTCTTTAAATGATTAATTAAATTAAAACTATATTCACAGAATAAATTCTGTAATCAGTAATTGAATATTGTTGGTATAGTTAAAATCATTGAAAAGCTTTTTAATTAATTTAATTAACACAAATAATCAGCAAAGTCACTGAGGTGTCGAAATACGAATAAATTCCACAAATTCAATATTCACCATCAATACAACCTACACCAACAGATATAAAAGTTTTGGCTGTAACCCAAATATATGTTATCTTTACCATTCTGCCCTCCACATCTCCCTCTCCCCCAACTGTAATGATTTATGATTTTTATATTAGTTACACATGAGTATGAAAAACCATACATAGCAATACACCTACATAAAGGTGATTGTATAGTGTTCAATCGATTAATGTACATTCACCTGGTATGAGTTTAATTAGTCAATGTGTTGTGTTTTTTGTATAAGTATTATATTATCCGTAAACTCATAATTGGGACAAATCGTATTTCGGGTGTGTACTTTAAATTCAAACCCTTTTCTAAAACAATAACAGATTTAATCGAATAATTTTTGACAAATTTGAATTATCTACCACCCGTCGCGTCGTTTATATAATTGGTTTAAAAAATAAAAATTGATTAATACGAATGATAATTAAAACACCGGAGAAAAAATAGATCGGGAGCAGATGTTTAGAAAATTTAAATATTTAATTATGTACATAATTAAATTCTAAATTGATTTAAATGTATCTGGCAAAAAGCAAAAAATTAATTTCAAAATGCATTCCTAGAATATTGCAGCTTCGAAATTGTACAAAATTAATTTGTGTAAAATTTTCACATCACACAATAAAAATGACAAAACTGTAATCGTGTCTCGAAAAGTTACGCTTGTAAATCATAATTAAATATAATTAAATTTTCATTTTATATGATGAAGAACTCGTTATGTTCGTCTTATGTGATTTAGGACTATAATACTATGTATTATATATAGTACTAAAAACAGAAAATAAGAAAATATAAAAAATTATATTAAATTTAAATTTATTACCTGGAATATAAAACGAGAAAATTTCAGTTTTTCCAGACAAAGACGATATAAATAGAATCCCAATTTCGTTCTTTATTGAAATATGAAAAATAATTTTCAGTTGCTTTACCTGTTTTTGTCAAATTTAAAGTAGTTTAGTGTAATAGTAAGAAGAGGTATCCTGACTGGTAGCAGCATGCAGTAATTACATTGGAAATGTTAGCCCTTCCAAATTGTACTAAAAATCGAATATTCCCGAAAAACTCGATTAAAATTAGAATCCTGGTTAAATTTATAAAACAGCAAGAAATCACTAAAACTATTGAATAACCTGATAAATATCATTCAATAGCACCGGAAAATTTGGAATAATCTCGAAAATATTAAATAAAGATAAACCCAAATATCATCTCTGTAAGATATGTGATTTTTCTTTTTATTTTATTTTTTTGAAGAGGATGATTTGAACAATGAGAACGGATAAAGGTATATTGTACATCACTGAATAGGTCCTTCATAAAAAAAAGTTTTTCTTAATTCAACTCAAATCAACTTCAAGCTGAAAGCAGTTAGTATCGAAAATCTCGAACAATATCGGTACATCTAATACAATATATCTGACATTTATAGCCGCAACCAGACGAATGTAAACAAATGCCAATTTCAGTTTAGGTATTTAAATTTATTTTATTTCTCCTCGCCTTGTAATTTGGACAAATCACCAACATTGATTGATTTTCCATTCGTGTGGCTGGGGCTTACTAGAAAATATCTTATGTAATGTATTACTGATTCTATCTGTTGCAAATTGTTAATAATTTCAAATAATTTCTAACCCTAACCGGAAAATCTGAATTAGGCTTAGAACGGATTAAGCTTGGAAACCTTCAATAATTGCTTTGCAATCGGCTACTATACAAACTCTTATAAGTACTTAAGTTTGTGTCTTTACTTTAATTAACTACTCATTCGTAAGCAACTGCATTTACAATTTTATCATGAATAGCCAGAATCAGTTACGTCAAATTTATCCGGTCAGGGGGGGAGGGGGGGGGGAGGGGGGGGGGGCGAATATTAGGCAGAAGAAAAAAAACCAAATTTTTCAATAAACTTTATAAAAAATTAACAAAAAAAAATTTATTTTATTAAATTCATAGTAAAAACTCTATTCTCCTGTTCGATTGCCCTCCATATCGATCGATAACATTCGATGGCTTTAATTCCTGAGCAACATCTCTGTGAATATGGAAAAGGGCTAGTCCGACGACTAATCGAGATTCAGTCATAGTAGACCGAATCCAAGTTTTCAACCGTCTTATGGTTGAAAAACTCCTCTCAGCACTTGCGACACTAACAGGTAGACTTGCTAAAATAATCAATATATGTAGTTTGAATCGCAGGAAAAGCCTATACATCACATTGCTTGTTCTCGTCCACTTGTTGTGCCAAATAATTATTTCACCTATTATTGTTTCAATAGAAATTGAAAATATTAGAATTAATTTAGTGAAAATTGCTTTACTTGTAAATTGAAGAGCCTTGGCTGATAATTTTATAATGTTAGACGGAATGACTGAACCTAACTCTAATAGATTTAAGCTATCGTTTCCATATCTGTTTTGATATCCTCAATTACAGAATCTAGCATGGGAATGTAAATTGTAATCCTGTAATAATCAATAGGTGTTGTAACATCGGGATTCTCTCTATTTGTTTGTCGTTTAACGAGCCTCGGCAAAGAAGTATCAACGTCCAATTCTCCCATCAAGTCACTCGCTTCTTTAAAAATTCTAGAAAATACTTCTTCGCTATGCTTTCTTTGAAATTTTAGCGTTTTTAAACAATCTAGAAATGAATTATTGGCAGATAATTTAGCTAAATTCATTTTTTGCAACAATTTACTGAATGGTAAAGAAATGGCTAAACTATGGGATAAACAAAACAAAGCAATAACGAATTCAGCAAATGCATAAACTAAATCGTTTTGCCTTTCGAGATGATTCAGATTCTTACCACTTCGATATTAAAGTTAGGGCTTCGATAATTTATGAAAACGAGGATTTAAAAAGGATTACGGAATCATGACGTTCTACCCAACGGGTTTCATATAAGGAATGTAGCTGCCGCTTTAAAATATTTTTTAAAACAAAATTTCGTTTAGATGATGCATTAAAAAAATTAATTATTTTCTTCATTGTTCCCACTGCATTTCTAATAGCTTGTACATTAGAAGATTTGGAAATACTAAGGTTAAGTGCATGATTGTTACAATGGCACTGTACAGTATGTGGCAACTCTTTTTGTATTTCGGAAACGGCACCCTTCAAAACTGATGTCATCACGCTGCAACCATCAGTGCTCACTCCTACAGAATTAGAAACATATTCTTCAATTATAAAACTGTTTAGTACCAAAATTAAATAAATTTGTGTTCCAGTCGTTAATTTAGCAAATGCGGACCACTTGGGGCTTGACTACGTGACATTTTGAATTCTCTTAATCATCCTTCTTCCGCTGGCGCTTCTTCCCACAAAGGGGTTTTCCCGCCTTAACGATTGTTCCGCCAAATAGTTCGATGTGCCGGCCCTGTTTAGTGGTCCGATTTTGCAAACGAAGAATGTGCCCAAGCCATCTTAGCCGTGATGAGTTTATGTTGTCAACTTTAACGAGATTATTTCTATTCAAATCCAAAATTAGCTAAATATTTTGAAGGTATATCATTAACTGAATGAAAAAATATAAAGGGTTGAAACCTCACGAGGTGATCAGAACTTCGGTCTTTGGTATCTTCAATAATGTCATAAAGTTGGTGTGACAGTTTTGACATTATTGCTTTCTATTTTAACCAACATATATTTACTTATACAACAACAGCCAAACAGGTCAAAAGCTTTAGTAACATGGGCACAGGCATTCAATTTAAAAAGAAAAATCGTATTCGAGAACTTTATATTGAAAGTAGTATAATAAATTATACTGATATTTCTAACCGTTTAACTGACCATATTCCAGAAAAATATCCAAAAACTTATTTTAGAATCCCACTTACAACGCACATGTCAAATTTCATAACAAACGGGTAAGGAATCACTAAGTTCCATCCTACTTAGTTATATTCCAGAGCTTTATCCAAAAATCATTTTAGAATCCCATTCCCAACACACATGTCAAATTTAATGATACCCGCGGTTAAGGCATAGCTAAGTTAAATCCTACTTGGCCATATTCCACACATATCAAATATTCAAATTTCCATACACATATCCAATTTCATTATAATCGGTTAAGAAATAGCCAAGTGACATCATACTTGGCCATATTCCAGAACTTCATCCAAAACTCATTTTAGATTCCCATTTCTAATACACATGTCGAATTTCATCATAATTGGTTGAGAAATGGGCAAGTTCCATCATAATTGGCCATATTTCAGAATCTCATCCAAAACTTATTTTAGAATACCATTTCTAACACACAAATCAAATTACATAATAATCGGTTGAGAAATAGACAAGTACCATCATACTTGACCATATTTAAGAACTCCAACCAGAAATCGTTTTAAAATTCCAGAACTTTATCCAAAAAACATTTTAGAATCCCATTTCCAATACAAATGTCGAATTTCATCGTAATCGGTTGAGAAATGGCCTAGTTCCATCCTACTTGACCATATTACAGAATTTCATACAAAACTCATTTTAGAATCCCATTTCTAAAACACAAATTAAATTTCATAATAATCGGTTGAGAAATAGACAAGTTCCATCATACTTGGCCATATTCCAGAACTTCATCCAGAAATCGTTTTAAAATCCCAGAACTTCATCCAAAAAACATTTTAGAATCCCATTTCCAATACACATGTCGAATTTCAACGTAATCGGTTGAGAGATGAGCAAGTCTCATCATACTTGGCCATATTCCAGAACCTCATCCAAAACTTATTTTCGAATCCCATTTCTAACACACAAATCATATTTCATAATAATCGGTTGAGAAATAGACAAGTTCCATCATACTTGGACATATTGCAGAACTTCATCCAAAACAGTTAGAATCTCATTTTCAACGCACATGTGATGAGAAATAGTCAAGTTCCATCTTTCTTGGCCATATTCTAGAAATTCATCCAAGACTCAATTTAGAATCCCATTTCCAATACACATGTTAAATTTCATAATAATCGGTTGATATAGGCAAGTTCAATCATATAAAAAATATGTTAACTATTCACTACATCCAAATCCAACCCCAACTCAATTTCAACTCAACTTCAACTCAACGCGCAAATTGACCCCTAATTTAACCTTCAAATCAATTCCCAATTCAATGCTCAATTCAATAATCAATTAAGTATATTATATAAAATGATCGTAAGTATTTATAAAACCAGGTATTTTGGGTCAATTCGTATGGCAGGTACCCCACCCTCTTGACGTACAGTCTCCAAAAGCTTTTCAATCTCCGCCTTGACCATAAAAACAGATTGGCGAAAAAAATCATAATCGGACAAGCCGTTCTCGAGATACCACTGGTACAGACACCCAGACAAACGGACGGACATTTTTTTTTTTTGCTTTTTCAGACTCAGGGACTTTCAAAACGTCGAGAAAAGTGGTTTTGGACCAACCAAATTTTTCGTCATTTTTGACAAGATTTCAATACTTTGGTCTTTTTAGACCGAAGTAATAATTGGGGATAGGGTATAACACGGGTCTGTTACTTATCTATTTGTGTGCATATACACATTTATTCATTACGTACAAAACCATTAATAATGTGAAATGATCTAGTTAGCTCTACACCACGATATAGCAATATAAAGATACAATCAATTGCTTTCCAAAATTGGTTCCATCAATTGATAACAAATTTGACTACCGTACGCATCGGACGTGCTTTTTTTTAATTATTGTATCTAATTTTTATAATACTAGAGTATAAATATAGTGACTTAATTCATTATCAATATCGTGAATTCAATTATTATAAAAACATTGAAGTAGTTTTATAGTGGTAAAAGTTTCTGTGAACTAAAAGGGGTAAATTTTTGATAAAAATTTATGTGATTGTGAACTATAACGGTTAATGTGTTTACATCAAAAATAGAAAATATTAACTGTCATACCTGTCGATTTGTTGCTGACCTTGAGATAGATCATATTATTGACAAATACAAATTCAACATCTCCTGTTTAATTATTGTCTATATATTACAATCGTGACGTTTTACACCGTGCATCTCAAAAACAATTGCCACTAATTACGTTGTGTGTAGTGTTAATATAAATCATAATGGTATGTTGCGGAAAATGTGAATTAGAGTGGAATGGCCGGGAAGAGTGGTGTCCTTGCAGCGGTGTCTGTAAATCAAGTTTTCACCTGAAATGTGCGGGAATAAATACTACAACATACAACCAATTAATGAAGACAAAGCAACTACGTTGGTTCTGTGCTGAGTGCTGCGAAATTACCATATTTGCTGTTATTCAAAAGATCGATGAGTTGACCTGTAACATGGTTAAAATGTTTGAATCATTCTCGGTAATGAATGACTTTATGAAAGCATCAATTGATGCTCAACGTTTGTCTGCCCAGTCGTTGAAAATGCAGATTCCTGTCAACTCATCGACTAACCCACAATATTCTCAAACTGATTATAACAATGCCACATCTGACGTCATTGGAATAGGCGCCGCGACTTCTTCGTTACAATCCGTTGATGTGCCTGACAACGATGTCTTATATGTGAGTAGACTGAACCCTCACACGGAAGAGGCTGCACTAGTTGATTATTTAAAGTCGAAACTAAATAATCTAGACGGAGTTGATTGTCATCTATTGCTTCCTAAGGGGCGAGATAGAACTAATCTCACGTTCGTCTCATTTAAACTTACTTTGGACAGAAGTTTCTCAAATCAAGTATTATCGCCTACTTTTTGGCCAAAAGGGGTTTTAATTCGACGTTTTGTACGTAAAACTGGAAGTCCAAAAAACGGCAGTGGAGTTGTCCTACCACGAGTAGGGATCGACGATCATGTTTAGGAAAAATCAACCTATTTAATTCCAATCCAACTTTTCCAACATGCCAAGAAAATTTTCTGCTACGGAATCATTACCATTACAGTAATGACAACAACGACAATCATAATTCATTATCTTCTTCGGGCCATTGTAATATCAGTTATGTATTTAATTGTTGTTTTTATAATTTTTATGTATTACTCTCAAATGTTTTTTTATATTTTAGGTTTTTCACTAATTCTATTCTCAATCTGAACTCGTTGCAGAAATGCTTATCTTCAACTAAAGATGCTACGATTAAGAACCGGAATGGTACTTGTCTGAATGTTGGATTTTTGAATGCTCGTAGTTTATTCTGCCATGTTGACAAATTGAGAATATTTATCGATACCAAAGATTTCGATGTGTTTGCGCTGAATGGTTACAACATCTTGAGATTTGACAGAACTCATAAGAGGGGTGGGGGTGCTTGCATTTACTATAAGAAGTGTTTCAAGGTTAAAGTCGTTCATTCGTCTATGTATGGTAAAACTGAAGTTCTGATGGCTGAAATGATACTACCATCTATGACTATATTGATTGTGGTTTGCTACAATCCGTCAACTCCTACGCAATCCGATTTAGACGATTTTCAGGAATTTCTATCATCACACGTTCTAAACTATAATCATTTCATAATTGGATGTGACATAAATTGTAACATGATTGATCAATCCAATAAGTTCTACAATCTTTTAAAAGCGAACAATTTAATATCGGTTCCATTTTTACCTACCCATAACCGTACTTGGCTCGATCAATTCATTGTCCCTGAATCGGATTACTCTAGGATATTTTCGTCTAGTCAATATACGTTGCCTGATATTTCCGACCATGATTTACTGGCGATCTCTTATAAAGCTAAATCAAAGCGCATTAAAATGGATTACAGGCTTATCTATGACTATAGCAAGTTGGATGCTGAAATTATTATGAATTTTTTTTCTGACGTTGACTGGAGCTTTTTGCACTCGTCCAATAATGTCAATTTTACCTTCCAGTGTTTTTATGATTGCCTATATTATTTTCATAATAATTGTGTACCAACGAAAAAAATAGTTAATAGCCAGCCTGTTGCTCCATGGTTTAATAGTAGTATTGCTAAAAGTATGCTAGCGAGGGATCATGCTTATATTAAGTATAGGAGAACAGCCGATGTTAAGGACTTAGTAATATATCGTAATGAACGCAATAGGGTAACTAGCTTGATAAGAATCTCAAAACAGAAATATTTTTTTGGAAATAGTAAATTAACCATGAAACGAATTTGGAATAACTGCAATCATATTGGATTAGGAGCTGGTAAAGCTAGTTCTTTGACCGATTTAGACCCTTCAATCATCAATTCTTATTTCTGCAACGTACCCATTTTGCCGGTTGTTATTCCCTTACCTGAGTTTGAGTGCACAGATAATCACACATCTCTCTCTTTCAGCTGCATAAGTGAATTTGATATTTCCAAAGCTGTTTATCTCATTAAATCGAATTCATCAGGTCACGACAAAATCAACTTAAAATTTCTTAAGAATATTTTACCGTATGTTATATCACCTTTGACCTACCTGATTAATAACTGTATCATGCGTTCCGAATTTCCAGATATTTGGAAAACGAATATAGTGATTCCGATTATAAAAAAGAAGGGCATTGATTCTTTGGATAATCTTAGACCGATTAGTTTAGTTTCGATTCTATCAAAAATTTTTGAAATCATTCTTCGTGACCAAATCAACCAGCATTTAACTAAATTTAATTATCTAAATCAGTTTCAGTCCGAATTTCGTAATAACCATAGTACAACATCGACCCTTCTTCATGTTGTCGATGATCTGGCTTGTCATCTTGACAAGATAAACTCGTTTGCTGTTCTTATACTTTTGGATTACTCAAAAGCATTTGACTCGTTAAACCATGTTTTGTTATTACAGAAGTTAATGCTTTTCTTTAATTTTGATAATACAGCACTGAAACTTATGTTTAATTATTTAACAGACAGATATCAAAAAGTCATCATAAATGGAAAAGAATCGGAACCTGAGCGTATAATGTCAGGTGTATTTCAAGGAACGATACTCGGTCCAACTCTATTTTCTCTTTTTATAAATGACTTACCTCACGTAATAAAATATTCCAAATACCATTTGTATGCTGATGATTGTCAAATCTATCTGGGTGGTACTAGTGAAAATATTTTGGAAACCTTCAATAAAATCAATCTGGATCTATCATACATACTAGATTGGTCCAATTCTAATGGAATCTCACTAAATATTGCAAAAACACAAGCAATTTTCATTTCTAAAAAG
Organism: Tipula helvola; assembly: GCA_963556165.1. Lineage (NCBI taxonomy): Eukaryota > Metazoa > Arthropoda > Insecta > Diptera > Tipulidae > Tipula > Tipula helvola. Next base: position 158,231,750 of record OY744483.1, read on the forward strand.
CACTTCCCAGTGATTCCTGAAATTTTTATCAATAGTGTGAAAATTAATTTTAAGAATCATGTTAACAATCTAGGAATTTGTATAAACAACAGATTCACATGGGATTCACAAGTTGTTAATGTTTGTGGCAAGATCAATTCCACTTTGTATGGTTTGAAGCTCCACAAAAATATTTGCCCTAAAAATGTTCGAACTTTGTTAGCACGATCATTAGTAATTCCCCACGTAGTTTATTGCGAATTCCTTTTTTTAAGTTGTGATTCTGCCTCAAGTGGTTTGCTGCAAGTTACTTTGAACAACATCGTGAGATACGTTAATGGGCTCAGAAGATTTGATCACGTATCAGCTAATTTTAAAGAATTTTTCGGTTGCACTATGGTTCAATTCTTTTATTGCAGAGCATTATTGCTTTTATATAAAGTCATTAATAATCGGGTACCTTCATATTTATATGATAAAATTAAAATTGGTTCCAGTCGAAATGGCAGAATAATACTGCCTGTTAACCGTACAAATATTTACAATAATTCACCTTTGTTTAATACATTTACTATTTGGAATGAGGTTCCGATTGAGATTAGAAGAGTGAAGCCTTTTGCAAAATTCAAAAAATTAGTATTTAGTTTTATTCAAAATAAATTTTAATTTTGTTTTATTTTTTTTTAAATTTTTGTAACATATATATGTATATTTTTAAAATTATATTGTATGGATAGAAAAGCTATGCTTTATCCTTTTTTTTTTCTAAATAAATAAAATAAAATAAAAATAAAATTGGATTTGTTTTGCGCATTTCGTCATCCAGTGACAACTTCATATACCGAGTAATTTTTTTAACCTGATACACTAAAATATTTCGGAAAATAAGCACTCTACGAAAAAAATGGTTGAGATCAAAATTTAATTATTCCCCCGGGGAAATATATTAGTGTTAAAATTAGTACCCTTCCTTGTAGGTGGGGCGGGGGTAACTTTGAAACTAAAATAGGAACCCATATTTTTTATTTATTTATTTTTATTTATTGATTTATATTATAAATGTAGTAAGTTACAAAAACTTTTTCCATTAGGAATACAAAAAAAAGTGTTCTTAAATTCTAAAATCTAAAATGCCACCCAATTACTTAACTAATTACCATCACCACTAATTAACATGACCATGAACCCAATAAGAAAAAAAAATAAATAAAATAAGGAAAAAGACTTCTACATCACTGCTGACTAAAGAATTAAGATAAATAGTAAAGAAAAGAAGTGACTACAAGTAAACTGTTATAGAGTAAAATTAAAATGTTGAAAGTATTTATTTCTAAAAATGGCCGGGGAACTAGATCTTCTAATATTAATGTCCAAATTGTTCCAAATGATTATCCCTCTAACAAAGAAAGACGAATTCATCAATTTACATTTATTTCTGGCTGGCTTCAACATTTGCATGCGATCAGAAGATTTTACCAACTTGTCGAAAATATATTTCGTTTGCTGGTGTCTTAAAAGCTTGTAAATAAATAAGCACACTCGAAAAGTATACAACTCATGAAGAGAGCAATCGAATAGCAAGTTGGAATAACAAGAGATATGGTCATATTTTCTAAGTCTGAAAACATACCTTACACAACTATTAAAGAGCATTTGTAACTCAGAGAAGTATTTCATTTGCAGATCAAAAAGACTACATCACCATAAAGAAAATGAGGAAGTACAAAAGATTTGACCAAGTCTGAGTTCATTAGAAAAGCATTTAGTCGTAGCCCAGAGCATTCTAAGTAAAAATATTATCCTCCTATTAACTCCTTCGATGTGCGAGTTCCAACATAGAGTTCGATCAAAAATTAAGCCAAGATTGTTAACAGTATCAGAAAAATTTATGCTAGCTCCATTGACAGAAATTTTCGGTAGATCGTCGACGCATCGAATGTGGGACGATATTAAAATAGATTGAGTCTTCTCACTATTAATACACACAAAAAAATATTGCGGTGTGAATGGAATTTTATCCGAAAAAAATTTTATTTTTTATCCAATAGTACCATATTAACTCCGCAAGATCGGGTACAAATTTTAAAATATCCAAAAGGATCGAACAGTATACTTTTGCACCGTTCGGAGTAAACGCAAAAGTTGTCAACAGCGGATTTTTTTAAAAGGTACTTCCCAGAGATTATTTTCGTTCTATCGGAGTAAATATTTAGACCGTTTGGAGTTTTCGTGAAAAAGTAAAATTGTAAGAGATTTTGGCTGTATTAGTTAAATTCGCTAAAGCAACCTGCATATTCCTTCTGTATAATAGAATTTAAATTGTGATACAATCAGTCTAGTCGCAGCGGCGTGATGAGAAGATTCAATTCTCTTACAATCTTCGGAACATATTAAAATCATATACATTAAAATAAAATACCAATGGGATAAAAACCATACACTCAAAAAATGTGCGGTGTTAATTGGTTTTTTATCCGAAAAAGTATTTTATTTTTCTCCAACTGAATATATTTTATAAAATTAAATACGCATCAATGGATAAATATTTTTACCTATCCGAAAAGATAAATTTTTATAAAAACTCCTTTTGGATTTAATAAAATGCACCTCTAGGTGTTTTCCTAAAGATGAATGTTCCTGTTTGGGTTTTATGCGATGTAATAGTTATTTATGGTACTAGTGAGCAAAACGAGATATTGGGCTAGATACTCGATACTCAGATAAGCAGATAAGCAGTTATTTTTTGCGAATTTGCTAGAAATGTTATACACTATAATTTAGCAACCCAATTTGTTTCTGAATTTCAGAAAATGAGATACTTTAACGCACTTTATCGTTTGTGCTGAATACAAAAATATATTTTACTTTGCTAAAATAATCCATGAGGGATAAGTTTGTCCCACGAGCAGGGTTACCACTTGGATACAATTGTATCCATTTGGATACATTATTTTAAAAATTTAAGAAATGGATACTGGATACTCAAAAAACAAAAAACAGCTAAAATGGATACAATTTATTTAAAGTGGATACATTTTTTTTAAATTATTTATTTTATTGAAATACCGAATCGAATTTTGAATTACATGCTGTTAGGGCTTAATTTACATCTAGACTATGCATAATTAATATTACATGTAATAATATTTACATCTGCATTATGCATAATACCCCGGCAATCCGGCATTTAAAGCATTGTCTTTAATTAATCCTAATTGCTTAATGTCATCAAATGTTTCCTCCATAATTGCGTTAGTCAATATTTTTGAAACCGACTAAGTACTAAGATAACATATTGAACGAACTGAAAGTGCTGAAATTATCTTCGCACTTAATAAATTTAGCTAAAACAAACATCGGCAAATCTTGGGTAAAAATTGGATCAGTCAAAAATTCAATAAGAGAGCTGCTTTTTGGTACACTGGCTAACTTTATGATGAGTTTAATGAGTTTGCCACATAGCTCGGCTGGATGAACGCAATAATGACCGCAAAAGAATTGTTATCGGAAGAGGAAAAAAACGGTCAGGTCCTACAAAACTAGTCAGGTTTGGGTACCGCGCCTGGAAGTAATTTTAATTTAGTTATCTCTATAAATTTTATAATTCAATGTTTCTATTAGAATTATTTTTTATAAAAAAGAAATTTCATATTTATTTTTTATTTTAATGTGATTTATAATTTATTCTTATGAAAGAAAGTGATTTAAATTTTACTTCTAGTAATTAGTAAACAAATGTGATGGTACTGAATACCAAATGAAAATAAGGTGATTTAACGAATTTAAATAAACAATGTAAATGTACATTTCATACTTTAGTAATAACCAAAGAATTATCAATTATTATTTTTTATTTTAAAAAACTGGATACATTTGGATACATTTTTTTCAAATAGTTGGATACATTTTTATTTTTTCGAGTGGTAACGCTGCCCACGAGGCGATAGCCGAGTGGGATATTATCCTGAGTGGATAATATCTCTTTGCTCACGAGTGGCATACAACGTTTTATCCAATTTTGTTGAAATAAATGTAAATAATCGTAAATTAATAAGAAACAGTTCCATTTTGTGTATTCACACTGTAGCATTGAATTTTGAAATACTTTTTATCAAAGTGACCGTTCTTTAAATTTATGTGACGTATTTCTTTGACGTAAATTACGAAATCTACGAATAATTTTCCAATGACTACTCAATATTTTGTTATACAAAATTTAACTCACGTTGCCCCTAGCAGCGTGGGTTATACAATAACAATGGGTTATTTTACATTTTCTTTATTTGAAATCAGTCTAGTTATCGGGCTATTATACATCAAAATTGGATAAAAGTTTTTATCCAAATGTATTTTATGCCATTTTTATTATAATATCCGATTGGATTCAAATTATAAATATCCGATCGGTGGGACACTATGTAACACCGATTCGGTGTTGTGGTGACCTTTTATTTTTTTGTGTGTACCCAGACGATTTTTCACGGACCATTCCACAATTAGGCCTATATCCAAATTGACTTTATTAATACTGTTCACAATATCCATAGGATTACAGAATCTATAAATTTGAACATCGTCAGCAAATAAATGATATTTACAATGTGTAATCACTTTCGTCAAGTCATTAATGTACATCATAAATAAAAAAGGTCCTAAAATTGAACATTGGGGAACACCAGAATAAGTGTTATTAGAACCGGATATGGAATTGTGCATGGTGACAATCTGTGAGCGATTAGATAAATATGAATGAACCAATTGACTCGCAGTGGAAGAAAACTTGAAATGTTCTTTGAGTTTATAAATCAGAAGCTGATGATCAATCCGATCGAAAGCCTTGCTGAAATCTAGCAACACCAAGGTACAAACCTCTCTGGTATCAACTGCCCTCCGAATATCATCGCTGATTTGGAGCAAAGCAGTTGTAGTGCTGTGGTTAGATCTATAGGCTGACTGGAATTCAGATAGAAGGCTTTTGGAATTTAGGTATTCAACTATTTGTGTTTGCAAGACTCTTTCAAATACCTTGGATAGCCCAGGCAGCAAACTAATAGGGCGAAAGTCTGATAAATTAGTACATTTTTCCTTTTTTGGAATAGGTATTATTTTAGAATGTTTCCAAATCAAAGGAAATGTTGAAGTCATAATTAAACTATTAAAGCCATGCAGGCGATAGCAATCAATATAGGGAAATATCATTTTAACGAACTTAATCGGAATTCCATCAGTCCCCGTTGCATCTGATTTAACCGATTCTAGAGCTTGGTGCAGGTCAACTATGTCAATGTTCTTAAAGCTGAAGTCGCCTTCAAAAAGAGGAATCTGCGTTGAATAATCCACAAAACCAACCCCTGAAGAGTGGGAGCTGAAATAACTGTTTAAGTCATCAACAGAAAACGGACAGTTGTTAAAATTACCAGGATCCTTAAAGGAGTTAATCGATTTCAAATGTCTCCAAAAAGTTTTAGAAGGTAATGACGGATTCAAGACGTTTGAATAATATTTTAGTTTGGCTTTAGATTTTGCTACGTTAATTTTATTCCTGATAATTCTAAATTCCTGAAATAATCTATTATCTCTAGTGCGTTTCCAACGTTGAAAAATAAAATTCCTAAGTTTAATCATATTTATAATTTCAACATTGAGCCACGGAGGCTTGGAAGGTTTAAGACTTAAAGTTTTAAGTGGAACATGTTGTTCAAATAACTGTAATATATTAGAGCATAAATATTGAATTTTTTCATCAGGTTGTATAGTTGAAAATACTCTATTCCAATCAAGACTGCAACAGGACTCAGTCAATTTAGGTATATCAATATCCTTGAAACTGCGGAAACGTATTATAGGAGTTGATTTGCAAAAACTGACTTTGTAGGAGAAATAAATTAGATCATGGTCTGGGAACCCAACCGAGATTTGACTATGAAATTCAATTTTGTCAGTATTTGTAATAATCAAATCTAAAAGTGAGAATGCATTGTTCAGAAAGTACGTTGGCTCACTGTTAATGGTCTTACAACCAAATTTATTCAACAAACGTAGGAATTTCGTTGGTTTCCGTGATGCTCTATTAAGATCGCAATTAAAATCACCACATAAAATGATGTCGGTATAATCCAGAGAATAATTGGTAAAAATTTCTCCTAAATCATCACAGAATTGCTTCCCGGGCGGCTTATAGACCACCGCCAATAACACTTTATGGAGTTCCAACCTTATTTCGACTAGAATTATTTCAATATTAGGAATACAAAGCTTGTGTATCAATGTAAAGTTAATTGTCTTCTTTAAATAAATGCATTCACAATCTTTAAATTAATTTATTGCAGATTCGGATTCTACGGCTAAAAATACGTAGGATTTGGATATTCAATTTTTTCGATTTCTCCTACTGAGAGCCTACGCAAACGATTCTGCAATTCGTCTGCAATAAAAATACCATGGTTTCGTTGTAAATACACGAAGTTAGTCTTAAACAATTTCTAATTCTTAAATTTGCAATAACTGAAAAATGGCTTGTCATTATCGTAACCCAGGAACATGCGATTAAATCGGCTTTCAAATTAATGAAATTGTTTGTATTTTGTTTACACTTTTCACATTATTAATGGTTTTGTACGTAATGAATAAATATATGCACCGTGCTATACCCCTCTCCTCAATTATTTTTCAATCAATTAATGATGAACCTTGAAAATAATTAGCTAATTTGAATTTAATCAGCTTCATTCATATTATGAAGCAGAATTTTAAAACTGCTCATTAAGTCTCAAGGCCAAGTTCGATTTTAGAATTCCATCCCTCTCCCATCCCTTTTGTTTTACTAATAATTATTACTGTTTGTTGATATTATTCTTCAGCTGTTATTCTTGATAAAATAGATGTTACCATTTATTATTGTTATAAATTTAATTTAACTTCCATCCTTAATTTCTCTCTCCTTATTTAGATAACACTTATATATGTTCGTGGACCTAGAATCACAAGATAAACACAGAAAATATGACAGCACAAACAAAACAAAAAAAAACGAAAATTTAATTATGATTTATGAATGTAGTATATGTGCGGAGCTTATGAGACATGTTTAAACTTTACGTTGTCACATAATGCGCGCGCGAAAAATGGAAAATTATTTTTTTTATTTTGGATCCAAATACAGAAGATGTTGTCACGTTTATGCTTTTAAAAATCTATGTTACAAACAACGAGAGGTCATTTAAAACGGTGTAATTAATATTTAGGTATTGTAAATATGTTAAAAGGACGGCAAATTAAACTTCTGACGATTAAAAATCGATTAAACATTAAAAAGGTTAATTTGGTAGAGTAAAAAAAGAAATATGATGATGAATACATAATGAGGTTTAAATTTAAACGCGGCAGACACGTAATGAAATGAAATTTTAATTAGTAAATTATTTTAATTTAGTAAACATAATTTTTTTGCTCATTTTACATTGTTTTCTAACGTAGAGTACGTGTTCAGCTTACAGCAAAAAAATATAGAAAGGTTTTGGAACGTCTTTCTAAATACATATTTCGTATCCATGAAGGTTTTGAAGTTAGTCTTTAGCTAAGTAAAGAGGATTTCAAGCCGGCTTCTTTATAATTAGTTTAAAATATTTATCACAATCTCGCTATTTATCGATATTAATGTGTTCTACCAATAAAGTTTAAAAGAAATGCTTAACAAACATGATAAAACTCACACGTTAACGTTCAAGTCGTAAATTTGAACTAGTGTCGGATTTATTTTATGTGCTATACTAATCACTAGATAACTTGGCTAGTCATTAGGATAGATATTCCTTTTTGTTTTATTGTTTATCGCTCGTCAGGTTACCACTGGTGGGGCCAGACTAGTTGAGAGATAAACGATGTTGACTGGTGTTTAATTTTAGTAACAAGTTACTGTTATATGAATTTTACCATTTATATACTAATAATATGCTTACTTAAGCATTTAATATAATGCAATTTATACACATATAAATATGATGTACAATAGAAATGTGTCTAGTAATAGAAAAAATAGATGTTAAATGCGTAGGTGTTTAAATTCCTACGCTTCCTAAACAAATTCTTCTACTAAAAAAATATTTTTCATTAGAAATGTTGAACTTCAACTCAACTCGATTACACTAGTTTCATCGAGTTAACAATAACTCAACGAAAACCTAACTCAACTCTGTTTCTATGAACTCCAACTCGTTTTCAAACTATATATCGAAACATGATAATAGTAATAGTTTCAATACTCGTCGGGCGAGTACACCAAAATATACAAAAACGCTCACCTCTCAAAACGTCGAGATTGGTGGTTATAATACTAACTAGGGGGTACAGCCCGTCCTAGGACGGATACAATTTATATATAATGTTGATGTCAAGCAGTCGCTGCCATCAACTGTTATTTTTTAGTCAAGTAGGAATAGCTCGAGACTAAAGGCTTTTAAGGATTAGATTTAATTCAAAATTAAAATTAATGTGTAAATTATTTTAATTTAAAATAAATTAACCACTACTGTTTCTTTATACAACTACAGTTGTTGAAGGATTTAAATCGCGCGAAATCAATCGATAATATTATGTGAGAGGCGTGAAGCCTAAGGACCAATCTAAGAAATCATATACATTTAAATTAAAGGTAATGCTTACAGTTGATTAGTAATTGCCCACGACCAAGGGAAAACTTTCTTGTCAATTTTCTGAACATGCGGTGTAAGACGTTATCACGTTAAAAAAATATAAATTGAAAAACATAACTAAAATGCCTTGACCACAATCGAACCCCGGACTTTAGCCGGTTTAGTCCAAAACATTTCTACTAAAGCATGGCTTCCACGATGGCGAGGCGAAAAAATTAGTCAAACTAAAAACAGAAAGTAAAAATTCACCAATAGTACGATAGAGACAAAATACCATTTTGTCAGAAAAATTAGGGCGTCCAGTTTTTAATATTAGGTTGTTCAGAAATTAATGCAGGTTTTATGATTTTATTTGTTTCAACAATTTTTTAACAATAAAGAATTACGCAAAGGGTTTAACATTATACGTCATTTTAAAGCTTATTTTATGCTCTTTCTTACCACATAATCTACTTTTAATCTAAATTGTAGTTTTGTCTATTTTTAGACTTTTGAAGTTAAGATGTCAAAACAAGAATTTCGCCAAATTTACTTGTATGAATTTAAACTCAGCCGCAGTGCAGCACAAACGGCTCGAGACATCAATGAAGTTTGGGGCCATGGAAGTGTTAACGAATGCACAATACAACGTTGGTTTCAAAAATTTCGTCGTGGTGAATTCAGTCTTAAAGATGAGAAAGGTCGCGGATGTCCGTCAACCATTGACGACGATGAATTGAAGGCTTTGGTGGAAGCAAACCCACGCACGACGGTTCGAGAGCTTGCAGGGGATCTAGGCGTAAGTATTGGATTAATTTCGGAACATTTGAGTCGAATTGGAAAGCCGAAGAAGCTCGACAAATGGGTACCACACGAATTGAACGAAAATCAAAAAAATCGCCGTTATGAAGTTTGCTCTTCACTTCTTTTGCGCAACAAAAGCGAACCATTTCTCGATCGCATTGTGTCGTGCGATGAAAAGTGGATTCTATACGACAACCTACGACGCTCAGCGCAGTGGTTGGACCGTGGCAAAGCCCCTAAACATTTCTCCAAACCTGAGCTGCATCAAAAAAAGACTATGGTGACTGTTTGGTGGTCGTCAGCCGGAATTATCCACTACAGCTTCTTGAATCCTGGCGAAAATATCACAGCAGAGAAATATTGTCAATAAATTGATAGAATGCGTAAAGAACTAAAACGTCTGCGTCCAGCAGTAGTCAATAGGAAGGGCCCAATTCTTCTGCACGATAATGCTCGACGACATGTTGCACAACCGACGCTGCAGAAGTTGAACTATCTTGGCTGCGAAGCTCTGCCGCATCCACCATCCTCACCAGACTTCTCACCAACCGACTACTACTTTTTCAAGCATCTCGACCACTTCTTGCAAGGAAAAGTATTCAACGACAAAACAGCCGCAAAAAATGCCTTCGAAGAATTCGTCGCTTCCAGAACTTCAGAATTCTATACTACTGGTATTAATAAACGTGTATCTTTGTAACAAGAGCTGGTGGATGGATATCAAGATATCCATCTGTTACTAGAAACTATTTGTTTATTCCCTCAGAGGCTTTGGAGCGGTCATCTTTGGCCGGCTAAGCTCAGTGGATTGGGGTGGGTTTTCCCAAAGCTTGAGGAAATCTGGTTAGACCGCAAGGAAAGGAACAGGAATTTAAGGGCAGGAACAAGAGAGAGAGAGAGAGAGAGATCAACTTACCATCACGCTGCGAACACACTTACCACCTCCCTGATCAGTTAGCTTTTAGCTTCTCATACTGAAAGCACGAAAACGGAATTTAAACATGAGAAGACCACCAATAAAACATTAATCACTCGCCGATAAGAGAAAATAATTTAATTACTATTTGAAATTAAATTTGTATATTTTTACTCATATTTATATATAAGAATGAATTTGCTTGACAATTAAGCAGAAAAAAAAAATTACAAAATTAAATAAAAAGGTGAAAATTCAACCAAGAACAAATTTGATTGCACTATAACTAATTCTAAATGACGTCATACTAATTAAGTAAATAACTACAAATAATTTAAAGAAATTCAAATAAAAGAAAGATATAACTTAAACTAAAATATATATAAAAAAAATATAATTATAATAATATTTAATAAAAATAAACAAAAAAAAACCTTATGATTTTTGTAAGCATCATTCCGCTTCTGGATACGTTAGTTATTATTCAAATAATTACATAACGTTATTATTATCAAACGGCCGTAGCACTGTTTTTTTTTTTTTTTTTTTTTTTCTGGTGAATAGTTTTTGACACACACAACTACTATATTAGTTAGACACTATTATATTATGATAATATATTCCGTACTATTTTTATTTTTATTTTATTAATTTTATTAAACTGAATTTTTAGTTAATTAATTTTTTTTTTTTTTCACTGGCTGGACAAACGTCTGTCATTAATATTTTTCATTGATAATCCACAAATTACCGTATTGCTAAATATACGTTTTTATTTAGTTTTATTTTGTTTATCACTGAGTTTTAATTTTGGCAAAAGTCCGCCATTGATATTTTGGATTAGTATTCACTTATTAACGTATTTCTAATTATAAGTTATTATTTATGATACTTTAATTTTTCACAGAATTATTAATTTAGGCAAAAGTCCGCCATTTTTAGGTTTAATTACTAATTCACTAATTAATTTATTTCTACTTATAAATTTTATGTATTGTACTTTAATTTTACTTTACACTGAATTTTAATATTACTCAAACAGTCGCCCTTGATATTTTTGAGTGTTGTCCACTAATTACGTTATTTGGCCAAAAGTTCGCCATGGATATTTATGATTATAAATTCACTAAATTAATTTTATTATACGTTTTTCTGTATGTGTATTTTATTTTTCACTCAAAAAAAAATTGATTTTGGCCAAACTCCGCCATTCTTAGTTTTTGTTTTCACTAATTATATTTATTACTAATTTTAAATTTTTGTGTATTGTTATTTTCACAAATACATGGTTACTACTTAAACTAACGAATACTATTTAAAGTTATAATTAACTTAAATATGTTAACTTGGTTTAAATAAATAAATAAATAAATAAATAAATAAATAAATAAATAAATAAATAAATCACTAAATTAGTATTTACTTAATAAATATAAAGTTAAATTTCACTATTTATTTAGTTAGAATATGAGTTCCAAAAAAAATAATTAATTTTTGCTTCAATCAGCAAATTTTCTCTTATTTTAAATCAAAAATTAAAAACACTCGCAAATGAGATACAAAAAAAAAATACACTCGATCAATCAAGCAACAGCTTGGATATCCATTTTTATCAAATTTTGAATATCTAGCCACAATTTATTTAATTTAGATACCAAAATCAGATCACGCCATCAAAAGAAGTGGTGTGTCCAAATATTTTTTTATTTTTGACCCCGGTGCATCCAAAAATGTTCATTTTTATAGACTACTGACAAAAATTGACAACAAAAGAAATTCCCACCCAAAACAACATTTTATTATTATTTTCGATTGTGTTCTCCTATAAACTGGATTTTCGCGGGGTTTTATGATTTTGTGTGATTTTTATTATTTGTTATTTTTTTTCTAGATTGTTCAATATACAGTTTCATTATTATCCAACAGGGATTTTAAACCACCTTGGAACGCCGAGCAAAGCCATTCGTTACATCTTGTTGGTAACAATGTGTAGATTCTAATGGTTTTTATTTCGATTAATAAAGTTCATTCTAAACTGAGATATGTCGTTTTAAATAAAATGGTTGAAAACCTGCATCAATTTCTGAACAACCTAATATTTTAATTCAGCACTCCGAAATTGGACGTCTAATCCGAAAAAAAGATGAAATGGATCATCTTTTTTCGGATTAGCCGCTGATTTTCGGAATTAATATGTCAATTTGAAGAAAATTTTCGGAATAAAATAAATTTCAAAATAGAACCGTTAATTTGGATTTTGTTTTGTAAAGACAGTAATTAACCCTTAAATGACATACTTAAGAAAAATCACATAAATGCCACACTGGGGTCTTTTAGACCCCAGCTTAAAAATTGCTCATTATTTCTTGAATTTTTGGATATTTAGCTTTGACAATTTTTTTCAATATAGCTTAAAGTTTACTAATGAAGACCAAATTATTACATTAATGAAATTTTATTTTAATCATACCAAAAAAAAAAAAGGGTTGTGAAAAAAATAAGAAAATGGCTTGTTTTACATAAAATAACCATATTTTTTTAATTTTAAATATTTTTAGCTAAAAATTTAGCGGTGTACTCCTGAGATAGTATCTTTTAAGATAACAATAAGTTCGATACTGAATCTTTAAAAAAAGGTATTTATTTTGCAATATGAACGTTGAATTTTTTCTTATCGTCGACGATGGCTGACCATGGCTCTAGCCAACCGCTTGACGTTCTGCTACATACAAAAGCCGTTGACCCAAAGTACCCTCGTCCATATCTTTCTGGTCTACTTCCATGGCACTCTCTGGAGCACTGCAAATCGAAAAGTCTGAATCATTGTCTTTACTGTCCTCAAACACGTTATCTTCTTCTCCTGAAGATGCTTCGTCGATTGGTTCTAGCACTTCTCGGATGGTTCGACTCCGCAAATTATTAGTCGTACTATTGTATGTCAAAATCAAAAGAAATATGATAAACTAAAAAAAATTTAACAATGAGCGCAGTCTTACTCACGACCAAAACAATAAAAAAACACAAAAAACGGCAAAAACAACTTGGAAAAATTATTTCATATACAATACAAATATTTTCGTTCAATTTTTATCAAATCCGATCACCTAGATATCTTAGTCATATCACATTTAGTCTGTCTTTGTTTCTTGAAAATCGGATAAGTACCTTTCGAATTACTTTGTTTACGGACAGATATCAGCAGCGGGGATATAATGCATCTCTCTCGCTTTAGGTCTGCTTAAGTTGAGATGCCTAAAAATTATTCCGATTTTCACACAAATATACGTATATGACACACTGGGGTCCATTGGACCCCACCGTGATTTTGGACCTTTCTACACAGCTGCTAGCGGTCAACCGGCTTGCGCTGAGTACGCAAACAGGTAGTACAATGTCTCAACTATAGCAAGGAGTGGACACGAAATGCATTTCCGGCGGAAACATTTAAATATGTACGATTGAAAAATTTCTGGGGTCCAGTGGACCCCATGTGTCATTTAAGGGTTAAATATGAAGCATTAATCCAGTAATGGATGTTAATAAAGTTAAAAAATGTAAGTTAAATTATGAAATGTCTCCAAATGTATATCAAATGTAACACAAACAAAGTTATAGGTGATGAAATCTCGAAACGTCAAAAATAAATAAATTAAAATTCGGTGTAACGACTTGTTGCTGTTTCACTCTCTCATATTATTATTTTTATTTCTTCCTCTTTTTAGTTTGACTAATTTTTTCGCCTCGCCATCATGGAAACCATGCTTAAGCCATATCAACCTAAGGAAATTTATTTAATTTTCATTCTTATTCGCAATTTCCAACAAAGTAGCTGACATCTGAAGAAAACAGTATGAACAAAATTTAGCCATAGAACAAGGGTGATCAGAACTGTCTAACAGTTGAATTTGACAATACTCGTCCCCTTTACTTACATAGAAACCAACGCTAACTACATTTGATGAAAATCGCCAATATTGCTTCAAACATAGTATGCTTTGAAGTTTATGAGAAAAAAAATGTTTACCGAAAAATTCTCATGGCTTACTACAATTATAATATATGAAAGTTTTTAAATAATTTGTTGTAGTGTTTAGAGGCATCATAGTTAAACGAGGGCCACGTATTTTCTTATGTAATTACTGTAATAACTATAAAGCAGAATGTTTAATTTAAAGTAAAATATTTTGTCATTATACATGAATACTAAAAAAAATAATAATAAAAATTAAAAAAAATAAAATTAGATGAGGGTCGAGAACCGAAGACCTTTGCCGCTCTAGTCCAAAGCGTTACCACTACGCCACAAACAATATAATAACGTTTGTTTTATTTGCATTGTTAAATTGTTTTATTTTTTCAAAGCGTTCTACAGCCTCGCTAGCTAAATTAATATAATTTTTCAAAATCCCAACCGAAATATAAATGAGGCAATAAAGGACTTAAATAAGTTAATACCGTACATTAAAGAAATGCGAACGGATGCACGTTTCAATCGTGTTCAAGAAACAGCAAAAGAGTTAGCAACTGATTTAGAAATTAACCCTCAATTTAAAGATCATTCTCTGCGAAAACGTAGAAAAAGACTTTTTGATTACTAATGCTACGATGAAACTCCCACTGATCCACAATATAAATTAATTTAAAATTTCATTTTTATTTCCTATACTGGATACTGTCAGAACCATCTTGATGTGAATAGAGCCGGCATGTGAAAAATGAACTTAAAATAAGGGATATAGAAACACTAAAAATTAATTTATTTTCATATTACACGAATTAATAAAAAATCCATTACCAAAAATGATCGTGTTTTTTTCAAAACATTTAGAGGATACAGATTATAAAAGTAAGTTATGAACAAAAATATCGTAGTTTTGTCGAATATAATAACGTTTATATGTTTTAATTGCGGCAAATAAACATTATTTTAAAAAATCAGCGGTTCTCTCCAAAAATTTTCCTCAGAGCAAATTTACCAAGCCACCGCCAAAACAACGAAGTGTGCGATTACAAAAATCGAATATTGCTGAATACCAAAATTTACAAAAATCTCAATTATTAAACGAACATAATCAGGATGTCTCATTTAGACTACAGCGCCTCTAGGGGCGGCGAAAAGGCCAATAGAAACATATTCGAATTCAAATTTGAATGAAGGCAATGAAAGAGATGATTATTGTATTGTTTATGAATTTCGAGGTAGGTTGATGACGTTTATTACAAAAACAACAATATTTTAAATTTTCGGCTACACGAATTAAAAAAGGCTGAATTAAAAATGGTATTTTCTGAATTAAAAATGGGCCTTTTTTTATTCATTTTGAAAATGAATTAAAAATGTGTTTAAAAATGAAGTTTAAAAAATGAATTTAAAATGGGCCTTTCTTAATTCATTTTGAAAATGAATCAAAAATGTGTCGAAACTGAAATAAAATGGGCATTTTTTATTTCATTTTGAAAAGGGATTAAGAAAAAACGAATTAAAAATGTGTTTAGAAAATAAAAGATAAAACAATTACAGCTATGTTATTAATAGTTATTATTATTAGATTCAATAGATAATCACGTCGATTATAGAATCCGCGGGAGCGGATCTATCGCGGATCGAAAACTCCATATAAAAAAAATTGGAAACAATAATTTTATATCATAGTTTCATTGAAATTCCTTTGGATATTTTTACAATTCGTCAAAAAAAATTTGTTTTAGAAACGCAATAAAATTATTGCGTTTGTACGGGGAATCAAAAAATGTAAATCACATGTAAATCAATAGAAGTTTTCCAGGATACTTTGATTTACACCAATTGTTTCCTATTTTTTTTATATACAGTTTTCGATCCGCGATAGATCCGCTCCCGCGGATTCTATAATCGACGTGAATGTATTCTCTGATAATGAGAACAATAGTGATAATAATATATTATCAGATAAGGAAAATTTTCACGAATTATTGAATGATAGCAGCGAAAATTGTCTTTTTGAATGTGTAGAAAAATATGAAATATTAAACGATCAAATGGATTAACACAGTGTTATAGAAGGAGTTGAGTTCAATAAATTTTATTTTTATGTATTTTTATTAATGAAAGCAATAATTACAAACATTTAAATAAAATTGGAAATATTTTATTTTATGAATTTTAATTTAAAATTATTAAAATTTCAAAAAGTTACACAAAAATTTATTTTGGTATTTTCATTAATGAAAATAAAATATTCACCCCTATTATGATTGTCGAGTGTCCATCGAATCGACAATAATAATAGGGCTGAATATATGTAACTATCATTATAATTTTGTATTTTTATTAATGAAAATGCCAAAAAAAATGTTTGTGTAACTTTTTGAAATTTTAATAATTTTAAATTAAAATTCAAAATAAAATATTACTGCTAATTTTATTTAAATTTTTGTAATTATTGTTTCATTAATGAAAATATATAAAAATAAAATTTATTAACCTGTATTCATGTACTGTACTTAAAAATGTTTTCATGACAAATAATATTTATTTTAACATTTTTCAAAAATGGAATAAAACAAAAGAAAAATGAAAAAAATATTTAGCAATAAAAAACAAAATTAATTGTTATTATAAATCACTTGGCTTACTGTGGGAAAATTACTTGGTTTACTGTTAGAATATAGTAGAAAATTTTGATTTTTACAAATACACTGAACCTAAGCATTTTTAATACATGTTGAAAATTATTTAAAAATGTGTTCAAAAATGAATTTAAAATGGGCCTTTTTTTATTCATTTTGAAAATGAATTAAAAAAAATGAAATAAAATTGTCTTTTTTTTGTTAAAGTTCCATTTTTAATTCATTTTTTCAATTTTCGATTTTTTGTCTAAACAACATTTTTAATACAGATTTTATTTATTCAAAATGAATTAAAAATGGTTCCAATTCTTCATACTAAAATCACCATTTTTAATTCAGTTTTGATGTACATTTTTAATTCAGCCTTTTTTAATTCGTGTGGCCTAAATTTTCAAAGTACCTTATTTTTCAAGACTATTTTCACTAAGAAATAAACATTTTCAAGACTCGATTTTTCTATCAAATTGTTCTATCAAGAAAAAATTGTTTGTACCTTATTTTAAGCTTAGTAAAAAATACAGTCGATAATGGAGGCTCTTATTTATACAGTAGGCTCTAATACTGTACCTAATTCGTTAGATGAAAGCTTTGAGGTCATAAATGCTCTTATTAATAATTTTCAGTTTTTAACCGATGTTGAAGGAGTTTTTAAATCGAATGATGAGGAACTTTAAGTGCACATTATGACGCGTTAGATAATATGTTAACCGACAGCGATGACAAAGATATTTTTGCGGTAGAACTATTTAACGAATTAAAAATTTTAAAGGATGAGATCCATTGATATATTAAAATACATTTACTCGATTGCACTAGAGCAGTGCTTCTCAAACTTGTTAATACTGCGGCCCCCGAAATCGAAAAAATAAAATCCAGGGCTCCCAATAATTTTATTCAATAATAATGAATTTACGGTTAAGCATTTTGGGCATTCTTGTTCAAGGATCTCAGATGTCTCATATCCTTGTCCCGCCAATTTAAAAAATAAAGAAATATTCTACCAACCCAAAATATTCTTTCAGTTTCATCTGATTTATAGGTAAAAAAATTCCAATATTCAAAAATTGTAGAATTCCATAAAATTGTTAAGCTTGGTTTTAAAAGACATGAAAGGATTTTATATAAAGATTAAAAATTAGATGTAGCATGTAGCTGTGCAAACTCCGGAACTAAATATTTTAGCCGGACATATGAGTGGAGCAGAACAGTTTCCGAAATGACTAAACTAAAGTTAAAGCTAAACATTTTTGAGCTTACGACTATTCTAAATTTGTCAAAATTCATATTTGCAAGTTTTTCTAAGTTGACCGCACCCGACCCGAATTTTGTTTGTTTTTATTTGTTGTGTCAAATTATTTTTACTTAGGAATTTAAAACCAAATTTGGATTTAATATATTCTGAAAATTCAGAGTTATCCAAAGTTTTTTTAGGTTTTTTCAAGTACCAGTTTTCAAAGTAATCAACCAATTTGGAAGTATTGGCCCTCTTAGCAATTTTATTTCCAAAATTTTAAATTTTATTTATGACGAGTTCTTTAAAAAAACGAAACGCGCTATAGTACCTATATAAAATAATATGATAGCTCAGTAGATGAGAGTAAATCAGTTTTTTGGTCCTAAATACCTACGGAATAGAAAATTACCAAACTCCTAACTCCTGGCGTAATTTACCGAACAATTGACTTTTCTAGAAACAAATTAAAGAATATTCCTACTTTCCTTATAAATTCTAAGTGAGCACATAATTTGCCAGAATTGAAAGCTAAATTTTTTTATTGTTTGTATTAGTAATTTGACGCACAAACTTTGGTTCTTAATTTTTAGAAAACTGATTGACCTAATTATTTGGTATGCTATCAAAGGTCCGAATGTCGAAGGGCCGAATGTCGAAGGGCCGAATTTCAAAGGGCCGAATGGGTCGAAGGGCCGAATGGGTCAAAGGGCCGAATGGTTTGAAGGGCCGATTTTTTTTGTTTATTTGTTTTTTGTTTTTAGAAATATAATTTTTTAAATTTCTTGTTTGAGGGAATATTTTGTAAATGTACTGAATTTGATATTAAGAACTATAATTTTTATTTATTTATGAAAAACAATATTAATTTTCCAGACATCAATACCAGATTGTAATGTTGTTTGTCAAAATGACCCATATCAAAATAGGCAATACATTTCAGGTTGAAACAATATTCAAAACAACGTCATGAGACAATAATATACTTTAAAATAAACCGTTTCGTTTAATTTAAGTAGACATTTTGGAAATTCTGCCTTAAACTGTAATTTGTCTTTATAATTATGTAGTAAATTGTTAGGAGTATATTCACTATATTCACATCACTAAATCACAGCGAAATTATTTTATCCGTCCAAATAGAATTTTCATTCACACTAACGAATAACAAATCTTCTGATTTTTATGACATTTTATGACAAAATTCTTTTTTGGCTTTGATGAAGTCCTGTTATGTACAAATATTTTTCCACTTGACAATTACAAAAAGAACACAAATATAAACAACAAAATTAATGCAATATTGTTGCCGATAGAATATCTAAAGATTAAACATAATAAAATATATATAAACTCAAAAAAATTAATTTTTATTTGATAAAAAAATTTACAAAATATTCCTTAAACAAGAAATTTAAAAAATTATATTTCTAAAAACAAAAACAAAAAAAATAAAAAAATTCGGCCCTTCGACCCATTCGGCCCTTCGCCATTCGGCCCTTCGACCCATTCGGCCCTTCGACATTCGGCCCTTCGACCCAATCGGCCCTTCGACCCATTCGGCCCTTCGACATTCGGCCCTTCGACATTCGGCCCTTCGACATTCGGCCCTTCGACATTCGGCCCTTTGAAATTCGGCCCTTCGTCCTCATTCCAATTATTTTATTGAGGTCTACATACGCTAGAAAGACAAATAAACGTTGAATTTAAATTGTATACATATGGTCGTTTTGAATCTTAAACAAAGCTTATCAATAGTTATGATTACATATTGTTCTAAGGAAAAAATTTACATTTTGTGCAAAACTGCCCTACAACCAAAAAGGTACTTTCGATTCCACAGAAGTTAGTTTTGTAGTTAAAAAGTGTTACCAGGCTAACTGAAAAGAATCCCTCGTAATGGTTTACTATGTTGCGTTTGCGTTGAATAGTAAATTTATTATTTAGTTTATTTCCCATACCTGGTGCCTACTTTTTGTCAACTTTAATGGATTAATTGAATTCTAATTAGATTTGGTATGACAATATGACATTTTTATGTGTAAAACCAAAGTAAAGGTTTCACCAAATTTATAAAACTTATGTATTAATAATCTGTGTTTTATAGGCTAAAATGCCTGAAGATAGTTACAGAAGTTTTCGCTAAGTATTCCAAAAATTTACCAACATTTCGGTAATCAACCGTTTTACCGAAAACCGGTATTGAATTCGCTCCAAAAAACTTGGCATTAGAATCCAGGAATTTTTGATATGGAGTTCTCAACACTAACCTGATATACAATTTAATCAAATTGAAATTGTTGAAGCCAAATTTGACAAGCTGTCATTTGAAATTTCAAATTAAATTAAAGTACGAGTAACCTTTTAAAATTATATACTAAATACGTACATTTTCAATATCCAATTTCGCAAATTTTCATAGACCTAAGTTCCTGTAGTTTTTAGTTTAAATTTAGCTCCTAACCAATCTCGGATTTAAAAATTTAAGTTTAAGTTACATCCTAAAAGGACTCACTTTTAACCTTGAGTTTTTTGTCCCGTAGATCAAGGTTTGCGATTTGAAATTTCTTCTTACCTATCAAAATCCTCGTGATTGTGGTATTGATATACATATCAGTATCACCAAAGATCATAGTATATTAGAGATAAGTCATTCAGTACAAAAAATAAAACAGACTAGAAAACCCTCCCATTTCTTTATATGGGGTACCTTTGCATATCATGTAGTAGGTTAGAAACTGGTACAGGTTAAATATTTACAAGTAATTTGTATGCAAAGTATTTACGTATATATCAAAGGAACCCTATATCGGGGGACCCTATTTTTGGCTCATATTATAGTACCGAATGAATTATCTTTAATATGTGATTATCTTTGATATCACATATCTAAATACCTTACAAACCATAACCAGCATAGAAAACCGTAGCGGTCATTGATAATAGGCAGATTCAGAAGGCGAGGTTTTAAAGCTACCTGGAAACAGCTCCACGGCTCCCTAGAAGGCCGCGGCTCACAGTTTGAGAAGCACTGCCCTAGAGAATATATTTGTGTGCATATTGCGTTACGAATATGTTTACGTCTTCCAGTTTCCGTAGCAAGTGGTGAACGATCATATTCAAAACTGCAAATAATCAAAAACTACTTGAGATCAAGTATATCTCAGGAAAGGTTGGTTGGATTATCGAGTATAGCAATTGAAAAAGAAATTGGTGACAAAATCGATTAAAGTCAAATGATTGATGAATTTGCTACTTTAAAGGCAAGAAAAGCTAAATTTTTGTACCTGAATTATACGAGTATTTTATTTATTATTAAATAAATTATTGAATTGTTGAATTTGATACCCGCTTAGTTTTTTTGTTTGTTTGTTTTTGCTTCTAAATTTAATAACTTTTCTCCCACTATTAATGCTTTAAAGTTTCTCCGGTAATAAATATTTTTATTTACCATTTAATTTAAAAAAAGGCGCCTAAGAAGAACTTGCATAGGACGCAATGTGTTCTAGAGCCGGTACTGTGTTCTTATCTATTCTTAAACTTGAGATTGAACAAAATCTTCCTGTGTACACAAATTTTTTATTAAAAAATAAAGTCAGATACATACTTGGAAAATGAGAAGCACATAGTAAAAAAGACTTATTGAAAATAAAAACTGTATACATAATATGAGATAAGAAACATATGTTTTTCCGACATTTCGTTTTGTGTCAATGAAAGTTTTCATTAACTTCAAAATTTTAGTTTCTTTATTCTTCTTTTCTTGTCTTATCTCGTACTCTACATAAAAATTACTTATACAAGTATTTTGTAGCTTTATTTGATTTTCAAGTAGTTTACGAAAAATAAAAATTGAGCTGAAAACTTTTAAAACACAAATGTATTGTATTTAATTATTGTATAATGCTCAAACATAAAAACAAAGAACGATAAATTAATGTTTTATACTTTGTTAAGTTGATAGTTTTGCTATATGTACTCATAGTCTATCTATGACATCATATGTACACAAACAGTATATGGGAAATTATATACTCCTTAAACAAGGATAAGAAAAAACATTTGCAGTTTTGCTCTCTAGTGTCATCGATTTTTATTTCCGTGGAAGGAGGGGGAGCTATTTCTGTATGTGATACGGATACTTTAGTGTGAGATTTTTATTTCATTTGAATCAAATCTGCTCGTTTCTTATATAAATAAAAATCTTATATACATTCAAATACGTATCGTATTCAGTACTAGCCCCCTATTCTTGGTACTGTGCTTATAAAATTTCATCTCATCATCAATCTATACCTACCCAAATTGTGTTTAATTTAACTCAACCATATAGGCGTACAAAAATATATTTTATGTTATAATCGACAATAATTCCACCAAATTCCTATTCCGAAAAAAAAACAGCAACCGAGAGCTTATAAGCTTAAGTATAGTTTTTTAAATATGCATGAATAGAACAAATGAATCAAAATAATAAATTTTAAAAATATAAAAAATTAAAGCACAAAAAAGCTTTATGAAAAATTTCAGGATTTCTATGTAAATGAAATCAACAGAATTATCCTGTTGCTAATCCATTCATGAATGATATTCATGTTTTATGCGCACACAGTATTAGGTTGGGATTATGCGAAACGAAGGATTTGATATAATTCAGTGTTTTATTCATTTGCTGAGAAATTTATATATACTGCTATAAGCAGGTATTATTGCGGTATTTTTTTTTTAGGTGTAATAAATTTTTTTAATAATTGTCAATGATTCTATTGCCAAGTTTGATTATGTTTCAATTTCTTAATTTTACAGTACTCCCTGCAATGTTACCATTCAAATTCAATATACTTTAAGCTAGAAATAGTATTTAAGGATTAAGTTCCGATGATCCTTCAGGTTTTCTAAAAACGTCAGTGCTAAAGAGTTCCAAATTTATATATGTAGGTACATGTTAATATCACGAAAATTATTGCTCCAATTTTTATATCCAATTACACTATCTGAAATGTGAATGGTATTGGAACTTTTTGATATTTTTACTTTTGGAAATAAAATTGACCGTTATCACAATCAAGGTCATGTCGTGCATGAAAAATTCAATTATTTAAAGAATCAGATGATGAGTTTTGTTTTTTGTAAAGTTGACATGGAGGGGATAATCACTAATTGATTTTGTCAAAGCTGCTTGTACTGAAAACATGCTGACTTGGAAGTTGGAAGTCTCTTTATGGCCTAATGACAAACCGAATGTTTGAACTTACTTAAAAAATATATTCCAGATAGCACGCGTTATTATAACATTTAATGAAATAATTAATTGTTTGTAGTTCTTCGAAAAAGACAAAAATCAGTCTTTCAGCGGCCCAAACTGCAAAATAGTTCCGTTCGTTTTGTGATAAAGTTCTCTACATTTGTGTAAACAATTGCAAAATGTAAGGTTCCTTTTATTTTCTCCACAAGCCAGAATTTACCTTTTGAAAATCACAAAAACTTGCTAAATAATTTAAAAGAAAAAAATTTCGTTTCCCTATAATTTTATTAGAACGAGAAGTTTGTTGTCTGTATTAAATCAATAAGATTCTTTCGGCTTTTTATAGACACATTTATTAACAATAATGGCATTCACAACATTTTTCGACTTGTTAATCAAAAAAAATGAAGAGGCCAGTCAATAAATCTACCAAAAAAGTAGAAATATCAAAATCTCCCCCGTACTTTAATCCGAGAGTCAATTCAAAATGTATCGACTCTAAAAAATGAAAACTTTCCTTGAACTTTCTATGTGGTAGTTTGGTTTTGTACAGATAAGCTCGCACAAACAAAAAGTTCGGTCTACTCATCAGGTTTCTACGACCCTACGACCAAAACCAAACGACAAAAATACAATTCCAACTTCATACATTAAGTATGAGGCAAGAACGTAGTGACTTAGCGAATTATAAATGCACTAAATCAAAAAACTAAAGGAAAACTTTCAATTCTGTGTGTTTTATGCCCACATAAATAATAGAAAGAGAAGTTTGTTGTCTGTATTAAATCAATAAGATTCTTTCGGCTTTTTATAAACATAATATATTAACAATAATGGCATTCACAACATTTTTGTGGCTGTAATGATAAATCTCGGGTGGCATGGGCATTTTTATAAATAAAAGTTTTGTAAATTTCACGTATCAACATTGCAATTGGATATCAGCGAATTTTCTTATTTTAAACATTCAACTAGCTAAGCGAAACTTCACTTTTATTTGTTTATATCACTTTCATAATGGTAACATCAATTCATTTTATGATGATTTGGAAAGGTTGCTGGGTTCACTTAATAACAAAAACATTGTTAACTTAGGATTATTAATATCAACCTTTTGAATACTAGTGAATCCTTCAACTACCAAACAGTACTTGATTCCTACGGATTTGTCAGTCTTGTGAATAAGCCAACAAAGTTGAAGACATGTTTGAACCACGTTTTTGTTAAAAATGATAATTTATTCAAATTTGATATTTGTAACCTACCCATGCACTTTTCAGACCACAATTTGATCAAAGTTAGTATTGCTTCCTCAGCCTTCAGGCAACATTTTTCTGTTAATACTTCGAATCAATCAAAAATTTGTTTCGATAAACTTAATAATTTTCTGAAGTTTGAATTTTGTGATTCTGTTTATAGCGAAAGTATTTGCAGTTTAGCTTTTAAAATTGTTTGGATATTCTAAACTCGCATATTCCCTCATCAAGATTCAGTACTGCTTCTCCTAAAATAAACAAGTTAAAGCCATGGATAAGTCAGAAACTTCTATTTAAAATTAACAAATTAGAAAAAAAAAATCTAGTAAATTAAGAAGATATCCAAATACTATTAAATAAGCAAAATATGTTGACAAACTTTCGGGAAATGTTAAAGCAGATGTAAAAACGATCACAAATAACTATTACAAAAGGAAATTTGAATGGGCTACTTAGTAATAACTCAAAGCACACATGGAAAATAATTTATGAAGTTTTAGGCCGAAATCGGACGTATAACCAGATACAACAAATTTATCAAGCCGATTCTAATAGCATTCTCACGTCTCCAAAATCGATCTCTGATGAATTCTATAAATATTTCGTTAACGTTTCACAAGATTCAATTTCCAAATTTAATTTAATTACTATAGTGATGTTACTTCAATTTAATTTGAAAAGTATATATAGTATAGAGCTGATAGAAACTCAGTTCATCTTGTTTCTTTGAGTCTTTATCTTCATCAGATATCCTATCTGAGATAAAACAGTTGGATAACAAAGGGCCTAAAGGTTTTGACGGTATTGATAATATTATAGTTAAAAAATGTTCGTGGTATTTGCTGGATGATCTGAAATACTTATATAATCTTAGCTTGGATAGCGTTGAATTTCCAAACGATTTGAAAATAGCTATTGTGATCCCGATTTTTAAGAAGGGTGATGAATTACAACCTAGTAATTACATGCCGATTTCGCTTTAAGCACTTTCTCCTAGATTCTTGAGAAGCAAGTTAATAGGCTAATTTCTTCTTTGGATAAGATTAAATTTTTAAATAAAAATCAATTTGGGTTTACTGCCGGTAAATCAACTGAAGAAGCTCTTTTGCACTACTTGAGTGAGATTTATAAACATATTAATGATTTTCGGAAACTCATAGCTTTATTTGTCCATATCGCCAAGGCATTTGACACTGTTTACCATGGACTGCTTTTATTATAGTTAGCTAAAATTGGTATTAGAGGTAACATTTTTAATTGGTTTGCAAATTATATTGAAAATCGTCATCAGGTCGTTAAAATAGGTAAAATAACTAGCAGCGAAGGTCTATTAAGCTGTGACGTTTGTTTAGGGTCAGTTCTGGGGCCTTCATTATTTTTGATCTATTTTAACTCAATCTTTGATATTGATCTATTAGGACACACCACAACTTTTGCCGATGATTTGGCTTTGAGCTATGGTGCGAATAGCGTTGTGGACACTAAATTGCTGCTTGAAAACAACTTAAGCAACCTAAGTAAATGGTTTTATCATAAGCGTAAAGTCAAAAGTTATGTTATTTGGAAAGATAACAACAATACTTCAGATTGCCCTGTGAAATGCCATTCCCATCCCTGTGATACAAACGTTTGCTTGTCTCAGCGTTTTACACTTGAATTTGTCAACAAGTTTAGATATTTGGGTTTAACAGTCGATGCTCAACAAAATTGGAAGTCTCATCTCAATAGCACTAGGAAAAACATACTCGTTGCAGTTCATAAATTCTATAATCTTAAGAAATTATGCCCAAACAGTACTCTGAGAAAACTATATCACGCCCTAGTGGTGTCAATAATATTGTATGGAATATCCAGTTAGGATGGCACTTATTTTAGTAACATTAAGGGTCTAAATATTGCATAGAAAAGGATAATTAAATTACACCATCAGTTCCTATGTTTCGACAACTAAATTTGCTACCACTTAGATATCTTTATTTTATCCGTAGTGATAGTTTTTACAATCAGATTACACAGGTGTATAACACAAAAAATCCAAATTACTATAATGCTGGTTTCCGTTACAATTGTGAGAAGTTTAGAAGATTATCTTTACATGGCACCGTATTTTTCACATGTATTACCTAAAGATATAAATATTCTAACGATTGAATTTGTTAAATTGTTTAACAAATTCTGTAACTAATATTGTTTAACACATGTTTTAATCTAAACGGAGCTTTACTTTGCTCAACTAAAATATGTAAATTAGTTCATAGTTTGTTTGTATATTGTTAGGCTTTTAGTTGAAATAAAGAAATTAATAATAATAATAATTAAATTTGTTTCTCTTAAGGCGAAATTACCCTTTACCCTTAGGGTGTATATCGCCGATGATTCATTCACATCGAATATGTGATGATGGTGAAGATGAAACGAAAAAATGTTCAAGAACTATTCAATTTATGAGTTCATTTCATTAATAGCGCAGTGAATTTCAAAATCACGAATACCACAGAAATTACAAACATACACACTACGTTCCACGTGAATACCATCGTAGCATACTGTTGAAAGAATTTTGACAAAGCCGTTCATGGCTGAATTTTTGAAAGCACACGAAATCTCAACTTTAGATCGTAGTATTGATCTCACATTAGACTTTTTTGCAATTGTCTCATTAGAGACTTAATCAGTTTCGGCAAAACTAATTTCTGAAGGCAAAACGAAAATCAATTTCACCTGCTCAAATATGTATTATGGCCGTACTTATTGGCTTTTTCAACCACATATTTGGTCTTTATAAGCCAAATTAACATTTACGTCATTTAACATAAATATTAGCGCAAGTTAGAGGACGTAATGTTTCCCTAATTGCGACTGTTGAGGCACAGCCAGGTTCAATAAATTAGCTTGAGTATGCTTAAATTGATCAAGTTGACTGTGCAGGAACTCCCAAGTTTGATTTTAAAATAAAACTCTGCTTAATGTTCATATACAATTTAAGTTTAATTTTATTAAAAAATGTTGGGTTTTATTTTGACGACTTTCGCAATTAAAATGACTCATTCATTTAAAATGAAAAATTAACAAAATAATCTATAAACTGAAATTTCCATATAGTGAATTTATGGCTGCACAGGCTCATTTGGTTGTCACTGTTTGCGATGGTCATTACAAGTTAAGTTCCATGAGAGGACCATAATATAAAATTTAAATTTTTTTATAAATTCACCCCTTCAAGTGACATAACTGAAAAGTGGCTCAATAAAAAATTTAGAAATTTGTATAAATTCAAACTTTAAAGTGTCATGTCTGGAAAGTATTTCAACTAGTGTGCCTAGCCAACAGTTATCCCTAGAGTAAATTCCCCCCTTTTTCAAAATAATTTTAAAGAATTTCTCTCAATTTTTTCCAGAATATGTATCGCTTCTTTTATAGATTATATTACTAGACTAGAAAGAGCAGAAAATTACCCCAGAATATGTCTCCGCAAACTTCACCAAAATCGCCAGAAAATAAACTTTTAAAGTTGTGCTCTGCCATCACATTTTCTGAGAATTTGTTTTTGGGATGGCACGGCTCGAGCATTTCCATTGACGTAATGGCCTAAAATAACAAAAAATGATAAATTCTGAAAAGGCCGAAGGGGGTTCAATTTTATATTTAGCTGCTATTCACCTGCTTTTTTCTAGTTACATAATAAGTAAAAATGGAAAATATTCTGGAAAAAGGGGATATCTTCTGGAAACAGAGGGAGGGGCTTTCTTTAAAAATATTTTGGAAAATGAAATTTACTGTCCTTCTAGTATAGTAATACACTCTAGGGATAACTGTTGGCTATAGACTCATTAATTGAAATTCTTTCCAGACATGACACTTTAAAGGTTGAATTTATAGAAATTTTTAAATTTTATATTTGGGTTCTCTGATGAAACTTATAGTATAATTCCTAAGGTATGCAGTGACAAACCAAAATGAGCCTATATTCAGCCGTAAAATCACATCATTAAAATATCGGTTTATACGTTGTTTTGTTAACTTTTCATTTTATTTTAAATATGTTTCGGCTGAAATATGTCGGCTAGTAACTTTCGGCTGAGATAGCCAAGACACTATCTGCATTATCGATATTTTTACTTTCGCCTAACTTTAATAGTATGTCGTAGTTTGTATCAAAAATAGTATAAAATATCACTAACACTTACAGAAATAGTAGGTAAATACGGCTTGTATAAGCATTTTTGTTGGTTTTGACTGACTGAATAATTTGTTGCCTTTAAAAAAAGCAACGACATAGTTCACGCTCTACTCGAAAAATATTTATGTGAAAACATATAACTATTGAATCATCGTCGATTGCAATATACCCTGAAGTATGGTTATTGTTCGCTCAATATTTAAATTAAGTTACATTTTTAGTTCAGATAATTAATATGGGCATCTAATTTGAATTTGGAGGACGAATCATTATCATTAAATGGTAAGACATTCCTAGTAGAATCGAATCGATATATTTATTGGCATCGAATCATGTAACTTTTCTTCACTGTTGGGTCTGTGAGCCAGAGCAAAGTACAGCTTCGTTACCTTAATACCCTAAACCTTCTCTTTGTGTTTTAAATCACTCAAGCACAACCCTAACGAAGGCTCCACCTTGATACTATTGTTGGGTATCAAAGAAAATTGGCGTGGTTTTGCACAATTCACCTTTTCAAATTAAATGGAATAGAACTTCTTGACGTGTTTATTTGGGAAAATTGATATCTAAAAAAGAATAATCATAAAATAACAGAATACAATTATTTGATGTTTTTAATTTTAGGGGTATCTGGTAATCATAAATTCAAATAAATTTTAATTTTTTTGTGTTCCGTATGCCAAATGAAACGTCGTCAACGGCACACCTAACAACTAAATTACCTAATAGAATATTTTTGTTCTAATATTTAACGGAGTAACTTTTTACAACTTGTGACGAAAAGAATGCTCCAAATATTTTCAAAAATTTTAATTTAGTAATTAGATTGGTTGATTATAAAATAAAATTTGTTTTGATAACGCAGGACCATAAAAAAAATGAGTGGAGGGTTCCTTAAATCAGACCAAGTCAATAATATGTTTTTTGGGCCGCTGAAACCGTTTTGCCCCATCACATTCACGTCAGCGTTTTTTTCTAACCTCAAAAAACAGCTTGAAATTATAAAACCCAACAATATCAACTCTTAAACCTTAACCCTATACCTTCATAGCTCAATAATCTTGAGATCGATAACCTATAACCCTAAAACCGATAACCTCAAAATTTTTAACTTCATAACTCATAAATCTCACATCCCAAAAAAAAAATAAAAAAACTTACACGCAAAACTCAATATCGGAGAGTTTTAGCTTTATAATTCCATACGTCCATCACTTCGTTACCTCAAAACCCATAAGCTCCATAACTCTGAAGTCCCATAACCCTATAACCCCAACATCCTATAAACCCAGTAATCCAAAGCCTCATAACCCTATAAACCGAAAACCCCATAACCCTACAACTCTTAAATGCGACAAAAAAAATACTTTGAGGTGGACCGTTAAAACTCCACAACATACCACATCTCTATAAGTCCATCACCTTTCAACTTGTAACCCTATAGCCGCATAACTCTATAACCCTAAAATTAAACAGTAAATGTACTTGCCCGTAAGGCTTGAGTTCTGAGACTGACAGTTTTGCCGTGTGTCGGCATCCAGGGAATCTCCACGCGATGACGGTGAGCAACGGAGTTGTTTCGCGATCGTGCAAAGACCCTGGCTTATGGTGCTCATGCAGAGAGTCAGAACCCCAGTAGCAGCTTCTGGTCAGGGTGAAAAAGCGGGCTCGCAGGCGTCGTCATCAAACGACCGCACCTCTGCATCGGTGAGTAACTTGGCCTTTGAAGAGTCTACAATGTTACAAGAAAGACATCATGCAATAATTGGGTAGACTCTCTCTGCGTTATTTGTGGAGAATATGTTGTGGTGAGTAAACTTAGAAAGTTATTCACAGATACTGATAAATAGATACCAGGACTTTTTTGGTATAGAAACAAGTGAAATGATCAATCAAAAAAAAACGGACAAATAAAAGAAACGGAATTTGCTTCTCCAATGATCTGGCGGGAACCAACAAGTCATGAGAAGGATTGCTATTTTTGTTTAACGAAAGTTTTTGGGCACAACCGGAAAACAAAATCTTCGATTTCGTATGCAACCGTTGAATCTGTGACTTGTTCTACCAATCTTGAAGCTGAAGAGAGTAACAAAAGTAATACTACTAGCGACGAATATAAAAGTGCAATGGAAATGACGGATATCGAAGCTGATGATGTCGCTAGAAGATCTTAATGACTTGTTCCGAAATGCTGAACTTCTAAAAACAAATTCTAAACTAATGGCGTCAAGATTAAAAGAGAAAAATTACCTAGCTCCAGGAACTCGTATAACTTTTTTTCGCGAAACGAAACGTACGTAAAAAATTTAGTTTACTGTAACAATATTGAAGGACTAATAAATGAGTATAATGTTTCTTAAGAAGCTAATGACTGGTGCCTATTCATAAACTCTTCAACACGTAGTTTAAAAGCAGTCTTGCTACATAATGGCAAACATCTTGCTCCGCTACCTGTTGGTCATTCGTTTCCACAACCTTTGCTTCCTACACTGAGAAAAATGTTGCGTGATAAAATTATAGGCGAAAATTGTTAATCTAACATTGTACGTTGTTAGAAAAATCAACAATATTACTTAATGAATTTAAAATGAAACGATTATGATTTTAAATTAATACTGTTAAACACAAAAATCTGCAAATTTCAAAAGGATTGCAATATGATTCAATAGTGTTCACTTATGGTTTCACAATTTGACATTTAGAAAAATTGTAAGTGAAAATTGTTAACGTAACATTGTACGTTGTTAGAAAAATCAACAATATTTTTCGTAATGAATTTAAAATGAAACGATTATGATTTTAAATTAATACTGTTAAACACAAAAATCTGCAAATTTCAAAAGGATTGCAATATGATTCAATAGTGTTCACTTATGGTTTCACAATTTGACATTTAGAAAAATTGTAAGTGAAAATTGTTAACGTAACATTGTACGTTGTTAGAAAAAAAGTAGGAAACCCATTACAGGATGTAATCGCATTACCGGCATCTCAACAATTCCGTCTATATAATATCTACATATACATATACCATTAAGGCCGGTACACATTGAGAAGGAGCGTCGAGAACTTTAATTAACGATAGCCATGACATCGTGCATTTACTAAGAACAGAATTTAAAATTTTAACAGTTTTAATACAAAATTTCAATTCATCGTTGATAATTTTTAATTTAAGACGATAAATTGAAATTTTTTATTTTTTAGCAAATACATATATGTATACGATATTTTAGCTATCGTAATTAAAAATAAACGCTTTTATACAAGCCGTAGTATTTGCGGTATAAACACAACATAAAATTTACTACATATTTCTGTAAGTATTATTGTCGCAACTCGTAACCCCGTATAATCTTTACATATTTCAATTTC
The DNA here is from genome assembly GCA_963556165.1 of Tipula helvola. Taxonomy (NCBI): domain Eukaryota; kingdom Metazoa; phylum Arthropoda; class Insecta; order Diptera; family Tipulidae; genus Tipula; species Tipula helvola. Next base: position 158,263,975 of record OY744483.1, read on the forward strand.
AACACTAGAAGCCCCACCCGTCAAAATGACGAATTTTACATTTATTGAATTCAATTTTTTTAATTATTATGTTAATATGTTTTTGGATGTTTATGATGAATTTTAACATAATTACTTTGTTATCATATTAAAAGCCATTACACAGATTCCCACAAAAATATTAATAATTAAAAAAATTGAATTTAATAAATGTATAACCGGTCATTTAACCGGTCGGTAGTTCTAGTGTTAAATTGTAGTTTGTACCAAAAACAGTAGAAAATATAAGTAACACTTACAGAAAAATAGTTTATATACATTGCATACTTACTATGTAGTTTATATACACTACTTTATATACATACATCCATTCAAACAAAATCATTTTCATTCATTGAAAGGAAAAAAAATTTTTGAACATGTGTTCTATCAAACCAACAAATTTGACGAATTTAATAAATGTATTCCTGATCATACATACATTTACATTCAAACAAAATCATTTAATTATCAATGAAAGTTCACACTAATTGTTCAAACATTGTTTGTGTGATCATTACACATACTGTGTAGTAGTTTTATATACCTTACTTACTAGTTTATATACACTAATTTATATACATCCAAACAAAATCATTTTAATTCATTGAAAGGAAAAAAAAATTTTAAACATGTATAAACAGTTTTGTTCGTTTTTGGTTCTATTATGAACTTTCATTGTTTTTTGTTTGTTTTTTACGTGAATAGTAAAGGAAATCTTTAAGCGTCTATAACTTTGGAGTCCGACCACCTAAAGAGCTTAGCCATACCATTTTGTTCTTATCTCATCAAGGTCTATAAGTCTGTCTTTATTATCAATAGCGGGGATATAAGGCATCTCTCTCGCTCTAGCGCTTCGCTTGAGTTGAGATGCCTAAAATCAACAATATTTTTCGTAATGAATTTAAAATGAAACGATTATGATTTTAAATTAATACTGTTAAACACAAAAATCTGCAAATTTCAAAAGGATTGCAATATGATTCAATAGTGTTCACTTATGGTTTCACAATATGACATTTAGAAAAATTGTAAAAATTCCATCGCGATATTAATCGGTTAAGAAATAGCCAAGCTTAGACCTATACATTTGTCCCAATTCCATAAATTCAATTAAAAATTATTTTCGTATTCCAATTCCATCGCTGGTGTCGAATTTCATAGTAATTAGTTCAAAAATAGTCGCTCGAACCTATACATTTGTCCCAATTCGTAAATCGAACCTAAAATAGCATAATTCGAACCTAAAACTAGCCCTGTTCGTCGCAGATGTCGAATTTCATATTGATCGGTTAAGAAATAGCCAAGCTTGGACCTATACATTTGTCCCAATTCGATAAATTCAATTAAAAATTATTTTTGTATTCCAATTCCATCACAGATGTTGAATTTCATAGTAATCGGTAAGGAAATACCCACTCGGACCTATACATGTGTCCCAATTCGTAATTCGAACCTAAAATAGACTAATTCGAACATAAAACTAACACTGTTCGCCGCATATGACGAATTTTATATTGATCGGTTAAGAAATTGTCAAGCTTAGACTAACATTTGTCCCAATTCCATAAATTCAATTAAAAATTATTTTCGTATTCCAAATTTCATCGCTGCTGTCGAATTTCAAAGTAATCGATTAAGAAATAGTCGCTCGAACCTATACATTTGCCTCAATTCATAATTCGAACCTAAAACTAGCCCTGTTTGTCGTAGATGTTGAATTTTATATTAATCGGTTAAGAAATAGCCAAGCTTGGACCTATACATTTGTCCCAATTCCATAAATTCAATTAAAAATTATTTTCGTATTCCAATTCCATCGCTGGTGTCGAATTTCATAGTAATCGGTTAAGAAATAGTCGCTCGAACCTATACATTTGTCCCAATTCGTAAATCGAACCTAAAATAGCATAATTCGAACATAAAACTAGCCCTGTTTGTCGCAGATGTTGAATTTTATATTAATCGGTTAAGAAATAGCCAAGCTTGGACCTATACATTTGTCCCAATTCCATAAATTCAATTAAAAATTATTTTCGTATTCCAATTCCATCGCTGGTGTCGAATTTCATAGTAATCGGTTAAGAAATAGTCGCTCGAACCTATACATTTGTCCCAATTCGTAAATCGAACCTAAAATAGCATAATTCGAACATAAAACTAGCCCTGTTCGTCGCAGATGACGAATTTTATATTAATCGGTTAAGAAATAGCCAAGCTTGGACCTATATATTTGTCCCAATTCCATAAATTCAATTAAAAATTATTTTCGTATTCCAATTCCATCGCTATGGTGTCGAATTTCATAGTAATCGGTTAAGAAATAGTTGCTTGAACCTACACATTTGTCCCAATTCGTAAATCGAACCTAAAATAGCATAAGTCGAACATAAAACTAGCCCTGTTTGTCGCAGATGTTGAATTTTATATTAATCGGTTAAGAAATAGCCAAGCTTGGACCTATACATTTGTCCCAATTCCATAAATTCAATTAAAAATTATTTTCGTATTCCAATTCCATCGCTGGTGTCGAATTTCATAGTAATCGGTTAAGAAATAGTCGCTCGAACCTATACATTTGTCCCAATTCGTAAATCGAACCTAAAATAGCATAATTCGAACATAAAACTAGCCCTGTTCGTCGCAGATGACGAATTTTATATTAATCGGTTAAGAAATAGCCAAGCTTGGACCTATATATTTATCCCAATTCCATAAATTCAATTAAAAATTATTTTCGTATTCCAATTCCATCGCTGGTGTCGAATTTCATAGTAATCGGTTAAGAAATAGTTGCTTGAACCTATACATTTGTCCCAATTCGTAAATCGAACCTAAAATAGCATAAGTCGAACATAAAACTAGCCCTGTTTGTCGCAGATGTTGAATTTTATATTAATCGGTTAAGAAATAGCCAAGCTTGGACCTATACATTTGTCCCAATTCCATAAATTCAATTAAAAATTATTTTCGTATTCCAATTCCATCGCTGGTGTCGAATTTCATAGTAATCGGTTAAGAAATAGTCGCTCGAACCTATACATTTGTCCCAATTCGTAAATCGAACCTAAAATAGCATAATTCGAACATAAAACTAGCCCTGTTAGTCGCAGATGACGAATTTTATATTAATCGGTTAAGAAATAGCCAAGCTTGGACCTACACATTTGTCCCAATTCCATAAATTCAATTAAAAATTAATTCCGTATTCCAATTCCATCGCAGATGCCAAATTTCTTATTGATCGGTTAAGAAATAGCCAAGTGCAAGCATATAATCTATGTGTTATTCCGTTTTCTATACCCAAATAAACCACCCATACTTTGGGTGGACAAACCAATTCTCTTTATAATATCGTGTGTGTGTGTGTGTGGTAAGAGGGAGAAAAAAAAAGTGAGAGTATGACCGTTACAAAAAAAATTTACAAAAATAACGTGTAAAATATTGAGAGAGATTACAGGGTTAACCTAAATATTTTTCCAATGCGATTAATAGAAATTATCTTTACGTCTTTTATTATAATTTAACTAAATAATTATGATGGTAAAATGTTAATAATTCCATTAATAAATAATATTTTTTTTTTAAATAATACTACAAATTATGTAGCTATAATAATCTATTTTATTTTATCTAACTCGGTTTTTGCATCCTGAATAATAATTTTATGTTTTGAAAATTTTGAACACGGCTGTGGAAACGACTTAAAATAAAAAATAAAGAGCACCTGCGCGAAAGAGAAAAACGAAAAAAAAAAAAAATTATATGTACATACTTTCGGCTCGCTAGCTATAAACAAAAAAAAAATATTTTAGTAGTTCGTAGTTGGTTGTTCTTGTTCGTTGTCCTGTTTGTGTTACTGTGAAGTGTGAAGTGTTAGTGGTCTTTTTGAAAAAGTGTTTTTTTTAAAATTAAATTTATTATTTGATAATGCATTAAAGTGCATTAAATTAATTGGTATAAGTGTTAATGTGAATTTCATTATTATTCATCATTATTGTGAGTATCATCGAATTTGTGTGGTAAACGTGTTTTTTAGTTAAAATAAAAATGAAATGTGTGAATTCAATATGGCGAAAAAAATTAGAAAAAAAATGCTACCGCCATATTGGATTCATCACATTTCATTTTTATTTTGACTAAAATAATTTATACAGTCAAATCTGTTTTTGTGCGGTCTTTTATGCGATTTATTTTTTATGCGATATTTTTTTGCGATTTTTTTTATGCGGTATATGAATTATGCCGCATAAAAAAATCGCACAAAAAAAATCGCATAGAAAATAACCATATATATATATATATATATATATATATATATATATATATATATATATATATATATATATATACATATATATAATGTATATATATATATATATATATATATATATATATATATATATATATATATATATACATTTTTTTTTTTTTTCGTTTTTGTCTTTCGCGCAGGTGCTCTTTATTTTTTATTTTAAGTCGTTTCCACAGCCGTGTTCAAAATTTTCAAAACATAAAATTATTATTCAGGATGCAAAAACCGAGTTAGATAATATAAAATAGATTATTATAGCTACATAATTTGTAGTATTATTTAAAAAAAAAATATTATTTATTAATGGAATTATTAACATTTTACCATCATAATTATTTAGTTAAATTATAATAAAAGACGTAAAGATAATTTCTATTAATCGCATTGGAAAAATATTTAGGTTAACCCTGTAATCTCTCTCAATATTTTACACGTTATTTTTGTAAATTTTCATTTCATAGTATGACATGTCGTGTGTGACAGTATTCACATCACCAATGTGAATTTGTCAAACGACAAATATTGGTATTCATCCACACGATATGACAATATTTTTGTAAAAATATTTATAAATTTAGTACGTTTCCTATTAATTTTAAAATGCACGTAAAACAATTTGATTGGATTTATTGTTATTTAATTATTTTCTAATAATTTAGTCGTCCGTATCTATTTAGAAAATAATAATAATAAGTAAAAAATTAATAATTTGATAATTACAGGCTTTTTAATATTATTAAAAATGTGTTTGTTAAAAAAATATATTTTAAGTTTGGAATATTCCAAAAAATTTAACATCAGCACATATATTGGTATACAATCGCTTTAAGGCGGCACCAGACTATGCGAGAATTGACAAATATATTGGCACATATACATTTATGCAAGTTTAGCACATGGCAAATGTACCCTACACACGATGCGTCCAATGATAATTTTGAAATGAAGCGATTGTGTACCAACATATGGGCTGATGTACATTTTTTGATATATTCCAAACTTAAAATATATTTTTTGAACAAACACATTTTTAATAATATTAAAAAGCCTGTAATTATCAAATTGTTAATTTTTTATTTATTATTATTATTTTTTAAATAGATACGGATGAGAAAATTATTAGAAAATAATTAAATAAAAATAAAACAGATCAAATTGTTTTACGTGAATTTTAAAATTAGTAGGAAACGTACTAAATTTATAAATATTTTTACAAAAATATTGTCATATCGTGTGGGTGAATACCAACATTTGTCGTTCGACAAATTCACATTGATGATGTGAATATTGTCCATACGACATGTCATACGATATGCATATCACAAACATTTGGCAATTGCCGCATCTTTGGGTATAGAAAACGGGATAACACAAAGAATGGACTTGGCTATTTCTTAACCGATCAATAAGAAATTTGGCATCTGCGATGGAATTGGAATACAGAATTAATTTTTAATTGAATTTATGGAATTGGGACAAATACTACTACTGGAAAAAATTATCGGTTACAATCATATTTAAGTTAGAAATTACTTTGTTAATTTCTATTAAATAAATATTAACCAAATTTCCTGTTGTGAAGGCGTTAATTAATTCTCTTTTCTGTCGTCTATTATGTGTTAAATATGGGAGCGTCTCGAAATCTTGGTTGACAAAATCTTCACGTAGTCAAAATCTTGGTTTTTCAAAAATCTTTGTTTTTTGAAAAGTTAAAATTAAATTTTGTTTTTTTTATTTTAAAATTAAATTCTCCTTCACCAGAATTTATAATTTTCAGTTATTTTTTTTAAAATGGAAAATCTCCATTTTCCAGAATTTATAAAAACCAAAATTTTGAAAACCAAGATTTTGTTAATCAAGATTTCATAACCAACCCGTTAAATATAATTAATCTTCTTATTTTGAAAGTTTCTTTTTAATAATTATATCTTGTATGCTAAAATCAAATTCGCGCACTTGTTTAGCATTTAAAGCTGATTTTAAAATGTGTTCGTATATGAATTCTCTTCGTAAGACTATGGATTAGGCCGAAAATAATGCTATCAACTAACACACTAAAACAACCATGAAACACTTTTGAATTTTATATTTTATTTTGATTATTTCTTGATTATTTAATTTAATAATTAATTATTACATTGCTTGTCTTAACATTTAATCAGAACTCTCTCTAAAGTGAATGATCAAATAGAGCATTATTTATCATATTTTATATAATGTGTTTAATTAGTATAATTTTAGAGATAAGGTTTTACTAAATAAGAATACAAAATATAGTTATTATTAGAGGATTTATGAAATAAAAATATAGAAGGTTATGATTATGATATTTTATATATATATATATATATATATATATATATATATATATATATATATATATATATATATAAAATATCATAATCATAACCTTCTATATTTTTATTTCATAAATCCTATTAAATCTAAATATATATATATATATATATATATATATATATATATATATATATATATTCGGGCATTTTACGTCAGTTGGACCACCCCATCTGCCCAGAAAATGGTTAAACTTAACAAAATTGTTTTGGGCTTAAATTAAAGGCTGACGTGTCTACTTTTATTTTCTTTATGGCGTTTTTGGAAATTCAAAATGGCCATGAAGAAAAACGCCATGAAGAATTTAAAAGTATATATGTCACAAGCCATTATTCTAAGCATAAAAAGATTTTTTTAAATTAAGCCAATTTTTGGGCAGGTGGGGTGGCCCCAGTTGACGTGAAATGCCCCATATATTATGGTTTTATACATATAACATGGTTTTTCAAGCTCGTCAGGAATTATATGTGGCTTTTTCTTTTTAGCACAAAAAAACACAACTTGATAAGATGCCTTTAGCAAAGCTTTATCAGTTGAAGTGAATCCTAAAAACACTAACGTGCCACTACCGTCGAATCGTGCGCCTTTATTGAGATTAAAACTACAAAATTTTGACTAGCAGCTTCATTACCATATGTTGCTTGGTAAAATGTTCGACAAGTTCAGATGGTTTGAGATTAGAATTTGAATAAATAACACAACACTGTGAACGATGAGTACCATCTTTCTCAGTTGTGCATGTAAATCCGAAGCGAACATAGTTGCATAGTCGCGTTTGCGCCTAAAACTATGCATTGTTTGAAATAATTGCTTTATTTTACTGGGGTGCGATTATGTATCTCTCGTATTACGAGTTACGAGTTTCGAGAACTCGAAACTTAGTATGCCGTAATTGCGACATAACGCAATTATGTAAGAAATTACGAGAAACACTTTTTTGTTGCCCGATATCGTGATTTTCGGCATACAATTTTGTTGTTGTTATGCACAGTACTGTGGTTGTTATGCATATTTTGATGTTTTTTCAATCATTACGAGTTGTCTGTCGTACATAAAAAGCTGTACGAGTAAAATAATAACAACAAGCCGCAATTACGAGAACTCGTAAAGTTTTACATAATCGCGTTTTGTCGCAATTTTGAGAAACTCGAAACTCGTAATGCTTACATAATCACCCCCATATTTGAAAATTTTTGAAACCAAAGTAATTAAAGTAACCAAATTGTGTATGTAAAGTGCGATAATTCTAAAATTAATCCAACAAATCGTCTAATGGTACTCACATCTCACACCCCTAACTAACATATAGTTAACTAACCTACCCCCTAAGGGTGCATGAACTACCAGTTAAGAACCCCTGCTCTAAGTTATAACAAAAATTGTTGGGTATCGAGCGAAAATTTTGTTCGTTACGTGTAAATCACACTTTAGAATAGGTTCACTTAAAAAACAGCAAATAAAACAGTGTTTATGTTTTGGGAAATACATAATTATTTTTATTATGTAGTAGTGAGTGTTATCTCCATTATTTGAAATCACTTCAAAAATCCTATTTGGATAAAAGTTTTGCCGTTTAAAAAAAAATTGAAAAATTTTCGTGAAACTATTGATATGATTCGGAGTGTACTTGAAATATTCATTCCAATTTTGATTCATACATAATCAAGAAATGAGTTGAGAATTTTTTATTTAGAATATCGTTATTAATGTATTATACATTTTTTGTTGTTCTTATCCTAAATCCTAAGAGTCGTAGTGTTTTGAGTGAAAAAGTAATTATTAAAGTGGCGTAATGGCGAATTTATTTAAAACAATACATGAAGTAACATTGGAGCAGCCGATTCACGCTACGGTCCTGGAAATAGGATTAACTGAAAGTATTGAAGATGATGAAATCGAAATTCTTTCTAAAGAATCAGATTTTGTAGACTTATATAGACAACCAATAGATACACTAGATCAATCAAAATTAAATGCCTTAATGCAAGAATTCAATTTGGAAATTGTATTGCCTCATTTGAAAGGTTTGTTATAATAAAATATAAATATTTTTAACAAATCTTGATTTGTTAAATTGTTAATGAAATGTAAAAAATGCTATTGTTTTACCATAGCTTCCGAAATTACTTACCGAAGTCTACAATACCTGTCTAAAGATGATATTGCTAGAGCAATACCGCCAATAGGACTGCAGGCTGAATTCAGAGAGAAATTGTTTAATTGGAGAAAAGTCGAGGTAATTTCGTTGGAGTTATATAGCTTATTAAAAAGTTAATTGTACACACCAATTTGAACTCAGCTGTAGGTCGGTCTTGAATTTGTTATATTTATCAATTGTTTATTTATAGTTTAATATAGATGAAGCACCATTGTCGGTAAAAACAAAAACTTTTGAATGGCTGGAGAAATCTATCGATTCACAAGCGAATACTCCTACACATTCTACGTCATCTTCTTTATCTGCCGCCAGAGGCAATTCCTACACATTTCTAACAGTAAGTGTTAATATTACATATATTTGTGGAGAAATATGCTTAATTGAATAAAATATTGCTAAACAGGACATAAGGGCTCTCTTAAATAATAACATCAACGGGCAAATTATAACAAAGTTTTATGAAGAAAATTATATCTCTGAAAATACAAACAAAACCATCCTACAAGATACACATCGCCAAGAAATTATTAAAATTATAATTGAGGCAATAAATATAAATGATGTTCAGTTAAAACCATGTGATTTCTTGAATATAACAAACCAAATAATTGAAGTGTTTCCGACCGAACGAATAATGAAAGTAAACGTCATTTTGCTTTTATTTCATGTTGTAGTTAAATTTAAAATTTTTATTTTCAACTTCTTTAACATAAGGATTACTACTTCATTGCCAGAGGAAAGAAAAAAAACCCATCTGGAAAATTGTATGATAAATACGTGAACAGTAGAGCTAAGAGGCGAAAGCTACTTAAACCGAGTATTGAATTATTTAGACCATTAGAGGACTTACAGGAAGACCAAGAAATTGATGAGACGATATCAGGCGCTCTTAAGACTTTTCTTAAGAGGGAAAATAACAATTGGAAAGAGATTTGCGACAAGTGGGAGAAAACGTTTAAATGTAGACAGCGAGACCTAAAATTAAAAGACACTGTCGAATTTTTATTAGAATGGCCAAAATTTAAGCATGCAAAAGCACCTGACTTGGTAACTGTTTTTAAATTATATTTATTTTTAAGTATTTATAAATGAAGTTACTTGCAGATAGAAATTGATTTTAATCTACTTTATCCAAATAAAAAATTGTTGTTAATTTCTAAATGGGAACAATTTAAAACACAAATTAAACTTTATTATTCAACATCAATTACAAACCCTTGCTGTAAGCAAATATTCAAGAAACTTAATAATGCTAAAAATATTGGTAAGTAACTAATTAGTTTATATCATATTTTATTAAGCTTTATTTAATACTAAAACAAATTTCTTTGGTATATAGCTTATTTTTTATTAATTTATTGTCGACGTTTCAACGGCTGTATTCCGTCATCCTCAGGACAATTTTTTTTAAAATTACAAATAAAAAACATACAAATTTCAAACAAACAACGAGTCCTTACAAATGTACATACCACTTGATTTGAAAAAAACCGTTGGTCAGAAGTGTAAATTAATTTAGAATAACATTGTCGTAATAATTTAAAAAGAATTTGGAAATTTCCTGGACATTTAACCAATTTGGACCCCGCATTTTCTTAATATAAATATTTTCCAAAAATAAACGCTTTTCCAAATTACTTTCTTTCTCTAAAAGTGTAGCATCCTCTAAAGATAATACGTGGCCACTGTCCCGTAAATGGTTTGTTATTGCACTATGCGAATTTTGAAAGTTGAAAATTGAGTCATGAACATGTTGGTAAACACGCTTCTTGAGCAATTTAGTTTATACACCAAATTTGATTGTAGTTCTAAAGAAATTTCGTCTTTTAACTTAGTAAACAAAAACTTATCTAAACTTTTTACTGGTCTCCCACCACTTTCATCTCAAAATTTTGACAAGTTGATTTAATTTTTTCAAAATGAAGTTTAACGTATGGAATCGATATAAAGATTTTCCTAGTATTTTCCAACGCTAAATCCTGTGAATTGGATGAAGTTTTATATGGTTACCATTTTTTAATGGTTATCCAAGGAATACAATACGCCGAAATATAAGGAAACCTATTGACAAAAATAATCGCTTGGAAACTTCATCCAATTCACAGGATTTAGCGTTGGAAAATACTAGGAAAATCTTTATATCGATTCCATACGTTAAACTTCATTTTGAAAAAATTAAATCAACTTGTCAAAATTTTGAGATGAAAGTGGTGGGAGACCAGTAAAAAGTTTAGATAAGTTTTTGTTTACTAAGTTAAAAGACGAAATTTCTTTAGAACTACAATCAAATTTGGTGTATAAACTAAATTGCTCAAGAAGCGTGTTTACCAACATGTTCATGACTCAATTTTCAACTTTCAAAATTCGCATAGTGCAATAACAAACCATTTACGGGACAGTGGCCACGTATTATCTTTAGAGGATGCTACACTTTTGGAGAAAGAAAGTAATTTGGAAAAGCGTTTATTTTTGGAAAATATTTATATTAAGAAAATGCGGGGTCCAAATTGGTTAAATGTCCAGGAAATTTCCAAATTCTTTTTAAATTATTACGACAATGTTATTCTAAATTAATTTACACTTCTGACCAACGGTTTTTTTCAAATCAAGTAGTATGTACATTTGTAAGGGCTCGTTGTCTGTTTGAAATTTGTATGTTTTTTATTTGTAATTTTTAAAAAAGTTGTCCTGAGGATGACGGAATACAGCCGTTGAATCGTCGCAATAAATTAATAAAAAATAAGCTATTATATACCAAAGAAATTTGTTTTAATAATAACTAAATAGTGTACCTTACTTTATTTTTGTTTTTTATTTGATTTATTATTTAAAAAAAATTGTATCATTCTTCTATTTTAACCTTTACCTGGCACACCTCCCCTGAGTAACATACCTGGCACTGTGGGGTTCGTACAAACCCCAGTGACAAATATCCTTGTAAAACTTGAAATATTGATTATATCTTTTTCTCGGGCTGTAGTTACTTTTACAATTTTCTATAAACATGTTCCATAAATTCCTGATCGGAGCAAATCTGTCATCCTCTTCTCTTTCGTCCTTATTATCGAAACGAAGACAAGTCGATGAAAAAGTAAACCTGTGCCTTGGAAATACGCATTTGTACACTGTGAGGCCATTAGCTGTTGACCATAATCGATTAACATCGACGTCCGCAGATTTCCATAATCCACTGTAATACAAGATTCCGATATAAGCTCTTATCTCAATAGCATCAGTATGATGATGGTAAGTTTGCTGTTTGTCTTCAGCAACCAATGATAAACATTCCTGTTCGATTTTCAAGTTTGTATTATCTACGATTAAATTTATCATCTCATCAGTAAATAAACAGTCCCACATAGCTTCTATCGTTTCAGCATTTGCCTCGTTACCAGCTGGACCGGGCTCTAATGGTTGCAAATGTCTGACTGCAACACCAAACACAAACATGAACGAATAAATATCAGCCACTTTACACTTGCTTTCTTGCATTACGTTTCTCACTTCGTTCCCTTCCTCTGTACCTACAAACTGATTTCGAAGGTCAAATTTTTGTAATTCTTTTTTCAACCAAAAATTTTTGTGATTCTTGGGATTCTCTGCACTAACACAAACAGAAAAGAAATATAAAATATTTCAAGGTCGCATTGTTTTTTTTTTCGTTTACAAATTTTACTAGTTTAAATTTGTTTTTGTTTACATATCCATAGACAAATAATTTAGTACGTTTATACACAGAGTCGAGTCATCTTAGAGTTATCCCCTTATTAATTTATTATAGATAATTTTGAATACTTTTTAATGAAACATAATCGAAAATGATTATTTCTACACTATTTAATTCAATCGAACCTAAAAACCACAATAATAAATTAGTAAAAGGGTAACTTTAAGATGACTCGACTCTGTGTATAAACGTACTAAAATATTTGTCTATGGATATGTAAACAAAAACAAATTTAAACTAGTAAAATTTTTAAACGAAAAAAAAACAATGCGACCTTGAAATATTTTATATTTCTTTTCTGTTTGTGTTAGTGCAGAGAATCACAAGAATCACAAAAATTTTTGGTTGAAAACAGAATTACAAAAATTTGACCTTCGAAATCAGTTTGTTGTAGGTACAGAGAAAGGGAACGATGTGAGAAACGTAATGCAAGAAAGCAAGTGTAAAGTGGCGCTATGAAATATGGGCGCGAAGAATATTATAGTGTGTATAGAAAATAGTCAGGTAGACAGAGAAAGAGAAATTGTATCGAAGAACAGCTGCGCTCTTACCTGATCTACGAGACGGAGTTTTTCTGGTCCACTTGAAGCCATCTTTCCCAAAGAGGTGTTTTGGCGGGCGGCCACGTTGTTGTTCACTGCGACGTGCATTAATCCTTTGGTTTTCTGTTGGATCCTCCATGTCAATATCTATGTAGATATCCGTATCATCGTCGCTAGATTCTTGATAACTAGAATCTGAAGACTCCTCTGCGTTTGAAATATTGTCGGAGCAATTATCTTCTAGTGCTTCCACCCGCATGTCATCCTCGAGCAATCGCTCTCGCAAATTTCCAGACCGCAAAAAATATGCCATTCTAAACATCCAAAAAAAACGTAAAAAATCGTTGTACAACGTAAAAAAAAAAATTTTATGCATAGAAACAATGATTACTCACCTCTCTTTTCTTTTTATACGCGAAAATCACAAAAACAAAAAATTACACAATTCACGAAAAAACGACGTTGAGTGCCGGGTAGGGGACGTACACACCCCAACCTACTTTGACGACTGCCACAGACAAACTGACGGTCGCAGCGCTATCCTAGTGGCATAGGTATAAAAGTGTATCCCTTGACTACCGATAGATGTCGTTACGAGTTTAGATTTCGAAGATTTAGATATCGAAAATCGGCGAGAAACAGCGGGGGTTCGTACGTACCCCCTGTGCCAGGTAGAGGTTAATACTGAATTTAATTATAATTAAGGAAAAAATTTCAATAAAATTCAATGTTCACATTCAATTATTTCTATAGACTCAGAAGATGCCATTTTGATATTACTTTTAAATTCAGTTCTTCTGCCAACTGCCCGATTTAAAGACAAAAAAACAAAAACTAATAGAAAAGTCAGTATAATTGATGCACAACAAAGCTTAATTTTGCATTTAATTTCTATTAATAATTACGAAAAAGAAATTGAGGAAGTAACTAAAAAATATTACAATATTGGTCTAACAGTACAACCATTCATTATTGTAATCGGAGGGGAAATCACTAACGTTAACAAATTTCATATTTTTTTTGACAAAACATTATATGAATATGATTCATTCATAGAGTGTTTGGATTCTTGTTTTAAGCTATTCCAAACAATGAACTTACAGTATCCGCGTGCATGCATTCATGTATGGAATTTTATACAAAAATATTTTTTTGAAATTTGTACACCGTACGATACAAACAGTCCAAGTCAAGCAATATTATTAAATTATCTTAAAGGCTAACTGAAGGTAAAACAATTAATATTTTAAAAAGTAACAAAAATTTCATTTAAACTTATTTTGCTTACAGATTCTCGATTTCGATCGTAAAACAGAAGACGAAAGTGGTGCAATGAGGACTTACACCACATAAACAAAAAACATACACCTCATTTTTTGTCAACGATACGAAGAACGAAAGCGGTGCAATAAGGAGTTATCATTTTAGGCGTAAAAAAATACTTTACAGAGTTTGTATGCGGCTTCGGCGCTCAGCGAGCATACATTATCACGTGCGGCATTCACCTATGGTATTTATTAAACTACCATAAAGGCAAACTAAAGGTAAAAAAATTATTATTTTAAAACTAACAAAAATTACATTTAAACTTATTTTGCTTACAGATTCTCGATTTCGATCGTCAAACAGAAGACCGAAAGTGGTGCAATGAGGACTTACACCACATAAACAAAAAACATACACCTCATTTTTTGTCTTTCAAATTCATGTATTTTCTTTATATAAAATCCTAAACATTTTTTATTTTTTTATTTTTATTAACTAATTATTTCTTATTTTCGAAAATAACAAAAACCATAAAAATATCTTTATTTAAATAATAAAAATTGCACAAAACGTAATCAAAAAAAACAAACAGTTCACAGTTTTGTTAATGTTAGCTGTAGTTAATAATTTGTGTCCCATTCTTTCTGATCAATTACCTATTTCAGACGATTCTGCATGGAATATAGTAGTTTTCTTATGTGCGCTTTGGTAATTTTGACACATTCTTCGATTAATTTCGGCTTTAAGTCTTCTTTGTTACGAATCTCCTATTGTGGCACCCGTTTTTCCAAATTATCCAATTATCCGTTTTTCCAATTTTATACTAAGCAGGATATATGCTTCGGGTCATTGTCTTGAACTAAGATTCAATTTCCGAGTATTCCTATTTTTAACGCACTGCTTTTTAAATGTGTCCGTAAAATTAGGATATTAGCACCTATTACACTCCATCGCATGACGTTTCATTTACCGCGTTTGATGGTAGGGATAGTATTTTTAGTTTTTGGTGCAGTACGTTTTTGACATGATGAGATTATGATCTGCGATATGTAAATAAACTAGAAGAGCTCTGGAACTCAGTTGTGTTCGAAGATAAGTCGTACTACACCAAAAAGTGAAAATACTATCCCTACCCTCAAACGCGGTAAATGAAACGTCATGCTATGGGGTGTAATAAGTGCAGGTGGGGCTGGTAATCTGGTGTTTGAACATTATCCTAATTTTAGGGAAACACTTTAATAAGCAGTGCGATACAAATTGGCATACCCGGAAATTTCATTTCAGTTCAGTTCAGACCCAAAGCATATATCCGGCTTAGTATAAAACTTATTGATCTAAAATGTTAAATCCATTTAGCGAAATCCCCTTCATTCGCCAGACCTCAACCCCATCGAACACATTTGGGATAATTTGGAAAACCGGGTGCTACAATATGAGATTCCTAACAGAGAAGATTTAAAGCCGAAATTAATCGAACAATGGAACAAAATTACCACAGCGGACATCAGAAACTACTACATTCCATGTAGAATCGTCTGAAACAGGTAATTGATCAGAAAGGATGGGACACAAATTATTAATTACAGCTAACATTAACAAAACTGTGAACTGTATGTTTTTTACTGATTATGATTTTTGAAATTTTTGGCGTAAATATGATATGGTTCACAATATTTGTATACTGCTTCCGCGCTCAGCGAGCATACATTATCCGCGTGCGGCATTCATCTATGAAATTATCTTCAATTTTTTATTCTCTGTTTTATTTTATCAAATGTATACAACATATTAGTCCAAGTATTTCGATCGTAAAACAGAAGATAACGAGGAACGAAAGTGTATGCGGCTTCGGCGCTCAGCGAGCATTCATTATCCGCGTGCGGCATTCATCTGTGGTATTATTCAATAAACTACCTTAAAAGCAAACTAAAGGTAGAAAAATTATTACTTTTAAAACTAACAAAAATTACATTTAAACTTATTTTGCTTACAGATTCTCGATTTCGATCGTAAAATAGAAGACGAAAGTGGTGCAATGAGGACTTACATCACATAAACAAAAAACATACACCTCATTTTTTGTCAACGATACGAAGAACGAAAGCGGTGCAATAAGGAGTTATCATTTTAGGCGTAAAAAAATACTTTACAGAGTTTGTATGCGGCTTCGGCGCTCAGCGAGCATACATTATCACGTGCGGCATTCACCTATGGTATTTATTAAACTACCATAAAGGCAAACTAAAGGTAAAAAAATTATTATTTTAAAAACTAACAAAAATTACATTTAAACTTATTTTGCTTACAGATTCTCGATTTCGATCGTAAAACATAGGACAACGGTACGAAGAACGAAGGTGGTGCAATAAGCATTAATCATTGTTGGGAGGTAAATATTGTTCACCAAATTTGTAAGCAGTCGCAGCAAATAGTTCATATCATCTTTTATTATTAAAATATTTTATAATAAGCGAAAATATTGTTAAAATAATGTATAAATGTTTTTTATGTGTGGACAATTTTTCCACTACATCGGCGCTCATCGAGCATTTAAAATTCATTCATTTGCTTTCGTCAAATAAAGAATTACAATGCAAACAAAATGAGTGCAATCAAAAATTTTCCGATTTTAGATCATTGCGCCGGCATTTGGAGAACTCTCACAAATTTCAAGAATATTTACATTCTAATTCAAATTTAACTACCGTCGAATTAACTGCCCAACCATTACAAGTTAGTAATGTAAGTTTTTTACCATATTGCAATCCTAATAGTTCTAATATTTTTCCAAACGCAGAATTGAATATGAAAATGTTGTTAAAAAAATCTTTAAATCTGTCGCTTGAACTGTACTCCAAAAATTCAATGCCTAGAAACTTAGTAATTAAAATTCAAAATATGATTTCCGATCTTCTTTCTTTAATTTCAATTCAATTAGATAACTTAACTGCAGATAGTGAACGGCGAAATGAGATAATTTATATAATAGAATTTTGTAAAGATCCTTTTAAAAATGTGCAAACTGAACATCTTTTTTTTAAAACATTAAAAGAATATAATTTATACGAGTCGCCGAAATCTTTTATAGTCAACAGCTCTGTTTCAGAAAAAGTTATGAAAGGCAATCCAACACTGAGTGAAAAAGTTTCTAGTATTTATATCATGCCATTGAAATTTCAATTCAAGTCATTATTCGAGTTGCCTGGTATCTTAAAGATAACATTAGATAATACTGAAAAATATTTAGCAGGAGAGGTATTAGCAAATTTCGCCGCTGGAAAATTATTCAAATCTAAATCTAAGTTGTATCCTTCGAAGCATGTTGTACCGTACATATTATATTTTGATGACTTTCAAATAAATAATCCATTGGGCAGCCATACTCAATCAATATGTGCTTGCTATTATAGTTTTCCAACCATGCCCCAATATTTATTGTCGAAACTAGATTTTATTTTTAACGGCGCTTTTATAGGCACTAAGGAATTAAAAAATTATGGCAATGAAATGTCATTCCACCATTTGGTTAAAGAACTGTGACAATTAGAAGAAGGTATTGAAATTAAAGGTCCAAACGGAAATATTACAATTCATTTTATATTAGGCCTTATAGTAGGAGATAATTTAGGACTAAACAGTATTTTAGGCTTTGTACAATCATTTAATGCCAAAAGATATTGTAGAATTTGTACCCGAACCAAACAAGAAATGCAAGGTGATATATCCGAAGAACCTTTATACTTAAGAAATAAAGAGAGTTATAATAATGATGTGTTGATTAATAATTTCAGTGAAACTGGTATAAAATCCTTTTGTATTTTCAATGAGTTAAAGACTTTTCATGTGACAGATAATTGTTATTTCGATATAATGCATGACATTTTCGAAGGAGTAGGAGAGTATGATGTTTGTAACATTTTAAATGCTCTAATTAGTGAAAATATTATTAGCTTAAACGTTTTAAATAACAGGAAAGATCTTTTTCAATATGGAGATATTGAGATTGGTAACGTATCACCACCATTAACTTTTAACAATTTAAGTTCGTGTAATCTTAAAATGACTGCACGTGAAAATCTTAATTTTATTAATTTTCTTCCACTTCTGATAGGAGATTTAATTCCTCAAAATAATCCACATTGGAATCTTATACTATTATTGGTTGAAATTGTTGATTTAATTTTAAAATCGTCATTTACAATTGAAGAATTAGATCATTTAGAAAAACTAATTACAAGTCATCACATGCTATACAAAACTCTATTTAATTCTACTCTGAAACCAAAATATCATTTTTTGACTCATTATATCACAGCAATAAAAAATTGTGGCCCACTCAAATATTTATGGTGTATGCGATTTGAAGCCAAGCATAAAGCATCTAAAATTTACTTTAACAGTATTACCTCTAGACTCAACGCTTCATATTCCTTATCTATTAAAGCAGGCATTCAGTTTGCAAAGTTCTTGCAGGATTATGAAAGTGGATTAAAATCGCCTTATGAATTTGTTGCGATTGAAAATGTGGATTTAACAAACAAATATTATTTTCCAAAATTGATTGAAAACGAGATTAATAATTGCAAGTCGGTTTCCATTAGTAATAACATAGTTTATAAGGGAAATATTTACAAAAGTTCCTATTATTTAACGTATAAAAAAGGAATAGTTTTAAAGTTATTCAAAATAATAAACTTCATTTGCGAAAATGAAATTATTTTTATTTTATGCAAATTAATTGTAATAAAGCAATTTGACAAACATTTTCAATCTTATGAAGTAGGCAATACAACAGAGGAATATTATATAAAAAATATAAAATTTTTTACAAGTCGTCCCTTACATATATATCAAATTAATAATGGCAAAACTTATTTTAGAAATAATTTTTTATAAAAATCAATTCAGATGTAAATCATTATGTAATACATGTTATATATAAGTATAAATTATTATTATCATATATCTTGTTTAATATTATATTAAATATAAACATGAAAAAAAAGAAATATAATTTAGAATAACTCTGTATCTCAATACCCTATAAAACATTTATATATGTTTAAATTTTAACTAATTTATTTACATTCAATTTTATTAAAATTTACAATTATCAATCAAACTTTCCAAATAATATACCCTATTGTGGTTCTCATCTCACCGAAAAATAATATGAAAATGTGACTACATTTGAATGGATAGTCACTCGGTGAGATAAGAACCATAATACAGGTATCAAAGAAAGTACACTTATTATTAAGTTACATTTCATAAAACTAAAATTTGAATATCTATCAATTCGGGAACAATTAAAATTAAGTTTGTTACAGAATAAATTAAAAAAATTATTAAATATGTTCATATTTTTAAATTTCAATTACTTAAATTTCATTAAATTATAATTATCAAACTTGAACTTGCCAAATTAAAGAAATTACTATTAAGTTAATTCCCATATCATGGTTCTCATCTCACCGAAAAGTACTATGCTATTGTGACTAAATTTGTACGGAGTCACTCGGTGAAATGAGAACTATCCCACCCCTTGATTTACACGGTACCTTTTTTTACAAGATTTCACTTTTACACGGAATCAAACCAAAAAAAATATTAAAATATGTATTTAACAATTTTTAAATACATTTTTTAATAATTTTTTTTTTGTTTCAAACTATGTAAAAGCGAAATTTTGTAAAAAAAACTATCGTGTAAATCAAGAGATGGGGTACATCAAATAAAACTATAATTCGAATATCGATCAATTCGGAAACAATTAAAATTAAGGTTATAAATAAGAAATTTATTAAATATACATTTTACATCATATTTATAAATTTTAACTAATTAATTTTCATTAATTTTACTTAAAACATTATTATTATTATTAAACTTGCTGAAATAAAAATAGCATATTAAGTTAAATTTTATAAAACTATTGTTGTTAAATAAATATGTTTTTTTATATACTACCAATATGTTTGAATTAGAAATTAATAACGCGTCTCTATGAATTGTAACTAGACAAATTATTGCATTAACAACGATCAGCTATGATTTTACTACACAAATTGTTGGATTAACAACGTATCCCTGTGCATTTACTAGACAAATTGTTGCATTAACAACGATCAGCTATGATTTTACTACACAAATTGTGGGATTAACAACGTATCCCTGTGAATTTACTAGACAAATTGTTGCATTAACAACGATCAGCTATGATTTTACTACACAAATTGTTGGATTAACAACGTATCCCTGTGCATTTACTAGACAAATTGTTGCATTAACAACGATCAGCTATGATTTTACTACACAAATTGTGGGATTAACAACGTATCCCTGTGAATTTACTAGACAAATTGTTGCATTAACAACGATCAGCTATGATTTTACTACACAAATTGTTGGATTAACAACGTATCCCTGTGCATTTACTAGACAAATTGTTGCATTAACAACGATCAGCTATGATTTTACTACACAAATTGTGGGATTAACAACGTATCCCTGTGAATTTACTAGACAAATTTTTGCATTAACAACGATCAGCTATGATTTTACTACACAAATTGTTGGATTAACAACGTATCCCTGTGCATTTACTAGACAAATTGTTGCATTAACAACGATCAGCTATGATTTTACTACACAAATTGTTGGATTAACAACGTATCCCTGTGCATTTACTAGACAAATAGTTGCATTAACAACGATCAGCTATGATTTTACTACACAAATTGTGGGATTAACAACGTATCCCTGTGAATTTACTAGACAAATTGTTGCATTAACAACGATCAGCTATGATTTTACTACACAAATTGTTGGATTAACAACGTATCCCTGTGCATTTACTAGACAAATTGTTGCATTAACAACGATCAGCTATGATTTTACTACACAAATTGTGGGATTAACAACGTATCCCTGTGAATTTACTAGACAAATTGTTGCATTAACAACGATCAGCTATGATTTTACTACACAAATTGTTGGATTAACAACGTATCCCTGTGCATTTACTAGACAAATTGTTGCATTAACAACGATCAGCTATGATTTTACTACACAAATTGTTGGATTAACAACGTATCCCTGTGCATTTACTAGACAAATTGTTGCATTAACAACGATCAGCTATGATTTTACTACACAAATTGTTGGATTAACAACGTATCCCTGTGAATTTACTAGACAAATTGTTGCATTAACAACGATCAGCTATGATTTTACTACACAAATTGTTGGACAAACAACGATCCCTGTGCATTTACTAGACAAATTGTTGCATTAACAATGATCAGCTATGATTTTACTACACAAATTGTTGGATTAACAACGTATCCCTGTGAATTTACTAGACAAATTGTTGCATTAACAACGATCAGCTATGATTTTACTACACAAATTGTTGGATTAACAATGTATCCCTGTGAGTTTACTAGGCAAATTATTGCATTAACAACGATCAGCTATGATTTTACTACACAAATTGTTGGATTTACAACGATGTACGGATATTTTTACTATACAAATTGTTCAAATAATAACGTCCCTATGAATTTACTACACAAATTGTTAAAATTAACAACGGAGCACTAATGAATTTAACTACATAAACCTTTGAATTAACAACGTTGTGTTTTACTATGGTTTACTATTTTTAAATATAATTTTATAAGAAACGCTAATAGCGCATTTTCATATTTAAAAATTAATGATTTAAAATGGTTTTTTAACAATTTTACAATTTTTTTCTCTCAGTGTACTCGAAAAATTAGATTACGCTAGACACAAGTGGAAAATATGTGTAGATTTAAAAATAATGATAATTTTATTAGGCCAACAAAGTGGCTTCACTAAACATCATGTTTTCTTTATGAATGGGGCAGCCGAGCTCGAGCCAAACATTATGTGAAAAAGGATTGGCCAACTAGAAATAATTTAACTCCATGATCTAAAAATATCATAAAACAGAGTCTAATGCCAACATATAAAGTAATCCTTCAACCATTACATATAAAGCTGGGACTTGTAAAACAATTCGCCAAAGCAATGAAAACTACGGAAGCAAAGCTTTTATGTACTACAAAAAATTGCTAAACTGTATTATGCGAAAATAAGAGTTGGTGTTTTCTATGGACCACAAATTAGAGATCTATTGAAAGACAATACATTAAAAAAAAAAAAAGAATGACTAAGGTGGAGAAAGCAGCTTGGCAAAGTTTTAGAGACGTTACGAAAGAATTTCTAGGAAATAGGAAAGATCTTAATTACGTGACTATAGTTGAAAATATGGTAAACAATTTTAAAAATATCGGATGCCTAATAAATCTAAAGCTGCACTTTCTTCATTCTCATATTGAGTACTTTCCTGAAAATTTAGGCGATTTTAGTGAAGAGCAGGGTGACAGATTCCACCAAGATTTAAAAGATATTGAAAAGAGATATTATGGTGTTTGGGATAGCCATATGTTGGCAGACTACAGTTGGTCCTTGAAGAGAGACACGTCAAAACAACACAAAAGAAAAGCATTACGAAGGTCATTTATAAATAAACGAACGCGTTGTCACTCTAAAACTAAAAACACATGACATGACTACTTACAAAATCGTAAAGCTCTTTGACAATCGTGAGAGGCTAGAGGACTCACTGCTATGTTCACGTCGTTGTTCCTGGGTATTACATATATTATTGAGTATTCGAATTATAGTTTTGGAGATCCAAAGTTTATGAGAAATACGATTACATATATATCTGGTACAAACTTTCTGCAAGATTTAATTCTCGAGCATAAGTTTTGATCGTAACTTTCTGAGATTATAGACTCTTGAAGGCTCACCACTTGTAAGTCTTTTTGTTGTTACGGTTATGGGGCTATAAGGTTATGGAATTGCTGGGTTGTAGGGCTATGGAGTTTTGGGGTTGTGGTATAATTACATGATTCCGAGTTGTATTGTGATATGCAATTTTCTTATGTTACACTTCAGGATTGTGGGTTTGGGGCTAGTTCAAAAATTAACTTACCGCTTATCTTTTTACTCATTTTCTCATGCGGTAAGTTAAATTTTGAAGTAAAGGTAAATTTTTTTTAATTAATTATTTTAAAGGAATTATATCGCACAAATAAACATTTTGGGCGACAAAAATAATTAACTGGCAACAAATTTATAAATAAATAAATTAAAAATTAAAAAATTGAAATTGTTTTTAAAATATTCTGGAAAATGGAGATCCCTAATTTAACTTAGAATTGTAGAGGCTAACGGCTTCGGTAACTCTCACGGGCACGCGGAAGGTCGCTTCGCTCCCCCCCCCCCCCGCTTAGCCTTCCGAGGGGCTTTAGATTTGAACTTCGAGGGACGTAGGAGCCGGGATAAGCAAACATGTCGCACTGCGTGCCGCACGTAGGAGCGGATTATATAGAATCTATTAATGACACTGCAATATTTTATATCGATCCCCATCAAATTTTAAATAATTTGTATCGATTACATTTAATTTTTTGTCACGAATTTTTTTTTTTTTTTTACTACTATAAATAATTTTTTTCTATTCCAAAATATTATATTTGTCGCCAATTTATTATTTTTGATGCTAATGTTTGTTGCCAAAAAATGTTTATTGTATGCCCGTTTAAATTGTCCCAATTAAAATGAATAACACTAAATATATGATAGGTATATGGCACGATAAACTGATACGTTTCAAAATCGTCTTTTTCTGCGCAGCTCCGTATGACGTGATAAAAAAACAAAACAAAATAAATGAATTTGTGCAAAAACAAAAACTAAAAAACAAATTAAATAAAAGAAAACAAAGTTACACGTAAACAATTGTTTTCAATTTTCTTTTTGTTTTTTGCTTTTATTATTTTATTCATAAAAAAAATACAACATTATTATGTTACAATGTTTCTTTCTTTAGTAAGTTAATTTTTGAAGTAGCCTCGTGGGGTTTATGGGTTTTGAGGTTATGAAGTGATGGACGTATGAAATTATAAAGCTAAAACTCTCCGAGATTGAGGTTTGAGTTTTGCGTGTAAGTTTTTTTGTTGTTTTGCTGCATTTTTGGTTTGTAGTTTATTGGGATTTGAGGTTATAGAGAGGTTATGGGTTTTAGGGTTATAGGTTATCGATCTCAAAGTTATTGAGCTATGAAGGTATAGGGTTATAAGGTTTAAGGGTGGATATTGTTAGGTTTTACAGTTTCAAGCTGTTTTTTGAGGTTAGAAAAGGACGCCGACGTGATGGGGCAAAACAGGTTTCGGAGTTGGTTTCAGCTACCCAAAAAAATAATCCACTTGGTCTGATTTAAGGAACCCTCCACTTATTTTTTTTTTGTGTTCCTGTGAAATTTGCAAAAAGGTTGAATTTTAAGTGCAAAACGTTCAATTTGAAGTGTAAAAGGATGAAGTGCAAAAGGTTTAGTTTGAAGTGTGCAAATAGAATACACTCGATAACGGCAATTACTCGATAGTTGCAACAATTATAAATTTATTCTCGATAACTGAACCTTTTTGTTTGCTCGATGTTGTGAATTGATTACACTTAAAATCCGCCGCTACCACTCTTGAAGAGACATCTTTATCTATAGTTTCGAGGTAATATCAAACTTTTGTTTAACCGCGTTATGCAAAACCAACAGAAACTTTAATTACGCGCAACAAATAATAAAAATAAGAACAAATTGGTGTAACGGGCATGAATGATTAATGAATTGCTGAATTATGGCCAATTAGGATAGGACTTGGCTATTTTTTCGACAGATTACGATAAAACTTGTCAGGTACAATGGGAATGGGATCCTAAAATGATTTTTAATTGAAGTTCTGGAATATTACCGGGCAAGATGGGAATTGCCTGTTTCTCAACCGATTCTGAATAAAATCGCCAATTACAATGAAAATGGGATTCTAAAATGCTTTTTAGGTGAAGCTCTGGAATATGGCCATGTGGAATGGAACTTGGCTATTTCTCAACGGATTACGATGAAACTCAACAGGTACAATTGACATGGGATTCTAAAATGATTTTTAGATGAAGTTCTTGAATATGGCCCAGCATGATGGAAGCATAACAGATTCTGAATAAAATCGACAGATACAATGAAATTGGGATTCCAAAATGATATATAGGTGAAGTTCTGGAATATGGTCCAGTTCCATCATAACTAAATATATAAAACCAGGATTTTGAAATTTTGTCACTTGATTCGTTTGACTAAATTACACTCGTACAGATGAACAAATTTAAACATTTTCAAATCATTTATTATTTAATCAAATTCTCTTAAGTATTATGTCTTTCCTAAAAAGCAATGAAAGCTTATAAGCTTAAAATAGTGTATAATTTAGTTTTGAGTAAAACAATTGAATTACATAAAACAAGAAATATTAGACTATACCCTCTAAACAAAAAAAACGAATCGTAAAAATCGGTACTATTTCGTTACGTATACGATAAATTTTTTTTATATGTACATACATATGTAATGTATACATTTACATCTCTATTGTCTACTTATAAAAACAATAAAAACAACAAATCGTCAGTCGTCCTCGCCACGTATTTTTTCTCTTCATCGGTTCGGTGTTTGATCGATCATTCATTTCATTTCGAGTTTTCCTACACAAAACACATACACAATACATAAGCGATCTCACATAAAAAAAAAAAAATCGATAAATTCTTTTGTGCTCGCCATCGGCCATTTTATATACGCGTTGTTGTTGTTTACTTAAAAATAATAATATTTTTAGTTTTTATATTTGTGTAAATAAATAATAAATTTTAATTAGATTTTAAGTGTGTAAATATAATATTACAATAACATATTTTGATCGGTGTATTTATTTCGTGTTCGAATTTGCAGTTCTATAGCAGAGTGAGTATTTTTATTTTTTTTTAATAATCCTATTTTATATTAATTTGTTATATGAACAATTTAAGATGAGTAAACGTAATTATTACGAAGTTCAAAGGGAGATAAAAAGAATTTGTGTTGAGCCCCTATTAGTAGAAACTAATAAACACTCCACTCAAAGTTCAAATCTCTCTGATCTTGATTCGATTATCAAATGTAATGATAATATTCCTGAATTATGTGATCCACAAAATTCATATTTGGAATGTCCCATTTCGATAGACACCATAAATGAAGTAGATGTAAACAATTTGGCAAGAGACATTGCTAAATGGAGCGTGGAATATAATGTTTCAGTTCAATGTGGTAATGCATTGCTTAATTTATTACGGAAACACAATTTAGACGTGCCTAAAGATTTCCGAACATTAATAAAAACTCCACAAATTCCCTATGAGATTATTAAACGGGATGATGGATCATATACACACATTGGATTGAAACATCAATTAGAAAATTTCGTACAAAATGTTAAATTTAGCAGCAGTGAAATTAAAATTGATATCGGCATAGATGGTGTTCCTTTGGCTAAAAGCTCGAACAGCCAATTATGGCCAGTGCTTGGAAATATTCCACCTTATAAAAAAGTATTTGTTATTGGGGTATTCCACGGTTATAAAAAACCAAATTGTACAAATATTTTTTTGAAACCATTTATTGACGAGGTGACATATTTGCTTAGCAATGGGATTACCATTAAAAACACATCATTACCTTTTTCAATAAGGGCATTCATTTGTGACGCTCCGGCGCGGGCTTTTATACTAGGTACAAATATTTAAAATTGGTTTTCTGTAAGATCAATTTACTAAATTTTTTCTTCTTTTCTATTATTATTAGGAGTAAAGTCACATTCAGGTTATTATTCGTGTACAAAGTGTCAAATTAAAGGCATATACAAAAGTCACAGAGTGTGCTTCCCTGGAGTAGAAAATCTTCCCAGAACGGACGAGGAGTTCAAGCAAAAACTTCAAAAAGAGCACCACGTCCAAACCGACTTATTATTGGACACATTAAATATAGGATGTGTGTCCAAATTCCCGGTAGACTATATGCATTGTGCGTTATTAGGTGTAGCAAAGCAGCTTCTTAATTTATTGGTGAAAAATAAAAGGCGAGATTTCTCTCTGAAGAAGAATGCAGTAGAAAGAATTAACATAAAGTTAAAAAAATTACGTTCCTGTATTCCTTCGGAATTTGCTCGAAAACCGAGAACATTGAACGACCTACAGCACTGGAAAGCAACCGAGTTTAGGACCTTTACAATGTATACCGGTTTTGTGGTACTTAAAAATATTTTAGCACCTAAGTATTACGAGCACTTCCTATTATTACTTTGTGGGTTAAGAATATTGTGCCATCCCACAAATTATAATATAAATAATGAATGTGCTAGCGAATTACTGACCGAATTTGTTAAGAACTTTCCTGTGCTTTACGGGATTGAAAATACATCTTATAATGTCCATTGCCTAATACACTTATCAGAAGATTCAAAACAATTTGGCAGTTTAGATACCTACAGTGCTTTCCGCTTCGAAAACTTTCTTCAACAAATTAAAAAAATGGTTAAAAAAGGTTCCTTTCCACTTCAACAAATAATAAATAAATTAAATAGATTGGATGAATTTTGCAAAACACCGGAAGAAAAGATGTTCACAACCTTCAAACTTGACAGCAAATCCCCTAATAATTATTGTTTAGTGGAAGACCAAGTATTCAAAATAAACAACGTTACACAAAATACAGTTTACGGGTATTTTGTAAAAAATCTACAAAATTTCTTCGATTACCCTATTGAATCAAAGAATATTGGAATTTACTGCACGAAAAATGAAGAAATAGGCTCAGAATTAAACTCATTTGATATAATCCTCATTAAAACTAAAATTATAAAAATTAAATCAAAAACAAATACAGTATATATAGCATTTCAACACTTATATTAATACGTAAACAATTTCAGATGTCAGAACATTATCATTCAGAGCTGTTCGAATCTGACGAAGAGGCAAATTATGCTAATTTTCTCAGTATTAACAGCCAAATGCAACCTACAACAAGCACGCAGTTACCAGCATATAAAAAACAATATATATATAATTATAACAAGGAAAATCAACCACCTGTTGGCTTAGAAGCAGCTACACACAACACAGCTTCTAATAACACTGGATTTCAGCAGCAGTCATCAGCTTCGGTAATAACATCAGCCCCGCCAACATTAGCCGACGTAATGAGAGTCCAAAATGAGCATGGCAACATTATGCGAGTATTATTACGTGAGGTTAAGTTGCTTCGACGTGAGCTAAAGGAGAGGGATAGCACCAAGAAATCAGAGATCACGAGCGCAGTGTCATTAAGATTGCCTGTTTCATCACCAGAGCTATTTATAAATCTAGAAGCAGAAATCAAAAAGGACAAACAAAAAGAAATAACGTTGGTAAGAAATCACAGCTAGATCAAGTCGTATCGACCGAGTCTTAATTATATTTAATTTTGTTTTCTTTTCAGATTCATTTGTTTGAAAATGTAAACGATAAAAGCCTAGACAAATTTGTTAGAGCTTGCTTAAAGCTAATAATAACCACCGATGCTGCAACCTGCTTTACCTGGTACGGCCGTCATGGAAATACCGCTGTGGAAGGTTTTCATATCATGAATTTGATAATAGGTAAGTTCACACCATCGATATGTTGTTTTAATTTATTATATGTGATAATACTAACCAAATTTCTATTTTAATTTTTAGAATGTGCTGCTAAAAAATTCCCGTCTTCCAAGAATATGGAAATTATAAGCGCAATAAAGAAGTGGTTTCTTTATTCAAAAGATGTTTTAAAAAAAATGAAAAAAAATGAAAACCAACCGCAATGAATCTTTAAAATTTTTCTTTAATCAAATTAATTTTTATATTTAGTTTTTAGATGTAGTATTATAGGAATCGTTTGAATTCAATTTTTAATTTTTTGATAATTTAAGCCTTTGACTTTTAATTTTAAGAGTCAATTATGAATTTTTAAATTAATTTTTTATATTTACATATTAATCTATCGAGTAGTTTGTTAAAAACTACACAGTAATTAATTTTTTTATTCAAAATCTTTAATGGTGCTCTATTCGTTTTGAATTTTTGAATCAAATCTTTAATTTTTTTTTTATTTAAGCCTTAAGGCATTGCCACAGCTATTTTTCGCATGACGCGAATATTTTTCTACTTTCAAAGTTTACTGGAATTAAAACAAATTTGATTCTAAATGTTTGAAGAAACTATCAAATGAAATTGCATTTTATAAAATGTCTTATTAATTTTTTAGGAATTTAATCATTTTTATTGAAAAATTATAAATTTTGTCGCACGAATATTAAAGTTTCGCGCGCGAATTTTGAAAAACTATTATTTTTCAATAAAAATTATTACTTTCCAAAAAAATTATTCAAAGATGTTGTAGATTGAAATGGAATTTGATAGTGTCTTCAAACATTTAGAATCAAATTTGTATTAATTCCAGAAAAATTTAAAAGTACAAAAAAATCGCGTCGCGCAAAAAATAGCTGTGCGGCAATGCCTTTAGGCGTTTAATTTTAAGAGGCAATTATGAATTTTTAAATATTTTTTTTATATATTTTTAATTCTTAGTTTTTAACAGTTAATTAGTTAGTTTTTGTTATTTAGTTAGTTTTTGTTTTTATGTATTAATAGTAATAATAACTATTCAATATAGTAATAACTTTTAAATTATTGCATTTATAAAACGCTTGAAATAATTATGAAATAAATCACAAAAGAATCTATCAGTTCCTTTGAGTAGCAATAATTAAATAAAATAAGGATTTTGTGATAAATTTGATAAACAAATGTGATAAATTGGTTGTTTTTGAAAAGAAGACTGTTAAAAGACAAATATTTTTTAGTTTTAAAATGTATGTATTATGTACGCTCGCAGCACAAATAGTCACCAAATTTCTTTAAATAAAAATGTTATTTTATATATATTATTATAAAATAAAATAAAAATCTGAATTTCATTTCAAACTATCCAAAATAAACGCATCGTAATCGATGCGAAAATTACGGTTCGTAAGTATAACGAAAAATTTGATATGTTTACGATATGGAAAAAACGTCACGTAAGCGTATCGTATAAGTAGGTCTGTTTACGATTCGGAAAATGCGCATCGCAAACGTATCGCAAAATTAGGCCTATTTAAGATACGTAAAAAATTCTAATTATCATGGGACGTAGGTTTCGTAAACGTATCGTTTCCGAATCGCAAAAACGATTCGTAAACGATGTTTTGTATGAACAACAAACACCATTTTCGTATCGTAAACGAATCGCTTTGTTTAGAGGGTAATACTCATAATACATAATATTTATTTACATAGAACCATCATATAAAAAACATATTTTTATGTAAATGAAATCAAATGAATTTATATGCTTTTATTAATCCATTTATGCATGATATCCTATTTTGCCTGCACATATTGTGTTAGTAGAGATTAGTTGAGATATTTTGTATAAAAAATTTCTCGCAACATATACATTTTGGCACAAGCATTTATAAATATTTTCAACAATTTTTACGAGCGAAATAATAATGTTTGAACAGGTACAGACAACAAAAGGTTTAATTTTTTTTATGGATGTAATAAAATATTAGGGATTTACATCGTTGTTCAGTTAAAAATTAAAAATCATAAAAGTTAACCCGGTTATAGCGAGTATAAATAGATACGAGTATGTGTAGCAATACATAATGTTTGTTGGCATAAGGAAATTGAATATTCTCATAATAGGTAGGTTCAAATAATAATTTAAATTATGTAGGTTTATTAGATTACCTTTTGGTTTTGGGGGCAAAAACCAAAGCTTTCGTTATTTCAACTTTTAATGTCAAGTTCAAATTTATTGGTGAAATTTAAAATTGTACAATATGTTAGATTTTTTATAATTTGAAGTAGCATTATGTTATTTACAAAAAATAAAGATTTGAAATAAATCAGGTTGGAATAAAGTACATATTACAGATATAATGTTTCAATTATGACATGTGCAATATTTCGTATAATGGTTTAATAGTATTTTACTATTGTAACGGCGATGGAAACCCCAAGTTGATAGTATAATAGTTTATTGTTATATTATTCGCCTATTAACGCAAAGTGGCTAACTTTTGGTGGACCTTATTCGAATTAGAGCTAATGGTAGTTTTTTTTTATTTTTTAAAACGACTGACGACTGAGACTACGCTCACCTAGCAATTTTTCTTTCAAATACAAATTTTTATATTTCTAGTAAAATTCTCTTTTGTTGGGGGTTTTATAACCCACTGGTTAGTCCCATAATTAATTAAAACTGTTTACTAATTTTAATTTGGTAAGTTCACTAGGTCAAGTGGCCTCGTTCTTTGGAGTCCTCTTTCAACGACAGGGTTATCTAGGAGGTAGAAAGGTTTAAATTTTATTTTATCGTTTACTAACCTTTCTGGAAACCTCTTTAACACCCAGTTGAGCACACGGTTGTAGTCGGAATCTTTGGTTGTCATCTGTGATATTTGAGAGGCGTTTAAGACTGGTTTTATGATGGATTCAATCATTAAACCCTCTTCGTTTTCCTCATCGGGTACTTCAATGGTTTCGTTAGGAAACCGATTAAGAAAATCGGCATTTCCCATTTTTGTGCCGGAACGATGAATGATGTCGAAATCATATGCGTTCAGGCATTTGGGCTGGTAACACTGTAGGTATTTGTTTTTCGGAACTGAATATGATGATCGTAAACCGCCTTCCATACAAGTAGATGTGAAATTGTTTAATCCCAGCAACGATGGCTACCGCTTCTCGATCGATTTGTGCGTAATTTCTCTCCGCTTTATTGAGAGTTCTTGAGTAGAAAGCAGTTGGTCTTTCAGCGCCATCCTTCATGAGATGAGATAGAACAACTCCTATTCCGTAAGGAGATGCGTCATTGCTGAGAATAAGTGGAAGCTTCTCATGGTAGTGTGTGAGAAGGCTGGTTGATGATAACAATTCCTTCAAGTCGTCAAAAGACTTCTGATGAATTAAATTCCATTCCCACCTCTGATTTTTATCAAGCCGACGATGTAGAGGTTCAGCGACATTAGCTTTGTCCGGCAAGAATGAATGGTAAAAATTTAGCAATCCAAGGAATGCTTAAAGTTGTTGCTTATTTTTTGGTTCTGGTGCATCTTTAATGGCTGTTATTTTGTCATCGGTAAATCGAATCCCTAATGAGTCAATTTTATAACCCAGAAAATTTATTGGCGGAGATTTGAAAATGCATTTGGCTTTAGAGAGACGAAGTCCATATTCGTCGAAGCGCACAAGAACCTCCTCGAGACGTGCGGCTAATTCAGCTTCGTTTTTTGCGGAAATAACGATGTCGTCAAAATACGGTAAGATTCCTTCGATATTTCTTAAAATGTTTTCAATAAGACTGAAAAATTCCTGGAGCGGAATGCCCCCTTCGGGGTAACTATTGTTTGAAGCAATGACGATTCCTCGTTAACTGTTGCTGTACCGCTTGTGCCAAGTCAAGTATTATGTTTAAAAACTGAAACTATTGGAGTGGTCCAATCTGAATATTCAACAGGTTCCAAGATACCCTGTGATTGAAGACGATCGAGTTCAGCTTCAACCTTGGCTTTGATCCCGAGAGGTACTGGTCGAGGAGCACATCGATTGGTTGAACTGACTGATCGAGTTGCAAAGATATTTGATTTCCTTTATAACAATCAAACTCCTCGGAGAAAAGATGCTGGAATTTATGGACGACAGCATCAACAGGTGATTGTTGTTGTATGTACATTATGTACGCCTTGCAAACTTATACCTAGCAACGAACCAGTTGCAACCAAGTACGTCAGATTTTTCTCCATTTACTATGACGATTGGAAGTTTTTCGATTACAGCATTATTGTAGTGAATATCGACATCTATTACACTCTATTTGATTGATGTGTTCCGTTTTCTTGGAGGAAGAACGTTGATTAGATTGCCAAGTCTTTGGCAGATTTGAATGGTGGCTTGATGATACTGGTATAGTGGATCAACATACCTTTTGAAGATGCCCTATTATGCCACACTTAGAACATACGGCAGTACGGTAAGGACAGATAAACCGCGCATGACTTTCACCACAACCGTTACAATGGCGAGACGGTTGGTTTTTATTAAAATGTGGTAGTTTTTCATTGAAATCAGCTGTAAACATTCAGTGCGACGAATTTCGATTTGATTTTTTGCTGCTGCTTCAGATATTGATGCCTTCTCAATGACCCAAGCGATTCGTCTCTGAGCCCACATACGATTCGGTTTCTCAACATTCTGTCAAGGGCGCTTTCGAATTTGCAATCAGCTGCAAGTTTCCTTAATTCTGCTATGATAATGCGAATATTTCATCTAGTAGCTAATTCCTCAAGAAAAATTTGTAGAATCCAGCAATCTCGGACGGCCGTGGTGAAAAATGAACTCAAAAGGTCAAAAAGGGCAGGGCCGCACAAATTCAAGAACACTACACGAGTTTTGTTATCGCCTTCCAGTTCATTGTCATGCAGGTACAATTCGAATCTTTTAAGATATGATGACCATCCTTCAGGTTTTGACACACCGAATTGCTCCATAACGCCAACTGCAGACATCATTGTATCAGTGACTTTAGTTGAAATGCTTATGTCTTCAGATTTCACAGTAGAAGTCACTTTCATCACATGCACACAAAAAAAAATTAAATATTGTACGAATGTGTATCGCACGGCAATATGCGACACAAATATAACATCATACGATAATTTTCAGCGTACTGTTATTATTGATTGACCACGCGGTTTGTTTGGCACAAACGAACGGCACTTATTATTATGATTATTTGTCGAAATTGAATATAATTTAAGATTAATATTATGCACTGGTTCCACTAATAAACTGCGCCAATTTTATGTTCGTAATAAATTTATTATTATTTCAATATTCTTTATTTATTATGATTACAAGTTTATTATGCAGTTTATGTTAACTGTATCGCACGCACCAATAGACTCAGACTGACGATAAAATGACCAAAATTGTAATATGTACATCAAAAAATACATAACGCAAGATACAAGAGATCAATTATTAGTGCGTTGCATCTAACGATTGACGTTCGAAGAGGATAGATTAGACGTATTTTTGTCGTCCTCTTCGAAAATTGAATTATGTAATTAAATATAGTGCTTTGTGTTAAAAAAGTGTGTAAAGTGTTGTTTTTTTATATATATTTAATTTAATTTTAGTTTTATTTAGTTAATTAGTGTTGTGAAGTGAAAATTAAATATGGAGAAAATGTAATCCACTGGGATGCATTTATCAGGCAATGTTTTATATTTAAAGCGAAAGAAATCAAATTTCTTGATTTCTCAATTAAGTGCATGATTTTAATTTTTTTGTGGATGAACATAAAATGTAAATACAAAAATCTCATATTTAGATCGAATTAAAATTGAAATTGACTCAATTTAATATACGCAGTTAATTTTCATATATTTTATTTTATAAACACATACAACTTGAACGGGTTTTTGTATATGGTAATATGGTTAATAAGGAAGTAAAATAATAAAACTTTACATAAATGCATGTCTAAATAAAATAAATATATTTCTCCGGTCCCTGTGGTTTCGCTGTAGCGAGATTTCACTGTACATATAAATTTGTTTGTTTATTTAATCATGATTAATTTTAATACGGGGTATTATAAATATGTTAACTTGATTGATTTTATGGAGTTTAGGTTGAAGTTTTCACAGATAAACGAGAGTATTATTTACATGGTATTTAGGGTCTAACTTTGTTGCGCAACTTTTGTGTCGCGCATCATTGATCAATGACTTTTTGTATGCTTGTTCATGAATTGGTTGGTACATCATACTTTTAATATTATTTGTTGAACAATTCTGAACCACTCTTAATATATGCTACCCCTCATCATTATTGATTTTTATTTCTCCTCACTTACTGGCATTAATTGTGAATTGGTTTCGGCTTCTTAATTGTGTGAGTTGAGAAGAAAAAAAAAAGGAACGGCTATTGTTATCAACTGAGCGTATAATTACCAAATGTTAAGCTCTGATTTGTGCTATGAATTATACGAGCTAATGATTGGTGCAAAGAAATGAGGTGATATGGACCATGTGCTTTGGGGAGAGTATAGGTCATTGTTTTCTTTTGTGGGAGATGTGTTCGAGATCGGCGTAACGTAATTGCAATGGTGTGATGAGCGAGAGATTCGGATATACAATTTTTTTTGGATAATTAAAAAATAGATTAGCAGTCAGTCCAGTCTGGAGCTTAAGTTTAAGCAGTCGTTTGTAAATTAGTAGTTAACTCTTAAA
Organism: Tipula helvola; assembly: GCA_963556165.1. Lineage (NCBI taxonomy): Eukaryota > Metazoa > Arthropoda > Insecta > Diptera > Tipulidae > Tipula > Tipula helvola. Next base: position 158,299,684 of record OY744483.1, read on the forward strand.
TTAATTTTTTGTTTTGGTCTCAAGTAAGACTGTGAATTCAGAAAAATTCATTTTTTTTTTTTTGGTGAAGTTTGTGCTTATTTTTTTTTTGTTTTATAAATAAAAAAAGGCAAGGATCTTGAGTGGTGCCATATATTCTACCTGTGGGGATATATGAGAATATATTATGTATCTATAATATTTTTTTTTAACAAAAACAAAAAAAAAACTGTACATTGATAATTTTGGTGAATTAAATAAACAAATGGTAATTAGTAGTTCTGTGGTGTTATGAATTTTTTCCCTATACAATTCCATATACCATTATTTTCTGTGGCTTTATGATTGATTTTCCGTTTGTGAATTAATAAAATTTGAATAACTAAAGATCAAATATAATACTAATTATAAATGGTGTTCGGACAAAAAAATTAATAAAGTGTGAATAAATAAAGATCATATATAAAAATAAAATTAATTATAAATTGTGGTGAACTGTTCTTGACCGTTGAGATTTGGCGCACGGTTAGTTTCATCTGGCCCTAGTGCATAACTATACTTTTGAGTAACTTTATTCTTTGGTGCTGTGCAAAACGAACGAGCATTGTGTATGACGTAAATGCTATTATAAGTCGAAATAAGGAAAAAGTGTATAGCGTGATATCGTTTTATTCATACGGTGTCATAAATAATTAAACGGAATACATTGGCAACTAAGTTACGGTGCAAAGTTTTTTTTGGTTGAATATAAAAGCTCACTGAAAAGTTGCTTCATCGGTTCGAGTGTGTTTTTGGTAATTTGCAGCAACTCTGCCAACCAAGCGGAGTGGGGTCGGAGAAAAGAGGGGGATGCAGTGGTTATCGTGCTAAGGAAGCTGTACCAGACCTAAAGTGACCGGACGAGAGTCTCTTTAGTGTTGAACTTCAGGTATTGTGAACTCTTTCTTTTCCTTTTTATTTGTAGATAGAGAAAAAAAAACACAAACGAAAACCAAAGTTCAATTTTACATATTTTCTTACATTTTTTTTTTTACATCTTTTCATATTTTTTTTTTTGTTGTTGTTAGTTCATAACTTTTTTCATTATTCATTTTCCTAGTAAAATTATTGAAGTTTCTTAGTAAAATTAGTAGTAAACCAATTGTGATAAATCCACAGAGTGGATTCTGTGAGCCTATCTGGACGGGTAGCTTAGTGGCATATTTGATTCGGTTTTTTTTTGTATTATTACATTTTATTTTTTTTATTAAATAACGCTTTATTTCAGCTTATCACGCCATTGAAATACGTTTTCCTCCGTTTTACTCTTCAACTGTACATCATTTCCTTTTTTCTCTTCGTGTTATTGGAACGGTGGGTTGTTAGTTCAACGAGGACTTGTGTACTTTTATTTATTTATTTTTTTTTTGTGCCTTTGGAATGATTTAATTATGAGTGAGTAGGTTTAGATTAGGGGTCGGAATGAGATGGGGGTAGGGGTCTTTTGAGCTGGGTCGATTAATCCATTATTATTTCCCAAGCTCCTGAAGATGTGGCAGCCGTTGTTTCAGTTTTTTCTAGTTTTATTACGTTTTTTTTTTGAGTTTATGATCTATGCGGTTATTCTAGCATAGTCACATGTCTGGAAACCCCACGCCAACCCTGAGTTTTAGCCGACAAAAATACCGCACCAGACCTCTGTGGCTATGATCTGTTAGCGGAACTGACAGTCTCGTCAAGTTGGTGCAGTAGTGTAAGCTGCTGTGCCAAACGAAACTGTTGGTTTCGTTACAGTGGCGCCCAAGCATTTTGGCTATATTAACTTCAATTTTATTCTTTTAGTGTTCCACAGGTTTTTTTTCTTGGTATACTCATTCATGATGATATCCGATGCTTGCGTCGTTTGAGTTTCGCATGGATGGGTATATTAAGTTCCCCTTACCCGATTAGCACCCATATCTGTAATTGTAACCAGCATACAGCTGTTTGATTACGTACAGATATGGATGTTAATCCTTACTCTCAGTTCATCGGCTGAATGGGTGTTTCTATTTCCACCATGTGGTGTATGATTGTGGATGCCTCATCTCTCCTTTGTTCTGGGTTTAGTTATTGGAATTTCATATTCTATTTTTGTTTTTCAGCTTTAGGTTTCTACGTACCCTTGCATTATTTAGCACAGTAATTCTATTCCAATTTTTTTTTTTAATTTTCAGTCCGACTACCTCAGTGAGGAGCGTTCTTAGCGGGTTCCGACGCTTGCGTCGTTTGACCCTGCAGGAGCGTTAACCATTGTGGTCTCATGTACTTTGCGCATTAAGATGGCGAAGGCAGCTGTTTCCACCGCTGTGGTGTTGATTGGGCGGTTCGGTCTCTTGATGGTCAGGGTACATCACTTAGTCATTTTTCAGTTTTTATTTTTTGTTCCATTTAACTAACTTCAGCGGTCTTCAGGAGTATTATTATTTTTATTTGACGGCTCAGTGCGGGGCCCTGCCTCTTACTCATTTCGATCCTTTATTTTTTTGGTGATTAATTTTTTTCTTTTCTTTATATTCATTCATTAATTAATTTTTATATATAGATATTAGATATACATAAATAGAGTGTCTCTATATTTATTATTGTTATTTTGGTTTGGTTGTTTTAATTTCTTTAGATAAGGGGTGAAGGATATTTAGTTTTGGAAATTATTGATTTTTTTTTGTTGTTAAATGAACTCTAATCCTAGTCCGTGGGATCGTCCTGAAAGTACGTTTCGACCATCAGTATTTGAGTCCAGTAGAAGTCAAGGATCGGGGCAAGTCAGTCCGTGGGATCGTGATACCGAATTCCTTGCTCCTCAGATCTTACGGCATACCATTACGTTTGTGATCATAAAATTAATGTAGTGATAGTTGCATTATCACTTTTGAATTTCGTATTTAATTAAATTAATTTTTTTTAGTATTTTTTGGGTTTTATCAATTTTTTTTTCTCTCATTTCGGTGTTCTGGTATTGAATTATTATTGTTTTTTTTGGATCAATTTTTTTTGATTTATACCGATTTTCTTTAATTTAATATTTATTCTAAATAGTTTTGTTAAACTTATCCCACTGGAGGGAAAACATATAAACGCAAATTCCTTTTATATACAATTCTTTAATTTTTACGCTTATCGTTAGCATTTAAAACAATCGATCTAAGTTTTCCGTGTAATACGAGTAATCTGAGAAAAAAAAAATCTTTGTCATAATAGTCTGTCAGTACTTTTTGGTGTCGAGCGATTTACATTAATCTAAGGATGATAGTTTCGGCTTTAAAACCTGACGAGATCGAGGTGGAATGCGAGGTGCGCGGCATTTTGACTGGCGCGGACGACGCTTTAGTTAGCCTGCAACAACAAATTACGGCAGAGAAGACCAATACCGGGGATGTCGCACATCGAATGCATGGGAAAGCGAGTCGGAATCCAAATGGGGAAATCGAAACTTGTCGCTCTAAACTTAAAGGTTTGCAGAATGACATCTCCGCCTTAAAATCAGTTCTTGCCCCTGCAGAGCAGGTCAGTAAAGCCCAACAAATTTGGTCTCGTTTGGAACATGTGCGTGGTCGATTGGAACGTGTATCTCTTTCCCCCACATATCATGAGGCTGGGCAGCGGTTGTTGCAATCTTGTTTAAAGTTATTCGAACCATTGGATGGTTTCCTGCAAAATTCGGACGATTTAAATAAATCTATTGACCTAGCCGAGAAAGTGGAATTCGATCGCGCTCCCACAGAAATAATAAAAGATCCAACAAGGTTAATTCAGAACATTCCAACGAATATCGAAGTCCCTTCAGGACCAACTGCTAATCTTATGGGAGCGGCCACATCATCGGAAATTCAACCAGTTAATAAACAATCGGAGAGGAGTCAAACTACGCCCGTCGAGCCAATCGAGACAACATCCAAAATTCAGCTTTCTAGCAAGATTGCCTCGGAGGACCAACAGTCTGTGTTAACCCACATGATGGCACAATTGAAGCAATTGTCGGAGCAAGTTAATCTGTTGAGCCAGAGACAAGAAAACTCACCTAAGTCAGATATTCCCGCTTCCTCATCAGTTTCAGCGTCAGGTGGGGTATCACTACCGATACCAACGTCAACCGTGGCAGTATCGCAAGTACGTTTTCAAGATCCAAATCCTATGGTCTCAACGTCATCAAATCAAATACCACCTAAAGTATCAATTAATACAATAAATGTTCCGAGTCAACCGACAGTACCCGTTAGTAGCGGAAATCCACCTGCCTGGAATTTACCAATGGATTCACCGCATAATAGTACCTTTAATCGTCAGGAGTTCGACCAACCGCATCACCGACAGGGAGTAAACATGGGTTTCGCACCGTATTATACACCCCCCTCTGGAAGGCAACTATCTCGAAGCGGAATTTCCTATAGCGGATCCTCCTCTGGAATAACTGTGGAACTGTTCTTTTTTCAACTGGACACGGTGGCTGCCTCAATGAATTTAACGGATGACTTATTATTGTTTGAGATGAGCACGGTACTCAAAGACGTTGCTCTACAATGGTATTGGACGTATCGTCGACACAATCCGCGTGCACCTTGGTCCCAGTTGAAGTATGACTTTATAGACCGATTCAAAGACCGTCGAACCGATTTTGAAATTCGTAGAACCATAGAGGCGCGGAAACAACAACTCAACGAAACTTTTTTGGAGTTTTATCACCACCTTTGGGGTTTAACATTACAGTGCCGCACTCCATATCGGGATGAGGAATTTATTCAGCTGTTAATGTCAAACATGAAACCTGCCCTACAGTATCATCTGACGGATCAACGATTTGCTACCATCCAGGATTTGATTAAGAGCTGTACCGCATGGGAAGATACCTTCAAGCGATTCCGTATTCAACCTGAAAGTGCTGTATTTAATCGACGCAACATAAACGAGCTGTACGTACCCAATAGTTCACCCCATTCATCTGTCGAGACGTCAAATAGCTCTATTGTCCAGGAAGTGGTCAATCAGGATACAGTATCTGCATTGCATCCAATAGTAAATACCATGAACAAACCTCAAGCTCGATTGAACCCATTTGCAAGAGATGTTAAAACAGACGGGAGTAAACCGAATAATCTTGTAATTTGTTTTAATTGTTCCGATATCGGGCACACGTTTATGGATTGCCCAATACCATCCAACGGGATTTTTTGTTATCAATGTGGATTGAAAGGTACTATTAAACCTAAATGTCAACGATGTGCGGAAAACTTGCCCAGGGGCCAATGGAGATCTGGGAACCAGGGGTCGCCGAGGATATCATCTCCCAGGAACATGCGCGAGGATGCCGCAAGCAACACGGATGCGGAGCTTCCCCAGAAAATTTCACTGACCACGAAGAAGTCGGATGCTTAGAAACACTCACCTTTCATAACAATATCAAATCACCTTTTCAAACATCTAGCCCTTCCGTTGTACAATCCCATCAACATAATATTTTTCATGATCAATCTTTTCATTTAAATCCTATTAATATTAAATCTGCGGCACCAGCTGACAAATTCCAATCAAAACCAATTTATTGTCATGCATCATCTCAGACCAGCGTAACAGATTATTCATCAAAGTCAGATTTTGAATCCAATACCGCTTTGCCAACGTGTTCATCTCCTAAGTATCCGATATTACCTAAAACTCGTTTGAATCGACGCCTTCTGCGTTCAAAAAGGTATTGGGAGAGACGTGCTTTCATGAGATCCCACATTGTTTCCTCTTTATTAACTTCTGAAGTCAAGGATCTTCGGCCGTATGCCGAGGTACAAATTGAGAATATGTCTTATCGAGGCCTTCTTGATAGTGGAGCCAGCGTAAGTGTGTTGGGTCAGGGATCTGAAAAATTCTTATCTGATAGCAAGATTAAATTTTATCATTTTCCTTCGCATATAACCACCGCTTGTGGCCAGTCACAACGCGTGTTTGGTTTTATAAAAGCTATGGTTCACTTTAATGATCAATCGCACCTCATGTCGCTATATGTAGTTCCTTCTCTTGAACAACCTTTGTATCTGGGAATCGATTTCTGGAATCGGTTTGGTATTACGCCTAAATTGTCTTCTTTAAGCTTCATTAAAGAATTTCCTGATACTTCTGATGCTCCAAAATTTCACGTTCTCTCGTCTGAAAATCGTAACAATCTAAATAATATTATAGAGCTATTTCCATCTAGCATTAAATTGGGACTGGGAAAAACGACACTTCTGTCACACGTAATTGACGTGGGCGAGGCTCGTCCCGTTAAACAACGATTTTATGCAGTGTCTCCAGTTCGCCAGAAGATGATGTATGATGAACTGGACCGAATGTTGTCACTGAATGTGATCGAGGAAAGTCAGAGTTCGTGGTGCTCGCCTGTTACCTTGGTGCAAAGGGCGAACGGCAAAGTACGACTCTGTTTGGATGCCCGTGAGGTGAACAAGGTGACCGTCAAAGACGCTTACCCGTTGCCTCTTATCTCTGGATTGTTGGGTCGTTTAAATGAAACCAAATTTATTTCAGCAATTGACCTTAAAGATGCCTTTTGGCAGATTCCTTTGGACCCTCAATCTAGAGATAAGACGGCATTCACTGTACCTGGACGGCCCTTGTACCACTTCACGGTCATGCCATTCGGGTTATGTAACGCCCCGCAAACTTTATGTCGCCTTATGCACCGAGTGATCCCTTATAATCTACACGATAGGATTTTCGTTTACTTAGATGATCTTCTGATCACTTCAGCGACGTTAGAGGAACACTTCCATCTCTTGAAACAGGTAGCTCAGTTGTTGTCAAAAGCCGGTTTGACAATAAATGTAGCCAAAAGCAAATTTGTCCTAAGAGAAGTGAATTACCTTGGTTACATTGTTGGAAATGGGTGTCTTCGTACAAATCCGGAAAAATGTCAGGCAATTATGAACTTTCCAGTACCTAAAACCACCAAGCAAATACGTAGTTTTCTGGGTATGTGCGGATGGTACCGAAGGTTCATTCAAAATTTTGCTTCTTTGGCCGCTCCTCTTTCTGACCTCACTGGAAAATCCGCTAAGTGCAAGTGGTCCGCTGCCGCTGAGAATTCATTCAATTTGTTAAAACTCGCGTTATCTTCCGCTCCCGTCTTGGCTAATCCTGACTACAACAAGCCATTCTTTATTCAGTGTGACGCTAGTTCAGTTGGGGTGGGCAGTGTTTTGTTCCAAACAGATTCCGAAGGAGGGGAGCATCCCTTAGAATACATCTCTCACAAATTAAACTCTGCTCAGAGAAATTATTCAGTGACAGAACTGGAGTGCTACGCGGCAGTGTTAAGCGTAAAAAAATTCAGGCCTTATATCGAAGGTTATCCTTTTACTATCTTTACGGACCATGCTAGTTTGCGTTGGCTGATGTCCCAGAAGGACTTGTCTGGTAGACTCGCCCGGTGGAGTTTGAAACTTCAAGCCTTCGATTTTCAGATCGGTTATCGAAAGGGGTCGGTAAACATAGTTCCTGATGCGCTGTCTCGAGCATTCCATGAAGAAATATCTCCTTGTGGTAACGATTCGGTATGTGAGAAACTTGAACTCCCTGATGTTCGATCTGAAAATAGTTTGTCTTCCATTGCAGCTGAAGATTTCCCTAAGTTAGTTCATGTCGATAGCATATTCCCCTCTGCTGAGGTATTGCATATTGACCTGAGTTCTTCTTCGTTTCAGGATCCTGAGTATTTAGCTCAGATAGATAAAGTAAACCAGTTGAGTGATCGTGAACATAATTTTAAGGTTAATGATGGTAAACTCCTCATCGCTCCATCGTACGGTACAAGGTATTTGGACACTGATATTCCTAAGTTCAAACTGGTAGTTCCGCCACCATTAACAAAAGATCTAATTGAACAGGCACACGTCCCTCCCAGTTCAGCGCATTTAGGCGGTGGCAAAACCCTCGAACGATTGCAACGGCAGTTCTATTGGCCTCAAATGGCAGTTCAGGTGAAACAATATATTGCAGCCTGTCCTAAGTGCAAAATGAACAAAGCTGTGAATTACATTACTAGGCCAGCTATGGGAGCTCCAGTGATATCTAATCGTCCTTTCCAAAAGTTATTCATCGACTTTCTTGGACCATATCCGCGTTCCAAACGAGGAAATTCTTATATCTGTATAGTCCTTGATCATTTTTCCAAGTTTGTCCTGATCAAACCTCTGCGGGAAGCTTCTGCTGCTTTAATGTGCACCTTTTTGGAAAACGAGATTTTCCTTTTATTTTCTGTTCCGGAGATAGTTATCTCCGACAACGGAAAACAGTTTACCTCAAATCTGTTTAAAGACTTATTGGTGAAATACGGAATTCGTCACGTGCGAACCCCAGTTTATTCTCCTCAGAGTAACGCCTCTGAGCGAGTCAATCGTACCTTATTGTCCGCAATTAGGTCATATGTTGATGATCATGATCATGGTGAGTGGGACAAGCATTTGCAGGAGGTGGCAGCTGCTCTGCGCAATGCTATACACGATACCTTGCATTATTCCCCTCACTACCTCGTGTTTGGCCAGCATATGTCCCTGCATGGTTCTGACTACGAAGTTCGAAGATTACTGTGCGATTCTGATCCAAACGAAGTTCAGTTGATGGCTAAACCAGACAGACTAAATATAACCAGAGACAAAATTGTACATTACTTGAAAGTTGGCCATCTCAAAGCGGCAAGGCATTACAACCTCAGAAGCCAACAAAGATGTTTTAGTATAGGTCAACCTGTGTTTGTGAAAAATTTTGCTCTAAGTGATGCTTTAAACAAGTTCTCGGCTAAACTAGCTGCCAAATATAAAGAGGCCATAATTGATGCTAAGGTTGGTAATGTCGCGTATCGATTGAAGGATTTGCACGGAAATTTGATTGGCACTTATCATATGAAGGATATTCGAACATGAGAGTTTCTCTTTTCCCATTTACGTTTGTTGGTGTTGTTTTCTTGTTCCACTCTGCTCACTCAGGTTGTTCCATATCTTTATAACTTAGGCCCGGCACTTTGAGACTCTTCTCGGGTGTGGGACGTCCCCACGTTTGTTGCGCAACTTTTGTGTCGCGCATCATTGATCAATGACTTTTTGTATGCTTGTTCATGAATTGGTTGGTACATCATACTTTTAATATTATTTGTTGAACAATTCTGAACCACTCTTAATATATGCTACCCCTCATCATTATTGATTTTTATTTCTCCTCACTTACTGGCATTAATTGTGAATTGGTTTCGGCTTCTTAATTGTGTGAGTTGAGAAGAAAAAAAAAAGGAACGGCTATTGTTATCAACTGAGCGTATAATTACCAAATGTTAAGCTCTGATTTGTGCTATGAATTATACGAGCTAATGATTGGTGCAAAGAAATGAGGTGATATGGACCATGTGCTTTGGGGAGAGTATAGGTCATTGTTTTCTTTTGTGGGAGATGTGTTCGAGATCGGCGTAACGTAATTGCAATGGTGTGATGAGCGAGAGATTCGGATATACAATTTTTTTTGGATAATTAAAAAATAGATTAGCAGTCAGTCCAGTCTGGAGCTTAAGTTTAAGCAGTCGTTTGTAAATTAGTAGTTAACTCTTAAATTAATTTTTTGTTTTGGTCTCAAGTAAGACTGTGAATTCAGAAAAATTCATTTTTTTTTTTTTGGTGAAGTTTGTGCTTATTTTTTTTTTGTTTTATAAATAAAAAAAGGCAAGGATCTTGAGTGGTGCCATATATTCTACCTGTGGGGATATATGAGAATATATTATGTATCTATAATATTTTTTTTTAACAAAAACAAAAAAAAAACTGTACATTGATAATTTTGGTGAATTAAATAAACAAATGGTAATTAGTAGTTCTGTGGTGTTATGAATTTTTTCCCTATACAATTCCATATACCATTATTTTCTGTGGCTTTATGATTGATTTTCCGTTTGTGAATTAATAAAATTTGAATAACTAAAGATCAAATATAATACTAATTATAAATGGTGTTCGGACAAAAAAATTAATAAAGTGTGAATAAATAAAGATCATATATAAAAATAAAATTAATTATAAATTGTGGTGAACTGTTCTTGACCGTTGAGATTTGGCGCACGGTTAGTTTCATCTGGCCCTAGTGCATAACTATACTTTTGAGTAACTTTATTCTTTGGTGCTGTGCAAAACGAACGAGCATTGTGTATGACGTAAATGCTATTATAAGTCGAAATAAGGAAAAAGTGTATAGCGTGATATCGTTTTATTCATACGGTGTCATAAATAATTAAACGGAATACATTGGCAACTAAGTTACGGTGCAAAGTTTTTTTTGGTTGAATATAAAAGCTCACTGAAAAGTTGCTTCATCGGTTCGAGTGTGTTTTTGGTAATTTGCAGCAACTCTGCCAACCAAGCGGAGTGGGGTCGGAGAAAAGAGGGGGATGCAGTGGTTATCGTGCTAAGGAAGCTGTACCAGACCTAAAGTGACCGGACGAGAGTCTCTTTAGTGTTGAACTTCAGGTATTGTGAACTCTTTCTTTTCCTTTTTATTTGTAGATAGAGAAAAAAAAAACACAAACGAAAACCAAAGTTCAATTTTACATATTTTCTTACATTTTTTTTTTACATCTTTTCATATTTTTTTTTTTGTTGTTGTTAGTTCATAACTTTTTTCATTATTCATTTTCCTAGTAAAATTATTGAAGTTTCTTAGTAAAATTAGTAGTAAACCAATTGTGATAAATCCACAGAGTGGATTCTGTGAGCCTATCTGGACGGGTAGCTTAGTGGCATATTTGATTCGGTTTTTTTTTGTATTATTACATTTTATTTTTTTTATTAAATAACGCTTTATTTCAGCTTATCACGCCATTGAAATACGTTTTCCTCCGTTTTACTCTTCAACTGTACATCATTTCCTTTTTTCTCTTCGTGTTATTGGAACGGTGGGTTGTTAGTTCAACGAGGACTTGTGTACTTTTATTTATTTATTTTTTTTTTGTGCCTTTGGAATGATTTAATTATGAGTGAGTAGGTTTAGATTAGGGGTCGGAATGAGATGGGGGTAGGGGTCTTTTGAGCTGGGTCGATTAATCCATTATTATTTCCCAAGCTCCTGAAGATGTGGCAGCCGTTGTTTCAGTTTTTTCTAGTTTTATTACGTTTTTTTTTGAGTTTATGATCTATGCGGTTATTCTAGCATAGTCACATGTCTGGAAACCCCACGCCAACCCTGAGTTTTAGCCGACAAAAATACCGCACCAGACCTCTGTGGCTATGATCTGTTAGCGGAACTGACAGTCTCGTCAAGTTGGTGCAGTAGTGTAAGCTGCTGTGCCAAACGAAACTGTTGGTTTCGTTACAACTTTTTCGGGAAATATGAAAATTTGTGTTCGGAGGGAATTCCCCGGGTATGATATATTTTTGGTGGAAATGAAGTAAAATACAAAAGCATTTTTTGATAAGTTATTATACGTTTTTCGGAACTCTCGATATTGGGTAAAACCCGAAAAGCTGTGCCCTAGGTATAAGATAAAATTTGTAAGAATATAATTTTTCAATTTCGTTTTAGTTAGTTTTTATTTATTGACTGTATAGGGAGTGAATGAAATCGGGTTCATGATTTTTCTATTAATTGTATGAATTTGATTTTTGATGGTTGTGTGATTGTACGTGGAATTTAAATGCAGGGGTTTCATGTTTGGATCAAATTAAAATTGGGATTGACTCAATTTGTTGTGCTCAGTCGGTTTCATGTCTTATTTTATTTTTTACTAATACATACTTGAAAATACTTTTGCATTTTATTCTATGTATAATCGACACAAATGTGTTCCTGATTTTGGTGCATGGATCAGGAGTATTTGTATGATTTTTAGTACATACAATATTAATATATTTTTTCCGATGTTGCGTGATATTTCCGCTATGATGAGATGAGATGTTTTTGCAGCTTGCGGTTGATGAAAATTGCAAAAATGTGCAGATGAGGAGTTTTGGTAGTCATCCAATTATTTTAGTATTTCTGGAACTCCTTGGATTGCGTTGGTTTCATCAATTATAATTATGTTTTTATAATAAGTATCAAACTACAATAATTCTTTATAGAATTATACTTATGTTCACGAGCTCCAACTACAAGAATTAATATTTGATTTGAATTTTCAGAGATATTAGTCGATGGTGGGGAATTTAATTGGTTTACTAAGGCTGGTTTAACAACTAAATAATGAAGGTTTAAGCTCTGATTTAATAATGTTAATTTAAATTTAAATTTGAAAATGATAATTAGTGATAATTAACTGGGTTCGATCTTGATTTTCAGAAGTGTTCGTAGGGACCCAACGCAGATTTCCAAAAATTTGAAGCGGACAGGGAGTTTTAAAAAATCTGTTTTGATTTTTATCCTCCTAAATTACAGAACTTTACTTCTGAATTCATACTTTAGAAACTAATTAGTAATTGGTGTCTTATAACTTTAATTTTGGGTACTGGTGATATTAATTGTAATTCATTAGTCATCAGCATCACAGATCAAACTTCTATACTTTAAGTGGCAGGTTCACAAACTGCTTCATATAGTAGTTTTGAGTTAAACTGTAGTTTTAGGATCGGATTGGATACATTGGGATTCCAGGATAAAGAAACTAGGAGTGGCACCCTATTTATTTTCTTCATCAGTTATTATTTATTAATATAAGTGTGAAGAGTATCTAAACGGGTTTCTTTTTTAGTTTACTGATTAATAAATTAATTTTCAGAATATAATATAGTATTTGTTGCACTTTTTAACGACAATTTGTGTAAAGCAGCACATCTTGAACTCTATGGCCAGTGACAAGACCCTGCCCATCTTCTGCGGTGACCGCAGTTTTAGCTGCTGATAGGTCCCCATGGTTCTCTTTATTAACAGTCAGTTGCTTAGTGAGCCTTACTCAATACTGCTTTAAATTTCGAAAAAAATCATTGAATATTTCAGCTGTGAGTAATCAAATGACAGAAAAAACATTGAGTATTTTTTGTAGAGTCGAGAATAACATGATGCTACTACGTTATTCTGCAAAGAAGACGGTACAGTCTCTCAAAAAAATAGGGAGAAAACGGTATAGTCTTTCAAAAAACTAGTCTCCGCAATCAAGTAAATCGGAGTGTAATTGTTACAAAGCAAAGTAAACTATTTTCCGCTATAAAAATTGAGCACCGATGCAGTAAAACGATGCGATGCAAAATCGTTCAGCAATTTTGCATCCAGAAATGAAGGAACTTTGGATCGCTGCTGTTATTAAAAGTGCCAATTGGTAGAAAGTTTGGCTAAAATTGAACGAAGCCGTTCAGTACTGAACCCCACCTGTTACTTAAAAAAAATATTCAATTCGATTGGGATCCAATATTGAAGCAATTTTTTATATGTATGTAATGAAATAATTCTTATCAAATTTTCGCTACAGCTAAATTCACTTTCATATATAAACTAATGATTCGGAAAACAAAAAGTAATACTGTTAATAAACGTTAGAAGGAAATTTTCATTAATAAAATAAATTACTTGGTAAAAGGGTTTTCAATTTTATTTCCCTGGAGAAATTACTTTCACTAATGGCTTGTTTATTTTGTGGTCGATTGTTTTCTAAAATCTACATCATCTAAAAAAAATGTAAAAATCACGTGTATACTTTTGATATTGGTTTTTGTTTCAAAGTCATGATGCCATATCATTGATTTTCCTATATACATATTTGTACAAAGTTTACTGGCACAACCGATTACTTTTATAAATTAATGATCCATAGATATTTCAAATATATTGCGTTCCTTTTCTGTGGCCCCAAGAAATATAATCAAAGAACATCATATTCGTTTCGTATCGATTCATAAGCAACATATTTCGATTTCCATCTCGAAAATTTTTACAATCAAAATGGATTTCCAAAAAGGAAATGTTGTGTGAAATGGAAAAGTAAATTTTGTTTTATTCATTAACCACACAAATCAGATTTAAAATTTATAAAAAGTTGGAAAATAATTCAATGCAGAGTTTTTTTATTATTTGGGCTTTTTTATGCACAGTTGTAGCAGAGGATTGTTCTTTAAGAAAGTTAAATTATTATTTTGAATTCGAACAACAATAAAAACACAGATGATTATGGTGAGGTTTTCAATTTTTATTTGTGCTCCATACATTCGTTAAATAATACATTGCGTGCCACGTCATTCATATGTGTATGACAACAGATTATCGTAGTAATGGCAAATTAAATGAAATGTAATGGCATATTATTAACCAGTAGCCTCTCGCAAATGTATGTTTATAGTTGGTTTTTGGGAATAGCTGTGAAAGTACTGAAAGACATGAAAATAAAAATTTGAAGATCCACTTTTATTATTTCATTATATTACATTAGAAAATTCCATTACATTTACAAACTTCACAACTAATTGTTTTTTGATTTATGTATTAAATTAAAGCATTTCAGGCAAAGTTGAGGTAAACCTGAGTACTGACCACAGTATGTAAAAACCATTGGAGCTCGCTTTTTGCTACTTCACGTCCTTTTTCCCGTTGCATACTTGAGTAACACTTTATAGATTTTCTACGTATCTTTTGGCCATTTTAATTGGTTCTAGTTATAAGCAGATGCTTATCCGAATATGTTTCAGGAGAATCACCATCTAGATTTAGCAGGCCTCCCACCAACTGCTAACGAAAGGTACGAATTTGAATTTTTTTTTTTTTTGTTGAATGCTTGTATAGAACCCATGCATTTACTACTGCTACACCTAATAGTAGTTCGATACCAAATTTCCTGTACCATTTCACACCCTTGCGGAGGGTTGTGTCATATGAAAGCCATTTGTCGGATAGATCAATGCCAGATTTTCCTTTATTATATGCCAACACTCCAACTGGTTTTGTTAGCTCTTCTAAATATTCGTCTTTTGTGAGATGTTGTAAATTTACCAAAGACACCAAGTATTTTGATAATATAAATTCAATTCAAAGAAATAACCGTCATACAAATATGAATAACGTGGCCACACAGGCTAAATATTGATAAGAATAACGTGTGAGCCCACGTCATTCATATGTGTATGACACGCAGAATCTTACAAATAGTTACTAATTGAGCTTTATAAGTACATAATATAAATGTTATTTCCAATCCATAAATCAACAAATAATAAAATATTTCCTGTTGGTCCCTGGGGGTATTTATGTCAAAATCAGCTTGGTACGCAATGTGATAATTGTGTATTGTGTACTGACTTTTTGGCATTATTTAATATTAGACTTACCAAAGATTTAAAAAAAGTAAATTTAAGTGGTTTAGAGAGATTTTATTACGGAATTTAGATTTCAAGCCCGGTTTTACCGAAGAGATAAAATAATTTAAAAATTATCGTACTGCGTTATATGGTCACTGTTAAAAAATTTGAAATTATTTGGAAATCGAAAAATTTAAAGTTAGAGTTATATAGAACAATGCTCACAAACAAAGTTTCAAGCCCTAGATTACAATAAATTCTAAATAACTTAATTTTTCACATTGCACGGTGTGCGGGAAGCCGAAAAAAGTTGGTCTAAAATTCTGAAAAAAACTAGCGTTCCGAATGTGTAATGCTTCAAACAGATAAGCGGCGCTCTACGCTTAGCTTCGCCTGTCTTCGCTTCTATTCGTCTTTATAATTTTTTGCAACCACATAGACGCCGCTAATTTGACATTTACTTATATGAAAAATGTTGTTTGGGTTTATGGGTATAAATTTATGTTCAAATTTAAATTTGTTTTACAATTGTCTTTCTCTTGTGCCCAATTTGGATATAAATTTCAGCTAAAATTACGAGTTTCCAAGCATTTACTATGAAAGCAACAACAACAAATCTAAATGTCATTGAGCGCTTAAAAAAATAGAAACTTTGCGAGTTTAGCGCCGCTCTATCTGTTCGCTCTTATGGAACTCCATGTATTCTAAATTAGCGCCGCTGTTAGCGCCGCTTATCTGTTTGATGCTTAAGTGTGAAAAATATGTCTCGGCTAAATGTCGATTGGAACCAAATAAATTATAATACCCTATAAAGGACATTAACGGTCAAAAAACGGCGATAGATAGATTAAATCTTAAGATGGCACTAGTAGTTTTTTTTAAATTTTTTTTTTGTTGTATCGAAACAAAAATATAAACAAAAGCAAAAAACACGAATAAAACTTACAACTAGACATGAATTATAAAAAAAATTAATTTTATTTTTGATTTATTAACCAAAAATTAAAAATTGTTAAAGCTGACATCTTTAGAAGTTATCCCGTACTATGTTTTCCCGTATTAAATAATACTGCATTATCGGTAAATCTGCCAATATCATTGACCGCAAGTTTACTATGGAAAAGTGTCATTATGTCCTTTATAGGGTACATATTATAATTTATTTGATTGGAACACACAAAAAAATATGACATGAGCAAAACATAACCTCTAAATTTTTAATTCGCATAATACAAAAAAATAATGCGATTATGGTTTAATTTTTTAAATGTATGGTAATAGAATATTAAAATAAATATTTAAAAAATAAATTTTAGCTTTATTGTTGCAAATTATTATTAAATATCACCTAGCGGAGAATGTTGACGTAACTGCTTGTAGCTGCTCATGAAAAATTAGGTAGAACACTTGCAAGCAGTTAATTTAGCAAAGACATGAACCATAAGTGCTTATAAGTACTTGCGGTGGTCGATTGGAAAGCCACTATTATTTCACTTTGTCGTGCCTCTTGTACCATGTCCATCACTAAACCCAATACAACGAGATAAGCTCGAAAATTTTCAAGGATTAGTGCACTAATCTAGATTAGTCACTAATCCTCAAATAAAATGAGATTAGGTAATCTTCAACTTGACACAACAGCTAATACCCTTGACAGACTAGGGATTAGCTAAGCGCGATTAGTGATTTTTTCGAGATTAGCTGTAGTGTGTCAAGTTGAAGATTAGCTAATCTCGTTTTATTTAAGGATTAGTCAATAATCGAGATTAGTACACTAATCCTTGAAAATTTTCGAGCTTATCTCGTTGTATTGGGCTTAGTGATGGTACAAGTAGCACTACAATGTGAAATAATTATTTAAACATTGCTAAAAATGTAAGTAGCGTGAATTTACGATAGAAGTTATAAAATCAATGACATCTTAAAAAATTTGTGCTGAATAAATTTCGAGGAAAAAGAAAATCTAGTGTATTTTAATGTATAAATCTTAGAAATATTGAATTAAAAAATAAGTTCAGCTGATTTACTAGCTATATTTCAGCGAATCACCATAATAATATTTTATTTCTCTGCAAGAAACTAATCCCTAGTCTGTCAACGCATATGGATTTGTGGTGGATTAGCTAATCTCGTTTCACTAATCGCGCTTAGCTAATCCCTAGTCTGTCAAGGGTATAACTTATTCCAGAAGAAATTACATCGGATAAGTTAGGTTCCACAAATAAGTATTTGTTTGAAAAACAGCCTAAATGTCACTTTCTTCTAAAATTACATTTTAAATTATTAAAAAATTAAGCACTTTTCATACCAGGCGCCTCTCCTCGAAATTTTTAGTTACCACACAAGTGAAGCTGAGATCCTTTCATACCGGTGGCGACGGCTTTGTACATTCGGTGATATCAAATATTTTATTTAGGTCCATTTTACACGTGAATTATAGCAAGAAATGAGATATTATGAATTTGTAACCTACATATGAGCTAGATTTTTCGGTAAATATAAAACAGTTGTGACAAAAATGTGATTTCTAGGTTATGTTGACAAAACTCTACGCTTTGATATATGTATATTGTTATAGATACGTATACGATACTATAATACACAAAGGGTGTACGTCACAATTCATTCGCCATATTTTCAATTCAAGTTCTAAAACAAAAGTGGATGGAAATATTTGTGTTATTAAAAAATATTTTGTGTTGTGAAGGCGGTCTCATGAAATTAAAAATGTGAGATCTCACGTCAGTAATACCAATTTTTTTTTTTTTATGCATTTTACTTTTTGTGTTTTGTTAATTTTTAAAACTTTTCTTGGGATGCTATCGATGTTTATACTACGTATAAATGTAAACATCAAAAAACAAGTTTTAAAAAATGCCAAAAATTAGCAAAACACAAAAAGTAAAATTCGTAAAAAAAAAAAAAATTGGTATTACTGACGTGAGATCTCACATTTTTAATTTCATGAGACCGGCATGAGGTTCGCAAAGTAAGTATAGTAGTATTCAAATCTCGCTGGAATTCTGACAGTTCTCGCGCAGAAAAAACATGGCGGATATACAGTGATGTACTATTTCGGCTTAATTGTTTACATTTTTATGTTGTATTTGTACTTCAGTTTTTAGGTTAGGTTTTTATTTATATCATTTTATTTTATTATTTATATGTTATAACGTTTTGAATCACAAAATGTTTTTATAATTTTATTTTAAAAGAATCGTTTGAAATCGAGAATCGAAGAATTAATGCAATTTAACAATTTTTTTACGTTATTGTGGTTTTGATCGATATAACTGGCATTTAGTTATTTATTTTCCTTAGTTCGTAAAGCTGAATTCACCAGATTTGTCCATTGAGCTCGTCAAGAAAATGACAACTTGACGGAGTTAAAAACCGAGTTAAAAATATGTTATCTCGCTTTTTTTTAGAAATGTCAGAAATAACAAAACCTAAAACGAAGAATGGCAAAAGAAAAAACAATGTTGGTATGCCTAAAATTTTGTGTCCAGCGAGATAACATATTTTTAACTCGGTTTTTATCTCCGTCAAGTTGTCATTTTCTTGACGAGCTCAATGGACAAATCTGGTGAATTCAGCTTAAATGTTGACGTTGTTTCCATAGGCGTGCAATATTTTTTTACACCTATTAATTTTCACATGAAATTTGATTGTAATAACATAAAATCATAAACATTTTGAATGTTTTGTGTATTAAAACTGAAATATAATACATTTGAATGATTATTTATTATTTTATTTAGGTTTACTATCTAAGATAAATGCGACTCATCAAAATTTTTATAAATTGTTTTTCTACATCACTGGAAGCTGCGCAGAACAATTAAAAAAAAATTTTTTTTAAGATCTGAATAGGACTATACACCTATATGTTAATTTTATTAAACCATTTAAGTTTATTAATTTGATACATGTATTGTATATCTTTTAGAATGTGTGGCTAATTTTTACTAAATCGTCAATAAAAGTGCTGTGCCTGTGATCAGACAAAATAAACATGCAAATTTATATAATTTGTATTGTAAATTATTCACCTTCTTTAAATGAATAAAAAAAATTTAATAATATTATAAAAAATATAAAACACGGTTTTTATTTTTGCTAATATAATCATCGCAATCAACTCGAAAAATACGATTTGTAAATTTATCGATTTCCGAAATCGAAACGTAAACGATATTTTATAATATGAACATCAAACATTATTTTCGTATCGTAAACGTATCGCTTTGTTTAGCGGCGGGATACTACTTTAAAATGTCGCAGTCGAGTGTGGAACGCATTGCCTTGGCTTTGTAGATAGCTTCATTGCAATTTATTTTGATTTTTTTAAATTATCACTTAAAAATAAATTATTTCTCAACAAATTTAATTTATTTCTATAAAATTAAACGATATCAATCAAATAAAACTAATTTGCATAATTCAAAATGAAATAAAGAATTTTTATTTTTGAAGCCGAGGCGCCTGGTATGAAAAGTACTTTATTTAAAATTATTTAAGAATCATTTCGAAAATGTATAAAACCTTTTGCCTCTTAACAATATGAAAAAATCTGTCAATTCGACTAAATTACAGTTTACATCAAATAATGATATAATTGAAGTTATTCTATGTTTCCACTTTCCATAGTAAAGTTGCGCGCCCACATCTTTGTCGTTAAAAAAATTTTGTGTTGTGTTGTGTGGCGCTCTAATCGTTTTAACGAAACCAGAGATGTTATAACCATCACGTTTTTCGCTCCGATGCATTTTCGATAGAATAACGGTGTTTTGGAACTAAATTGTTTTAAAATTTTATATTTTTAACAAAGGAGTACAGTTATTCTATCGAAAATCCTTAAGCGAAAAACGTGATGGTTACAAGACAACATCTCACCCCATCTCACATGTTGTAAGTAACATCACTTTCGATAGATTTTATGTCTCATGTTTCAAGAATAAAATTTTACTCTATTTCGTTTCTCAATTATACTCTTTTTCTTGCTATCTCAGCTTGCTCGAATAGAACAACAAATTTCTATTTCTACTTATATTCTTGATTATTTATCACTCAAATTTTTGTTTAGTGATACGGTATTTGGTGATACTTTATCGATTTGAAGGAAAAGAAAAGTACGCAACAAAAAGAGATCGCAATAGAAAAAGCGTAATCAAAAAGCGAAATAGACAACATAAGTAACATAAAACCTATCGAATTCAAATCGAAAGTGATGTTACAACATCCCACCCCAGATGATGATTTGTTGTTGTTGTTTTCTATCAAAGGGCAAGGCGCCATATTGTTATGAAATAGGAATTTCCAAAGAGTCTAAATCGTTACGTGTTTTTCTCTTTTTGTAATTTTATAAATTAAAAATAGCTTTTTTCAAAACTAATTGTTTTCATAGTGAATCGTACAAGCGTTTAAAGTGTTTTTGGGATGTAATTAAAAATTAAATAAAAAAATTTTACTTACAACTTTAATGTATTTTTGGTGACATTTTCAAAGCGGCAAATCAAGTTTTTTTTATATTAAAAATGCCCCGATCGTGCTTCAATTACTCTGCTAAAACTGATTTACAGTAAGTAAAATATTATTTGTACTTTAAAACATAAATTAACATTTAAACCAGAGCAAACAGTGTTATAAGGCGAAGTCCACCAAATCCAATTTTTGACAATTGTTTCACTTTGCCGTATGAAAATTATTAAAACAATAGTTTGTCTTAACGGCTCGGCTAAAATTTTATTAAACATTAAAATTCATATTCAAAATTTAAAATAATCTATGCCACTCAATAACTGATTTTATTTAATGGCCGTTGCGTTAAAACTTGTTTTTAATTAACTTTTGTATGATTTGTTTTGCTATAAATTTAAATATATAATATTATGAATATAATGAAATATTCATAAATACCCCATTTTCTATAAATAAATCATAAAATATTTTTTTGTAGGTTTTTCTCTTGTTGGTGATAATGAAAGTTATAGCTAAAACACAATCACCAAAAAGTGATTGCCAAAAGGTGATAATCTCTATACGGAATGTCAATTTTGAAAAAGTGATATGTGACTGTCACTTATCACCTTCCTTTATATCTTTATAATTTATTTGACAAACAAACTAAAAACAAGAATAAAAAATAAATTGCTTGTTTACATAAAAGAAAGAGCATTAAAATATATAAAAGATATATACCATCTATCTTCAACTGTGTACACTTGAAATAGTAGATTTTCTATGAGATAAAACGTTGTTTTAGCTCTATAGTATAACTCTATGGAAATGTCACATCCCAAGTATTTTTACCTCAATCTTTTACCTCGAATTTCTAGTACTCAATCTAAGCTTAGTTCAGAATAAGCTCCACTTGAGTTCCATTTTATTATAAGAAACACTATGAAACTTGTCGCGAAAAGCTGGAACTGGGTGGAACTCAAAATGATGTGCTTGTTGGGTAAATTTGCTTCTAGGCTTGTTGGGTTCTGTCAAAATCTTTCAAATCGTTTTTGTTAATATTTTATAAATGAAAATAACTAATTCTTAATTTTTTATTATATTTTTTTACTAATAATTGGAAATACATTTAGAATTAAAAAAATATTAGCTAAAAGTCCAGCTTGTCATACAGATACATCGAAAACCAATGGCATCAGGAAACTTTTCTAAACCACAGCCTAAAATTAAAAAGAGAATTAATAAACTTATTATTAAATATTTTATAACATACATATCAATAATAAAACAATTATTTAATTAATATAACATAATACTTACACTTATTATTTAGAACCACAAATATATGTATTAATTTATAACAAACACTATAGCACAACTCAAATACTTATGTATTTATGGCTGACAAAAAATGAAGTAATCAATATTTTACTAATTTCCCTATAAACAATCAAGTTCCTGCGTATCTTACCAAAAATGATGGAACTCACAACTGAGTTAAGATTTGTTATACTTAGGCTGCATACCAATAGTCGGGTAAATTGCTCTTTTACCTACTTTTTAACAGTGTACAAGGTAAATTGAAATACTGTACTAAAAAGTTGGGTAAAATAGGAGAAACAAATAGATGACGTTGTTGCTAACTTTTTGACGTTTCAGTGATTTTTGTTAAAATTTCCGTGTTTTTCATTATAAATAAATACGTACTCAAAGCTAATAAAATAAATTTTATTTTTATTTTACGAAATAATAATATTAAAAAATATTTGACGTTTCTTTTTGCACCTAGCAGCCAGAGATTTTAACCCTCCGAACCATAATTTGTGTCCATCAAACCATTTTTACTTCTAGAGAATTGTTACGCCAATTGAGGTAAATATGTACTAAAATTGAAATTTACTGTACTAAATGATTTACCCGACTATTGGTACGCAGCCTTAGAATGTATTTAATTTTATTTGGAATCCATGCCGTATTCTAAGCTCCGTGTTTAGTGGGCTAAAGTTGAAAAGTACTAAATAATTTTGTTGTCCTAACGGTGAACACTGAAAGTACATGTACACTCATGCTGCATAATTTTTGTACTAAAAAATAATGACAACACAAAAAGAAACAGTTTATCATCACGTAAGCTTGTGTGTGAACTGTGGAAGAAAAGTATTTTTGTTGTTGTACATGTATTTAGAATTTATAATAGTTTTTTTGTAATAACATTTAAAATCTAGTGAAGTGAACTGTTTCTTTTAAGAATTTCAGGAAACAATTAGTTTTTTGACTAAGTAGTTTCTGTTTGAAATAATTCAAAATGTTAATAACTATTAAAAATTTACAACAACAAACCTTTCAATTAGAATTTGATGAAAATGAAAAGGTTATTGATTTATGTATTTTAATTATTTTTTGATGTGTCACCTCGTGGTGGTGGATGTGGTTCCATCGCCCCGTTATTCTATAAAAGAAGAAGTATCCTTAATATGTTTTGGTTTCTTATTTAATTGTAGGTTCAAAAGTTAAAGGAACGTATTGAATTGGAAAGGGGAAAAGAATATGCTGTTGAAAATCAAAAATTGATATATGCAGGTACATATTTCATTGAACATAACCTCGAATTTTTTTTGCTTGCATTTTTTAATAATTTAGGGTAACTTGCATTACGTTGTGCTTGAGTTTTAATTATATTTGGTGTGCTTCTTTGTATCAAGAAAATTTTTGCTAATATATTAGTAGTATCTTCACCTTGCCAATGGCTTGAGAATGAGGTTGCACTAATTGAAAATTTTTGCACTGTCGTTCAAGCGCCATGTTTGTTTTTGAGATTTGTGTGTATGGACATGGACGCCATCAAATTTTATAAGTGAATATGGATTATTAAATACCTATTTTAAACTTTTTTTCAAAGTTAAATTTCTGAGAGGATTCATTTGAGAAATCTGAATTCATTTCTGCCAATTCCTCAACTACTAATTTATTGATTAATATTAGCAAAACTCAAATAGAGTCCAGTTAACATAACGAGATTCTTCTTCTAGAAAATTGAAAAATGTGTCGTGCCTTAGGCGATTTCTTGTTTAGATATGATTTAAAATTCTAAAGCAACCATTACTCTTGCAGAATTTATCTTTGCATTTTAACGGACAGGGTACTGTAGAGGAATCCACGTTGTTTCAACTTTCAATTTTAGAACATGCAATAACCCCAATCGTTATTAGACATTGAGTTGCAGAAAAAGATAAGTCTCTTGGGAGTTGCTCTCTTTAATTGCTTGGTTTTTGAAAATTGTAATTAGGTACATTTTATTTGCATAAAACTTGGTTATAGAACCGATCTTAGACCAGACCGGGAGCGGTGGATGAAAAAAGTCCTACGAAGGAGGTACATGGCTAAATTATGGATTCTCAAAAGCAACATTTCTATTATTTTTGTCTAGGTAATATTAAAAAATACAGGATATACTCGACTAGACAAGAAGCAGACAATCTATTTTTCACCCTATGTAGAGTATTTATATCCCTTATCCTAACTATTCCCTTAGTCGTGTCACTTGTACCGACTAGAGCCCTGCGCGGATACATTTTTTCGTATCCGCATCCGCGGAAAAATTCAAAAATTTATCCGCATCCGCACTCATCCGCATCCGCAAAATGAAAACAAGTGTGGTAACTTTCAAAATGTACCTTTAAATTTTTCACTTATGCGTGTATTGTGTAGAAGGAAAGGATTTGTGTTTTATAATCGGCGTAATTCTACACACAAACATATACCTATTAACCTTATCAGAATAATTTTTATATTTTATTACACCATTATTTGAAATGTATTTACTTATGTCGAGTTCTTTCAGGCTAAAAAAACTGAACTAAATCATGTTCTACTATCGCAGTTCCGTTTTATTTTTGTTCAAGATCAGTTTGTTTAGCCTGAAAGAATTCGGATATGCGGATAAAATTAAATATCCGCATGATGCGGATAAAGATTACTGATCCGCATCCGCACAATTTTGTTGCGGATATATCCGATTTTAACCGCGGATAGCGGATAAATGCGGATATCCGCGGATAATACTATCCGATGCAGGGCTCTAGTACCGACAATCAAATTTTGGCATTTTCTTAGTCGATCGATGCGACAATCGTCGTTTGAAGTGACAAACATCCTTTTGTGTCGCATACGCATTCTCTTATATTATCACTTCGATCGACTAAGGGAATACCAATTTAAAGTTGAAGATACACGACAATTGTCACGTCGAATGAAGTGACGCGACCAAGGGAATAAGGGTCGATCAAATTAGGTACTTTTTTGGGGTATTTTAGTGATTGATTGGTTAAGGAAATAAATATCTAGGGTGAAAACCGACCTCGTGAACCAACCAAGAGTGATTTGAGTGGTTAAAGGGATCGAAAATAAATAACCGATCTCGAGAATCCTTAATTTAGCCATGTTCCTGTTGGTTAGGTTTTCTTATACCACGGCTATCGCTGTATAAGGAAGGCAACTCCCAATCATTTTGATTATGAATCTCAAACTTTTCTGATTTTCTGATAATCAACAAAGCGTGTCAAGTATACAGGGAATTCACAAAATGCGAAAATTTTTAATACTCCTGTTATGGTTCTCATCTCACCGAAAAACTTCATACAAATCAAATCACATTTGCATTGTATTTCTCGGTGATGTGAGAACCATAATTGGGGTATTATTTACAGGTTTGTATGAATTTCCAACATGAACAAAAAGTTTTGATCGTTAAGTTGGATTTTCATACAAACCTAATACCTGCTTGTGTGTGGACAACTTAGTACAAATTCCACCGTCGAATACGATAAACAAATTACATTTTATTTATATAATTGGTTATCTTACTTTTTGGATTAATATTAGGTATATCTATTTGGTAGATAATAATAGTACACTGCTTTAGTGAACTATCGAACTCGAATTTCGTAATTCGTTCAGACTGAGACTAATGACGATTTAGATTCACCAAGGAAAAGCAATCCGGCTCGGCTCTATCGATGAAAGATGATCTTTCTGCTGTCAAATAAATCTGCCAAAAAATTGGTAGCCAGATTCGTAAACCAACAAAAATTTTGCTCGACGGATTGATTTTTCTTGACAAATCGAACAGTTTGACAGATCATCTTTCATCGAGCCGGATTGCTTTTTCTTGGTGAATCGAAATCGTCATTAGCTGTTGTCCGTGTACTTTTCTACTTACCAGCTAATAACTTTATCTTTTTCAATATGTTTCATTATTTTGACGTTTTATTGTGTCTTTTAACAGGTTTAATTTTGGATGATGAAAAAACCGTAGCGTCATACAAAATCGATGAGAAGAAATTCATAGTGGTTATGGTAAAGAAAATATTTAAAACTGATTCTCCGCAAAGTCCAGTTAAATCTAGTTCATCATCGAATGAAACGGTTACAACTAATACAAAAGACGAAGTAAAGGTAGAAGATAAAAAAGATGATATTAGTAATGTTGATTCGTCAAAGGTAGCCACCACTTCGACGACACCAGCCAATTCAAATAAATCTGATGATAAGACTAAAACCGAACTTGTTGACGGAGCAACTGGTGAAACTAAAGCGTCCGCAACAAGTGAAACAAAAGATACTGCAAAATCTACTAGTGGTGCCGGTGACGAAGGAGCTGACATAATTTCAAATGCTTTAACCGCGGCTGAATCAACATTATTAATGGGTGATGAATACAATAATATAGTTTCTAACATTATGGAAATGGGTTATACAAGAGATTTAGTCGAGCAGGCATTGCGCGTAAGCTTTAACAATCCGGATCGTGCTGTTGAATATTTAATAAGCGGCTTACCTATGTACGGTAATTTCGAAGAAAACGAATTAGATGCAAATATTTCGGCTGCAGCAGCTGCCGCTGGTGGTGGAGGCGGTGGTGGTGATGCAGAGTTGAGGTCTGATAGAAATATTGTAGTACCAGAAGCGGGCGATCGACATGGTGGTGACCCATTAGCATTTTTACGTTCGCAACCCCAATTTCAACAAATGCGAACCGTAATTCAACAAAATCCTGAATTACTGAATGCCGTTTTACAACAAATTGGCCAAACGAATCCTGCTTTGCTACAGTTAATATCGGAAAATCAAGAAGGTTTTGTAAATATGTTAAACGAGCCGGATGGTAGTGAATCAGATAGTGACCGCCCAGCTATAAGCATTAATCCCGATAATACTGAAGGTTCCTTAAACGTGACGCCCCAAGATAGAGATGCTATTGAAAGGGTATGTATATTGAATATTTCAGTTTTTTGGTTAAACTAATTCACATGATTTTTCTTTACAGTTAAAGGCTCTTGGCTTCCCGGAACACTTAGTATTGCAGGCATATTTTGCTTGCGAGAAAAACGAAAATTTAGCCGCAAATTTTTTACTTCAAACTACTTTTGATTAATAATATAAGTTTGAATTATAATAATATAAGTATAAATCAAAGAATTATGAGGTTTTTCAATTGGCTTTTCACAGTGCGAATTTTGGACGATTCTATTAATACCTATATTCTTGATTGTGATGATTTTTTGACTTGCTTGTAAAGTTTTTTTTTTATTTTATTTGTTATAAAATATGTAGAAAATATGTATAGTAATAAATTATGCGTGCTTGGTGTGACCATTCTAGCCAATATTGAAAGCTGTGGTGAAATGGTGAATAACCAAATTGAAATTATGCTTTTTTGTTAAATTTTAAAGTAACAATGTGAACGCATAAACTAAAATTAATACAATTACGTAAAATCTTCCTACAAAAAATTTTATATGATTTTATTACGTACTTATATTTATTAATTAACATAACATTGATTAAGAAGATAAAAATCGTTGAATGTTTAAGATAGAATAATGATGATTAATAATACTTGTTTTAGTTAAATCACAAAGAAATTATTATTTAAGGATATTGGCGGTTAGAAACGTGTTGCAATTTCTTTTGACAAAGCTATGTTTTATTTGATTTTTTTAATCGCTTAGAAACGACATCAAAAAACATGTTATAAACTAATCACTTATAATTTTTGAACAAATAAAGGTAAAGAATCGCAAAATATACCAACTTATATTCAAAGAGGTCCAATTAGCGTATCAAATCGGTGGGACCGTTAATGCCTATCGGATAAAATACCCCGAAAATAGCGTTTCGGTGGTTATTTTAGGTTCATAACTCCGCAAGGTCTCAACTAATTCGAATATTTAAGGTGTCGATCGAAGCAAGAAGCCAACTAATGTTTAAATGTAAAAAAGAAATGCTTCTGGATGAAATTTTTTTCGACTTTTTATTTGCTTCGAAATTCAAGTGGTGTATATGTCAAAAGGACATCCCAAGACGAAACACGCAAGCTCAAGACCGCTGCAGCGGTTTACAAGACATAAAGGCAAAGAGACCTCAAGGTAGTATAAAAAAGTGTTGCAATAAAATCGCTTGTAACGTTTGAATAAGCAAACGTAATGGAGCGAGACGTGTAACACCAAATAAATAAAGGAGTTTAATATCCGCATGAAGACAGTAGGATCCTAATGGGCCATTTGGTAAAGATTTCGGATACAAAAATCTTTGGAAACATAGAGGAAAGAGATGTTGGCTTTCACCAATAAAGAATTATAATCCATCGAATTAGCGAACAAAACAAAACACAAAAAGGCACTTTAATTTCTTGCACTTCTCGTTATTTTCGATCTTTGATGAAAAATATCTTGGTACTACTTGTAATTAATCATCTTGAAAATTTAAAGAGACAACTTGTTTGCTTAAGTACAATTCCCAGATGCGTAATAATAAGTAACAACTATAAAATGAGTAAACTATTCTATGCGACTAACGGTGAAAATAATATTGTGAATGCAGGTAGGTTGAGAATTATTCATTCCTAGGTAAGAATAAGTTCTGTGATAGGCCTGAATATGTTTAATTTATTAGTAAGTGGTAATACGAATAAGTTAATATTTTAAAATTGAAACGTTTGGCATTTTTCATTTTTAAGTGGAAAACTTAAAGTCATCAGAAAATACGATTGTGAAGAACCTCTATCAACTGAAACCAGGTCTGATGATTTCTGTATAAGTAGTTCAGAATATATCTGTAAATTATGTACAAGTAGACGAGAGCTAGAATTTGATCACTTCGAGACTCCTGACGTGAAGTGAAAAAAACCTGAGATAAAGAAATATATTTCTATTAATAAACTAATTGGGAATTAGCTCGGGGGGAAATACCCGTGAAATTAAAAAAAAATCGAGTGAAACAACTACCCTATGGAAGTTGGAGAAGTCTTGGTAGGCAAAAAAAAACGAGAAGAATATGAAGCAAACAAGATCCCCTCAAGATAAAACTAAATTGAACAATCTCATTTAACAATTAAGAAGAGTGATCAAAGGATTAAAAGATGAACCAACCAATCAGTAATTATCCAACAAGAAAATTAACTAATAGCAGAACTGTTTATCACTGTGGTAAGTAACCAAAAGGATTAAAAGATCAATACATAATACAAATTCCTCTAATAAGAATAAAGGTAGAAATGGGATTGACATAACGTAGATAAAGCTCAAACAATTGCATGTAAGATGGCTATGATATTACTCAATTTTTGCAAAGAATACCAAGAACGTTTTAACGTACGTAAATGCTTCAAACTAAAATAGATGCAAAGCATAACCTTAAAGTTATTTTGAAAATCGTAGCGTTTTAAGACACAGATTGGTTGGATTAGGCTTAAAGATTTTTAATATGGAATCCCAGACTTACTCAAGAACTAGACAGCTTACAGCATCGCAGAGATGTTGCAGAACTCTGCGTCTTCTACAGATGCTTACATGGTAAATGTTCTGCAGAACTATCGGAGAAAATACCACCATTCGTTACAACAACAAGAGTAACAAGAGGAACAACCAATGCACATAGGTTTACGGTGAAGCTCCCGAAACCTCGAACTGAAGAAATCAAGCGCGAATTTATATACCGAACATCAAAAAAGTGGAATTCGCTAATACATTTCAAATTTCCGAAGGAATATAAAATGAATAAATTTAAGGTAGCTATTAATCTTTACTTGCAGGATCGCGCATTGGGTGCAGAAGCTCTGACAGTTACAAGGAGCTAGGACCGTTAATAAGTCCGCTCTGCACCCAATTAAAAAAATTTATAAAAAAAAAAAAAAAAAAAAATACAGAAAAATGTAATATCCTTTGATTCGACTATAAATATAATGTGTGTAAAATATTTTTCTTCTAGTGTAATATTTCCCGGGAAATCGATTTCTAATTTTTCCTTCTCGAAAAATTTAAATTGCGGGAAATCAGAAACACTAAGTGGGATCATGTTGTCGAATCATTAAATATTTTTAGTAACCATGTTACAAATGAAATAAATGATAATTTGTTTTTTGAAGAAGTAGATACGACATGTCAATAATTTTTGCACGGAATTAAAATTTAGTCAGTGGATTTCCTTCCTCACACAAAAACGGGCGATAACTGAATAGAAATCTTTAAATTCATTCAGAAATCGTTCATAAGCTCTGAAAACGTTAAGAAAATTGTTGGATTAGTGTTGTGACTCCCAGGCACTAACGCTGATGCTGAAAGTTTTTTTTTTCTATTATCACCGATTTGTGGACACCTGAGAAGTCGAGATTAAGCATTGAAGGATGAAAGCGAGAGTAGAATGCAAAACAAACCTAAAATATTCATGCGAAGAATTTTTACCATTGTTAGGGAGTAATGAGAAATTGCTGAAACAAATAAACTCCTCAGCGAAATATAGGTAATTAAATTGATTTATTTTTGCCTTTTGGATATTGAAACTACGAGATTGAATTAAGGGGACGTACCACCTTCAAAATTGAAAAACAAAAAGTTTTTCAAAGATTTTTTTTTAATGGAATAAAAAGAGATATCTTAATGAAACTTTCCATTGACATTTTATTTAACTGAAAGTATAAAAAAAATTTTTTTTTTGATTTTTTTAGCCCACTGTCGTCTGCTATAACGGTTTTCCAAAAACACTGAAAATTCGCGGCCTGCATCATAACTGCTCTCAGAAACGTCTAAAAAAAAAAAACGGGGTTTTATTCAGCATTAAATCGCCCTTGGAATGTACTAAAAAAAAAAAATTGGTTGAAAAATAAAAAAATGGCGGCACTTTTTCGAAAATGCAGGTTTTTGTCCCCCCCCAATTAGTTGTAACTCAAAAAATTGAAAGCCGATTATTCCTTCCGTAGTTCATTCTGAGCAGAAATATATGTAGATCAACGTGTTAAAATTTTAGAACGATTGGATAAGTAGTTTTTTCTCAATCTTGCACGCCAACTTGAAAAACGTCATTTCGAGATAATCTCGATGCCTGCACCGTACAATATACCTTCCTCTCAAAAATTTCTCCTCTACAAAATTTCCCTTTTACAGCTGTTATGTGAGAGAATAACGTATTATATTTTATATATGCATGTATATACATATAAGCAGGTGTTACTAAGAGAAAGTCGGTGTAGCGATACAACGAAGTAGACCAAAATCGTAAAAAAACGACTTTGGCGCCCTTCGCAATAAATAAAATATAAATAAAATTTTTTTTGAGATTTTCATGTTAAAATCATGTTCTTAAACGTTCATTCTCATATTCTATCATAAAAAAAATTTCGATTTTTTGAAAATTTGAAGGTGGTACGTCCCCTTAAATGATCTAATTGAATTTTAGAAAGTGGTCATTTTCTGTGATCTGAATTTTATGTTATATTTTTAAAAAATAAAAAAATTAAATTTTTTTACTGAATATACTTCCAAATGGTCACCTTACTTATCACCCCTCCACCATTCTATCCCAAAATTAATTAATGGCAATAAGCATTAAATCTAATCATACTTACAATCGTATCATACTTACATTAGGTATCTCCAATATTCAAAACTTTTTTTCTATATTTGTGTCATTTGTTCTGAAAAATAATAAAATGTGAACAACAAGGATGGGAGGACGGTCACGGCATTTTTTTAATCGATGTTTTGGATTCCTGTTAATCTAATTCCTCGAGAAATGTGAAAATCTGTATAACTTCGTTATAGTGGGAAAAGTAAAAATATTTTTAGGTTCGGCACATATTTAGATTTAGGCGAAAACTCGCTTGAAATCGATGATTTTGAAATTAAACGATAACGGTCCGCGTTTGCGAACCTATGCAAACACCATCAGGTAAGAAATACATTGACCAGTGTCGAAAAGTGAAAATTTGGAACGAGAAACATCTGCAATATCAGTTTGGTATGACATCGATGATGAAAGCGTTCCGGATAAATCAACCAAATATGGCTCCTGGCCCAATTGTTCCAGACAATTCGGTTGAACCAGCAGATGCTTCATCATCTGAAAATGACAGCGAAGTTTATTTTAGTGACGTAGATTTAAATTCTGGCGATGTCACATTAATTGACAACAATGATGCTGGTGAGCTACGGCGTTCGACACGAATAAACAAGGGAGTTCCCCCAAAACGACTAATAAACGAAATTAATGTTGTTTATGCTGTCAAGGAACCTAAAAGTTTAAAAGAAGCAGTTACATGTGAAAATAAAGACGAATGGAAGAGTGTCATGCAGGAGGAGATAGACTCTCTGAGCGAAAACCAAGCTTGGGTTTTGACTGAAATACCTAAAGGGCGAAAACCAATTGGATGTAAATGGGTATTTAAAGTGAAGTATGGAACAGACGGTTCAAACCTAGGCTAGTCGCACAAGGCATTTCACAACGATACGGGGAAGTTTATGATGAGGTGTTTGCACCTGTGGTAAAGCAAACATTTCGAATTATTTTATCGAGACGACTTCTGGCGGACTTCAACCTAAAGATGGATGACTCAACGCTTATTCTAGAAGACAATCAAAGCTGCCTTAAATTAATTGAAGAAGAAAATATGTGCAATTCTAACATTTCGAACTAATGACAATGAGCCTATAATTATGATATGAAAAATGCATTAATATTATCTAATGAGAATTTGATTGTGTCCAACACTAGGTACACATAAAAACAGTGAACGGACAGTCATTAATGACTTTGACTCAGCTGTCGTTCAACGGAAACTACCGGTAGAACTACCACTACGAATTCTATTTTTCTTATTACGCATTTCGGGATTTAGTTTTAACTATTTGTTATTTTTAATTTTATTGTTAAAGTTTGTTATTGGCTATCGATTGGCATCAATAACTCAATATAGTAAATATAGTTAAAGTGAATATGTTCAGCACGGGGTGGTCACATGGTAGTCCGGTGATATGGATTTACATAACACGTGATTTTACACTTGAAAAAAGTAATAAATGAGCTTGTACAAGAAAGTATTAATATAAATATAATTTACGATTTGTTTACAGATCGTATGATCACAATCGAATGTGAGGTTTTTATAAATAGCCATTTACAGCGGATGTTTCGCCAGCCAAATAAATAAATGCGACTATCAGAGAATATTGTATCTATAAAAAGAAATTAATTATACCAATTAATAATTATACTTGTTTTTAAATTACTTAGGTGTGTGATTTATCAAGCTAAACTGATAAAAGCTTACACTTTAGGGCAGGCAATCCAGTCAGATTTCCATGAAAAATATTCATCTACTACAAATACGAGTAATAGTAATTTTGACCTTTTTTTAACTTATTAATTTCCTAAATTGTGCTTTGAATCACTGAACTTCTTTTTTAAATAAAAAACAATTTTTTTTTTTTAATTTAAGCAAATATTTGTTGTTTCTTATTAATTTTACATTTGCTCAAAATTATAATTTCTTTTTAACAATATTAAATTATTTATGTAATATCGCATTTAAACAAATTAATAAATAACCGTTTTTACTTTTGTAAATATTAACATTTTTTATTGTATCAAAAATATTTTTTTTTTATTGTTTGTCTTTTAATAATAATATTTTTATATATTTTATATAAATTAAAATATTTAATTAATTATTTATTAGTTATTAAGTGGATTTATACTTATTATTATTATTAATATTAAATTAAGTTATCATTTTTAAAATGTATCAAGATTAGGAAATATATTTTTTGTTTTGTTTTTACCATGGCGAAAATAAACTAATTTATTAAATTATTTTTCGGTGGGTGGTGGTTATGGAAGAATTAATAAAGAGTGCATATAATTTTACGTGTACGTTGTTTAAATAAAATATAATACCTTTAAAATTGATTTTTGAGCGATACACATAACATTTTATTTTTATATTTAGTTAGCAATAATTTAAAAATATTATACCCACACTAAACAGACACAGTAACATAGTACATTGTACAGAGAGATACAATATAGTAAATTATATAGTAGAGAGATCACAGGGAAATTAAATAAATATTTATTCTAAGAAAATATAACAAATCATAAAAAAACATAAAACCAGATGTGCTGTTGTTAAACAAAACAAAGTTGTTTTCTTCTAAATCACTGATGAGTATCATCAATTATATAATTATGCATATTTTTTCTACTATTATCATTTTTAATTCTGGAAATATGATAATCTGTGTATTATTGAATATAGATCTTTTTTTTTTAATATTGGATTAAATATTATGAGATATCACTTTTCAAAAAAATCATTATAATGTAATTTCAATTGACAAAAAATTAATTTTAAAAATAGGTACTTAAATCTATAATGTCTTTTAAGTTAAATAGCAAATTATCTCTTATAAAATATAAATATTATAGAAAAATAAAATAATTATAACTATTTAACAAATTTATTTCGTTTAATTTATAAAAATATAAATTTAAACAATTTCACCCCCATTAAAATTATTGCCCCGCAGTCGATGATGTTCCAAATGATCTTGTTCCATTTGCTCTTTTAAGATTTCCAATTCCCTTATACCGGAAACGCTCACCTCATATTTGTGCGTCATTAACGTGCGATAAAAATGTATTGCGAATACCAAAAATATTATTAAAACTGGTATAAGTACGACACAAGCTGACCAAGCAGCCGTTTTATTGACATCGTAAAATTTCACCCAACACAGTATTGCAATTTCAAGTAAAAATAATATGAGACCGAGGAGGGTTGAAAAAGCCCATGCCGTTTCAATATACCAGTGTAAACGTTCATGCGGTGATTCGTGAACCAGAGAGATACTATGTAAATTGCATACGGCTTCAATGTTTGGAAGAATACATGTACTTATCATTAAGGCTAACATGTGAACAGCTACTAATAATGTTGTGCATATTGCAAAGGCTACTAGCATTCCTTCGGGCACTTTGGTTTCTTGATCTAATTGCACTTCGACCATTGCCACCTGTAAATAAAAACAAAAATTTAATTAATTACAAACGGAAATTAACACAAAATTTTAAAAAATTTCTATTAAACTAAAAACAGTTCAAGAGAGAAAGAACTGTTAAAGAGTTTATTAAATTCAATTTTAAATTGCGACATTGAGTTATCAAATCGAACCGAAAAAACTGGTAGGGCCAGGTCAAAAAAGCCCTAAAAACCCTTGATTAAAGGTGTCCTAACGAGTATTACGCCAAAAAACTAATGCCTGGCGAAATATAACTCATTAGTTAAAATAAAAAAATTGCAAGGTCAAAAATTGAATCTAATAAGTTGTTTTCTATCAGTGAGTGATGAATTGCTAAATCTATTTTTCGAGAAAATTTATTTATGTATTTTACATACGGTGGTAGGAACAGCTTTTAAGATTTTACCAATTTTGTTCCTACATTTGCACAATTTGTACATCTACATGCCTAATAAATAAAACATTTGTTTTAAGTTTTATTTTCCCCGTAAACAATTAGTTTGCCTTTTGCAGCATTAAAGTTTCTCATTCCGAGATTTAGTCTTTTGTTTAATCAACTACTGAAAAACTAATTGCAAGAATCGACAAAGTTGTAAGATTTGAGAAGCATAAATTCCAGCCTAAATCAAAGCAGAATTCGATTTGACAAGAGATTTTGAATTGTGATCAGCCGAACAGTGAACATCATCATAAGCAATTAAAATACAATTTAGTAAAAAATTTTGTTTTGTTTTGTTAGCGTTAACAGTTAAAGCTCAGTATGCAGATCGAGGTAAAATAAATTTTAGCGCTGTCTCCACAAGTCTCCATTTAATTACAGATAAATCGGCAAGCTAATAATTTGTGTAGAGATAAATTTTTTTGATTTTGTTTGACTTTTATTCGTTTGTTTTTGAATGAAGTTTCTGTCCAAATAATCCTCTAAATACTCGACTTCGTAATGTTGGTCGGCCATTTTAACTTCTGTCTTCTTTAAAGCGCTATTCCACTTGACTGAATTGACTGATAGTAAAATTAAAGAAAGATAAAAATATTTTGCTAAATGGGCGAATGAAACAAAAAACCTTCTCAGTCAAGAAATATTTGTGTCTGTAGTAGTGTGACTGCAATAAAAAGTATCAAATTGAGAACATTTTATAGCAGTCACACTAACACACATGCATAAAATTAGTATATGATGAGAAATATTTCCCGCCCACTAATAATTTTATGGTTAATATATTTTTCAAAGTTTCTCCTTAAAATTTTGCTATAAAAAAGTAAAAATAAAAAAACCCATGACGTTTTTTTTGGTAGAGATTTTTTTAATTTTTACAGAACATATACTAAAAAATATAATTCTGATGAGACTATTAATAATATTTAATTTTTTAGATAATTTTGAGATACAAAATTAACTGAATTAATAGGAATATTTGATTTTTTTAAATAATTATTGGTTATGTTTTTGTGTGCTGTCAAAATTTCTCCTCAAAATTTTGCTATAAAATAAAAATATAAAAAAAACATTGCCTTTGTCTATTACATAAAGTTTCGAACTTTTTTCTCTTTCCCTCTTTTTTTACTATCAGTCAATTCAGTCAAGTGGAATAGCACCTTTATATAAAAATAAATTAATTTTACTTCATGGCTACTTCGATTATAAAATTAACCAAAATTCAAAAGAGAAAATTTATCTACAAATTATTGCCCTTGTGAGATAAATTGCGGCTAAAATGTTTGGAGAATTTATAGTGGCGCAATCTAGATTTGAATGAAACAACTGAAATGTTTTCAAATTTTTCACGCAAGGTGCATACCGTTCAGCGAAATTAAGTGTATTGCTTTGGTAAAAAAGGATTAGATTTAGGTTTGGATTTAAAATTTCAGAAAGCAATCCTTGATGTGTTTCATATGCAGCAAATTCTAGTGGTAGGTATTAAAACTAAAAATCGTATTTGATTTAAGTAAATTCAAAAAATAATTGGATTTAGCTGAATCTTTTAGGGATTTATTTAATGCAATTGTTGTTGTATTTTTTTGTAAATTTACCAAAGCAATACACTTATTGTCAGCTAAAAAAAAAATATTTTATTTAGCTAGCTAAATTTTACGTCAAATTTGTAAGGGAAATTTCACTTAGCGCCAGCTGCATACTGAGTTTAACATTATAAAAATCGAAAATATGTCGTTATTTTAAAAGAGTTCAAGATTTTGATTTGTTCTGGTGTAAAATCACGAAAATAACGTGTTTATTGTGAAAAAAATAGTTATAGTAATAAACCGTAATGGAAATGGTATTTTCAAAAATTGCAATGCAAAACGAATTATCTAAACTGTGATTCAATCAAAAATATTATTAACGAAAAACGAAATTCAGTAAGAGACACCCTAAGCTGCATAATAGTAATAGTAAGATGGAAGCAGTTAGCGACCCTTCTTAAGGAGACTACGCAGGATTTCCTGATAACGTAGTCCCAACGTAGATACGAGCAATCTATTTATTTATTTATTTATGAGCCAACAGTACCATTGTACATCTGGTATTTATAAAAAAGGAAACATGAAATCAATACAAATATATAATTCAAATTATCTTAATAAAAATTTCTTAACAACACTTTTTAATTCGTTTCTAGACAAATAAAATCGAACACAGCAGAAACATTACTAAATATACGACTTGAATTAAAGATTGAATCCGACATACCAAAATTCGATCGATGGAAGCGGAGATTAATCTCAAGGCCTCGGTGCCTGAGGGATTGCACGGGAGTACGTAATGAATACAACGACAGTAGTTGTGAACTATCAATTCGGCCCAATATAACGAACGGACAATGGTTCAATATTCAGTAACAGGCAACGGCCTAAATATGGCGATAGCACATACCTAAGAGCGTTTGCCTCCCGAGGGAGTCGTCTTAACCAATGACACGAAAAGGACTTTTAGAGTATACGGATCATGAAAATCTTTTGAGAAACGGAATAAAAACCCTAACATTGGATTAGCCTTGCTGATACATCTGTCAATATGGTCTATAAACGATAAATTTCGAGAAAATAAGACACCTAAATTTATAAAAGAATGGATCCGATCAATCATAACTCCATTTAAAAATAAGCTATTATCACAGCCATTTCACAGAAAATATTTAATTCCTGTTGTAGATTTAACAGATCGCCCTCATTTTTAATCTTCCCAAATACTTTTACATTATCAGCATAAATCAAAAACTCACAATGTTTGAAATAAAAGAGGTCCTATATAGATGGTTACCTTATGGGACATCAGACAAAAAATAATCTCTAGATAAAATATTATTTAAAAGAAATTTTTGAGTACGGTTCGTTAAATATGACAAAATTCATTTTAAAGGAAGGACATCGCACTTGAGTTGTTCCAGTTTCTTTATCGAAAAGATACGGTCTTTGACCATCGATCCAAATAGTTTAGGAATAGCCGATAAGATAGAAATACCTCGGTAATTTTCAATATTTGATCTCCGTCCACTCTTGAAAATTGGCTTAATGAAACTGGATTTCCAAATTGAAGGAAATAGGTACGTCAGCGGTTGAACCAAACCATAAGCACACTCTTTTAACATAATAGGGTGAATTTTGTCCCGGTCACTACTCATACTCACATTAACATTCAATAATGCATGCAGAACGTCATCGGTAGCAAACTGAATTTGAATGTTAGAATTTTTACTAAAATCAAAGTCGAAATCATCATTCGGAAGGGACATACACATTTTTAAAAATGCTGCAAACGGCTACACGAATTAAAAAAGGCTGAATTAAAAAAGGTGTTCATTAATGAAATAAAAAAGGCGAATTTTGTATGAAAAAGGAATACCATTTTTATTTCAGAAAAAAATGAATTAAAAAAGGTAACAGGTGTTCATACAAATTCATACAAAATCACCATTTTTAATTCAACCTTTTTTAATTCGTGTAGCCGCTGCAAACATATCAGAGATTCTATGTGGATCACTAACAGTCACAGAATTGAGAGACAATTGCGAGAATCATAGGTCCAGAAACATTTAGGATTGTTACTAATATTCGATTCAATCTCAACAATATATGAATTATACAAGAAACGATTTAAAATTTAAATTGAGCCCTAAAGCACTAAATATTTCATAATTTACGACAGATGGATTAAATTTATACCTTTTAAGAGCTTTAGATTTCTGAATTTTTAACCCTGCCAGGCGACGATTAAACCACGGCTCTCGTGCTTACAAAACTACAGACTAGTTTCTCAGTTACTACAGGCAACTAATTGCCGAGTTCGTTATTTTATAAAACTGACCAATATAAGCGTCCAAACTACCTGTATTATATCGAACCCAATTAGTATTGTCCAGAAACTCATTTAAAGCATGATAGTCTCCCTTTTTAAAGTTGAAAGACTCACTAGAATTAAAATTATCGTTAACATTAACCCAATTTTCATAACTTAATTGGATATGTACTGGTGTATGAAAAATACTCGAAGAACTGCCTAGATCATCACACGCAATGATTGTGCCATGTAATTCCACTGGTATGAACACTAGATCACGGATATTGTTGCTCTGTATTAGTCCAATAGAACAGATGGAATCTATCACGAGGCCTGAGATTAAATCACCATTTTAATGGCAGAAGATCATCATCAACAGTAAGCCATTTTATTTTCGGCAGGTTAAAATCACCCAAAATCATCATAGAATCGAATTCAGCAGCTACAACTGCAAGTTGGTTTGAGAAACACGCAGACAACTCTCCGTACATACATATAAGCTGAGGTTCCACATGGAATATAAACACTTACTATCAACACCAGCGTACCGTTGAAAGCAAGTTTAACAGCTAAAATCTCCAGCCCGTTACTCTCCAGGACAATAATATCGGCACGTATATCCTTCGAGACTGCTATCAGAAGTCCGTCACTTAGGCTCCCCGTAACAATTACTCGCCAGGTGATCCTCTTTTGCACACTTCCAACACAATGGCTAACCTTTCATGGGACAATCTCTGGCCAAATGCCTTAAGTTCAAATAATTTCTTTCTCACAAACACATAGTTCATTACCTTGGCACAGCTCCACTTGCAGTATACCATTCTCGATTACTAAAAAGCCCAAACCAAATAAATCGCCAGGCCTCGGCGGGATTAACAACATCTTTCCCCTAATTTGAAAAAAGGACAAAATCAAACCGACCTTAAAACCCAATAGAAACCCAACAAATCCTTCTAACTATAGACCAACCAGCCTCCTCAATGGCCTAGGCGAAATATTTGAATGTTAAAAATAACCTCATATTAAAGATGATGCATTATACATACAGGGTGAGGAAAAAGTATGGAAACCCCTAGAAATTTTGCGGAGTTCGGTCAAAAAAAAATTACCTAGGAAGGAATTCATTGATGACTTTGGATGTGACCTTGAACAATATGTTCAAGGCTATTCTGAGGTCAAAGTAATTTTTTTAAAATGGAAATCCCTATATATATAAAAATAACAGAAAATTGTAATATGCTTGTGTTTCTACGAACAATTAAATTAAAATACAAGCCTTCAGTTGATCTTGGGAGGTCATGGAAAATACATATTAGGACATACAATTTCCCACTCTTTTCGACTCCGATGTCGAAAATAGAGGTTTCCATTTTTTAAAAAATGACCGTCACCATTGAGTTCCTTGTTGAAAATTACCTAAGATTTAACCTTGCTAATTTTTTTTTGACCGAGCTCCGCGAGATTTCTAGGGTTTTCCATACTTTTCCTCACCCTGTATGAATTATATCGGGTATAAAAGATGCATTCTAACATGAGATTAAAGAGTATTTACGATAGGGCATCTCCTTGTCGAGCAACAGAAATAATTTCAAAAATGCTCGGTAGTTGGTTCTTAACTTCAACACAACGTTGTGGGCAGCATTACTGTCATTTTACAAAGATACACATATTTTTTAGGAGTTTCCAATTATCCCTATTCCCACTGCAAACCATAGGCTGTCCCAGTTGATCAAGTCATATGCTTGTTTGAAATTCCGGAACACCTGAGGCTAGACTCTGATGAAATGACAATTTTTTGTCACATTTTTTATTAGTACAAAAGATCCCTGGAAAATTAAAATTTTTAGTGATAACGATTTTCCTTAACAAAAATTGTCAATTCGTCAAAATCTACCATTTGTTTTTAATTCCCACATTAGTAAATTTTAGTACAATGTCACAAACAAATTTTATTTTTCACTTGATGAAAGTCTAGCTCCTGATGGACATCATGAGATATTTCGTAATATTTAAAAAGAATCAGGCACAGTAAAAAAATTGGCTCCGGGAATTCTAGTCAAAAACATTTCAGTCAAAAAACAAAAGGCATTTCAGTCATAAAATTTCCCATACAAATATTATGACTAAAACTCCTTTTAAAAAGGAACTTCAGTCCAAAAAAAAAGGTATTTCAGTCAGAAAACAGTTTGACTGAAATGCCCTTTGTGTTTTTGGACCTTCTTGAAAAGAATTTTAGTCACAAATTTTTGGACTGGAATACCTTTTGTTTGGTTATTTTTTTTGACTGAAATGCATTCGTAGTCCTATATGTTAGCTCCGGCGCTCCAGTCAAAAGTATTTCAGTCAAAAACGGAAAGGAGTTTCAGTCAAAAATTAAAAGGCAACTCAGTCAAAATAATTTTAGACTGAAATGCCTTTTCAGAAGGAAGTTCAATCAAAAAACTAAAAAGGCATTCAAGTCAAACATTTTTGACTGAAATTCCTTTTGCATTTGTGACTGAGCTTACCACATGCTATAGTAGCATTAACCAGACACAGACACAAATTTAACTACTTCTCACCGATTGAAGGAGACCAACTGCACTCTTTAATACGAATTGCTTTAACTGCAAACCAATATAACCTCGCTCATGTCATCGATAAATCTGGTCCCAGTACCATTCAAAGCCCAGCACATATTTTGAAAATATCAGACTACAAGAAGACTACAACAATGGAAAAACCACCAAGAATTAGGAACCATTCATTTTATTTCCAAAATGTAAATAAAATGTCTTCGAAGGCAGCTCAATTTCGCAATTTTGTGTTAAAAACGCTCTTCCCGGTTTATATCATCTGTGAAACTTCATTTCACAAAGGAATCCTGAGTTCTGAATTCTTTCCTAGCCAATATGTGGTTTATAGATGCGACCGATCACCGCTAACTAGTGATAAAAAATCTGGCGGAGGAGTACTCATTGCGGTTGATGCATCATTATCGAATGAGTTAGTTGAAATATCTAACCTATCCATCGAGCAATTGTGTGTTAAGATCGCAATCAACAAAAAGTCAATTTTTATCTACGTTGCATATGTTCCGCCTGGCTCACCGATATCATCTTACACCGCCTGCTGCGACACAATAATGGAAATAAACAATGCTGCTAATTCAACTGATACAATCTTGATCACGGGGGATTTTAATTTTCCAACTATTAGCTGGTCATATGACGAAGAAATGGATGAAATTTTACCATTGAACGTGAGTTCTGAAATTGAGTGTCTGTTTATCGATACTGTTTTCGATATAAATCTTAGCCAAATTTGCGAGGTGCAGAATGGTCTTGACCGAATTCTAGATCTAATTTTTACAAATGAACGGAATCTATTTAAAGTAAATGAATCACCATTACCATTCGTTATTAATGATATTAACCACAAAGCCCTAGAAATAATTTTTGAAAGCAAGGGTAGCAATATTATTGAAAACCATCAAAACAGAGAGCCGTATTACAACTTTAGAAAAGCCGACAGAATAAACCTTCATCTTTATTTTGAGCAGATTAACTGGAAAAATGAACTAATCAGTAGCAACATAGATATTAACGTGGAGAAATTCTACAAAATTATATCTGAGGGCATTGCACTATTTGTTCCTACTACTGCTGCGGCCAAATCGAACAAATATCCACCATGGTACGACGATAAACTAATCAATCTTAAGAACAAGAAAGACAAAGCTTACAAAGCAAATCTCAAAATCAGTTCAGACGAAAGCAAACATAAATTCACTGTGTGTAATCAAAATTTCGAGAGATACTTTGAGATAAAGTATAAGAGTTATATAAGCCGTATTAAGGAAAAAATAAGAAACGATCCAAAACATTTTTGGAGATTTTTTAAAGAAAAACGTGAAACTAATGGTTACCCAGTGTGTATGACATTCAAAGAACGTAAATCCTGTGACCCGCAGGTTATATCAAACATGTTTGCGGAGTTTTTTCAATCAGTTTCTAAACCGGAAGACATTGATAAGTATGAGCATCCAAACAATGGTGAAAACAACGTAACCATACTAACACCAAGGATTGAAACCGAGGATATTCATCGAGCTTTAGAAGTATTCGGAGATGGATGTGGTCCTGATGGCATTCCAGCTTCATTATTGAAAGATTTCACATCGTTGGTAACTCCTCTGTGTGTGTGTCTTCTATTTAATCAATCATTACAACTAGCCGTATTTCCAATGAAATGGAAAGTAACAAGAGTAACACCAATTTTCAAAACAGGAGCAAGAAATGATGTCTCTTGTTACAGAGGAATTACATCAATATCTTCAATACCCAAATTATTTGAACTGGTTGTATGCAACTCATTCAGATCTTTGGTTCCTCGATTCATCTCACAGTGTCAGCATGGTTTTATACCCAAAAGATCAACATCATCAAATCTTATTGAATTTACCAGCAACACCATTAAAGAAATTGAAATGCATAAGCAAGTTGATGTGGTGTATACTGACTTTGCCAAAGCCTTTGACTCCATCAGTCATTGTAAAACGTTGGAACAGTTATACAGATTCGGTTTTTCTAAACAGTTTGTTGCGTGGTTTAAATCATATTTGAGTAATCGCATTCAGT
Source organism: Tipula helvola (assembly GCA_963556165.1). Lineage (NCBI taxonomy): Eukaryota > Metazoa > Arthropoda > Insecta > Diptera > Tipulidae > Tipula > Tipula helvola. The sequence goes on from OY744483.1 coordinate 158,343,620, forward strand.
ATATTGAGCTTAGTAATAGAAGATCAGAATCAATTCAAGCTACTTCAAGAGTACCACAAGGCTCTCATGTTGGTCCTTGGATCTTCATAATTTTCATCAATGACGTTACTGAAGTAATACAACATTCTAAGGTATTAATGTTTGCAGATGATCTCAAAATCTTTAAAACAGTAGAAAACATCGGCGATACCCATAAGCTACAAGAAGACATCGACAATCTAGCGAAATGGTGTGAGTCTAACCTCCTCAGTCTCAACATCAACAAGTGTAAGAGTTTATCGTTCCATCGAAAAGTTAACCCTGTTACACAACAATATCAAATAAATGGCGTACTTTTACAAAAAGTATTCGAGATTAAAGACCTAGGGGTTACTTTCGTTGAAAACATGTGCTTTACTAAGCATATTGAACAATGCGTTGCTAGAGCCAATTCCATGCTTGGTTTTATTAAGCGTTGGACTGGGGATATTCATGACCTAGAGACAATCAAGATCCTGTATTATGCCTACGTGAGATCTCAACTTGAATATGCTGTCAACATCTGGTGTCCTTTTTACGACGAATCTATCAGAAAAATCGAGAGTGTCCAAAAAAAGTTTATACGGTATATAACGTGTAAAGACGGATGGGATTATGACCATGACTTACCGCACCACGTTAACCTGAAGCGATTACCATCATATGCTACTGGATGCAAAACCTATCAAATGACAACATTGGCAAATAGACGAGAGCTTTTAAAGTGTTCGTTTATTGGAAATATTTTACTTGATCAAATCGATGCACCCATCCATACTGGAACTAATTAAAATAAAGGCACCGAGTAGGAATTTAAGAGATCATGAGTTCCTTCATCTAAATAAACACAGAACAAACTATGGTGACAATGAACCGGTAAACATGATGTCGAAGAGTTTTAATAAAATCGACCATCTGTTCGACTTTTACTTAAGTAAAAACAGCTTTAAACGTAGGTTGAAGCAACATTTTGCTCCAACCTAAAAATATTTTTATGTCAATTTTTATTCTTTTTTTGTTTAATTTAATTTTTATTCTACCATGTTCAGTATGTTATAAATTCAAGTCATATTTGTAGACTTTTCTCAGTATAAATAAATAAATGAAATACCTTTTGAAAAGGTAATTGTGTCAAACAATTAAAAAGGAATTCCAGGCAAAATTGTTTTTGGGAAATTCAGTCAAAAACAATTCAGTCAAAAAACAAAAGGCATTTCAGTCATAAAATTTCCCATACAAATATTATGACTAAAACTCCTTTTAAAAAGGAACTTCAGTCCAAAAAAAAAGGTACTATTTCGGTCAGAAAACAGTTTGACTGAAATACCCTTTGTGCTTTTGGACTGAACGACCTTCTTGAAAAGTATTTTAGTCAGAAATTTTTGGACTGGAATACCTTTTGTTTGGTTAGTTTTTTTGACTGAAATGCCTTCGTAGACCTATATATTGGCTTTGGCGCCTCAGTCAAAAGCATTTCAGGCAAAAACAGAAAGGAGTTTCAGTCAAAAATTAAAAGGCAACTCAGTCAAAATAGAAGGCATTTATGCCTTTTCAGAAGGAAGTTCAATCAAAAAACAAAAAAGGCATTCAAGTCAAAACATTTTTTATTGGAATTTCTTTTGATTTAGTGACTGATCGTTCGATGTTGAAAGGCCGAATGGGTCCGAAGGCCGAATGTTGAAAAGCCGAATGGGTCGAAAGACCGAATGTGTCGAAACCGAAAGGCCGAATATGTCAAATGCCGAAAGTCAAAAGGCCGAATTTTCATTAAATTTTCCTTCACTTAATTGATTGAAATGAATATTTAAAACCATTGAATTTATTTCTTAATGTAAAATAATTTAAAATAATTTAAATAAGTATGGCCAACTAGTTTGGAACTTGACTATTTTTTAACCAATTTTAGTGAAATTTGACATGCGCGATCGAAATGGGATTCTAAAATGATTTTTAGATGAAGTTCTGGAATATGGCCTATTAGGAAGGAACTTAGCCACTTCTTATCCGATTTTGATGAAATTCAGCATGTTCGATGGAAATTGGATTCTAAATTGATTTTTGGATAAAGTTCTGGAATATGGCCAAGTAGGATGGAACTTGATTATTGTTTAACCGATTATATTTAAATTTTTCATTTGTGCAGGAAATGGAATTTTAGAATGATTTTTAGATAAAGTTCTGGAATATAAAGTAAATTTCATTGAAATCGGATTGAAAATGGCTAGTTTCTTCTAATTTGCCATATTCCAGAGCTTTATCTAAAAATCATTTTACAATTAAATTTACCTTCTTAGGAGAATATTCATCAAAATCGGATAGAAAAAGGCCAAATTCCATCCTCATTGGTCATATTCCAGAATATCATCTAAAAATTATTTTAGAATTCCATTCGTATATCTCGAACTTCATCATAATCGGTTAAAAAATAACAAAGTTCCTTCCTTATGCAATTCATCAAAATTTGCCTTATTGGCCAAACTCCAAAAGTTCATCTAAGAATCATTTTAGAATCCCACTTCCATCGTACATGTCGAATTTCATTATAATCGGTTAAGAAATAACCGAGTACCTTTCTAGCTGGTCATATTCCAGAACTCCTTCTAAATATCATTTAAGAATCACATTTCTATCGCATGTATCGAATTTTATCAAAATCGGTTAAAAAATAGCCAAGTTCCGTCCTATTTGGCCATATTCCAGAATATCATCTAAAAATCATTTTAGAATCCCATTTTCATCGTATGTATTGAATTTCATCATAATCGGTTAAGAAATAAGGAAATTCCGTTCTAATTTGAAATATTCCAGAACTTCACCTAACAATCATTTTAGAATCCCACTTCCATCGTACATGTCGAATTTCATAGCATAATAGGTTAAAAAATAACCGAGTTCCTTTCTAATGGGCCTTGTTCCAAAACTCCTTCCTTCTAAATATTATTTTAGAATCCCTTTTCTATTGCATGTATCAAATTTCATCAAAATCGGTTAAAAAATAGCCAAATTCCGTCCTAATTTGTCATATTCCAGAACTTTATCTAAAACTCATTTAAGAATCCCATTTCAACAAACATGGTGAATTTAATCTAAATCGGATTAAAACTGGGCAAGTTCCGTCCTAATTGGCCATATTCCAGAACTTTATCTAAAAATCATTTAAGAATCCCATTTCCATCAAACATGCTAAATTTCATCAAAATCGAATAAGAAATGGCTAAGTTCCTTCCTAATTGGCCATATTCCAGAACTTTATCTAAAAATCATTTAAGAATCCAATTTCCAACAAACATGCTGAATTTCATCAAAATCGGATAAGAAATGGCAAAGTTCCTTCCTAATTGGCCATCAAACATGCTAAATTTCATCAAAATCGAATAAGAAATGGCTAAGTTCCTTCCTAATTGGCCATATTCCAGAACTTTATCTAAAAATCATTTAAGAATCCAATTTCCAACAAACATGCTGAATTTCATCAAAATCGGATAAGAAATGGCAAAGTTCCTTCCTAATTGGCCATATTCCAGAACTTCATCTAAAAATCATTTTAGAATTCCATTTCCATCGCACATGTCAAATTTCACTAAAATCGGTTAAGGAAAAGCAAAGTTCCATCCTAGTTGGTCATATTCCCGAACTTTATCTAAATACCATTTATTGAACTTTGAAAGAGCAATTCGTCTATTACAATAAATATCGCTCCCATCTATTACAAAAAATAACGCTCCCTAATATATCGCTCCCTAATGTATTTTCTTCAACTCTGTAGTATTGATTGGGAGCGATATTTTTAACTTATACGCTCCCTGTTTCTAGAGCGATATTAAAAATAAAAATTTAAATCACTTTGAAAGAGCGAAATAATTTTGTTTTTGTGTTAATCATTAAAGAGTAAGAGCGTAAACGAATAGTGAAAGAATTGTTATTGGAAGCAAGAGCGAATTTTTTTATAAAGAGCGAAAAAAAGAGCGATAAATTTAAACTCTGCTTTGATCTGTGTCTAAAAGGTTGACGAAGTAATTTCTATTATCATAAATATTAAGAACACATTCGGCCTTTCGACACATTCGGCCTTTCGACACATTTGGCCTTTCGACCCTATTCCGACTAATTTAACTTAGAATTGTATAGGCTAACGGCTTCGTTAACTCTCACGGGCACGAGGGAGGTCGCTGCGCGTTCCCCCGATTAGCGCTCCGAGGGGCTTTAGATTTGAACTTCGGGGGACGTAGGAGCCGGGATCAGCAAATATGTCGCACTGCGTGCCGCACTTAGGAGCGGATTATATAAAATCTATTAATGGCACCTACTAAAAAGAAAAATAATTGCACTATTTTGTTAAGCAAGATTTTGTTGTTGCAAATAAATACGTGGAATTGACCATGGATCCACGATCAATTGTCCACACGATCAATTGATCCACGATCAATAGTTGATACGATCAATTGTCTCCACGATCAATTGTCCATACGATCAATTGTCCATACGATCAATTGTATCCACGATCAATTGTTTCTACGATCAATTGTATCTACGATCAACAATTCACGCTCAAGTGTAACACGATTAATTGTTTACGATGCGACTAATAAAATAAACCAAACAAAAGGTATTCCAGTCCAAAAATTTGTGACTAAAACACCTTTCAAGAAGGTTTTTCAGTCCAAATGCACAAAGGGCATTTCAGTCAAACTGTTTTCTGACCGATATACCTTTTTTCGATTGAAGTTCCTCTTAAAAAGAAGTTTTAGTTATAATATTTGTATATGGGAAATTTTATGACTGGAATGCCTTTTGTTTTTTGACTGAATTGTTTTTGACTGAATTTCCCAAGAACAATTTTGCCTGGAATTCCTTTTTAATTGTTTGACTGAATTACCTTTTCAAAAGGTATTTCAGTCACAAATGCAAAAGGAATTTCAGTCAAAAAAGTTGGACTTGAATGCCTTTTTAATTTTGATTGAACTTCCTTCTGAAGAGGCATTTCAGTCAAAAATTATTTTGACTGAGCTGCCTTTTAATTTTTGACTGAAACTCCTTTCCGTTTTTGCCTGAAATGCTTTTGACTGGATCGCCGGAGCCAACATAAAAAGTTACGAAGGCATTTCAGTCAAAAAAAACTAACCAAACAAAAGGTATTCCAGTCCAAAAATTTCTGACTAAAATTCTTTTCAAGAAGGTCGTTCAGTCCAAAAGCACAAAGGGTATTTCAGTCAAACTGTTTTCTGACCGAAATAGTACCTTTTTTTTTTGGACTGAGGTTCCTTTTTAAAAGGAGTTTTAGTCATAATATTTGTATGGGAAATTTTAGACTGAAATGCCTTTTGTTTTTTGACTGAATTGTTTTTGACTGAATTTCCCAAAAACAATTTTGCCTGGAATTCCTTTTTAATTGTTTGACACAATAACCTTTTCAAAAGGTATTTCAGTCACAAATGCAAAAGGAATTTCAGTAAAAAAAGTTTTGTCTTGAATGCCTTTTTAGTTTTTTGATTGAACTTCCTTCTGAAAAGGCATTTCAGTCTAAAACTATTTTGACTGAGTTGCCTTTTAATTTTTGACTGAAATGTTTTTGACTGAAATTCCCGGAGCCAAAAAAATTGATTAGTGACTGACCGATTCGGCCGAAATTCTCCCAAAATAGCGATAATTCTCGCACTTCGTGCTCCTATCTTAAAGATAGGGCCTCCTATATTAACTCGAAGGTTTCTATCTCGACCTCGTTTGGTAGTTAACCTAGGTGTGAAAGTATGGAGCAATCATGTAATCCCTTTGAAGAAATTATGATAATTGGGCTCATTTCTAAATTGTTGTATTTTCAAAACTTGGCTTTCCACATTCCATGCTTTTTCCGTCTACAAATCCACTTACCGATTCTCCTTCAGGCAATAAGACAAACTCCCTATCAAAACAATCATTCTTATTGTTTTATATGTATCTGTATCTTAATTTTTAGAAAAGGCCTTCACTATTGAAACATTCCGCGGTTTTGCGCTTCGCAAAAACAGCTATCATATAGCTTGAAACTGACCAAATAATGATCACTGCAATATGGTTGCCGACCGAAAAGAGTTTAAGTCTTCGAGAAGTCTTACGTATCTATGTTTCTAAATGGATCTTCTTTCTTAAAGTTTGTAATTCTGTCATTGAATAACTACATACATATATGAATTACAGTCATTATTGCCATCAGAATCAGATATTACAGACTAATTTGTCATATGATGGCGCTGAAAACGTTGTTTGCCTCACAAATATTATTTTTCTGCTGGAATAATAAATTTAATTTAAGATAGATTTTAATATTCGTCCTCATTGCTGATATTAAGGCGTTGTTATAATTTTATTGATCACATAGTATAATGTTTACCGTCACATACTAAATTTAAGGTAACATCGTGTGCTGCAATTAAACTACATACTTTAAAATAATTTGCTGACACGAGCTTTTTATTTTAATAGTCCAGAATTGTTTTAAAAAAAAAATTGTATTTCAATTTGCAAAGAGCTTATTAAGTTTTTTATTGGCAGTCATACTCGTACATACATATCTTTATTTCATATGAACATGCATACTGAAGTAGAATGATTAGATGTGTAGACCGATTATTATAATTGTTTAAATGACACACATTTTAAAGGGACGTTAAAATTAAACTTCACATGACGGAGCACAGTATGTCTATTTTTATCTTTCAGAAAAGGTCATTTTACTTTGTATTATGTCATTTTAATTTAATCAAATGGAAAAATCAATACATCCCATATAGTCAAATTTGTCATGTTTTGTGCTGATTGTTACCAGGACTTTCTGTCGCCATGAGATTAGCCTGAATTTGAAAATAAAACTTTAATGTATGCATATGGTTTATAATTGTTTAACTTCTTCAACCCGTCTAACTTCATTCCTTTTTCTTTCTCAAGACTTCGATTTTATGCTTAAGAAGCTTTAAGTTTTTGTTAAACAATTGTGCGTATGGTCAAGTTCGAATGTATTTACGAATTAAAAAAACGTAAAAAATTGCCTACAATAAATGTGGAACACAAATAAAAAAATTCACTGAGAATTAAATAGAATCAATCACAAAAACAAAATGTATAAATAAAAAATATATTAATCGAGTGTTTTGTATCTGCATAAAAAATAAAATTGTAAACCAAACAATATTAAATGGAACAGGGTGCAGCAATTATTAATTTACTATAGTTTTTTTTTATAACAATATAGCATCCGCTAAAATGATTTTTTATTCAACATTTGATTTGGTTGAGATTTTGTAGTGAATCGTTTAAATAGTGTTAAACTATGTAGTTCATTTTAATGTTTTACGATTATGTCGGCAATTTCAGCCTAACTATAATTGAATTTCCGATTTAGCACGGTCAAATTTTATTATTTATGTTAGGTATTACATTTGTTCATGTAATTAAACATTTTTTTTTGTAATATAATTTGAACGAGCTTATGATTTTTAAACTATATTTCCGCTTTGTTATTATTACATATTAACCCTTTTAAAACTATAAAACAAACCTTAAAATTTTCAATTATGTATGAAGCACGGGTGACGAACTTTCATTTTATGCATTTAAAACTAAATTACTGTTTAATATCAAATCGACGGCAACCTAAAAAGATTCACTCAAATTTGTCTCAATTAGTTTCAAGTTTTCAAAATAATTTCGTGAATAGAAATTTCAATTATCGATGTGAACTAATGAATCTTTAACCGTTAAAATTTTAGAGAAATACGATAAGCTAACAAGTGATAAGCTGGGCTAACAATAGATTATCTAAAAGCTAGTGAAGGTTCAAAATATGTATGTATAATAATAAACAATATCGGCTTCGATAGCGAGATAGCTTATTCTAGATAGCTGTGCCTAAAAAAATGTGGCTCATCTCTTTGTATACGTATGCGCTGTTTTAATTACATGCACAAAATCAGGAATTGGTATTAAATCCCTGATCTCGCGATTATACAAAAGATATATTTTTTTTTTTTGGTCCCATTTGAAACGCGATATTTTAAAACGCGATACGGTACAAAACGCGATATGGTACAAAACGCGCTAACAAAACGCGATAATCCAAAACGCGATATTTCAAAACGCGATTTTCTAGTTCCATCTCGCACATGTATAGTCAATTTCATCATAAAAGTGAAGGAACATTATAATGAATGAGATTAATAATTTTAAAATATCGCGTCTTGTACCTTATCGCGTTTTGAAATGTCGTATTTTGTACCATATCGCGTTTTGTACCATATTGCGTTTCGTCATATCGCGTTTTGAAATGTCGCGTTTCGAGCGGACTCCAATTTTTTTACGTATTCCAAAGCAAACCATACTCTTCCGATTGATCAAGACATATACATACTTGTTTGAAATCCAGGGATACCTGGTGTGCATAACGAAATATTTCGTAATATTTAAAAAGAATCATCCGCAGCGACAAAAATTCATCAGTAACTGACCGATTCGACCGTAAGTCTCTCTTGTAATCACCGAGATGATCTTTCGCAATACTACGCAAGACAATAATTTATTTTTTGTACAAAGGAGAGCTATACCGCGATAGTTCAAGCACTTCGTGCATTACATACATAACATGGCCACATCAGACATTACTTCGCTGCGCCAACCTAATCCAATAACGTCGAAAAGACCGACCTTCCTCAACTTAAATTTTTTTTTTGTTGTTAAATGTAATGGTTTTATTCTTGGAATCTTTCTACAGAAGAAACTAACAAGAAGTAGTCAACTCTTAAGCTAAAATTATATATTTTTTAAGTCCTAACCAGTGTTTATAATTTAATTAATTTAGATTATACTTTTGTGTATAACCTAAACATTTAATAAAATTATCCGAGTGGGTCTGCTCTTATCAGTAGCCTAAATCGCGTCTGTTTTAGTATAGCCCTGGCCAATTCGTTGAGATGGGTTTTTAGTTTTGAGTTATATTTCGAATTATATGTATAATTTAAAGGTCGTCGTTTATAGTATACTAGCCAGTAAACCCGGTGTACCCGGGAAATATTATTAAATATTTGTGAAATTTCCAAAATGTTAGCTATACCGGATGAAAGTTTATGAATTATAAAGATATTTCAGACATTTTCTGAAAATTTATTTATTCATGTAAGTCAGTGCTATTTAGAAAACGTAATAGGCCGTATTTCGAGATTTCAATTTCTGTGGTCACAATATTACAAAAAATTGATATGATATGAAGAATTATATGTTATCTTATTTTTGATTATCAATGCTAATTCTAATGGGAAGCGGAGAAATACCATAATATAGAGTGACCATACGAACCACATTATGTGTACCACATTTTGAATGAACGTACCTCATTTTCAACTGTAGCACATTTTGTCACACTATTGAATGGAATGTACCAAATGTAGCACTTTTCACTCATTAATTGAATCGTTTATTCTTGAAAGCCGGGCTCATGTCCACTTTTTCAAATTATTCAGGAAATAAAAAAAACTTTATATTGTCAGCAAAAATAAGTTTAGGAGGGAATTTGAGTTTGTTGATGAAAATGTGAGTCGCTATGAAATTGCAAGCTGAATTTTGGGGTTATTTTTCAATTATTTCAGCTGGTATGCTCATTTTTAAAGCATGGACTGACATGAGCCCTTTCAATAATAAACACAAAAAATATATTTCAATTTCATTTATTAAAATTCATTAGGATCAAATAAATTAGAAAACCTTAAAAAAGTAAATTTAAATACTTCAGTAGTCACTGTCCTCACTATTATATTCCATTCCAGTTGGCCATTGCATAATTTCGTCGTAAAAATACAGACACTGAGCAAGTATGTATTTTATGACTTATCGCAGGTCACATATTTTTTTACAATAATATTTATTACGTTTAGTATCAAACGCTCTTTGAGAAGATAATCTTTCCTTCTTCATAAATTCGGTAGTATTAGACCGTAGAAGTTTAAACGTAAAACTTTCCAAACTATCAATAAATTCCCGGGCTTCCAAATTTCCGTCGCTACTCATTTCAAAATGTGAAAATTCAGAAACTTTAAATTTGATTTTTTTTGTTTTTCTGCCTTTTGATTGAACAGCAATTATCTGTTTTTTGAAAAAAGTAGGCCACCAATTCTCTGGCCTTGAACGGGGAAATACTGATAGATTTTGGTTAGGTTTTTCTCAATACAAAAAGCCATTAGAAATCGTAATACCGTATTATTACGATTTTGACCAGAGGGCAGCATGCATCAGAAAAAATATGGAGTTCGGTAGTCTCAAGTGGTAAATATTTTTCTACGAAATCACTGATCAAAGGGCATACTTCATTTGCTCCTCTTTTTGCCATTTTTTTTTCGCTGTCGCTACATCCCATAGAGAGATTTGGCCGCTTCATGATGAAGTTTCGTAATTGTTACTTTAACGGATAATGACTGATTAATTCATTGATCCTACATTTACCAGCTGTGATTTTTCCATCACCCGGCGGAAATCGAACCCGGGACCTCCGGAGCTTAAAGCAAGTATGCTATCCACTGTGCCACCGGGGCGGCGGCTTTTTGCCATTCCTTCGTGATAAAGGTATATTTCGCTACATTTCCTCTTCAAATCATAGATACATAAAGTATTCATCCAAAGCTGCCGATAGTAAAAAATTGTCTACACGGGAATACAATCTGTTCAAATATAACTCGGAATTTTTCATTTAAACCGACCGCGCTGAATATTTTGCTGAATTTTTTTTTGTCTACGGTTGGTAGCACTGTCAGTAGACTTCTTGTCAAATGTGAACGCGATCAGTCACTTAGTTTGTTTACAGTTAGCGTCTAAACAAGTCTACCTTTGGTGTGTGTTGCGAATTTTACAATGTCGAATTTAGTTGAACAAAGAGTTTGTCTGAAATTTTGCCTTAAAAACGAAATTGAGGGAGAATATTCGCCAAAAAAGACCGGAATTGTGGCAAAACAACTCATGTTTTCTTCACCACGATAATGCACCTGCTCACACATCCCGTCTTGTTCTTGATTATTTGACCAAAAACAACGTAAACATCATTCCGCAAGCCGCGTGTCCACCTGATATGGCACCGTGTGATTTTTTCTCTTCCCAGACTCAAATTACCACTTCGAAGAAAACGTTTTGAGTCGATTGAGTTCATAAAAGAGAATTCGCTGAGGAAGCTAAAGGCCATACTTTTGCCGGCCTATGAAGTGTTTTGAAAACTGAAAAAACCTCCGATGGTGATTATTTTGAAGGGGATAAAATACATAAATATTAAAGAATAAATTAATCGTTGTTGTTTTATTTTAAAATTTCGGGTTATATTTGAACAGATGGTATGTGGTAGCGGCAGATTCTGCATGTAATCAAATACTATGCCGTAGCAGGAGCTGCCATTTTCGCATTTTTTTTCAATTTCATTAATTTTGTCGTAAAATTTTTTAGATCTTTTGACGTGGATCATCTTTTCGGCTATCGCAACCCGTTTTGCGTCATCATTAAGGATCGTATTATTTATTTTTGGTGACAATTCCTCGCATGTTCCGCAGACATCTTTTTGCCAAAGTGGTCATTAAAATTATCCTTAAAATACAAATTAATCGTTTAGTATTGAAAGGGCACATGTCCTGGACAAGTGCCCTTTCTAGAATAAATGATTTTTTTTGCAAGGTAGGTGCCGTTCCATTAACCATGTGGTAATGTTGTCTTGTCATAAAACGTATATACGTGTCTGTGATAAAAAACAGTCATAATACTAATTTTGACAAAAAGTGGACATGAGCCCTTTCAAGAATGAACGATTCAATTTTACATAGATTTCATGTTTAATTCCTTAACATTCTCGTATGCAAAACGTAATGCTAAAAAAAATATATTTTGAATAGTATAGAAAACATTTCTCTAAACCATTTAACTCCGAAAATTTTGGCATCTAACATTATTCAAGTCGTTCTATGTGTAGGTAAGCCTGATGAAGTTTAGCTGAAAATCAATCGCTGTTTTACCATACGTTCCGCTGCCGATCTTGGGTTATTTTTCTGAACGTCAACATTTTAAATTTTTCATAGCCAATATTCGTTCGACGCATCGAAGAGAAATATACAATCCTCCATCATTCAACTCTTTCACAATTTCTTTAGACGGTTTTCTTCTATTTTGTACTGCCAATTTAACCATTTTTCAGCGTAAATAATGGAAAAATATGCCTTTAATTTCAAATGTAGTTGAAACGAAACAAACAGAAGCTGCTTCTAACGAGCTACGATTTTAAATGCGCATTTTTCGTCTATTTTAGTGGAAACTATTCGTAAAAACATTTTTCACAGAACATTTTTTTTTAGAAATTCTAGAACAAATCAGTTATCATTATTAAATTTCGAAAAAAAAAAAAAAAAAAAAATTAAAAATTGTAATTAAAAAATTGAATTATGAAGTTAAAATTGTAATAAGAAATTTGTAAATGTGGGTTTCTGGCAATATGGCTCTAGGTTATGTAGGAGCCAAGCCTAATAAAAAAAAAAAAATCGAAAATAAATCTTTCATTAGGTACCATTTTTATGTTCACGTCGATCTGTCATTTAGTTTGCATTTCACAAGCAACAAAATTGACTTAATTCTGCATTTTTGGAAGAATGGATAAATTTCAAATTCTTGGTGCAAATTATTTGATTTTATCTTTATTTGAAAGGCTGAGCAACCGATATCAAAAGGGATATGTACTCGCCTAACTTTGGGCGAGTCAATCCCATCACAGGAAATTTTCCATTTTTGGGTCGGAGAATTTCCACAAGTGTTTTTGATGATGAACACAGCGAAAGGCCAAAAGAGGCGACAACGCCAGAAATGATTAAACACATCCATGATATTGTATTCAGTGATCGTAAAGTGAAGTTGAATGAGATGGTTGTCATCGTAAACATTTCAAAAGAATGTCTAGAAAATATATGGCATGGACATTTGCTTATAAAAAAGTTTAAAGCAAGATGGGTGCCACGTTCGCTTACTATCTCTCTAAGTAACCATTTCACAGCAATGTAAGGAAAAAAATCGAAAATTAAAGGAGATAATAAGATTAAATAAAAACATTGCCAATTGACGATCGCTTTGTATAGTAAAATTATTTATTGTCTAATGACAATAAATGACAGTACAGTGTACTAAATAGTAAATTAAAAAATTATGTGATAGAAATTATCCATATTTGGTCTGTGTAAGGAATTATTTGGTTAAAAAAACCTGCGTTTCTGTCCATGTAAATTTTGAAAAATATTTCCTTGTGAAGATACTACAAAAGGGTTAAATTCAAGTCCTTGCGATACAATCGAAAATAATACGACCTAGAGAAAATTATAACTTTATCTAAACTGCAGCTGCTCGAGCTTCAGTAATTCATGTTGAAACCACAGCAATGATTTGGAATTCCACAATTTACTAACTTCTTCGAATTCTTGAATTTAATGTATATACTGGAGATAAATGACAGTTTCAGTGATCCACAATATTTCGGCAAAAAAAAAATAGTTCCGATATATTTTTCAAAAATGAAGAGAATCTTTGCTGAGTAATTAATTAATTAGCACATTCTGAAATATTTTAATAACGGGTTTTAATAAACAGGAAGCACTATCAAGATCGCCGAATAGATAAAACAATCACCGTCAAAAAACCATTGTTTCACTGAATTCAATTTTTAGTTTTAATAACGTTTAAACAAAGGTTTAAAGAGCATATAACAGGTATAGGAAAGATCAGAACCGATTCGAATTTCGCACAGCACATAAATGAAACACAACACAACTACATAAATTTGGATTCGAATATGGAAATATTGTTTAGATTAAAAAAAGGGGATGCAATGGATCGTTTGGAAGAAATCGAAATTTACAAAAACAAAAACAACAGATATTTATTGAATACCAAAATTAACACCACAACCAACAAGTTATACGATTTGATTCTACAAAATTCGTAAATCAATAAGTGTCTTCCATTGGCGAAAGCAAACTACTCGCAAGTACTTGTATCTACTCACAACTACCCATGCTCATACGATGGTGTAGAAAACAGAAGTAGTTACGCATAAAATTTGCGCTAGTGGATTTTAGTTGCGAACATTCTAATAGATGGCTTTTAGACCTTTTTCGATATTTTTCGAGAGTTTTTTATTACGTTCGAGTTTTTTTATTTTTTGATGATGTAAAATGTCAAAATTAATACAAAATTATTTTGTTGTTGATGATACATTTTTAAGAAAAATATGTTTAAATATCAATGCGGTAAATATCAATGCTTTCCTTTTATTAATGTCCATTTTTTTTGTCATATTTTGAATCTAATTTTAAATATCGCCATTACTATGATAAACAACTTTACAAAAGACAAAAAAAACAACTAAACAGAAGGCTGCGTTTTACTTGTGTTACTCAATTTCTCGTTCCATTGGGTAACTACTCGCAAGTACTTCCAAGTAGCAAATTTTGCCCATTGGAAGACGGCTAATGTAAGCTGTTCAACTAAAGTGTATTATTTCAAAAATTCTGATCAACGTAAACACGGAGTATGAATGTTTTTTCTGTATATAAAGAAGAAAAAATAGCCGTTATATTTGTAGTATAGAAAAAGTAATTATCAACTGACGATGATATTTTAATATCGAAATCGATCTTGATCGCAAGATAAAAAAATCAAATCAAATTTCACAATAAGGAATCTAAAAATAAAATTAATAAAATACAATTAAAAACATAATTTATTTTATTTAATATAATTATTTTAATAACGGCTACATGAATCAAATTGGCATTAAACCACACAAAATTTGGTTAATTTTACGGCAAAAATTGATCTGTGCTTTGACCAATCGTTAACCAGAAATACACTTAATATTTCCATATAACTGCTTGCTGCCAAAGTTTGTATATCAGTGAAACCTCTAAATTTGGACACCTCTATAACTTGAACATTTCTATATGTTGGATACTATGTTAAAGCCCCTTCAAAACCGTATGTAATTTTATTTAAAAAATTCAATTTTATTTCTGTATATTGGACGGACCTCTATTACTTATACGTTGTATAGATTTTTTTTAACAAGTGAAGAAATTTCTTTCGTAATTTTACTGTTTATTGGACAAACAAGGCAACCATTATTTATTTTCTTTTCTCTAAACAAATCGTTATGTCCAAATAAAGGAGTATTACATCTGCAAAATGCTAATTATTTGAAGAGGCTTTAAAATTTTTAATGCTAATTTCGACTTAATTTTTTTTTAAACAAAGTCATTCCCAAAAAGTGTGGCAAGAATTTTATTTAAACAAAATTTAGCCAAATTCAACATTATAAACTTGACACGCCCCTCCAAAATATTAATGATTTGTAGATGTAATACTCTTATTTGTATACGACGAAATATTTTTGTGTTTTATAAAATAGTGAGTTGTACGTTATTAAGAATGCAGTGTAAGTATGTACCGTGTGGGTATGTTGTCTGTGAATTTGTTAATGTTTTAATTCATTTGGGAAAACGTTGGAATTTTGTATATAAACGAATAAAGATGCATGAATTAATGTTTTTATTTTAATCATAGATCAAACTTGTTTTTCATTTGTTTGAATGATAATCTTATAAAAATCACACAATCGATTATATTGTTATAAACGTCCGATAGAGCCAAAATAAAAATCCAGATTACTTTAACAGAGACCACGCTACGGCCGAGAGTTTGATCGGCTTGACAATTTGTAACAGGCTGTATGGAAGTGTGTTTACCTACCGATTAAATATCAGTCGTAATTTTATAATCAGATTAAATTAAAAGTCAAATTGACCTGTCGTGACATGTAAGAACTATAGTTTCCTATACGCCATTTGTAGAATTTTCGAGAAATCGAATTTTAAACTTCCGGCTAAAATTTGTTCATCTTAAAGTTCTAATATTATTGAATAGTTTACAATAAAGACAAATTAAATTTTCTTTCTATTAGGCCGGAAACCCTATTCCCCCAAAAAGAATCTCCATATATACACTCCGCCTCACTTATGTAATGTTATTTAACAAATTTTTGTTAAATATCCGATTATTTCTCCAATACTTCTTGTAATTAAATAATTTCTAATTATTAAATTGAAAGAGAGCTTTTTTATGAAAATACAGTAATTTGAAGGTGATGCAAAGAAGTTTTTTTTAATAAACCACAAAGTGCATTCATAAAAATTATCTTAATTGGTCTCACTTGTTTAAGATAACCTATAAAATAAAAACAAAAAAAAACAACATCGATGTTTGGTTCTTGATTAATTCTTGACGTTTGCGCAACTGTGCCTCAAAGAAAGTTTAGAAGGAAAAGCTCAAATCCTTCAAGGAGAGTGTTGGTTGTATCCGACAAATTGGTACGAAAATTGGAAGAGGTTAACCAATTGGGCATAACTACCTCAGAAACTTTAGAGGATAACTGAGAAATTGCAAAAGTTATATGTATAAGCACAGTATAACATCACAAAACAGTCACGTAATTCTTAAAGAAGCCTTTAATTGTGGGTTTCGATTAGTAAAATCAGGTTTAAGCTTGTATTACAGTTAGATGAAGGAATTCTCGTGTAATGCAGCATGCCACAAAATTCCAAAAAAACAAGAAAAAAGATACAAATTAACATTGGCGCCCGCGTCTTGTCTTTGCAAAGGAACACATCAAATAAGAGAATTGCATAAGGTGGTCTTTCAGTTACCTCCTTTACCGTACCTTTCATCCAAAATTATTAAGCCATGAAACAGTAGTTGTTTCCCATACGATGTGTTCCTTTCCAAAGGCAAGACTCTGGCTCCAACGTGCTTCATTTATTGCCATTTTCCCATTTTTTTTTTTTTTTTTTTTTTAAATTGTGGGAAGGTCTATTACACCAGCAGGAGTAGTCGCACGGCCAGCTGTAGCACAGGAGTGGGATTTTGCACAAAAGGCGAGAAGCGAGTTTGTGTCTCTTTTACTTACACTGAATATGAACACTATTTCGCTTAGAAGAAATATTTTTGAAGCATGCGATCTCACCTAACTAGAATAAAATGATATTCTATTTCAACTTTCATTCGTCTGTGTCTCTCACCAACGAAAGTACGTGGCCGAAGCGGAGAAAAAGAGATAACTCTTTTACATAATATGATAGACGGAGATCGCAATATAAAAAGCGACATCGACCGAATGAAATGGAGTTAAAACTTATTCTTTTAAAAAAAGACATAAACTCGCTTCTCGCCTTTTGTGCAAAATTCCACTCCAGGTTTAGCCTGATTTTTAATTGGGCGACAAAAATGTTCTATCGTGTATGAGTCTTTTCGGATCAAATTATCTCATTTTTATAAGTTTGAGACACAAAGCAAAAAGGACTGTTCTAACGTATTTGAGTGCTCTGGGCTAATAGTATCAGGCGCTTTTAAAAACAATATTTTTCACATACAAAACCGTTACTACTTATTCTGATTTTCCCGGGGAATTGATTTATTGTGATGTATTTTGGTATTCTTTTTTCCAAAGCATACTGAGCGATTGGTGTTTTGTTCATATTTTGGGAAAAATAATTCCTACCCAAATTTTTTGGGAAAATTAATCAACGAAATTGCTATGAAATGAAACTACTTTTCCCAAAATATGAACAAAATATCAATCGCTCAGTATGCTTTGGAGAAAAGAATACCAAAATACACTAAAACATCACAATGAATCAATTCCCAATTTCCTGGGAAAACCAGAATAATGCCACAGAACGCAAAGCGATCTTGATGACGTGTTGAGCTTGATACATGAATGGCAAGATTATTGTTGTCTTTGTTCTAGGTTGTAGATCATTACAAACACCTGACATATTAAACCCCTTGTCCTATCATGGTTACCAATACAATATTCTAAGTGAGTTAAAATTTTTATATTTTTGATAATTCAATTTTCCATTTATTCACTTTTATTGACACACTTTTATTTTATCAATTGGATAGCAAACAGGTAGAATAGCAATAACATGCTGCCACATTAGAGAATTAATTATATTTTAGATATTTAATCAACTGCGACCGTTTTAAAAAGTTTAAAGAATGAATAGAAATAAGAAAAAAATGTAAGTTCAACAATTTTAAAAACTTGCGGAGTTTGAAGAATTTAAAATATTTAAAGGAATTTTAGAGACTTTAATTAATTTAATTAATTCAAAACATTCAAAGAATTTCATAAATTTTTAAATTCCATAGAATTTAGTTTGTGTAAAAAATTTAAATTATGGAGTTTAATGAATTAAAAGAACTTAAAAAATTCAAAGATTTTCAAAATATTAAGAATAAAATAGATTAAAATTTTTTTAGGAATTTAAGGAATATAAACAAACTTAATAAATTTAATTAATTTAAAAGCATTTAAAGAATTTAATGAAATCAAACAATTTTAGTTGTTTGAAAACTTTAATTAATTTAAAGATTAAAAATTTAATAAAATTAAAGATATTTTAAAAATTTTGATGATTTGTGTAAATTTAAAGCATTTTCAAAATTTAAATAATTTAGGCCATAGTGAACTTAAACAATTTAGTAAATTATTTAAAGATTTCAAAGGATTTAATTGGTTAAAATTAATTAAAATTTGTTAAGTGTTCAGTAAAGAAATTTTAAGAAATTTAAACGATTTAATTTTTTTAACTTATCAAAGAATTTAAATAAATTATTAAAGAATTTAAAGAAATAACTGAATTTAAAAAATTTAAAGTATTTAATGCATTTTAAAATTTAAGAGTTTGAGGAAATTAAAAATTTAACAATCTAAATTTAATTTAAAAAATTTAACTATTTAATAAATTTAAATATTTTTATAAAATACAACAATCTTTCTATTGCCATTCAGAAAATACCTATTAACATAATCGTATCTCTACAGTTAATTCAGAGTGCGAAAATGTCAGATATTTGATATTTATTATCACTTTGAATTTTTGAAATATGTACTTTGTTAACTTTTTTAAGTTTTTTTTATTTAATAAAAATTATATTTATTTGGTTTCAAACTTATTTTTTTATTTTTCAAAACTTCGACGTTTCGGTGGTATTTTCCACCATTCTCAAGGAGCAATTATTGGTTTGGATTGCTCCTTGAGAATGGTAGAAAATACCACCGAAACGTCGGAGTTTTGAAAAATAAGAAAATAAGTTTGAAACCAAATAAATATAATTTTGATTACTTTGAAATACGAAATTAAAAATAAAATTTATAAATTTGTGAAATTAGTGTGGAACACAATTTCAGTTATATCCAACTGTCTTACTATAAACCATAAATCTTACTATTTGGTCAAATTGACCATTGCATTTAGCTGCGGTCTATTTTACAATCATAAGCCAAGCGTGCATGTTATTTGATGTTGTTTTTTTCTTGTTGCGCAATGAAAACTATAAATTAAATAAAATGTCACCGCTGCTATAAGCCATTAATGTTTATTTATTTATTTTGACATATTTGACGTCCTACCCCCCTCTATGCCCGATTCCGAGTCTATTTTGTGAACGCAAATTGAATCAAAACTGACACCACAATTTTTAAATGAAAACACAATATTTTCATACACATACATATATTTTTCTGAAAATTCAAGATTAGTGTGCTCACATGTGAATTGTTTTTCATTTCTTTGCATTGTTTGTTTATTCTGTGACAGGTGACAGCACGGCCAGTGTTTCTAAATCATTTAAGATTCCATGTACTACAACGGACGAGTTCGAAGAACCTGAAGCAGCTCATTAAAAGCGATGTCGGTGCCAGTAAACAATTTCAAAATGTTTTGATTTTGCTCTTACGAGTTGCTGGGAATGGAAAGTCGCCTGTAGGTCACCCAGCTTTAGTACAGGAAGGCTAAATAAAATTGGAGGGTACTTGGTATCCAGTCCGCATACTTTGTACTGATTAACCTATCAGCCATTCATCCATCGCCATATGCTGTTCCACCTTAGATTAGGATATTTTGTCAAGAATTTCTCCTTTTGCACCGTACTTTCAATGTGCCTAATGGCCTCAGTTACCAATGGTTGCCACGAGGAGGCAGCACGTACACTTGCAAATTCTAACAAGTTACCCCTTACATAGGTGTACCCACAAACACAGCTGCCATAATCGAATATGTATGCTCCGCTTGCACATAAAATTTGCCAACCAGTCGATAATCGATAGTCAACTGTAAAACTAGATGTGAATGCATGATTTCTTAGCGGTAAAGCTAAGATGGCAGTCTTCGCTCGGATCACAAGATAACACAAAGAACGCTTCAACTGTGATATCTGAAAAAAATAAAGCCAGCAAAGGCCTTTAAAACCCGTTTATTCTTAAAATCTTATCGAATTACTTAAACTGCTTAGAGTAAAAACCGCTAAAATGGTCACCAAGTTTAAGATAAAAGAACAGTAACTAGATTTCATTCGCAAAATCACTAACACTGTAACCAAATGATTCAATGATAAGCACTAATTGAATAAGCTGGAAAATGTACGAAAAAGCAATTTATGGCCAATTCCAAAGAATAAAAACGTCTTTCAAAATTTATGAGAGACTTTAAAGCTAAATGCCAAAAACACTCATATAAACATCCACCTTCAAAAATTAACGTACCAGGAACTCTCAATAAACGTCAGCTTTTTATTGATAATTTAATATTTTTACTCGATTAGTTTCAATAGAAAGAACGAGAAAATTTTTAAACTTTTAAATTTTGGACTCTAATATTGGCTCTTTTATAAAACTAAAAAATTGCAGTAAAGATGGCCATTCAATTTGGATTTCATTCAAATCTCTTGCTAGGCTGGGTTCACACGGCATTGTACTGCACGCTTTTTTGCATTATAAATCTTATCGAATAAACAGTAGTGCATACATTGTATATAGAACCATTCACCCACCGACCAAACGGCGCAGTGGTTAAAGCTGCGGCGGTTGGATCGGGGGGTACCGGAAGAGATTTTTCATCATCTATAACCGGGATGACGATGAACTCAACTATGACCGCTGTTGAGAGTGCGGAATCCATCGGCCGACGCACCTTTCATGTCAGCATTATAAGCAATGTAATGTGCAGGTGGTCTATAACGGGTCTATAGCCGTACGTCCTCGATTTGGCTAAATACTACATAAGGTAGGACGTTATAAGCGAACTGTGAAAGAGTTGGGAATGCCTTGAGCCCCAAGATTGCAAAGGTAAACACAAACAAACAAACCATCCACACAATGTTTATACTACAAAAAAAGTAAACATCTAATCAAATTTATCGAATACTCACCAGATTTGTCAAGCAAATCGAATGAACTTTGACGTATTCCGTTTGCAGTGGGCAACACATTTATTATCGAATAGTAACCGAAAAAGCGTCTAGTGTTGAAGTATCTTTTAGATGGAGTGCGCGTGTTTTAAGTTTATTATTATAAAATGGCTTCTATATATAACGATTTATTGATCTCTTAAGTGGAACCAAAGCCCGTTGAAAATCGCGTTGTAACTAAGCGACTTGGAAAGAAATTATGATTATTAAATCCAAATTTCGAAAAAGAGAAGAGAAAACAAGACAAGCCTACGGTATTGTATATCTTTTATTGTTTTACAACTATAGTTTTACGATAAATACCGTATAATCCGGCTAATTGGGCCAGCGGTTAAACGGGACAGTCATTTATGTTGTCCATCTATTGCAAAACGGGATCCAATTGAGAATACGAACCAAACTTTCCAACTTGTTAAATTAAGGAACAAATGCATTTGTACACGATAAACATGGAAAACCAAAAAAACATATCAGGAGTACAAATTGAAAATGCGGGATTTTTTTCTATTTTTGAACGTTTATTCTGAAAAAATGGTAACAAATGAATTATTCAAAGTATTGTCCATCGCTAGCCACAACTTTTTCCCATCTTTCTGGCAATTTACGGATACCGTCGCGAAAAAATTCGGCCGGCTTGGCTGCTATCCAGTCATCGACCCATTTTTGGGCTTCTTCGTAAGAATGGAAGCGCTGGTCAGCTAGGCCATGTGTCATCGATCGGAAAAGGTGGTAATCGGAAGGAGCAATGTCTGGGCTATACGGCGGGTGGGGTAAGACTTCCCATTTCAGCGTTTGTAGGTATGTTTTGACCGGCGCTGCAACATGTGGCCGAGCGTTGTCATGTTGCAAAATTACTTTGTCGTGTCTTTGCTCGTATTGTGGCCGTTTTTCTTTGAGTGCGCGGCTCAAACGCATCAATTGAGTTCGGTATAGTGCTCCTGTGATGGTTTCGTTCGATTTCAATAGCTCATAATACACCACACCCAGCTGGTCCCACCAAATACAGAGCATGAGCTTGGCGCCGTGAATATTTGGTTTGGCCGTCGATGATGATGCATGGCCGGGGTAACCATATGATTTTTTGCGCTTCGGGTTATCGTAACGGATCCACTTTTCATCACCAGTGACAATGCGATGCAAAAAACCCTTCCGTTTTTGCCGTTCGAGCAGCAGTTCGCATGCAAAAAAACGGCGCTCGACGTCTCTCGGCTTCAGCTCATACGGCACCCAATGTCCTTGCTTTTGGATCATTCCGAGGGCTTTTATACGATGGGAAATGGCTTGTTGTGTCACTCCCAATGAATCTGCGAGCTCTTGTTGAGTTTGACACGAGTCTTCATTGAGTATTGCCTCCAATTCAGCATTCTCAAACTTTTTCACTTGGCCCGGCCGCTCTTTGTCCTCAACGTCAAAATCACCACTTCTAAACCGCACAAACCATCTCTCGCACGTTGAAACCGATGGAACATGACTCGGATAAGTCTCGGAGACCAATCGATTTGCTTCAGCAGCACTTTTCTTCAAATTAAAGAAGTAAATTAAAACTTCCCGCAAATGCTGTTTTGTTGGCACGAAACTCGACATATTGAGAGCTCAAAAAAACTATGAATTTGACACTGCGACAAATTGACACATACTGAAAATTAAAGCTATAAGACGTAGCTTTGACATGAACATAGTCACAGTACTGCCTGATGCGTATAGCGTTAGTAACGCCATCTGTTATCAATCCCGCATTTTCAATTTGTACCCCTGATATTTTTTTATGTTTTTTTTTATCTTGTCCCAATGTGTCCCAATTAACCGGAATCTAATGTAAATGAAATTTCGTTTTAGTACTAAATATATTCGTTTTTCCATGAGGCAGATCCTTTGTTTGTAAAAAGTAATCAGTAAAAGTAGATCTAACACTGTTTGCTTGTACGTGTCATACTAACGTACTTTGAATGTTTTCAAATAATGTAGAGCTTGCCGTATCGTCAAAGTTGTGTCTAAATCATGTTCACGGAAATTGTATAATACGATGCATGCTTTTACTATTTCTGTCATTAGACATGGTGAAACATCAATAGCCTTACGTAGGATTCTCCATTTTTCTGCTAAGATACCAAACGCACATCCCACGTATCTTCTTGCTCTTCTCAGGCGGTAGGTAAAAGCTGTTTTACTCATATCTAAGTAAATTTCGGTAAGAGTCGCAGTAAATTGTTATGCAGAGCAAATCCCACATCACCAATAAATACGAAAGGAAAAATCTTCCCATCTTCTAATAATAGTCTTGGTTTGGGTAGAGTATAAGTATAACACAGAGTTTTTCAAAATAGTTGAAAAAAAATTCTTTACCAAGATCCTATATCTATAAATCTGTATTCAGAATCAACAACTGCAAGTAGTACAATGGAAAGAGTCTTTATAATTAGAGTACATGGGCCCACTATAAGCAGGTTTTGATATTTTTGTATGTTTTCCATCAATTGCTAGTGCTACCTTCGACATAAGGAATTAAGCTTTTGGCGTTTTCAGATCATTTACAGATACTACATTATTCCATTATCGCAATTAATTCAACCTGAAAAACGCTGCAATAGTACGGGAGACAAAATAAGAGGTTCACATTTAGTTTCTCACAGAAAACACCACAACCAACCCTACCATCTATTTTTGAACTATTCGTGAAGAAAGTTCAAAAATTCAGGGTTCAACATCTCTTCACTCAGCCAGTCCTCTCTGGAGGGAATATCAGTATGAAACCTTTCCTCAAAAGATGGTAATAGAATCCTGTAATCAGTGGTACCAGGGATGTCTGTTACACAAAATAGATTTGAGCCTTATGGCTGTATTCGCTGCCATTTAAGTGCCCAGAATATCTAGAGGTTTGAGATGAAAAAAAAACATCCAATGCCTGAGAGGGTGTACTCCTAAGTGAACCACTAATACACAAGGTGGAAGTTCTCTGAATTTTCATCAGCAATTTTTGGTTAGCCATATTATTTAAGGCTGGCCATCAAACAACAATCCCATATAAAAGTATGGACCTTATCACTGAGGTATAGAGCCGGTATACAATATGGGTGCAAGACCCCATCGTTATCCAATAGCGTTTTTACAGGAGTACAGCGCTATAGTAGCTTTCTTATCAGTAAAGGTCAAGCTAATACCGTTTAAAGTAAGAGGATCAATCTGTTAAAGGTTATATTTCTTAGAGAAGAGGACCACCTTAGTTTTACGTGGATTAACATTTAGTCCACAACTATTGGCCCATTTAGAAAGAAGACCAAGCGCGCTTTGCATGCGCTCTTTTAAAGTACAAATGGGTTAGTACGCACTGATTCTTCATTTAAGCCGACCGCGAAGCCTTTCCGGTGTCTTCGATACCAGTATAAAAGTTCAACTAACTGTGAATCCAACACGAACGTCTATACTTAGAGTGATTGCCGTATGAAAACTGCGGCTTTTCTTACCCGAATACTGTAAAAAACGTGCAGTACAATGCCGTGTGAACCCAGCCTTAGAGTATAAAGGAAGATCGAGCTTATAAAAATACAACTAAATATGAATTTGGTTACCATAATAGAAAAAAATGCGGAGTTATAAGGTTGACTGGAAGACAATGATATAACCAAAATGCATTTGTATCGTTTACGCCCTGACATCCTTTACTGCAATAACTTATCCAGCAAAAAATCGGTTCATAACATTGATTCTCTTTACAAGAGTTTCATACATGTATCTTAACAATTTTCGCACGAACATGAAAACTATACGTGTTATACGCCGATAACTATGTTATTTCGTTCGACTAAGGTTAAATATTCGGACAATTATTAATGATTTATATTCTAAGGACTGTATCGAAAAGAAAGTATCCACAAAAAAAAGCAATTTTATACACAAAAAAACGATTTTAAGTATGTATTATAAAATGATGTTTTATCATAAAGCAGACTTCTAATTAGAAGATTGTATGTTTAAAATATTTGAGAAATTATTTTCTAAATACATAGCGAATTTTTAATTTGATGCCTTTACTTATATTCTGCACAGTAGTTTTATTGCTTTGTCTGGTTGCTTTGGACTAACTTTTTGAACTTTGTTAAATTTTCTGCTAGTTTACCATTATTATTCAAGTAACGCTTCGAAATTGCCCAATATCTTTCAATTGGTCAAAGTTCTGGTGAATTTGGCGGAGTTTATAGTTTTTCCACAAAAGTGATGCAGTGGATTTTTAACAGCTCCAAATTTATAATGGGCAGTTGCACGGTTTTAACATACATTTTTTTTTTTCACTTCGTTTCGGAACTTTTTGTTTCTTATATGTCTTCAAGTCACACGCCTTATTTTACCCGCTGGATCATTCCTATGCTAGTACCACCCACATAAATCTCTAACAGACATTGATTTGTTTTTGCGAATTTCACTCACAATTTTCGTTCTAATTTGGGATTGCTGGGACCT
This sequence comes from Tipula helvola, assembly GCA_963556165.1. Lineage (NCBI taxonomy): Eukaryota > Metazoa > Arthropoda > Insecta > Diptera > Tipulidae > Tipula > Tipula helvola. The sequence goes on from OY744483.1 coordinate 158,369,426, forward strand.
TGTTTTTGACCGTTTTTTTTCGGAAATCCTTTACCGTACCATGTTCCCCAGACTTATTAATTACTTTTCTCACTGCAGTTTTACTTATATTTTCGCGCTTTGCTAAATTTCTAAACGAAACACCGTTTTCAATGCAAAATTTGTGCAAAATTCGTTGACGCACTTCTTCTTCAATTCGTGGCATTATTACAACTGGGTAACAAATTATAAAAATCAAATGCAATATTTACCTACAAAAAGCTATTCTATCTAACGGCACTTTTCCGTTACAATAGAATTAGAGCAAGGCGAAGAAAACTAAATTTTTTTGTGGATACTTTCTTTTCGATACAGTCCTTAAGTGGAATCTGGGAGGAGTCCCGATCGTTATCGCATATTTTATTAAGGAATATGACAAAATGGAATATTTCAACATGACATACGGCACACTCCGGCATGTGGTACAAAACGGCATATATGTAAGTAGGTATTTTGTAATTAAATATACAAATTTATTTTAAAGTGAAATTAAATTTTATATTAAAAGTGAAAGAAAATTCTTTGATGACAAAAATCATTTTGAAATCGCATTTTCATCACACGTCGATTTTTATCATAAATGTGGTTTTGAAATATCGCTGGTGGCAATGCAACAGAAAGCATGTATCCACGTTTTTGAAATTTTTCAGGAACCAGATTCACCAAAATGAAGTAATAAAATTGAATATTTCTAAATTTTTTGAACGTTTTGATGTCCCAAGTTTAATTAAAAAGACCAGCAAACACTAATTTTTTTACCGATAAATCAATAAAACGATTTTAAGGAATTTTGTAGATAACACTTTTGCATCGTCGTCAGCGATATTCCGTTTTTAAACTTGTCTGTGTACCACCATAAACCATATTGAAAAATAGTTCCTTATTAGTAATACGGAATTATGATTACGGAGTAATAAACTCTTATTTATAAGTAACAGAAAACACAGAAATTTTAACAATGATTAAATTTCAAATTCATTTCACAATTTAAACAAACTTTTATCAACATTTGTTAAAAAAAGTCAAAAGTTCTTTTCTAAACTAAGGATGATTTTCCTTTCGGAAATATCGATTAATTAAAAAACGCTTATCTCTCAGATTATTGAAGTGTTTAAAATTAAAATTATCAATATTTTCGAGTCGGTAGGATAACTTAGCGAACCTCTAGTTTGCGAATCCATTTTATACTGCATAATGTATTACACAAATAAATTTGGGTACATTTAGTAGTGCTCCCACTACTCTCAATAACCAAAAAGTCACATAAAAAAAATTTGTTCTTAAAAAAATTACCACAACACTCTATTTAAAACTATTACATATCACACGTAATTGTAAATTATTGCCAAAAAAAGATTGCCATAAAATGTATTTTATTAAGACATGTTTCCTAAATAAATTAAAGTCATCGTACTTTTAAAAATTATTAACGATGGCTATCAAAATGATCATATAGTTTCATTCAAATCTTTGATCTACATCAACATATAAAATAATTATCGTCACAAAACACGTTTTTGAATTTTCACCAACAAAAATTAAAAATCAAATCAAATTTATAAAGTATCACAAACAAATTCTTTTAAATTGCGATAATAACATTAAATTGGCTTAAAATCTAAATTTAAAATTAAACCATTTTTTTTTTGTGTAGGATTTTTCACTTTTAAAAAAAAAAAAAAAAAAATTTATAAAACACACAATTTCTTAATTATTTAAAATAAAAAAAAAACTTACCATTGCGAAACCTGATAACAGTGCAGATGTTTTACTGGAAGCTTTTAATTTGGCACGTGATAATTGTAATTTCCGCCAAGACAGGTAACTTGGCGAATGTAAGTCTTCTCCCGATTGTGACATTATACTAGCTCTTGAACGTCGCTAATATAGAAATGAAAGTAGAAAATTAAATTTTAATTAAAATGCGAATAAAAAAAATAAAAAAAAACATTGTCTGTAGTTTTCTTACAGAATAAAAAAATAAAAAGAAGAAATAAAATATAACAAAAATAGAGATTTCTTTTCTTTTTTTTTTCTTGTGCTTAATTAAAATAAAAATTATTTAAAACAAGCTGAGAGATTGTTTGTAATTAAATAATTGTAAGAAGAATAAAACTTGTATTTATTACTAACATTATGCGGTTTTAATGGTATTGGAATATACTGATGTGGATTGTTTAGGCACAGATTTGAATGCGAGCATCGAAATTGCATATTTGGATTATTATTTTGTTTTTGTAGTTAATTCTTATTAGTATTTCTGTATATTTAGCATGAACTTGAGTATTGATCTTAAGGTGGTGTGTTGAATTTACATTTTTTTATCTTAACAAGAAACGTATTTTTGTAATCGATATAATTCTTTATCAATTGTGGTTTTTGTTTACAAGAACGATATTTTCTTAGATTTTTTTCACACACACACACACACGTTATCTTAATTATTTATTTAATTTGCGGTAATACATGTTCATAGTACATACATAATTCACAAATATTATTATTTTAAAATTATTTTGTTTGGATTAACGCGAACATAATATTTTTTTTTTATTTATTATTTATTTAATTAATTTGTTTTTATCCACAACAGAGGCTATTTATCTTGTGACAATTTGGAAAATAAACTGAAATATAAAAACTCGTGAAAATTCGTTGAAAGAATTTTATTTTATTTTATTACACAAAATAAAATAAAAAAAAAAAAATGTGTGTGCTACTAACAAGAGAAAAACAACCGAACAAGAATTTACAATTCCCCAATGACATTCTCCCCGTTTCACAGTTGTAGCTCATAGTCATTCTATACTCGTATGTGACGCCGCGCGACGTGTAATCAATGAATAAATGAATTTTGTACATTGATTTTCAACCTTTTAGTTCGCTAGATTAGATTTTGTATTATGTATATTATACGAGTTTTGTCATTTTGTGAGTTGAATACAAACTTTGTAATTAATTTTCGTTTTGTTAAATTAAAATTAAATAGCCATACTAATATAGTACATCAAAAACGAATTGATCACGATAGTGTTGTTGTAAAAATAATTACTAATAAGCGCGGTTTTAATGTACACAACCATCAAGTTTATGCCTGGTAAAATTTGAATGTCAATTCATTGCGAATATTGATTTATACATATCATTACATACTTTCAATGCAAACAATAAATTTTTAGTTTTATTGGTTTGATTGTGATGTAATTTTATATATATGTACATATGTAGATATCGCAGAAGAGGTTAAAAGATTAAATCAAAAACTGTCATTTTTTGTCTACGCGATTTTGACTTATCTGCGGTATAACTTGAAACGCTAATTGCGATATTTCATACTTAATGAATTCTTGAACTAGAGTTATCTAATCTCGATTGTAGTACAATAGTGGATTATCAATGTATGTACCCGAACCAAAAAGCAATCATTATAGAAATAATTAACAAGTTTGGGTCTGGTATGAAGAAAATCAAAATTGATTTTGATTCCCAAATTTTTGAAATGATTTATTGGTTTTAGCTTTCGGTTACGTTTCTGTTTACAACCCTGGGGTGACATTTTGTACCATCACTTTCGATTCGTTTTTGTACTCTAATTCGCTTTTTCTATAGCAAATTTATTTCATATAAAATAAAACAAATTTAACGGAAAAAAATAATAAAACATAAAAGGCGAAGGCATGTTTCTCGTTGCTCACTGGGTTTGTCAAATTATTCGCAATCATGCGATTGATATTCTTGTATTGAAGTTGAATTTCCTTATGATTTATCTTTTTGTGGCCCTTTGCAACTAGCCTTGCCTTGTAACAAATGATTGCGCCATTTGAATCCGTTTTAACTTTTAAGACCCATTTCGAATTGATGGTTTTGTCATTCGGTAGCTCAACTAGCTCTCAAATGCGATTGGCCTTTAACGATCGGTATTCCTCATTCATTACATTTTTCCAATGTTGATAATTTTCACCATCCATCGCTTCATCAACCGTATACGGTTCATCGATGTTGCTACATGCCACTTGTTTGCTCTCTCCGACCGTATCCGCTGGCTGAATCGAAGTATTTGTGGGATCAGTGCCACCAGAGCCATCATTGGATTATATAGTCGAATCACTAATGTTTGTTGCCCCGTATTTAGCAACCACATCAGTCAGCATCATGTTGATGCTTAACTTCAGTGTCATCTTCTCTACCATCGTCTATATCTATATCATGTAAAGCAGATAGATTCGTTTCCAAATTTGAAGAATTGAAGATCTCTGCTGTTGATCGCTCGGTTGGTGTCTGAATCATACCTTTGGTGCCTTCATTGTATCCGATGAAAATTAACTCACGCGATTTTATGTCAAATTTTTTTACGCATTTCATCCGGGATATGCATCATTACATTTGCATGAGATTCAAAAATTCTCAAGTGGCTCAAATTCGGCATTGACCCAGTTCAAATTTCGATCGGAATATTTTTTCCAAGAACAAGAGAGACAGAACGATTTTTTAAATTCATTGCAGCTCCAAACGCTTCGGCCCAAAACTTCTTCGGAAGATCAGCACCTTGTAACATGCACCTTGCACGTTCAGCCAAAGTACGAATCATTATCTCAGCAAGTCCATTTTGTTGTGGCGTATATAGTGTTGACGTTTGCTCTTCGATACCACTTGGCTTGAAAAACTTGTTGAACTGTTGATTACAAAATTCATTTCGGTTGTCTTCCGACATATGTTTTGAATTCACAAAACTTCCGGTATGCTTCATCTTTTAATCTTTTGAAATCATCGACCAAAACCAATGCATAGTGACCACCACCATGTCAAGCGTTTTCAGTTGACCCCGCTAATTCAGCATGAATCACCTCCAAAAATTGTTCTGCTCTTGAACGGTTAACGTGAGTGCTTCCCCTTCCAGCATGTAACAAAAAAATGTGATGAAATGCCGTCAACTGTGCCTGATTTCTTGTTCAAATCGATACCACGTTTCGGAACTGTCAGTTACTGCAACTGCGATATCGTTACATTGTTTCATACCATTTATCGATACAGGCCATCGATCATATTAGCCATCGCCACAAGGTTTCCTTTTTGTTTCGAATTTCTGCACGATCTGAAAAGAAATGAACCTCATTGCCACGACTTGTCATTTGACTTATAGAGAATAAATTCGCTGCCAGTTCCAAATTGCACAAAGCATCGCTGACATTTACCTGAATCGGTTCACCATTTACACCAGCTAATCATTCCACATTTCCGCTTGTTTCAATTTTCTTCTTTATTTTATTGGTCGCAGTAATATCAGAAATAAATGGTTTCTTCTTATTGAAAATCCAATTCGGTTTATGGTAAGATGTTGTGATGCGTCAGAATCACCCTTGTTGAAATTTCCCGATAAAAATACTGCACTGAAAGTTGCACCAGATTTGCCAAAAGAATCATTACCCTTTTGTTCAGTACATTCAGAGGATTTGTGGCCATATGTTTTGCGCTGTCCCTTTTTGTTGCTGTTGAGAAACGCATTTCATTATCTGTCAACGGTTATTCTTGCAACAATTTAGTTTTAATTACGTCACAGCTTAATTTCGTTTCAGTGTTATGAAGCGCCATTACCATCCGCGTGTACTGTTCAGTTAAAACGCGTATCAAAAATATCGCCAACCTTTTCGTTATTGACTGGGAAAGCAATGGTATTTATTTAATCGATGAGCCGCCGTAATAATAATAGAAACGTAGCCATCCATTGAATCACAATCTTCAAGTTTCATTCCCGTTAATTGTTTAACTAATGTGATACGTCGCGTACGGTCTTTATCTTCGAACGTCGTTTGCAATTTTCCCCATACTTCCTTGGCTATTGTTTCACCCTCTATACGTGAACGTAGTTACTTGGATATATTCTCAAAATGATAGCCGTTCGAGACTTTGTTATTTTATTATGATCCATTTCATTCACAGCTTTCCAATGATCAATATACCTACTCTAAGTATCTTTTCATGACGAATTTCCATATTGCATAATTTTCCCGGCCCTTTAGCTGCTCGACCGACCACAGAAAATTCAAACTTTTATCAGCCATTGTTTTTAGTTCACACAGAACTTTCTAATACAAATTACAGATAGTTTTCGTTAATAAACAACTTTTCCAAAATTCAAACTAATTAGAATTCTTATTTTCACTGATAATAAACACTTGGCTATTACCTGGGCTTAACCTGTAGTATTATAGCAAGTTTATTTCATATAAAATAAAACACAGTGAAATATGTTCGTGTTTTTAGATTCAATTAATTTAATGGAATGAAAAAAAAAAGTTTTACAAGAAAGAAATAAGGAAAAAGTCATTTTAAATGATTTACTATAACTTAAAGCATTATTAGTCCAGTCATTGACGGTAAAAATAGGTTAATACCTCCGAATTATTACGGACAATACCGATTAACGTGAAATTTGGACACTAAGTAGGAAATGGATCGAGCAAGGAAGAAAAGTTATATAGTGGCGATGTGTGCTTTTACCCTGGGGTGGATGCCACCCCTTCTGGGGGTGGAAATTAGTGCACTTAAAATAACCACAGAAATCGATAGAGGGATGAATTCTAAGCAAAAAATGGTGCATGAAGTTTTTTCGATAAATCAATATTTTTCGAGTTCTCGCAATTGAAAATGTTAATTTTTCCGAAAATTTCACCGAAAAACGCGATTGGTTTTTTTAACGATAACTTCTTTAATTTTTAAGAATTCTAATCGCTCCAAAAACCATTTTGCAGGAAATTTCAAGGGATATAAGGCCTGTAAAGTTTAACTACCTTAAACCCTTCGTTTTTGAGATTTTTGAGTTGAATATTATCCAAATATTATTTTTTTTGCATTTTTTTTTAACTTTAAAAATTCATTTAGTATCTGAAGAATATATTTCCAAAGTTTCAAGCCCAACAGAAAGTCCTAATAAAGGTCCCTAGAAAGTCACCGAAGTGATGGGAAGTAATGCGTTCTCTTCAAGAACGAAAACTTTAATCGAGTTTTTCTTGAAACGTGTTTTTTTGCGCGCCGTGGAATGTAACTCAAAAAGTAATGGACCAATCAACTTGAAATTTTGTACACATATTCTTTAGCTTATCGGCCTTTGCATAAACCTATTTCGTATAAATTGTTTAAACAAATATTGGTTTTAACGAATTGTTTATAAAGAAACACGTGTTTTTTTTTCTTTATGTCCTCTAATTTTCAATTTTATTTATTTTTTGCAACTTTTAGGTTCATGCAAAGCGGAATGAATTATTTTAATAAAAAAAAATTGTTTTGTTTATTTTAGTTAACTACAAGGACCTGGGCGTTCCACGGCGCAAACTTTAGTAGTCTAGTTCGAGCACCTCTTACGCCGCCATTTTGGCTTTTTTTACACTCATAAAAAAAAAAATTTCTATTCATTTAAACGTCAATATTATTATGCAATTTGTTTCATTGCAATAAATGCTCTCAATTTTTTGTAAAAAATTATTGAAAAACCAGTTGTCTGGAGGAGGTTCCCTCCTTAAAGGGCTCGAGGAACCTGGTCCTAGCACTCAAATGGGAACTTAAAACGGTGATATCTCAATTTATTTTTATCCCAGAGAAATAATAAAAATATAACAAAATTTTCTGCAAGAAAACCTTAATTTTTGTACTGTGCGTTTTGTACGTATCTTCTTTAGTTTGTGAGTTATTATGGAAAAGGGGATTTTTTTTTAAAAATTTCAAAAATCATTTCAAAATTGAATCAAACCCTTTTTCAAAGCTAGGCATTCTTAACCGTTCAAACTTCTAGAACCTATTGTTAGTACCTAAATAAATTACATTGTAAATGGATTACATTTAATTTGAATTTTTGCGGTTAAGCCATTTGATTCATTGCTGATTTTTCTCCGAAAAAACGAGATAACCATTTTATTTTTATCATAACTCCAAAAGTTTTTATGCTAACGACTTTTACTAGAACCCATTTTGAAGGTTCTTTAAGTTCTATAAAAAAGGCCGAACAAGTTGTCCTCCAAAAATCCGTCGTTTTTCCGTTAATTAACGTTTTAAGGTTCGAATTTGGTTTTCGGCGAACAAACAGTCACCTTGAACAAGCCACAACTCTAATGTTTCTAAACCTTCTAATGTTTTCGAGTTATTCGTGGAAATCGCTATAAAACATGCATTGGTTAGATGAAAAATCAACCTTTTCAATTGCGAATAACTCGAAAAATATTAATTTATTGAAAAAACTTCATATAACATTTTTCGCTTAGAATTCACCCCTATATCGATTTCTGTGGTCATTTTCAGTGTACTAATTTCCACCCCAAGCAGGCGTAGCATCCACCCCCAGGGTAAAAGCACACATCGGCACTATATAACTTTTGTTTCTTGATCCATTCCCTACTTATTGTCAAAATTTCACGTCAATCGGTCTTGTCCGGAAGAAGGCATGAATCAAGTTTCAACGGTCCAGAAGGATTTATAGCGAATGATGGATGAATAGGTTTAATATTTATGAATAGACTCAAAATGGTTCGTAGCCATACCATTTTTTAAAAATGTATCCTCCAACTCATTGAAACCATTTTGAGCTTGTAACTTTGGCCAGACCTACGGACCTACCGAGTTATTACGCATGAGGTGCTACTTGACCATATGTCATTCGTCAACTTACTAGCTTCCTCCTGAAGCAGCAGTTTACATACCGCAAGAGGCATTTCAATATCCATAATTCATATATTATGGATGGATAACAAAATTTAAAAAACGGATTGGCATCCGTCATCCTGATTAACAATATTAGGAGAAAAACTTTCTTGTAATTGTAACACCAAAATTTTTCCAATTGTTGAAAATTTTCAAAAAAATTATTCAAGAAAATTCCTTTTTGCCAGAACAAATTTAGAATTATGAAGAAGCCGCGCTATTATTTAAAGGGTTGCAGAAGAAGACAAACGATTCTCGTGAGGAAAAATCTCACAAAACAGATCACAAAACTTTTGTCTTAGTTAAGACCCATTTCGTATACTAGAAGTAATCTTATCGGTCATTGGTCTTAAAAATAGTCTTATGTAAGACCGACAATTTTGATGGTCTTAATGGTCTTTATTTGACATTTCTCTTGCAACAAAGTAATGTCGCTTTTACAACAAAATGCCATCATAAAATTTATGTATCCGCATAAATTCATTTAAATGTGTTTGTTTATATATTTTCTACAAATTATCTAAAAAAGGTTGGCAAAAGACTTTTCTTTACAAAGAATGGTTCTCTAATTGTTTCGATCCTCAAGTTACTGCACATATAACATCAAAAGGACTACCAGCAAAAATATTATTACCTACTTCCGAACAATGCTACATGTCGTTATTTAAGTATTAGTGTTCTATGGTGGTTTTGTGGCCTATTAGAGGAGGGGGGGGGGGCAGGGGGGGGCATAGTTGTGTAGATTAATCTACCAACTCCGTAACCTTCCAGTAGAGTGCGCACTGCGCATCACGTGAGTTGTTCTGGTCATGTATTAGGCAGCTGCATAATGGGTACAATTGTGTAAGAGATAACCTGTTCACAATTCACAAATGTACATGCTCCCTCCTCGGGGCAAACACTAATAACTAAGGTCATTTGGCACAGGCTAAAGTACGGCGCAAAAGGAGAAATCCTTGACAAAAAACCCTAATCTAAGGTGGAATAGCATATGCTGATGGATGAATTGCTGGTTAATAGGTTAATCAGTCTAAATATGCGGACTCTGGATAGCAGGCACCCTCCAGTTTTATTTAGCCTTCCTGTAATATAGCTGGGTGACCTACAGGCGACTTTGCATTGCCAGCAACTCGTACGAGTAAAATCAAAACGGTAGACCGGGCAGGAGTAGGAATATACGGGAGTGGGACTGCCTACTCGATGTCCTTGGGTCACAATGCTACCGTCTTTCTAGCAGAAGTAAATGCTATAGTAAACATCTAGGAGGGAGACCAATGAGCCCAGATAGTATGTATCGCGTACCAGCCGGCAGTATTATCAGGTTCATTAAGATCGTGAATATTGACTGGACGGATAATTAAGCAGGGTCCAAGCACGTCGCTGAACGCCCACATGGTTCTTCAACAATAATAATACATAATTTGGTGAAAACGGAAATACCGTTCTTGTCGCTCGTTCCCAATGTGTACCGACGAAACCAGTTTATTTCTTGCCTAACCTCAAATACCAAGATTACCTTATTATTAAAGAAAATCAAGAATAAAATTATAAACTCTCATCTAATATCCAAAATTGGAAAACTGTCCTTAATATTTTTCACAGCGATATTCACGGTAAACTGACAAAATTTTCCATGAACACACTGATTAAAAATAAAAGGATAACGGTGTCTTATTTTGTGTTGTGCTGCCTTTAAAATTGCGTTAACTTACTTTTATTTTTAAATTGTAAACATTAGTTAACCTCATTTGTAATATAATATTTATTATCTAGTGCCTCTATTATTTTTCACATCACCGTATATTTTCGTACCTTGTTGGGTTGGAGATTGATTTGGGCGATGTTTGAAGTTGAGTTGAGGGCTGAGTTTGTGATCGAGTTGGGGTTGCTTTGGGATTTGAATCAGTCGGTCAATTGAGGATTTACTTGAGGTTGTGTTGAAATTTGAGTTGGAACGCCCAGTGGTTGTATTGAGGGTTGAATTGTGGTCAAGCATGGTATTGAGTTGTCGTCGAGCAGGGTATTGAGTTGAGGTTGAGCAGAATAGTTGGGTAATTATTTGGAGTTTGAATTGGAGGTTAGAATAAGTTGAGTTAATGTACAAATAGAGTTTTCGAAACTTTTTGTTTGTGGGATTGAGTTGAGCGTTGAGTTAGGAGTTGAGTTGAGGTTCGCGTAGGGGGTTCAGTTGAAGGTCGAGTAGGGGTTGAATTGAATGTTGAGTTGAGTTTGAGGGTCGTTGTAGCTGAGTTGAGGTTGAGTTGGTTCAGTAGGGGTTGAATGAGGGGTTCAGATGAGGATTATTTTCGAGGAAGAATCCTCAGATTTAGTTGGAACATAAATTGAGTTGATTTGAGCTGACTTCATATTCGTGTGTAGTTTGCGAAATTGTTAAGTTTTGGTTCGAGCTGCTGTTGAGTTGATGTTGATTTAGGGTTGAGTTAAGGTAGCGCAAGGGATTCAGTTGGTTTGAGTTCATGTACGCATCTAGTTTTTCGGATCGCGTTGGTTTCTGAATTGAGTTAGGTGTTGAGTTTGGGGTTCAAGTTGGGGATTGTCATGAGGTTTGAGTGAGGGTTAAGCTGGAGGTTCAGTTGGGACCGAGTAAGGGTTGAGATTTAAATAAGAGATTGATTGACTATACTGTCCCGTCACTATTTTTTGATACAAACTTCCGGACTAGGATCCCATCTAGAGAGGACTGGATGATGGATGCAATTTTGGAACCAGGAGTTTTAAACTTCTTCACTGATGGTTCAGAACGGGATGGAAAATTCGAGGCTGGGGTGTTCTGTGAGGAACTTAACTTAAGCCTCTCCTTCTGTCTCCCCGACTATTGTAGCATTTTTCAAGCTGAAGCAACTTCGATAAAGGAAGTCGTGAACTGGTTGAGGTATAATGTAATATCGACTTGTGATATTCGCATATATACGGACAGTCAGGCTGCCATTAAAGCACTTCAATCACACCTCCTCACGTCGAAAGTAGTCCAGAACTGTCTCTCGTCTCTTAACGAGATGACAGACCTGGGGTGCGATTCCGGTTCAGTGATAAAATGATATGATAAATTTGAATCGGTGTAAACAAAGCAAAAAGCAGAATTTATTGTTTTTCGTATTATGCCTACTTTGAAATTTAAAAGTTTGAATTTTATCAAGAAGTAGAGCAAAGGCAAAATAATTATTCATTATGCTAGGTTTACAGCGACACACGACACTATAATATTGTATGAAGTATTCTACACTATAAGCTGCAGTTGCTATATTTATGTCATTCAATAGATGAGCGGTAAATTCAGACATTGCTTCTACGAATCTATTTACGATACCTTACCTTATTACTAATAAATTACACCGAAACAATAAATATAGAGACATACAAAGCATCAACACAAAAAGATGATAAAATCATAATAAAGTTATTTATCTGATACTCACTTATTATGCTAGTGCATATATACACAGCAGTATGTTCTCTTTGCTTCTCCCAATACAAACATTGTGAAAGAGTTTGTATAGTTTGCGACAAATGAATGATGAAGTACCAAAATGTTTTTGAAGGTTGGCCCCCGATGATGGCTTTTATCCTTGGTATTTACGTCTGAGCGCTATCAAAACCAACCTCATCAGCGAAATAGTCACAAAAGTTTGATTTGATTGGATTAGAGCTCGAATGTAAATACATAGAACTAGGCCCTCTAGGGTAACAAAACCTTTCTCATAAACCAATTTTTTTCTTGTGCTGTCGTCCGATTTGTAGTGGACATTCGATCTAAATTAAATAACCTGATAGTTTGGAATTCCTTATTCAAATAAATTATAATATTAAAAATTTGCAACTCCGAAAAATGGATCTCGATATTCTTTCAAAGGATGCTTAACGTCGTTATCGGATTATATTCAACTGATGGGTTTGTTAAAAAATCCCAATATTCTTTTAATTTTTCAGAAAGCATTTCAGAAGATAAAGGTGGTAATACCACAGAATATAATATATATACAATTAATTATGTATAGTATAAGCGACATTGCACCGGCCAAAAACAGTTTGGCTCCTACCTGTTTTTCACGTGTCGAACGAGAATTATTTTTCGAATTCCAAACACTCAGTTCGCTTAACAACAATTTAATATTGACGAATCTGAAAAAATTAAATCGAAATTCTTTCACACAAAACCCGCATTATGTACTATAATGTAAGGCCAATAAACCTAACATTAATTCTTCTGAAGAATTCTTAAATACTTTATAAAACCATGCTAATCAGATCACAGCACCACAAGCTAAATTAATAAGACGTTGTATTATTTTTATTTTGCAAAATATTTCTTTATAGTTTCTTTAAAATGTGTTAAGACTTTTTAAATTTCCTAGAGTAGATTTTCCGTTAATTTTGAATTTGCAGTTGCTCAATTACACAAATTATTTAGATCCTAAAAAGTTACTGAGAGAAAAACGTTTGTAGGTACACAATATCCCAATGCAAACACATATTTGTTACATCACCTTTCTTAAGAAATAATTTATTTGGAAACTAATTAAAAATTTTCTACATACTATATTTCCGTGACCATTTTTGTATGCGTACAAATTTTATCATTGGCGACAAAAATTTTCATCGACAAAAACCAGTCTGATAAATTTATTGAATTTTTTTGAAATTCATCATAAATTTATCATTCGTCGCTTACTTGCAATCGCAAAACACAGTGTATAACAATGATATAATTTTATCAGATTTCATTATCATCGAACCAGAATCGCATCCTAGTGCAATAAGGCATGAATAATTTTGTTTTGTGCAATGAAAAAAATTAAAACGGATGACTAGATTAAAATGAAAAGTTTTTTTATCATTTAAAATTATCACTGAACCAGAACCGCACCCCAGGGCCCTATTGCACCAACTATGATACTTATCACTTATTACTTATCAACTTATCATAATTTTTGATAATTTTCTGTTGCACCAAATTGAAATTTGATAAGTATTTTATTGAGTTATAATAAGTGATAAGCACTCACTTATCAAAATTAAGTTGCACCAATTCGCGAAATGATAAATGATAAGTAATATTTGGACAAGTGGTAAGTTTGAGGTTTTTGATAAGTTTTTCGTAGTTCTGTTGCACCAAAAGTTTTAACTTATCAATAATCGAATATTTTAATGATAATTATCAAAAATATCCATAAGAAAAATTTCACTACTCAAATTAATTGATAAGAGCTACAAATTGTAGTGGCACGACGGAAGTCTGTTAAAAACGTTTTTTCCCCTGGTATATGACCAATTAGGAAGGAACTTGGCCATTTCTTTTCTAATTTTGATGAAATTCAGCATGTACGATGAAAAAGGGATTCTAAGATGATTTTTAGATGAAGTTCTGGAATATGGTCAAGTTCCATCATAATTTGCCATATTCCAGATCTAAAAATCATTTAAGAATCCCATTTCCATCGCGTGCATGCTTAATTTCATCAAAATCGGATAAGAAATGGTCAAGTTCCATCCTACTTGGCCATATTCCAGAATTTCATCTAAAAATCATTTTAGAATCCCATTTTCATTGTACCTGTCGAGTTTCATCCTAATCGGTTGATAAATAGCCAAGTTCCATCCTACTTGGCCACATTCCAGAACTTCATCTAAAAATCATTTTAGAATCCCATTTTCATTGTACCTGTCGAGTTTCAACGTAATCGGTTGATAAATAGCGAAGTTTCATCCTACTCAAGGATCATTACAACTTATCATAAAAATTTGATAATTTGTCATTTGATAAGTTATAGACATTCTATGTGCAACGCTTATCAGTTATCATTATCCAAATTTGATAAGTTTTTAAATTGATAAGTGAGTGAGATTTTTTTACTTTTGGTAAAACACTTATCACTTATCATAATCAAAAAAACGAACTTATGATAAGTAATAATAAGTGATAAGTAGTTGGTGCAATAGGGCCCAGAGCGCCTATTCTTGAAATTCGCCGAAAAAAGTCGCCGGTGACTTTGGTATAAAACAATTTAAATTTTCGACTGAAATGACGTATTTCACTATTGACGATTGGAGCGTCTCGGATTCCATCTAGTGGATTTTCTTTTAACTGGGCCAACGCAGTTTTCTGGCATGTTTTTGATAGTAAATAAATAATAATCAAACAGGCATTGAGAAATAAGTCATGATTTGTTATTAAATTGTATCTGTTATTTTTTACGGTTTTTGCGATCTTTATAAAGTGTAAGCCTCAACTTAATATATTTTTGGAACATTTCCATTTTTAAAATTTATTGCTAACTAAAAATATTACCTGATTTTGGATGAATATTGTGCTTCAAAACAAAACAAAAATAAACTGACAAATTGTTATAAATTCACACGTCACATTTCGGCGTTGGGCCAATTATGTTTTGTCCCGCTAGAGGCGCATTTCGTACTTTTACAATCGTCAATAAAATTATAGGCGACTTTTTCGGGTGAATTTCAAGAATACGGGCCCAGTTCAACATTCATATAATGGGCATGTTTTTTTTATATCGAAGTAATCTGAGAAATAATTTAACTGTCAAAATACAGATATGCGTTTTTTTAGTATCCGAGGAAAAATGTATTTCTCTGTGTCGTTTCTTTTACGCTCGGATAATTTTAAAATTGAATCTTTTTTCCCTGAAAAAAAGTTCAGATTGTTATTTGACAGACATTTATTTTAAACAAAAAGAACACGATAATATTTATTTGGCAATCTTAAACTGACGTTTAATTTCTACGACGCTAACAAAATCATCATTTATTTTTCTCGGATACATCAGAGAAAATATTTATCGAATTTCTCCGATATATTATCTATCTGTTCTCTCTTATTTCTCCGAGATTAAAAAAAAAAACACGTGCCAGGACAGGGAACATAAAAGCCGATGAACTGGCTCGATGTGGTACAACGGACCACATTTCAAAAAGCAGAAAGGATATTGAAATGCCTCTTGCGGTATGTAAATTGCTGTTTCAGGAGGAAGATAGTAAGTTGACGAATGACAGATGGTCAAGTAGCACCTCATGCGTAATAACTCGGCAGGTCTGGCCAAACTTGGATTTGGCGAGATCCAAACAGCTGATCTCACTTCAGCGGAGTCAGATCAGTGTGGTTGTTGGAGTGATTACGGGGCACTGTCTCATAGGCAGGCATGCGGGTAGACTTGGTTTCTTCTCACATGACTACTGTCGTAGTTGCGAGGACGAAGAGGAGGAAGAGACAGTACTTCATCTTCTTTGCACATGTCCTCGTCTGGCACGAAACAGACTAAAGTTTCTAGGGGCACCCCTCTTCAATGACCTGACGGACCCTAGTATGATGAACTTCAGGAGTATCCAGCGCTTCGTAACAAGCTCAAAATGGTTTCAATAAGTTGGAGGATACATTTTTAAATTGTGGTATGGCTACATACTGTTTTGTGTATAAGCCTGGTCCTAGACTCCTAGTGGACCGCCACCTAAACCTAACCTAGGGATTGATTTAAGAGTTGATTTGACTTGAGATGATTCCACGTAAGCACGACATTTTCCAAACCGAATCACTTCGTGAGGTTTCAGCTCTTCATATTTTTTAACGTTGCATATTTATTTTTTTAAATGGAAATCTGAACATTTAAAGGAGTTTTAAATTACATAATTTTTTTAAATTTACAAATTAAAATTAATCCTGCCCTTCAAAGGTTTCATAATTTTTCATGTTCTCTCTTCACTGAGAGATTGGTTACGGTTACTTCTTGACTGTATTAAAATCACAAAATAATTTGATGCGTCTGCGTTGAGATCCTCCTCAAAATCATATCAATCGTACCCAAATAATGTTTCTTGACTTTTGAATAGTTTGAATTTTCTAATAGTTTTAAAATTTTT
Source organism: Tipula helvola (assembly GCA_963556165.1). Classification (NCBI taxonomy): domain Eukaryota; kingdom Metazoa; phylum Arthropoda; class Insecta; order Diptera; family Tipulidae; genus Tipula; species Tipula helvola. The sequence goes on from OY744483.1 coordinate 158,386,025, forward strand.
AGTAAACCCAATGTCAAACAAGGTCATTATTATTTATATACATAAGTATATGGGATTAATTTGTGTAAAACCAAAAACAATTCTATTAACACAAAAAATCGATGTTTACCTTAGTAAATGTTTCACCCGGGAATTTACCCGCATTGTTGTACGATACAATTTTTTTTGCATTAATGAACTCAAACAATTAGGTAACTATTTTGTGATTGGAGTTTACAAATTTTTAATTAATTTATTAGGTGTATGCATACATTTATTAAGAAATTCAAACACATACATATATGTATATAAGATTAAAAATAATATATTCAATTAAAGTAGTTTCCATTTGCTTTAACAATTTCTTGCCAACATTCGGCAACAAATAAATCCCAGAGTGATAGAAGCTTGCTGGTCTTAAAAAATGAACCTATCCATTTTTGTACTTCGACGAAATTGTTGAAATGCTAACCAGACAAACTGTGTTGCATTGACCAGAACAGGTGGTAATCGGAAGGCGCAATGTCTGACGAGTACGCACGGTGTGGTACTGCTTCGCAGCCTAGTTCCAATACCTTATTTCGTTTTGACCAGTGTTTAAATTCATTTTTCGTTCCCTTCTTTAATTTCTGTTTGCGAAAGGAAATAAAAAATCTTTTTTTTTTGTTTCTTTCTAAACTATGTGTTTTATATGAGGAGAGATATTTTACTTTTTGGATTTCGTTCCTGGGCCCGTATTCTTGAAATTCGATCAAAAAAAGTCACCGGTGACTTTCTAGTGAAATATGTCATTTCAGTCGAAAATTTAAATTGTGTTATACCAAAGTTACCGACGAACTTTTTCGGTGAATTTCAAGAATACGGGCCCCGGGGAAAGAAACAAAAAAAATTTTTTTTTTGGTGTTCTTCCGCAAAGAGAGAAAAAAAGAGTAAAGAAGGGAACGAAAAATGAATTTAAACACTGGTTTTGACTCATATTTCGGCTGCTTCTACGTCAGAATTGAGGCTATTTTTTTTAGTTGCGCGATATATCGATTCGCAGTAACTTTTTGACCTGGTTGTAGCAATTCATAGTACACAAAGCAGATCCTTTTTTGTATGGATGTTTAGCTTTGCAGTTGAGGTGATCGGCTCTTCCGGACTTACCCAATGTTTTATCATTTTTGGGTTATCGTAAACTATCCACTTTTCATCATCGGTAATGATTTGCCACAAAAAACTCTAGTAATTGAAATGGAAATTAAATCGAACTATCAAGGCCTTAAGATTTGCTTTGCGGGAAGAAGAAAACCAGAGCGTCCAGTACTATTTAAGTGATCTCTCGGCAATCGAGAGGTCAGATTATTCTTTGTGGAAGGCAACAAAAATTTTAAAAAGGCCAACAAATTCAAATCCTCCGATTAGACTACCAACTGGAAATTGGGCGAGAAGTGATGAAGAAAAAGCAAATGCTTTAACAGTATTCGCACCACACGAAGAAAATAATAATTTCGTGCTACCCCAGTAAATGGAGATGGTTTTTCCTACAAACCTATAAAGTATAATTGGAAGAAAGTTAAGAATACAATTAAAAATTGCATAAGCCCGAAAAATGCACCAGGACATGATCTCATTACTGGAAAAATGATAAGGGAATTGCCAGACAAATGCATAAAACTAATAACATTCATATTCAACGTGATCCTCACAATGATACATAAACCTGAAAAAAATGAAACGCAGATCTCATCATATCGTCCAATAAGCATGCTGCCCACAATCTCAAAGCTCTTTGAAAAAATGTTACTAACAAAATTGAAACCAATATTAGAAGAACGGCGCGTTATTCCAGACCATCAATTTGGGTTCCGAAACCAACATGGTACCACAGAGCAAGTATACAGAATTATAAATGCAGAATTATACCTTCGAGGAAGAAATATTGTTCTGCTGCCTTCTTGGATATCGCTCAAGCCTTTGATAAAGTTTGGCACGATGGACTAATATACAAAATTAAAGAGCTTCTACCGAAGAAATTTCATTCAGTTTTGGGAAACTACCTTATTCAAAGGTAATGCATGGTCAAACAAAATAGCGTATATTCGAAATAGTAATATACATGACGACCTTGGGATTAAAACCATTAAAGAATCCAGTTCTAAATATTATTCAAAACTAGAAGCGCATCCCAACGAATTGGCCAGGACTATATTAAAACAGCCACGATTTAGGCGACTGAAAAGAATAGATCCACTCGGACTGATGAACCTGTGAACCTGTAAATTTATTAAATGTTTATGTTATACATATAAGTATAATCAAAGATCATAGTATATTAGAGATGAGTCATTCAGTACAAAAAATAAAAAAGACTGGAGAACCCTCCCATTTCTTTATATAGGGTATCTTTGCATTATATGTAGTACCCTATATTGTACCCTATATTTTGCATCGGGGGGACCCTATTTTTGCCTCATATTTTTGTACTGAATGAATCATCTTTAATATGGGATTATCTTTGGTATACACCACATAGCACTAACAATAAGTATTAACATTGGTTAAGACTTAAAATATGTAATAATTTTAGCTTAAGATTTGATTACTTCTTGTTAGTTTTTTATGTAGAAAGATTCAAGAATAAAGCCATTGGCAGCATTTTGGCAGCACAGAAATATTTCTTACAGTTATGAGCGTGCAGACCACCACACGAATTTATGCATATACCTAATATTGAGTTAATATTCCGAAAATTGTAAGAAAATTAAAGGCCAATTTTGAGCAGATAAGCCTATGCTATGTCTATAAAAAAAATCATTCCTCTAATCAGGAGTGTACATAATATGTATTTTAATATTACCAAATTGTTTGCATTAATTTGAATTAAATAATTGATTTTTAGGCACACCGGGGTGGTTTGTCGTCTATTGGAGGGGGAGAGGGGGGCAAAGTTGAGTAATCTACCAGCTCCGTAACCTTCCAGTAGGGTGCGCATCACGCGAGCTGTTCTGGTCATGTATTAGGCAGCTGCGTGATGGATACAATTGTGTAAGGGGCAACCTGATCACAATTCGCAAGGGTATGTGTTGCCTGCTCAGGGCAACCACTGGTAACTGAAACCATTAGGCAGAATGTGGCCTTTTGGTACCGGCTAAAGTACGGCGCTAAAAGAGAAAATCTTGACAAAAAACCCTAATCTAAGATGGAACAGCATATGCCGAAGGATGAATGGCTGATAGGTTAATCAGTACAAAGCATGCGGACTCTGAATACCAGGCACCCTCCAGTTTTATTTAGTCTTCCTGTAGTAAGCTGGGTGACCTACAGGTGACGTTCCATTCACAGCAACTCGTTTGAGTAAAATCAAAAGGAAGTCGTGACAGGTCTATGAATATACGGGAGTGCGATTGCCTTCTCGAAATCTTTGCTAACCAATGCTACCGTATTTCTAGTAGAAGTACTTGGTACAATAAACATCTAGGAGGGAGAGCAATGAGCCCAGATAGTATGTATCACGAACCGGCCGGCAGTATTATCAGGTTCGTTAAGAGCCTGAATATTGACTGGACGGATAATTAAGCAGGGCTTGGAAGCACAAAAGATCTTTTAGGTCGCAGTGCGAAGTGGCTAAACACCCACAGGCTTTTCTGCAATTGCATGAGTTTTCAAATTTCAATTTAACTGTTATCTGATTCATTTAGCCTGGTAAAACTGTAAAAGTATATAATTATGTACATTATGTTTATAGCTACATATTAGATAATTATAAAAATCCTCAAAAACTGGTGTTTCCATTTAATTTTAATTTGATATCTTTATCTACCATATGAAATCATCAATTGTTATATGTACAATCGAACTTTGTAACGAATCTCGTCAAGTCCCTAAATTAATGTGATCTATGGAGTGGGTTCATCTTGATTGAAATTTTGCTGAATATTTTGCTTTTAATTTATTTCAGATCAATTCATGCTAATCAATATCTTCATATTTGTTAGCGGTGGAGTCATTTATTATGACTTGCAACTTAAGAATGAAGTCACAATACAGCCGAGTAATCAAGATGATTTTAAATAAAATACCGCTGGATTTCTTAAATAAAGTAAATACGTACATACCAATAGAATAATACAAGACGCGAAACACACAAAAAAAGCAATCCTATAAGATACCACAAACAAAGGGTGGGCGGACGAACCACTTTACGATAGAAAAAACCTAATATTCAATTTACTATCAAACTTCCCTACAATCTCATTGTGTACATTTCAAAATACATAAATTGATATAAATAGTTAATAGTAATAATTATAATTAGGTAGTTTAAATCAAAATTAGCTATAATTAAAATTTGGTTTGATTAATTTGGAATTGTTTTAAATTGAATACCACACCACAGTAGATGTCGTCAATTCAATTTGGTTCTGGGATATCCATTTAATATTTTGATTACCTTAATGACCGGTTTTGAGTGACGGTTAAGATCGTCCATCGTTTACTTACGAAAAAAGCATTAACGACTAGATGTTAATTAATGACAACATCGAAATTATTAGTTAGTAACATCTTACCTCGTATAAGTACCTCATACGGTACCAATTTGGAGATTATTGATTGTCCAAACATGGAAGCACGAATAATAATATGTACATATTGAAATTTTTTACCAAACAAGCAAAATATAATTAGACGAAATAAAATCAGTCATAAACATTTCACGAACTGTATGTTTATTAGCTGGGGCAATAAAATGTATGACAAAATATTGATAAACTTGGAATGAATCAAGGGCGCTAATTAAATTTACACTTCGTGTGAGGGGCAAACGCAGAATATAGAATTCTTTCTCGTTATTGTTTCTCAGACCGTCAAAATTGTAAGGTATGTACTAACAAAATATCTAAGAATAGAAACGTACATGATCGATGGTGGTGGCAATTAATCTTAATCCAATCCAAATAAACAACAAAGGTTTCAACAACCTGTTACAAAGAGAAATTTAAAATTCCCCGTTTATATCGAGAGAAATTTGTATTTCTTATTTGTATGTTATCCATAAGTGATGTGTGTACGTTGATTATTGTAAATAAATAGTACAAACAATCAATTTCGCGGCCATGGAAATTTAACATTCTGCTTTTGTTTGTAATGAGACGAGAGAAAAGTGATGATGAAGACAAAAAAGTAAATTAAATAAAATTCATACACTACACATAGGCTAGATAATACAAAAGATAAATTTCTTAAATAAAAAAACATATTTTAAAGCTTTTTTGCACTTACCTTAGGCTGTTGAAATGGTTGAAAACTGCTATTAAGATTATTGTTGATTATGGTGTTGTTATTATTACGATTTTGTAAACTTGGTGGACTGGAATGTTGTAAATAATTATGACTGTGAAAATTACTCTGCTTCAATGATATACCATTTATATGTTGAACCGATTGAGTTTTTGGATTATATGTTGAACCCAATGTGGCCAAAACTGTATCTAAACCAGCTGTGCTAGTCGACCATACAGTCGACGACATTATAGCGGCAAACCTGAAAGTGTAATTTATCCATTTTTGTAGATATTATATTTAAAACAACACTTATATATATATATATATATAGGCTCTTAAGCCTATTATTTAAATAAAAATAAATTGTAAAAATAATTCGGATTATAATAAAACACAACAAAATTTCATTTAAAAATTAATCAGCCGAAATCAGCGAATTTATATATAGAAAACGCGACAAAAATCGTAAAACTAGCTACATGATTGAGTGTTTTGAAAATATAAATGTGCAAAATTTATGACATTTCATTCTCCTCTCGGTAACGCGACAACAACAACAACATTCCAAAACAAATCATTCGATTTTGTTTTCGTTCGTTTTTACGTTATTTTTATCATTTTTTGTTTGTATTTTCGTAATTCCGTTATAACGAAAATTAAATATGATGCTGGATGGTAGATGGCATTATACCTTAAATTTATGTAAATGTTTTGTCGATGATTTGTACGGTCAGTATTTTAAAAAACATGTGCATTTGAAAAATCGGTTGAATAATAATTTATTTCGAAAAAAAATAAATATTTTGATGCTTACTAGCAGAGCCTGCTGTATAAATAAGACCCTCCAGTATCGATTGTATTTTCTACTAAGCTTAAAATAAGGTACATACAATTTACTATGGAAACCATATTATGGGGAAACGATTATTTTCATTTACAGTTTTAGTTTATTAGAAATGTGAGCTTTTGCTTTCTTTTTATATGAAAATGTTCATAAAACGTATAATTTTATTTGATTAAAAAAATCGAGTCATGAAAATGTTTATTTCTTAGTCAAAATCGTTATGAAAATAAGGTATTTTTGATATTTTCAATATTGTTGCTTTTGTAATATACGTCATAAAGATAACTCGTTCTGTGGTCTATAGTTAAAAGGGCATAATTCGAGTTATGCCCTGTTTTACTTTATTAAATATTTGCGCAAATTTCATTGGTAATATTGGGTTGTTCGAAAAGTAATTTCGTTTTTTCCCAACAGATGACTTAATTGTATTTTTTCACAACTAACTTCACACTTAAGCTGCATAATCATATGTATTTTGACAGCTGACATGTGAAAAAATTCGATTGATTCTGCACGGTAGTTTTTGGTTGATACTCTTTTAAATATGGAAAGTGAAAAACAGCATTTTCGGCATGTTTTACTTTTTTACTATAGAAAAGATAAAAATGCTGGTCAAGCAAGAAAAAAATTATCTGATGTGTATGGAGAAGATGTGTTAAGTGAGCGCCAGTACCAAAACTGGTTTGGAAAATTTCGATTCAGCAATTTTGATCTCGAAAGTGCACGACGTTCTGGAAGGACAGTTGAAGCTCTTGAAGACACAATAAAGGCATTAATTGATGCAAACTGGTGAATAACAACTCGTGAGATCGCTGAGAGATAAGCTCGACATATGGGTTCCTCATCTTCTTACAGAAAAATATTTGTGCCGTTGCATTGACGTTTGTGGTTTGCTTCTCAAACGCCATGTAAATGGTGAATTGAAAGAAATCTCCATTTTTCAAGCGTATCATCACTGGGGACGAGAAATGGGTTGTCTACAACAATGTTAAGCGCAAAAGATCCTGGAGTAGAAAAGATGCACCGGCTCAAAGCACTTCGAAAGCCAATATTCATCAAAAAAAGATTATGCTATCTGTTTGGTGGGATTTCAAAGGAATCGTTTATTTTGAGTTTCTACCGAGCAACACAACGATCACTTCTGAAGTGTACTGTCATCAGTTGGACAAATTGAATGCTTCACTTAAAGAAAAAAATTCCAGAATTGGTCAAACCACATACAAGTTTGACCACTCGGAAAAAGCGTTTAGAGCTTGGATAGGATATACTGCCACACCCACCATACTCTCCAGACCTAGCACCTTCCGATTATCATTTTTTTCTGTTTCTATAAAATTGTTTAGACGGTAAAACGTTTAATTCAAATGAGGAGATCAAAAATCACTTGGATCAGTTTTTTGTCAGGAAAGAACAAAAAGTTTATGAGCGTGGAATTATGCTACTGCCAGGAAGATGGCAAAGGGTATTGGATCAGATTGGACAATATTTAATTGAATAACATATTAATTCACTATAAGAAAATCGTCTTTCATTAATTTTTTATTAAAAATCAAAAAATTGATACCAGTGAGAACAAAACGTAATAATTTAGTTTTTGTTTTTAAAAGTAAATTAATAAAAGGGCGCAAGTCTATGTTAAGTCTTACAGTGAAGTTGATAATTGTTTAAGTTAAGTCGAAATAAGCCTTTTTTGTAATTTTCCAAAGTATAAATTGCTTGTAACGGAGCGACTTAGCCAAAAGGTGCGACGAAGACACAACTAAGATGGTTAATTTTCATTCCGTTATAGAATTTTTCTCTGTAAGACACATCGGAGACTTGCAGCACGTTTGCCGGTTAGGTTAAGAAGGTGGGTGTAGTTCTTGTCTCCAACTACAAAAAACTGGAAGTGCTGCTAATATTTAATCCACAGTGAGGACGCATGAAATATACAAATATGGAGGATGTCTATTTAACTCTACGTACTATAATCTGATATGAATATATGATATAAGGCTTTACTATTGACACTAATTAGGAATAAATTAAATAATGTGAAATGAATGGATGTATTGCTATGTTCTATTGTGGTCAGGGTGATAGACCACGTGCTCACCTCCCTCCCTGTTGACAATCCAACGCACTTGAATTTGGGATTACCCCATTGCATTATATGTTAGTCCATGCTATTTCTATAATTATTTACACATAGTGATATCCTGTTAGCTTAGGCTAAGCTTATAAATTACACAACTCATTATAAATTATCTGTATATGAAATGAAAATCTGAAATGATGAAATCTTGAATGCAAACGGAAAACAACAAAATATTTGAATAAATAAAACAGGTGGATTTCAGAAATTTTATCGAATAATTATTGATGTAATTGATAAAAGAATAATATATTAAATGTAGTATAATGGTGTTAAAATATAAATATAATGTGTAGGCTTAAGTGCCGATATAGTATTCGCAAGTAGTTGATTACTGGCGTGCCAAACAATTATTTCTTTAAAAATTGTTTTTTTTGCGTGCCAAACTAATTCCGTGAAATATTTTTTTTTATAATGGTACAACCTTGCTGCTAATTGCATTTCTCTGGTATCTTGTTTAGAACTTTTGGTTCAACGCTTCTTCAATAAATTGATATGCAAATTCAAATGAACAAATTTCTTTCATTTTAGAGGAGTGACAATTACGGGTGGCCAGACGTCCTGGTTTCTCCGGACATGTTCTGGTTTTTAAAACTTTTGAGGAAGGACACAAAAATAATAATTTCCATATAATTTAAATGTTTTAATTAAAAAATCAAACTGCAGCCCAAATGATATGGCCCAAAAAGTTTAAGACGTGATTTAATCACTTTTAGATTTTGAACTACATACATATTTATAGAATCGGCGTAATATCTCAAATATAAAATTTCACAAAAGCACATCGATAAACGTGTTGATTCCATTTGGTGCAGAAGGTGGCAAAAATTGACCGCATTGGCTGTGTATGGAAAACCAAAAATAGCAAATCTAATTTTTGATTTATGGAATCGACCGTTACACCATTAGCACGAGTAATGTTCCAAAATATTTTTTTGCCGTTGAGCCATGTTTTAATTTATAAATTCTGATCTCAGTCCAACCTTAGGGGCCGAAAAAATCCTTCAGGCCAATATTTGGAACTATTTTTAATAACAACAAAATATTTCAGACATAAAGTTTCACTAAAATCCGTCAATAATAGAATTTGTTCCATTTCACGCTGGAGTTAAGAATATAGTCTGAATTGGCTTAGGATGTAAAAATAAATTTTGGCGAATATAATTTTTGATTTAAGATATCGACCAAAGCATGATGATATGGCCAAAGGAATTCTTCAGAGCCGGATTTTTTTTAATTTTATGTTAAGAACCACTTAAAAAATCGATACATATATCAAATCTCAGATGTAAAATTTTATTAAAATCCACATTCACATTATCAAACTTCCCACCTAGTTTGGCCCTAGATTGGTCACGAACAACATAAAATAACAAAAAATATTGGAGTAACAATTTTTGGATTAATGGTACCATAATATCAGTAGAGGTGTTCCGCAATATTTCTTGAATTTGGCTCTTATTTTATTTAAGAAATCCGACCCCAAATGACTAAAGTGAAGTTTATTACAAAAAAAATGACAAAAAAAAAAACAAAACCTGACAACAGAAGAGTATATACACTAAAAAGTGTAGGTAAAGTTTGATGGCCACTAACAAGTATTCGTAGAAATACCTACGCGGATCTGACTATGTTAAAGTGTTCAGTAGGATTTCATGAATATTTGTGCCAAACGATATTTTTGCGCGACCCTCAGGGGATGAGATTTTTATTTTATCTTTGTTAAAGAAGTCTTTAACAGACTTTTAAAGAAAGACAACTTTTACATCCCAATCGATTATGTGAATTTCAAAGAAAAGGACTTAAAAAAAATTGAAAATGTCTTCCATTTTAATGGAGGAAAATGCAACAATTGTAAATTCTCAATTGATAATCCCGAATACTTACAGTTGAGCACGCGAAACGCGTTCGCCATTATAGATGTACAACCCCTAAATTCGAATACCAAATATAATATTCAAATTAATGAAATTCAGGCAGAATTAAATTTTGGCTCGACTAAACTGGTGTTGGTTGGTATCATTCATTATCAACCTGCCCAGTCCAGAAAATCCCCAGGGCAATATACCGCCTACATAAAAAGAAAATCAGGATCATGGGAAATACATGACGATTTATCTGAATCTGTCATTGAAAGCAACGCGAGAGCAACGGTTAACCCAGTAGCTCTAAATAATATGTCAACAATTTATTGTAAACAATTCTCCGCTGTTATTGCTATTAAAAAATATTAACCCTGCAATGCACATAACCGCCTAAAGGCGAACTTTACGTTATCTTGAATATTTTTTTCTTTAGTAACATGAGTTATTCTCGTTTAAAGTACTCTTGACATAACGGTTTTGTTTTTGTTGTTGTAATATGCACATTTGTCCAACAACTACGAGTTCAAGTCAAAATTTTTATAGAAAGTGATTAAAAATTCATGCATGGGTTAACTGGATAAAAATAATTCATTCTCTACTAAATATGTAGGGGTAGTAAGATTACATTTCCAAATTCAATTGCAGATACTTTACCAATCGCAGATTACCAGCCAGAAATCTCTTTGAATTTATTTACCTAAATATAGTTGCAGATACTCTGTAGATTAAAAATCGCGGATTAACGGAGAAATCCTACTGAACACCACGGCGTAGTTAGATCTGCGTACCTACCTCTACGATTACCTATCAATGGCCATCAATCTCTAGCTACACATTATATTGATTTAGATTAATTTGTTAAAACAAAAATCTCAGCCCCTGAGAGTCGCGCAAAAATATTGTTTGGCACAATTATTCATGAAATCCTACTGAACACCAAGGCTAGATTTATGGTCATTAAAAAGTTTAGGTCATGTTAGATAGTTTAAAATTTCAAAAACGTGCGTCGAGATTTTCACCAAAATTTTTATTTTCACAGTACTAAATTAATTTTTGCGTTCTAAAGATGAGTGCTCATTTTCAAAATCCATCCACGCAATTCTATTATTATTTTAACTTTGGTTTTTTAGATTTGATTTGGATTTGTTATAAATGTTTAACGTTATAAAAAAAAATATGAAAACCGGATCAATCGGGTGTCCCGAAGAGATCCTTCGGGACACTGGGACTATTATCCAAAAACCGGGACGTCTGGCAACCCTAGACTCAAGGTATATTTTTTAAGAATTTTTAGTTTATTAGGCATCTGATTCTCATTTTGTTTTATTCATTATGTAGAACGAATCTTAATGGATCATCAACAGTTTCCTACGGCTGGGACCGAACAAACAAAATTGGAATTAGAATTTAACCGACATGAAGTCAACCAATTAGTAAAAGAAGGACCGCCAGTTTTACAAAATCAAGCGCTAATTAATTTTCAGATTAATGAACGTCTTTCACATACTGTTAAAGTTAGCCGAAAGTTGCCAGCCGAAAGTGAAAAGTCGGTAATGCAAATTGTATTACTCCAGCCGAAAGTTTCCAGCCGAAAGTGAAAAACGGTAATGCAGATTGCGTCATCCCAGCCGAAAGTAAACAAAAATCGGTATTGCAGATTGTGTTATCCCAGCCGATAATCAAAAATTAAGTTAATATCGATCGGTAATGTTTAGCCTAAAACAGACTAAGGAATGTAAGGATGTATGATTATCATTGAATACCTTTGTTATTATTCTTATATGGCAAAACCTGAATGCAGTTCCTCGTGGAAAATTATGGAAAAATCGAGAAACCCAAAAAATATTTTAATTGGAATAAAAACCGCCTCTAGAATGATATGTCTGGAGATGTATTTTATTGATGTGACTTGTCAATAGCTATCGCAGGGAAAAAATTCAGTTCAAGTTTCCCGTCAGAAATCGCGGAAAATTGGAAAAACGTTCCAGCCGAAAGTAAAAAATAAATGTCAGCCTCTAGAGTGTTATGTCTGGAGATGTATTTTATTGATGTGACTTGTCAATAGCTATCGCAGGGAAATTTTATATAAAATTTAAATGATTTTTGGAAAATCGAATTTTCCGCGATTTCTGACGGGAAACTTGAACTGATTTTTTTCCCTGCGATAGCTACTGACAAGTCACATCAATAAAATACATCTCCAGACATAACACTCTAGAGGCTGATTTTATATAAATTTTCTAATGATTTTTGGAAAATCGAATTTTCCGCGATTTCTGACGGGAAACTTGAACTGAATTTTTTCCCTGCGATAGCTATTGATAAGTCACATCAATAAAATACATCTCCAGACATAACACTCTAGAAGCTGACATTTATTTTTTACTTTCGGCTGGAACGTTTTTCCAATTTTCCGCGATTCCTGACGGGAAACTTGAACTGAATATTTTCCCTGCAATAGCTATTGATAAGTCACATCAATAAAATACATCTCCAGACATAACACTCTAGAGGCTGATTTTATATAAATTTTCTAATGATTTTTGGAAAATCGAATTTTCCGCGATTTCTGACGGGAAACTTGAACTGAATTTTTTCCCTGCGATAGCTATTGATAAGTCACATCAATAAAATACATCTCCAGACATAACACTCTAGAGGCTGACATTTATTTTTTACTTTCGGCTGGAACGTTTTTCCAATTTTCCGCGATTTCTGACGGGAAACTTGAACTGTTTTTATTCCCTGCGATAGCTATTGATAAGTCACATCAATAAAATACATCTCCAGACATAACACTCTAGAGGCTGATTTTATATAAATTTTCTAATGATTTTTGGAAAATCGAATTTTCCGCGATTTCTGACGGGAAACTTGAACTGAATTTTTTCCCTGCGATAGCTATTGACAAGTCACATCAATAAAATACATCTTCAGACATAACACTCTAGAGGCTGATTTTATATAAATTTTCTAATGATTTTTGGAAAATCGAATTTTCCGCGATTTCTGACGGGAAACTTGAACTGAATTTTTTCCCTGCGATAGCTACTGACAAGTCACATCAATAAAATACATTTATTTATTTATTTATTTATTTAAATTATTACCTACAGTAAATATTTATACAATTGGTAAGTAAACATACAAAAGACAAAATTTAACAATTACTGGAGAGACATTTAAACAATTCGTTTTTAAACGAACTTCTTGTCATATTAAAGTCGAAAACATCGTAAAACGAATTAAAAAGCCGCGACATTCTCAAGACTGGTTCCGAAAGTGCAAAGTTCGTGGAGACAGGATCAATATGTAGCAAAGGGCGACCGCGCAAACAGCGCATGGGAGCGTAGATATTGAAACGAGCAAGTAATTCGTCACAATCTATTCGGGAAGTCAGAACATCGTGAACGAATATAGCAGATGCAACGTCTCGTCGGTGATCCAAACGTTGTAGTTTTAATAAATTACAACGATCAATATAAGGCGGGAGAATGTATTGATGCGCTCTCTCAGTGGGTAATCCCCGGAGGGCATACAGAACAAATTGCTTCTGAACACTCTCAATTCTATCTGAATGGCACTTATAAAATGGGGACCAGATCTGAGAAGCGTATTCTAGAACTGAACGAACAAAGCATATATATAGAGTTTTCAGTGTGCGCGGGTCGCAAAAGTCCTTACAATTGCGCTTAATGAAACCTAGCATAATGTAAGCTTTCGTAATGATACAATCAATGTGTTTAGTAAAAGATAGATCAGAAGAAAACATTATACCTAAGTCGGACATGAACTCAACTCTGTCAACAGCAATATTATATAAAAATTATTGCTGGAATATTGGCGATCGCATCCGAGAGAATGATAAAATCCTGCATTTACCCACATTCAGCAACAATTTGTTATTGATCGACCAACTGCAAAATTTAATCAAGTCAGCTTGCAGTTTCACACAATCAGCAACCTCATTAATTGGAGCAAATATTTTCATATCATCTGCGTAAAGCAGACAATGTGCAAATTCAAAACACTCAACAACATCATTTACAAATAATGAAAATAAAAGCGGACCAATGTGACTTCCTTGAGGAACTCCTGAGGTAACACGAAATGAACGAGAGCTAAAATCGTTAACCTTAACAAATTGGTAACGATCAGACAGATATGAATGCAACCACTTAATAGGGATGAACTGACAATCTAGTTTATCCAGCTTATCGATAAGAATCGAATGGTCAATTTTATCGAAAGCCTTTGAAAAATCGGTGTATACTACATCTACTTGTTGCCTATGTTCTAGTCTACTATATAAATGTCCACAAAAAGAGACTAGATTAGTCGCCGTAGACCTACCCGGATAAAATCCGTGTTGAGCAGGAGAAATAAACCTTTTTACATGAAAAAACAAAAATTTCTGTACCATGGATTCGAATAGTTTTGGTATAGCAGAAAGAATAGCGATTCCGCGATAGTTGATGACTTCACTTCTTTTGCCAGATTTGAAAATCGGACGGATGAAAGATAATTTCCAGAGATCAGGAAAAATCCCTGTACGTAGGCTATTATTAAAGATAATAGTCAGTGGAGGGGCTAGACTCACTGCACAATTCTTAATAAGGATGGGTGGAAAGCCATCCTGTCCTGCTCCCTTATTAACTTCCAGTTGAGATAACCCATCATAGACTTCTGCTTCCGTAAATTTTAAAAAGATAAAATCAGAAAGACAGCGGTTAGTAAAAGGCTTGTTATATGATACCGCAGGTTCTTCATAGACAGACTCAAAAAAATTGGCAAACAAATTTGATATATCAGAGGGCTGACTGGCGAAAGAGTTCTTAAAAGTCATTGGGGTAGGAAACCCAGCAACCTTCTTTTTACCATTTATGAAATTCCAGAATTTCTTAGGATAGGAAGTTAATTCATCTTCGATTTGCAAAATGTAGTTATTGTAAAGGAACCAGTTTAAAGTTTTAAACTCCTTACGAGCAGTGTTGAAGCTAGGATAAAACTCAACACCGTGCAACTTATATAAAGAATGAAACTTATTACGGCGTTTCTCAATACGAATTAGCTGTTTATTATACCACGGCTCTCGATACCGAGGTTCGTTTTTCACTGAAGGAACATATCTTTCAATACCAGACTTGAGAAGCTCGTTGAACAAAAATACACTATCATTCAAGTCTCCTCCTCGTTCTAGAAATACCCAGTCCGAATCGACAAGAAATTTGTCATCTCTGTCATTTTACATCTCCAGACATAACACTCTAGAGGCTGATTTTATATAAATTTTCTAATGATTTTTGGAAAATCGAATTTTCCGCGATTTCTGACGGGAAACTTGAACTGAATTTTTTCCCTGCGATAGCTACTGACAAGTCACATCAATAAAATACATTTCCAGACATAACACTCTAGAGGCTGATTTTAATAAATTTTCTAATGATTTTTGGAAAATCGAATTTTCCGCGATTTCTGACGGGAAACTTGAACTGAATTTTTTCCCTGCGATAGCTTTTGATAAGTCACATCAATAAAATACATCTCCAGACATAACACTCTAGAGGCTGACATTTATTTTTTACTTTCGGCTGGAACGTTTTTCCAATTTTCCGCGATTTCTGACGGGAAACTTGAACTGTTTTTTTTCCCTGCGATAGCTATTGACAAGTCACATCAATAAAATACATCTTCAGACATAACACTCTAGAGGCTGATTTTATATAAATTTTCTAATGATTTTTGGAAAATCGAATTTTCCACGATTTCTGACGGGAAACTTGAACTGAATTTTTTCCCTGCGATAGCTACTGACAAGTCACATCAATAAAATACATCTCCAGACATAACACTCTAGAGGTTGATTTTATATAAATTTTCTAATGATTTTTGGAAAATCGAATTTTCCGCGATTTCTGACGGGAAACTTGAACTGAATTTTTTCCCTGCGATAGCTACTGACAAGTCACATCAATAAAATACATTTCCAGACATAACACTCTAGAGGCTGATTTTAATAAATTTTCTAATGATTTTTGGAAAATCGAATTTTCCGCGATTTCTGACGGGAAACTTGAACTGAATTTTTTCCCTGCGATAGCTTTTGATAAGTCACATCAATAAAATACATCTCCAGACATAACACTCTAGAGGCTGACATTTATTTTTTACTTTCGGCTGGAACGTTTTTCCAATTTTCCGCGATTTCTGACGGGAAACTTGAACTGATTTTTTTCCCTGCGATAGCTATTGACAAGTCACATCAATAAAATACATCTCCAGACATAACACTCTAGAGGCTGATTTTATATAAATTTTCTAATGATTTTTGGAAAATCGAATTTTCCGCGATTTCTGACGGGAAACTTGAACTGAATTTTTTCCCTGCGATAGCTACTGACAAGTCACATCAATAAAATACATCTCCAGACATAACACTCTAGAGGCTGATTTTATATAAATTTTCTAATGATTTTTGGAAAATCGAATTTTCCGCGATTTCTGACGGGAAACTTGAACTGAATTTTTTCCCTGCGATAGCTACTGACAAGTTACATCAATAAAATACATCTCCAGACATAACACTCTACAGGCTGATTTTATATAAATTTTCTAATGATTTTTGGAAAATCGAATTTTCCGCGATTTCTGAAGGGAAACTTGAACTGAATTTTTTCCCTGCGATAGCTACTGACAAGTCACATCAATAAAATACATTTCCAGACATATCACTCTAGAGGTTGATTTTAATAAATTTTCTAATGATTTTTGGAAAATCGAATTTTCCGCGATTTCTGACGGGAAACTTGAACTGAATTTTTTCCCTGCGATAGCTTTTGATAAGTCACATCAATAAAATACATCTCCAGACATAACACTCTAGAGGCTGACATTTATTTTTTACTTTCGGCTGGAACGGTTTTCCAATTTTCCGCGATTTCTGACGGGAAACTTGAACTGATTTTTTTCCCTGCGATAGCTATTGACAAGTCACATCAATAAAATACATCTCCAGACATAACACTCTAGAGGCTGATTTTATATAAATTTTCTAATGATTTTTGGAAAATCGAATTTTCCGCGATTTCTGACGGGAAACTTGAACTGAATTTTTTCCCTGCGATAGCTACTGACAAGTCACATCAATAAAATACATCTCCAGACATAACACTCTAGAGGCTGATTTTATATAAATTTTCTAATGATTTTTGGAAAATCGAATTTTCCGCGATTTCTGACGGGAAACTTGAACTGAATTTTTTCCCTGCGATAGCTATTGACAAGTCACATCAATAAAATACATCTCCAGACATAACACTCTAGAGGCTGATTTTATATAAATTTTCTAATGATTTTTGGAAAATCGAATTTTCCGCGATTTCTGACGGGAAACTTGAACTGAATTTTTTCCCTGCGATAGCTACTGACAAGTCACATCAATAAAATACATCTCCAGACATAACACTCTAGAGGCTGATTTTATATAAATTTTCTAATGATTTTTGGAAAATCGAATTTTCCGCGATTTCTGACGGGAAACTTGAACTGAATTTTTTTCCTGCGATGGCTGTTGAGAAATCCAAAAAAAAACGATTCATCTTCAGATACACAGTCTACAGGTTGATTTTGTTCCAATTTTGTGAATTCTTCTGATTTTCAAATGTTTTCCGCGATTAGATTAAACGAAGTTTTCCACGTAAGACTATTTACAAAATTGTTTGTTACAAGCGTATCCTATTTACTTTCGGCTGATAACCACAATTTTTTTTATTTTTGGCTGGAATGTTAATAAGATAATCTGCATTATCGACATTTTACTTTCGGCTGGAAACTTTCGGCTAACTTTAACAGGGTGTCTTTCACAAGGTATACGAGTATTTTAAGAATTTTTAATTGGTTGGTCATCTGATTCTAATTTTGTGTTATCCCTTATATAAAATGAACCTTAATGGAACATAATATGTAGTTTCCTACGATTGCACGAACAAGTTGTAGTACTCATAATAATCAAATATCCGCTGAAAACTTAGTTGATCGGAATCAAATGGATTACCTCAATGATAGTGACAATGATGACTGTTTTGATGATAGTGATTTAGATCCAACATATGAGAATGAAAACGAAATTCAGAAATCAGTTTCTCCAAAATTGTCGCAAAAAAATGTGCTTCCAAAATAAATTGTATACATCAAAAGATAATATTTAAAGAGTATACTGGGGCTAAAAGAATACAATTTACGTGCCAGTTTTGTTGGATGCTTGATCGATATTATGGATACAAAAACCACAACGACTAATTACCGAAAATCCCGTAGATTCTCTTGTAAATATTTTTTAAAGAAAGACGGACAAAAAATTGAAGTGAGTCAAAAATATTTTCGGTTAACCTTAGGGGAACCGAAAAATTTCTTCGAGTGGTAGCACAAAAACTGTTTAACCCACCAGGTTCTGTTTCATTAAAAGATTTGCGTGGGAAACACTCAGGTGAACACCGAAAGCTTCCGGAAACTACTATTGCTGCTGTTAAAGCACACATTAACAGTTTTCCAGCATACGAGTCACACTATACTCGACGTGATACCAACAAAAAATATTTACATGGAAACTTAAACATTTCTTTCATGTATAAACTGTATCGTGAGAATCACGAAAATCAAATATCTATTTGGAAATATACTCAAATATTAAACGAAATGAATCTCAAATTTAAAAAGCCCAAAACAGATACATGCCACACATGTGATATATTGAAAAAATAAAAATTGAAGGAACTACACATTTCGGAACAAAAACTACATCACGAACTTGCAGATGCCTCTTATAAATTAAAAGAAAAGGACAAATATGCTGCAAAATTAGATGATTCCAGTCGTTTTTATACAGTTGATCTTCAAAAATGCTTATCAACGCCAAATTTGGAGACATCGCAATCATTTTATAAAAGGCTCATGGACCTTCAACTTGACGATACATGATGGTGCTACAAACCAGCCATATAATTACATGTGGTATGAAGCACTGGCGAAAAGAGTCGGTAATGAAATAGCATCATGCATTTATCGGCATTTCAAAATGTTGCCACCATCTGTAAAACACGTTACGTTTTATAGCGACTCATGCGTAGGACAGAATAAAAATTCATATTATGTTTCAGATGTGGACAAATGATGGCGTCATTAAACTAAATTTTATCTTTTTAATACATATTGGTATTGTTGTAGAATGTTTTTTAATAATTTTCCTTATTTTCTTTTTATTATTGCTGGAAAATAGGGAAATTTGCGAATCTGTGTTTTAAATGAGTAAGACAATGAGTTGTTTGTTAGCGATTTCAGAATAAAATTTAACTGGGTTTAATTTTTAATTCATGATTTATCGTCAATCGAAATCGAGTTTTTTCAAATTCTATGAACATGAACGTCTGAGTGGAAAAAGCTTAATATTCCAAAATTTGCGAAAATGGGTTTAGAGTTCCATCGTACTCAAATTTCTATAGCGCATCTATTGAACGTATAAACAAAACTATTCCACCTATTTTCATATATAAACGTGATCGTAAAATTTTTTTTGAGCGAAAGAAAGGTAATATTCCAATTGACGATTGTAAAAGTAGAGAAAGCACCTCTCGAGGAAAAAAGTTAAACCGATGCACCTAATAAAATGACATTTGTCACAAACGCAACGAACGAAAATTTAGCAATGGGGTAGCTAAAAATTGATTTAAAAAGTCCAAAATTGGAATTATTTACAATTATTAGCAATCCGGTACGTAAAAATTGTGTTTACAGTTCAGAATTGGAAATGGTTAGAATAATTTCGAACGTGAAATTTTCAGGTAGCTCAGTTTAAAAATGTCCACTAGGTGAAATCCGTGATGCTCCAATCGTCAATAATATTATCCTTTTTCCACCGATTCTCATGAACGCAAGCGAAACATGCATAAACTAACGGGTCATTTTTTATTTTTAAACGAATAGCAACATCAACCAATGTTTATTCAACCAAATCAACAGCACCCACAAATATAGCAATCGATACAACTTCAACAGCTATCATAGCAAAACCAACAGCAGCAATCAACATCTCAACAATCAATACAAAAATTTCAACCACAGCTACCTCAGACTCAGACACAAAAGCCTACACAAATACCTCACGTAAGTGAATTACATCGTTCTCAACAAGAACAAGAAATAATAAACAATAAATCAGCGCAACTTTCTCAACAAAAGCATTTACAAGAAGAGAACATAACATTACCACTACAACAAAATCAACAAATTCAAACATCAGAACAATTGCAACCGCAACAACAGAGACAGTCAAATATTCAACAAAATCAGCATCACAAATCACAACCATTAAGAAATTCTGATGGAGTCAACTTCCAAACAACACAAAATAATTTGTACAAAAACTACGTAAGTCACAGTAACAAGGATTATTCACATCTCAGTCCAGCTGAATTAGAGTTACTGCGCCATGACAACTATGAATATTGCTTGTAACAACTTGCTCCATTGAAACTGCAATGGTTTCTATTGCAGTGACGATGAGCTAAATTTGATTGTAGCTAAATATAATCCGTGGGTTTTAGCACTAAATGAAACCAAATTTAAACCGACACATAAACCTAAGCTGAAAGGTTATAACATAGTTACAAATACCCTACTGGACCCTTCTCAGGAGGAGCTGCTTTACTAATTAGAAATTATCTGTCATTTATTTCTCTCCAGATCACTGCAAATTTGCAAATTGCCGCTTGTAAAGTAGACTTGGCCGGTTCAGCAATAAACATCTGCTCAATTTACGTCTCACCGTCCATCACCATCAATCTTCAGTCCCTTATGCAGTTAATTTCTGTACTTCCAAGGCCCATTGTCTTGGTAGGAGATTTTAATGCTCATAGCCCTCTGTGGAGATCTCGCTCGGAAAATAGTCAAGGAAAAATTGTTCATTGGTCATACCTCTCTAGTGTGTATCAACGATGGATCTCCAACTTACAATAGTCCACGGATATGGTTCCCAAATACATATCGATTTGGTCTTATGTTCTCCATAGATTACATATAAAAGTGGGAATTCAGTGTGGTAGACGACTTGTACAGTAGTAACTATTTTCCGGGATTGAATCGGTTCACCGTGAAAATAAGCTCACCGCTTTACGTTATACCGCCTGGTTAATTCACCGTTTTTACGATTCATAGTCATAATAGTTCACCGCTTACGATTTACCGCTTTCACTATAATTTTTTTTTAAATTAACTACCAATATATTTAGTATAAATAGGCTTTACCTATATGTTTGTTTTTATCTTAGTAGTCTGAAATATAATATAATATAATTTGACATAATAAAAACACAAAAAGTGTCCAATAAATGGAGGTAATAGAAGTCGTAAAATCGAAACGCGGTAAAGATAAGCTTGTGGTCGATGGTTATATGTATAACATGGAAAAAAAGTGGAGCCAAATTGCTATCGATGGATTTGTGAAAAAAAGTGTTCGCTGTTATGCAAGGGGCGCCTGTCAACGAAATTCACTGAAGACGGTCACACAATTTCTATAAGACCATCACCACACGTTCATGACCCTGACGCTAGAGAAAAACATCTGCACATGCTAAATACAGAAGTTCGAACATTGGCAGTGACAACTGCGATGATTCCGGCTAAAATAATTTTGTCGAGCGAGCTAAATTGCAATGCTGATGTCCGTAAACAGACCCCAAGTAAGGGCTGCTCAGAAAATGAAGATCGCTCGCCAGCGTAAGGGAGTGTTTAGTGAGCCACAAAATTTAGCTGATATCGTTATTCCTGATGAAATTTAAAATATTGAAGGTGAAGCTTTCATTCTGTCTGATGACAAATTTGAAGGAGAACGCAATATAATTTTTGGAACGCTTCGTAGTCTAACACTTTTGGCAAATGCGGAATTTTGGATTATCGATGGAACGTTTGCTGTAGTTCCAATTATCATGAGGCAATTACTCACTATTTGCGTTATGGTTCATGAAACGATTGTTCCAATTATATATTGCCTAATTCGAGCAAAAAAAGAAGTTCGTATGAAAAATTTTTTTATTCCATTTCTGGTTTGTGTTCCTTCAATGGTCTTGATCCGAACCGAAAAATTATCATGACCGATTTTGAAAAAACAATTTCATTAGCCGGCAAAGAATTTTTCAAGAACGCAAAATTTAAGGGTTGCTTTTTTTAAGTACAATCATTTGGATTGCAACGCAGATACGGTTGTGATACAGAGTTTGCTAACCGCGTTCGAATACTCAAATGTTTGGCGTATATGGATCCAGATGAAATACCAAAAGCATTCAAATGCGTAATACCATACATGTGCAAGGATTCCATGATACTGGCAAAATGGCTAAAGATTAATTACATACAAACATCATCACCGTACCCTCCCTCATTCTGGAGTATTGCAGAACAACTTGAATTTGCATTGCCAACAACTCAGAATAACATTGAAGCTTGGCATCGTCGCTTGCAAGTTCTGATTGGCCACAAACATGCTGGTGTTATCGAATTGGCAAAAGTGCTACAGAAGGAGTATGTTCACATGTCTATCATTGTTGAGACGGCCAAGATTGGTGAGAAACCACCATGTTCGGCTGCAAAAATTAAAAAAGAAAGTCGAATCAAAAGAATTTTGGAAAGAAAAAATGAATCTTCAACATTTGAGATTTTAAGTAGTTTAGCTACAAATTGTTATTTAACTGAAATAAATTAAAAAAATATTCATAATTTTACAGTTTTATTGAAAACACTGAAAATATCAATAAACATGAATTACAGCAAATTTCACCACCAAGATTTACATTAATTTCATCTCACTCACCGCCGCGGTGAATGAGATGAAATTAATGTAAATCTTGGCGGTGAAATTTGCTGTCGGTAAACTGTGCGCGGTGAACTGTTAAACGGCAAACCATGGGCGGTAAACCATGAGACGGTGAACCGTGTCCAACCCCCATTTTCCAGATATATTGACTAGTAATACTTTCTCCCCATTGACGACATTGTAGAGCAATAGTCTAACATTTTAACACAATCTGCTAGATTCAGTATTCCTCTATCTTCTGTACGGCCATAAAAGAAAGTAGGCCCATGGTGGTCAGCTGAAATTAGAACAGCTATTTTTGATAGGAAACAAATGCTTAAAATTTTCCAAAGAAACCCTTCCACTGATAATCTAATATCATTTAAAAGAGCTCGATCACGAGCGAAACGACTTGTAATTGTAAGACAGACTAAACAATCCTCTCGGAATGAATTCCGAGCTCAAATCGGCCCGAGGATAACTAGTGAAGAATTGTGGGGAAAATTAGAGCACTGACCGGTAAAGAAACGGTAAATCATACTCCATATATCCGCTACAACAATATTACTTACACAGATTCGGAATCAATCGCTAATATTTTGGTCGCGCTTCATTTGCTTTCAACTCTTCTTCGGAAAACTATTCGACTGAT
The DNA here is from genome assembly GCA_963556165.1 of Tipula helvola. NCBI lineage: Eukaryota > Metazoa > Arthropoda > Insecta > Diptera > Tipulidae > Tipula > Tipula helvola. The sequence continues at coordinate 158,409,605 of OY744483.1, forward strand.
TTAATTCAACATAAGAATTTCTTAGAGAGCCGTTTCAGCCTAAGCCAGAGTAATGGTACAATGGAGTTGAATGCTCCTGTTTATGTTATTGAGCTAATTCCATCTTTTGAACATTTTTAACTCCATATGGTCCAAACGAACTTTTCCTTCACAGTAGAAAAGAGCTGTTATAATTCCGATCCCGAAAAAGGCAAATGCAAGAACACCTACAGAATTCCGCCCAATCCCGCTTATTAACAATGACACTAAGGTGATGGACCATATGGTAAACGAAAGACTAATTTAGTATTTAGAAAAAAATCAACTTTTGACACTTCTCACATCTGACCTGTATTTTTTTTCGATCTCGAGAAAGTTTACGAGAAAGTGTGGACCTTAAGAATAGTACAGCAACTGGAAAAATGGAAGATAGACGAAAATATCTTAGATTTTATCTGGAATTATTTAAATGATCGTTAATGATAGGAAATGTCAGGTCCACTGTATTCCCACAGGGAAACGGTGTGATAACCGGTTCTAGCTTAGGCGTAACACATTTTCTCACCGCAATTAACTCTATTAGACATGTACTTTTTCGGTCCAAAGTTAAGTTCGTCTTATATGCCGATGATTTAACTGTATTTTACGGGAATCAAAATCAGTCGCTTCAAAAACAAGAGATTTCCGGAATTATAGGTAAATTAGAACTTTAGGGTAAAGAGTGGGTTTTAATTTTCGCCTAACAAGAACAAATCAATGCATTTCTGTAGAAAACAAAAGTGCACACTCGCGGTCTACATACACACTGAATGGAAACCAGTTAGAAAATGTCCAAACACATAAATTTTTGGGAATGACGATGGATAATCGGTTGATTTGGAAAGCTCGTTGAAAGGAATTAATTTCGGAAGCAGCAGAGCAACTCTCTTGAGGGTATTCGAAAGCTTGGCATTATCTAAACTGAATTATGGAGAAGGAGCCCCAATTTTACCCTAGATCAGTCCTCGCGCTGCGAGATCCTATATTTAATGAAAGAGTCAGAATAACTACGGAAGCCTTCAGAATTTCTCCCTCAATGTTTGTTATTGCCGAGGCAGGGCTTGTAAATTTACCAGAAAGGCGAGAGCTAGCCGTTCTCAAACTTTTTATTAGACAAAAATCAAAACTGGATTCACCGTACTATGTACAGTACTACCCATATTTCTGCATACAAAGCAGAATTCCTCAAATTTATGACAAGTTTACCCGCTGACTCATACATCCAGTATATCGACGGGTCAAAATTGGACAATGGAGCCGGATTTACCTTCACTGGTATGGTATCAGCTCCAATGAAGATAAGAACGAAAAATGACCGGTCAGCAATATCTTTGGAGGCCGGTGCCCTGCGCAAGGCTATCAAGATAGCCAGGGTTCATCCTTCTAGCTCGCAATAGGTATGCACGGACTTACTACGTTGGAAGCATTAGAAACCAAATGGATCAAAAATCCAATAATACGCGAAATCAGGAATTTATTACTGGGTTCGACAAAGGATATTTCACTGGTGTGGATACCGGGCACGTATGAATACCTGGTAACGAAACGGCTAATTCCGAGGCAAGAAATACTGCTGAAGGAAGCGAAATTGATCCAATTCCGCAACCGCGGGGATGATTCAGCAAAATTAGCTTTAAATGCAATTTGGAGAACCAAAATAAATCATGGACGTCAATGAATCCTCCCAACCACTTGGTCGAAATTGGCGATAAACCGATAAAATGCGATTCTTCAAATCTCTCAGTGAGGAGTGACAGTACCATCATCTGCCGTTTGAGAATAGGGCACACTAATATTACGCATGTGTACCGTATTTTGAGAACAGTTGGATCTAGGTGTGAATTATGTAACATTGTAACGAACCCCTAACCGTCAGACATATTTTAATTACCTGTCCGCGCCTCACCCTTCAAAGAACTAAATTCAAAGTTCCACACTCGCTAAAACAAGCACTAGCTAATGACACGGATATTTTGGAAAGAGTATTGAAATACCTCAGGGATATACGGAAATACAATCAAATTTATGTCGTTTTCGATTGAATCAAAAAAAGCACTCTGAAGGGGCAAATTTTGCTTTTTTTGCTTCTAGTGTTTTAAAACGATGTTCTGACGGTCAAATATTTTTGCTCGAGAACACTTTTCAGAAATCTCGATTTTATTGTAGATTTACCACTCTTTTACATAAATATGTTTGTAGGTTTATTCTGGTTCTGCAATTTGGCTGATTGGCTGCCTTTTTCAGTTTGAAAACTTATTATGTCTATTAATTGTTTAGAAATATCATTAAATTAATCTCAACATTGCATTGAAATCGAATTTTTTAGATTTTATATTTGCAATTTTCTAGTTTTTTATATTTTGACATATAACCCACAAACATAAAAGAGCAATGCGATGTTATCTTGTTCGATTGACGCCAAAATTGAGATTGCTTTTCATAGAGGGAAAAAAATCAATCGTCGAAATCGACATTAGTTCCCCTGCTATAACTTTTTACGTGGTACGCGTTTATGATGACCCTAAATGTATGCGAACACTACTACAAATTATTTAAAATCTGTTATACTATGAGTTGTATAGTAAGCCATGAGAATTTTTCGGTAAACAATTTTTTTTATGTCATAAACTTCGTAGCATGCTATGTTTGTAACAATATAACAATGAAAATTAAAAAAAATTTCTTACGTTGGATGTGGCTTAGTAGTAACATATTGGTTTACAGCGTCTAAGGTCTGGGTTTCGATTATTGCTCAAGGCATTTTAGTTTTGTTTTATCAATTTATATTTTTTTTTTTTTGAAGAAAACCACAGCTCCCGCTGTTTGTCGGTCTGTAAGGTTTTTTGTGTGATGCCCCAACACATGTAAAATCATCCTTAAAAGCCTTTTTTCTTTGGTTTAAGGTCTATTTAAGATACAAATCTTTTAATCTCAACCGGCTCCTACTCGGCTAAAAAATAACGGCCAAAAAAATATCAAATGGTAAATAGTGATTGTGAAAGCTGTTGCTAGACATCACAAATTGTATCCGTCCTAGGGCGGGCTGTACCCTCTAGTATGATAACATTGGCCACTTGCGAGAAGCGGATAAAAATAACGAAGCTACGATATGCAAACTTCTTTGGTGCAGAGCACGAACACATATTTATTGTAAAAAGTATAATGTTCATTTATGTTTGATTAATAGTCGCAATTGCTACTTGCAAATTAATACTAATCCACGTGCATTAAGAACCTGAGTCCTGTTCATTTAAGAATTTATTTTATTATTTACGTTTAATGTATTGAATTTTAAAGAAGATATATTTTTGAAATAAAAATAAAAATGTGATATACTCGAACATAATTTAAACGATTTTCTATTATAATATGCTATCATAATATTCTATTATCATAGTATGTAATAGTGTAGTGTCGTTCACCAAAAATACATATTTTAATGTACAATACATCCTAGATTCTAGGACCTATGGGAATATGGGATGAAGCGACCTAATTTGTCATAAAAAGGCATATTTGAGGTCCAAATGACACAACATCCACACCACAAAAACACAACATATCTTTTTTAGGCGATTTATCAAGAGTGAAGGGTTAAGAGTGTTCGTATCAAACTGAGAGTACGAATTATATGTTTGTAGAAATCTATAAGAACCAAATAAAAAATTTCATTTTAAAATAGATTTATCTATAAAATTACATATGTGCTCTATAAGTGTTCCAAGTTAAATTGACAATTATGTAAACCGTAATTTAGGAATTCCTTAATTAAAAAGATTAATTAAGATTGGGCTCACAAAATCAATAATTTTTACTAATTTTTTACTGACAAATAATGACGTAATTAAAAGAATCTCAATTGTGTCAGAGCTCTAACAACTTTCTCTCTTAATTTATGATCAAAATGACAGGACAAAGGTTTGTAGTACATGTATAAAACATAAATTAATTATAATTTTGATTACCTCAAGCTCGATCGAATTTCTTTCTTTTATTAATTACTGATGGTGCATACAGATATACATACGTTCATCAAAATTAAAGAAAATTAAAGGAACTGTCATTTTTAGAATTTTTATTTGATCTATACAGTCTGCTTTGTGAAGAAATAGTTTTGGGCAAAATCACTTTGTTATAAAGGTTTTCACCTTACTCCACTATTGCTTCATTAAAACAAACTATTTATTTTTTATTGTCCTTCAATGCATTTAAAACAGAAATTATCATTTAATAATAATAATATAATAGTTGAACAAATTTCAATAACGGGTAATCATTGTCAACATCTAAGTAAATCCGATTTGTTTTTTTTTTTCGAGGTAAACCTTATTCTAAATTTTTTCCGTTAGATACGCCTTTATGATATTGGTAATATGTATGTAATTGCGTGTAAAATTTGTATGCCACGGTTTAAAGTAGTATTTTGTAGCGTATCGCACGCGCGCGCGACTTGTAAAATTCTTTCATCATCATTATATTTAATTACAAAACACAGTAGAGTTTCCTCTAACGAAATGACCTCAGTAGTTTACTTACCTCAACAACATGCTGATCATATAAATGATTAATTACCTTGTTTGAGCAATGCAACATACAAATTGCATGTGGATCGCATTTTAGTATACATATGTGAATAATCGTAAAAATAGAATTTTCCAATTTAAATAAAATTTATGATATTATTGACGACTTTGAAATACAATAAAATTACAACAAATTTTTAAGAGCGTGCGCTATTTATTCGCTACATGCATGCTATCTGATCAGAGACCGAGATAATTTTCCTTTGTGCATTCGAATTCACGTCAAAATGTCGACGATATCTAATAAATTTTCAATTAACTTTTTAATGATTGTTTTGACATAATTTAACTATATGTACTTCATTATAAATATAACAATAATTCTCATTACTTTATCTTGTTTTTCTATTTACGTTGGGGCAGCATCAAACACATATTTATTTATGTTTTACTACCTTGTCTCGAAGTTAAAATCTAATCTAAACAAACAATAAATTACATATTTAAAAATCGAGCTTCCTTCTGTTATGCAATTGTGACAAATGTGTCAGTTGTGTGATTTACGCGAGATGACATAAATTAAATGTTTATTCGCTCATTATTCGAAAACATTTTATGGTAAAATTATAATTCGTGATTTCATTTTTTAAATAAAAAATAGTCAAGTCGAAACTATTAATTAATAATAAACATTAAAATCATTACTATGAAATATTACAATATTTTTAAAAACGTGATAATCCTATTACGCGCACGTGATTAATGCACAACAAAATGATTTCTTTTTTGTATTTCAATAATGTTTTATTTTTAATATTGAATATTGATTGAATTAATTCAGAGTTACATAGATAGTTGACAGTTTTATGTGAATTTTATTTTGACCATACTAGGTCAATCGTGTTGAAAATTCAAATAATCTTACGGGATTCACAATGCACTATTTTAAAGGAATTTTAAATTTAACGTAAAAAATTGGAACACATTGTATACTTGAAACAGTTTTTCCCCTGACAGTTAAGTAGGGGGTTTTGGATAAAATTTGAATATTAATTCTTAATAATTCCCTGAATATATACAATACATATGTATATAAGCTTTCGACTAAAGTATCTGATAATTTTCAATAAAAATAACTTCGCTGACGAATGCTTAAACATTTTCGTGAACATCCCTTTAAAAAAAAACAACCTACATTTGAGCTGTTTTAATGGATGAAGTAAATGAATTGATCCAAATGTCCATCCGCGACAGATTCTTCGGTCGAAAGATAGTTTTTTTTGTCTTAATGAGTTAAATCCTACTTGCGGTCGACATTTTCAATAAAGAAGTAGAACTGTTTTAAACAATAGACTGTGTCTGAAAACACGCTTCATATTTTTGTTGCTTCATTTTAATTACAATAAATTTCGAGAAATGGATAGTTGTTTGGACCAAAAATGTCATTAATGGTATATTTATTAAGCCTGTGTCCGAAACCTGTGATAAATAATTTTTAGTACTAATTTTTGACATTTATTTGAAAAAACTGCACACACTCAAAATTATCATAGTCAACTTCTATGATAATTAGTACAGCTACAGAATAAATTCATTATTTGATTTACTAGTGTGATTGACATACTGTACCGATTTAACTTAATTGGCGTAATTATACCGTACATGACAATGTTTGTCCAAATAACTATCCATTTCTCGAAAATTATAGTAATTAAAATGAAGCAAGAAAAATGTGAAGCGGGGAAATATACTAGAGGGAGAGGGATGTTTTTCAAATAAATGTCAGAAATTTGTACTAAAAAAATTTTATCACAGGTTTCGGGCACGGTCATAGACTGTGTCCGAAACCTATGATAAATATTTTTTAGTACACATTTTTGACATTTCTTTGAAAAATATTCCCCTACATTCACAAATTTTTATTATGCTGTCTGAATAGTGCAATAAATTTTGGTAATTTCCCCGCTTCACATTTTTATTGCTTCATTTTAATTACAATAATTTTCGAGAAATGGATAGTTGTTTGGACAAAAAATGTCATTAATGGTATATTTATTAAGGCATAACTACGCCAATTAAGTTAAATCAGTACAGTACGTTAATCACACTAGTAAATCAAATAATGAATTTGTGCTGTAGCTGTCACAAATTATCATTGGAATTGACTATGATAATTTGGGTGTGTGCAGTTTTTTCAAATAAATGTCAAAAATTAGTACTAAAAAATATTTATCATAAGTTTCGGACACATTCTAATATAAATATATATATCGCTTATAATTTTGATAACATAGGGTGGGCACACAAAATTCTCAATTTACTAGGGGCGGCAAAATTCTTCAGTGTTGTGCCGGATTTTTACTTTTCGAAGAAAAAATTTGCCACAAATCGTTAGTTAAAACCACGAATATATAGTTGCTTTTAAGTATGTACCCTGTTCTATTCTGTTATCTGTATGTATTCTGTTGTATTACCTGTAAGGTAATTTTTTATAGAATTTATAAATATGTATATGCGTTTTCTTTGAAGCAGGAAAATTCAACAGATTTAATGTTTAACTGAATCTGTAGATATTTCATTTCCGCCGTTCTCTCAAAAACCTGTGTATTTTATACTTTTATTCCATAATTCGTCAAAACCCCTTTTTTGTTTTTATAGCAGTGCTATATATGTATGTAAGTAGGATGAAAACGAAAATCTAAATTGATTTTGGAAGAAGTTCTGGAGTATGGCCAATTAGGTAGAAACTTGGTTATTTCTTAATCGAGTATGATGAAATTCAGCATGTACGATAGAAACAGAATTCTAAAACGATTTTTGAAAGAAGATCTGGAACATGGCGTATACGAAAGGAGCTCATCCTACTCAAAAGGGACTAAACAATTATATCAAATTAGGGTAATTAATTGTTAAATGGTAAAATTTGCTTATAAAAACAATTGAGCTGTGTGAATGTCACGAATAAAAGAAATTGTAAGGGAATTTGGCTGTGTTAGTATAATTCGCTAATACAACCTGCACAGTACATTCTGTATATGCACTCAATTCCGTTTTATGCGATTTTATTTTATGCGGTTTTGAAATTATGCGGGTTTTTTTATTTATATTTTTTTATACAATACCATTTGGAATTTATGCGACTTATTTCCCCTTTTATATGATATTTTGTGTGGGAATCCCCGTTGAATATCGTTTTTATTTATTTTTTGCGGTGGTAATCCCCGTTTTATATACTTCATTATTATTTTGTCTGCTGTCATTTTAAGTAAATAGATGCTTGCTTTTTTATTATTCAAAGGATAAAATTTATTAAGATTTAAATTAAATTTCTTTTCTATTTTTAAAATAAATGTTTGATTTTATCCGTTGGAAAAAAGAAGCAGCGACGAAAAGGAATTTCTTTGGAAATTAAAATTGTAATTTAACACAGCATTCACAATGCAAAAACTTTTTACTTTTGACTTACAGGTTTGTATGAGTTTCCAACATAACGAGCAAAAATTTTTATTCGTCAAGTTGGAAATTCATACAAACCTGTAAGTAAAAAGTAAAAAGTTTTGCATTGTGAATGCTCTGTTAGATCGCTTAACGAAAGGGGAAATATCTACAGATGTTGGTAAGCATTTTGGCTTCGGTGAATCTATACTATAAGAGTCATTAAAAAGAATGAAGTGTCAATAAGACAGTCTGTCATTTCTGGTACAAAATTAAGTTCAAAATTGTCTTCATATTCAAGAAGTATTTTCGAGGTTCGAAGGAAGCAAGCTATGCAAATTGTGAAAATTTTTGTAGAAGAAAAATATAATTTAAATATTAAATCAATGCTGTAAAAATTAAAATTGGTGCATTGGAAATAACAGATAAGACAAGTAAATAGTTTTCGAAAAGGAAAACTAAAAACAAAAAAAAGTAAAAACCCTCTTTGTTGGATTATAAAATTGGTAAACGGATTTTTTTTTTGTTTGGTTGTTCTGTGTGTCAAGAATTCATATTATTTTGTGGATAATAATAATTTTGAATACTTTTAAGTGAACATTTGTTGGTATAGTTTAAAAGTAAAATGTCACAGTAATTACGAAAAATTCAAATAGACAAATTATTTAAAAAAAACGTACCAACAAACGCAGATCTAATGCAGGTTATAGCAGAATTATTTATTGAAATTTCTTCGAATAATAAGACAATAGACTCATTAACCAAGAATTTTGAAATGATGGAAAAGAAGCAACAACATCATACTAATCGGTTGCAAATCCTGGAAACTGGCATATAAAGCATCAAAACAGAAATAAAATGTCTGGAGGATTCTGCAAATCGTCAAGACGAAATCAATTCACAGCAAATTGATTTTGCAACTAAAGTTCCATGTTTTGACAGAAGCAGTTGAAAATTTTGATTCTGAGCTTGTTGATATTAAAACTAAAAAAAACAACAAGTAAAACTTTCGTTGAATCAGCCAAATTAAATATTGCAAATATAAATTACATTGTAAGGTGAGGTCAATGTTATGAAGCAAGACAAGTTTAATAATGATATGTTAGTTTTGGGATTTCCTAAGTAATAATATTATGCAGTGTTGTGAACTTCTACAGAAACTGAACGAATTATACAATTTTGGGGCTGATTGCTGATAATATGTTACATTGTTATAAAATCGTCCAGAAACGAAACCAAACAAAGAATCTAATATTTAAATTTGTATCTCATGAAACCAAAATGAATTTTTTAATGAAGGAGTATCAAATGGGTCCTCTGTTTAATGACCAACTAATAAGAAATGCTGTTAAAATGAAAATTTTAGTTTGTGATAGACTGACAAACGAAAATATTAAAATATTGAATTAGCAAAAGTGGGTACAAAAACGACAGAATTTATATTACCAAAAACCACGGTGATATACAAGGAATAACTACGCTTTTTGAAGCACAGCAAACCGATACAAATTAAATTATTCCTGTGCAATCCATTTCAACAAATACACAGCAACTTCACATCTATCAAATAGCAAGCAATCATCCTTGTTATTATAATTATTATTAATTCTTTTTTATTTATTGTTAACGTTTCTTTTTTTCCTTTTATTATTATTATTTATTGTGTTCAAAAAATCATGAATATTTTCTAGATTTAAACCAGTTTAATAGAGCTGTGGGTTCGATAGAAGGCATTGGCGTATTGTAAATAAATATTAATCGGCTCAAGAACAAAATTGAATATAATTATGTATAGAGAATTTATTTACTCAAGTAAAATAAAGGTAGACATAATTATTTTAACTGAAACAGTTTTAAGCAAATCAGAAACCAAATTTTTACATTTTTCAGGATATGTATAGGGGATTTCACTTAACTAGAGATAACAGGCCCGCCCGGTGGGGGTATTTAAATTTGTAAAACGAAAAATTTGAGTTGTTATACTCTAAGTCATATTTAGAAATATGATAAAACTACTTAAAATTTCAATAACAGGTGTTTACACACCGGATCATACTAACCTAGACAATTTCTTAAATTATTTTAATACAAATCTAGAAAAATATCACAAAGCAATAATTATTGGAAATCTTAATGTTAATTTATTTGAAAAAGGGAAAATTGGCGGTTGAAGGTATATAATCGCGACCTCGCTATAAATGGTTTTCATATTGCAAGTAGGTAATATTAACTCAGCATATTACACAAGAAAATCAACCATAATTTCACTATTAGATCACGTGATTTCTGATTTGAATAATACGAGTATAATGATTCCAGAACATTTCCTCGCGCACATTTCACTATAAATTCTGGAAAATGAAAATTTGAATTTTAAAACGAAAATAAATAAAAATTATAAATTCTGGAAAATAGGCATTCAAAATTGCTCTAAATTCTGGAAAATGGGGATTTAAAAATTATAAATTCTGGAAACGCTCCCTTATATCAGGCGAGGAAATATTCCCGCGAGGAAATGTTCCCCGCGAGAAAATGTGTGCGAGGAAAGCTAGATAGATGATAAAGGAAAGATAGATGAAATTTTAATAAGTGATCACAGATTCATTTTGATAAAAAATTTAAAAAATAAATCACCTAACAAGATTCAAATGGAAATGATTGATGAAAGGGCTGTTGTAGATACATAGTAAAGGAAACTGAATACTGATAATATTGATTTTGATACATTTTTCAGCGAATTTCAGGAACTGATTTTGGCTAATACAAAAACAAAAGTTTTGTTACCGAAAAATTCAAGCTTCGAAAAACCTTGGTTTAATAACAATATTAAAATAATTATAAAAGAGCGTGTGCAATTTTACAAACTTTATGAAACAGAACTTTACAACAGATTTATGAATTGAAAAAGGAATACTATTCAAATCAATTTTTAGTTAGCCAAACAAATCAAAAAATAATGTAGAATAAAAGAAATCCTAACAAATACTCTACGCACAGGTAATCATTTACTCGATGATTTACTAGTTAAAAATATAGTCACAAACCGCCCAAAATACATTTCTATAAAAATATCCCCTGCACAGTTTTCAATGAATTTTGATCCTACTGTTGAAAATGAAATTTCGAAGCTCATTGACAGTTTAGATTTAGATAGCTCATGTGCTATGATAAAATGTTGGTTACTATGCTGAACTTATTGCAAAATAAGATATTTATTTCTCTGTCTTTCTTTAATGGGTTATTACCCAATTTCTCTAAAGATAGCTCGTGTTACACCGATTTTTAAATAAGGGGAAAGAACAAGTCCATCGAACAACAGGCCTATCTCAGTCTTACCGGTAATCTCCAAAATTTTTGAAAAGTTAATCATTATCGTCTGTTTCAGCATTTAATTGAAAATAATTTATTAAATAAAGACCAATAAGGATTCCGGCCAAAAAGTAGCACATTGTCGGCAGCACTGAATTTAACAGAGAAATTATACAATAGTCTTGAAAGCAAACAAATAGGGTTAGGTGGGGCACATTCGCCACTTTTTAGTAAAATCTCGGTAGAAAAATTATTATTGATTTTTTTTTAAATCGGTGAATGGTAATAAATACTTCCATATTTACTGAACCAGTTGTGAATGTAAGGATTTTTCCTTATTATTACAAAACATTTTTTTCTAATTTCTGCTGGAACTCCATAAAAAGAAGAAAGTGCCCCGGCCCGGGGTACTTTCGCCAAGTGAAGGGGCACTTTCGTCAACTTAACTATTTTAGTAGAATCGTTAGTAATACACATTATAAATAAAATAATTTTTTTAAATAAATAAAATAAAAACATATTTATTCAATAAAATATTAAATTTAAACTTAAACGTATAGGAGGATGCTCTGGTGTTGGCAGCTTCATATAACCATAATTTCTATAATTAATGAAATGTCTTCTTTGGTTGGTTCAACAAATAGTTGAGTTCTAGCATGTTTCCGCAAGAAGCTTTCCATGTAGGAGTTATTAGCTTCCACTTCGGTTATTTGACCCACGTTTATTTTATAAATGTGGCACGCTCAACAGTATCAAGGGCATTTGTCAAAGACGAAACTGCCTCGTAAAAACTTGGCGAATGTGCCCCAAAGTAGCAAAAAAAATACTAAATAAAGAAATTTAATTAATTAATTTTTATTGGTTAATTCACACACTAACACTTTAAAGATAATTAATTTATCTAACTATATTCAATGAAACACTCAACAAAACTAAAAAAACGCTTAATAAAAAATCTTACGTTATACATACCAAATATTACACAATACTGGGGAAAAACACGTTTATACGTGTATTTTAGTTGCGTTTTCAATGATGACTGTCAAAGTACAGAGAAACATTTGAAATAATAATGACATGATTCAGTAATTTTTTCAGATTTTTTAAACGCGGTGAAGGTAGCTAAACATAGCTTGACGAAAGTGCCCCGATGACGAAACTACCCCACTTTACCCTACACAGCAGTATTATTCATTGATTTGCAAAAAGCATTTGATTGTGTAAATTTCATAATTTTAACAAAAAAATCTAATCAGTATCGGTATTTACGGGAACCGCTTAAAATTTATCAATAGTAACATCGGGTGTTCCGCATAAGGTTCCATTTTAGTACGATTTATTCGAAATAAATTTCAATGGAGCTTTGCAAATATGTGCCGATGATGCTGCACTAGTTTATAGTTGCCGGTCTTACAATGAATTACAAGTTCAAATGGAAGATGATTTAAAATATACTTTTAATATATTTAGAGAAATAAAATATAATAGTCAAATTATAAAACGAGTAGAGTTCGTTCTTCGTTTCTTATTAAGGTCTCTCTTTGGACCCAAAATTAAATTTTGTTAGTCATATCAATGCCATTCAACACAAAGTAACTCCTTATATTGCAGTCTTAAAAAAAATTGGCAAATATTTAAATGCCTGTTCTATATATTTTAATCACATACTCTTATTTAAATACCATTTGGGGTTTTGCTCCTGCATCATTTATCATACCACTGCAGTTTTTACAAAACAATGCAATTAAAAGTATAAAACATTTAAATAAATTCATACCGTCATATTTACTTTACAAACAATGAACATATTTTACCGATAAAATCGCTTTTACGAGCAGTTAGAGCAACTGGAACCATCTACTTCTACCGCTCAGCCCAATACAGAATTTTCAGTGAGTACAGGATGTCTTACCGGTTTTCTAAAAAGAAATGCTTTTCATAATGTGAAGATTACCGGCGAGGTTGCACCAGCAGACGAAGAAGCTGCAAAGTACTATCCTGATCAGTTTATAAAAATTATTGAATTTTTGGTGGTTATTCTTCCGATCAAGTTTTCAACGCGGATGAAACGGGGTTATTCTGAAAAAAAATTACCACTCGATCAAAAGCAAGTGGTTTTAAATCAGCCGAGAGTAACCTTTATACTTTGTAGCAATGCATCAGGAGATCGGGTACTTAAAACCCTGCTCATTAATCGATCTCTAAGACCACGTGCACTAAAAGGGAAAGATATAAAAAAGTTGCCGGTGGATTGGATGGACAATAAAAACATTTGGGTTACATCTGCTGTTTTCACCGAATGGTTTAATCATTGTTTCGTACCAAAAGTAGAAGTTTATATGGAGGCTAAAGCTCTCAATTTTTGTTGATAATGCTCCATCGTGTTCGCATGTAGAACATCCAAATGTGCAGATACTGTTTCTTCCACCTAATACAACGAACATTATTCAGCCATCAGCCATTAGATCAGGGCATAATTGCCATGTTTAAAAAATATTATGTAAAACAAACTTTCCAATTTATTTTGGATCAACTTGAAAAACAGTCAGTAACAGTTACCGGCGTTTGGATTTTTTTTTTTTCAATTTTTGACTGCATTAACCATTCTACTTTTGGATGCATTACAAACAGAAATGTAATTAATCAAACATTGACAGTTTCTACAGAAATTATTGCTTTGGCACATGAAATTGATGGCGGAGGTTTTGATACATTAAACCAAGTGTCGATGAAATGCTTGTGGACAAAGAATTAAGTGATGGTGATGGTATTGAAATATTATTAAACCCCGTCGAAGAACCTGAAAACGATAGTGAAGTAGAAGATAACGAACCTGGCCCGCTCACCGCTATAATAATTCGAGAATGTCTTCAACTTTGCAGTTCGTTAGAAAACCAATTTTTACATATTTTTAATTAAAAAATTGCAATTTACTTAATCCATGTATACAATAAATAAAGTTCTACACAAAATTATTTTATTATAACAACACTATCGTATTCAACGGAACAATAAAATTTCTCGAATTTATTAACATTTTAATTGAATAAAATAATTAAAGTCGTGATTTTATGGTTAAAAAAATTATTATTTAAAAGTCATGACAATGATTAAATTAAAATACGATTTGAGATTAAAAAGATTAGAGGTCAAGATATTCCCGCATTGTAAAAAGCGTTGGTTTTGTTTGTGAAATTTCCCATTTTTTTTTAAGTGTTCACAGCGATAATAATTATTATTAACTTTTTTATGTTTAGAAAAAATTCAAAATTTGGAAAACTGAATGTATTGAAACTTTAAAATGTATCTTTTGTGAATTTTTAACAACAATTTATTTAGAAGTCCTTAGTGGCATCAATTTGAGTGTAGAATAATTTTTTGTATCTTTTAAATGTACAAAAATTACCCATCGATCATTAAAAAAGCGTTCACCTTCTTTGAAAGATTTTCTAGCTGAGCTTGTGTGATAAAATATGTATGATGGTAAGATAATTTTACCTTCTACTATTCGCTTGCATTTTATAAATAAACATTAACAATAAATAACATTAACGAATTATTTTTTTAATTTTCAAAATTTGCGGATGAAATATTTAAACAAAAAATTAATTACTATGTTTATTTAAAACCATGCACATACCAATTTATATTTTATTATTAAACGAAATTATGTGATTACTATAATATGAACATATAACTAATAATTTTATTTAACAATAATGAATATAATTTGACCGCGCACCATTAACGTTTGTAACATGTGTAATAATTGTATGTCCCAATAGGTTTGAATGGTATGTACACCCTGCGCCATTGAAATGTTCGGTTTGAATTTTTAAAGTAAATTTTGGAAATACCACCGTTTGCTTCAAAAGTAGATAGCAAAAATGATAGATTCTGATTAAAAGATTTCTGAATAAAAAGGACGGTATTCCGACATTTTAGACCTACATACCGTCGGATAAGGAATATTACCGCCCTACCTCGTAACAATTTGGTAGGTCTTTACAGTGTTTTTAACAAAGTTTTTTCAATTGAAAACTAGTTTTTTGTTGACAATGGTAATTTTTATTCAAAATAAGAATTAACAGAAATAAAATAATTCATCTCAACCAAAATATTTTGAGAGAAATTGAACTTTTTAAAATCAATGATTAATAACCCAGCCCTTGGCTTTAATGATGGCCTTAAACCCGATCAGCATTGAATTCTAAAGTTTGATTAAATAATATATTGTTATTTCTTCAAACCAGACTTTTCTATAAGTATTTTCCGCTCTTTGGCACTTTTCAGCTTGTAATTTGTAATCTTCGTTCCGATGAAGGACCAAATATTTTCAACAATATTGAGGTCAGGACTATTTTCTATCCAGGGTAACGACTCAATCACCAAGCTATTTTTAAATTCGGCTACCTAAACAAAATAGACATTAAAATTAAGCATTCTTACGTCACAAATAACATCAATAACTCACGGAGAGTAATCGTCCTGGAAAGTGGAATACCGATGTATTGAGTCGGGTCCTCAATAGTCACGATTCAGGTCTCGATAATTTTTTTATATTTTCCTCCGTTTTCTGAACTATCCAGAAGGCCTAGTGATCAAACTCCAAAGGCTGTTATGGCTCTCCAGGCCATAACATATGGTGAATTTTTCACTGTCGGCTAAATACATTCTGTTAAATACCATTTGTCTTTTCGTCGCCGAACCCTTGTCCTTACATCGGGAGATATTGAATTTGGAGTTATCCGAGAATATGAACCAACGCCAGTCCCTGGGCATTCAGTTTTTTCATTCTATTGCGAATTTGAGGCTTGCAGCTGCCATTTTTGCTGTCGGTAATGATTTTCTCGCAGGTCGACAAGCATATAAACCAAGTTCCTTTTAATAGTATGAACTGAAATAGTATCGGTTGTTGCTATTAGAAGCTAACTTCTCAGCTCCAAAGCCGTAGCAAACTTTTGCTTAAGATCTAAATATCTGGAATTCGATTTGTTGAAACAGAAGTTCTCCTCTTTGCATCAGAGCCAAATTATCGTTTGATTTTAGGAATAGTGCGTTAAAAACTTTCTAATTGCTGTTTACCTACACTAGATTACTCTTGCAATTTGTGAATGTGTGTACTTTTTGCCTTTGCTTGCAAAATTTTGGCTTTTTCGTTAGCATTTAAGTTAGAGCGACACTTTGTAAAATTAACTCTTTGACTACTTAATTGAAACCGACCAAATATTTCATCCTTAGTTTGGTTTTAAATACCTAATAAGGCGTGAAATATGCTGAAAAATAAAAAAAACAAAACACAAATAGCGAATGAGGTAAAATCTATGAGAGAATTGCATGAAATAGTAAGTAATCGAAATCGAACATTTCAATGGCGCAGTTTGTACATATTATTGTTGTGATACTCAATTTATAGTACATAATTTATAGTCGCAATTATTTTCATTTTTCAATAATTTTCCGTTATTATGAGTAAGGACAACCAGTGGCCATCACTACTTTCGATGTTCGATAGTGTTAATGTATCTCTTTTCAAGAATGACCACTATTTCGATTTTTGAATTACGCGAATCAGGCATTTTGACGTGGTAACGTTTTACACCGCATGTTCAGAAAATTGACCTGAAATTTAGCCTTTGGTCGTGGGAAATTTCTCATCAATTGTAAGCATTACCTTTAATTTAAAGATACGATTGCTTAGGTTAATCCTTCAGCTTTATGCCTCACGAATAATGTCGTTGCAATGACGTCATCGGGCGGCAAAGAAATCCGCGCCGCGAACCTCTGATTTCGAACGATTTACATGCTTGAGCCAGTGTAGCGAAAAAATGACTCATCCGATCGGAGATCCGATGGTGTCAATTTTTGCGTAAAAAGCCAGTGGTGGTTAATTAATTTTTAGTTAAATTAATTTTAAGTTAAATTAATTAATCTCCACATGAATTTTAATTAAAATTACAAGGTACAACACAGCGATTTACAATCAACCATGAGAATCCCTTATCTGACCTTTGGCAGATCACTTATTGTTAATTAAAATAATTAATCTCCACATAAATTTTAATGATAATTAAAATTTACAAAATGATGATTTACAAAGCTTGAGAACACAGTAATGGGAGAATGCATCATCTAATTGGAGCCATTCTAGTGTCAATTTGTGCGTAAAGAATACATAAATTTTAATTAAAATTACAAACTACAAAATAGCGATTTACAATGCTTGAAAGCACTGCAGCGAGAGAACGTCTCATCTGATCAGAACAATTCTGGTGTCAATTTGTGCGTAAAGAATCTGTGGCAGATAATATAACTGGATCACAGTATCACACAAGTAAAAACAGTTGCCTTATATGTGAGCAGAGGGGTTTTTATTTAAAAAAACAACGAGCGAGTTCTCCTTCAACTCGCAAAAGATTTATGTGAAAACTTTTTTGTATAAATATCTATTAAATCATTTCAAGCCATTTCGATAAGGCTCAGAAACCCCTCCATAAAGAAGGATGTGTTCGCTCAGTATTTAAACTAAGTTACATTTTTGGTTGAGTCAAGTTATTCTACTATTTTGAATTTGGAGGACGAACCTTACTAACATTAATTGAGCTTGAACAAAGTACAGTTCTGTTAAGTTAATCACCTAAACCTGCCATGTACGCTTTAAAATATACCATTACTCATACACAGCAATCTAGTTCAAGATTCCATAGTAAAAAATGGTCACGGCAAACTCGCTGAACAAAGAAACATCGCATCGCGTTATCACTGATCAGTTTAAAATAAATAAATAGACCGGTTCTATTTGAGCGTAATATTGACCGTAAAATCATTGCAATTGGAAAGACAGTAGCGCGAAACCCCATAACTAAACTCACGAAAAGCATGAGCTTTACTAATAGCATACCGAACCGATTAAACAATATCAAAATTATTATTTTATTATGTATCCAATGCATGATAAACCAATTTAAGTAGGTATGATCAAGCGCATGTATTGCTATCTCTTTCACTAAAAAATTCTGTCATTTGGTGCTTTTTTCTTGATATACATACTTGTTTTGATGTGAAAACATCTTTAGCGGGGGTAAGTCAAAAATTTCATGTAAAAAAAGGAACGGAAAATCCGGTACTACCGAAATTGCAAATTATATACGAGAAAAACGAACACTATTTAATTCGCATTAGAATTTCCGTCAGATTAAAATGATAATAGTGGAGATATACTCGACGTTACTCAAACGTTTCAAAATGTCAAAAACGCGCTTGCAAGTATTGCAAGATAAACTCACTATTGAATTCGCGATTTTGACATTTCTTTGACATTTATGTCACAATAAAAATAAAAATTGATTGCATCATTGATTCTCAATTATTATAGAAATTATTATAAAATGAATCGAGAAATGAATGAAGGTCGACTAAATACATTAAAACTGATGAGGAGCGGGATATTGGTTTGCTTTTAGCGCAACAAATAATAATAAAAAATTAATTAAACGTCAAAATTTTAACAAAAATAAAATAAAATGTTAAATCAACTTTTTTTTGTGACTTCTGAGTAGCGTCGAGTATAATCGCTTTAGTGCAAATTCAGAAACTTTAACTTTTTTTTTTACTTAGTCACGTCGGTCGCGTCGATTATATCACAAAGGTAAGGCACAAAAGTATGCATGTGTAGTGTAAGTGGTTCAAAAAAACTGAAATGAAAGTACGTTAAACAAAGACAAATGCACCCATACTTTAAATATTAAATATTATACATCTTAGCGAGCTGTGAAAACGGCACTTATACTACATTGGTTGCGTTCACTGCAAAAATTGTTGTTGGTGTGGTGTGATGTTAGAAATGTCAAATAAACATCGGTGTCAGTCGGTGTAACTTTAAAATCCGGTGAACGACATGTTGTTATTTTCTGTCAATCGTAAATTTTGAAGCAAACTTCATTTTGTTATTTGTTGTCAATCGTAAATTTTTTTTAGTAGAGCAAACTACATTTGGCCATTATATTTTGTGTTTTAATAAGATAATAACGCGTATTTATAATGAGGGATACAAAATAAAAAAATTATTATTTCCATTGCTATAGATCATTTTTTTTTTTTGTTTTTTTGTTTTTGTTTCTATCTCTGCAATCTTTTCTGGGGCTCAAGGCACTCCCAACTCTTTCGCAGTTCCCTTTTAACGTCCTACTTTACGCCGTTGCCAGCCAACTCGAGGACGATAGACCCGCTTTTGTTTAAACCAAATTGCTATAGATTGTGTTTTAGTACATCAGTTCAACCTTTATTCCACGAGACGTCGCGACGTTACGGGGTCAAAATTTTTGTTTACATTTTTTTTATATGTAGTTTGGCCCAAAACAGCTCTAACAAAAAATTAAAAAAATGAATGAAATTTACCTCGACGCGAGTAATAATCAAATGATATTTGTTAACAAAAGAAGGATTTGTTTATTTTTAACATAAAATAAACGGGTCGCCGTTTTAATTGTTAGAAAAACGAAATATAAAATCATAAATTATTTAAGTTTTGTATGGTAAATTTTATGTTAAAAGAACCATTTAAGCTACCTGGAATAACAAATTTCACAAAAACAATGATCAGCAAGGAGCTCCTAATAGAAATGTTGAAGAAAAATTTAAATTCTTGAACAAAAACAAACATAAAGCATCTGACATAACCTCACAAAACACAAATAATGTTCGATGTTTAAACATCAAATTCTTGTAAACCAAAGGTTTTTCTATTTATTTTATGTTAAAAATATAATAATTATTCTTTTGTTAATCAATTATTTTATTTTTCAATTTGTATCATAGTAATTTTCTTTGATTATTTTTCAATTTTAATAGAGCTGTTTTTGATCAAACTCCATATAAAAAACATGTAAACAAAACGCATTGACCCAACGTTCATATACTCTGGTGGTAAGTAGACATACTAATGATTGTGAAATTAGTTCATAAGTCTTTCACTAGTTTCGCTAGTCCGTGTACAAAAACGTTTGTTTACGTTTTTTTTATATGGAGTTTTGCTAAAAACAGCTATAATAAAATTGAAATAAATTGAATAAAAAATACCTCGATATGAAGTTTAAAGTAATAATAATAATTAACAATAGATTAATACATGTATTTTCAAAAATTAATAATCCATAACCCTTTAATATCCAGGAAAACGATAAGTTAAAACAGCTAATTTTGACATATTAAAAGCTGATTTATCAACTAAACTGATTATTCAATTTATATTTTTGGATGCAATTAACCAACATTCTCTTTATTTTATATTTTTAAATACAAAATGTTGTTCAAATCCCATATTTTGTTAGCTAATAAATTTCCAAAACAACGGACATAACCTCATTTAATACCAAAAATTGCCTCATTTTTATTTGTAATTTTCTTGAATGTTAAAGGGTCAACGGATTATTAAATTTAAATAAAATATGTTAAATAGTATTTCAAAGTTTTATTATAGCCATCAACGTTTCTTCAAGATAATTTTAATTAACAATTTTGCGATTTGATTGGACATGTTTTTACCGAAAATCCATATAAAAAAAATGTAAACAAGCAATTTTGTACACGGACTAGCGCCTCTTGCGAAAATGTATGCGAAGCAGTTGTACTAAAACACGATCTATAGATCATGTTTAGCACTTGTACTAAGTATCAACTTCGCCATCATTTACGCTAGGTGCGCTAGTGTAAATTACCTCATTTGTTATGGAAAAGATAATTCACACTAGCGACAATTGCGGTACTAAAATGAACAAATATCACGATCTATAGATCATGTTTAGCACTTGTACTAAACATCAACTTCGCCATCATTTACGCTAGGTGCGCTAGTGTAAATTACCTCATTTGTTATGGAAAAGATAATTCAGACTAGCGACAATTGCGGTACTAAAATGAACAAATATCACGATCTATAGATTGTGTTTTAGTACATCAGTTCAACCTTTATTCCACGAGACGTCGCGACGTTACGGGGTCAAAATTTTTGTTTACATTTTTTTTATATGGATTTTAGCCCAAAACAGCTCTAACAAATATTTAAAAAAATGAATGAAATTTAGCACGACGCGAAGAATAACGAAGTGATATTTGTTAACAAAAGAAGGATTTGTTTATTTTTAACATAAAATCAACGGATCGCCGGTACAATTGTTAGAAAAACGAAATACAAAATCATCAATTATTTAAGTTTTGTATAGTAAATTTTTATGTTAAAAGAACCATTTGAACTGCCTGGAATAACAAATTTCACAAAAACAATGATCAGCAAGGATCTTCTAATAGGAATGGGCAAAAAAATTTGAAATTATTAAACAAAAACAAACATTAAGCATCTGACATAACCTCACAAAACTCAAATAATGTTCGGTGTTTAAACATCAAATTCTTGTAAACCAAAGGTTTTTCTATTTATTTTATGTTGAAAATATAATAATTATTGTTTTGTTAATCAATTATTTTATTTTTCAATTTGTATCATAGTAATTTTCTTTGATTATTTTTCAATTTTAATAGAGCTGTTTTTGATCAAACTCCATATTAAAAAAATGTAAACAAAACGCATTGACCCAACGTTCATATACTCTGGTGGTAAGTAGACATACTAATCACACAATCTATAGATTGTGTGATTAGTAGGTCTACTTACCACCAGAGTATATGAAAGTGGGGTCAATTAGTTTTGTTTACATGTTTTTTATATGGAGTTTGGCCCAAAACAGCTCTATTAAAATTTTAAAAAAATCAATGAAAATTATTATGATACGAAATACAAATTAAAATAATTGATTAACAAAAGAATAATTATTATATTTTTAACATAAAATAAATAGAAAAGCCTTTGGTTTACAAGAATTTGATGTTTAAACACCGAACATTATTTGAGTTTTGTGAGGTTATGTCAGGTGCTTAATGTTTGTTTTTGTTGAAGAATTTCAAATTTTTTTGCCCATTTCTATTAGAAGATCCTTGCTGATCATTGTTTTTGTGAAATTTGTTATTGCAGGCAGTTCAAATGGTTCTTTTAATATAAAAATTTACCATAAAAAACTTAAATAATTGATGATTTTGTATTTCGTTTTTCTAACAATTGTAACGGCGATCCGTTTATTTTATGTTAAAAATAAACAAATCTTTCTTTTGATAACAAATATCATTTGATTATTATTCGTGTCGATGTAAATTTCATTCATTTTTTAAATTTTTTGTTAGAGCTGTTTTGGGCCAAACTACATATAAAAAAAATGTAAACAAAAATTTTGACCCCGTAACGTCGCGACGCCGAGTGGAATAAAGGTTGAACGATGGTGAAATTAGTTCATAAATCTTTCACTAGTTTCGCTAGTCAATGTACAAATTTGTTTGTTTACGTTTTTTTTATATGGAGTTTTGCTAAAAGCAGCTATAATAAAATTGAGATAAACTGAATAAAAAATGCCACGACGTGAAGTTTAAAGTAATAATAATAATTTACAATAGATTAATACATGTATTTTGAAAAGATAATAATCCATAACCCTTTAATATCCACGAAAACGATAAGTTAAAACAGCTAATTTTGATATATTTATAACTGATTTATCAACTAAACTTATTATTAAATTTATATTTTTGGATGCAATTAACCAACTTTCCCTTTATTTTATATTTTTAAATACAAAATATTGCTCAAATCCCATATTTTGCTGCATAATAAATTTCTAAAACAACGGACATAACCTCATAAAATACCAAAAATTGCCTCATTTTTATTTGTAATTTTCTTCGATGTTAAAGGGCCAACGGATTATTTAATTTAAATAAAATATGTTAAATAGTATTTCAAAGCTTTATAATAACCATCAACGTTTCTTCAAGATAATTTTAATTAACAATTTTGCGATTTAATTGGACATGTTTTTACCGAAACTCCATATAAAAAAAATGTAAACAAACAATTTTGTACACGGACTAGCGCCTCTTGCGGAAATGTATGCGAAGCAGTTGTACTAAAACATAATCTATAGATCGTGATATTTGTTCATTTTAGTACCGCAATTGTCGCTAGTGTGAATTATCTTTTCCATAACAAATGAGGTAATTTACACTAGCGCACCTAGCGTAAATGATGGCGAAGTTGATGCTTAGTACAAGTGCTAAACATGATCTATAGATCGTGATATTTGTTCATTTTAGTACCGCAATTGTCGCTAGTGTGAATTATCTTTTCCATAACAAATGAGGTAATTTACACTAGCGTACCTAGCGTAAATGATGGCGAAGTTGATGTTTAGTACAAGTGCTAAACATGATCTATAGATTGTGTTTTAGTACAACTGCATCGCATACATTTTCGCAAGAGGCGCTAGTCCGTGTACAAAATTGTTTGTTTACATTTTTTTATATGGAATTTCGGTAAAAACATGTCCAATAAAATCGCAAAATTGTTAATTAATATTATCTTGAAGAAACGTTGAATGTTCTATTAAAAATTTGAAAAACTTTTTAACATATTTTATTTAAATTAAATAATTCGTTGGTCCTTTAACATCCAAGAAAATTACAAATTAAAATGAGATAATTTTTGGTATTTAATGAGGTTATGTCCGTTGTTTTAAAAATTTATTAGCCAACAAAATATGAGATTTGAGTAATACTTTCAATTTAAGAATAGAAAATAAAGAGAAAGTTGGGTAGGTAATTCCATTGAAAAATATAAATGTAATGCTAAGTTTTGTTGATAAAACAGCTATTAAAATGTCAAAATTAACTGTATTAACTTATCGTTTTCCTGGATATTAAAGGGTTATGGATTATTAACTTTTCAAAATACATGTATTAATCTATTGTAAATTATTATTATTACTTTAAACTTCATATTGTGGCATTTTTTATTCATATTCATTTATTTATCTCAATTTTATTATAGCTGTTTTTAGCAAAACTCCATATAAAAAAACGTAAACAAACGTTTTTGTACACGGACTAGCGAAACTAGTGAAAGATTTATGAATTAATTTCACAATCTATAGATCGTGATATTTGTTCATTTTAGTAACCCAATTGTCTCTAGTGTGAATTATCTTTTCCATAACAAATGAGATAATTTACACTAGCGCACCTAGCGTAAATGATGACGAAGTTGATGTTTAGTACAAGTGCTAAACATGATCTATAGATCGTGATATTTGTTCATTTTAGTACCGCAATTGTCACTAGTGTGAATTATCTTTTCTATAACAAATGAGGTAATTTACACTAGCGCACCTAGCGCAAATAATGGCGAAGTTGATGTTTAGTACAAGTGCTAAACATGATCTATAGATCATGTTTAGCACTTGTACTAGACATCAACTTCGCCACCATTTACGCTAGGTGCGCTAGTGTAAATTACCTCATTTGTTATGGAAAAGATAATTCACACTAGCGACAATTGCGGTACTAAAATGAACAAATATCACGATCTATAGAGCAATAAAAAATATAACAAATATTATGTCGTTTTCGATTGATTTTTTTTCCCTCTATGAAAAGCAATCTCAATTTCGGCGTCAATCGAACAATAACATCTCATTGCTCTTTTATGTTTGTGGGTTATCTGTGAAAATATAAAAAACTACAAAATTGCAAATATAAAATCTAAAAAATTCGTTTTCGATGCAATGTTGAGTTTAATTTAATGACACATCTAAACAAACAATAGCCATAATATAAGTTTTCAAACTAAAAGTTCCAACCAATCATCCAAATGGCAGAACCAGAATGTACCTACAAACATATTTATGTAAAATAGGAGTAAATCTACGAAAAAATCGAGATTTGTGTTCGAGCAAAAATATTTGACCCTCAGAACATCGTTTAATACACTAGAAGCAAAAAAAGCAAAATTTTCCCCTTCAGAGTGCTTTTTTTGATTCAATCGAATACGACATTAATAAATATTCGTATAAGTTATTGGACGATCATTGTTAGCCACACAAACTACACCTTTCTCCTGAATGAAACAATTCCCATCAACCACAAATTGGCATAATTTTTCCATCGATGTTGTTCTTATTTTTTATTTTTGTTTATCTATTTCTGACATTAAATTATAACAATCGCTTTTCAACATCAACTAACAATGCTTGCCACTACAGTCAAAAAATGTCGATTTGTGTCGACGATAACATATGCAGAGAACACCAAGTTGTCATAATATACTGTCACATCTTAGTGCTCAGTGAACGACAAGTTGTCAAAAAGTGTAACTTTTAGTAACATTTTGTTGGGCAGTGAACGAACCCATTGATACATAATAAAATAATAATTTTGAAATTGTTTAATCGATATGCTATGTTTAGTATTGCTCATGCTGTTGCTGGGTTTGGTTATGCGGGGCATATAGGAAACAAAATCTATAATTGTGGTAAACAGATTCAAATGCCATTTTTAAAACATAGGCGCAAGGAAAAAGCCTCAGGGAGACATGCTACCGTCTTTCTAGTTGCTATGATTTTACAGTCAAAATAGCGCCTTTGTTTAATAGAACCGCCTTATTTCATTAGTTCAAATCAATCAAATCAGCGATGCCACTTTGCTTTGTTCACCTGGTTTGCCGTGACCATTCACAAAAGTCTACATATGGAATCTTCAACAATTGCCGTGTATGATGAATGGTGAATTTTAAAGCGTTCAGGGCAGGTTTAGATGATTAACTTAAGATAACTGTACTTTGCTCAAGCTCACCAAGACATGGCTAAACTGAAATATAGTCGGTTATAAATTTCAATTTTCAATTAAACAATTAATGTCGGTAACGTTCGTTCTCCAAATCCAAAATAGAATAACTTATTGACTTTTTAAACCAAAATTGTACCGTAATTTAAATAATGAGCGAACAGCAGCGGTCTATCTGCATTTGCTTCTCAGGCCCATCGAACAAACTTGAAATGATTTAATAGTTAAAAGTTTTCACATAATTTTTTTGCGAGTTAAGCGTGAACTCGCCCGTTGTTTTTATAAACACTAGTTCATAGCAAACTAAAACAAATCGAATTGTTTTGCGGTGATAGTTTTTGTGAAAATTTTGTGAAAACAACGAAGTCTTGTGATTTTATCGCACCGAATGACGATATGCGCAAGAAAAGACAAATTTGAAACAGCTGTCAATCATACCTTTATCATGTATCCAATGTATGTATATGTACAATTTTCACTGCTAGCTATTTCCATTTAATTTTTTGACACTATACAAGCATAGGTGGTCCTTTTGCTCGTATGTAAGTTTATTTTCAAAAACACTTGCTGCTGCGGCCATATATAGCAGATATTTTCACAATAAAATTAATTAAAGCAGGCGATTTTTTTTGTATTCGGCTCACGATGTTTTTGAAATGCCGGATGATGTTATATATTGCATGTGTATGCGTAGATTTTGCATTGATTCAAAACCAACACAAATGTCTTTATACAAAGCCATATTATTTCCGTGACGCACGCATATTATTAAATCCAAAACCTACTATTTCTGTAGGTTAGGTTAGGTTAGGTTTGGGTGGCGGTCCACCAGGACCAGGTATAGACACAAAAAGGTCCGTAGCCATACCACAAATTAAAAATTTTTCCTCCAACTCATTGAAACCACTTTGAGCTTGCTATGAAGCGCTGGATACTCCTGACGTCCTTCTCGCTGAGCTCCGCCAGGTCGTTGAAAAGGTATGCCCCTAGAAAATTCAGTCTGTTTCGTGCCAGACGAGGACAGGTGCAAAGAAGATGAAGTACTATCTCTTCCTCCTCTTCGTCTTCGCAACTACGACAGTAGTCATGTGAGAAGAAACCAAGTCTACTTGCATGTCTGCCTATGAGACAGTGCCCCGTAATCACTCCAACAACCACACTGATCTGACTCCGCTGAAGTGAGATCAGCTGTTTGGATCTCGCCAAGTTCAACTTTGGCCAGATTTGCCGAGTTATTACGCATGAGGTACTATTTGACCATCTGTCATTCGTCAACTTACTGGCTTCCTCCTGAAGCAGCAGTTTACATACCGCAAGAGGAATTTCAATATCCTTTTTGCTGTTTGAAATGTGGTCCGTTGTACCACGTCGAGCCAGTTCATCGGCTTTCATGTTCCCCGTACTAACGAAATGTCCTGGCACCCATATGATATGGATGTTGAACTGATCTGTCATCTCGTTAAGAGATGAGAGACAGCTCTGGACTACTTTCGACGTGAGAAGGTGTGATTGAAGCGCTTTAATGGCTGCCTGACTGTCCGTATATATGCGAATATCACTAGTCGATATTACATTATACCTCAACCAGTCCACGACTTCCTTTATCGCAGTTACCTCAGCTTGAAAAATGCTGCAGTAGTCAGGGAGACGAAAGGAGAGGTTTAACATGAGTTCCTCGCAGAACACCCCAGCCCCTACTCCTCTATACCGTTTTGAACCATCAGTGAAGAAGTTCAAAACTCCTGGTTCCAAAACTGTATCCATCATCCAGTCCTCTCTAGATGGTATAATAGTCCGGAACTTTCTATCAAAAGATAGTGACGGGACAGTATAGTCGGTGGTCTTGGGAAGCCCTTTGTTACAAAGTATAGATGAGTGCCCTGTACTATTTCTGTAAGTGTTAGTGATATTTTATACTGTTTTTGATACAAACTACAATTTAAAATCAAAGTATGTTAAGATTATACTGTATTATGATAATACTTACAGAAATATGTAGTAGGTTTTATTTTGTGTTTGTATGTCAATAATATGGCTTGTATAAGACATTTGTGTTGGTTTTGATTGATTTTACGTTTTTGTTTTTGTTCTGTCGATATTCACACATACCTGCAATATTTTTTGTTCGGCACTTTTATTTCCGTAACCCGAGTTCTATACAATTTTTTACTTACTCCTGCCGCTAAAGATGTTTTCACATCAATAAAAAAATTGTTTTTCAACCCGTCATGTTTAAAAATCGGACAGATAATAGATTTACAGAAAGGATTGGCAAATTCCACCACCAGATTTCCTTTTTAGTCGGTATGTTTTCACAATTTCCGTTAGATTCAATGCATCTTATTGATTTGGGAATCATGAAAAAAATGTTAAAAATTTTCGCAAAGAACAAAAAATCTTACAAATTACTTTCCTTCTAAATTTTCCAGAAGTTGCAGAATATTGAAAGATTTACCTTCTTGGAAAGCCACTGAGTACAGACATTTTTTATTATACATCGGTTTAATTGCGTGTTAAAAGACACTGTTCATGAAGATGTATTATCATTTTCTCTTGTTGCACTGTGCAGGACAAATGTTGTCCGGTGAACTTTCGTATTCTACTATTCCACTAACTTATCTTCACGTCAGTTATTGAATGAGTTCGAAAAATTTTATTTGATAATATTTGGGGATGACCGTACAACATACAATTTTCATTGTTTATTGCATATTTGTGATTCTGTGGAAGCTTTTAGCCCTCTAGATAGTTTTTCTGCTTACAAGTTTAAAAATTGTATGCAATATTTAAAGCGTCTTATAAGATCACCAAATAGAATATTACAGCACTTCACAGGAGGTTACACGAATCTTCAAACTTAGATCAATCAAAGTCTTATTCCAGCCATATTTCATTTAACGTCAATTTTACAAATGATATTGATTCATACGGCTGTTTAAAAGGTAATATATAGGTTTATAATGTACTTGGAAAATGAAAAAGAAACAGTTTTTGGTTATGAATTCGAAACAATCTCCGACTTTTAGGAATTTTCCTTTGTAGTGGGAGGAAAAATGAAATTAAAATAGCAAAAAAGGCTGACTTTAAATATAAATATTATTCCCTACCATGCAGCGGTAAACAAGTATTGGTACCTATTTTACATTACTGCTTCAACATTTCTGACCATTAAGTTTAATAATCATTAATACACAATTTTATTTAAATTAATTGCACTTTTGTACTTAATGAATTAGCTAGTCTTTTCACTTCTATTCCAATTAACATTTTGTCTCAAATAGTTATAGATAGGGATGTTGTATATGGGAGCCTATATGCAATGAACTGAAGCTGATATTTGAAACTTGTATTAAACAAAATTATTTTTGCTTTGATAATAAGTATTTCAGATTCACTGATGGTTTACCGATGGGCTCTCCTCTGTCACCATTGTTAGCAGAAATTTTCATGAATTTCTTCGAACAAACGATTGTTTCAAGCAACAATCCTTATTTCCGTCATGTAATCTTTTGGTACAGATATGTTGATGACATACTATGTCTATGGAATGGAACTGATAGGCTATTCACCTCTTTTCTCACTTGGTTAAATTCTCAATATCCCACCATTAATTTTACGGTAGAAAAAGAAGAAAATAAATCTATTAACTTTCTAGATATAACAATAACCAGAATTAACTCTTCATTAGAGTTCAAAATTTATAGAAAACCCACGTATACAGACGCCATTATACCTAACTCTTCAAACCATCCCCATAATATTAAAATGTCAGCTTTCCACTCATTCTTAGATAGATTAATAAACATTTCTTTGACCAAATCTAATTATAACAAAGAGCTTAGGCAATGCCGAAAAATTGGCGCCGCTTAGAGTATATAGGAAAAACTAGCCAACGGATTCGTAACATCGTGACACAATATACAGATATTAGCTGTGCTTTTTATAACAATAATACAATTAAGAAAATGATTTTTAACAACAAACCAAGAATTGATCGCCTTTCCAAGTCAGGCGTTTATAAGATCAATTGCAATGATTGTAGTTCCTCTTATATCGGACAGACTGGGCGCAATTTTGAAGTTAGAGTTAAAGAACATTTATCTGGTAGCCATGAATCAATCATCCCTTTATAATCAATTTACGTCAAATCACACGTCCAGTTTAAACAATTTAGAAATATTACATGTACAACCAAAAAGCAGACGTTTTTTTTTTTTTTTTTTTTTTGGGTGCAGAGCGGACTTATTAACGGTCCTAGCTCCTTGTAACTGTCAGAGCTTCTGCACCCAATGCGCGATCCTGCAAGTAAAGATTAATAGCTACCTTAAATTTATTCATTTTATATTCCTTCGGAAATTTGAAATGTAATAGCGAATTCCACTTTTTTGATGTTCGGCATATAAATTCGCGTTTGATTTCTTCAGTTCGAGGTTTCGGGAGCTTCACCGTAAACCTATGTGCATTGGTTGTTCCTCTTGTTACTCTTGTTGTTGTAACGAATGGTGGTATTTTCTCCGATAGTTCTGCAGAACATTTACCATGTAAGCATCTGTAGAAGACGCAGAGTTCTGCAACATCTCTGCGATGCTGTAAGCTGTCTAGTTCTTGAGTAAGTCTGGGATTCCGTATTATTCTGATAGCGCGGCGTTGAACCCTGTCCAATAAGTGTTGGGTGGTACCAGACGCACCTCCCCAAACTTGACAGCAATACTCTATACATGGTCGGATGAAGGTTTTATATATCTGGAGAACTTGATGCGATTTGAAAAACCTTCTGCATCGATTCAGGAACCCGAGTTTTTTTGAAGCTGATTTAGCCTATGCAACAATTTGTTCATTCCATTTGAGTTTGTTACTTATTTGAACACCAAGCAGTCGAATTGAGTCGCAACCCACAAGGATATGGTTTTTTACCACAAATGGGTAGTCGTTGCGAATTTTTTTACGTGAGAATGTGCATATTTGTGTCTTTTTTTCGTTAAATTGTACTAAGTTGTTGTTACCCCACTCAAATATTGTACTTAAATCGGAATTAAGAGAAGTTACGACTTCTGACCGTTTATTATTTAGATCTGTAATGCTATAGGCTCCGCCTCGAATGAAATAGAAGCAGCAAATCGTTGATGTATAGCAAAAACAGGGTCGGTGACAAAGGTGACCCCTGAGGGACTTCGGCATTTGGGGAGTGCGTCGATGATGATCTCCCACTAAGCACGACACTGATTTTTCGGTCATTGAGATAGCTTTTAATCCACCTGGTGGTCATCGAGTCCAGCCCGTATGCCACAAGTTTACAAATAAGATTCTCATGCCATACCTTACCAAAAACCTTGTATATATTCAAGGCTATTGCAAAGGCCTCTCCGTGGTGTTCTAGCGCGAGATTCCATTTGTTCGTGACATACGTCTGGAGATCGGTCGTGGATCGGCTTTCACGAAAGCCGTATTGTCTATCCGAAATTAGTTTGCTAATTTCAAGATATCTAACTAAATGTTGATTGACGCATTTCTCAAAGACTTTAGCGACGGTTGACACAGTCAGTTTTGTCACAACCCCGTTTCAGCACGGGTTGCACCATTGCTTTCTTCCAGGCGTTCGGGTAGTCACCTTGCTTATATGAAAGTAGGAAAATTTTAGGGAGCCAATTCACTGGCAAACTCCTTCAATATTCGAACTGGAATTCCATCAGGTCCGGTGGCCTTGTTTGCATTCATTGACTTTAGATTAGTAAAGACAATTTCCTCCGAGATGACGACGGGGCTCATTTTAGAACCACAATATGGAATTAATGGAGGTCCAATTCCATCTGGGACAACTAATGTCGAGTTCGATTTGAAGACGCTCGCCAATAAGTCGGCTTGTAAATATTGATCCACCACCAAGGCGCCGTCAGCACGTTTCAATGATGAAACAGATGTTTTCGAAATATTTGCAACCGATGCGACCATGTGGTAAAAGTTGCGATCGAAGATTTTCAACTCGGAAGCCACATTGGCTTTCTTGCTGTCGGCTCTTTTTGCTTCTCTACCACAGGTTTTTTTGCAGGTGTTCCGTATCGTTTTGTATTCCTCATAA
This sequence comes from Tipula helvola, assembly GCA_963556165.1. NCBI lineage: Eukaryota > Metazoa > Arthropoda > Insecta > Diptera > Tipulidae > Tipula > Tipula helvola. The sequence continues at coordinate 158,441,684 of OY744483.1, forward strand.
GAAATTTCGTTGCGTTTATATTTTTTGTGTACCGCTTTATTTTGTTTGGCAGCTTTGGTGGCTTCTTTTGAAAAAATTTTAAAATTTTGATTGGGATTGGAAAATGATGAGGGTATAAATTTATTCATTCCATGTAAGACGGTGTCAGTAAAACTGGAAACGGCGTCGTCGATGTTGTTGTTATGTAGGCAATGGCGTTTCCAAGGAAAATGTTGAAAAAATGACCGTAAACCATCAAAATCAGCTTTATTAAAATGCCAAAGACGCCTTGGCTGCTGTCTAGATTCTAGTGGTGTTTCGACAGATATTTTTGTGGTTATTAAGTTATGGTCAGAATTTCCAATTCCAGTTTCGACATGGGCCTCCATGGAATGAGGGATTGATGTCAGACAGAGATCCAGAATATGAACTCCTCTAAAATTTTGGCATTCAAATGTGGACTCACTAACAATCTGTGTGAGGTCATGCGAAACGGCAAGCGATTCCGCATGGCGCCCAGCGACATTTGTATCTTTGTGATTCAACCATTGTTTATGGTGGGCATTAAAGTCACCGACCATAATTAATTCGCATTCGGGATGTTGATTGCGAATATCGTCACATTTGTCTGATAAGCCCTCGAAGAAGCTAATCGTTTCTGAATCCGTCTGATTAGGAGATCTGTACAAGCTAATTAAAAAAATGAGTTTATTAGGAAGAGAAATTTTAAGCACAATAGTTTGAGCGGTTTTTGAAAATATTTCGTACTTTTTGTGTCTTGAGTACGGTATGTGGTTTTTAACGAAGATGCAGACTCCACGTTGCAACTCAAAAGCTTGTTCGAACTGGTAGCGCTTGAAGTAGAACTCGTTTTCGTAGATGTTCGACGATACTTTTGTTTCCGTTAGAACTAAAATGTCGGGTTTACGTGATTCGAGATGTTGATGTGCGCAATTTTTGTTAGTCACGAGACCTCTGACATTGGTATAATGGATGTTAAGGCTATTAATTGTGTCTTTACGAGGATTATGCCTCGCCCAGCGATCCGAAGAGACATGTTTCGGGGATTTTCTTTTATTATTATTCATATTCAGTTTAGACAACTTAGAATCTTACGAAATCCGAAAAGCTATATTTCTTAACCGAAATATCCTCAACGAACAGAGAGAAATCCGTTTCTCACCAATTACCGACCCCGCACTGTTTTATTCCCATACTCATACCATCCCATAAAATGACTAATACGTCGGGTTATAATAAAATAAAGAAACAAAAAAATAACAACATCTGGAATTTTGTTATTCGGCCGTTGACTAATCAATAATCAATAATCATATACCTGTGTTTAACTCACTCCCTTTTAATTTTTAATGTTTATTGCTCTCACCATTTTTATTGTTTACCACTCCCACATTTTTTATTTGTATATTTTTGTTTCATTTTTTGCTTTTTCCAACTATATATATATATATATATATAAATAACTATATTTTTATTTTTACAGTTTAGTAGATACTCCTGATGATGGCCTAATAATCGAAATCGATCGAGTGATTTTTTAAACCTTTTGTAATTTTGCGAAATATTTAACAAGTGTTTTTAAAAAAATTTAAAAATGGTGTATTAAGTGTGTTTCGCCAAGTGCCTACGGCAGAAAGTGTAAAAAAGTACCACATTATAATGTATTTGCACATTTAATTTAATTTGACTGGTGACAGCTGCTTATTGAGGAATGGGGCATCCTGAATCTTATGAAGAACTTGTTTATGATGTTGCTAGAGTGCAACAATTAACTTTAGAGCGACTTTTGTTGTCGCACAATATAAAAAAGAAAATGTTCGAAATACTATTATATAGTTGTGATGCTACAATGCCTTAAATGATTGTCATGAATGCTAACAATTAGTCAAAAGTGACAAACATACCGTATTTAGTGCCGTTGTTGGAATATTTCGAACAGATGAAAGTTTTATTATAAGATCATATCCTAGGTTGAGGAGAAATACATTACAAAATAATAATGCAATTTCCAGAATATTCTACGAGCTGCATTTGGTAAATCTAACTGTAGCTAAAAAAAAATCAAACCCCTAATATTCAAAAAATCAGAGAACGAAATATTTGATTTATCAAAAAAATAATAAAAGGAATAATAAGAAACCAAAGCCGCTGCAAGAACTTCCACGATTTACAGCTGCTGGTTTATATTTTTTTTAGCTTATTTAGGTGCGGTTCTGTTAAAATCAGTTTTCTAATTTACGATCATTTCCTCTTTCTACATTGTGCGATCAGGCTATCAATTGATTACAATAATACTAGTGACAATTATGAATAAGCTATTCGTAGTAGATTTTGCTAAATGTTATGGACTAGAATAACGTATGAGGAATAAAATATGGACAAACAAAAAAAAAGTAAAAAAAAATTATTTACTAATCAAACGATTTTAATCCATAATTTATTTAAAACTTTAATTCTTAGATAAAATTTACAGACAAATTTGCGCCCCATATCGATTAGCTTTCCTGATCCTTTCTGGCACTCTTTTCATTGCCGCCTGCGTTCCTGACGTATCGATTTTCTTTAAATCTCTTTTTATCTTTCTAATCAGACATTCAACCTTTTTGGAACGATATCCATTGCTGTATATCATTCTCTTCAGATTTGCCCAAAAAGTTTCAATGGGCCTTAGTTGTAGAATATTTGGTGGGTTATAGTCTTTAGGGATAAATTCGATTCTGCGTTGACGTAAATCAGATAACGTTGCGTTGGCATAATGTGAGGATGCCAAATCAGGCCAAAAAATCGTTTTATCATTTTTATGATATTTATTTATAAATTTCTGAAGCACAGGTAAACATTTGTTTGTGTATGTTTGCGCATTAACCGCCAAACCACTTTTGAAAAATACTGGGTCACTGACACCTCGTTCGCTAATAGCCACCCACAACATAACTTTACCTGGAAACTTGGTCTTATGAATAAACTTTTCCTTTTCTGGTGCTTTGTGATCGGGAGACTCGTAGTAGTATTTTGGCTGCCATTCATTACCTTCAACAGTGAAATAACTTTCATCATCCATCACACATTTATAAGCTGAAGAAGCGGCGAAATATATTTGGGAAAGCACTCTTAATCTAGATTTGATTGTAGCTAATTGTTTGTCTGTAGTTGCTGGTGCCGATTTTTTGGGTTTGCGTTGTATATTCATACCTTGTAAATATTTCTTGACAGTTTTTGGGTCAACTTGATATTTTTTACCCAGTTGTCTGTACGATTTTACAGTTCGACCCACTGTTTCACCTTTCAATTTCATTCGAACTTTGCTACCTTGTAGTTAACATTTTTTACCAGATCCGGGTTTTCTTTCCACAGGTTCATTATTCTCAAACAATTTAATTGTTTTGTAGATAAAGGATTTTTTCAATCCAAGATCCTTGAAGTAGTTAAAAACCTCGTTCTTTTTTTGTCCGGATTTTCCTGACAAAATTTATAAATTAATTTACGACGATCTACTTTTAAAAACGACATTTTTGTAACTAATCGTAAAATAACGCAGTTGTTATGTATTTTTTATAAAATATAGGGGAATCACCTTATTTAAAAACAAGGAAATTTTTATTTTTGGTTGTACAATACAAATACAGATACATTTTACTTTTGTCCATATTTCATTCCTCATACGTTATTTGAATTACAACGTTTTCTACATTTGGCTGATTGTGTTCATCAGTTTGTTCGCAAAAACGCGTTTTTTAAGTTTTGTTAATTTTTAATTATTAAGTTTATAATTTTTCGCCAGTAACCACTAAGCCGGTCATAACTCCGAAACCGAATTTCAAAAGCCTCAACAATGTTATCAATTTGAATAATTAAATTTAAGAAATTTATTCCATATTTCAATGCAATTCAGAATTGGGAATTTCAATTCTCCCAGTTCCAAGGGCTAGGCAAATAATTTAATTATAGATAATTACTGTTTTGAAAAGTTGACTGAACTTTCATAGGGAATGGCTGAATGAAGACTCATGACTATAATATAGTATAATGTTTTGTTCAAATATCAATACGTAAAAAACGAAAGTTCGTTTAACCTTAAAATAACAATTAATCAACACAGTACAAAAACAAATTATATAATAATAATAATGATTGAAATCGAATTAATGTGACCATAATGTAAATTGTTAGTGCGTGACCAAGTGTTATGTTTCCACTCTTAGCAATAATTCGTTGTTTCTATAATAAATAGAATACTGAAATGACAACGGAAAAGATTTTTTTTTTGTCTTGGTTTATAACTTAATCAATAATAGTTGTTATAAACAGAATTGAAATGTTACTTAGAAAAAGCCATTCTATGTGGAAATTTCATTTACCTCAACTCACTCACTTATATCATACATGAGTGTTTCTGTTTATTAAATATTGAAAGCTACAAATAAAACATTTTTTTCATTATGAGCTGATCGATGAACACTCACTGAAGATTTCACATCTGCTACCGACCCAGTTTCTTGAAATTTGGGTAGGTACGCTCGTTCAGTTGGTCGATTATTAACACCAAAAATATCATGTACCTATTTTCATTATGGGCGTCGATAATTTTAACGCGTTGCGCCACCGTCTATATCTAAACTTGCCTAAAATGTTTAATGCCTTTAGGATGAAAGATGTCAATATGAAACAATTTTTTTTTTATATTAGATTTTATTCATCACTCTTCTATGGTGAAATATCCATTGACCCATCCTTTGTATTTCACCCGCGAATAAAGAGATATTCACCCCTATTATGATTGTCGAGTCAAACGACACGACTCTCTGTTACCTTTTCCTTTTTCATATTGTTAACATCAAATGAAAAAATGAGAACCCAACACAGAGTCGTATCGATTGTCGATCGACTGGGGGTTCTTTGATATTTGCTTTATTTGAAATCAGCATATAGATAACGGGCTAATATACAACAAAAGTGGATAAAATATATTATTTTCAATAATCAATTGTGAAATAATTTTTACAGATCCTGAATTCTGAGACACGCAACAAAATGGTGTTTTTAAATTCGCTGGAGGAGACTTTCCTTCTTGGAAAATTAGAGTCAAAAAAGATCTAGCTGCCAAAGGTTAAAGAAACACCACCACAGAACCGGATCATGTAAAGGAGCCAGAATATTTGGAAAAGATAAAAGGCGAGAGAAAACATCATTCGTTGTTTGGTTAATAGCCATTTTGAATATGTAAGTAACAAAAAAATCTCCATAGGTACCTATTACGTTTCGACAAAAATATCAGAATATTTAAGATATCTGAATGTGAAAAGAAACAAATACAAGTGTTACCTGACTGTTACTGCAATGAGTGTGAGAAAGCAACTAGTTTCAAACTGTTAGAGCAAAAATAAGAATAAGAAATATGATAATTTGATTCAAACGCCTAATAGTGGACAAAATGATACAAATAATGATCGCAAATCAAATGAGATTTAGTTTTGTTTGGATTCTGGTTGCACTAATCATATGACTAATCAAGAAGATATATTGTTGAACGTTAAACCCTCAGAAGATGTTATCGCCGTTGCCAGCTGCTTTGTCAATAATATAGTGTCTATGAAAGACCCTAGTTATGGACATTTACAAATTAGTACTTTTGTCAATGAGCAAGAGCAAATGGGAATGATGTACAACAGTTTATTTCTACCGGATGTTAAACCAAATTTATTACCAATTAGTGGCATAGAAAAGCAAAGATGTGTCATATTGTTTAAGAACAGCAAGAGTTTCAACACAATGAACGATAAAATAGTTGGCGAAGCTGTACTCAATGGTCCCTTTAGATATATTGGATCAAGGCTACCTACGTCAAACCGGATGCAAACGCTGAAAGTATTTATAACAAAGCAAATGAGTTAAGGCATAAAAGTTATTGGACGTGGTTTATGTCATCTGATAAAATCGAATGGTTCATGATACCAGAGCTTGCATAATCTAGACGTTAAATCGATTTTTGTTAAATTTTTTTTTTTAAATGATATCCAGTTCAATTTAAATGTTTACCGCGAAAGGCGTTTTCACTACTTTCACAATCGTCAGTTTATTATTTATTAATCATTTTATTATTTTACAATGACATTTCGATGACATATAAATGTAATCGTGTTAGTGCATCGCTCCGAAAAGTCTGACAACAGCTGTCATTTGTTTTCGCTCGGAGTCTTGCTTTAAACAGTCAAGCTTTAATTTTGCTTCTATTTTCTATAAACCCTATAGACGGCTGCTAAATGAATATCGCAATGCACTGATTTTTCACGACAATAGTTATTTCAAGTGACAATTAGCACAGCTACTTACTCCTTACTTGAAAATATGTCATGGCAAGGAAAGTAATTTGAAATGACTATAGATTGAATGCTAGACAACTTCATTGTGATTTTTTGTGTTAAGGAAAACAAATAAACGTCAAAATATTGTTCATATCTTTTTGTATGAAGTGGCACAGATGCCATTTTATTTCTATAATTACAGACATATATTAAATATTTTTTAATAAATATTTAATTGAAATGTATTCATTTTATGTCATTTTAAGATAAGCAAGTAAATTTTTTTGTGAAAAGCGTGTGAAAAATTAAAACATAAAAAGAAAGCAAATTCGTATTCTTTAGGTTTAATCTTGTGCCGTTTGAGTTTTTTGTGTGGTTATTTTTATTAAAATTAAGTTATTTTCAAACATTTTAAGTTAGCTTCATATAAACTGCTGTTTGTTTTCCTTAACACTCAAAAAAATTTGACATATTTTGGCTGTCAAATAATCGATCTATTGTCGTAAAAAATCAGTGCAATACGATGTTTTTCGTAGCAGCCGTCTATGGTGATATCTAGCGGCCGCTGCCACAATCCCCATTTGATTATATGATATTTTTTTAGAAGAGTAGGAGTAGCACGATATTGAAGGTTTTTAAGGTTTATTGTACATTAAATAAACCAAAAACCAAAGAGTAAGGGCTTTTAAGGATGATTTTACTACGTGTGTATCACACAAAAAATCTTACAGACCGACAAACAGCGGGAGCTGTGCTTTTCTTCAAAAAGAAAATATAAATTGAAAAACAAAACTAAAAAAATTAAGCACAATCGAACCCTAGACCTTAGCCGCTCTAATCCAATACGTTACTACTACAGCGCCAACCAGTGAGAAATTATAAACTTTAAAAAAATTAAGAATTTTAACGAATCCAATTTTTTTAAGTTTTTTTGACATTTCAAACATATACTCATAGAAATTAAAACTTCTTTAAGTAAATGACAGCGATATTTGTATTTTAATTTTTATTTTAGGGTAATTAGTATTTTTGGGGTATTCCATGAGAATTTCTTTTAACTTTTAGAAAATAGTATGTCTATAGAAATAGCGATTTAACATTTGGTTTCACAAATGTTGCCAAATTAAAAATAAAATAAAAGACTTCAGTGAGAATATGAAATTTAAAAGATAAATTTAGAATTTACACTTTTGCACAAGGGGAAACAAGTTTTTGACGTCTTGTTTTAATTTTTTTTTTTAACTTTGGACGGAAAATTTAGCATTCATAAGTTTTTTTAAGTGACAGATAAAATTTGACGAAGCTTCGTTGAAATTTTTAACTTAATTTAAGTTTTCTATGGGCTATGGGGAATACCCATAAATGCCATTTACCGGATCCTTAATTTTTCTCAATTTAAGTTTATAGGTTTTTATAAATTATCTATGGTTACCACTAAAGCCACATCCAACGTAAGAAATTTTTTTTTAATTTTCATTGTAACATTGTTTTATTGTTTCAAACGTAGCATGCTACGAAGTTTATGACACGAAAAAAATAAAAAAATGTTTACCAAAAAATTCTCATGGCTTACTATACAGCTTTTAAATAATTTGTAGTAGTGTTCGCATACATTTAGGCGTATCATAAACGCGTATCTTTTTGAATTAATGTAATTACTGTAATAACTAAAAAGCGCAATATTTATGAGAATTGAAGACGTTTGTCGCTCTATTCTAATGCGTTACCACTAAACCACAAACCATATTAACAATTAAATAAAATTCAGTGTATTAATTACATAGCGTCTCGCTGCACACTGGGTATTATTTATGTAGATATTAAAACTTAAAGCGCTTTGCCCATAGGAAAACGAAAACGAAAAAGGATTTTACTTTTTTACAATAACTCCAAAATCTTTAGCATATTATAGCTTAAAATCTCTCAAACTTGTTCATTAACACAACACAAAAATATTTTAATTTAAAAAATAATTTAAAAATATTTAACATTCCCAGAAAATTAAATTTTACATTTTTCTGTCAGAAAATTTAAAATATTTTTTCAATTTTACGTCAGAAAAAGTACACGAAAATATTTTTCGTGTTGTTTTTCTGTTATAATTTTTTATTCTGTTATAATTTTGTAATGTCGGCTAAAAAATAAATGATATAGCAACTTCATACACTAAACACAAAAGCATTTTCTTTTCTTTTTAATTATTATTCTAAAAATTCCGGTTTCTTTTTCAATAAATTAAAAAAAAAATTAATTCACAGATACAAACATACAAGTTTTGATACTGGAATTTCAAACGAAAATAGTTTTTCGGTTTAGTAATGGGCATTGGCAAGGCAAAACGAAAAAATGCTAAAAATTGTCAAATTTTTCGTTTTTTATGTTTTTCGTTTTCCTATGGGCAAGGCGCTTAACTGTTATTTGGCGTGACAAGCGATACGATTAAGGGAATAGGGCCCTATAAGTATATATTTTCTATTTATATTCTTATTAGAAGAAATAAATTATTGTTTATAATGTGAAAAAATCATAGAATCCTCTCTATCAGATGCTGTATAAGATAGCAGAAAATTTCCAGCAGAAAAAATGAGTTTTTATACTCACCACCAGGGGCAGCACTAAAACAAAAGAGAACTTTTTCTGCTGATATATTTATTAGGCAGCAGAAAAATTATGAATATTGTTCATATTTTTGTTGTTGTTTTTCTAATGTTTATTTTTGTTTTTAATATTGTTGTTATTCGTATTTCTCGTTCGCAAAGATTGTCTAATTTATTTAGCGAAACGCTCTTCAAGCAGCCAAAATCAGTTGGCCAAAATGCATTTTTCAGTTTTTCAACTGTATAGTATGGACGGACTCCCTTGTAACCAATATGGGACCCTGATTTTTGGATACCTGGACCTGGGGTCATAACATATCCACACAAGCAATCTTAAGAAAATCGATTGAGTCTAAAGAGCTACAGAATTTTTCAAATAAATTTGGCCAAACTGAATTTTTCAGTTTTTTCACTGTATAGTATGGACGGAACCCATTGTACCCAGTATGGGACCCTGATGTTTGGATACCTGGGGTCATAACACATCCACACAAGCAATCTTAATCTTAGCAATCTTGCGTGTGGCTCAGGGCCGGTTGCATATTAGAAATTACACGAATTATTTAATTAACATTTAAAATTAAAGTAAAATTAGCAGCTTACACAGAAATAGAACTGTGTGAATATCGTGATGAGGAAAAATTGTAAAAGAATTTGGCTGTGTTAGTAAAATTCGCTAATACAACCTGCACAGTACATTCTGCATATCGACGGCTACAAAGCATTACCGTGTATCTACAAAATTTCTCAAAATACCATCTGATAGTTTTATTGGGTTATCGGTAAGAAAATTAGTGCTTGAAACGTAAAACGTTCAAACAAGAACAATCACCCAATTTTGGTAGTTCATTGTAGAGTATATTCATTGCAAATGCGATCGGGTTTTCTCGCCTCCTGTAAAAATGTAAAAAACGTAGTTACAAGCAGTGCTGCCAAATCGACAAATTTTTCTGTTTTTGACAGGTTTTTTTTCCTAAAACAGAGAAACAGATTTGATCCGATATTTCCAGATTTTTAACAAAAAACATTATTTTTACCAGATTTTTACAGAGTTTGGTAAAAATAAATTAAAAAACGACAATTACCTAAAATTTCTCAAATTTGTGATAAACGAGGTTAATAACCTCAACAAATTATTTCAAAGCGAGTCGCCTCCGCTTCACAAATCCCAAGTAGCACTATTTACCACAAATTATTTAAACTGAAAATTATCAAAAGATTGATGATGAATAGCGGGAAATTAGATTTCTTGATTTTCATTTGTTAAATTTAGATTCTGATCTGAAAATAAACCTTTTCTGGCAAAATATATTTACTTCCAAAACTGTACGAATTTTAAAAATTTAATGTAAATTTAATGTGTTTTGGGATATTGAAAAACAAACTAAATAAAAAAAATTACTAAGCAATAAAATTACTTGGCAGCACTGGTAACACGGTAATGCTTTGTAGCCAATGATATATAGAATGAAAATTGGGGTACAATCAGTCCAGTCGCCGCGGCCTGATGAGAAGATTGATTTTTTCATAATCATAAGTTTATCACTTCGAAACTGGATTAAATTCTATACAATCTTCGGAAGAGATGTCCGTTTTGGAAAAAGTGTCTCTGATAAGTATTTTTTTATTTAACAAAGGAGTTTTGCTTTTTGCAATTTTCTCAATTAATTATAATTATTTCGCAAAAAGCGACCGTCAATAACTTCAGTTTTCCTCCTTATTTTGATAGAACATTATCCTAGATTCGTTGCCTTTTTAGCCGTAATGGTATCAAGACATTTTCACTCTTTTCAATTTTAAGAAAATTCAGAAAAGCAACCTTCAATTTTTTAGTAAAACTCTAACTAATTTTTAAAAATAAATATTTTGGAGATGCGCCTACTAGTTTTTATGCTATGTTACCATAAAAAGTGGCAATTTTAGGGTTTTTCGTATATCGGAGCATGAAAGATGAGGGAATGTACCGTTCAAAACAATATTTTATTAAAATTAATAAAGCTTGTAACGATGGATCATGGATCGTTCTAAAAATAAAGAGGAAAACAGATTTTGGTTAATGACAATTGTGGAGAACGAAAAGAGATTTGGTACCGCCATAAGATTATGATTCATCACTACAATTTAGATGATTATACCTGTTATAATTATGGTGGTGGTAAATTTTATGCGGGTGTCGGCCGTTCAAAAATCGGGGCAATACATGCAGTACATAATATATGTATATAGAGCGCAGTGCCACAGCGAAATATATTTTCCAGAGAAAAGTAGTAGATTGGCAAAAAGCAGAGCAGGTGGTAGATTCTGATCAAATGGACAAATGACATTTTTATGTACGAAGCTACAAAATTTGAACTGCTATAAAATTAGATACTTGCAAATACTAAAAATTGATTATTATCAAGTGACTTTTCATCATGTTACAAAAAATATTGTAACAAACTGAAAACATTGTTAAATTATAAGTAAAAATTAATTTGTATTTCCTACTGTAAATTTCAAAGCTCATTTCATCAGAATCGCAAATATTCAATGACAATATTTTGTATTAATCAAAAATGTCACGAAAAATTGTCATTTCATAAGAATATATCCCCCTGATGTACATATCTATAAATACAATAATAGTTTGGGTTAATTTATCTGAAAATATGAAATGAGTAGGCAAATTTTACAATGCACAATCCTCATTAATACAATAAAATTAGAATATATAATTAAGATTTAATTTGTGTATCGTGCAATTAGAATATTATGAATTCATTGACGTCTGAGAACATTACGCGAAATACTATTCTATCATACAAATAATTCATATATTATATATTATACATTGTAATTACCGCAATATATTAGTCTAACGAGAATTATACATAGTAATAAAAGTAATTATTGTAATTATAATTATAGTCACACTTAATTAAAAAGCTTACTTACATTTTAATTATTATTAGATTTTTAAATGAGATCTTGCACGTACATGAATATATTGTACGAGTATATACATATTATACAGCTATTTAAAGATAATGTCTTTAACACTGTGTTAAAAAAGTAGTAAGGCTTTTTAAATAAAACACTAACGGTTTATTATTCTTTCAAATTTATTTTATCACCTCCAGATAAAATACACTTATGCCAACGTTTTTCCCAGTCTTCGAAATAGTTGTTAAAGTCGATTTCGGGAATGGCCCTCAAAACTTTCTTCGGTTCGGCTTATACATATGTCTTCAATCGAGTCAAAACGATTTTCCTGGAGCGGTTTTTTGAGTTTCGGGAATAGCAAAAAGTGAGACAAAGCTAAATCAGGCGAAAAGGGCGGTTGCCAAACGAAATGGGTCAAATTTTTGGCCAAACAGTTAAGTACAACCAATGCAGTATAAAACGGTGCATTATCGTGACGCAAAAACCAAGAGTTGTCTGCCCAAAATTCTGACCCAAACGATATATGCGTGATGTCAACAAGATCTATATAAGTATTTTGGCAATCGACGATTTTTGAAAAACAAATCCTAGACTTCCTAGACGTCGAAGGACGTGCATAGTATTAAACGCTTTCTCTGCCTTCTTTTAACAACTTATACCGATGAAAAACACTCGCTCTGGAATTTGCATTATCAGCAAAAGCCTTTTCCAATATTTCCAACAATATGGTTCTTTTGGTTATTTTATAGACAAATATATTATTTTTAATGGCATTCTAATATTTACGGCTTGGTGAGCCAGTGAAATAAAGAAGCATTTACTCATAATATATCTACTCCAATCAAAAGTAGAAATATCATTCCCCCCCCCCCCCCCCATATACCTATAAAAAAAACAAGAAATTTCCTTCAGTTTTTTCCATTGGTAGTTTGGTTTCGTACTGAAAAGTTTTGTCTACTCATCAGGTAGCTATGACCAAACTACAAAATACAAATTGAACTGTATACGTTATATAACAAGAACAAGCGTACTGCTTTGGCGAATTATTATATTCGCCAAAAATAAAAACTTAAGGAACATTTCTTTGTGTGTATTAAAAGCCTACACTGATGTTTTAGAAATTTTGAAAATTTGTCTGTTTTTAACAATATTATACTTCTTTCGGCTTTTTTATAGACAAATATATAATTCGCCAAAGCAGTACGCTCGTTCTTGTTATTTAACGTATACAGTTCGATTTGTATTTTTGTAGTTTGGTCGTACTCGTAGCTACCTGTACCCTGATTCTCTAAAAAATAAGATAATGTGTAGACGAGTAAACTTGTAAAAAACAAAGCTTACTGTTATGAGTTTGCGATTTTTCGATATTATTTTAGTGGTAGTCTTAACGAAAAATTCCAAACTTATAAAAGTAAGCTTTGCTTTTTACAAGTTTACACGTCTACACATTATCTTATTTTTTAGAGAATCAGACAGGGTGCTTATGAGTAGACAAAACTTTTCAGTACGAAACTAAACTACCAATGGAAAAAACTGAAGGAAATTTCTTGTTTTTTTAAGGGTATATGGGTGGGGGGGGGGGGGGGGGGAATGATATGAGTAAATGCTTCTTTATTTCACTGGCTCACCAAGCCGTAAATATTAGAACTCCATTAAAAATAATATATTTGTCTATAAAAAAGCCGCAAGAATCATATTGTTTAAAAACAGACAAATTTTCAAAATTTCTAAAATATTTCCAACGTTTTAGAAGCCGAAATTCCATTTTCGAAGCAAAATTTGATGCAACTTCTTTGCTGAACTTTATTGAAAATTGAAAAATGCACTTTTTTAGATGAAAGTAAACAAGCGTATTTCATTAACTTTGCCTTGAAAAGAATTTGACCTTTCTAAATTCTGTGCCCAATTTCGTGCAGTATTGGTCTGGCCGAAAACAAGACCCGTTCGATATGAAATACGATGGCCAAAGTGCGTATATGCGTATCGAATTTCAACACCGAGGTAGTCTCCATGCTCATATTCTGTTGCGGTTGAACGACGACACAAGAGAAACTGTGAGCGAAAACATGCCAAACACAATCGCTTTGATAGAATCGTTGTATTCGGTGAGAAGTAGCGACGCTTCCGAGGACTGCGTCTACGCCAATCAAGTGCACAGACACATCTTTACTTGCTATAAACGAGGTGAAGTGTCATTCAGATTCAAACAACACTGGCCAAACGAGGGCACTCGGTATGAAGCTGTTGAATACAGTGAAGATGCCCGCACAGGAAGCTGACTGGTACCTTCTCAGACAGCCCATGAACGATCCGAGCCGTGAAGTGCTTCACGTACCCACTGGTTGGCCGACTTAAAGACAAAAGAGTCTCAAGTAGCTGATGGCGGCAACAATGAAAGCGGCCAAGTGCGGAGAGGTAGCCTCATCACAAGATACATAAAGCGAGTATTCATATCGCCACTATGAGCTGGACGACACAGTCAAAAGAGAGAGGTGGTGCTTATCTATATATCGTTTCGCAACGAAGTCGTTGAGAGCTTGGATAGAAATAGATTTTCATGGCAAGAAATGACTTGTACTCTCATTTCATGATGCTAATAATAAATAAATTTATTTTAACAAACCCATACATCACGCCATTTCTCTCACCAATTATAAACGTTATCACGGAAAACACCTGCGGCCGTGTAGAAGACACAGCCCACCCCGATTTTTTTTTTTTTTGTAATCAATAAAGAATATCAAAACAACAATAAACTAACTTTTAAATTATATTAATCATAATTGTTATAAATTACTCGCATCAAATTAAACATTTACGAAAATAAATAGAAAAACTGACGACGGCTATTTTTCCGTATAAAAACATACTAAGGCTGCGGTCGAATTCTCGAGTAAATCCACAAAATTCGGTAAATGCATTTACCTTTTTTTGCTGGAGAGTAACGGAAATAAAAAAAGGTAAATCTTTTACGTTTAGATACTTTATTCTTTATTGTTATAAGAATTGAACGAGTAACACAAAGAAAAAATGCGTAATTTAACAGAAAACGAACATTAAAAATCTAAATTTACCGCAGTAAATGATTTACCCGAGAATTCGACCGCAGCCTAAGAGTACGTATAAGGAAAACATTATCACGGCAACATAACATTCAATTGGCGACAGTCATACAAAAAAAATTTGAAAATTTTATAAATTAATGTGAAATTACAAATTGTCCACCCACGATAAAAGTAAAAGGAATAAAATACCGGTATACAGTATTCTAATTATATCGCGAGTGTGAATGCAAATGATTCTATTACGAATTAATTTAAAATATTTATAAAGTTGATTTTAAATTAAAATTCAACAACCTAATTAAGAATTCGCTTACATATAAGATTATTAATAATTTTAATTTTAATCACTACACACACAATATGTATACTAGTCGAGAGATACTACACATAAATCTTTTATTGGCCGTGCATTCGTGACTTATTAAAATTGTTATCACAAAATAAATTTATTGTAAGTCAATGGTCAATTAAATTAATTGGTATAGCGACGGTTGATACAGATGTTATAGATTGTAAAAGAAAACAAAAACAATTATTCAGAGTACGTATTATGTTTGTTTTACAAAATTAAGTACAAAGTCGATTTGTTAGTTAAAATTGTAGTCTATCGGTTTATTTGAAGTACGTTTATGTGTCACAAATAAAAAATAACTTGGTTATTCCCGCAATCGGTTTTTTAAATACATTTTTAGGAATTCACAAATAATTGAGTAATTAAATTTATTTTTGAAATTTTTTTCCTTAAAGTGACAAAGTTCAATGTCATTCAAATCGGTTTTTTTAGTTTTGTTTTATCTTTTATAAATATTACTAAAATTAAAAATTCGCACTTTATTTTTGCTGCATAAATGTTACGTGTAAATTACGGTGCAATTGGATATGATTAGATACTACATATTTACAAATATTTTGTAAAGGCCTGAATTCACAATAAGACGTTGCAACATTCAAGGTGAGGTGAGGCCAATGTCTCCAATTCAAGTAATCTCAGGAATATGGAACTGTACACACAATTCAAATGTTGCTGATTTTTGACCTCCAACTTTGTATCTTCCGTTAATTATGGTGTGAAAGTTCTAATATGGGATTTAAACAAGCTTACTTTGTGGTGGCTTCTATATTGGCTGGAAATCTATATTGTTCGAGATTTTACTAGTTCGAGCTTTCTGAATGTTAATTGGTTCGTTAATTTTTGTTGTTTGTCTTTGTGTTATAGAGGCAATTTTTTTATATTGCAAATAATTCTGACAACAAAATTTTTTGGGTCGTAGGGTTTATCGCAGGGTTGAAATTTTAATTGTAAATTGTCGATTGTGTGATTAGCGTACTTTTGATGTGGCATATCGGTATTTATTTTATTTCCGATTGTCGATTAAAGTATCGAAAATAAACCAAACCTTTCACCATGATACTTTCAATATAAAAGGTATGGAAAGAGGAACCACCGGAATTATCTGCCAGCAAACCACGACTATCTAATCATTAATACGGCGTTTTTTATGAGAGAGATCAGAGAGCCAAAAAAAAGCTTTTCCATTTTTTATTTTCTCAGATCTATCCGGTAATTTAATTTTTATTCGATTATATCGAAATAGTATATTATTCAACGAGCATATAATGATAGCTGTTATTCACGAAGATGAAGTTTGCCGACACAAGCCGATAGACGAGTGTCGTAAATCATCTGAGTGAATAACAGCCATTATATGCGAGTAGAATACGATACTTTGTTCACGACCGACAAATATCATTATGCTTTATAATCAAATCCTTTAAATACTCCTCAAATAATTTTCGTCAACATTTTGACGTCGCAGTTTAATAATAATGAAAATGGCAAGAGACTACTAGATACAATTTCAAAAATTAAATAATTTACTTGGAAATATTGAATAATGAATAATGAAAGAAGGGACTAGTAGATAAACTATAGCAGTGAATAATGGATATCATTATAAGTGATGAAACAAACGTATAATGAACATATTATACATTAGTCGTGGACAAAGTGATATTTTTTATTTGAGATAGTAGTCCGAAAAGTTAGCTTCCTCGGACAGTATCAGTTTAAAATAGGACGAAACAGATTTTTTTCGTCCTATTTTAAAAAAAACAACGTGCGAGTTCACCCTCAACTCGTAAAATATTTATGTGAAAACTTTTTTGTGTAAATATTTAATAAATCATTTCAAGCCATTTCGATAAGGCTCAGAAACCCCTCCATAAAGACGGATGTGTTCGCTCAGTATTTAAACTAAGTTACATTTTTGGTGGAAAAAGTCAAGTTATTCTACTACTTTGAATTTGGAGGACGAACCTTACTAACATTAATTGAGCTTGAGCAAAGTACAGTTCTGTTAAGTTAATCACCTAAATCTGCCATGTACACTTTAAAATATACCATTACTCATATACATCAATCTTGTTCAATATTCCATAGTAATGGTCACGGCAAACTCGCTGAACAAAGAAAAATCGCATCGCTTTATCAATGATCAGTTTAAAATAAATTAAATAGAGCGATTCTATTTGGGCGCATTGTTGGTCGTAAAATCATTACAATTGGTAAGACAGTATCGCGAAGCCCCTCATAACCAAACTCACGAACAGCATGAGCTTTACTAATAAGAAAGCATACCGAACCGATTAAACAATTTTAAAATTATGGCTGAGATAAACTCGACGCGAACGACGTGACTAACTAAAAGTCTGAGTCGCGCCAAAAATGATTGCGTTAGCATACATTTTCATGGTTTAACATTTTTTTTTTACTTAGTCTCAAGTTTATCTCAGCCATTATTATCTTATTATGTATCAATGTATATGTACAGTTTTCACAGCTAGCTATTTCCATTTAATTTTTTTACACTTCACAAACATAATTTGTGGTCCTTTTGCTCGTATGTAATTTTCATTTTCAAAAACACTTGCTGCTGCGGCCATATATAGCAGATATTTTCAAAACAAAATTAATTAAAGTATGCGATTTTTTTTGTATTTGGCTCACGATGTTTTTGAAATGCCGGATGATGTTGTGTATTGCATGTGTATGCGTAGATTTTGCATTGATTTTACGTTTTATTTATTTTTTGTTCTTGTCGATATTCACACATACCTGCAATATTTTTTGTTCGGCACTTTTATTTCCGTAAAGGCCGGTATTCACGTACAATTAAATTGCGCAATATAATTGTGTTACGCCCAATATTGCACAATAAAATCCAAAAATTTTGAATAAAAATTGAGTATATTGTGCAATATAATGACGTCACACAATTACATTGCGCAATTTAATTGAATGTGAATACCGGCCTTAACCCGAGTTTTATACAATTTTTTACTTACTTCTGCCGCTAAAGATGTTTTCACATCAAAAATGTTAGTCGTACTTCTTTTAGAACACAATAGACTAAACTGGACTTGTTTTTTATTTTTCGACGTTTGTCTTATTTCACTCTCGATGTGATTAGTAATAATTATAATAATTTGTTTACGAATCGAATAAAAAATAGTGTACGAGACTCGGCCGAAAATATTTCTCGGACTCGCTGGACTCGTCCGGCAACTTCCCGTACTCGTCTGAGAAACGAATACATATTTCGTTTTTTTATTATATGCAAACAATCACAGATTGTTTTTGTTTTTCGATCTGAAATTAATTTCAGGTAGTAGAAAATTATACAGTTTGACGTTCAAAGTGGTGGCTACACAGACAACAACAATGGTAAATTAATTTGAAAGTATACTGTAAACAATTTTAATTAATCTAATTAACTCATTCTAATTTTTTAATGTTTAATTTTATTTTTGTGTATTAGTTTGTGTTACAAAACGGTGGTGATTAGCTAATTTAAATCATAGAGCAAAAACCGGGAAAACAAATTATCAAACCCTAAAAACATTTCCAGTAGTTTCTAAAAAATTGACGAAGAGCGAAGCTCGAAACATTTATTTAAAAAAAATATATTTGTAACCCCACCCCCACCCACCCCACCCCCTAAGGGATGCTTATAAGGATTTATGGCTATATTTCGGGCACTTAGGTTAGAACAATACGATTTTCATGAATTCTTTTCTAAATTAAGCTAATGGTATCCCCATCTCAAAAATGCTAATCACTAATCGAGACATTTTTATTTGCTGCAAAATAAACCAATAGTAACTAACATCTATAACTTTTTAGGTGCTAGATAAAATAAAAATTATCAGTGATGATTTAAATTATTAATTTTGTATGTGGATTTTATTTTATGGGATATTATGTAATTTCGGTACTTAGGCTGTATTCCAAACGGATACTTATTTGTGGAACCTGTCTAATTCAAATAAGTAACTTGGCGAGGTAACTTATTTTCTATCTCTTTCTTACCAAAAAATCTAATTTGTAATGTCAAAAAAATACTTTAACCCTTTGATTCGTCATTTATTTTAAAGCGCCTGTTATTTTGCTTAACTGAGTATTTCTGAAATTTTATAATATTTTTCACGCTAAATATCCTTTTTAGGTAGCTTAAGACTAAGAGCCAACATAATAACACTTAAAAATCCATTATTAGTGCATTGAATCCCAAAAATTAGGTTTAAAGTGATGTACGCAATTGTGTACAGTACGAGTGAAAGGGTTAAGGTGTTGGTTTATGTTTATATTTTAATTAATACAAATATAATGTATGGATATGTAAAAACCACAAACACAAATAACATAAATTTAAAATACATATAATTAAAATAAAATTATCCCAAGAATAATAAATTTTATAATAATAAATTAAAAAAAAAAAAATCGCTGTGCAGTAAATTTTGCGCATTTTTCTTCTTTTGATGCAGCTGTCAAAATAAGTAAGCTAAATCAATTGGAATGACTTTACTTACTTATTTAAAATGGCGGCCAAATAAGTCAATAAGTATCAAATAAGTATCGTTTGGAAAACAGCCTTAGGCTGTATTCCAAACGGATACTTATTTGTGGAACCTGTCTAATTCAAATAAGTAACTTGGCGAGGTAACTTATTTTCTATCTCTTTCTTACCAAAAAATCTAATTTGTAATGTCAAAAAAATACTTTAACCCTTTGATTCGTCATTTTTTTTAAAGCGCCTGTTATTTTGCTTAACTGAGTATTTTTGAAATTTTATAATATTTTTCGCGCTAAATGTCCTTATTAGGTAGCTTAAGACTAAGAGCCAACATAATAATACTTAAAAATCCATTATTAGTGCATTGAATCCCAAAAATTAGGTTTAAAGTGATGTACGCAATTGTGTACAGTACGAGTGAAAGGGTTAAGGTGTTGGTTTATGTTTCTATTTTAATTAATACAAATATAATGTATGGATATGTAAAAACCACAAACACAAATAACATAAATTTAAAATACATATAATTAAAATAAAATTATCCCAAGAATAATAAATTTAATAATAATAAATTTAAAAAAAAAAATCGCTGTGCAGTAAATTTTGCGCATTTTTGTTCTTTTGATGCAGCTGTCAAAATAAGTAAGCTAAATCAATTGGAATGACTTTACTTACTTATTTAAAATGGCGGCCAAATAAGTCAATAAGTATCAAATAAGTATCGTTTGGAAAACAGCCTTAGGCCCTTTTCCAATTACTTACTTAACGCCATCTTAAATAAGTAAGTAAAACCTTTCCAATTCATTTTACATACTTATTTTGACAGCTACCATAAAACGGGATTATTTTGTCCATTCTATTTAATAACTCTGTGGTCACAAATCGGCTTAAGGTGAGATAAGCCATTTTACATATTATCTCAAATTCGAAATCTCTAGATTCGATTACAAACTACCGTAATAATCATTTATAAAAGCAAGAATTCAAAAAACTCATAAGCAACCATTACACGATCAATAATATTGTCATTACTTTCTGATAGTGACATTAATATTGATCGTGTAACTTGAAGTAATGAAGAATGATGGTCAGTAATGATGTAAATCCGGATTTTTTGATTTCGAGACATCATTGTTGATGTGTGGTGGGGATACCGTCATTATTAATGATATTGTAGCGGTCGCGTCATTACTGTGTGTCATTACTATTGAATATATATTATAAATTTGAGGTTATCTACGTAAATATATTTTTTTAAATTTATGTATTAGAGGATACAGATACAATACACGCTTTTTCTTTAGGATCCATGTAAAATTTAAGAAAAAATGCTTCTACTAGCAGTAATGAAAGCTTGGTAATGATGGAATTACTGTCATTAATAATGATTGTGTAAGGTTAAAAAATATTGAAGTAGTAATGATGCAGGTATTGACATTACTGGTAATGACATTAATATTGATCGTGTAATGGTTGCTATACGATTTTGAACGACTCAAGTTAACGTTAAAAATGTTTTTCTGAAAAATACGAATTTGTCACTTAAGCAACTATGATTTGTGACCACAAAACTATACCTTTAAATTGCTTATATTTATTGTTTTAATGTGTTTCTAAAATTTTAAAACATGGACATTATTAGGAGACCCGGAAAGAAATAATTTTAGATGATCTAAATACATATTTGATTTTTCCCAAACTTTAAAAATATTTAATTCTAAAATAATTTTCTTGTTAAATGGAATTATTGAGTTTTGATGTCATGAATCTATATATTAATACGTGAAGAGAAAACTTTGTACCCCTTTTACGCCGAAACCACCCAACCGATTTTTATAAAAATTACACCATTCGAAAGGTATTCTTTTGTAGGTGTACGCAATCTATGTTAAACGAAAATCGGTTAGATAGTTCAGGAAAAATCGCCTGAGGTAGTTTCCTTTACAATACATACACATAAAAGCCAAAAACGATCAAAGTAGTACAATAATACTTTAATTTTATTCTGCGAATGAATGAATGAAAATAATTTTGTTTGTATGAATATAAATAAAATAGAAGTAGATTTTTTTTTTAATTACACTCATCAACGAAAATGTTATACATGTAACTCCAACGTAATTTAAAAGTTTTCTTTATACAGAGAAACCCACTACAAAGGACTTCGACGGGACCAAAAATGGTGTCCGTTGTAGTGAGGTTCCTTGAACTGAGGATTTGCGATTTTTTTAAAAGAATTCTATTTGATAGGATTCTAAAATGATTTTAGATAAAGTTCTGGAGCACGACCAATTAGGAAGGAACTTGGCCATTTCTTAACCGATTTTAATGAAATGCAGCATGGACATGGGATTCTAAAATGATTTTTAGATAAAGTTCTGGAATATGGCCAATTAGGAGGAAACTTGGCCAATTTTAATCCGATTTCGATAAAATTCAACATTGGCATAATGTTCTGGAATTTGGCCGATTATTAGGAAGGAATTTGGCCATTTCTTATCCGATTTTGAGAAATTCAGGTACTTGGCCATTTCTTATCCGATTTTGATGAAATTTAGAATGTACCATGAAAATGGGATTCTAAAATGATTTTTAGATAATGTTCCGGAATATGGCCAATTACGAAGAAACTTGGCCATTTCTTATCCGATTTTGATGAAATTCCGCATGTACGAGGGAAATGGGATTCTAAAGTGATTTTCAGATAAAGTACTGGAATATGGCCAATTAGGAATGACCATGGCCATTTCATATACGATTTTGATGAAATTCAGCTTGTACGATAGAAATGGGATTCTAAAACGATTTTAAGATAAAGTTCTGGAATTTAGCCAATTAAGAATGCTTTTGGACATTTCTAATCCGATTTTGATTAAATTTAGGAACTTGGCAATTTTTTATCCGTTTTTCATGAAATTTAGAATATACGATGGAAAAGGGATTCCAAAATGAATTCTAGCTAAATTTCGGGAATATGGCCAATTAGGAAGGAACTTAGCCATTTCTTATTCGATTTTGATGAAATTCAGCATGTACGATGGAAAGGGATTCTAAAATGATTTTTAGATAATGTTCTGGATTATGGCCAATTAGGATAAACTTGGCCATTTATTATCCGATTTTGATGAAATTCAGCTGTTACGATGGAAATGGGATTCTAAAATGATTTTTAAATAAAGTTTTGGAATTTGGCCAATTAGGAAGGAATTTGACCATTTCTTATCTGATTTTGATGAAATTCAGGTACTTGGCCATTTCTTATCCGATTTTGATAAAATTTAGAATGTACGATGGAAATGGGATTCTAAAATGATTTTTAGATAAAGTTCTGAAATATGGCCAGTAAGAAATGAAGAGCTTGGCTGTTTTTTATCCGATTTTAATGAAATTCTGCTTGGGATTCTACAATGATTTTTACATAAAGCTCTGGAATGTGGCCATAGGATGAACTTGGCCATTCTTATCCGATTTTGATAAAATTCAGTATGTACGATGGAAATGGGATTCTAAAATGATTTTTAGATAAAGTTCTGGAATGTGGCCAATTAGGAAGGAACTTGGCCATTTCTTATCCTATTTTTATGAAATTCCGCATGTACGATGGAAATAGGATTCTAAAACGATTTTCAGATAAAGTTCTTGAATAAGGGATTTGGCCATTTCTTATCCGATGTTAATGAAATTCTGCATGTACGATGGAAATGGAATTCTAAAATTATTTTTAGATAAAGTTCTGGAGTTTGACCAACTAGGAAGGTTTTTGGCCATTTTCGTATCTGATTTTGATTGAATTCATGTCGAATTGTATCTAATCAAATATGGTCAATTGTGCATCGCAGCAGGTACATTTCGACCATTCGATGGTTTGAGATTTTATATTTCCGAATATAATCGCCAAGGGCTTTTAGCAAATGATGAAAGGGTTTTTACAAAAAACATCGTTTACACAGAAGTTCTGAATCATTAAATTCATTTTAAAACTATTTTAAGTTCAATAGACAATATTTAATTTGTTAACTTCTCAGTTTTTTTTTGATTAAATGAAAAATATATGAAAAAATATAAGGCACGTATTTTTTATTTAATTTTTTATTTTAATTTTATATCATTCGAATAAGATGGACAAAATAACTGTGAAGCCTTGGGGAAACCTGGTCAGTACGGCAATAAAAAAAACCCAAGGATATTTGCGATTATTTGATTGAATAATAACATGAAAAACTGACAAAGAATTATATCAAAAAACAAATACGAATACAAACTGTAATTGTGTTTTTTTTCAACTGTTAATAACTTTTAATTTTAAATTTCATACATAGGTATTGCAGGGAATTAAGGCAAAGAATACACGCTAATGACGTATTTGTACACGCAAAATTCAAAACAATTATATGCAATGATTATAGAGGTATACTCGTTGACAAAAGAACCTCAATAACTCTCAAACTGAAAAATGAATTACGGTCGAATTTCGATCCACTGGGCGACCACTAGTAATATTTAAATACGTATTAAAACTGAAAAAATTATTATCTTTTTGCTTCAAAAAATCGCCTTGAAATGCATTTAGTTTTCTACCACACTATTTTAGAAATATTTTCATAGACAAACTGACAATTAATTTAGATTTTCTTGCAAGAAAGGGACTGAAAATAAGTTACCTCACCAGCTTACTAATAAGCCAGCTTTAAATAGGTATAGGTTCCACAAATCATTAAGTAATTGGAAAAGGGCCTTAACCTAATTTTAATAAAATCTTGGGCTAGGCTAACCACATAATATTGAATATGGGAATATCTACTGGGATGAACTCCTGGGATAACTTCACATACGTGCAGTTCATATATCACGTGAAACTGTGAGTTGGTTAAATAAAAACCAGTAAATCCTTCCTATCACTTGGCCAGCGTATAGCGCCGAATTAAATCCAATAAAAAATGTTTGGGGTTATATGGTTAAAGATCTTTACCCAGGAACGAGCTAGTAGTCTTAGAATGTGTTTCTCAAAAATAAGAAAAGCGAAAAGTTAACCTGAATTTTTGCCAACAACTAGTACCTTCGCTGCCAAATCGATTACGTGAAGTAATTGAAAATGATGGATACCGGGCACATTATTGAAATAATTACTTATATTATTTTTTTTACTTCTTATTAGTTTTAGATTTTATTAGTTTATTCCCTTCCTGCTAAATACAAATCATAGATGTATTAATTGTATTGAAAATATTTTCTTTACACTACTTTAATGGAAATCCTTTTATGGTTTTAGGTTTACCCTATGCTTCCAATACAGAATAATTCAGAATTTTAGTGCACAAATAATCAAATTTTCGCTCCCAATAAAAAACTGAAAGTATTCTCTACTAAGAAGCAATAACCTAAATAGATTAATTAAATTAACTGGGAAATTACTGAAAATTTACAAAATATCTTCGCCCAAGACTTTTATATTCACAAATATAAAATAATACTTACCCGGGAAATACCAGGTACTCCGCTAGTATACAATAATTTTGAAAAAATTACACTGGTCGACAAAAAAATATCAGAAGCTAAGGACAATCTTTCCGACGTATTTTTCGAGGATTGCCGTATCAGTTCCGGATTTTGAGTTATCTAACCTAAAAGTGCAAAAAAGCTGTTTTTATGGATTTTCAATATTTTACTGTACTATTTTACTATATATTTTTTGTCGACCAGTGTAATTAAATATTTATTTTTGACCATATTATGTACCTTCAGAATATCAGTCGTTTTGTTACAGAATTTTCTACTAAGAAAAAGTTTAAATAATACTACAACGCAAAAGTTTCAGCACTTCGTTGAATAAGCAAAACTAGCGAAGAAAAGCTCATCGCTGCCATACATGACAGCAATCGCTGCGCTATTATACTTTTTATTTGATTTTTTTGTTACATTTAATTTAATCCTTTATTTAAGTGAATATTTGAATCTATCTTTATTGGATGGTATTGGCATCATTATGGAAATAAAGCCAGATTCGAATTTATGGACAACACAATACACATATATATAAGTATTCTAACCAAATTTCCGACGCAATTACAATACAACCCACATCTTAGAGCCGAAGCAATCTTGGAGAGGAAAACATCATGTTTTTCATTAGGAAATGTATAAATAAACAAGTAAGTACATAATTGTGACTTAACTAAAGACTTGTGACTAAATTGATTATTTCACCGATTCTGCCGGAGACCGGAGTTTACCTAGAAGAAGATACAATATCTGGTATTGCATTTTTGCATTTCCACGTGGTAGCCAAAAGCATATTGCCGTTATTCGTTAGTTGTACAACATTACAGGAAAGAAAAAGGAGCAAAAATTAAACATAAACTATGCCTTCCTAGAAGATTTTCTAAGAGTTTATGATCAACCTTCAGTAGTATATACTTGTTACTTCAAATATGTATGTGTATTTAATAAGAAAGTAATACAATTATTTTTAAATAGTATGATATGAACATTTTCATTTTTAATTAAAGAATTTGCGATTCACACAGTAACTTAATTTGATGCAATTACACCATAATTAAAAACAGCGCTAATTGCCATTGTATTCTATACTAATGAGGGACTTTCCCAATATCGATTTTAGTTCATTTGTCTCCACGCTTGGGCAGCGCTGATAAATTTTTTTTTTTTTACCTGCAAAAACAAGTAAAGTCATGTTTACAAATACAAGTTTCTTGTCCAAATTAGTGGATGTCCCCCTACTTTTTTTTTATGATTAATAAAATTAAGTATGTTGCGATTAATAATAAATATCAAATTTTAAAATTAATTTAGTCGAAATTAATAATTTAATAAAACATTCAAACACATGTTTGGCCGTATAAAACTACATAAGAAATATTTTAGCCGCCAGTCAGCAAGCGTTGGAATTATATTTGGGAAAATCACTAATAATGTCGCAATTTTGTTTGATGCAAAACTTGCATTGACTGCGAGTTCGCGACAATATTCTGCGGAAAAATTTTCAGCACCCAACCAATCAAAGTAGTCTATTTCGTAAACAAATTTCCCTTTCCGAATAAAATAATTTTAAATCGCATGCAATCCTGCTGAAAATTTTTCCGCAGAATATTGTCGCGAACTCGGACTTAAATTGCTTTTTCGTTCTAATTAGTAACTACATTTTATTCGATACAATAGCGGCATCTAAATTCTGTTTTTGATGCAAATAATGATTAAACAGATTTCGAAGCAAGGCTTGTATCATAAAGTGATGTAAATTTATGTTGGATCAATATGCAATGCTAATAGCATCGTATATTACAAAAATTCTCAACTGTGTAAGTACAATAACACTAAACCTACCACCAAAATGGCCGTTTTTAAAATTTCAATTAAAATTTCCTACATGCAACGTAATTGCACCGCCTTTTGTAATTGCACCCACGAACTGCAACAATTGAATATTTCTTGCAGGGCAGTTCATTATTTTTCCTTGTCTAATTTAATTGTTTCTAAATATTGGAGAAAGAAGGAAAAAGTTATACTAAATTGACCGGTGCGAATAAAAAATTTAGAACCTGAGCCCGTATTCTTGATATCAATCGAAAAACTCATCGGTGAGCGGTGACCTTTTAAACAAGTCATTTCAGTCGAAAAATAACACTGGCGGCTTTCTAGTAAAATACGCCGTTCCAGTCAAGAATAATTTACTTTTTTTATACTATTTATGTAAAGTTCGACATTTTTAAATTGAATTCAAGAATACGGGCGCTGGGTTAATTTTTAAAGTTGTTTAAAGAATAATATATTTTTTTTGAATTAGAACGTGTTCTAATGTTAAATGATATTTAGAAAATTATTTTTTTTGTAATTTTATTATCATGATTTGTTTTGTCCAATTCAATGGAACCTCAAAATGATGAATATTGCATTTATAACCTACTGAAGCAATGAGACCTTGCATTAATTTACCCTATTTTAAAATATAAGTACATAAGTACACTTTTTCCAAGAAATTGTAATTTAAAATCGATGCTAATTTGCCTCATGTATTATGTTTATTTATCAAAAGATATTGGCAATATTGCATTAATATATATGGGGAAAAATCAAATAGGATCCCTTCTAAATAAATGCACAATGGGAATTAGAATAAAACAACAGGCATTAAAAATTGTATACAATCGACGGCGGAGTGAGAAGTCTGGTAAAAAAAAAATATTTTTCAATGTAGTCGCCATTTAGCTCGATACACTTAGTCCAACGTTTTTCCAATTTTTCGATCCCTTCCGAATAATACGATTTCTCCAACCATTCAAAATAGGCATTTGTTGCATCGATGATCTCCTCATTAGAGCCGAATCTCTTTCCGCCGAGCCATTTCTTCAAATAGCTGCAGGAGGCTAAGTCTGGAGAATATGGCGGATGTGGAAGCAATTCGAAGCTTAATTCATGGATTTTGGCCATGGCAACTACACACGTATGCACGTTGTCTTGATGTAAGAGAACTTTTTCTTCGCCAAATGCGGTCGTTTTCTTTCAAAACGTCGTTGAAAAGATCCAATAAGTTGAAGGTAATCGATGCGGATTATTTATTTATTTATTTATAAATATAAGATTATGCCACCTTGTTGGCCGATAAAACCGCCTTAGCCTTCTTCGGCGAAGATTCACCAGTAGAAATCCACTGTTTAGACTGTTCTTTGGTCTCCGGTGTAAAGTGATGGATCCATGTTTCATCCACAGTTATGAAACGATGCAAAAACTTCTTTTTATTTCGCTTGAACATCGCCAAACCTGCATCTGAAGTTGTCACACGTGTGCGTTTTTGGTCGATTGTAAGCAAACGCGGCACGCAACGCGCAGATAGCTTTTTCATATTCAAATGTTCGTGTAATATATTGCGCACACATTCATCTGAGATGCTTACTATCTCAGCTATCTCGCGCACTTTCACTTTGCGGCCTTGCAATACCGTATCATCGATTTTGTCAACCATATTTGGTGTGGTGACTCCATTTAGGCATCCTGAACGTTCGGCATCAGTTGTGCTTGTACGACCATAACGAAAATCAGTAAACCACTTGTGAATCATTTTAATCAATGGTGAAGAGTTCCCATAATATTTATCAAGCTTTGTTTTGGTTTGCGTAATGGTTTTTCCACGCAAAAATTATTTTCCACGCTTAATTAACACACGAAATTCACGTTTTTCCATGTTTGCAAAAAAACAATCGGTTCTCTGTTTTCAATGCCTGTCAAAACAGAACTAAATGACAGATCTGTCTGAAAATTTTAATTTGGTATTGCCACATCTGGGATTTGCGATTGTGGCGCCCTCTGTTGCAATTTTACCAGACTACCCACTCCGCCCTTACTTTAATTACTGATTAAATATTAAATAATTAAATTAATTTCTTTTAAGGAGATCTACATTGAGACCACCATCCTTGATCAAACTGAAACAGTCAGTGCGGTTTCATCAAGTGTTTTACCCTTATCTCCGAAACGAATAGTAAACGGAAATAAAAGTGAAAGACCAAAAATTATCGTAACGGATTTATCTGTGAATGTATTCATTTAAATTTTAGGTAAATATTTTTGCTTGACCCAATCGGATTTGGATTTAATTTTATATACCTAAGTAAGTTAAAAAACAATTTGATTCTACTTTCTTTCTAATTCTAAATTCGATACAAATAATTTTATACTGCTAATTTACTGAATATTTTCACCCTAATTTTGAGGTTAATCTCCATTTTCCAGAAAATTCCAAAATTAAATTTTACTTTTCCAGAATTTTGAAAAGGAAGATTTAATTTAAAAATATTCTGGAAAATTAAGATTTAATTTTAAAATTAGAATGGAAATCTCCATTTTCCGGAATTATTACATGTTGGCCTTAATGCCAATCCGAAATTGTAATAACGACCATGAGCCTTATTTCTTTCTACACGGTAGACTAAAGTCCAAATGCCATTTAACAAAAGAAATAATGCTCATAGTTAATGTTATTACTACAAGGATCAATTCACCCCACCGTAATTCATATAAAATTAAATCTATAGTGCAAATTTTAATAACTAGAAAAGGTCAATTCAGCCTTTTCCAAAATATTTATTAAAGAATTTTCCTCTTTTTCCAAATAATTTTTTAAAATATATCGAGGCGATAACGATGAACCAATTATTTGCAAAAATGAAAAAGATCGGTTTTATAAAGAATAAAATCTATTAGAGATCAATAAGTATCCATAATACGGATTTTAAAAACATACCGTTTAGTTAATAATAAAAAATGTAAAATTAACATACCATTTCAGATTCACAAAACTAGTTTATGATTTTTGCTAAATCGGTAGAAGAATGCGAAAAAGTCAAAAGTCCTCTGCCACTTCCTAAAGATAGGAATTCGCACCAGTTTGTATATATATACATAGATAGAATAAAATATAATCTTCCACAAGCGTCATCACTGCTATCGACTGCACGTTTAAGTTGCTCAGTGTTTTTAACGTTAAATATCGTGAAGAGAGTGTGACTGTGTACTTAATACTTCGCATACAATTATGATAACTCAAATATTAATTTTAAAACTCACCATTAAATAATGTAAATTCGTGCTGCAGAAATAAAATGAGTAAGATTCTTAGATAACAGGTGCCTAATGTTTTTTTTTGTAGGTACATGTTTTATTTGCTCAATTAGCAATAAATTATATATTGTTTAATCTTATTAGATTAAATATGATTGTGTGATTTATCTCATACTTGATTTTTGTAAACACAAACACAACCAAAACCAAAATACATGTTAAGGTGTGAGAATCAATCATTTTTTTTTTTTAAATCTTAAACAATTTACATAGGTATTAAATTAACATAATTTATTTTGATTAATCCGCGTTACAAAACCGGTTAAATAGCTCATGAATGATAAACTAAGAATACATAATTAATAATGATAATAAACTCTAACTACGCGTATTTTTATTGTTATGAATCGTTTTATTACTTTTTTGAAAAAATTAAGTACCTCGTAGTAATTCGAATATGATACGTTTAGAATTTATACGGTATTAACCATTAACAAATTACCTGAAGAAAACTCGAAAGACGTTCTAAAAATGCTAATATACATATCTTGACACCAATTTATTCCCATTTCTAGAATTGAACTATAGACACATTTATAAACAACGCATGTCATATAAATTTCATAATTAGTTACGGTTTGTAATTTTTAATTTATATTTTGTGCAACTCCTTCATTTTAATAAACGGACTAAGTCCTAACATCTTCAAGCGTGAATCCTCTGGACTCACTGCTCAAAGTTTCAAAAAAAAAAAAAAAAATATTTGATGACTGCGGCTGAATTGATTTAGTAAATTCTGCATACTTAAACCATTTTTGGGTAATATTTAATGCCCGGAGAGAGAGGCAGATTAAAGAAACTGTTCGATCCCTCACCATGTACTCTTAAATGGGTAATGCTAATGATGGTAAAAAATGATAGGGTATCATTCCACGGTATTTCAAATGGAGCCCAACCTTGACCTCTCCGATTTCAATTTTTTTGTTGTAATCGTGTTCCTTATCGAAAATAAGAAGACCGTTTCTTTTCCTTTTTTTTTGACTTTTGGTTGTCCCGTTATTTGATTTTTTAATTTTGATAGTTTTCAAATTCTTATTTTTGACTTCTACATAAATGGTTGTGTCTTCGGTCCTAAGAGAAGTATTTTCGAAAGCGATACCATTTTGGAAAGGTATTAATTTATCCTAAATTCTATCTTAATTTATTTTTGAAAAGTACCGTTATCTAAGGATTTATGAGCAGATACATCTGTGCTTATATTTTTGCCGCTAGAGGGCACAGCCACCAAAATATCGAGAAACGTAATATAGCATTTGATAGATAATAGTTCAACCTTTCAAACAAGTGGTAAATCGTTTTTGGGGGAGGGGGTAGTTTAGTCGCTAGGTAACTCCAAAGTTGAAAAAATGTAATTTTGAACATTTTTTTTACATTACAATTTATGTTAAATGAGTAGATAACGCTACCAGTGGAATTTTCAGTTCTGAATTTGAGAGACTACATATATCTAGTAGGAATACTGCAAACGTAGGTCTTATTCTTCCGTTAGATGGCTTAAAAATTATAATAAATTTATTTTTACGTGTGTGGAAGCTAAGACCAGAAATTGGTGCCTGTCTTTGATAGATATTGATCTGAACTCTAGCTAGTATAGCAGCTTAAATGTTTAACTCATATTTAGGCCACTAGGTAGATTCAAATTTGGAATAACACATTATTTTTTGGTATACAAAAGAGAGAATATATTACAGTAATGCTATTTATAGTAAAGATTTTAATAAACAACTATTATTTAAAAGCAATAGTTTGCCTCTTAAATTGCTTCTAAGTTCAAATAAATTTATTTATTTATGTTAGTATACAATAAACTTGTGTTTCGAGTACAAATGGCGGATTGCGTAAACTACTCGATTATTTTAGCAAAGTAAAATATATTTTTGTATTCAGCACAAACGTTAAAGTGCGTTAAAGTATCCCATTTTCTGAAATTCTGAAACAAATGGGATTGCTAAATTATCGTGTATAACATCTCTAGCAAATTCGCAAAAAATAACTGCTTATCTGCTTATTTGAGTATCGAGTATCTAGCCCATTATCTCGAATATTTTGCGATTCAATGTAATAGTCTGTGAGATAGTTTTTCGCGCGGAATTCTTACGGACAAAACCGATTGACGTGAAATTTGGACAGTAAATAGGGAATAGCTCATGGAACAAAATTTATATAGTGTTTATGTGTGCTTTTACTCTGAGGGTGGATTCAATCCCTTCTCGGAAATTAGTACACTCAAAATAACCGCAGAAATCGATAGAGGGATGAATTTTAAGCAAAAAATGTTCCATGACGTTTTTTTGATAAATCATTTTTCGAGTTATTCGCTCTAAAAAATGTTGATTTTTTATCTAAATATATGTTATAATCGTCTTGCCGATGATAACGGTCAAACAGTAGAGGACTTCGTGTCAAGAAACAACCTATTCACACTTAATAAGTCAGGGGTCTCAACAATTTTTTCTCCAAATAGGCGCTCAAACAACGATCTTATCACAGTAAATAGACGTCTACTAAACTCGGTGAGAGGATGAGGCGTCCAACAAGGTTGGGCATCTAGTGACCTCAGAATCATCACGTTCAACCAGCATTACCCAACAGAAAACATAGAACCGCTCAAAGTACCAAAATTTTAAGATTTTACCTTATAGGAGAAGGAAAATATTGAGCGAAGAAATTGAGTATCTAAAGCGAGAAAATGAACTTCGAAAAATGCATCGGGATGCTAAAGATCATAGCGAATTAGGGAGTATTGAACCAGAGAAAATTAACTATTCCACTGATGAGGATGAATTAGAAGGGGAGACGGACTGGATCCTAAAGAAGAATAAACAGTCTAGGAAGGTTAAGAAAAGAAAAGCTGAATCATCTGAGATTGAACAACTAAATGGTAGTGGACCTACAAGTACCGAACCGAAAGTTGTCCAACCCGAGGTCAATCAACCAAAAGGTAGTAAATCTACCAAGAACATTGCACCAAAACTGGTGCAACCGAAAGAAAAACCATACTCAACAATAAATATTGTGGGCGTAACCAGTTACAAAAAAATTCAGTCACTGATGAAATCGGTTACTGGCAAAGAGTATAAGGTAACAGCGCTAAACAATAACGTTTGGAAAATTAATACTCTGGACTCAGATTCCTATAGAGATCTATGAAGTTGAATGCTGAAAAATATCAGTGATTTACCTATGAGAACAAACAGAAAAGTTATGGCAAGATGTTTGCATCACACTTCCTCAAGCACAGAAATAATGGAAGTCTTACAAAATAAAGGCCTTAAAATAAGATACTATGAATATTGTTAAAAAGGAGAGAACAGGAAACCAAACATTCAATAAAAGGGACTCCCTCTTTTTATGCTAGTATTTAATAACAAAGAGAATGTTCAAAATATTTATGGTATAAAAGCAATTCTTCACATGAAGGTAAAAATTGAACCTGTGAGTAGAACCACTACACACATACCCCAATGCAAGGAATGCCAGGGATTTAATTACACCCAAAGATATTGCAGCCGGGATCCAAGATGTGTAAAATGCTCAGGTAAACGATTCGAACATCAAATCAGATGGATCAAAATCCACAACCACAACCAAGCAACACAGGACAAAGAAGAACATTTGCTCAGGTAGTGAAAGGCTCGGGTTCAACCAAATATATGGGCTCTGAAAATAATCGAATCATGGAAAACATTATGACCAGCATCGAAGCTATTACAAAGCGGCTAGATGACCAAAGTAATCTGAACAACATGATATTAGATCAACTGAAGATAATGCAACTCCCACAATGCAATCCGATAAAAAATTTTAAGTATATGAACACAACTTTCAGAATAGCAATCTGAAATGCGAATGGGCTTATGCAACATATTCCAGAAATAGAAATATATTTTAATACAGAAATAACGGCATTTTCCCAATATACGAAAGCCATTTTGTTAAATTTTCGTTTGTCAAAATCCGGGGTTATTACTTATATCATTCCATTAATCCAGCGAAAAGAGCAAGAAGTGGTTCGGCATTACTAATAAAAGAAAATATAAAACACCAAGTAGAAACAAAAATCGAACAAGAAACAATGCAAGTCGCTACTGTAAGGATTCACATTAAACACGGACAGCTTACTGTCTCTGCAATATACTGTCTTCCCCGGCATAACGTGAAAAGGGAGTACTAAATTAAACTATTTAAATCGCTAGGACGTGATTTTATTATTGGAGGTGACTTTAATGCGAAAAACACCTATTGTGGATCTAGACGAAGCAGGACAGACATCAAAATGTGAATTTTACTTTGGTGGTTCCCCAACATTCTAGCCCAGTGACGAAGCTAAGATACCGGACCTAATCGACTTATATGTAGCTAGAGGTTTATCTCAGAACTACATTCACATTGAAAACAGCAATTCTCTAGTATCGGATCACTCACCGGTTATCATGACAGTCAGTGAAACGGTAATTCAAAGGGAAAGTGCACCCAGATTAACAAATTCAAAAACAAAATGGGATCTCTTTCATGAATTAGTGGATGAAAAAAATCAATCTCTGGGTACCGATAAAAAATTCTCAACAGTTGGAAGACGAATTGGAACAACTCAATGAAATAACTCACTATGCTGCATTGGCAAGTACTCCCATTTTACAAAATAAGAAGGCCGATGTGAAAAGTAACATGAATGTTAAAAAAGCCCCAAGGTATGACTTGATTACTTGCCAAATTATCGAAGTTCTACCTGACAAAGCATTTCGTAAGCTAAAGTTCAGAAAAATGTATTGGCTCATAGGTAGAGGCTCTGAGCTTACAGTTCACAATAAGCTGCTGCTATATCGGCAAATTCTGAAGCCGATATGGATCTACGGTATACAACTCTGGGGATGTACCAAGCAAACAAACGCCAAAATGATACAGACGTTCCAAAACAAGGTTCTTCGTAGCATCGTCAATGCTCCGTGGTACACAAGAAACAAAGACCTTCACAGGGACCTACGGATGGAATACATCAAAGATGAAATAAAAATGCATGCCGCAAAACACGAAATAAGGCTCCAGAAACATGGAAACCCCTATATTCGCCATATGATAGATAACCCTGTCGTTGAAAGAAGACTCCAAAGAACGAGGCCTCTTGACCTAGTGAACTTACTAGTAAAACAGGTTATTGCACAAAGAAATTACAAATGACTTCCAAGAGATGTTTTGCTGCATACGGAGAAATGTGTTTGTCTAAAACATCAAATAGTCATCATCAGCTTAAGATCAGATAATTTAAAAGATATAATGTTTCACTCATACAGTACAGAACCTCGATTAGTTAGTCATTTCAAAATTGTTCAATCAATTTATATTATATTATGTCACAAAACAACATTAAGTAATATCTACTTGATATTCGGCAAGAAATAATTTCCCAGTTACATCATAAAAAAAACCCAACACCAAAATAAGAAAGTTCTGCCAGTCACATAGTAAACACAAACAACTTAAAGAAAATAATTCCTAAATTATTGCATGATCACTTTGCAAAGCAGATTATTTGTGTTACTATAAATTTGCACACTATTAATTTATCACTGCACTTTGATCATTAGTGCAAATCTTACATTGTACCGTGATCATGCAGTTACACAAAAATTGAAGGAACTAATGTTGAAATAAGTTACCTGTTACTTTTTAACTGGTATATTCCCCGCATCTGACTGAAATTATTTTTCCTACCTTGACGTTAAACTTTCATAATTATAAATATGTAGTTAACATCCACAAATAATTGAATAAAATTATAACTTTATACACTTTTATTGTATTATATTTATCACATAATTATATAGTAAACAATTAAACATATAAATGAACTATAATTTCGTTTTATTTGAATTTGAAAATTATAAATAATCATAACAACAACAAAACTGAATTTTATGTAATTAATTGTTACGTTATTGTTCGTGAAATTATGTAATATAATGATAATCGGCATTTACTATTTAGTCATATCTGTACTCGTATACAGTGATAATTCTACATATAGAATTAATTATTTGTTTTATACGCAACTAGAAGGTCAACGCACTTTAGTTTAAGTTGGTAAAGAGACTTGGTTTGATATCAGCGTTAGCTAGGTTTAAAATACATAAAACAGAAACATGAAAACTGCATAAAAGTAAATAAGCATTTTGTATATATGTAATAAGAATGACTTCTCAAACATAGAATTTCAAAATACTTAAATCGTTTGAGAAAAGTTTAGTTCGTTTTGGATAGTGCTGAGAGTGAAGTTATACTTGGAGGTTATTGACCGAAGGTCTTCAAGTGAAACAATGTAGAGGTGATAGTTGCTTTGATGATGTTGCACAATCACAATAATCTAAAAATTTAGAAATCTAAAAATGTATTTATGACAAAGATATTATTAATGTAGTTAAAGTGTTTGGGATAAACATATTTTTTACATGACAGATTTTTTTGTTCCTCGGCCTGATTTTTAAAATGTATCATCCAACATTTGTTAGAATCTGTGCGCAGTAGAATAAACTTGATTTGTGTTTTATTTGTTCGACTATTTTTTTAGTTTATGCAGCGAAACCAAACTCACTCAGGAGTGAGTTGATAATCTACATGATAACCTACGAATCCACCGTTCAAACGTGAAGAGGCTTAAAATTAAGTTTAAATTTAGAAAAGATTACGATAATTTCAAGATAAAATTTGTCATTTAAAGTCAATTCAAATTCTCAAAGCATAAAACAATGGAAGTGTACACCATTCCCAGCGACGGAAATTGCCTATTCAATGGCATAATACATCAATTACAGCTGCAAGATTCATCTTTTGTAGTGTCCAGGAAACAAATCAAGAAACAGAACATCAGCCAGACCAGGCGAATCAGGAAATATTTTGTGGCCATAATTACGTTGCATGGCAAAATTTAAAATAGGGAGATCCTTTTTATATCGGCGTATGTTCCACCCCATAACTCCCGCAATGCAATCGGCCGTCGAGCCTCAAAAATATTTTCAACGTTATTGTCAATAATTGATCGTTGCCCCACATCTCGTGATATTGTCTCGCTTGGCGATTTCAACTGCCATCTGGGGCACGCAGGCGTGCAGCCGTGCACTCTGAAAATGGAAATGGAGTTTCTCTTGAGCTACTTACTCGTTCAAACCAGCTCTTCAACCACACACTATAGGTGCGACAACGAAACCTGACGACCTGGACAGATGGTCGAGTGTGCGCCCATTTGGACCATATATTAACCCGTAAGAGCAACCGGTTGATTTACATAAAGTCTATTAAGGCTATCCCATTTTACTCGGCTATAAGTGGTCACCGCTTAATCTGGATTGATTGTACCATTTGGAAAACAAAGACGAAGACCCTATTGTTTCTGAGTCAGTATCTAAATCGACATTGGCGCCCCAAACGAACATCTTTAAGACTTTAAATCTATAACTACTATACACGATCCGAAAATTAGTAGTCGATATCAAAAAGCGCGGTCACTCTCCTTTGCGCAAACCATTTCACATGCCACTAACATCAATCTGTGGCCGTTAATAAGTGACTGCATTAAAACTGCATCCCAGCAGGTGCTAACTGTCAAAACTCCCCTGACCGAAGCATAACCCTATGCAATACGGGATACAAAATGTATTCCAAGTTTCTTCTTGACAAGTTGGATGAGCATTTACAATTACCGCAGTCATATCAGACAGCATTTTTAACCAACCGCTCAGCTGATGATCATATGTTGTAGGGTCTATGTGCGTAGGGTCCTTGATGAGGAATAGCGCGCTGGCAACCAAACATTTACTTTTTCAATTGACTTAGCAAAGGCTTTTGACACCGTCAATCTAGATGTAGTAATTAAGTATCTACAGCAGTATGTTCCCCTCTGGCTGTTCAACCGCATAATTAAAGCTTGTCTCTGGGAAAATACTTCGATCAAATGCTTTAACACATGTACAGAGAGAGTCAGGAAAGGCAAAAGGTTAAAACAGGGATGTCCAATCTCCCCGCGGATTTTCAATTTCATTTTGAATGAAGTGCTGGTAACAGTGGCCGATCAGTTTCCAGTAAGTTAATCCAGTGAGTTAATAAGTGGGTCGCGGATAAGTGTATTAGAGCTCCAGATTCTGCAGTTTAAACACCTCCAAACATCAGTGTAGCTGGAATTTCTTTCACCACAGTAGCCACACTACATTATCTGGGCACATACTTGACGGCTAGGTTGAGTCGACCACTCACTATCCGGACGCGATGTCGCCAAGCACTTGGCGTCACTAAACTAATGCAAGTCCTTATAAAAAAAAAAATTAAGTGGCTTTTTAAAGTATTTAATATGTACAATATATAAATCGTTCCTATGATAACCTATGGACTGAAGACCACCGCTCTTACCTACGCAACGAACTGTTCTCCTTAAGAAAGCTAATCCAGTTTAACACGAACAAACCCAGTACCAGAGAGCAGAAAATCAACGAGATCCTGGAGGGCAAAACAAGAACCAAACGAATAAAGGTTCAACGAATAAACTACTGGGGGCACATTCACCGTCGAGGAGCAACCCATATACTTCAAGCCGCCTTAAATTATAGTGCTGGTAAAAAAATCTAGGACGACCTTGCTTTACCTGGTATGATTCGTTGAAACAATATTTGGGGTATTTTGACAGGCCACCAAATGAATGGGTTCCGCTTCTATCATCTCGCATTGAGCGGCGGTAAGCTGATAAAGAGGTTTATCTTTGCGAGGAATCGGACTCCAGTGACCTTCTTGAAGAGGAAGTCCCGGAAGAAACAACACCTAATTAGACAGGGAAAACTAGGAACTCCAACATTCAGCGCTGAGTATAGTTTGTTGGTCAATCGAATACGACATTATTCTTTATTTTCTCAATTGCGTTGAAGAAATAAAACAATTGTGTTGAGGTTGGTGTAATGTAATTTGTAATACTTAATGCGAATCGCCTAATTTAATTTTAAAAATTGCATCATTGAGAATAAGGTTATTTTTATGGTCGACGAGCACAGAGCATCCCCAATGGAGAAAGAAAAGACAAACTAAAGCCTTGTATGTCAAATTTTCAGTTTTCGTGTAGAAAAATCAAAAATACATTTTAGTTACGTAAATATTTATTTTATCGTAAATTAAATTCTTTAGAACATCAACTCGGCAGAAAAACAAATGAAATTAGGTTTCACATCTGAATAATTTGAAAATTTTTAGTTAACCTCATTCTTAAGACAAAAGTTAAAAGTTTGTTAGCTTTTTCCTAAAGGAATCGACCAACCTTCATGAGCAAAAAATTGTTTTTTCTCAAAATAATTTTCTTATAATCCTGTGAGTCAAACGTAAAAAGAATTTCATTGGGAGTGCGGTGTAAGTCTTTACATAACGAGTTGAAAAATATTCTCAATTCAAAGAGTAAGGCATAATAGTGGATTCATGAGGTGGGGTTTTTACCCTAGAGTATTTTTTAACAATTTTTTTGACATTATTGTATGTATGATTAATACAAAAAAGTAAAGCGTATTTAGCGCGAATAGACTATTATTTAGAATATATTGAGCCGATTATTTTGAAAGTGGCTTAAGTCGATATTTTGTTGAAACGAGATAATGAAAGAATAGAAAAACAATAAATGAAAAAACTTATGGGATTTTGAATTTTCTTATTTTTTGCACAGGTGTTAGAGATTAATTTTTTTTTTGTTTTGACAATAAATTATTTACTGTTATTTATCTATTGTTATTATTAACTTGATTTTTTTGAACAGTGGACTTAGGCCACTTTCAAAATAAACGGCTCACAAGTAATCTCAAAAATATAAAGTACAACCGCATTGGAATAAATACGAAACTTTGTATCCAAATTATTGCAGTTGTTGCCGACTTTGATAGTGATAATCTGGGAAACAAATCTAAACTAAAATGTAGTTTTTGTTACTACAATTTACTATAGTGCTATTCTAAATTTTAGAAAATTTCAAAAGTTGACCTTAACCACGGAAAAGCCCATTACAGTGAATCCTCGTTATAACGAAGCCAAAAATACCGGAGAAATTTATTTATTTACAAAGCTTTCTTATTTTATTTCCTAATTTTAATACAACACATGCATTGTGTGCTTAAAGAAATTCAGATTTTTCAATAGAAAATAAATTCTCAAAGCAAAAATATTTTGCCCAATTTCACAACTTTTTGCGTGAACTCCTCATCTCTTTCTTTAAGTGTCACATTCTTTTGCCGTGTTCTATTACCGCAAAAAACTGATCTAGATAAACAAAACTGTTCTCAGACCAATTTCTAATATGAACCTTGAATAATGGAAAATTTGCAATAAAGTCGAAAATTTACCAAACATAAGAATAATCTTCAACAATAACCTCGAAAGTAACATCAACTCCCTATCGCTAAAAATTGTAATCTCTGTTAATCCAAAATTATTTCGAGGATATAGGAAAATTTGAAATATCCTCAAAAACGCCATCTATGTACCTCAGCATCCTCCAAACTTACCTATATGTAACTTAACGCTATGCAAATTTTGAAAAGCTTAAAAACCAAAGTATCGATAGTTCTTATTTAACAACACGCAGCCCAAATCCTTGCAAATTACCAGGATTACCGAGAAACATGAATAATCTTGAAATGGTCGAATAATCTTACAATTCTAGAATACTTTCGATATTCACAAAATCGAATATCCCCAGAAAACTCGAATAAATTTAGACTCCTATATTAATCCAGACCAAGACGTTATCAAGACTTTGGTATTAATTTGACAACCTGGGCAAAACGTTTTTCGCTACACGTACCAGTCGGTAGAATCGAGGGCACATATTACCAAGTGAGTCGTTTTATCAGAGATGGCAAGTCTTTCCGTCCCTTTGGGTCTCGTGTGTTACTGTTTGGTAATCACATGGCCAAAATATTTTACCAAGAACTTTGGAGGTTGAAAAAGACTGGGACAAGCCACTAGATAAGAAATTTACGTTCCGCGATTTGCCCTATACTGAAAGGCGATTCTAAGTTTATTGTAGTTCATTCTTTTTCAGACGCCAGTGAAAAACCATGACGTGACGGCTCAATTTCCTGTCGTTTGGTTTGCTCGAAATCACGGGTAGCTTCAACGAAAGCGGTCAGTATGGCCCGACTCAAACTTTTAGCGGCTAATATCACTCGGTTCAAGCGAGATGTTTTCGCCCAATTACATAAATGTAAAGGATTACTTTTATGGACTGATTCTTTAATCGCGCTGTGTTGGATCAGTGCAGAGCCTCACAACGGGAACATCTCTGTTGTACATCGCGTGACTAAGATTCAGCGAGACACACAATTGGGCAAATGGAGATATGTTCCAGGGAATTTTTATCCTGCCGATTTGATCAGTCGGGGTATGATGCCTGATAAAATTTTCGACTCAGAGTTTTGGTTTAGAGGCCCAACATTCTCTAAAATGTGATAAATCGACTTGGCCATCTGTTCGTATGCCACCATCATTAAGCGACAATATAGTAGAGAAACGCGTTATGAAATTCGCCCTTTCTTGCAAGCAGTATACGCATATATTATGTCGTTCGATTTATTCGGAACTGCCGATTTACCGTCGTCGATAGAAAAGGGCGAAAGAAAATGCTCAGTGAAAAGGATGTGAACCTGTACTCGCGAGTAGTGTCTGCGGAATTGCAGTTTATTCGAAATATTCAACAGTCTTCTTTTACTGAAGAATATAACCTTCAGAAAGGAAATCATACAGTATCGAGCAGCAGTCGTTTAAAGTCATTGGCCCCGTTTTTGGATGAGTTTGGAATCATAAGAGTTGGTGGACGTTTAAAGAAGGCCAACATTCCATACAATTCCAAACACCAAATCCTCATTTCCAGAGATCATGAATTTACAAAATCTTTAATTCGCTATATTATCATTATTTTAGGACATTAGATGAAGGAGCAAACATTATTCTTACGGCAATTAGGGCAGGGCACTGGCCAATAAACAGACTAATCCAAACTCGCAGCATCATTTGACAGTGCATAAGGGATTGGATTATAAAAACGTTAGACTATTTTAAGTCAGTGGTGTTGAATTTGCTGGGCTTCTTTTAGTACGTCATCACATTCGATGAAGGTACTGAAGAAGGTTTATGTGGTACTATTCGTTTGTTTTGCCACGAACGTCATTCATCTGGAGCTCGTGGTGCACACTGCAGATAATGAAATGTTCAGCTATACAATAAATATTCGATTAAAGGTGAAATGGAAGCTTTTATGAAAAGAATATCAGCATTAAAGCTCAGATAACGAAGCTGACCA
Source organism: Tipula helvola (assembly GCA_963556165.1). NCBI lineage: Eukaryota > Metazoa > Arthropoda > Insecta > Diptera > Tipulidae > Tipula > Tipula helvola. The sequence continues at coordinate 158,484,371 of OY744483.1, forward strand.
CCCACGCAAAGGCCTATATACGTCGATGGCGTCGATGAAAACTATTATTTTTGCGTAGCCAAGTTGCAACGACTAATGAGAACGAAGATTCAAGGTCCACCTGGCGGTTTGAATAACAGCGTTCTCAATTCAAGCTCTTCAAGCGCCACAGGATATTTTAAGCTACCCCGTTTAACTTTACTAACCTTTAAAGTGCCGTACAAAGCACAAGTTTGTCGCCTGCGCAAAAGTTTCAATACCTGATAGGCCAATTACGGGGTCCAGCCTAAATATTAATCCGCCACTTTCGTATAGGCGACGCTAGTTATATTGAAGCGTTTCAAAAACTCGTCAAACGTTATGACAGAAAGCGAAACATAATAATTGAGTTCAGAAAGACCTACATCAAGGAAGTACCAACTACCAAACCTTCTGTTGAAACGGTAGGTCAAATGTAAGACACTTGTAACGAAGTTATTCGTGCCCTAACTCCTTTAGCCCCAGTGCAGAGTCGAGAGGTTGCTGGTTAGTTTACATGGCTGAGAAAAGATTTGATGACATTTCATTGCAGTTATGACGACAGGAATCGTCAGAGCAAGATTTCCCAACGATCGAAAACTTTTTCAATTTCTTGAACAAGCGCATGAATTCACTAGGAAGTTTCAAAATTCAAACCAAACCGGCCCAAACTAAGCATTGTTCGCCTGCGAAAATATTTTACACCGATACAAATCCTCTACTGAATTGTACACTGTGCAGTGTGCACCGATAAACAGCACCGTTTATGCGATTGTTACCCTAAATTTATCTAAATGAACTTAGAACAATGCAGGCAATTCATAAATAAGAGTTGCAGATGCTTCAATTGTATAGCAGAAAGACATGGTGTCTATAGCTCCATATTAGATCATAAGGATTTGAAAGCGTGAATGTGGGCGCTGACCTTATCCATCATTTCATGAACGCCTTCGGCACATCCTTTGTGAAGTGTTTGTATTTGGATAATGTGGTTTATATGCTACTGAGAAATGAGTGACATATTCTCATATCGTATTGTTAATGATCTCCAAGCTGCTTGCTTGTGGTTTCAATTTTCGGAGCCTTACGGCTTTTGTGGCCACCAGTACTGATTGTGCATGGTAGTTTCCAATCACTTAGGTTTACCAGAATCATCTTTTCCAATTGTAATTTTGTTGTGGTTTCGAGAAAGTTTTGCATTTTATTGCGGCTCAAGTGTATAATAATTATTATAAAATCATAATTTAAGGAATTTTAAAATTTTTAAATGGAGAATTTTGATTTAAAGTTGTTCCACATTTTTCAATTTTTTGTTAGTTTTTCCAAAAAAAAAACACAATGCAGCTAATGTAGATAGTTGAATACTAATGACCAAAATTGGTTCGCAAACATTTTGGTATTTTTTTCTGATGAAATTGTTTGCTTACTAAACAATCGAGAATCTGATCCATTATTAGTTCTAATTCTAATCGAAAGTAAATTTAGCTGTTAATTGTGTGAAAATATGTTTTAAATGCAAAACTGTATTAATTTGTAAAGTTGCCTTACGATTTAGGTAGCTTATTTATCAAATATTCTTTAAAGAAATCAATCGTTTGCTATTACAAGCATCTGAGGCAAACATTAATTATTTTCTTGCCACAATTGTTGACATAAATTGAAATTAATTTTTGTTTAGTTAGAACAATGTTTGAAGCTTCAATTCCAATTTCTTGCTAAAAAATACCGAAGTGCGCATCATTTAAAATCAAGATAAGATAAACAAACTACAGTCGAAACTTAAGACAAGAGTCAAATTAGTTTAACCCTGAATAAAGTTTGATTTTGTGTAAAAGCCTTATAATTTATAACAACTTATACAGATGCTGATCTCAGAGTCTTATACAGATTTGAATTAACTGTGATGTAAACATCCTGTAATTAAATGACTTATTGACCTTTGTCTAATACGTGAATAAATAAGAATAGCTTTCATTTTGTGTTTTGATTCTATACACAGCTAGCATGGCTTTTTGAATTACATTTTATGAGTAGCTTAGTTATGATCATTTTTTGGACTAGAGCTTTTCATGCGAATTTATTTTCCTACAAAATGCGTGAAAAGTAGGTTTTTTCTGTTTTTAATGCCCAAAACATGTTTTTTGTTGTTAATTACTTGGTCACACGTCTCCGTTAGCAACGAGAACGAACGGTGATCAAGCAGCGATATACCATATATACATTTATGGATAGGGGATCGCCCAAAAATCACATTGATTACATCACAAAAAATGAAGCAAATTTTATTTTATAGTCTTGCTACTCTTTTATATTATTGTATATACCTCTCTTGATCAAAAAAGTATACATATCCGAATTAGGGTACTTGAACAAATTTCATTTCGAAATTTTTCGAAACCGATTTTTTTTAAATTGAATGGATAATGTTTAGTTATAATAAAAATAATTATCAAATTTTAATAATTAAATATTGCGCTACCAGTTTTCGTACACTAATTTCAGAATTAATAACCATTTCTTCCTTTAAATTTCAAATACAACCCTGAAAAATAAACAACAAAAAAAATTCGAGTAAAAAATCTAGCATAAACAATGTTACCATGGTTACCAATGTTTTGCGAATAAAACGTGAGTTTTTTGAAAATTTTATTATTTACATATGTATGTACATATACATAGTTATATTCGAGACAACGCAATTCAATATGCAAGGTATATTGCTAAGCGCTGATTAAAAATAAGAAGTATAGCTCCACCATTTTTACTAAATAAACATTTTGATTTTTGTATTAGAAGAATTAATTAAGAATTATTTCTAATTTTAGTTGAAACTCTGTCAAAATTAAATGTAAAAAACATAACTTTTTTTTTTTTATTTATCATTTTTTTTTAAATCTATAACTAGGTACGGATGGCTTTTGCTGGCTCTTAAGGAGGAAGTTAAGATGAATCATAAAGATTAATATGGGGAAGTTTTAATTTGATGTCCAAAAGCTTATCAAAATTGATTAAAATCATCTGATGCCGCCTTCATTTCTAAAAACAAAAATAAAAAAAACGTCGGCCAGTTTAATTAACGGCTGCCCAAATTCTACTGTTATTAAAATTACTTATACTTTGAAAAATAAAATTATACATTTAGGTATTATTTTAAACTAAATTTTTTTATTACAAATCTTAAGAGTATTGTTTATGAATGAATGTAGAGAAAAATCTACCGATTTTAATATTTAATTAAGTAGAAAACCGTTAACTTGCGGTGACACTTCCACAAAATGTAAACCTCTTGAAAAATTTAAATTATAGTATTGAAGATACCATTCGGCATAACCTGGTAGATGAAATAAAAAGGTAGAGTTAGTTTTCCTCTTCATAGTGCCACATTTGGTATTTGTGTTGAAATTGACTTGTTTGAGTTTGTCTGGATATATTTCTGATCCGATATGAATTTTACCCCCAGAGATACAATTTTGGTAACTTAGCAGTTTTTCAAGAAATGTCTTTCTGTAGTTCAACCAATCAATCTATTTATATTTTGGCCTTCTGCAGCCTTAGCATAACACCCACTTGCTTGAATTTAAGTGGACAATGATGAAACCTTTAAAGTTTCAACAAATGATTCCTGATGTGAAGTGATTATTACACGATTGATTTTATGTTGATTTTCACGTCTCTTGAACCAACAATATCCATTTATGACCTAGTAAATTTACAACAGCGTCCGGCCAGAGAAATAAAAGACTTACATAGTTTAAATGATGGTAAGTAATATATTGATCACAAAATTTAACTATAAAAAATTTTAATTTCTGTATCGATTTAACTTTTAAGTTAATACGATTTTAAGAACATGTCACTTCTATAAATGAGTTAAATAAAAATCGCAGAAATCTAAATTGTGTTTTTACCACAATTTTTTTATATAAGGGACTATTCACACTACATAGGCGCGAATGGCGAATGCGAGTAAACAATTTTTTTAAATTCATGATAAAAAACAGTGTTATCCAAACTGTTTGTCTACTTATAAGATAGGTACGATGTTTCCAATCAGATTAAGTTTAATTAGGTCCGAAAATTATTTCGCAATTAGAAAAAAACGAAATTCGCGTGAAAAATGACAACTTTTACACGAATTTTATTTTTCTCTAATTTTGAAATAATTTTCGGGCTGATTTAAATTTAATTTGATTGGTAACATTATAGTAGTCTTATAAGTAGACCAATATTTTGGGTTTATCTGTTATTTATATCATAATTTTATAAAAATTGTTAACTCGCATTCCCAATTCGCGTTGGGCCGTTAAGCTAACAATATATTCTGAAAACTTAAAAAATGTATAACCCCCAATTCTGAAGTGTAGTCATTGACTAAAAAATAGTCTTAGGTAAGACTATTTCTGTTGGATAAGACTTTTGCTTTCGTTAAGACCCATTCCGTATTCTACTGGTAGTCCTACCCCCCCCCCCCCCCCCCCGATTCTGATGTGCAGTCACTGACTAAAAAACAGTCTTATAGGGAAGACTATTTCTGTTGGTTAAGACATTTGCCTTAGTTAAGATTCATTTCGCCCCGGTGGCACAGTTGTTAGCATGCTTGCTTTAAGCTCCGGAGGTCCCGGGTTTGATTCCCGGCGGGTGATGAAAAAATCACGGCTGGTTTAATGTAAGGATCAATGAACTAATCACTCATTATCTGTTGTAAAAATGATTACGAAACTTCAAAAAAATGAAGCGGCCAAATCCCTCCATGGGATGTAGCGGCAGCAAAAAAAAAAAAAAAAAAAAAAAAAGATTCATTTCGTAGTCTACTGGTAGTCTTAGTTGTCATTGGTCTTACGAAATAGTCTTATGAAAGGCCGACAATTTTGGTGGTCTTACCCCCCGATTCTAACGCCCAGTCACTGATTAAAAAACAGTCTTAGGTAAGACTTTTTCTGTTAGTTAAAACTTTTGTGTTAATTAAGACCCATTTCGTATTCTACAAGTAATCTTAGCTGTCATTAGTCTTACAAAATAGTCTTATAGAAGCCCAGTTCGTAACAATTTATTTGCTATATGACATGATTATTTTTTTATTTTTTGAATTTTGAAAATGATGATCATTGAAAATGTATGTCGGACGCACAGAAATATTTAGCCTCAAAGATGTCGTCATGACATTTTTAACACAGCATACATGTAACGTGAACACTGAAAGTACTCTCGCGATGTTTTTTGTCTTTTGTTTCTATTTTAATGTGATAAATAAAAAGAAACGAAATATTTTTATTTAACCCTTCTGTTCATGACATGTTTTTCACCGTACCGTTCACGAAAAGGTCTGGTCGGACCTTCATATGTTTTGTTCAAAAATTACTGAAAAGTTAATAAAATAGTACATTGTGTCATTAGGATTAAAAGTGATACTTTGTGTGACGAGCAATTATATTTGCATGCGAGGCGAAGCGCAGCGTAGCCGAGCAAAAGCAAATATAATTGCGAGTCAAACAAAGTCACTTTTAATCCGAATAACACATACTATTTTTTCTCCAACGAAGAGTTTATGTCTTGTCGGTTTCACATTACTAATTATACGAGTAAGTACAAATTATGTAATTAAAACTTCAAAATTGAAACTAATTTTGTTGAAATATTTTGTGGAACTAAGGAGGTCATGATATGAACGAAAAATAAAAAAAATAAAATAATTATTTCATATACATACATTATACATACATATTATTGGATTTTCACTATAATATTTTTCTCCTAGTATTAAAAGTGCCTACTTTTACACCTAGGATTAAAAGTGTAGCTTAGCAACACACACATTTTTAAAATAGTAAGAAAAAGGCCAACTTTAATACCCAAAAACAGTATTAAAACTAGAGGCTTTTAAGACGTTGGGAGAAAAACTCCTTTTTATAGTTTTTAAATTAAATAAAATCATTGATTTATTGATTTTCAATTTAGTATTTTAGTATTTCTAGGTTAATATTCTGCTAGTGCTTAGCTGTGGAACTTTCTTCTGTATCTTGAAGAAAGATTCGATTTCATTTTTTACGGAAAACTTCCCCCCTCGGATTATTCGCCATTTTCTCTATTTAAGAGGTGAACAACTGTTACTCCAGAGAATGTATATTAATTGTCGGCGTGTGTCATTATTTTTTATTTTTATTTTTTCATTTACATACACTTTTGTAGATGATAAATGATGCTAACGCTTTTACATCTAACATATTGTAGAATAGAGCTAATGGCCATTGCCTCGTGTGGCACTTACATTTTTATTCTCCTATAGCAATTGGTACCTCCCTTATTCTTATATTACAGCACATAGCTTGTACTTTTCTAGATTCAATAACGATTTCAGTACCATAATGTATAAAATAAAAGTATGAAAAGAACGGCTTTGTTTTTCTTCTTTACATACGATACTCAAGCAATGCTGCAGGTAAAAGCAGAACTGTTGAATGCACTGGATGGCTGCGATCTGCTAGCATATCTTTTGGAATATATTTTTTATTCTACCGTGGAGTTCCAACAAAAGCCATTCCTGTAGACTGAAGTTTCTCAACGCCGCCTAATGTGGTAAAAAAATTGTCACCAACAATCGTCCGGTCACTAAATATTTAGTGGTAGGCTCGAGTAGCATTCTTTCTCCTTCGTTGGATTCTCTTTACTATTGTCCTGATTCTTTACCTTTATATAAAATGCATTTGCGCAAGGATAACCGATACATTATTCGTAGGCCCACTATATTTTCATTCTATATCTTGCTGGCTTGGACGGAATGTACCGGGTGAATTTCGAAATTTCTTCTCTATTTGAAGAGCTGCTCGTCAACTGATAAATCATTTGTAATACTTTTTCCAATTCACTTAGGAAAACAAAAAAAAATTACATCCACAAAATAAAACTGTCTTCTGTAGAGTACGAAATAAATTCTTTTTTTTTCAAAAAAGCAAAAAAATTTTATATGAGAAACGTTAAGGTCTAGGCAGACCTAATCGTGTACAAGACGTATAGACATCGTTTTTTTTGTTTCTTTTTTGCATAGGTACCGAATTTATTTTTTTTTGTAACCAAATCTAAGAGAAAGTGTTGACTGAGGAAATCATGACATTTCATAAAGGTGTACAGAGTATTTATATTAAAAAAAAAATTTAAAAATTCAGAAAGGTCTGGCCAGACCTTTAAATGAACAGAAGGGTTAATATAAAATTTTACATGACACGCAACATTTTAACGCAACATTTAACATAACATTCTAACGCAGCGTGTAACATGAATATTTGACAGGTCTACAAACATTTTGGAGAATTTGTACCAGTATAATATTTAGTCTTAAAAAAAAAGTCTTCCCAAAAAATGTCTTAGCTAAGACAGTCTTAGAAGTCTTAACGTCAGAATCGGGGGGTTAACCTTAACATACTTATCTATTATTGTATCTGGCATGTATTTTTAATTTCCAACGTTTATTTTTTCCGTCTCTAGGTGATGGCTTTGCTTTATCGCCTCCTACACATACATTTAAAATTGTTATTCGAAAATTTGGATTTAAAGACAAGTACGAAGATTTTGTCTTTCTCTGTCACACACTAAATACTTTTTCAGTGTCTCCATAAATTTTCTTCTTTTCCCTATCTATGAGGGTACTGTCAAGAATTCAGCCGCTGCGCAGTTTATGCAGCAAGTTGGTCAAAAATTAAGATTGGCAGCTAATAATGCGCATTCCGTCGGATTAAAATGCAGCAAATAAAGTTAGGCTGCGCAGTTTACGCAGCCACATTAAAACGGATGCAAAAACCATAAATGTCAATTTTTTTTTAAATTCAATTTTATACATTATTATTGGCGAAATAAAATAAAAAAACACGATTTCTCTCGATTATTCGTAATCGCGGGGAATTATAAAAGTAGCTAAATGACAAATGTCTTACAAACTTGCAGTCAGGCTGCCGGTCGTATAAAAATGCAGCCAATATTTTTTGCATTTCGCCTGCTTTTCGATTTTTTTGTGCAGCTTAAACTGCGCAGCGGCTGAATTTTTGACCGCACCCATATATGTATATCGCTGCGATCAGTGCTGAGATGTTCTAACATCAATTTTTTCGATGTTCGATAGTATTCATGTCTCTCTTTTCAAGAATAAAATTGTATACTATTTCGACTTTTGAATTAAGCTTTTTCTATTGCGATCTCAGCATGCTCGCATAAAACATCATTCTATTTCTACTTTCATTCATCACTCTTTATCACAAAAAATTTTGTTTACGATATTTTATCGATGTGAAGAAAAGGAAAAGTATACCGAAGGCTGAGATCGCATTAGAAAAATTGTAATGAAAGAAGAAAATAGCGTACAATTTTGTTCTTGTTACAAGAGACAAAATACTATCGAAAACGAATCGAAAGTGATGTTAGAACATCTCAGCACAGGTTAAATTTAGAAAAAGGCGTCGACTGCTCGATTAAAAAAATTATGTTGTAAAACATAATCGTTATATTTTGGATAAGGTAATATATCACGTGGAAGACGGTTGATTAACGGCGCACAATTCACTTTTCACAATTTACGCCGAACCAGCCTGTCAGCAAAAACAATGCCATTTTTTTTTTTCAATCCGTCATCGCCTGAAAAAACATATTCGAAGTTCATTCTATAGAGGAAAAGTTTATTTTTGAAATAAATATTTAATTCACGTATGACGGTTGATCCACAACGCACAATTGACCTTTTTCCCTAAAAAAATTTGACAAGTAAGATCGGCGATCCGTAGGTGGTCCGAACTAAAAATTAATGTTGTAGAAAAGTAATTAATGAATTATATTTCGGGAAACAACTTCACAATTCCGCAAAAGCGTTTCTAAAGTTAAATTTAATGTAAAATTTAATTTATTTAGTTAAAACACTGAATACAAGATTCCAATATTATGCAACACCTACAGATATCTGACGATTCACTATGTTTGACAATTAAGGAAAAAGGTCAATTCACTTTTCTAATTCACACTACTGGCTTTTATGAAAACTAGTAGTAATTAATAAGGTATTATTTGGAAAAATCCATTTCTTCGAAAACAAATGATTCGAAGGCAATTATTAAAATGTATGCTTAGTTTTTATTTTTGTTTTCAATTAAGAAAATGGACACTTGTTTATTCACAGTATATGATTTCTGAATTGCCTTAGCTGCTGGCGAAAAAAACGCACGTTTTTTTCCGCCAGCAGCTAAGGCAATTCAGATTAATGATATACTGTGAATTATGAATTATTAATTGTGCATGCCGTGAATTGTGAATTATTAATTGTACATGCTGTGAATTGTGTAACCCCATCACGTAAGGTAAACAATATGTGTTAACACATTTTTGCAAAGGGTGTGTCACGCTTGAAAGGTTGCTGGCCTCGGTATTGCTCAGCAAATACCACTTTACAAATAAATGTTTTTTTTTGGTGGATTATACAAATAAATAATTCACTTTGCCCTTAGCAGCGTGGTTACCTGCATAGTTATCGGGCTATTATACATCAAAAGTGGATAAATAATTTTAAATTCTTCCAGTGATGTGATACCCATAGTATCGAAAAATTAACGTTAGTGTTCAGCTTAAACTTTAAATAAATTGAAACTGTTCGTAGCGGCAAGTTGGATAAAATACTACATATTTTATTTGCTTTATTATTCGAGCGTAATTTATTACAAGCCAGAACCTGATGAATTATGACGTTTATCCCGATTTTTATCGGCACGAATAAAATTTGAAAATCTCGTATTTAACGCGATTTTTTTATGTTATGCTTATTCCTATATTTTATGTTGCGGAAAACCTGAAATTCTCGATTTGTAAATCATTCAAAGAAAAACATACACATAAGATAATGCATAAGAATTTTTGTACATATAAAATAAAATAAAAATCTTTAAAAAAAACTTAAATCATAAAATACCGTAATTTTAACATACTGACCTACCTTAATAAATTATAATACAGACGGAAAAAATTAATAAGAGAAAACTAAAAATTATGAATGTATGTCTGTATCAACAAAATCTTAGATTTATTTCTCGTATTTTTTTTTTTATTTATTTCATTAACGTTTATTTTTAATTTTTATTATATGTATTAATTTATAAAAAAAAAAAAAAACTGTATAGCTACATATAATTTTCTTAACGTCCAAGCACACTGTATAAAAATGTATGACACATGTCCACACAATAACAAATGAATGTACACACACGAAATTTTCGATAAAAAAACAAAACAAATTCACTTAGTACAGCATATTTTTTTTTTTTTTTTTTTTAATTTGGCTGACAATAACTTTAATTATTTTATAAATAAAACAATAATTAAAATTTTTTTTTCGTAGAAAAAGAAAAAATTTGCAACACTCTCACAAAATGAATATTTCAAATATTTCACATTATTTTATTGGCACAATTTTAATTTATTCGATTGCATTTAATTTATTATCAAATAATAAAATTACGAACAACAAAAACGCTAAGTAAAAATCACATCCAAATTTTATTTTTGTTTCACTTTAATTTATAATTTATTTAACTAATAAGTTATAGTTAGCTAAGAAAAGCACATTTTAAAAGTCGCACAATAAAAACTAATTAAATTAAATGCATAATTTATAATAAAAATTATTTTGCTCTTGAATAAACCGTGTGCATAGCTCACTGTCTAAATGTAAGTGGTCGTAAGAATAATTTTTTTTGTTTTTTTTTTTGTTTTTAGTTTATTTTGTACGGCGCGCGGCTTATAAACAAAACAAATGAAAAACACAACACATAATTTATGTTGAATAAAATAAAACAAACAAAAACAAGATGTTCCGAAGTTCCAATAGTTTTCGGTTCGATTTTTAGTGAAAACTAAAACGAAACTAAACAATAAAAAAACACACAAGTTAAATTATTATTGAGTGTTTGTTTCTTAATTGAATTGAAAAAGAACAGTCAATTGTTTTTGTATTTTTTTATTATTATTTTTTATAGATTTATATAAGTAAATAGGGGAAACTGGGGATTAACGGTGATTTCACAAGAATTCCAAATTTGTATGTTTGTTTTTGTTTTGTTTATTAAATTTCACAATATTTCTTCGTAGACGCGAGATAAAATTATGCTCATAATTTTGATTCTTTGATTACCTTTGTTGTTGTTTACTTAACAATTTATGATAACATCTTGTATAAATATAACTGTTAAATAGAAAATAATTTATGTGATACATAAATTTATGGAAAATTTTATTGAAATTTGCGTATTACATAGAGAATGATTGTAAGTACTTAGAGGGTTCGTTTCCCAGTCAAGGTAGGTACAGGTAATTTTAAATCACGAGAACTTAACGATTTGCTCATGCATGTTTAGTAGATTTATATTTAATGACTGATTATGGAAAACCCGGGCCCTAGGCAAGCTTTCATTTCCGGGCCCACTCGAAACAATGGGAAAATCCGGGCCCTAAGTAACCGTTTGTTTCCGGATGCAAAATTTTGTTTTCCTTCAAAAAGCGCTACAAGTAGGCTTTTTTCTCTGTTTTCCATGTCCAAAACGTTCGTTTTCTGCACTATTAACTAAGTAGACGCACATCTCCTTTAGCAACGTGAGCCCAACTGATTTTCCGCATGATAATTTTTCGAGTGAATTGGGTAAAACACCATTACTAGAAGGAAAAGCCCGTAACACGGACGTAAATATTACTTCTTTCAATTTCCCATAAGAACTAATTCAAATTTGGTCATTTTGACTTAAATATTTATGAACTAAAACTCACTCGAATTGAATATTATTATACAATAATTTGCGTCCTCAATATGTTTAGAATTAATGATTGAAAACTCGTATAAGAAAATCTCTCTACATTTTCAGGTAGGATCAGAAAAGAAAACCACCATTTTTCACTACTTATGCAATCAAACAATACAATTTTTCTGTTTACAGGAAAAAAAATTTAAAACAAATCAGGAATGCCTTGATTTTTGTACAAATTCGGCCCTTCACATGACAATCGCCGTCCGTATATAGGTATAAATAGAACAAGAGCGACAACGACGAGCGTCGACGAATAAAAAAAAAATATCGCTGTAGTTAACATACAGCGCATGGCGATAAAAGAATAATAACAAACGACATAACCTAAATTTTGTGTTTTTGGCACATGAATATTATAATTTAATATTGCCAAGTAGACGTTGTTGGGTAACAAGACCCCCTCTACATAAATATATTGTACTATTATATTAAGGTGGTAACACCAATTTACATATATCATGAATAAAGCAGTCCAAACGCAACACTTGTTTCTATATGACATCACATGGTGTCAGATGTAAAAAAAAAAGTTCATCAAACAAAACATTAATTTAAAGAAACAAAATAAGTAGAAACGTATATAGTTAATAATTAAAAATAATAATAATAATAATAAATGAATCACCATACGAGCGAAACTTATAGATAAATATAGGAAAGTGAAGAAATAAAAACGTGTTAGTAGAAGCCATCTTTAAAATGAAATAAAAAAAGAGAAGCGTAATCTCGAAAATTTACCGGAAGAGCAAGCCAAACGACAATAAAAACGTGAAATTGCGGGAAACAATAAATTAAATTATCACCTAAAATTACAAATTTTCTATTTTGGAGACGGAATTCGAAAAAAAAACATGGAAAGCTTTCGGCCACCTAAACAACTTCTGTTAAGCGACAACTCGGAAAATGATTGGAAGTTATGGGTCCAGCAATTTAAAATCTACGGAACGGCAACAAGATTATCAGAGAAAGATAACAATATTCAGGCTGCCACTTTCATGACGTGCATAGGTTGGCAATACCAATCTTCCAGACATTTAAATTGAATCAGGATAAAATGACGTTGGATGAGTTGGTTACAAGGTTCGAGGAATATTTCACACCCAAATCCAACGTTACGTATGAGCGGTATGTATTCAACAAAATGACTCAGAGTCCTAGTGAATCATTTGATGATTTCTTAACGAGAAGTAAAACTCAGATAGCTAAATGTAATTTTGAGGATTTAGAGGAGGAGTTGTTAAAAGATAAAATACTTATAGGGGTTAATTCAGAAAATTTGAGGGACAAATTACTAACCCATTCTGATTTAACACTAAATAAAGCGGTGACGTTGGGTAAAGGGTATGAACTGGCTACAAAGCAAATGAATAGCAGCCTCCTTTTTAACATGCAGATGCAATGGAGTCAGTCCTAGGAGAGCCTCCATTGCTGCGGTTGGACATGATTTCATTGAGCCCGTAACCCCAATGCAGGCTATACGCTGAACCTTATTCAATAAAGTTTGCGCTGTCCTCTGTTCAGTTTTAGGCCACCACACTACCGATGCGTAGGTTACCATAGGCCTAATGATTGTTAGGAATGACCAGTAGATCATTTTTGGTTGTAGTCCCCAAGTACGTCCATAGAGTCTCTGACAGGCCGAAATAGCCTTAGTGGCTCAATTTTGAACTTTAAGTAAATGTTGTTTCCAGTTCAGTCTTTGATCTAGGATAACCCCTAGATATTTAACCTCTTTGGAAAAACAGACAGTAGTGCCGTTTAATGAGAGAGCTATAAGCGAGAGCTTTTTCCTCCTCGTAAAAGGGACAATGACAGTTTTGTTTGGATTGACACTACGTCCTTCCTGGTTACACCACTGCCATATTAAATCGAGTGCATTTTGCATGAGATCAGAGATGACCCCATCAAACTTGCCTCTAATTATGATAGCCATATCATCCGCATAGCCCTGGTCATCAAACCCATGGTTACTCAGAAGGACAAGTAGTCTGTCAATAACCAATGACCATAAAAGAGGAGACAGCACGCGTCCTTGGGGACAGCCCTTTACGGCCCTGATAGTTACTGACTCGCCACCTAATCTGGCTGTAATCTCGCGATGTTCCAGCATGGAGCGTATCCACCTAATTGTAGAAGGCGGAATCCCCTTCTCCATTGCTGCTCTCTCTATCGATCCATAGGAGGTGTCAAAAGCCCCCTCAATGTCCACAAAGGCACAAAGGAGAGCCAAATGTTATGGTTGTACGTCAGTATACATGCTTGTATATATAGGTATATAACTGAATATACTCCTACGCGACAACAACCATAAATAATACCGTTAATTTATTTGCTGACTGATTTGACCTGATCTGTGTTTTCTTTATTTTTTCTATTATCCGTGTCGGTATTGTTTATTACTATTTTTGTATGATATCTCTTTTTTATTTCATGAATTTTCTTTTGGTTATCATTGCTATTACCAATACTACTATTATTAATCCGATTGTTCCAGCTGATCCTATACTATATTTGACTATTCTATTTTGTTTATGTTTTAAATCTATCAATCCTGCCATACTTTCTATTTGGTTTATTATATTACTTGGGTTACTTATTACGCTATCTTACTACTACTTAATCAACAATGTTAATCGATATGAAACTGTTTAGTTATAGTCTTTCTTGTTTATCCTATACCTGTACTCGGTATGTCACTATTCCCTGTTTTAAAATTTTGTAGTCGTTCCAGATTTGTCCAGTTAACTTGAAAATCTGATATTTTCCGTCGGCTAACTTGGAAATCTTGAATGTTCGTTTGAGTTCGATGAGCGTCTGGGCTCGTTTGTGTGTGTGCGTTTCCTATGGTCGGTGCTACTATGTCCCTGCTTGCTTTGTACTGTGATACTAGAGTAATTTGTTTTGGTTTGATACCCTCGTCTGGGTAGAATAATTCTCTCATTGAGCTTCCATCATCTTCCTCTTGTTTGTTTTCATCCAATATTTTTTGTATTTCCTGCTTACCTATGTGGTTTCGTACTGCTTCTGAGTGTGTCTTTACATTTGCCAGTTCATTCTCTCGTATAAATGATTCATTCTTTTATTTCTTGTTCTGTGATAACTCTTATGTAGTCGTTCTATTATTTGAGACATCTTTATACTGCTGTGTATTGCTAATTTAATTCTGAATATTCTGTATTTTCCCTGTGTTCTCGTTAATTTCCTGCATAAATGCTGGTACCAATTTATCAATTTCATTCTGACAATCAGCGCTATTAACCAAATTATGGTAAATACATCATTTGACAATTCATTTCTTTGCTTTCTGCTTTCAATCGCTTGTTTTCTTTTCTGTACTTTGTCTGCTACATTTGCTTTATGGGATGGGATGTCGGAATCTTCTTTATTAACTATACTTATGTTTGTCTGGTGCGGTGGAATGGCGGCACTTCGACTTTTTCGACACGATGGGATGGCGGTGTCTTGACTTGCTCCACGCGGTGGGATGTCGGCGTGTTGCTTTGTTTGACGTGATGGGATGGCGACGTCTTCTTTTGTTTCACGCGATGTGATGGCGGCGTGTTGATTTGCTTAACGCGGTGGAATGTCGGCGTCTCGCTTTTCTAACTCTTTAAAATTTGTTAGGTATATTCTTGGAATTATACCCATTGGGAGATTGTATTCGTTATCCTGTTCATATAGCATTAATTCTTTATTTTTATCCGGATCCAACTGCGGCGGCTCTCCTATATTTGTGATTGCGTTTATTTTCATATTACTGTATCTTCTTTCTAGTTCCTTGTCTTCCATTTGTCTGTTCTGTTGGTTGTCGTTCTTCTGATTCCAATTGTCTCGGAGTTTGCTTCTGCATTCATTAAACGTATGTCCCGTCGTTGTCTTACAATAAGAACAATATTTTGGTGTGAAATTATTTCTATTCATGTACCTTGTATTATTCTGTGGCGAGTAGTTAAATCTGTTTATTGGAGTTCTTTCGTAAGTCTGCTGAGTTTGCGTGAGAAAATTCTGTTTATTTTGTTCTGGTCTGTTGTTATTTTGATGCTCATTCCTGTAGTAATTTAATTGCTGGTATCTTTGAGGGTTTATTGGCGTTTGAGGTTTTACTGTTCGAGCTCTCATCTCGTCTCTCATTCTAGTTCGGCAATCCCTGAATATATGGTTAGATTTTTGGCAGTAGTAACAGATCGTCGGCATCGGATTCATATAACTTGTATGTGTTTGTTGGCTCGGTATTGTCTGTTGTGATTGTGGCTGCATGTTGTTTGTTAGCAACAACATCTGTTCAATTGTTTCTGTTTCGTTCAATATGTCCTCTACCGTTTTTGCCCTATAAGTCGCTATCTTGTCTCTGAGGATCATATTATTTAGACCTCTCTTAAACGTCTGTATCGCTGTATCATTAAGGTATTCTATATAAGTTTTGTCAATATTGTCACACTTGTATTTTGTCATATATGCTTTTTTGTATTGATCCAACGCCTCACGCAGCCTATACCCAATTCTCTCTGAATTCTCTCTGAAAAAATTCCATGAATATGTTTATGGGAAAAAACTAGTTGTAGAAACGGATCACAAACCATTAGAAACCATCTTCAAAAAAACATTATACGCTGCACCGGCCAGATTACAAAGAATCCTGTTCGACGTATTAGCATATACTTTCAGGTTAACATATAGAAAAGGCATCGATACACCGATAGCAGATTGTTTAAGCAGAGATAGTGTTAATGAGGTTCCTCAGGATAACAATGAAGAGTTAGAATTGTGTATGGTGGTTCCAATGACGCAGGATGAGAAAACCGCATAAAACGGAAGAAGATAAAAATTTTAATATATTAAAGAAATACATTTTGGAAGGATTCCCTAGTGACACCACAAAAATACCGGCAGAACTATAGCATTTTGTTAATTTCAGGGAAGAACTATCTATAGTTGATAATATTATTTTTAGGGTGATAAAATAGTGATTCCCAGACCAATGATACCGCGAATATTGAAATCCACTCATCTTGGACATCTTGGTATTCAACCAACACTTAGGAGGACAAAACAATTGTGCTAGTGGAAGGGCTTATACCAGGATGTAGCACATTATATTGAGACGTGCGAAGTGTGCCAGCAAACGCAGAGGTCTAATTTAAAGGAACCGATCATACTCTAAGAAGTATCCACTTTACCATTCCAAATAGTAGCATCCGATTTGTTCAATTTCGATGCAGAAACTTATATAGTGATAGTTGATAGTTACTCAGGATTCATGGACTTCGAAAAACTTCAAGATTTATCTTCACAAATTGTGATTAAATTCCTAAAAAAGGTATTTGCGGTTCATGGCAAGCCGCCAATTTTTGAAAGTGATAATGGCTCACAATATGCCTCCCACGAATTCAAGGAATTCAGCAATCAATGGAATTTCTTACATAGAATGCCTAGCCCACATTTTGATAGAAGTAATGGTCTGGCTTGCCGCCCCGGTGGCACAGTGGTTAGCATGCTTGCTTAAGCTCCGGAGGTCCCGGGTTCGATTCCCGGCGGGTGATGAAAAAATCACGGCTGGTTTAAGGGTAGGATCAATGAATTAATCATTCATTATCTGTTACAAAAATTATTACGAAACTTCAGCATGAAACGGCCAAATCCCTCTATGGAATGTAGCGCCAGCGAAAAAAAAAAAAATGGTCTGGCTGAGAGGGCGGTACAGACCATGAAATTGTTGCTAAAAAAATGCGCGAAGGATTGTACAGACGTCTACCTAGCATTGCAAATCTATAGAAATACTCCTAGAAATGATAACTTGGAATCATCAAATCAACGTCTCATGAACCGTTTGACTAGAACAAACATACCCACATGCAACAGGCTACTTGAACCTAGAATAGTAAAGCACGTATTCGAAAACTTACAAAATACAAGAAACAAGCAAAAGATGTATGCAGATCGCGGTTCAAAGGAATCAAAACCGTTTAAAACAAATGATAGGATTCGGATTCAGGTTGCACCTAGGGAATGGATAGGAGGAAAAGTAGTGAAAAATTTAGACCAACCATGGTCAGTGTTGGTAAAATCAGACGATAACAGACTATTTCGTAGAAATTCACACCGTCTGGGTGTAAACAGAGCACATATAAACGTCAAGCGCGAACCATGTATTCAGTTTCCTAATCAAGCTCAAGCGGCTTCAGGTCATACTTTCACATTCTTTCTACTATCACCACGATCACCTCTCAGTTCAGCGCCTCTGGCGTCTAACTTTGTAACCACTAGATCGGACAGAACAGTTAAGCCAGTTCAAAAACTGGATTTGTAATCGATTGCATTCAAAACATGGTAACGGGTAGCACAAAATATAAATTAATTTAAAAAAAAGGGAAGAAGCACTATGTAATAGTTTTAAGATAAACAAATTAATTGGTAATAATATTAGAACATCCAAATGCACTAGTTTTATTAATGCAGATTAAAAAGGGGGATGTAACGTAGGTTGAAGTATTATTGTAACAAGATACCCTCTACATAAATATATTGTACTATTATATTAAGGTGGTAACACCAATTTACATACTATATCATGAATAAACCAGTCTATACGCAACACTTGTTTCTATATGACATCACGGGTAACGCTGCATTTCCATTGAAGAAAAACCTAATGCGCCTAAAATACCTAAATATTTTTATTTTATATAATGTTATCAAAATGTTGCAAAAGGAATAAAAATTGATTAAAAAAAATGGTTAATAATATGACAGCTATCGTATAGCCACAGAATAATAAACAACCAGAACCGACATTACGTGGACCAAGAAATTTCTGCTCTTACCTTATATTTTACATGTTAATTTTGAATTTTCAGCCACTGAACGATAATTTAATACCGAAAATCTTACCTTCTATAAACCAAGGTCAAAAAAATGAGTCCACTTTTCCCCATATAAAAACCGCGTTATGTCGCTTCTGGGTATTCTGTGGTATAGCCTACTAAAAAATAAAAAAATAAACAGTTGGCCACATTGTATCGCCGGCGATAAAATTAGAAATAGATTCTAAAAAAAGTTCGGCGATATTGTCGTCGTCGCTAGCGACATTGGTTCTGTTAGCATCGTATGGTTTCTAGGTATTTTAATTTGACAGGCGTCATCGATCGTCGTCGACGCTTTTGTTCTATTTATACCTTGTAATTAAATATTAAGGAAATAAGGAATCATAACGGTTTTACAATATGCGTCTCTCTTTTAACGATTTCATTCTCAATTGTTTTGTCAAAGCGAAGTTTGTTCTTAGTATTTGTTTTTCAGCCAAAAAATTGCATCTGAAACGACGCGCATCACCATTCGTCGTGTGAGTTCCCTCTTGACGTATACACTATTTCAAAAATTGTTCAGAAATCGAATTTTAAACTTTTAGCAAAAATACGGTTACATGGAAAATTTATTCACAAATTCAATTGTGTACAATAAAAATTACTAATTAAAATTTTATATTTTATATACATATCATTCAGTTTAACCAATAATAATTAACTTTATCAATATTTCATAAAATAGAAACATTTCGTTCAATATTTAAATAATTTGATTTCCGCGAAATTTAAATTAATTATTCTATAAAATTCCTGATCCTCTTGTGATCCTCATGTAGTCAAACGTATACGATATCTTCCTTCCTAATTAGCCATATTCCAGAACTTCATCCAAAATTCATTTAAGAATCCCATTTCCATCATGAATGCTGAATTTCATCAAAAACGGATAAGAAATGGCCAAGCTCCTTCTTATTGGCTGTATACCAGAACTAACTATTGCTCCCATCATCGCAGAAATGTCTGTCCGTGTATAAATAAAACGTGGCATAGTTCTAGGCTTCCTTGGAAAATTACCTCTAAACAGGAAATGATTAGATCCGTACTTTGTTGAATATCCACAGGGTTAACCTTCCTGTCAACACGATACACCTGGGTGTGTATTTGATTTTTTGATGAAAAACTCTTGATTAAATTCATACACAGCGGGGGTTGGACGTGTTGGTAAAAGTGATTTTATTCTCGTATTGACACGAAGGTTAGCACTATCAGGTCCAGGCGGCTTGTATAGTTTAAAACTGCTTATCGCTCACAGAATCTTTCTTCTGCTAATAATTTGGCCTACGAGGCTACTTGCCCTATTGTCTCCTGATGTAGTAGGTGCAAATTCGGAACAACCAGGAAATTGAGCCTCCAGTAGAAGTTCTAACGATTCCGCACGATTTGTGGCCTTTGAAGAAAGCTTGGGATGGAATGGTCAGTGTAGACAGATAGTACTTTGAGCAGCCTGGATATCTCCGAAGAATCCTGAATTTTGCCACAGTATGGTCTCCAAGATTTGTTCTTGGCACTTTTTAATTTATATTTGTAAATTTTGGGGACTTCCTTATAGGAGTCCCAGTCTACAGCGGCTCCTGTTTTCCTTGCTGTTTTGAAGAATATTTTGCATCTTTGACGTGTTTAACTAATATTATTTTTTATGAGAATACACGACCGAACCCTAAAGACGACATCTGTCCCTTCTTTCCCAATTTTTAAAATGAGAGCATCTGATTCTGCCTTAGAGTTTTGAAGGTTGACTTGCAGAAATGTCAATGTTATCTCTACAGTCTCTTCTCCACCACAGTAACATCAGAGCCTTCCTCTGATGAGAAGTCCTCTGAGAGCCTCTTTAAAGACTCCATGGACGTTGACACCTCTGTACCTGAGGAGTGGTTTCCGCTTGACTGTATGCTACTTCCACGCGCCCAAATGGGCTATCAAGCACAGTGTTGAAGCTGTTATGCGCGTCCTTCTTGTGCACCTTGAGTGTGATCGCACTGAAACCATAGTTAATTAAACCGTTGGTTTTTTCCAGTGCAGTCAGTGACTCCCTGCTTAAAATAATAACAGCTGATCTACGGTCAGCCGTTGTCTCTTCGAGCTTGTCAATTTTCCAGTTGTGCGTTGGCAAATCCGGGTTTCCAACGTGCAACAACTAGAGTATCACCTTTGGATCACTAGGCTCCGAAGGGTTGTTTACCCTGGCTCTTCGCCTACAGGGGATCTCCTCGCCTGGCCATACCTCGCCAAGTCCCTCCACTGCCTTCTTGTGAAGCAGCAGAGACGTCTGATCTGGACAAGTCGGATCAGGTTTTGGATTTTCCGACAGGACTTTCAGGTAGGTGGTGGCTAAGGCCCCTTCCACTAAATTTAAAATTATTTTTTGTTAATTAAATAGTGATTCAGTCACCTATGTTTTGTTTGATCATGGTCAGTTTTTATTACGTCTGTATAACATCTCGGTATAAAAATTTCTTGATAAAATCGCCTAGAACCTGATGCCATACGGATTTATTAGCAGCCTACTAGACATTTTTGGTCTTACTAGATCATAAATATCTTCCACTTTAAATCCTAAAACCCTCTTCTTGTGTATGGGAGCATTTTTGTGCTGAAGTGCAAATTAAACGCCGACTAATTTATCATCAACTGGAAATGTTACCTCATTAAATAAACCAAAAATGAGCATTGGCCTAGGCCTTGAACAGTTGTAATTTATAGAGCATACCTCAAACGGAATATGCTTTCATTCGTCAAGAAATAGGGTTCTCTTCACTTTTTATTTTATTGTTTGTATTTAGCATTGCTAATAGAAACGCAGCTAGAGATTTGTTTTGAAAAATAATAAAATATTTATTTCTAAAACACGATTGTTTGCCCGATTTTTTGTGTATAACTGATAATAACTAAAGCCAACGATACAACTGTTGCTATGTACATCATAAGTCATGTGCGATCTTTTATTTTACATTTTTCTGAATTCAATTTGCTTTTAAGCGTTAGTTGTTGTACAAAACATATTATTATGATAAAGTGTTAAAACTGATTTTATATCATAAATAACTTAACTGTTGCAGAAAAATTTTAATTTTAAAAATTGAAATTTTACTGGAATTATTCGAATTATATTAGAGTTTACTGTAACGTAAGAAAATGCATTTACAATATGTATACGTAAAACTAGATTTCTAATATGTAAAT
Organism: Tipula helvola; assembly: GCA_963556165.1. NCBI lineage: Eukaryota > Metazoa > Arthropoda > Insecta > Diptera > Tipulidae > Tipula > Tipula helvola. The sequence goes on from OY744483.1 coordinate 158,506,233, forward strand.
TAGTGTTGCAAAAAATCTCGATGGTGATTAATGGTGATGAACACCGTCTGGCCATAGTAATTGCCGGATAAATCCTCGGTTATTGATTATTTTTGGTTCAAGATTACAAATATAAGACAGTTGTCTGAAACCTGTGCAAAATATTTTTGATGTGAAAACATGTTTAGTAGCAGGGTAACTAAGCAATTATGTAGAAATCATGATGCGAAAGTACGAAATCAAAATTATGGAAATGCTCACCGAACATAACTCATACTATAATTTTGTAAGCATTTGAGAAATTGACTGATTGATTGGAGTGCACGACAAAGCCTAATCTATCTGCTGGCAGCTTTTTAACTCGACAAGGATTTATCGTACAGTATTTTCAACAGTTCAGCATTCAAGGCTTTTAAATTCTCTACTAAATGGCTAATTTGTATTTGCGAATAAAAAATTAGGAATCTTCGCTGACAGTCTTAAAACTAACATTTTAGTTCTCGTTTAGATAATTTTTTATTGACTTAAGAAGTCATAAAATCAAAAAATAAAAACAAATCACAGCATCGAAAAGTAAACCAAATATCCTTCAATTAAGAAGAAATAAAAAAAAATGGTTGTGATATTTGACCAAGATAAAAATTATCATGAAATAAATTTACATATAAATAATTATGATCAGCGCACAACCAGCTGTTTTAATTAGTTAATTTGATCAGACGACACATCACCTAAAAACACAATTTCAATTATTTTGACTAAAATGATTAAAAATTCCAAACATTGTCATCGACATTAATTAAATCACCTATCATTAGTGGCAGTAAAGTAATAAAATTTGTATGTGTGTTAGTTCAATTTGCGGTGATAAATTGCCTATTTCAGTTGATCCATAATGAAACATTTGTTTCCGGTAATTTAAAATGGATATTGATAACACTTTGGTATCTATTAATACAACTTTACCTAAATCGTACCTACACACCTCTTCTAAAATATGGTGCATAATATCGAAAGACGAATTATCTGCAACGTGAAAGGATTCGAGATTCCGTTAAATGAACATTTCGCGGCTATTCCAGTTATTTCTCGTTTGCCTTGCTCGTTATTTCGAAACAGTCGGTTATCATCTGATTTTTCGGTCGCTTACATACTCTAGAATAGTAGTTTGAATTAAAAGAAGAAGTAAAACCTAAAATGTTACTAAGACCAAGATTGTCGCCTATAGCACCAACCCTAAAATGGGATAAATTTGTTTAATGTTACCATTAACATACACCGAAATTCAATCTGTTTCTAATTTCTTAATTTCTTGTATGAGTGGATGCAATGTTAAATTATTGCCGGCACATTACTTGTCTTTACTCTTAAAAACGCACGCGGCTACAAATATGTTATCTAGTTTCGAAATATATTGTAATGGAATGGAAACAAACTGTAATAAACAGCTGTAATTGATTGAAAACCAGCATGTGATCCTATAATGCGTTGTTGATTTCAAATCGTTAAAATAAAGAAAAAAAAAGGTCTGTCTTTTTGCCGAGATTTTCTGTTTTAGATTTCCACACCGATCCATTTATAAAATTCGATAAAGTAGAATTTTTTACAGATTTTAAATGTTCCATTTTTGCCAGTGTTTTATCCAAAACGTTGTTCGACTCGAAATATTTTTTCATTTGAAAACCAAGCTGTAAAATAATCCTCTGGACTTTATTGGTTGTAATTTCTGGGATTTTTTTAGCCATTTTACATTTTAGTTGTTGAATTGGCCCTTCTCGTCTATTTTCCAAAATAATAGGAATCATAAAGGACTCTTGGCTATCTGCAATGTTAGGTTTTTTATTTCTTTTTGGTACACTGGAACTTTTACCAGATAGCTTAACCGATTTGCATATCGCGTGTAAAACAAATGCCACTATACAATCCACGGCATCTAAAAAATATGTTTCTTGTTAAAATACGAATAAGTTAAATTTCTATACCATTCGATACATCACTTCATTGATTGATTTTAAAATTTCAACACTGCTCTTATCGTTTAAATTTTGTTTAGCATAATCAATAAATTTATTTCTAAAGTTGTGCCATTTTAAATATAGCAAATTTCCTTTTCCTGGATAATTATTGAAGTCATTTTCAATCTGTGATAACTAATTGAGATTAAAGGTTTATTAATTATTTTGAATGCTAGCAAAAATTGTTACCAAAAGATAACCATTAAAATTGTTTAATGAAGGAAAATCAGTAAAGAAAAGGTAATTTAAAATTAAATAATTTAAAAATTACATTTCAGCTTATTTAGCTAACTTACATAATTCAATTTCATCAATAGGCTCGGAAATGGTAACACTTTTGTGGTTTTCATTAATTTTCTTCGATTTAATGTTACTTTTCTTTCTTTCGGATTGTGCAATATTATGCGCCTTATCGAAAAGTTTTCCTTTGGTTGGTTGTCCATTTTGAGAAGGGATATAGTATGTTTCCTGAAGAAAAATTTTAATTAAACTCTACCAACATTTTAGTGTATTTTAATCCAAATCTTTATTATCGCCTTCAAAATAGGCTCATTTTGAGGCAATACAAGCATGCCAATGGTTAATCCATTTTTCCATACACATCTTATAGGCTTCGGGCGCAACGGCCTTTAGTTACTTCAGTGAATTTCTGTTTATGGCTTCAATCGACTCATTGCGCGTTCCCCGGAGTGGATATTTGAGTTTCGGGAACAAGAAAAAGTCACAGGGAGCCAAATCTAGCGAATGATTGGTTCAATTCCGAAATATTATGCTACCAACCTTCAAAACAAATCAAATTTCAAACGAGAATTGGTTGCCTATTTTAGTTCACCACACCATTTATAATCAATCAGTTTTTTATCCGACCCGAGTTTCAACCTAAGGTTGCTAAAAAAAAGCAAAGACACTTACATACCACTGTTTAAACAAAAATGATTTTTTTCTATTTTGACGGATTTCTAATTAAATTGATTAAGTAAGTGGTTTTTAATCGTCTTTAGTGATGTTCTCATTTAAAAGGTCAATTTAATGCAAGACATTATGAATGAAAAATATGTGTTGTGTTTCTCAGAATTGAAATAACAATTGATATTAATAGAGCCCGGATTTTTATGTAAATACATATTTTTGAATATAACATAAGTAAATGATTATTTACTCTTTAAATGCATAATATGTTTGTATATAATATTCTAGTGTTTATGATTTGTGCGAATTTTCCGATGTTTTTTACGCCAAATTTCGCGTTTTTTTTACCAAAGTATATAAACGTTGAAAATTTAAAGAAAATTTATTTATTAAATTTTAATATCTGTGAAGGTGGAAAGACGTTTTTCGAAATATAAAGCATTCCTAATTCATGGCATTACAATCACAATTTGTAGAAATTATAGGATTTATAGAATTGAGAGAATCGAAATTAATAACGTTTATAGAAATTATAGAGTTTAACACTAGGTTTACGGACATTTCTGATATACCTATCTCTACGGTACGCGTCAATTTGACGCGTGTTAAAAAAATAAACATTTGGTAAAATAAGTAATTTATTTTTAAAGGAACTTTGTCATACAGGTGTATTGACCGAAAATGGGGTGAACCGAAAGATTATGTAAATTAATAAGTCAAGAATAAATAAATAAATAAATAAATATTGACATCAAAATCATCATAATAATAAAAAGACAACTCGCAAGCTGATTGGCCAGTTCGGACAAAAAAAAAAAAATTTGGTATAAACTTTCCGTTTTATAAAGGGAATAGCGCAGCTAGTATCTCTATAAAAAGAGAACGGTATTATAGGTCCTTTTGTGAGGAGTAAAATATTTTAAATTAATTTTTTTTTTAATTTACGCATTTTTCCATATGTACATATTCAATTTTATGTGCACGTTTTCCACAAACAATCTTACAATTTCTACAAGTGTACTTACTTCTATTTGCTGATGTATGAGGCTCTTGAAGGTCAATATTTTCCTCAATTTCATTTTCTTTCTTACCGGCAAGTTCTTCGGCTAATTGAAAAATGAAATCCGTTCTTGATATATTTGATCCGGTACATTCTTTGTACAGTATCCACGCATTTATGTGTGAGAAACCTTTTTGCTTTGATTTTGTTTGTTTTGATTTTGACGTGAATAAGTCTTTGTTTTTGTTTCGTTTTTTATCTCTGCTTTCTACACTACATACATTACTCTATACATAAGAACCTAAAATAACCCTGAAAGAGCCACTGGAGACGTGAGATGACGAAGATTTGCACTGCCTTACCATTATGTCAAATTGACGCGTCCCCGTAGAGATAGGTATACCACATAGCAAACTTCGAAATTCAAAGGCGTAGAAAAAAATAAATGTTGCCAAATATTCGTCTCGCGAAATGCATAATTGTAAGTAAAAGTAGTAAGAGATAAATCTAACCGATTTCCAAATTTTTCTATGTGAAATTGAAAATGCGTCAAATTGACGCGCTTCGTGAACCTAGTGTTAAAGACTTATTAGAATTTAAAAAATTTAAAGGATTTGTAGAATTTAAAGAATTAACTGAATTTTTAGACTTTATATAGAATTTATGTGTAGTGAATTTATGGCATTTATATAATTTGTAGAATTTAAAGAATTTATAGAATTTGTAAAATTTATAAAAATTATAGAGTTCTATAGAATTTAAAGGAATCATCGAATTTGAAAATAAGTCAAATTTGAGTTTGTAGAATTGATAGAACTTACTGAATTAAAACAATTTATAGGAACTCTTCTATAGAAAAAACATACAAAATTTAAAGAATATAGAGAATTAGTAGAATTTATAAAATTCATAAAATTTATAAATTTACAGAGTTTATAGACTCAGTAGAAATTATAAAATTCACAGAATTAGTAGAATTTTTAAAATTTGCTTTAAAAAATTTAGAAAATATATCTTCTTCTTCTTCCGCTGGCGCTATATCCCATGAAGGGATTTGGCCGCCTCAACGATCCTCCTCCAAATATTTCGATCCGCCACAAGAGAACGCCAGACACGGTGACCGAGTGTGTACAGGTTCCTCTCAACGTCGTCCATCCATCGGGTAGGTGGTCTCCCACGAGGTCCTACTTTCGCTGGTGCCGACTCCAAGGCCTGTTTAGTGGTCCGATTTTGTGAACGTAGTACGTGCCCAAGCCATCTCAGCCTTGACGATTTTATGAATCCTATGATGTCGACTTTATCGAGATCATTTCTGATCTCGTGATTCATTCGCATTCTGTACGTGGCTCCCTCTTTAATGAGACCGAGAATTCTTCTTATCATCTTACGCTCAGTTACAGCGATTTTCTGGATGTTTTGCGCTGTTAGTGTCCAAGACTCGCAACCAAAGGTGACAACTGGTCTTATCAGCGCCTTGTAGATGTCCAATTTTATTTTGCGCGATATATGAGGAGACTTGAAAATTTTGATATTGGAGTAAAATGCTCGGTAGCCTGTTGCGATCCTCGATGAAATGTCTACAGAAACGGAGTTTTGCTCAGTGATCAGTGATCCTAGGTATTTAAACTCATTCACCTTTTCATATTGAGTATTTCCTGAAATGAAGTCCCCACGAATCTGCCTTCTCGCGGTCACCATGTATTTGGTCTTCGCTTCATTGATCTGAAGGCCTATTTGTTGGGCTGTTAATTCCAATGGGAGGAGGACCTCTTTCAGAGAGATGATGTTGCGACCCAGAATGCAGATATCGTCAGCGTATGCTAATAGCTGGGTTGATTTCTAATACAGGCAGCTACGCTGGGCTATATTAAGCTGACGAATGACATACTCTAATGATAGATTGAATAGAGTTTGAGCTATTGGGTCTCCTTGCCGCACTCCAGATGTTATCTCGAAGGCATCCGAAATTTTACCTTCTATTAGCACCTTACATATTGAGCCATCCATTAAAAGCTGGCACATTGAAACCAATTTTGACGGTATGCCCAGGTAGGACAATACGTTCCATAACGTATTCCTCTTAATGCTGTCGTACGCCTGTTGAAAGTCTATGAATAGACTGTGTACAGGGATGTCCTTTTCATAGCATTTCTCCAGCAAAATCCTCAGCATAAAAGTTTGATCGGTCGTTGATCTATTTGGATGAAAACCACATTGATAATCACCCAAGATCCTCTCACTATAAGTTGATAACTTTGCTGCGACTACGTTGGCCAAAACCTTGTAGCCTGTGTTCAGCAAAGCTATACCGCGATAGTTGTTGCAGTTCAATCGATCTCCCTTTTTATGAAGTGGACATATAAGAGCCGTCTTCCACTCTACTGGGATTTCTTCTCTAGACCAAATTGTTAATATTAGCTCAAACATGCGGCAGAACAGATAATCACCGCCATATTTGAGCATTTCGTTGCAGATACCATCCTCGCCAGGTGTCTTGTAATTTTTCATCTGCGATATCACGTTCCGCACTTCATCATATGATGGAGGAGGTGGTGGTGTCATCTCGACGTTAATATCGCGTTGAAGCAAGAGAGGTTGTTGCTCGGAAGGTGGTGCCTATTTATTTAAAAGCGAGGAGAAGTAATTTCGCCACACTTCGTGGACGGTCTTAGTGTCCATTTCCAACTCACCGGATTTGTTGCGAATAGCGCTGCTACGTGGATGAAAGTCCGTAGCTAATTCTCTTATGCAACGATATCTATCTCTCAGGCTAGAATTTTGGATGTTGCGTGCCTGTTGTTCATGCCATTACCGTTTTTTCCGTCTACATATCCGATTAGCGATTCTCCTCGCTGTCATATAGGGGTTATGGGATTGTCTTGTTCTTTGCGATAGATCTCGTTGTCGTGCGCGATCTTTTTCCCGAATAGCACCAATACAATCATCATCAATCCAGAGATTTTTGGGCCTTGACGGATTTTGGCCTATGGTGGACTTTGAGGCATCGGTTACCGCCGTTTTGATATTGTCCCACTGTTCTTGAACGGAGTCAGGAAGTGGTTTATTTTCCAAGATTTCTGATACAGTCATCCCGAAGGTGGTTCTGGTAACTTGGTCGTTCAATGCCGCAGTGTTCCAACGAGTGATGCGCTGGAAGCGATGATTATATGTGGTTGATATACGAAATTGTAATTCAGCAACTACCAGGAAATGGTCTGAATCAATGTTAGCTCCACGTTTAGTTTTGATGTTCTTAAGGCTAGAAAAATGTCTCTTGGACAAGAGGATGTGGTCGATTTGGTTGACCGTTGTCCCGTCGTTTGATTTTCATGTGGCTTTATGAATGCGCTTATGTGGGAAGTATGTGCTGGCAACCACCAAGTTGTACAGTAAAGCTAGCTCGATGGTGCGCATCCCGTTGTTGTTTGATGTATGGTGCAAGGAGTTTGGGCCGATAGTGCTTCGATATGTACTGCCAGCACTGCCAATTTGAGCATTGAAGTCGCCCAAAACAATTTTGATGTCATGTTGCGGAATTTTGCTCAGGACGGTTTCGAGCTGGTTGTAGAAAGCGTCTTTGATTTGATCAGGCTTCTCCTCGGTGGAGGCATGAATGTTCACAAATGTGATGTTAAAGTGACGTCCATGAAACCTGAGTGTACAAATCCGATTACTGACAGGCATGAAGTCAGTCACAAATTGACGGCATCGATGGCTAATCAAGAAACCAACGCCCAATTCATGTTTATCCATGTTATTGCTATGACAGAGAGTTAGTCCGAAGCGACTATAATCGGTGATGTCATTGCCGATTAGTCTTGTTTCCTGTAGCGCTACGAGGTCGAGTTTATACGTAGATGCTTGTTCGAAGAGTTGATGGAGGCTCTCCGGGCGGTTTAGGCTGAGTACGTTCCATGTTCCAAATTTAAAATCGTTGTCCTTATATCGTGTCCGAGGTCGTTGTTGTGAATCCAAAAATATCCGAGGCTCATGTTGAGGTTTCGTAACAAAAAAATTTTTACAGGTTGGGCTGTTAACCCAACGCCAACCTTCTGTAGAAGGACCACAGCCCTCACACTTTAGCCTACTCCTTTAACAGAGTAGTTTCTAGTGGCCGCCACGAAGAGGCAGTGTGAGCACTTGCTGAAGTTGCATGCAGTTACGGCACATGAAGCGAGTCTTGTGTTTATCCCCCTGCATACACAGCAGCCTGACCACTTGAAAATATATCGAATTTACAAGATTTGTAAGATTTATAGAATTGACATTTATTTTACTAAATTTTTAGACTTTGTAGATTTTATAAAGAATTTGCGTAATTTATAGAATTTAGAAAATTTATTCAAATAAATTCATAGCGTTTATAGACTTAGAGAATCTATAAAATTTTTATAATTAGTAGAATTGAAAGAATTTATCGATTTTTTAAAACAGGGTTTGTAAAATTTATAGAATTTACAGGATTTTTAGAATATAAGTTCTTACTATACTTTTTGACTTTATAGAAATTATACACAATTTGGGCGATTTATACAACTTAGAGAATATACAAAACTTATAGAAATTATGAATTTCATAGAATTTGAAGAAATCATGCAATTTTTAAAATAAATCAAATACGAATTTGTAGAATTTACAGAACTTACAAAACCTAAAATATACAAAATTTGTATGATAGAATTTTTTGAAGTAGTAGAATTTCAAATATTTATAGAATTAATAGAATTTATAAAATTTATAGGACTTATAAAATTCATAAAATTATAAATTTCTATTGTTTATACATAGGCTTAATAGAAATTATGAAATTTATTGAATTTATCAATTTTTTTATAATTTATAGAATAATTAACAGAGCTTAGAAGATTTATATAACACTACCCTGCAAAATTTTAAAAATTTGGTGCCACTTGACAATGAATAGTTTTTTCCGAAGTAATTTTTTACGCTGAATCCGAATCTGGGCTCAGAATTGCTCTATCACGTCAGGTTTATGAGATATTTAAACCTAAAAGTGCAAAAAATACTGTTTTTTGACATATTTGAGGTTATCTAGCACCACGATTTTTTTTTCTTCAAAATTTCATGTATGAGATCTTATAGTACAAGTCTTCTTCTTTCAAATGCTTTTGAATTTGCTCAAATATGTTTTTTTTTCGCCGAGATATCGCATTTTCAAAATTGCATGTTCGTGAATTTGTCGGTATACTGTATAATACACTACCTTTTATACCTGCGGTATATATGCACTTTTAGGTTAGAATATCTCATAAACCTGACGTGATAGAGAAATTCTGAGCCCAGATTCGGATTCAGCGTAAAAAATTACTTCGGAAAAATTATTCATTGTCTAGTGGCACCAAATTTTTTAAAATTTTGCAGGGTAATGTTTTTATACAGAATAATTCACGAATATGCAAATTTGAAAATGCGATATCTCGGCGAAAAAAAATGATATTTGAGCAAATTCCACGGCATTTGAAAGAGGAAGACTTGTACAATAAGATTCTATACATGGCTTTTTTAAAAAAGTAAAAACTGCATTGCTACATAACCTCAAATATGTCAAAAAACAGTGTTTATTGCACTTTTAGGTTAGAATATCTCAAAAACCTGACGTGCTAGAGCAATTCTGAGCCCGGATTCAGATCCAGCGTGAAAAATTACTTCGGAAACAACTATTTATTGTCCAGGGGCAAAATTTTGCAGGGTAGTGTAATTTACAGGCTTTGCAAGATTAATGGGTTTGTAAGATTTATAGAATTTGCAGAATTTAAAAAACCTACAATATTTCTTGATTTTATAAAATTTATAAAGAATTTGTGGAATTTATAAACTTAGTCAAATTTATAAAATTTAAAGAAATTGTAAGTTAGTTGATTATTTAAAATTTAGAGATTATATCGTATTCACAGGGTTTGTAAGATTTATAAAATTTACAGGACTTTTACAACTTAAAGAACTTCACGGATTTTTTGACATTTTATTTTTATTTGTTTATTTTTTATTTATTTATTCATTATTTTGCCAACATACAGAGATTACCTCCAATTATATGTTGGGTTAAACATAAGGTGTACAGAATAATTATCATAAAACAGTAATAGAAATTAGAAAATTTAAATAAAATGAGCATATAGCAGTTCAAAAAAAAAAAAGGATAACTGTATATATGTACATACATTACATTACATGTATATACATACATACCATACCATATTCCTTCTTCTTTTTTATCTTTTTTTTTTTTCTTAGCTACTTACTTAAGCTTTACAAATCAATTAATATTATTTATTTATTTATTTATTATTACCTACAGTAAATATATATACAATCGGCAAGTAAACATACAGAAACAAAAAAAAACAAAAAAAAGAGAAAAGAGACAAAATTTAACAATTACTAGACAGAAATTTAAACAACTCATTTTTAAACGAATTTCTTGTCATGTTAAAATCGAAAACATCGTAAACTGAATTAAAAAGCCGCGACATTCTCAAGACTGGTTCCGAAAGTGCAAAATTCGTAGACACCGGATCAATATGTAGCAAACGACGACCGCGCAAACAGCGTATGGGAGCGTAGATATTGAAACGAGCAACTAATTCGTCACAATCTATTCGGGAAGTCAGAACATCGTGAACGAAGATGGCAGATGCAACGTCTCGTCGGTGATCCAAACGTTGTAGTTTTAATAAACTACAACGATCATTATAAGGTGGGAGAATATATTGATGCACTCTGTCAGTGGGTAATCCACGAAGGGCATATAAAACAAATTGCTTCTGAACACTCTCAATCCTATCTGAATGGCACCTATAAAATGGGGACCAGATCTGAGAAGCGTATTCTAGAACTGAACGAACAAAGGATATATACAGAGTTTTCAGTGTGAGCGGATCGCAAAAGTCCTTACAATTGCGCTTAATGAAACCTAGCATAATGTAAGCTTTTGTAATAATACAATCAATGTGTGTAGTAAAAGTTAGGTCACAAGAAAAGGTTATGCCTAAGTCGGACATGAGCTCAACTCTATCAACAGCAATATTATACAAAAAATATTGCTGGAATATTGGTGAACGCATCCGAGTGAATGACAAAATCCTGCATTTACCCACATTCAGCAACAATTTATTATTGAACGACCAACTGCAAAAGTTATTCAAGTCACCTTGTACATAAATTAAAACTAAATAATAATCAAAAATCATTAATGACCTGACGAATACAAGATTTTTAAAACAAACAAATATCCTTTGTCAGGAGCAAAATTAATACGATTTAAAAGAGACGTTCCAATAATTTGGTTAACTATCTTAAATAGAACCAGCTTGTCAAAGAAAATTCTTCTAACCACCAAAGTAATTATTCGAAATCTTACAAGACGACCACTATAGGGCTCAGACATAAATTTAAATTTGAAATATAAATATCGGGTAAATTTCTTTTGGACTCTCTCAACATTAAGTTGATGAATATTATACGGAGAATTCCATATAGTCGTGAGATTTTCTAGGGTAGGGCGAACAAAATCATTGTAAAAGCTAATAAAAGTTCGAAGCGAGGTAAAATTGGAGCCGATCGATTGTCATGACGAAACCCAAAATTTTATAAGCCTTATTAATGATGTTGAAAATGTGAGTTCTAAAAGAAAATTGATAATCAATTGTAATACCCAAATCTTTAATTTCAGAAACAAATGATAAACTATGATCAAATATCTTATAAAAATTCAATCCAATTTACACTCTTGGTTTAATTCTTAAAGCGAAACATTTATTAATATTGAGATCCATCAGATTGGCAGTACACCAAATTGAGATTTTGTTCAAATCCGATTGCAATATATTACAGTCAGAAATAGAACAAATGGATCGGTATAACTTAAGATCATCAGCAAAAAGCAAAACCGCACTGTCAATATTGGTTAAAATATCATTAATAAAATAAAGTAATAGAAGGGGCCCCAATATTGAACCTTGCGGTACTCCCGATGTTGGTTTAAACACAATTGATTGATGGTTATTGATTTCCACAAAATGGGATGTATTGCTTAGGTAAGAGCAAGCCCATTGAACAATAGTGTCATCAAAACCAAAATTGTATAACTTGTTCAGAAGAATGCATTGATTTATTTTGTAGAATGCTTTTGCAAAGTTAGTGTAAACAACATCAACACCGTGCCCGGAATGTAATGATTCATAAATATATTCACCAAAATTCATTAAATTAGTAAGAGTGGATCTGTGTTTCAGAAAACCATATTGCCTGGATTAAATTAAATGAATGGTCCGGTCGGTAAACTTAGCATGCAGTATATTCTCAAAAATTTTTGAAATAACACTTAGAACTGCAATTGGTCTATAGTTAGCGACTTGTCCACTATCACCAGATTTATAAACAGGAATTATTTTCGCGATTTTGAATCTATCAGGAAATATCATTTGCTTTATTGATTGATTGAAAATTAATGAAATCGGCAGGCTTATAGACTCAGATGTAGCACTGAAAAATGATGGTGGAATTTGATCAGGTCCACAGCTTTTGTTTAAACACATACTTTCAATTTTGGACCTAACATCGTAATAAGTAATGTTTATATCGCCCATACCGAATGAATTCCCTAAGCTTTTAGAGGTTGCCAAATTAATGGGATGAATGTCAGAGTAGACTGATTGAAAATATTCACCAAACATATTACAAATTTCAGATGGAGTATTAACTGTATCAAAATCATTACGCATGGTTTGGGGCAAGGCTCCAAATGTTTTTATTGATTTGGTATAAGACCAACATTTTTTTGGATTAGTTAGAATGCAAACCTCAATTGTTTTTAAATAATCAGAATAACAAAATTTGATTAATTGTTTAACTAGCTTTCTAAGAATTTTAAACATTTTCGCATATTCTAAATCATCGAAGAACTTAATTTTCTTTTTTCTAATTAAGGATTTAAACTTTATCAAATTAATTAACTTGCTAGAATACCTTTGGTTTCGTACATTTAGCAATAGGAATATTATTATCAATAATTTTATTATTATTGTCATAAAAAAGTTTTACGGAATCGTTAACATTTAATCCATTAAAAAATCGCAGCTAATCAATAGTTTCAATATCACGATTAATTTTGACATAATTACCATTCCTAAATAAGCGGAAGATATTATTGTTATGTTTCATAAACTTGAAACTACCAAGAGAAAGAATGATTTCAAGAGGCGGAAGGTGGCCATCCACCTTAGTTAATACATTATGGGCTGGAAAATTTTTTATTGAATTTGAATCAATGTTAGAAATTACAAGATCTAAAATACGATTATTTACGTTGGTCAAACTGTTGAACTGGCTGGCACCAGTAAAATTTAACATGCATATTAAATGATTAGCTGCACGTATTACGAAACATAATATACTTACAACGAAACACGGCCAATTTCGAATTTTCTTGTGCCACTCTCAGAGATGTCCCCCTGAAATGATGTATGGTATCTGACTTCTTACTTGAGCGGCACAAGGAATTTCGAAATTGGCCGTGTTTCCTTATATTATGTTTCCGTAATACATTTACGTTGCGGTTCATTTTCACTCGTAATCCCCATGATTTCTCAATGAGGGTAGGTTTTTCTAATTGCATAAGTGTTTAGAAGTCAGATACCATACATCATTTCAAGGGGACATCTCTGAGAGCGGCACAAGAAATTTCGAAATTGAAATTTGACTGCTTAGTATTTATTCACTATAAATGTACTGTAAATTGTGTCCAAAGAAACTATCAATAAATATTTATTTTACTATAATCTCTTAAATCTTAATCAATTTCTTTATAATTATTTTTCGGGATGAATACCATTTGGATAAGAGTTTTGAATGTTTTTTTCTGGATTGACAATAATTGTCAATAAATTTTAGCCGAGACACACATTTTGAAAAAAAGCCTTTTTGGGGATGAAAATTTCGTGCTAACTTCCTATACGTTTAACGATGGGATAAACGTTACAAGAGATATCTCTTAATAATTTCACCTACACATCGGAGTCGGGGTAATATTTAAATAATTGAAATATAGTGTCAAATGTGGACTAAAATCTCTTTCGACTTAAATCGATTTAAGTCACTATAACTTGAGAGTAAAGAATTTATAGGATAAATAAAATTTATAAAAATTTTGGAGTTGATAGAATTAAAAAAAATCAACCAATGTTTAAAATCAGTTAACTATGAGTTTGTAGAATTTAAAGAATTTGCAAAACTTCAAATCTACAAAATTTTTAGAATTTATAGAATTAAAAATTTATAGAACATATATAAAATTCATAAAATTTATAAATTTTTATAGTGCTCACTCGAAATTATAAAATTTGTAGAATTTATAAAATTTATTAAGTTTATCGATTTTTTTTAAATTTATAGAATATACCGTATTTATAGAGTTTGTAAGATTTATAGAATTTACAAGGTATTACAAGGAATTTAAAGATCTTTCTGAATTTTAAGACTTTATACCATTTACAGTATTTAAAGAAGTTATAGAACTATTAGATTTATAAAATTGATAGATTTTATCAAATTTATGGAATCTATAAGTTGAAAGAACAATAATTTAAATTTTAAAATTTAAAGAATTTTTATTGAATTTAAAAAATTATACAGTTTATAGAACTAACCGAATTAATAAAATTAATAAATTTTAAGCATTTATTGCATTTGTAGAACTTATAGAGATATTAGAATTATTCGAATTAATATAATTAATCGAATTTATTGAGTTTACATAATAGATAGAAATTTAAGTATTTATACTATTTATAGTTTATAAAATTTGTAGATTTAATCGAATTCATTAATTTACATTTATAGAATTTAAGGAACTTATAGTATTTTATAGCATTCATAGAAATTGGGGAGTTTTTAGTATGATATATTATTAAGTATATTTTTTTATCGATTTAGAATTTATCGAAGTTATAAAATTTATAATTTTTGTTTCATATTTTACAATTTGTGGTGCATATTTCATGGTGTTTTGAATCTATATTTGCTTACATATTTTGCTTACTTTTAGAGAATAAATATCCGGGCTCTAGATATTAATAATGAATTCTGAAATTGCGCGAGTGACATACTTATTAGACTTACACCCCTTAAATTGGCAGGACTGTGTTTCAGAGGGATTAAATCTAAATATTTGTGAATAAATTATTCTGTTTTAACGATAAGTTACTGAAAAAATACTACAAACGTTTTTCGATGTTATATTTAAAATATCAACGTCAGTTTTGTCATACCAAATATTTTAGTTTGGTACAGATACCATCAGAAATCATCTTGGAAGAAATCATATATGCCCAAAATAATTTAATACTGACCTACATAAATAGTTCTAAACATATTTATAATGTAATTTTGCGCAGTTTTTGTTCTTTACATATTACATTATGCAAAAAACAGTTATAATAAAACATGTAATTATAATATAATTATAGGCCTCCAGGGCTGGTTAATTTTTATCAACACATTAGGTTAAATGAAAAAATAACGTCTTTAGTTTACCATGTATATTATTTTTACGACGTTGATACTGTTTTGGTTTTTTCTACTAAATGTTATTGGGAATTACAGTGTCACTGCACAGTGGCACTCTTATCAATTAATATAAAAACACAATGGTGACAAAAAAATATAGATAATTATGTTGTGTAACAAAATTCAAAAGAATTTTAACCATGTACAAATAATAACAAAAACAAACGATCAATTAAATTAAATAATTGAACGATTTCGTATATTATTATTGCGGCCTTAAACGGTGACACTTACTTACATCGTAATACATATTTTCAGTAAAACTCACTCAATCACAGTCTCATTTAATAATTTTAAACTCCAAATTTTAATTATGTCGACGGCATCTGTTGAATTTGAATATTGGGGTGTACACACACACACAAACAACATAATTTTGACTTGCAATAAATGTAAAAAAAAATCTTTTTTTTTTTTTAAATAATCTAAACAAACAAGAGAGAAAAAATATTAAATAATTTTCAATTGTTTACAATTAGATTTAATTAATTCGCTTAACAAAAAAAAAATGTGTGTGGATCGATACGTTTATTATGTATGTTTATTTTAAAATTAAACTTTTATTTATTTCAATTACTTACATATTTATTCACGGTAATTTTGTCTCATAATTTAAAAAAAAAAAAAAAAATTCTTCGTATAATAAAGTAATAAAATCTATAATTTAAATTCAATCAAACATTTATATGATCTAATTAAAGGAATGAATGTGTACGATTTGTTAAAATTTTAAATTAATATTTTATTGATATATTTTACTGAGTTCATAGTTTATTACGAAAGTAATGCTTATGTATACAGAGTGTTTAAGGTTGAAATAAATGTTCTGGAGTTGTATCTAAAGGTGCTAGATAGGCCTTACTATACATACCAAGACACCCTGAGCATCTCATTTTTATATCATGGGGATAAAATACATTTTTTGTAATTTCTCTCAGACAGTTTCATTCATGTATGTATGTATTATGGTGAAGTGATATGAAAATGAGGTGCTCAGGTTATCTTGTTACTAATTTCGCCTATCTAGTCGTATATGCCATTACTTAGCTTTATCTCTAGTATTTGCCCCATAAAATTCAAAACTTCACCATAACACATTGTCTGAGAGAAATTACAAAAAAAGTATCATATCTTATCCCCCTGATATGAAAATGAGGTGCTCAGGGTGTCTTGGTACTAGTATGGCCTATCTGGCCCTATATGCCATTAATTAGCTTTATCTCTAATACACGCTCCTTATAGGTTAAGGCTTCAACATTAAACAAGGAATTATCTTAGAGAAATTTTAAAATAAAACTACGTATCTTAAATCTGTAATATAAAATAATTGATTTGTTGCTACGTGAATATATAACAAAATTAGTTTGACCAGAAAAAAAAGTCAAATAACATTTTCTCTACATAATTTTTTCTTGAATCGGTTAAATTTTATATTTACATTTTTTCGGGATGGTGCTCCATTTTATAAGACATTTAAACTTTTTCTGGATAGCTACATTTTAGTCAGTTCACTGACTTATCTTAAGGATGTAGTCTGGTGTTCGGGCCTCAAAAATCGATTTTTTTTTTTTACTTATTTTGAAAGTATATTGAGAGTATACTGTAAAAAATTAGCGAAATTCGAGGTATACCTAAAAGAGAAAACAAGTTTTTGGAGCTTAGGTATTTCTAAGGGAATCGGAAGTGGTAGGATGTCATTCTGTGAGTGAACACACATACACATACACAGACCCACGCACAGACACACACACATATACATACACAACCGACGAATGGGCTGTGATGCGAAGTTATCTCGTAGTTCGACTGCTAGACCTAGCCTCTCCATCCCTACTCCTACTGGCTACGTTCACGTTCGAGTCGGTGGTAACTCGGTTCTAGCCTAAGCTTGCGGTTCTAATCCCTCGGGAAAGCTAGGTCGTGGCAAAAGTCAGGGGGGGGAGGGGGTCACATGGGTCACTTGCAAATAATACACTTAAGAGTTATGTGATTCAAATCCAGGAGCATCTGTTTCACATTAAGCGGCTCCCTGATCAGCGACTGCACCCCAGGAGGGGCGGCTGTATACCTGCTTGGCAGCAAGTATAAAATGCTAGTGGCGGCACCTCGAAAAAGAATCCATAATGACTTCAGGTAAGGAGAGTTTAGTTACGGTGCAGGGAGTAGGATATCCAGTACCGGCTGAAGGGAGTGAGCAAGCAGGCTCCCAACAGTCGAGATCTAGCAACTGCAATGTTATAATGGTGGCGAACTTGGCCGTTGTGACAGATTTGTCTACAAGCCAAGAGAAGGGAAGCGGTGAATTCATTGAGATTCAGAGATCTCCGAGGAAGTTAGCGATGACTAACACATTGGAGAGATGTTCTTTATCACCTTGTCTGGGTGGTAACAAGGCGAAAAACAAAGATATAATCCCAACAAGGCTTGGGAGGAAAATTGAAGAACTGGTTGAGTTTGTCAAACTTTGAGAAATAATGTGCGTGGCGAATTCAAGAAGATGATAAACACCATTAGCACACTCTATGGCTCAGCTTTTAGTAGGATGAACGTATCGGAAAAGGAGTGTCAAACTTCACCAAAACAATCTTACGTAACAGGGATTCGGAACCCCAGTACCGTCAGTTTTAGGGAGTGAGCAACCAGGCTACCAGCCGTCGAGATCCAGTAACTGTAAACTGAATTACGCGCTGAGAAGGAGAAAGTATTCGGAAAAAGAGCGAAAGTAGAGTGATACCCAACTACTACACCACTATCATCACTGAGTGTGACGACCATCAGTCGGTCCGATTGCCCTATCTAGGTCTTGGGTGACAGAATACGTATTGTACATCAGAAAATTTAAATCATGATCTTAAACCTGAAATCACTTTATAAGTATGCCTCGCAAGATCTGAATATAAAGGATAAGAAAGGGAGCAAGGCAGAAGCAGTAGGGCCTCAAGAGCTTGGAAATAACGTAGCCCAAATAAGAAAAACTGCCAAACGTGAAATGCTTTTTCAATTAACAGAAGCTAAAACAACACAAACTGCGGCATTGAAATCTTCGCTTGGTACTTTATTAGATGAAAACGTTCAGGTCAAAGCATTGACTCAGCCGAATGAGCAGCTCATTGAAATTAAAGATCTTGATGCGTCACAACCAAAGAGAAGATCCACCACCGATCTTGAGGTAGGCGTTATGAAATCGGTTAGAAAAGCATAATGTGGTTCAAGAACAGCTGTTGTGGCTTTACATTGGATAAGTAGTTTGCCGCATCAGGGATAAAGTGAGATCACCAGTTAGGTGCATTCGATGCTTTAACTTTAAACACAGAATCGGAGAATGTAAAAGCACTGAGGATAAATCCAAGGTTGATTTGGTTCGTTTGCATTAAATACAGAAAGGAGGGTCACTGTGTTAAGGCCTGTGTAAACCCAGCAAACTGTTACTTGTGTCATGGTAAAGGTAAGGATAACCACATAGTGGGGCCTAGAGAATGTCCAGCTTTCAAGAGATCGTTGCAAAATAATAAACTATGATATTTTTGTAGTTAAACAATCACTGTGAGGCAACTTGCCTTAGGAGAGCTGTATAAAATGATATTAATTCAAAGATTCTTTAAAAAAAAAATTGGGGTGGGCTGTGTTGTCTACACGGCTGTAGGTGTTTTGCATGATAACGTTTATAAGATGTGGAGGTTAATTATTTTAATTTAAAAGAAATTATCCGCCACAGTTTCTTTACTCACAAATTGAGATTAGAATTGCTCCGATCAGAAGAGGCGTTCTCTCCCTATAGTGCTCTCAAGCATTGTAAATCGCTATTTTGAAGTTTGTAATTTTAATTATAATTTATGTGTAGATTAATTATTTTAATTTAAAATAAATTATCTGCCATAGGTTATTTACGCACAAATTAGCACCAGAATTACTTCGACCAGATGAGGTGTTCTTTCGCTATAGTGCAGTCAAACCCTGTAAATCATTATTTTGTAGATTTAATTAAAATTAAAATTAATGTATAGATTAATTATTTTAATTTAAAATAAATTAACCACCACTGTTTCTTTACGCAAAGATTGACTTCAGAATTGCTCGGATCGGATGAGCCGCATTCTCTCGCTACAGTTGTTCAAGCATTTAAATCGGGCGAAATCAGAGGCCCGCGGCACGGCTTGCGTCGCCGCCTGATAACGTCATTACGATAATATGATGCGTGATGCATGAAGTCTAAGGACCAACCTAAGAAATCATACATTTAAATTAAAGGCAATGGTTACAGTTGATGAGTAATTGCCCACGACCAAAGGCAAAATTTCGTGTCAATTTTCTGAACATGGAGTGTAAGACGTTATCACGTTAAAATTTAATTACGTAACGTATGTATTTTGTACATGTTACATATTTTTTGTTTTGTTTATGGCGCTAAATTTTCGGAGGTAAATTATTTTTTTTTTCGATAAGCCGTAAAATACGTGCTCAAATACAGTTTGTTTTCTAAAACAAAACGTGGTGGTTAGTGGTCTGGTGTGTGTATTTAAAAATTTAGTGAAGGTACATAAATTTGTGTTTCTTTGCAATATTTCATGATAATACTGGGTTCGACTCGGTTCAACTTCGATTGTACAGCACTCATATTGATGGAATCGGTACATAATTTTGTTTTGTTTTTGGTCAATGAACGTGTTTCATACTTAATTGAGTTATCGTGTTGTAAAAGTGCTGCTCCCAAACCTATATACTTCTCGCGTAATTCGTAGTATTGTTAAATCACGTTGCCTTTTCAATTCGCCCAAACTTCTTTGTTTTTCATCAGCGTATGTAATTCTGTAAGGTTTAAGATTCATAACTGTAATTCTGTAAGGTTTCAAGGGACATAGAGCCTTTAATTCAACCACTGGCCACCAAACAATGGAAGCGTATGAGAGGATTGGTAAAACCAACGATTTGTTAACAAATAATAACTTTGGGGGGAAGGGGGGGGGGGCAGTCCCCACGATTTCCCAAAAGCTCTTCTACACTGCCAAAAAATGAAAATAGCTTTCTTAATTTTGTAATTAAGGTTGTAATTCTACGAGAGTTTACTATCCAAGAACCAAGATGTTTTACATAGTCAGATCTAGTAATCGCTCTTTCAAAAAGAGAAGGAACAGAGAAGTCTTCAATAATTCTACGCCTAGTATAAAGACAATTAAATTAGTCTTAGAGGATTAACGTGTAAGCCGTTCTCAATACACCATGCCTCCACTATAAGTAGGGCCTATTGCATTAAATCGGCCAATACATTCAGATATTTTCCAGAAACTGTAACAAACAATATCATCAGCATAACTTTGGACAATGAAGCCAGAATACTGTAGTTTAACTAGTAGCTCGTCAATGACCAAAACCCACAGTACAGGAGGGAGCACTCCACCCTGTGTACCAGCATGTAGCAACGTTGACAGAAACAGATAAGCCATCCAGCTCAGCCTTAACAAAGCGAGACTTAAGCATAGATTCGATCCATAAAACAACAGAGCGATCAATATCAAAATTGGTACAGGCTTTAGTAATCGTAGCAAACGAAGTACTATCAAAAGCTCCCGCAATATCCAGAAAAGTACCCATAAGAAACTCTTTATTATTGAGGGACCTTTCAACCTTAGTGACAAGTTCATGTAGAGCAGTTTCACAGGACTTACCAACTCTATAAGCATGTTGCATGTTACTGAGTGGAAAGTGCGGCAAGTAATGATCTCTAATAAATCTATCGACGATCCTTTCTAAAGTCTTAAGAAAAGTTGAAGACAGACTAATAGGCCGAAATGACTTAGGGTCCGTATAATCAGACTTGCTAGCCTTCGGGATAAAAATCACTTTAGTCTTGCTCCAACATTGTGGAACAACGCTATATACAATGCACGCTTGGAATAGATGAAGCAGATGCTACCGATTGTAGGGAAAGCCATGCTGTAATTCAGCAGGGAAAATTCCATCAGAACCCACAGCTGTGTACGGTGCAAATGAGAACACACTCCAACGCAGAACGTCGTGACTGATCAGCTTGTGAGTTAAACCCCAATTAGGCGTTTCAACATACAAGTTAGAAAGCTTAAAAACAGTAGAATCAGAACTGAAGTCACAATTGGGGAAATGAACAGAAAGAAGCAACTCACCAACCTCCCTATTAGAATAGGTGAGCTGAACATCCGGCAGACAAAGAGCATTAAGTCTACAAACATAATTTTTTGCCAAAACTTCATTAAGTCTAGTTACAGTCGACAGGCTGTTAATTTTCTCACAGGACTAATCCACGGTGATCTGTGAGCTTGCCTTATAATCCTTTTGAGCCACTTTAAGAAGTTACCCCAATCAGCTTGAAGTTTAGATTTTTTAAGTTCAAAACTCCAAAACGGTTTGTTCCGACACTTCTGGTTTGTGATAAGAGAACAAGATTTTTCAAAGGCAAAGATGCTTGTAATTAAATGTCCATAGAAAACTGAGATGCGCTCGGTAAAACAAGAAGAGGAACGAGCTCGATAGAGAAAAAATCCCAATCGGTTAATTTCCTGTTATACGGTATGGTTTAAACGGTGCTCTTTTAAGTTTAATAGAAAAAGATATACACATGTGATCAGAAGTGAGAATATCGTTCGTCACTTTCCAGTTAAAAATTAAATCAACAATTGACATAGGGCACAAACTGATGTCAATCACTTCCTGCCGAACAGAATTAACAAAAGTTCGTCCACAGCTTTTATTGAGAATTTCAAGCTCAGAAGAGCTTAAAAAATTGAATAGAGAAGCCCTTCGATGGTTAATGTTTGAACTACCCCACATTGAATGGTGAGCATTAGCATCACAACCAATCACCAGGGGGATATGTTTCTGCTTACACCACAACAACAAGTTATTAAACTCAACCAAAGGAGGAGGTAAAGGCGAGTCATAGGAAAGATAAACTGATGCAAGGACCAATTTAGTACTAGAACGGGCAGAATCAAGAGTAATTAGCATAGCTGTCAGATCAGCCAAATTGCACTCCTCAATAAGCGAAACATTAATATTGTTACCAAAAGATTCTACCATTAGATGAATTCAAGCCAGAGACAGTCCCATCAAGAAGGTACGGTTGCTGAATTAGATAAACATCTGTGTGCGGTACAGCAAGCAGCTCCCTTAATTCAAATGAAGCCAACTTGCTGTGGTCCAAGTTGGTCTGTTTTATTGCAAGCATGTGGGTCATAATAAACACAATCAAACTAAGAACAGAAAAAATTACTACGGTCCCGAGAGTATCTTAAAAGACATTCTCTCCAAAACAACATCGAATACATATTGCAACAACGAACCGGAACCAGTAATGCATTCGAAAGATTTCCAGCCCTATTCCCATAGTCGCATCACTTCAGGTGATGTGACAACTATCACATCACTTCAAGTGATGATTGGTATTCTCTTAGTCGATTCATGTGATGTGATACGACAAATGACAGAAACTACCTATTTTCAATATTAACGTAACTGAAAATCAAAAACTTACGTTTTTTTTTCCATTTTGATTTGTCACTTACAATTTTCAGGTGATGAATGTATCATTTCAAGTGATGTTTAACTTTTTATACGACTAAGAGAATATGGCTTCAAGTGATAGTTATCACTTCAAACGATAAACGTCACTTCAATCGACTAAGAGAATACCAAAATTGAAGTGATGTGATAGTTATCACATCACATGAAGTGATGCGACTATGGGAATAGGGGTGTTCAGGTTCAAACGAAATACAATCGATTGGCTATTCGCCTCATGCTTGCAACGGACAACCTTCCATCCTTTTATCGAAAGATCTGGATTCATCAATCCAATATTGGTGATTACTACACGAGGATCCTCTTGTGAACCAGGGACCCAAGTCGGTACAAGAAGGGGTTTAGGAGAGTCCCCAACAATTAGCTGGCAACCACTCCAAATGTCTGTAATTTTGGAGACTTCCTCACAAAGCCACTTATAAGTTTAATTGTTATTGCACTTGCAGATAAAGACGCTATCGAAAAGGTAGCATTTAAGCATTTGCGGTAAAAAACTCAACGTTTTAGCCGACTTGAAAACTCGCTTGCTCAATACCATCCGGAAGACACCCAGGACCCAGCTTCTCCTCATCCAGAGTGTTTATTGGGTTGAGGTCTCGAACGTAGAATTTTTAAACACAGCCAGCGACGGTTTCAGCGTAGATACGCGCTTTCTTGGGCGCTAGCTCAGGAGTATTGCCAGTTATTATTCTTGATCGCTTGGGAGTATTTGAGAAACCAGTAGTAGGCTCTTCTTCGAAAGCTTTCTTTGAAGACGCTGGCGATTATGCTTGTCCAGCCGCCTAGGTCAGGAACTAAAGCTCGGTTCCGATATGGAACCGACATCAATCGTATTCAATAGCGCATTTTCTGTTCCCGGCGATACATCAGAGTAGCAACCAACGACAATATCGTGATCAACAAACTCAATGTCGGAATCCTGAGAAGGCTTAAGCTTAAGCTTTGAAAAATCTGTAACACATTGAAGGACACAAAAAAAAAAAGACAAGTTAGAGTTAAATCAGAACCATCTTGATGTGAATAGAGCCGGCATGTGAAAAATGAACTTAAAATAAGGGATATAGAAAAACTAAAAATTCATTTATTTTCATAGTGTTTATATGAAAAAACGCGATTTCGATTGACGATAAAATATGAATTAAAAGCTAAACCCAGTTAAATATTTTTTTAAGAAATCGCTAACAAACAACTCAATGTCTTACTCATTTAAAAAACAGATTCTCAAATTTCCCTATTTTCCAGCAATAATCAAGAGAAAATAAGGGAAATTAAATAAAAAAACATTCTACAATAACAACAATGTGTATTAAAAAGAGAAAATTTAGTTTAATGACGACATCATATCTCCACATCTAAAACCAATGGTAAGAAAAAAGACAACACGTCTCCACTCAACAATCAAAATAAAAATAAATCACAAAGAGCAACAGCAAAAAAAAAATAAATAAATCGATACAATAGCAACCATTACACGATCAATATTAATGTCATTACCAGTAATGTCAATACCTGCATCAATACTACTTCAATATTTTTTAACCTTACACAATCATTATTAATGACAGTAATTCCATCATTACTAAGCTTTTATTACTGCTAGTAGAAGCATTTTTTCTTAAATTTTACATGGATCCTAAAGAAAAAGCGTGTATTGTATCTGTATCCTCTAATACATAAAACATATCATCCATGTTGATGAATTTTTACTATTTATTTACAATTTAATAATTATTACTTTTTTTATATATTTATTAAAAAAAATATAATTACGTAGATAAGCTCAAATTTATGTAATATTCAATAGTAATGACACACAGTAATGACGCGAACCCTACAATATCATTAATAATGACAGTATCCCCACCACACATCAATAATGATGTCTTGAAATCAACAAATTCGGATTTTCATCATTACCGACCATCATTCGTCATTACTTCAAGTTACACGATCAATACTAATGTCATTATCAGAAAGTAATGACATTATTATTGACCGTGTAATGGTTGCTAATGAGTGCGAAGAAAACAAAAAATCAAAACAATCTAGCATGCTTTGCAAATTCAAAGTAACTATAGAAACATATTCGAATTCAAATTTGAATGGAGGAAATAAAAGAGATGATTATTGTATTGTTTATAAAGTTCGAGTTATGTTTACCCGGGATTACATTCCCTTTATTGGAAGGTGTTGAAAAAGATCTACATTACCTCGGAAAACAGATCAACAAATTTATATTTCTCCTTTTTGATAAAATGGCCCCCATGCAATGCTTCAATGGAATAGGTTCGAAAGGCCGAATGTCGAAAGGCCGAATGTGTCGAAAGGCCGAATGTGTCGAAAGGCCGAATGTGTCGAAAGGCCGAATGTCGAAAGTAGATTGTGTCGAAAGGCCGAATGTCGAAAGGCCGAATGTCGAAAGGCCGTTTGTGTCAAAATTGATTTTAATTTTTCATCTTTTTATAAATGATCATTTTCAAAATTTATATTTTTATGCAAAATAAAATTTATATTTTTATCAAAATTTTTGTATAAAAATGTTTAATAATAAATCGGCTTAAATCGCCTTAAATATTAGTAGGCGCCCGCATAGTAGGCGTTTTTAGCTGCGAATAGATTGAATGCTAGACAACTTCATTGTGATTTTTTGTGTTAAGGAAATCAAATTAAACGTCAAAATATTGTTCATATCTTTTGTATGAAGTGGCACAGATGCAATTTTTATTTCTATTATTTCAGACATACATATATTAAATATTTTTTAATGAAAAATTAATTGAAATGTATTCATTTTATGTCATTTTATGGTAAGCCGGTAATTTTTTTTGTGAAAATCGAGTGAAAAATTAAAACATAAAAAGTGGTTATTTGTATTAAAATTAAGTTATTTTCAAACATTTTAAGATAGTTTCATATAAACTGCTGTTTGTTTTCCTTAACACTCAAACAAATCTGACATATTTTTGCTGTCAAATTATCGATCTATTCGCTGCACTACCAAATCTAGTACGATTTTTCTACATTTTCATTTTTTCAGAGCAATTTTTTGTGTTTATTGACTGAAAACAAACGTTTGCTGACAATTGCCAAAATGGAAGATACAAACTAATTCGTTTGTAACAAAATACGGTAAAATTTATTAAGAAAAATTGTATTAAAATTAAATACTTGTATAATAAACGTCAAAAAATATGCAGTTTTAAGCGGCACATGTGTTTTGGGTGCGGAAAACCGCGCGTTACTACAGACAACAATTCCGCACATCTGTTTCCAGCATTACGATAATGGAAATTGCATCGCTAATATCGCTTCTACTGATAGTTCTACATTCTACCACAAATGTTTCAAGTTATTTTGTGGTTGGCTTAATTCGTTGGGTTAGTATGACATCGACGAATGTGTTGAGTGTTGGAACGACACAGATCGCAGACACAGATCAAAGGAATTATATCGCTCGTATCGCTTCTACTGATAGATGTACCACAAATGTTTCAAGTGATGACAGAAGTCTAAAAATGACAATAAAATTGATTTTTTTTCATTTATTTTAAACAAAATATTTTTTCTGGATTACTTTTCCGGTAATTTATAGATTTTTTTTCGGGATTTTATTTTTCTGGATTTTTACTTTTAAACTATTCTGGGGTTTTAAAATTTTTGAATTTTTTTTTCTAGCAATGTAGTGATCCTCATTTCAATAAATTAAGTGAACGAAAATTTCATGAAAATTCGGTCTTTCGAAATTCGGCCTTTCGACACATTCGGCCTTTCGACATTCGGTCTTTCGACACATTCTGCCTTTCCACATTCGGTCCTTCGACACATTCGGCCTTTCGACATTCGGCCTTTCGACACATTCGGCCTTTCGACACATTCGGTGTTTCGACCCATTCGGCTTTTCGACATTCGGCCTTTCGACATTCGGCCTTTCAACATTCGGCGTTCCGGCGTTCGGCCTTTCGACATTCGGCCTTCCGACATTCGGCCTTTCAACATCGAACGGCTTCAATTGACTTCAAATTTTCAGAACAGATTGATTGTCACTTTTATCATCAACATAAAAAAAAAATCGTCGGTCCCGTTTTTGAGAAAATCTATTTGGTAGTTTTCTCCTCCACTGCAACCCCTTCTATTCTAGACTCGAATGGACCCGAAAGTCAACACAAACTGCTTCTTATTACTAAAATCACGGACACGACATTTTTTAATCGATGTTTTGGAATCCTAGTAACCTAAATTTATCTATCTAAATCTGGAACAAAAATACAACTTCATTCTAGATTGGGAAAGTAAAAATTGCCTTCTGCGTGCGATCTCTGGAAGGTGAACTACCCCTTTGGTAGGGTGAAGTAGACTTAGAGGAAGAGTTAGCTCCCGATCGAATCCATTGGAAATTTTTGTCACGGTACGGGCTAGCATTAACTTGTAAAACCCGTTTATTATATTATTATGGACAATTGACCCATTTTAATAAATTTTATTTGTATTTTTTATCATTTTTCAAATTGGAATTACCGCCAAATTTACGAATCAATCCAATCGCCAGATACCTCATTAAAAATATTATAGCCATTATTAAGCCAGCTAAAAATAAAACTATATCGTATAAATTGGAACAGAAGTATCCTAATTTTAAAGTTGGTGATTCAAGGTGTTTCGTGTCTGGATGCCGTAAAATATATTTAATCCACCATACTGCCGTATTTAATGGATCCGTCTGCCGATCTCTAAATAATCTCGAAGCTTCCAGGATGTTTCGTCGATAACTGAAACAATGATACACTTCATTTATTGTACATAACACTTCTAAATTTAAGCACATACCGTGGATCCCCCAAAACCTTTTGAAGAGCAGATTTAATTGATCCAACAGTTACATCAGCAAATAAAATTTTCTCACCTAATTCATATTCAACAACGCGATAAGAATTTCGATGTTGATCGGCCAAAAAAGGAATAGCGATCATCGGTACACCAAACCAAACCGCTTCATGTGTACTTAAAAGCCCGGCATGCGTAATGAATGCTTTAATTTTTGGATGACCAAGCAAATCACCTTGTGGCAACCACTTTTGTATTTTAACATTCTTTGGTAACTTTACGTCTAAATCCGATTCAAACTTCCATAAAAACCCATACTCTGGAAATTGAGCCATCGCATCCAAAATCATTTGTCGCATAACCGGTGGTAGTTGATCACTTCTCACATTTGTACCAAGTGAAAATAATACAAAACCATTTTTAAAATTTTTTACAAATGTCTCCAACTCATCTATTAACGGTTTAGGTTCTCGGATTTGTAGTCCACCAACTTGAATAACGTTTGGCGGTGTTGATTCCGGAAAATCGATCGACGGATATGAATTTATGAGAATTAATTTCGTTAATTGTTCAAAGTCGTATGCATCCGGTAATCGGGAATTCTGAAATGCAGTTTTCATCCACTTGTCAATTATGGGTGTTACCACGTAAGCACGATATCTAAAAAAATAAGAAATTTCATTACCAACAAATGAACATTTGTATTCTGTGCTAATCACATTTCGTCATATCCAGAAATATATGCATTGTAAATTCGTTCAAAAAATGTCATATCGGTTCCATAGTTTAAACTATAGTGTGGAATGTACGCATAATATTTATGTCCGCCAATAATTTGATGGGTGAACGGTGGATTGTTGAATGCGCTCACCCCTACAATAGGTGGATAATTAAATTTCGCGGCAAACCCCAATAAACATGGGCCCATCGTGAAATCAAATACGATTAAATCAAATATAAAATCATCCGGATAGTTTAACAACTGTCTGAAACCATTTGATTCAAAAGCACCTTTGCATGCAGCATACTCAAACACATAATAAGAATGTATCCCTTCTATGATTGTTTCTTCGACATGCCCAATCAAATTAAAATTCGGATCACTATTTAATTCATTGTACGTTTCTTCCAAATGAATGTAAGTCAAATTCGGTGTATTTGTTTCGAGATCACACGATAAAACTGTTATATTATATCCTGTCATAGCCAATTCGTTCATTAGTACTCTGTTCCAGATATGATGACTTGGTGACGGAACTGGCATTAGTCCCAATATATTGATACACTTTACATAATTCACTGTATACAACACAAATAGTAATTTCAAATACATTTTGTTTGGATGCACCCGGCTCAGTTGACCGCTCAATTTAAACTGATCTTTAAAATGAGTTATTACTGAAATTTCTTTTGATCATATTCAAGTGTAATCATTTAATTAAACGGTTTAAAGGTTTGACCTTGTCGATTATTTTATTTAACCGAATAATATTCTAAATATTTGTGCAAAATATCTTCTTAAATTAGGATTAGTTGAACATGGTTTAAGTACTAATTTACCGACTTGGTATTCAACGATCAACTAATTGAGAGCCTATTACAGGCTATAGGTTACCAAATTATTTTTGTGTTATCTAAGTAATGTATTAAATAAATATATTTTAATGTAGTTTACAATCAATAAATTTACTATAAAAATTGACCGAGGTATTCAGACATAGGTTATTAACCAAGATCAAACTAAGATGATTTGCTTATCAATTAATTCAAAACACGTAGGTTGTTTTTTCTCTTGAATATTGTCTGTACTCGTAGATGTAACACACAGTAAAAAATAATTTTCACCATGTTTATAGAAAATCAAATAAAACTGATTGAAAACAATATTATTGATTGAAATACGTAAAATTCTAGCTTTACTTATGTGATGTTCTTTTCACCCAAAAACATCAATGGTTTTTTATGTAAATCAATTTTTAGAAAAGTAAAACCGGTTTATTATTACCAACCTAGGCAGTACAGAACGCCCTAGGACGGATACAATTTTGTGAATAACTTAATGTTTTGCTATGTAGGTATGATATTATACCTAATGAAGATGTTCAGCGGCCGCTGCCACAATCACCATTTGATATTTTTTAGCTATTATTTTTTAGTGGAATAGGAGTAGCTCGAGATTAAAGGCTTTTATTGATGATTGTAGCTTAAATAGACCTTAAACGAAAGTGTTAACTCATCATCAACATTAGAATGTTAAACGACAAACCAATGGATCTAGTGTCATATTTTATTTTATATTTTCAAAGCAGAATGAATTACCCACCCGAGGTAATCTATTAGTTAATTTTGTAAATCAAAACAATTAAAATTTACAACTTAAGTATAGTGGTCTAAAATTATGGTCCTTCGAAGCCATTAAAAAAAATGGAACCAATCGAAACATACGCCAACCAACAACCAGCAAATACAAAGTTAAAACCTCCAAGCAACAACCATCGCAGCTGCACCGCCAAACAGAAATTCACTTTAGAAGTTGTTCCTTCAACTAGGCACCGAATAAATAAACTAACTCAACTGCAACTATGGACATGGATCATCTATTGCGGAGACAACAATAAAAGGCAGAATAGATAGAGCTACTCATCTCAAACTACAAGAAAGATGGAGCAGCGCGGAAAACCAAAACCTATATTGTGAAAAAGAATAACGGCTTTGAAGAAGCTATACAACGAGTATGTTGGTGATGAAATCAACAAAACAGTACTTCAAAGATAGGCAAAAAGTTGTGGATAATTTCAAAAAACCATTGAGGAAATGAGAAAATGCCTAACCGAAGTCGGGCTACCCTCTACACTACTTCCAACATCGCCTCATCTGAGGAGGTCAACAACAACGGCACAGACAACGGTCAGCTTACCACAACGCATAAAATGGGCTACCTTAAAAGTCACGTAGGGGGGTCAGCTGAGAAATTATTCAGCCATTTAGCACTCACTGGAGACAACTACGATGCAACTTGGGAGATTTTTGAAAACCGCTTCAACAACATGAGATTACTCGTATCTAATTATTTTTTTTTTGAAAAACATTTCACCACTTTCTAAACATTTTATTGAATCAGCGTACTAGCAACACGGAATCCGCTACTGCGATCAAATCATTACATGACACAACAACTAAATGTCTGTACACCATAAGGGATACAGGCTTCAACATTGAGACGTGGGTTCTGTCATTATCTTTAGCCTAATAAAAAATTCGGAGTGGGCTGTGTCGTTCATAATGGGTTTTTCGTGATAATATTTATAAGATGTTGATATTAATTATTTTAATTTGAATTGCTCCGGCCAGATAAGGGCTTCTCTCTCCACAGTGCTCTCAATCATTGTAAACCGCTATTTTGCAGATTTTAATTTCAATTACAATTTATGTGGAGTTACTTATTTTAATTTAAAATAAATTATCTGTCACAGGTTCTCTACACACAAATTGATACCATAATGGCTCCGTTCAGATAAGGCATTCCTCCTCTACAGTGCTCTCAAGCTTTGCAAGTTGCCATGTTGATTTTAATTTTAATTAAAATTTATGTGGAAAATAATTATTTTAATTTACAATAAATTATTTGCCACAAAGGCAGGGTATTTTTGAGGCTACTTTACAGGTAACTCAATTTATTCACACCGATTTTAGTTTAAAACAAACAATGTTTACATTTAATTGCTTACAATAATGAAAGTCTTGTAATTCAGTTAAGACAAATAAATAAAATTAATAATAAAATATTTAATTTAAGCAAATGAACATTTATGTTTTTCATTTTAGATGGATTTTTAGCGTAACTTTCTTTTCCCGAATCTTATATTTTTGACGTACCAAGCGGACCCAATATGCCGCGTAATTGTCGGTTCGTTATTGATTTTTACCAATAAACCGTAAATTGTAACAAAATTTTGGAAATATTATTTGGTCGCCACATTATTCCACCCACAGTGAACTGGTGAACGATAAAAGAATTAGCGGGACCGAAACGGTTTGACGATGGAACGCCCCATTCTGGACTTTGGTTGATCCGCGAGGTTGAAGGTTACTCGCGTTTCCGATTTTTTAATCGGTTGTTCGGTATCGATGAGTGGTGTTGAATGTGTTGGGTGTTGAACACAGTTTGGTGTGTATGGTATCTCGTCCGATGCAACTGGAGATTGCTCATGAGCCTCTATGAAGCATGGCTCCAATCAGTTTATTGAGACCGTCGCACATAAGGGTTTTAAGTAGTGTTTAGTCCCAAAAATGTCTAGAGCCTAGAAAAATGCACCAAATTGAGTATTTTTTTTTTTAAATACTCTTTATGAGATTCTTAAAAGATCCCTCATGAGTATTTTGTCTGAAAATTTTTTGTATGCATAGAAACCAGTACATACTCAGATATTTGTTTAAAAACATCACTTTTTTGCTTAACCCTTTGAAGCATACATTTTTGTGTTTAATATTTTTTTCTAAAATTACCAACACAGTGTTTTTTGCGGTCGCTACGTTCAAATATGGAGTTAGATTTTCGATATTGGCAGTTGACAGCTGTCAATTAGCTATCAAATCACATTCATCTATTAGAAACTTCAAATTTATTCTCATTTTTATGTTTCTTGGGTCTCTGATTTCAAATCTAAAGTCGGTTTTTCGATATTAACAGTTGACAGCTGTCAATTAGCTGTCAAATCACTTTCACTTGTTATAAATCTTGAATTTATTCTCATTTAGTACGTTTCTATCACTTTTTTCAAAGTGATGTTTTTAAACAAATATCTGAGTATGTACTGATTTCTAGGCATACAAAAAATTTTCAGACAAAATACTCATGAGGGATCTTTTAAGAATCTCATAAAAAGTATTAAAAAAAAAAACTCAATTTGGTGCATTTTTCTAGGCTCTAGACATTTTTGGGACTAAACACTACTTAAAACCCTTATATGAGCCAGTGGGTGTAGCGGTCGATTATATAGTTAGGCAGTATGAAATACCTTCAGAAGGTGGTAAAGGTCCGACAATATCGATGTGGATTTCATCGAATCGTTTGCTGGTCGATGGGTAATTTCCAATTTCGCTCTGCACGTGTCTCGAAATTTTGCATTTTTGACATTGAATGCACTGTTTGGCCCAAGAGCGTATTTCCTGATTCATCGCTGGCCATATGACTTTTTTTCCGATTAGTTTTGCTGTGGCGCATATTCCTGGATCCTGGGTGAAAAAAATTGTAGAAAGATTCATATACCTGTCGATGAAATGCTTTGGGAATGAACAGACGTTGGATGCTAGTTGAAACGCCACAAATGATTTTCTTGTTTGTTCCGAATAATGGAATTTTCTCGAACTTTAAAGACGTGTTTGTTTCCATGAGTCCTGCGAGATACACGTCAGTTGTTTGTTCATCCGCGATTGTTGCATAGTCAATGCTGCTTCCGAGGTGGATTTGGGTGATACGTTGTTGTCTCCGGGGATGTGATAAATGGCTGACGTGTATTGTGCAGCGAAATCCTAGTGGCGTCGTTGCTTTGGTGCTGCCTTTTTAGAATTTTGCCGAAGTGCGTACGTTAACGGCTTATGATCTGAGAATAGAATGAATTCTCGACCCTCGACAAAATTTTTGAAATGTTTTATAGCCGAATAAGCGGCTAATAATTCTCTGTCGTATGTGCTGTATCGAGTTTCGGTATCGCTTAGTTTTCGCGAATGAAAGAAGAGTGGTTGCCAACCTTTTTTGCTGAATTGTTGTAGTACCGCCATTGCTCCCATTGCTGTGTTTGATGCTTCGACTAGGATAGCGAATTTAGCGTTTGGAATGGAATAAGTCAGCTGAGTTCATTCGGCTAGTTTTTATTTGCATAGCTCGAACTCGAACGCCTTGATGGATCCATCGGTCCAATTTATCGGTGACTTGTCCTTTTTTTCCGTCCTTTGATGAAGTCGTACAGAATTGCCTGGTCGTGTCTAGCCTTGGGTAGGAAAATACGATAATAGTTTATCATCCCCAAAAAACGAAGAATACCGTAGGTTGTAGCTAAGGTCGTGGAAAATTCTGAATTGCTTGCACTCGCTGTTTATCGGGTAATACGCCGTCTGCTGATGTGAAATCCGAGAAAGGATATTTTGAACCTGGCGAATTCCCATTTGCTCTTCCATACTGAGGCGATCAGAAAATCGTTAATGTAGGGGAATACGAATGCCAATTCTCGAAACACCTAGTGAATTAGCCTTTGGAACGTTAGAGCCGCGTTTTAAATTAACCCGCCGTTTTCTCTATGCCCTTTTCATCGATGGGTACCTGGTGATAGGTATGAACGAGGTCGATCTTCGAAAATATGGTACATGATTCGAGTTGGTGAACGAATGGAATTGGGTAACGGTCGGGCTTTGTTACCGAGTTTAGAGTTCTGTAGTCACCGCATAATCGCCAGTTACCGTCTTTTTTCTTGGCTATGTGTAGTGGACTTGCCCAATTACTTCTATAGGGTCGACAAACTCCTTCTGCTGTCCAAGCTGCGATTTCAGCCTTTGCTATTTTCAGCTTGTCAACGTTTAAACCTCGTACTTTTGCGTGACAGGGTTGCCCCATAGTCTCGATGCAATAAGTTACGCTGTGTTTTACAGCGTTTAAGTTGATCGACTGGTAACAATTTTGAATTCCTCTAATGATTCCAGTATCTCGGATTGCACCGAATCGTACACTACTCTAAAAAATTAAAGGAATAAAAATTGTGTTCAATTTTTTTAGTCTTTTTTGAAGAGCTGTATCTTTGGAAAAAACAGTCGTACAGAGATGAAAAGAAAAGCATTTTAAAGCTTCAAATCTCTAATCGGACATCCAATTTTAAAATCGGATAAAAATGGCCAAGTTCCTTCCTAATATGCCATATTCCAGAACTTTATCTAAAAATCATTTTAGGATCCCATTTCCATCGTGCATGCTGGATTTCATCAAAATCGGATAAGAAATGGCCAAGTTTCCTCCTAATTGGTCATATCCCAGAACTTCATAAAAAATCATTTTAGAATCCCATTTCCACTGCGCATAAATCGGTTCAGAAATAGCCAAGTTCCATCCATATTAATTGGTCATATTATAGAAATTTATTAAATTTTCTGTCGTCTCTTATGGACCAGTAGGCACAAAAAAATCTTACGATCGTTAAGGGTTAGTTAACAAGTTATGAAAAAAGTTGTTTTTTTTATTTTCAAGATCACTTGTTCCTTTAAATGTTTTATAAAACTTTGATCACTGTCCGGAAAAACGGTTGGATGGATCAATTTGAAAATAATACAGAATAGCCCTGTTTAGGGGTACATTCAACTGTAAAATGACCTGGCAACATTAGTATTTTCATCAATATTTCTAAAGTAACGGTAGATTTACTAAAACAACCTAAAAATTCGTTGTTTTGTACTTTTTTCAAATCAGTATTGAAGGTGGTAAAATTGTTTTTCTCAAATAATCATTAAAGAGTCTTATAAGAAATTTACTCAAGTTTTAAAGGCTGCCCTTAAATTTACTGTGAAATCATTGGTTGCTGACATATCGGAAACCAAAGACAAAAGGATCTTTCTTAATTCAAAGTCAGATATCTCAGCATAAAGTTGACGTAGAGAGACCAGAAAGAAATTAAATTGACGCCTAATTAACAGGCTACCCGACCTATACATTGGTTTAACTTAAAAAAAAATTCCCGAGTCCGTGGATCCTTACAAAAAAAATAAAAATTCGAAAAATATTTTTCGAGCTCTTTCTTATGATTACGTGATAACGGTATCTCACAAAAATTATTCAGTTCCTACGAAACAAACACTTTCTGGTTGAAGTCACGTGAAGGTGGAGTCGGACGAATCTTGTCGAAATGTTCCCGAAATTCTTTAACGAAGTCGGGCTGGTTCATGATGCATTGTCTCTCTACCAACAACAAACGAATTTGTTGACCGAAAACCAATTCGGCCAATGTGGTCTTCATATTCGTGGTCACGATAGGTTGTGCGCAGACCCAATAGCACAATCGGTAAAACACGCGTCTACTCGCTCCTGCCATGGCACATTATTGCTGCCTTTAAAGTCCTATGCCACCTTTCTACAAATTCATTACACTTCGGATTATATGCAGTAGTTCTCTTATGTTCAAAACCGAGCAATTTGGCAAATTTCGCAAACAGCTCGGATTCAAACTGGGCTCCCTGGTCCGACACTATTGCGGACGGCACACCGAAACGAGCGATATAGTTGCTAAACAATGCTACGACACGGTCTCGGATCTCATATTTGGGACTGTAACTGCTTCAGTCCATCTGGTGAATCGGTCGATCAAAGTGACACAATACGTTTGCTCTTCGAAAACTGGCAGTGGACCAATGATGTCCAAATAGATCTCTGCAAATCGTTGGGTCACCGGATTGTAGTTACCCAACGGGCTTTTCGTGTGCTTTGCCACTTTTGGATGCTCGCAAGCTAGATAGCACTGCGCCATTCGTTTAACATCCTTCTTGATTCCTACCCAAACGAACTTATCTGTCATTACTTTCACGAAAGCTAGGACACCTGGATGTGATAGGTTGTGCGTTGCTTCAAAAACTGTTTTTCTAAAATCTATTGGTATATAGGGACGCACCCTCCCTGAGGATACATCACAAAACAATGATTCTACTGAACCAAAAGAAATCGGAAGTTCCCCGAATCTAAACTCAGTTGATGATTCTCGCAATTCACTGAATTTTTCGTCTGAAAGTTAATCAGACACAACGTTTGAGCATCCCGAAACATGCTGAATATCAGTCGTGAACTGGCCGATGAAATCCAAATGACGGAACTGCCTTGAAGATGCTTTAGCTCTGCTATATTCTGGTTAAAAGCATACATTAGGGGTTTGTGATAGTTGTACAATGTAAATAACCGTCCTTCCAACATATTTCGGAAGTGCTTGACCGCTAAATAGGCAGCCAATAGCTCTCGATGTAGGCGGTGTAATGCTGTTGTGTGCTGGTTAATTTTGTTAAGTAAAATTGTAATGGTTGCCATCCGCTGACGTTACCCGTTCCCCACTGTTGGATCACTGCTCCGATTGCTGTGTCGGATGCGTCTACCATCAGTGCCAATTTAGCTCATGGCGAATGGTGGATCTTCTTCTGCCTCTGTGGTCCAATCGATAACTCGGGTATCGTTTTTCCTGCTCCCTTTAAGGTAATCGTTTAATATTGCCTGGCTCCTGCTAGCGTTGGGGATGAACGACCTGTAAAAATTTAAGATACCCAAAAAAACGTCGTAATTCATTAACAGTTTTTGGTAGTGTCATTTTTAAAATGTCAGCGACGCGCTCCCCAAAAAATTTATTCGATCCTTTATGAAATGGCATTTTTCAGTGTTGACCATTAATCCTGCGTCGTTCAATTAATAAAACTCCAAACCTTGCAGAACCGAATGCATGAAGCGTTGGAACGAATTTCCTGTATTTCTCAACCCGAACGTCATACGGGTAAACACGTACAACTCAAACGGAGTGGAGATGGCCATCTTCGCGATGTCGGACTCTTCAATTGGTATCTGGTGATAGGCACGAACCATGTCGATGGTTGAGAAGACCGTGGACCCTTCTAACTGGTGCGTAAAATCTTGCAGGTAGGGATTTAGGTATCAGTCTGACACTGTAACCTTGTTAAGCGCTCGATAGTCTCCGCATGGTCGTCAGTCACCGTTTTTCTTTGGCACAAGGTGCAGTGGACTGGCCCATGGGCTATCGGAAAGCCTGCAGATGCCTTGTAGCACCATATACTCAAATTCACTTTTCGCTATCGCCAGTTTCTCTGTGCTCCGACGTCTTGCTTTTGCAAATACCGGTGGCCCACGCGTTAGAATATGGTGCGTAATTTTGTGTTGGACTGGCCTAAATTCTTGCATTTCGCGTGTTATGACTTTGTATTTGATTCGGTCATCGATCGCACTGGAGTTAATTATCCGAACCGTAGGTGCCTCTTCGTGAGTCTTAACCGCTAGAGAAAATAACGAGGTTAACAGATCTACCAATCGACTGCGCTGGATATCGACCAGCAAACCCGATTGGTTTAGAAAATCAGCCCCAATTATTGGTATCGTTACTTCCGCGATGACGAAAATCCACGTAAAATGCCGCCTGAGGCCCAGATCCAGATTGATTCGCCGATTGCCGTATATCTTGAGCTGTGTACCGTTAGCCGCATATAGATAAAAATTCGGGTTGTGTTTCCGCTGGTCTCCTGCTGCTACTGGAACAACTGATATGTCGATGTCTGTGTCTATTAGGTACGTAGAATTAGATGTTTTATCATATATTTTAAGGCGACCGTTATTAGTGTTACCGTTGCAAGTTAACGTTTGCTCTGGTGAATTTAGTGTTTTTCCTTGAAGATTGTCCAGTTAGGGCAATTCGGCCTGCAATTGCGGGCGTGATCTCCAAATCTATAATGAAAAAACAAAAACGCGGCCCGCTATCGCTTGACGATGTTACCTCTCGATTGCTTGAGAAGTCCCTCTTAGGTGACTGACTCCGCGTCCTACTGTTACTCTGAGACCGATTTCGATTGTATTTTCGATCCATGCTGTCGAGTCGCCGAATGATTTCGTTAATTTGATAAGATAATGCTGAATCGTTATTTTGCACGGTTGCTTGGCTTGCAGCAACGGACATTACCTGGGCCTGTGCCATTGTTTCTAGCAGGCGATCTCCCAGTTCAGCCAATTGTGCTACGAATAATAAAGTGGATGCCAGAATCTCTTGAGCCCGTATCGGAAGGCGTTTGAGCCAGATGGTCAGATCCCCCGCTGGCTTTCAATTTTCGCAGTAATTGAGAAGGCCTCATATCGCTCAGCTCAATGCCTTGCAGGAGGCGGTGAATCTGTGTTTGTTTCGAATCACACAATGTATCCAGAATCACCTTCTTCAAATCCGTGTAGGGCGTACCCGTGCCCGACCGAGGCCCGATGATTATATCACTAACGTCATTGCTGACATGGTGACATGATCGTTCAGCGCGCCGAGCAAGTGGTGGTATTTGGTGATTTCACTGCTCACTCTACGTGATTCCAGGGTTGAACACCTTTATTGAACGGTTGGTCTTATTGCGGCAGTCAAAACATGAACTGTCCACACTTTAATTGACCAAACTTGATGCTCCAATGCCGTATGGATGTATCGGCTAGCGCTAGAACTGGATACTCTGGGAAACTGACCCAACTTTAACTGCTCGACTTGATACTCCAATGCCGTGTGGGTATATCGGCTAGGACTGAAGGATCTGCGAACTTACCAACTTGATGCTCCAATGCATCTCACGATGAGACTCAATGAAGTGCAGATAAGTATAGTGAACGCCACAGAACATGATATCTTCTGTATTTCCGAGACTTGGTTGAACAATGATATTAATTAATGTCGCTAGTGAAGCGATATGTATGTATATGTGCGGCAGGGGTGTTCGTTAAAGGTCATGTAACTCAACTGATAACGGTTTATATCAATCCTGACGTGGTTTCAGAAAATTAAAATATTCCAAGTAAAACATCATAAAATGTTCTATTCTCCGGAAACCGCCAAAGTGTTGAAATTGCAATTTAAAAGAAAAAGGCAATTACGAACAATTTAAAAGATTCAAATAATTGATTATGGATAGATGAAAACAGCGTCTAGGTAGTTGAGTATTAAACTGAATGATTTTTTGAGAACATGTAGCTAGGTACCTAGTTTGAATTTATCTTGTAAGTCAGTTTTGAAGTTTGAATCAAAAATTTGTGCAGGTAAATCTATTTAATAAATGTTACAACCTAAAGTATGGCATAAATTAAATTTAATAAAAATTTTCATCAGTATGGATTTGGATTTTAATGTTCCATCTTACGTAGGTAGTAGTTACGCAGACCGTTATAACTTGTATTGTAATCAACAGTAAGGTAAATTTTTAACAATTTCCCGTTTGTCTGGATTAGAATTTTGATTTATTAAATGATTTTATGCTGCTAGAACAAAGTAAACAAATTATTCATTTAAAAAAAGCGTAATTACAATCGTCAGCAGGTTAACTTACCAATATATTAGATTTAAATAAAGTAATCGTTGGAATTTCTCTTATTACCATCGCCAAATAATGTTAAGAAAAGAAAGTCCAGCAACAAAACTAAGTAAAACCTCTTATTGATAATAATTTACAAATCAAATAATATTTTTTTATTTATTTTTTAATCTATTGCTGGAAATTTACATTTTTACTTATTTTTCTATAATTTTTTTTAAACCTTATTTGACTTATTGAGTTGTTTTCAATTACATAACCAACAAACTTCATTTTTTCTTTTCGAAATATTTTACTGATAATATAAACGTGAATTAAATAATAATTGCAGTAGTTCCTAAATCTTCGTCAGATGGTAATTCTATTTGACTATCATCAACATAATTACGGTTAATTGGTTCCAAGCCAGCTGCTTCTCTTCTGCGTAACTCTAGGAAACCTTCACGTTGGGCCCAATCACGAAGTTGTGGATCGGGTAAATATGACCAAATGAATGTACCCCAAACCAAACAAAGCGTAACAGAAAAGAAAAACGATCCTTTTGCGGCTGATCTATCTTCAGCTTGATCTTGAAAATCAAAACCCCAGCTTACCCAATTTTTTGTGGCAACTGCTTGGCTCTCCACTTTTGGTGGACAAATTGGTGCGGCGACTGTTTCACGTTTCTTTTCCGATGTTGAAATTAACCGAATATTTTTACGTGCTTGGACTAGTGAATTTCTTAAAAGAAGCTGATTTAATTTTACTATTGAGGCCATTATAATGTATTTTTCTCGTCCCAAAATCTCACGGTAAGCACCACAGAAATATTTTTTTTTCCAACGTGAACTGTCAAAGTAAAATGAGTTCGATTAAAACTTTGACATTTGATTCTAGTACACACACATAAATTTTTTATAAATCACACCTACAATATTTATAATTTTATATCTGCGACCGGGTGCGTTCGGTTATATCAAAACATACTTTTTTCATAACGAACGCCTTCGCTGTCAAACACCGAGCAGCGGCAGCGAGAAACAGATTTAAATATTAACTAATTTACCTATTTAATGAATTCAAATAGCAGTTGGAGGTTAAATATAAGTTTTTTAAAGAAAATAATCAATATTTTTAATTGTTATAAAAAATGTTCAATTAAAAAATATTTATCAAATGAAGTTGTTTCTGCGGCCGCGTCAACAGGCTCCACACCCAGCAGCAAAAAAATGCTGCTACTAAACATAACCTCCATAAATTAGACGTATTGTGTAGTTTCTATTTTCTTGTGTACCTATTTGTTTTGAAATAAAATATTTTGAAAAATAATCGTCCTTCACAAAATATATTATTAAGAGTAAAACACACCAAGCGGTTACTTATATTATTATTTGGGTGATTTAATGAATACAAATCATAGTTTAAGCAAAAATGTATGTAATTTTATTAAAACATTCAAGTATTTCATAATTTTAATAGAAAAAAATATACATTAAACGAAAGTACATCGAGTGAAGTTGTTTCTTTCGTCGCGACAATATATTCCACATCTAGCTTCAAAAAAATTGCGCCTTGTCGCTACACATAACTTCACTGTTTCTTCGGTTTATTTAAAAAGAATATAATAAGAATTTCTTTCTTTCTAAAAAAGAAAAAATCGCGTCGCTTGGTGTGCACAGATGCTGGCGTCTATTATGTGGATTGCTTGGAATATGTCGCGTCGCTCTTGGTGTGTTTTACATATTTATGATATTCTCACGGTCAAAATGGTCGGTGAGAAAGTTTTATTCATATGTAAAGATTTTGACGTCATTTGTTCCTTCTCAAGAAACAAGAATCGGAAATGTGTATTTCTCACTGAAATACTTTTCATTATACATGCTTTGCACGGAACGACAATTGACCCCGTGGATAATGGCGTGATATTTATACATATTTTAAGCTTTATGTTTATAATAATTTTCATTGGTTTTTTTACCTTAATTTTTATTAAATATTTATTTTTTTTTTACGACAATTTGAAAGAAAATTTTTTATAACAAATGTTTTTCTAGCGTAACTAGAGTTTAAACTGAAATTTATAAAATACTCAGTTTAACCGAAAGAATTATACAATTTGAGTGAAAAATGTTTCTTTTAAATTTAGAAAATCGACAAAATGTTGTAATAATTTAACAAAATTTTGAAACTTCCTGGATATTTAATCAATTTAGAGATACATTTTGTTGTTTTTGATGTAAATGCTTTCCAAAATTAATTTTTTATTGAAATTTTATTTTTTCGAAAAGAATTTTAAAATACGGTACCGACATGTAAAGTTTGCGATTATTTTCAACGATTAAATTTGGATTTTCGCGCGTATTTTCCAAAATTTTTCCCGAATTGCTATATTTGTCGATAGCCTTTCTAACACCTCTAGTAACTACACGTTTCAGATAGCCATTTTGAATTAGAACATCACTTAAAATTTTGAAATTTTCGGCATGAAAAACCTCATCCATTCTTTCTCGAACCTCTATTGTGTGTGCATGGAAAAATTTTTAGTGAAGTGTTTTTTGTTAAAAATGTTTTCTTTAATTCAATCAGTTTTTATATATTACTTTTAATATTTTTGAATTTTAATTCATTAATTTTATTAATTGATATATTTATTGATAAGTCTTTTCATAGCAATTTTTTACTACTTTTTTGTACTTTGCCCCTCATACATCCACTTCTAATTTCTCTGATTCGGAGGAAGATATTAATATTAAAAAATGTAAGGTTTCTTTCGGTGGTGTTACATTGTTTAATGGTGTTTATGATTCGATTCCAAATAAAGAATTAAAAGAAAAACTAGAAATAACTGTGAAATAAACTCATCAAATATAAAAATAGTGACTCCATCTTTTTCTTTCGCAACCACATCTGTTACAAATATGGCGCCCACAATTAATAGAAGCACATCATCAAAAATGAATTTATACAATCGCTTTGGTAACGGTCCTTTTGCTGCCTTTGTTAGCAATAAGGAGGGTATAAATTAAGTGAAATTGGGTAAAGCTGTCAAATTGAACAGGTTTCAAAATATAAAATCCATTTCCAGTATCAATAAAAATTTAGCAAAAATTATTTTGAATAAATACGATGATGCAAACACGTGCGTACAAACCGAAACATTTAAGAGCTTTGATAAGTATAACGTATACATTCCCAATAATTTTACCTCTTCAATTGGAGTTATCAGAAATATTCCATTAGATCTCACTATTGAAGAGATTAAAGCTAACATTAATTCGAATACCCCAATAAGAACCACCATTGAAAGAATAACAAAGTGGGATAATACTAACAATATTTCAAAAAATTTAGAATTGATTAAATTCACTTTTGCATCAGGATCTATCCCGTATAATGTCACTTTGTATGACAATATTCTTTTAAAGGTTAATTTTTTCATACCAAATCCACTTTTTTGTAGAAAGTGTTTGAATTATACGGACACACTAGAAATAATTGTAATTCTAAAATTACCAGATGTCAAACATGTGCTAAAATCTTTGAGGAAACGCACAAGTGTGATAATAAGAAAGCTTTTAAATTTTGTGGTTTAGGTCAGATAATAATTCTTTAGGTGTAGTTTAGGTCAGATAATAATTCAAAGATAATAATTCTTTATTAAATGAAATTTTTTCATATTTTAATAACCCTGACACTGGCAATAATAATCCGGCTAAACTTGATATTATTAAAATGAAATTAGCAGGTTTAATTAATAAATATCATACATATTTATTTAGTATTAATATTCATTTTGTTTTTCAATTTTTTCCAGTTTCTTTAATTTTTCTTTTCCTTTAATTGTCTTCTATTAAACTTCTTCAAAT
The DNA here is from genome assembly GCA_963556165.1 of Tipula helvola. Taxonomy (NCBI): domain Eukaryota; kingdom Metazoa; phylum Arthropoda; class Insecta; order Diptera; family Tipulidae; genus Tipula; species Tipula helvola. The sequence goes on from OY744483.1 coordinate 158,550,011, forward strand.
TAACATCAGAAGTCTTCAGAGTAATAAAGATTTATTTTTCATTACATACTTTCTAATAACATTGATGTGATCATTTTGTCTGAAACTTGGACGAGTCCTAGTAATAATTTAAATTTTAATAATTTCAATTTAGTTACATTAAATAGACAGGATGGTTTTGGTGGGGTTGATTTTTTGATTTGTAAGAATTTCTCATGGAGAATTATAAATTCAAATGTCAATTTACACGTCTTCAGGTCCTTAAAATTAACATAAAAATATTGATATGGATATATGTAATTTCTTTTTATAACAACTCAATTATTAGACCACAGGAAATAATAGATGAATTTGAGTACCTCATTTCACATAATTTATATAATTGCATTGTAGCTGGTGATATCAATTTTCATAACAGTCTTTGGGACAACTTTTTGCCCCCAACTCATGACAGAACTGGGGATAGGATTGCTGATATAATTATTGCCAATAATGTTTTTTTATTGAATGATGGCTCTCACACGAGACAAGATCTTTACAGGAATAGTATCGTCAGCTTTAGAAATTATTTTGTGTTAACTTAATTTAATAGAAAAACTTACATGGAAGTGGATCAAATACAACAAATTTGGGAAGTGATCATTTTCCAATACTCATTGATTATAAATTAAATTACTATCAAAAGAAACAAATTACTATTGGTCAATCATATTTAGAGATTTTAACTTGACAAATATGGATGTGAACCTTAACATTGAAGAACATCTTGAAGAATTAATTCACAAATACACTTCCACTACCACAATCAAAAGTAATTTTAAACCTAAACCTTGGTGGAACGATCATATACCTAGATTATGGAACATAAAAAGACAGAAACAACAAATCTTTAACTCAAATAAGAATATTTTCACAGGTTTAGAACTAAAAAAATCGGTACAGAAACTCATATTAATAATTAAAAAAGAGAAAAAAAAATCATGGAATCGTTTTTTAACGAGCATCAACCATAAATCAAATAATTCAGATCTATGGAGAAACATAAATATAATAAAAAATAAAAAGCAATCTAATTTCAAAATTTTGGAAGATTCTTTTCTAGCCAATAATTTTATAAATCACAATTTTCCTTTTTCTTTCGACTCTTACTGCACCAGGATATGATAAAATATCTTATAAAGTTATTAAGGAATTGGTTTCTACAAATTATGATCTTATATCAGTTATTATAACTTAATTTATTGTTGTTTAACTTACTGTTAATTATAACTTAATTTTAATAAAACTAACCACAAAAAAACTCAAACGGCACAAGATTAAACCTAAAGAATACGCCTTTTCCTTATGTTTTAATTTTTCATTGGATTTTCACAAAAAAATTACCGTCTTAACTTAAAATGACATAAAATGAATACTAATGACGTCATACAAAATATATGAACAATATTTTGACGTTTAATTTGTTTTCCTACAAAAAATCACAATGAAATTGTCTACCGTTCATTTGACTGGCTGCATCTATGCAGTTAAAATAAAACGACTGCAAAAACTGCATACCGGCTGCGTTCGTGAATGAAATTTTTAAACGGCTAACTGCGCTGCTTTTGCTGCAAAACTCAATTTTTGAACGAAGTACTGCACAAACTGCGCAGTCGACAGAATTTTTGAATACACCCTATATCTACAATAAAGCATGAAACAGATAAGCGGCGCTAATTTAGAATACATCGATCTCCATAAGAGCGAACAGATAGAGCGGCGCTAAACTCGCAAAGTTTTTATTTTTTGAAGCGATGAACGACACTATTTGTTGTTGTTGATTTTATAGTAAATACGTGGAAACTCGTAATTTTAGCTGAAATTTACATCCAAACTGGGCATAAGAGAAAGACAATTGTAAAAAAAATCTAAATTTTAACTTAAATTTGGTAGTAATAAATCATTTAACAAATATTTTTTTATGAAAATATTCAAACGACATTTTTCATATATATAAATGTCAAATTAGCGGCGTCTATGTGGTTGCAAAAAATCATAAAGTCGAAGTGAAGCAAAGAGAAACGAAGCTAGGCGTAGAACGCCGCTTATCTGTTTGATTCTACACATAATAGTTATTCAACTCAGTAGAGTCACCGCTGAGTGGTATTTGGAATTTCTGGGTTGCCACATATCATCGGTCATATGGATTGCAAGATTTGACCTCAACAAACTAAAAAACAAACAAACAAACAAAAACCTCATCCAATTTTCTAAATTTAAAATTTTTTCACTCAAATTGTTTAACTTAAATTTTTTCAGTTAAACCGAGTATTTTATAAATTTCAATTTAAACTCTAGGTACGTTAGAAAAACATTCGTTATAAAAAAAATTTCTTTCAAATTATAGTAAAATAAAAATAAAAAATTGTACCCTTGAGAATGACGGAATGTACCGTCGAAACGTCAGATTTTTTATTAAATAATTAATGAAAAATTAAGCTGTAAACCCAAAGAAAATTATGGTTTTGATATTGATTTAAGAAATACGCTCTACAGAATTTTGACGTTTTAAACCAATTTATTTTTGTTCACTCAAGTATAACAAAAAAAAAAAAATTCACCGGATTGAAGTTCATGACATTTGTACCACTTTTGCCCGACTGAATACGATCTTAACGAAATAAATTTGTATTTGCGCTCTTTGCGTACCACGGACCACGGTTTTCATTCCGTCGAGATAAGATCCACCTTTATTTTGAACTATTGATGGACCAATAACGGAACGCACCGATATAAAATATTTTTATGGTAAAACCTGTCACTAAATAGAAGCCTCGTTACTACAAATACCGTTATAATTCTGGTTATTCAAAACAAACAGAAAAATAGCAGAAAATAGTACATTTTTAGATTTGCGATGTTTAAAAATTTATAAGTTTATACTTTGTAGAAAATAAATATAGGTATATAACAGAATTTTACATTTAATGCAATGTGATGAGTGTTACACTTAAGCAGTTGAAATTTTTGAAAAAATTGTTTAAATTATATTAATTTTTTGGTAAAATATTTATTTATTCCTTTAAACGTACTAATCAAATTGTGCTTTCATTTTTATTTTGTTTGTATCTTTTTTTTCATCACACAAATATGTGGCACACAAATACATAAACGCGTCGAGAACAGTACACTACAAACATAGTTACCTCATTCAGAAAAACAAAAATCTGCGCAACACGATTTTATTTTGATACGAAAAAAACAGTAAAATACACAGTTATATAGTTAAATAAATTTTTTAATGAAAAATTAATTTTTTGTGGTAGTACTCTGTGCAGCCGTCATTGTGTTTATACATACATCGTGTTATCAGAGAATTAAATTTTTATCATTTAAAAAATATAAATTAAATAAGAAATACATACATTCTTTTGTAGTGAATTTTTGGGGTACAACTCTATATGGTATTATTTGTATTGAGGATTTTATTAAAATCATCTTCGTCTATATCTACAACCCCGTATAATTTACTACGAAACGCTTTGAATAAGAAAACACCTGGTGGCGTGCATTTTCTATCACAATTATCAGCATCCAGTGAAAATTTACTCGTCGCAGCAAATATGTCAAAAAATTGTGTATTCGAAAGGCTGCCAACAAACATAATTCCAAAGCACTATGTTTTAGAATTGAAACCAAATCTTGAACAATTTACATTCGAAGGGAAAACATTAGTTAAAATTCAGGTTAGTATTTTATTTTATATTGGTTGATTTTTTGCTTTTTTTCGCAAATGCGGTTTTTATAAGCCTTTTAAACTTTTCTTTCTCGTTTTTTTTTTATGTAAATTATTTCAATGTTTTGTTTATTATTAAATAATTTAATTTTTAAATGACAAAATAAATGTGGTTGTTGCAATGTTGTTGTTTAGTATTGATTTGAAAATAATGTTAGATACGCATTACAAGTCTAATACTTAGTACCTACACAGTTGAATACAATATTTAAGTTTCTTGCACAAAATATTTCGAAATTGCATTCAATTGAAAAATCGTGATTAAACAGATTTTATTGATATAAGTAGGTACACATATTTGCTAAAAACTAATACAAAAACACAAATAGCCTGAAAATGTGATAATCAACAATGAAAATGAAATGCATTGGCGCTTATGAACAAAAATTAATGTGTGCTTATGTATTGTACCTACGATTTTTTACATCTACATACCTAAATTTGAAATAGAAAGTGATTTTTTTTAGATTTCTATCACTCCCTATGTCTAACATGTGGTTTGAAATTCTTGTAAAGATATCGCCAAGACTCTGATACAGTGCAGTTCAAACTACGATTAGATTCTTGCAATCACAATTTTTACTCTTTGTTGAAATGGTGATAACTCAACTGTATAAATCGTTTGTTATCAGTGTTCAGCCGGCACCCTTGTGCACTTTCAGAGTGTTGTGTAAGTTTCCTGTAAATGATTTCTTCTCAGCGCTGTTCATTCATATTCGTAGAACGGAGCTGGTTTCGATTCGTTATAATAAGATTTATATCTTGATTTAAATTGAATTACCTAATTCAACGTCAAAAAGCCCACCTTAATCTCACACGTTCACCGCCAGTATTACATAACTTAACTACCTAACATTAATCTGTTTTTTTTTTTTGTATATTTATTCCCAGATAAACTCACCGACTGATAAAATAGTTTTAAATTCACTAGATTTACAAATAGTCAAGTCATCACTATCACTAGAAGATGGGTCGAATGTTACACCCAGCGATATTGTTTACTCGAAAGAGCAAGAAACGGCAACTTTGCAATTTTTGAAAGAAATACCGTCAGGAAGTGGATCACTGGAGCTAGAATTTAGTGGCGAATTAAATGATAAAATGAAAGGATTTTATCGTAGCAAATATTTTTCACCAGCAGGCGAAGAGCGTTTCGCTGGCGTAACACAATTTGAAGCCACCGATGCACGTCGTTGTTTCCCATGTTGGGATGAGCCTGCCATTAAAGCAACTTTTGATATTAGTTTAACGGTACCAAAAGATCGGGTTGCACTATCAAATATGCCAGCTATTGTCGACAAAGATTTAAGTGATGGTTATCGACATGTTCAGTTTGATACGACGCCAATTATGTCAACCTATTTGGTGGCGGTGGTTGTTGGTGAATATGATTTTGTTGAGGCAACATCAAGTGATGGGGTGTTAGTGCGGGTTTATACGCCTGTCGGTAAAAAAGAGCAAGGTGAATTTGCTTTGGAGGTTGCAACACGAGTGTTGCCTTACTATAAGGATTACTTTAATATTGCTTATCCGCTTCCGAAAATGGATTTAATTGCGATCTCAGGTGAGATTAAAATTGTTTGAAATTCATTAAAAAGTCTATAAATGATTATTTTTTGTTTAGATTTTTCGGCTGGTGCCATGGAGAACTGGGGATTGGTCACATATCGTGAAACATTTTTATTGGTCGATCCCAAAAATACTTCACTTATTCGTAAACAATCAATTGCGCTTACCGTTGGCCATGAAATCGCTCATCAATGGTTTGGTAACTTAGTCACTATGGAGTGGTGGACTCATTTATGGTTGAACGAGGGTTATGCTTCGTTTGTTGAATTTTTATGTGTTGATCACTTGTTCCCTGAGTATGATATTTGGACACAATTCGTCACTGATATGTACACGCGTGCCTTGGAATTAGATTGCTTGAAAAATTCTCACCCAATTGAGGTGCCCGTCGGACATCCGTCTGAAATTGATGAAATTTTCGATGAAATCAGTTATAACAAAGGTGCAAGCGTAATTCGAATGTTACATCATTATATTGGCGAGGAAGATTTCCGTAAAGGGATGAACGTTTACTTGACCCGCCATCAATATAAAAATACATTTACGGAAGATTTGTGGACCGCACTAGAAGCGGCTAGCAATAAACCAGTTGGTGCTGTTATGTCAACTTGGATAAAACAAATGGGATTCCCGGTGGTTAAGGTTAAGTCACGTCAAGATGGATCAAAGCGAATTTTAGATTTGACACAAGAAAAGTTCTGCGCTGATTGTAGCGATACAGCAACGGAGAATGATTTGTGGATGATTCCAATTACCGTGTCAACTTCGAAAGCGCCTAAGGATACCATTTATTCGACAGTATTAGATAAGCCAAATTTAGAAATAGTTCTAGATAATGTAGACGAGAGTGAATGGGTTAAAATTAACCCGGGCACAGTGGGATATTACAGGACATCGTATACACCAGAAATGATGGAAGGATTTACTAAGTCGATTGTGGACATGTCTATGCCACCACTTGATCGGCTTGGTTTAATCGATGATCTTTTTGCATTAGTACAAGCCGGTCAACAACCTACCGTCGAGGCTTTAAAATTAATTGAAGCATATCGAAATGAGAATAATTACACTGTTTGGTCGTCCATATCAAACTGTCTCATGAAGCTACAATCATTAATATCGCATACTGATTTAGAGCCCCAATTTGATACCTACGCCAGCCGATTATTTAAGCCTATTGCAGAACGCCTCAGCTGGAATGCTACTGAAGGTGAAAGTCATTTGGATACATTATTAAGGAGTTTGGTGCTTAATCGCTTAGTCTCCTTTAGCTGTGAAACAACCAGCGAAGAAGCTAAAAAACGTTTTGAGGCACATGTTTCGGGTAAATCCATTCTACCAGCTGATTTACGTTCAGCATGCTACAAAGCCATACTAAAAACTGGTGACACTAACACTTATGAATTAATGTTAAAATTATATCGTGCGACCGACCTCCACGAAGAAAAGGATCGTATTTCACGTGCACTAGGCTCAATACGAGATGTAGACATTTTAAAACGCGTTATTGAATTTGCCATGTCTGATGAGGTTCGCGCACAAGATTCAGTATTCATTGTTGTTGCTGTCGCGCTAAATCCAAAAGGTCGTGAAATGGCATGGGAATTCTTCAAACAACATCGTCAACAGTTGTTGGATCAATATGAAGGTGGTTTTCTACTATCGCGTCTCGTTAAACATTTAACGGAAAATTTTGCAACCGAAGAAAAGGCACAAGAAGTTGAAGAATTCTTTAAACAATATTCATTCCCGGGAACAGAACGAACCGTATCACAATCAGTAGAAACCATCCGGTTGAATGCAAAATGGTTGAATCGTGATCTAGAAACAATTAGAGAATTTTTATTACAACAATAGACGCGTTCCTATTAAAGCGTATAGATTTCTACCTAATTCACCATATTATGAGTATTTGTTTTCAGTACAGTGGCTAGATTTTCATGTTCCGTTTTAATTTTTGTTGTGTTCAAATTGATCGCCGTAGTTCCAGAGTTCTTGAAATAGTCATACACTATTGTCATCACAAATAAATTGTAATAGATAAATGGCTTTAATATATTTTTATGATTATTATAATTTTTTTTTCTAGAAAAATGAATGTATATTTAAAAAAAATCACAATAACAGAATTAAATAAATTAATCAAATAGTAAACAGGATTATTTAATTCAATAAAGAAATGCAAACTCATAATTAACCAAAAATTCTTACAACGTTTGGTACCATATTTACTTACCTATCTTTGTATTGAAATACGATGAACTAGAATATGATTCGCATAAAGTGTTAGTAATCATTCCTAATAAACAAAAATGGCCATTTTCATTATTTGCAAACTTCGTCGCCAATAATCTGTTTTCTTACAAACTGTCTGTGCACAATAAATTTTATTACTCAGAATTTTTGTCTTTGTGCAAAACTCGCTCATCTTTCAAATTAATGTGTTGGTTTATCTTTTGTTTCAAATCTCCGAGTGTATTTATTTGCTTTATTTAAGAAAATGAAAATGTGCCAAATAAGTATAGTATAAAGTCGTCGAACTAATGTTTGAATTTTTTTTTTGTTCTTTTGTCTCCGATTTAGGAGCATAGGGCGTCCATTTGACTATTGGAGGGTGGGGGGGGGGGGCTATTGCTTTCAGCTCTCCCCATGATTTACCGAGTTCTTTCGTTTCTTCTAGGTTGTAGTATCGTTATCTTTCAAGTTATAGCTGGGCTTCCCATTTTACATTTCGCTTGCGGATTCAATTCTAATGACATCAGTGTTAAGTCATTAGGAGTTTTTCTCACTGTGTGCCCAATTCATCTCAACTTTCGCTTGCTTATTTCAGTCTCAACGTCTGTTTGCTTTGTTTGCCGCTTAAGTTCTATGTTACTGATGGTGTTTGACCAGAAGCATTTCATCAGCCTTTTTTGTGATCTTCTATGTGTGTTTTCATGTTTCTCTCCCATAAAGCATTATTGATTTTACAAATGCATTTGTAATAAAAACCAATATGTATCTAACAAACGAAAAGGCTGAAATTTAAAATGACGTACTTACATTCGAGATTGATGCAACCGTTCCGAGTTAGCACCTAATAATTTATTAATATCTGAAAGTAAAACAACTGTTAGAGTAGGGTTACCTCACTCACGCTGCAACCTATAATTAATGGAGAAAATCTACTCTACAACCGATCAACCACAAGGTCATTGCCTCTTAGAATAAACCAACAATGGTTGATTAGTTCGAACAATGAATATGGCGATGGAACGGTTGAGTTACATTCATACTTTCATACTTTAGGCACGTTGACACATCGCTCAGTTATCTCATCGTAGACTGAGATGTCGTTGGCACATTACTCAGATATATCGTCGTAGACTGAGATGTCGTTGGCACATTACTCAGATATTTCATCGTAGACTGAGATGTCATTTGTAATATATCAAGATTCAAGAATGTCGTCTTGATATAATGTAATGGCGACGGACCACAAGTGACGCATTTGTAAACTATCACAAAATCTTACACATAATTATACATGCATACGATATATACACACTTCACCATAGATGTACTTCACAATTAGCATGTAATCCTACCTGATTTGTATTTATTAATAATTTTATCTGCACACACAATTTAAAAATAAACTTGCACGTCACTTCTTCTCACTATTGTATTCAAGATTTATATTTACAATGGGAATCCCCGAATAAACTAATCTATTTGTATTACCCTATCAACTAACTCAGCCAATGCGGAGAGAGAGTTCAAATTAAACACTACAGATGTCTCTTTAAACAAAATATAAATGTATTTCAAACTGTTAATTGCCTACACATTGAACATTCGAAGCTTCGTATTTCTTGGTTCCAGGAATTCCAGTCAAAAAACGAAAGGCATCATAAAATTGCCCATACAAATATTATGACTAAAACTTCGTTTTAAAAAGGAACTTCAGTAAAAAAATGTATTTCGGTCATGAAACAGTTTGACTGAAATATCCTTTAGGTATGTGGACTGAACAAACTTCTAGAAATGCGTTTCAGAGTTCGTCACAAGTTTGTGGATTGGAATACCTTTTGTTTGGTGGTATTTTGACTGAAATGCCTTCTTGGACCTCTACGTTGTCTCCGGGGCCTCAGTCCATGTCGACTAAATGGCTAGCATTTCAGCTGGTATATTGTCGGTGCCAGCGGCCTTAGTGTTCTTTAACATTAGAATGGTAAATCTAAAATCCCGCTCCATTGGTGGATGAGTGTTAATAGTTTCAATGTGACCTTCCTTACACATTTTGTAACGGGTGTTCTTTTATTTTATATCATTGACCAAAATAAGACTTAACTCGAATTATATTCGAATTAAGTCTTATTGGAATCGTATAAGGTATGGCCATATTGGAATGGGTACGAAGGCCCTTTGATATCATTCCATTTTATTAGCTTCATAAAATTATTAGTTTGAAAAAATATAAATTAAAATGCTAATTAATATGTATGTACAAACAAGGGCAAATTCAAAATACCATTTTAATAAAAAGATTTGTCCGCGAAGCGGTTTATTCGATGTTGATTTGATAGTCGAAGTTCAAATCTACGAATGAATTTTCCTTTAGTCGTCGATCGTCGTAATCGGCGTTGTAAAATGTTTTCTCCCTCTCTGATGAGGAAATTGGTGTTGCCTTGCCGCTTAACATTTATTTCTCTACAGTGACAGTTTCCCTATCAGAACTTTCTAATCGTCCCGATAGGAGTTCTGACACTTGCTTCTCCATGTAGGGAAATATCTGCGACACATGATAACGTCCCAAAAGTGATTTATTCTTATTGTTTGTGGACACTTCAAAAGTATGTGACGATATCACTTTTGAGATTTGATAAGAACTGGTTCGACGTGGAGTAAAATTTTTAGTGTACTTCTTATCGGCATTGCTGCGAAGATGAGTAGCCACTAGAACCAAATCACCAATTTTCTACAATCGGTTTCGATGTCTTGAATAATCATGTTATTCCTTTTGGACATCCTGTGATTTTTCAGGTCTTTCTTGGGCGTGCATACATTTATTTTTATGGTTATTAATACTGTTTTCCAGTTACACAAAAAAAAAAAACCCGGGCGAAACTAATCGCCCCGAAAAATTTTACCGGGCGACGAATGACAGCTGCTATCGCCCCGGTTTCGCCCGGTTTTTTTTTTTTGTGTAACTGGAAAAGGTATAAGGTAGGGTACAACCTGAGATTCATAATTGGTAAGAGACCCAACAGATCTATTATTCTATTCAAAGTTCACGCCCAAACGTCAAAAAAGCTGGGGGGTCTATTATTGAATTGAATCACATCAAGTCATATTAATTTCATAACGTATCGAAGGCAAATGCTCAACCTAGTTTCGATAATTCCCCATCTACTAATATTGCTAACTGTGTCTTCAGATCGTGATTTTTTCTTTCCACCGGATTCGCCTGAGGATGGTATATTGGCGTAAGACATTGTTGAACATCCAAAAAATCGGTTGTGTATTGTAAAACTTGGCTGATGAATTGTGGCCAGTTATCTGATATGAGGCGCCTTGGAATATGCTATACCGTAAAAATATCTCATCAATCAGTTTCCGTACGCAAATATTTGCCGTGGCAGATCTAATCGGGAACAATTCTATCCAGCGAGATGCAACATCTTCGACAATCAAATATTTTTATATCCGGCTTTGCTAGTTGAAAGAGGATCAAATAAATCCACCGCAACAGTTTCGAATCGTTGTTTAATAACCGGCGTTTTTAACAATCCAGATGGTTTTAAATTTGATATTTTGTAATATTGGCACTCAATGCACACATGTGCTAACAAATTTAGCTATTGTTTTGCGCATACCTGGCCAAAAAAAACGAGATCGAATTTTAGTGATACTACTCCATAATGACCAGCTGTTGGGTCAGAATGGTATCTTCGCAGTATAAATTTGCGTTGACTAACAGGTACTACAAGTTGAGCTTCTTCACAATCCTGATCAGGAACATTTCTACATATGTATATAAAATTCCATGCAACATGATATATCTCCTTCCAGTATAATTAGCGAGTCTGGATGGTCAAGTTCTTCTAAGCATTTTATGATCTTTTCTATTTCCGGATCTTGAAGTTGTGAATTTCGTATTTCTCCAAAGTTATACTTTGGTAAATCTAATTGGCATGATAACACGGCACATTATACATCTTCAGGCATTCGAGGCCACGACAATCTATCAGCGACGACGTTGGCTTTACCAGGTGTATATGTTATTTGTAGATTGAATCCTTGGATCAGTAGAGCCCATCGGGCAGACGCCCGAATAGTGTTTTCAACGATATTAACCATTTGAGTGGCTGGTAATCTGTGCCAACTACAATATTACAGCACCGTCTAAATATCCTCTGAATTGATTTAGAGCCCACACAACGGTAAGGGCTTCACGTTCCGTTGTATTATAATTTCGCTCAGCCGGAAGTAACAACCTGCTAGCATATTCTACTGGTCGTTCTTCTTCGCCCTCCCTCGGGAGCAAAACCGTATCTACCGCATAATTGCTTGCATCCGTTTGGCAATATACTATCTGGGCTCATTGCTCTCCCTCCTAGATATTTACTGTAGAAAGTACTTCTACTGAAAAGAAGGTAGCATTGGTTCCCAAGGACGTCGAGAGGGCAGTCCCACTCCCGTATATTCCTAGCCCTGCCCCGACTTCCGATCAGTTATTGTTAGATTCTTACTTTATACTGGAGTATTTATATGCTCGTTTAAAAACCTTTTCGAGATACTCAGTCTGGTTGATTATACGTACCAATTAATAAAACGGACAATGAGCGATTTTCATCTTTCACGGTGACCGAAACCAACTCTTTACTCCTCGATCGTTTTTTATATTTTCACACCTTGTTAAATTAAGAAAATCGCTTCTCAGCCAGAAAACCTTTGCTTAAAAATCATGATGCGCATGCAACTGGTTCAGTGACTGATTCCGGGTGGCTGTTTATTTGTTAAGATTTGGCGAAACCAAATATTCCGACAAGTTCAATTCTCTTGCCAATTTTAATTTTCTTGTGAGTTGCCTCAATTTTGCTCAATTCGATGCTATACTTTCTGAACTATTCTCCAGTAGTTGCGGTCGATTTCGGGCAGTCGTTACTTCAAGCTGCCAATATAGACTATCATACATTGAGCGGTACATTGAAAAACTGGGGGAATCGATGGGATTTGCATTGTTGCGTGTAAACTCCGTGCACGGTCAACAAATTTTGAGTAAACTGCTTTGCACCATACTTAGTAACCAATGTATATAGTACAACAAACAATCAGCGGGAAAAAAATTGAATGCAACACTGTTGGGGCTATTTGGTTTTATCTATACAAAATAAAAGAATTACGCAAACCAATTTAGCACTGCTGTTTAGAATCATAAATGCTTTGTAAAATGACCAGATAAGGTAAAAAAATGTTGTATTCTTTGATAAGGTCATTCAAGTCTCGTGAAACGTTAAGGTAACAGTAAAGTGCTAAGTGATAAAATGTATAACGTGGAACTGAATAATTCACCGGATTTAACTATGGAGGAGATTACGAAGCAACAGTTTAATAACGGATTCGATTCCGATGTCCAGTTTCTTGTCGAAGGAAAGGCGCTGTGTTCCCATTCTTGGGAGCTTACGAAGCGTAGCAAAGTTTTTCGTGAACAATTCAGCGGAAAATTAGGAGATAATAAATTGATACCAATCACGGACACTACGTACGAAGTGTTTTATCAATTTTTGCGCTTTATATACACCGATGAGTGTAACATCGAGGACCTAATGATTCCCGACATGTTAAAATTAGCTGTGAGATATAAAATTGTAAAGTTAGAGAATAAAGTGTTGAATTTGTTTAGACCCTACGAAATACAGTTGAAGCTGCTTGAATTCAGTTTGGAGAATAAATATGGATTGAATTTTAATTATGACTTTGATGAGATAATTTATTTTCTGGATGAGGATATATTTTTCAACATCAAATCAATTGTTTTGGAGGAAATTTTGAAATCTAATCATATGTATAGAGGAATAACTGAAGCCTATCTCTTTAATAATCTGGTACTTTGGATGACTAAGTCATGCGAATTAAGCAGAACACCATTATCGCAACGACGATCACATTTCCACCAATTATTAGGGCTAATCCGTTTTCCATTAATGACCATCGATGAATTTAATCTTTGTCATCAAAAACATCCAGATTTATTTACAAACGATGACATTTCAACAATCTCCAGCCAAATTTTATTAAAAGAACCTTCTCGAACTACAAGATGGCCAGCACAACCTCGTATCGAATTTGTTTGTCCATGGAAGGTCCAAAAGCCCGCACCAAATCAGAAATGGGTAACAAAATTCACAGTTTCGGCAGATTTAATTATGCGCGGGGTAAGATGTGGAGCAGTACGGTGTGATTTTGAAATACAAATTTCAGAAACAAATCTGAAAACAAACACTGCTACAAAAGGTTCGAGCTTTAATTTCATTTTAAATTTAAACTCATATTGTAATGTAATCACCTTCGGGGACACATTAAAACTAAAACCAAATATAGACTACACGGTCGAAATCAAATACAGAGATGCAAAGGAACGAGTTTATTGCCGAAAACCAAATGTTAATTTGATCATCACTGGACCATCGGATTTAATCACGTTTACGGAGATGAGCGATAATTTGTTTGAAATGTTTTTAACATTGGCAACCAACTAAAACTGGATAAGTTGATCTTAAATCAAATGTCACAAAATATTTGTTTTTTGTATTTTTTATGTATCTTGATGTCCAAAAAATGTTTTCTTATCTCAATATTAAATTTTGATAAAAATTTGGTTGCGATTTCATATACAATAATATAAATTAGACTTGAGTGTTTGATAAGATAGGTTTCCTTTGGCAACAGTCATTAAATAATCGCGTGTGCTTAATTGTACACTAATTTGTTGTTCGGGCATGTAATAACAGATCTGATCAACTTTTGAATTCTTTGGTAGTCTGATATTTTAAAAATCCCTACTTAGTCAACGTAGCTTCTCTTAACTTCTTTAGCTCGCTTAGCTCATCTCGTTGCAAACGAAGTAACCCACGGGTTAGCAGAAAATAGTTAGAATATAGAAAAATATCATTGAGTGATATTAGCTGGCACAGCAAAGCGGAGACAACTCGAGCTAAGATAGATTGCATCGATCTAAGCAAAAACACTTAGTTCGCATGGTTTAGCTCAAGTGTACAACATTAAAACTCTTTATTTATAATCGAGAGCTACGCAAAAAGCTCGCATAGCTTAGCTTAGCTGAAACGTGCTACGGGCTTAAGAGTCTGTTAAACCGGGCTTTTAGCACAAGCTCTGATTTTGTTCAAATTCTCGGAATTTACAATTTCATTCCATTTAGTTGCATGCCCATTTACGCTATATTCGGGACATGTCCACAATATTTTACCTAGAATACGTCTTACGCCTACCTAGTACAGCCTTGTAGCTACAAATGAGGTTAAATTTAGGTTGATGAAATAAAAGGACAGAATTTAAGATGATTGAAACTTTGTTATTTAGAAATGTTGGCGATAATTCCGCTTTTACCACATTTGCATGAATCTAATTTTGTTTTTATCACGAGATATGCTTAAAAAAACAGAAATTGTGTGCAGCGGTACATTGTTTTATACAATTTTATTAAAGCCCACCAAATAAAACCATTAGAGCCATTTCAGTCAAGAAGTTTCAATTTGAATGTAACTGTGGTTAAAAATTCAAAACTCTGGGTTTTCCTCCGGTTCGCATTTTTAATAAGAACCAACTTGTTCTTAATATCATTGTGCTCAAATCATTTCTTAGATTAGTTTCATTAGAGTGGTCCGATGAAGCATTTAGCGTGATACATTGATCCAGCATTCAGCTGAATGTAAAATGTTGCTTAAATTAGTACCAACATAAAGTTTAGACAAAATCTCAAAATCCGGAACAATTTCAATGGGATTACAGGATTCAGAATTTTCCTAAAATTTCGGGGTTGTAAACTCTACCACTCTATATGTTAAAAATGTTATCTTTTCTTGATTTAATGTCGTTTTTTTGTTGTAATGTTATCACTTATCAGTGTCTCCCAATATAAGGGAGAGTTCGGAGTTTTCTGGGTGAATATATTCGGCGATTATGGGAAATCTATCGATAACAACATTATTCCACACTGACGCCAAAGTGTTACCAGCATGGGCGAAATTCTTCTTTTCGAGGACAATATCGACTGTTTGTAATTTGCTATCTAGACGGCTTCCATAATGATCGTGCTCCAAAATCAATCCTGATACCCCACAAGCTCAAAGGAGCCATCCTACATTCCGCACGATAAAAAGCGCTTCTGCCGGGCGCATTTGTTGCAACAAAGATTTCATCGAAATTATATTTCCGGAAGTGAAGTATTGCTGTTTTTATAACTTTGCGGTAGCGAGGGTTTTCATCTGGCCCCTATCAATTATGATAATCGCGACCGGCTTTACAGTACCATCGAACTTTGTGATATCGTTAAATTCTGGGAGCGGTTATTTTCGATCGTAGTCCAATGCATGAGAATATGCTGTGAACGAAGAATGTTTTCCCAATCAAATGGCTATATATGTTGGGCCTGAGTATAGCACGGCCTGTTTTCTTCCATACATCGCACTTGGTACCACAATTCCGGCATAAGCGGATGGAATAAGTTTATGTCTCTCTGCGACTACCCAATCATAGTCGAGTAATATGCATCAGAATCGGTGCTTGTTTGTTTGCAGCTGCTAGACCTAATACGACTCTGGCCTTGTCGTCTTGGCTCAGAAAGAAAACTTCTTTTGGCTTAAGTACCGACGCTAGTTCTTCTAACGCATTAATTGTCGCCGTGCAGAATATACCATCATAATGTTTTTTATGGCGTCATTCTCCACTCTTATGAGTTTGACTAGCACGGCTGTGATATGACGTTTACCCTCGGTGGTATTTAAGCATCTTGGTAAGAGTTTAAGATACTTTGCGCTTCTACAAATTTTATAACCAAGCGTATAGTCATTTACCCGGTTAATTAGTCTAAAGTTATGTATACTCCGAACCATGTCACACTGGTGACTATCGTGAGCAGCAGAACCGAAAAGAGCAACATCACATATTGATTGTAGCAAAGCTGGTTGATCTTTCAACCTGTGTCTACCTGGCGCAAGACGAGCTCGATCTGGCGAAACTTTCCTGACTTCTGCATTCATATCGATCACGGTGTGAATTTTTCGTTTTGAACTTTCTCTGTATATTTACTGTCGTTTTTGGTTATTCTTTTTCTTTTTTAGCTCAGCTTCCAATGCAATTTTCTCTCGTTTCAATCTAACAGTTGTGCCTCATTTTCATCCGTGTTTAAACCAGTTCTTTTTTTCGTTAACAAATCTGATATTAATGTGTTAGTATTGGACAGTTCTGTTTGTTGTTGACAGTATCAGGTAATTAAGGCAAGATTTTCTAAATTGCTTCCGCTGGTAATGAAGATGAAGCGAATAAACTGGGCGCTGAACTCACTGTCGATGGGGGTGTACAAGCCTTGCTCCAGTATAACAGAAGCGAGCTCTTTTGACGCATCGCTTTAGTTTTAAGAGCAGCAACACGATCATTGATATTTTTGTCGAGTTATGGGTTACATTTTATTTTATTTGATTCCACTGTTCATTTTCTTCGACTTGGTATTGCCTTTTGCTTTTGGAACTGTTTGCACTAAAAAAAGCATCATACAATGCCTTGTATAAACCGCTATTTGATTTAGATTGGTTCATAATCCTAAAAATCATAAAACTTTGTTAATATTTGAATTAAACAAAAATGAAAGGTAGATTTGCCACTTTGTATAGCATAACCCAAAAAACGAAAAACACGCCCAATGATGATGAAATATTCTTGCTTCAGAATCCCAGCTTCATCGCTTTATTCTTAAACAGCAGTTGGTAAGTTTTCAGTGATTGAAAAATCAATTTGATACGTTTCCAGAATTTTTTTTATTACAACTAACTTAAATGCTAACAAAACTTTAATTTTTTAGACCTTATTTTTTTATTATTTTTAACGTTATAAATTTAAAAGAAAATATTTAATAATTTTGTAAATTAACTAAACGATTTAAACACTTTAATATATTTTAACGAAATTTATATTTAGAATCGAATGGAAGACGGTTAGCAAAATATGGTTATCACGGTGATTTTTGTTTCCTGGGGTGAGATGTTGTAACTGTTGTTTTTTAGATATACATATATTCTCAGGTATTAATAATATATAATCAATAGTATTCAATTATATTCATTTTTATTTTCAACAAACAAACAAGAGAGCGTATTACAGAATAACAAATTTCCGCAGCCTACCAAATACCTATTTATTAGTATGTAGTGTTCTCTTTCCAACAGTAACCATCACGTTTTTCGCTTCGATGCATTTTCGATAGAATAATTGTACTCCTTTGTTAAAAATATAAATCGCATCGAAGTGAGAAACGCGATGGTTATAGCTTTGCCACATGACAGAAATATCGACGACGATCTAACAACGAATATCCTATTTTCAATTAAATAAAAACATAATCTTGATGAAAATTGATGAAATCATCTACCAAATTTGTCCTATTAGTATTTACAATTAAAATATCATACAATATATTAAGTTTTAATTAAAAATAACAAATTCTAAATTTGAAAGAATTTATCGGCGATATTTTAATAAATGGTATAATAAAATTCGTGACCCAACTCTTCCAAAACTAAACACGATTTCCGCATTCATTCTAAAATTTCGACGATTTTTTTTTTCGTTCTGATTTAACCTCATTTCGTTGGGCTAGGTTTTCAAAAGTATTGAATAATATTATTAATATAAATAATTCCTTTTGAACGCACCATGATTTTTAATTTTCAGACTACTTATCAAATTAGAAACTGAAAAACGCTAAAGCATGTCATTTTGTTTGTGTGACGTCAATTTTTATCGACGATATATCATTTCTCATTGTGGCGTATTTTTGTATAAACGAACGATATCGTTCGTTTTAATATCTCCATGTGGCATCGCTATAACAAGTTACAACATCTCACCCCGCTTTCATTTTCATGTGTTCGTTTTTCGATGTTTCGTTCTATTGCTCGTTTGGTTCTATTTCGTTTCGAATATTGAATGTTACATGAGGTAACGACTATCTAGCTGAATAAATTTTATAAAAAATATATTTTTCAGTTAAATTAAAATTCGTTACATAACACAAGCTTAAACCCCACCGCTCCCCCTCATAACACTTTGTAATAAAATCTAAGACCCCTTTCGCTCTTTAGTGCGTTATACATAATAAATGGATATTCCCTAATCATTTTTGTATGTATATACGATGTTTATGATATTCAGTTTTCAATAGTGGATTGTAACAAATGTGTGTCATCATTCGTAACTTATTACCTATCCACATTTGGTGGGAAACCCTTGTGAAAATTTCAATTTAATAGTCAGACCGGAATTTGGGTTTCTATAGCTGATTTACATTCAACGACTTTTGACGTCCGCAAAAAAGTTGAAACACAACATATGAAAAACAGCAAAGACAAAAAGAGAAAAAATAATCATCTGCTTAAAAAAGTCAATTGAAACCCGAGAAACAAACCCAAAAGCCGTCATCTGCTTTTTTTGCAGATGTCGAGTTTCATCTTTTTTCTGTAAAATCGTCAATGCGTGAATAAATAACTATAATAAGGCTACATAAACAAGAAAACCAATCAATTGTATTAGTTTATGACATTTTTTGTTTAAATTTATTTTTTAATGTGTAAAAAAAACGAATTTTTGATTTGACATCTGCATCTGCAAAAATCTTTGAATGTAAATCAGTCTTTATTCTAATCATTCCGTTATACAATTATTTCGTTTCAATTTCTATCAGTCTTTAAACCCCTAAGCCGCTTTATTCATTGTGCATCACAGCATGTTCTGCTGCGTTTCGCCTAAGGGGCATAGGGATGTGGAACATTCTTGGATCAGTCGTGGGCCATAGAACAATTTTAAATGATTACGCATCATTAGTACCAGAAATTGATGTGGTTGACACCTGCTTAATACTTAAGCAACCGCTGTTTTGTTGCGCTTCCAACAATATTGTGGTCCACCCTAAGTTGGGCTTGTTCGATGTTTTGGGATTCCCACACTCATAATGTACTCACCTTCACTTTCATAATGCAAGAATTTTGAGACATTTTGAAATAAAGTTACACATCTAATGTTGTCTTGCGCTATCTCTCTCAAACGCTTATTTGGCTCATTTTACGATACCCTTCTCTTGATGTCCTCATGTTCACTTTTCAATTCTTATAATGGTTGAATTTTACCCAAATTTTGGTTTCCTTTATCCCGGTTCACAAGTTTCCACATTGATTTAGTGGCATCATCAAGCGTGATCTATCGACACCTCAAGCGTCAGTAACGATGTAGATCTCACGGAGTTTCTCACTTAAAATAACCGCCATATATTTTTAACTACGCGTTCTCTTGTGCTCCCTCTCTCATATCTTGTGCTCAGATTAGTGGTTTTGTTTTTGTTTGATTTGTGTTTTGATGCTGTTTCTCATAATTTACTATTCTCCAATATTGGATTCTCTGAAAACATGGATTTTGAGGAATTTCGAAATATCGTTATACATTGATCGCTCTCTCTCTCTCTCTCTTTATCTCTATCCATCTATGCCGCATCTTTTACTTCACAGCAACGGTTGCAGGCTTATCTTATTCGCCTTGAGATGCCGTTTATCTTGAAGTGCTCACCTCTATTTTTACTTTATCTGAACTGGGATTGAAATAAAATGTTAAAAGTTCACAATTTTTTGCCTCTACTGTTAACATTTGTGTGTTTCCCCTTACCTTATTTTTACATTCATTTGGTCGACCTTAGCACACTCAACTGCTAGACATTTCCATATTGGTTGAGGTCTCACCGAGTTATTAATTTAAAAAGGACCGCAGAAGCGCAGAATTAAGGCATTATTTCTACCACGCAGAAGGTAGAAGAGTGCCGTCACGATTTTTTTATGCAATTCTGGGATAAGATCCTACAATTTACAAATGCACCAACAAGAATAACGTACGGCACATAGTTTTTATTTTTTTTAAATATTTTTATTTCCTGTGACACATAATTTCGGCACATGCCTTTAGCTAAAATAAATCTAAAATAAAAACCAATGAAATAAACAAACATAGCGTATGCACCTCACTGGTCGACCAATCACTGAAAAAATCGATGAAATCTTACAAAAAATCGAAGAAGCCCGACACATAAGCAGCCATGACATTGCTAAGGAATTAAATATCGATCATAAAACAGTTTTAAATCATTTACGTAAAGGCCGGTATTCACGTTCAATTAAATTGCGCAATAAAATTGTGTGACGTCATTATATTGCACAATATACTCAATTTTTATTCAAATTTTTTGGATTTTATTGTGCAATAGTGGGCGTAACACAATTATATTGCGCAATTTAATTGTACGTGAATACCGGCCTTAAGGCTGCACACACAAAGAAGCTCAATGTTTGGTTGCCGCAGGAATTGTCGATGAAAAATTTGATTGACCGAAATTCCATTAGACCCATTTAGGAAGCAAATCATTACTGGCGATCCATCACAAACGACTTTAAAGCCAGGATTGATGCTCCATAAGGTTACGCTATGCGTATGGAATGGTCACAGAATAATAAACAACCAATAACAATAAAAAGAGACATTGCTGAACGAAGAAATGTTTGCTCTTACCTTATATTTTACATGTTAATTTTGAATTTTCAGCCACTGAACGATAACTTAACACAAAATCTTACCTTCGCCAAACCAAGGTCAAAAAACTGAGTCCACGTTTCTCTATAAAAAAAATCGCGTTGTCGCTTGGGTATTCTGTGGTATGGTAGATTAGAAGAAAATCTTACATTATGAGGTTTCAGAACCTGGTCAAACGATTGATTCTAATCTCTACTATCAGCATTTAACCAGATTGCAGCAAACAATTCAAAAAACCGGCCAGAATTGATCAATAGAAAGCTTGTTGTCTTTCATCATGACAACGCCATCCCAACCACACACATTTTTGATGATCCGGCATTAATTGGAAAGAGCTTGGCTGAGAAGTTTTATTACATTCACCGTATAGTCCGGATGTTGCATCCTCTAACTATCGTTTGTTTCGATCCCTGCAAAACTCCCTTGATGCTCTAAAGTTGGCTTCAAAAAAATACTGTGAAAATCACTTTGCCAAGATTTTCGCCGATAAACCCCAAAGTTCTATACCGATGAAAATATGAAACTTCGGAAAAATGGCAAAAGCACACAGATGATAATGACCAATATGTCCTTAAATAAAACTCATTTTGAATAAAATAAAAATTTAATCAAAAAATGACAAAAAACTCTCAATACTTTTCCCCAAACTATTTTTGAAAAACTTTCATAAAATCCGAAGAAGTAACTTAACCCTCCTGAACGTCTTGTACAATATATTGTACATAAACGTTCATCGCTTCGACAAACCGTTATTTTTAATTTTTGTCTCAATTCTCTTGTGCGTTCATGCTCTTATGTATTTATGTTCATATTACAGTTCTAAGAGCAATGCTGTATGTTAGCAGTGCATAGTATTTTTATGAGTATGGTCAAAAATTCAGCCGATGTGCAGCTTAAGCTGCACAAAAAAATCGAAAATCGAACGGCAGCCTGACTGCAAGTTGGTAAGACATTCGTCATTTAACTAGGTACTTTTTTGACCGATTTGTTGTATAAACTGCGCAGCGGCTGAATTCTTGACCGCACGGTATTTTTTGAAGTAAGTTAATCTTAAATGGCGTTCGAAAGGGTTAAAGCAGCCATTTTTATTTTAAATTTGGAAGATAATACTTTCACCTAAAACCTATGATAAGTTTTACCATCGAACACGACAGAACAACACAACTTTTTGATAATAACATATCGTATATTAAAGATTGACAAGAGATAAAAATCGACTACATACAATTACTGGTTTTTTTGTTATTTGATACTTTCAAAATTAGTACATTACAATTTATTTTCATGTTTTAATTAATTTCATAAGTAGATTTCATTTTGTCCGATAAGAATTGGTTATGCTTTAGATTTTCTGTATTACTTTTAAAAATCGCTTTGTTTACCAATTCCGTAATAATGTTGATGCTACTAGAACAAACGTAGCATTGTGACTAATATTCTAAAGCAGGTAGAAGGGAATCTAATCTTCTACGAGTGATTCCTGAACGTTATACATGCACTTTAGCCAACCCAATGGAAAACACAGCCCATCTAGAAACTGTTTTTTGGACTTTTGGCCAACTTTTTCGATTAGACCGCAATGTTCGGCGTTTGTATTTCTCCTGTTTTCAAGATACCTTCACTTCAAAATTTCGTTGAATGAAATTAATTTTTATAATAATGTGTAATTTAAGATTACTATTCTGTCTAACAGAAATTCGTTTAAAAAATAAATTTAAACAAAAATGTTTAAAACGTTTTTGATTGGTTTTCATGTAAAACAATGTAAGAACTATTACATATGCTTATTTTATGCGCATGTACAGAAAAATATGACACTTGAGACTTGACACTGGTCCTTTTGAAAAGACAAATTATACAGTCGATTTGAGAGTTTGTTCTATGTTTATTCTCTAATGATTTTTTATGTATCTCGATTGTTTCGCAGAACTGCACATGCAGATGTCGAGTAACATTTTTGTTCAGAGATGTGAGAGAATTATTGGGTTAATAATTTATTTCAAGGCAGACAATAAGAATTAATCCTAATAATACTACGTAAATAGTTTTCTTTTTAAATTAATTTTATTCTAAAATGTCATGTTAAATAATTAAAAACAAAATGGTTTTAAATAAGTTAAATTTATTTTAAGCACTACACTACTCTAAAGGTTTTCTTCTTTGGTTTAAAAGTCAGGTTAGAATCAAAATCACACTCTGATTAATTAAGATTAATTGAGGAGTAAATGTGCAAATACCGATAAATACCTTTGGCTTAAGTTAAGAACCGATTCTTACTAATTTTAGAAACTTTTTTTTTTTGGTCTGGCGCATTTGACTCAGGAAATAACCAACCGGCAAACCGGTTTATCTCGGTTTTTGCACGTTTGCTTCTTAATTATTAATTATAATAATTTATAAAATTAAATTAATTATTTTTAGCTACATACAAAAAAATACTGATGAAAAAGTTTTTCGTTAATAAAAATTTGTCAACATATTTTAAACCAATTTAAGATATTACATAATACATAATTTAAACGATTTTTCAATAATTTATTTTCCAATTTAGAATATTCAATCACGATGGCGTGCCAATTGTAGCTCTATCAATATTATTATTTGATGGTTTACATCCAAATAACGATCGTAATCTATAAATTAATAAAAGAAAATGGGATAATTCTTAATTAAAAGATATTTTTTTGTTTTTGTTAAATTGTGAAATACATTTTACAAATAAATTAGTCTAATATTTATAGAATAAGGTTAATCTTGTGTTAAAGCATGTAAAAGCGAAAAGTACGATATGTTGCGCATTTATTACAGCACCTATTTTGTACATTGTCGACCGTATGGGTAGCTAACGAGAAATAAGAAAGGAACGATCGTATCAAAAGTATGTGTTAACTCGTTATGTTTATTTTTTCGTAGCCTCGAAATCGAACTTCAGTTTGATTAACTGACCATGATTTGGTATTATTCAACTTACTGTATTCAATTTAGATTGTTTAAATTTATAATAAAAACAACTTATTTATTTTTAAATGTAATTTAATGAAAAAAACTTTTTCTTATAGTAACAATGATTTTTAATAATTCTTTAGAAAATCGATTTCGGATAGCTCGTTTGTCAGTTCTCTTTTAACAACTTTAGTTAGATATAGTTAGTTGTTAAAAAAGAAGGAGCTATCGGAAATCGATTTGCTAAAGAATTATTAAAAACCATTGTTCTACAAGGAAACATTTTTCAATTAAATTACATTTAAAAATAACCAAGATGTATGAACAATAAATTAAATTTTACATTTCTTTGAAATTTACGAGTATTTCATCTATCAGTCTCCAGGTCGAACAGAATTTACGTTCGAAATATTAGTCTGAATTCAACACTCTATTTCAGAATCTTGTAGAATTCTGTGGTTTTTTTAGAAACTAGTTAAATGAATTTTTGTCGATTTTAAGTTTTGAATGAAAATAACTCAACATGTCTAAAGTTTCAAAAATAAATTTCAGTTTTCCAATATCTCCATTTCTCCGGCAAATCTTAATAAAAATGAGTAGTAATTACAACTAAAAGCTACTACGACTTTTTATTTCAAATGTGTTTTCTGAAAAATTTACGTTTTGCACTTAACTAGTTTCTAAAAAAAAAACACAGAATTATTCCAATTACAGTATTTCCCACGATTAGCGTTTGCTACAAATTTTAGAATTTCCTCTATTTAAGAGTGTGAAACTCCTTTATCAGATTTATTTAATTTCAAATTTGTGAAATTATTTTTAACAAATTTTAAATCATATTCACTTGGGATTCTAACTGTAGTTCTTGAATGAAATTTTCATAATGCTCTGGAATGCCGCAATATGGTTCCAGTCATTTTCGAAGAAATAGTCTGTTTGTATTCTTTCTTTTTACGATGTGTATAACTTGTTGACCTGGATGCTCCCCAAATTAGAAGGAAACAAATGATTATTACTGCTGTAAGAGCGAAACCAGTTCACTTCTTTGCCAGAAATATGGAATTTGAATATATGGAGACTCCCGTCCAGAAATTAGAAATTGGAAATTAAATATTTATTAAAATTCAATTTAAATTTAAGTGGAAATGTTTAGTATTGAAAAAAATTAAACAGGACTATTGAATTTGTTAAAATTCCGAGAATTGATATTTAGGCTGCTGTCGAATTCTCGGGTAAATTATTTATTGCGGTAAATTTACATTTTTAATGTTCGTTTTCTATTAAATTACGCATTTTTTCCTATTTTTTACTCGTTCAATTCTTATAACAATAAAGAATAAAGTATCTAAACGTAAAAGATTTACCTTTTTTTATTTCCCTTACTCTCCAGCAAAAAAAAGTAAATGCATTTACCGAATTTTGCGGATTTACTCGAGAATTCGACCGCAGCCTTAATAGTAGATTTTAGTAAGATTTATGGAATGGATTAGTGGTTAAAATTAATCTATAAATTATAATAAATTCTTAAACCATTTTGCGCACTCGAATATCAGATATGTATGTAGTACAGCAGTAAAAAAATTATTTAAATTATTTTAATCAAAAATCAAATATATTTCTTCATGTACAATCAATTACACCTTCATAATATTCATGTAATAATAGATTTAAATAAAAAAGCTCAACACAATTTATTTTCATTATTATTACTGTGAATTATGTCACATATCATTATCGAAATATTTAAAACTAAAAATTTAATGTTTGTTCTTTTTCTTAATATATGTATGTAAATAAATTATAAATAATAATCATAAAATAATATCAAATAAATTGAACACAAATTAAAATAAAAAAAAAATTCGTCTATAAAATAAAAATATATGTATAAAAGACTAGCAGAACATAATGCGTCATCGCTTAATAATTTATGTATAAAAGTTTCATCACTCGAAAATAATATTTATTGAATTTTTTTTAAATTAATTTTATTGATATGTAATTTTCAATTACGTGCTCATTGTAGTTAGTCTTAAGATATAGAGTAAATAAGTAGTTTGTTCAGCCTTAAATCTCTAGAAATCATATTTAAATTGGCAATTCATGTAATAAAAAAATTAAAAAAAAAAAAAACTAAAATTCTAAATAATAAATTATAAAATAATTAGATTATTCGCACACATACACACATAAAACACAATAACGGAACGATTTTTTAATTTAATTTAATTTATAAATGAAATTGAATTTGTGAACATAACATAATTTTCAACTAACCGAGCAAACAGTTCCCGTCTTACAGTTGCCGTAAATTTAATCAATATGACAAATGTTGTGGCAACACCAAATATTATATTATACAAGAATACAACTAAAAAATTACCGAGCCACTCGATTTTACCAAAATCACCGAGTAAATTAAAATTTGTAATTCCTGCAATGAAAAAAAAAGAAAGGAAAAACATGTTAGTAATTTAAATTTAATTAATTAAGTAGTAAAGTAGATTTAGACTTAAATATTCTACAATACGGCTACTTTGACCCGTATCATAACAACAATAAACTGGGACTTCTCAATCAACAAAATTTCCATCTATAATCTCGATGCTTGCTTGTTAAAATAAATCCCGTTTTAATATCGCTTAGTTGAAGAAAATGAAAAATGGATTGAACAAAAATGTTCATTATAGATCATGACATGATGCCCAAACACGAGAGACGAAATTTATGTGATGGTAATGAAAGAATGTTCAAACCTAATTATCCATTACTAATAATTTCCGGATGTTATAGTGTTAGTCGTTTATTCGTACCTTCTTAACTGTAAGTTAAGCCGGTACATACATTTTAGGCTGTGAGATGATATTAGCAAACAAAAATATCCCGTTGGCGATATCAGGGCCCTTAAAATAAATTATTAGAAATGTTCGGTAAAAACGACTTTGCTGTAATCGGCCTGAGACTTTGTCATTTTTATAAAAATAACCAAAACAAAAAAAAATGACTATCCTCTTCAGTGATTTTGGCAGCTTTGAAAAAGTCCGAAGATATTTAATGATATCTGGGTAATACGCTGGGTAATGATTGCCGTCTCTCTACCAAAAATATTGTGTTCGCAATAAACATATCAGTAAAAAAGTGATACTTTGTTTCACGAGAAATTGCGTTTGCATGCGAGGCGAAGCATAGCATAATTGCGAGTCAAACAAGGTCACTTTTAATCCGAATAACACATACTAAAATTATAACAAATACATAGTATATATACATACTACTTTTTCAGCAACGAAGCACATTTATTGCGTACCCTAATTAGAAGTACATATTATTTGCATTTAAAATTTCAAGATAGAAAATTTTATTGATATATTTTGTGTAGACTTATCAAGCTATGACGCGTCAATTACTTTTAATACTGAAAACAGTATTAAAAATACTTTTAAGGCTAGGATTATCTTCTCTCTATAATCTTAATAAAGAAAACCAACTTAATTACCCAAGATATTAATAGAAGCTACTTTTAAGATGCTTTAAGAAGAAAAAGTCAATTGGCTTTATTTCTTTTTCAAAATGGTAATAAAATCCATTACCATTATTTTCATTTCTATTTGGATTTTCGATCTAATTCAGTTAGACAGAAAATAAAGCCAATTTTATAAAAAAAATTGATTCCATAAAGAAAATGGAAATAGTTAATCGGCCTTATTTCCATTTACTAGCGAAATAAAATCAATTGACTTTATACTTACATACATAATAGCATAAAGAAACAAATACAAATAATACCAAATACAAATAATAATATATTTTTTCGATGATAATAGTAAATCGTCCCGTATTTATGTTTCAAATTAACGGCTGCTATTGACCCCGCGCCTTTTAAAAGATGAGAGGAAATTGTGGAAAAGGAAGATTTAATATTAAATTATTCTGGAAAAGCGATGTTTGCGACCGCAGTCCACACCCCTCTAATGACATTGAAAATATTATTACATCTAAAAAACTTGCTGCTTTTAACATTTGTGGTACTATGGTACTATCAGAAGAAGCGATAAGAGCGAAAAAAAAATCATTGATCTATATCTGCAAGGTTGACGAAGCAATTATTATAAACATTTCCATTCTAATTTTTTAAATTAAAACTTCATTTTCCAGAATATTTTATAAAATTAAATCTATTGATTTTATTTCCGTTGATTTTATTAAATGGCGCCCTTCGCAAATACTGCCCGTTGTTTGGTGTATGCTTGCCTCTACCAAACTAATTATTTATTGTAAAATCGTTTATCCAAGAGATTCAAGCGATTCTAAAGCTTTTTCTTTTTTGTCTATAAGCGTATATAAATAGTTGTACATATTGCTCTCACCAAAAATAAAAAAATTACAACAACAATCGTACTAGATAGACCAAAAAATAGTTTAGCTAACCCAAAAAAAAATTAGTGGTTAAACAAATCTTAACCAAATTGTTAATTTTAATGCCTGCCAAAAAATATACCTAACTCATTTTGGTTAAAAGCAATACACTTTTTGTTGACCAAAATTTAATTCGAATTATTTTGGGTTTATTTTTTTCCCAACAAAATAGCCAATTTGATTTAATTGGCAAAAGCCAACCTTTCGAAATAAAACATAAATTTAACATGTATTATGACGGGATACCATCATATTCCCGAACGGAAAAATCCCCAAAAAAAATACCGAAAAATACAAAGTAAACTGCCCCATCGAAAGGGAAGACCTCAATAAATTTTTGATAACTAAAATATGAAAACAAAAGGAATCTACATAATTTCACGTCATCCTTGCGCGGAAAGGACCAATGTTAAGCGGCTTTGAGGAGTTTTTTATTTTAGTATGTGAAATACAAACGTAAATATTTTTACAGATGTTAATATTTTTGAAATTTTTCTGACGTTTTTCTGTCATCCTTGCGCAAAGGGTTCAATGCTAAGCGGCTTTGGGGAGTTCTCTATTTTAGTATGTGAATTATTATTAAAAAATAGAAATTTTTAAAAAATGATTCAATCACTATGAATATTAGAATTTCAAAAAATCGTCAGGTCGAGGGTTTGGGGCGGTAGCCCAACTTTCCAGGTGTGTACATGCTCTAATTCTGGTGAAAAAATGTACACCACGAAGTTAGAATTGTTTACTATTTTTCATATTGAATTTTTTTTTTATTGGTAACCTGATCAACTTTTTTGTTCTAGTTGGAAATAATTCAACTCATACAGCTAGCTTCGTGGTGTACATTTTTCACCAGAATTGGAGCATGTACACACCTTCCAAGGTATAAAACGAATTAAAATAATATTTTTTTTTTTTAATTAGTTATATTTAAAAAATTTATGACAACTTATGTACAAGATTTATATAATCCCAAACAAAACTTGGAATTATTTAATCCCTCTCAGGGATTATTTAGTGCAATTGTTGTTGTAAATATCTCAAGTAAATAAGCTAAATATGTATAGTCTTTTAGATTATATTTTTTGATTGGTTGATTGATTGATACGGATGTACGACCAAGCCTAAGCAAGATTCTCGGATACGCCGGGATTTACCACCTTACATATAACACAACCGAAGGATAGGAAAGGAATGTTAGCATTATAGACTTGACCCAGTTTCAGCCACCTATGCAGTTGATAGTTAGTAAATTTTGTTCGTTTTTTTGTTTTGTTTTGACAAGTTGTAAGTCACAAGACAACACAATCTCCTAATCAGCGTTCCCCATTAGTGCCGCAGCTTTTTTCTGAAAAGCTGTAAGAAATTTCTACACTATTATTTCCATCGGCGGTTGAGAGGGGGAAGGGGGGGGGCGAGATTTCGTTCCAATATCATGTTCCCATGCGGCAGTCACCCAAATTTCTACTAACTGTAGCACGCGTTGCTTGACGTAGTTGTTGAAGTTATTGCGTCTCTGCTGACTCTCCTACTCGCCATGTATAGTCTTTTAGATTATATCGACCGAAATTCGATGCCAAGTTTAGAATAAGGTTTGAAATTCAGGTTGTAATTTTGTTTTGGGTTGAGAACACCACTGTGAGATTTCCAAAAAAATCGATTTTTTTTTTGCCTTTAAAAAATCCTTTAGACCCTCAAAAATATGATACAAATTCGTTTATAGCTAAAAAAATTTTTTTTTAGAAGGCATTTTCCTGAGAGCTCTTATTGAGAAGTTATTGATACCAAAAACTTAAACTCGTTTTTCTCGAAACCGTGTTTTGGAAATCTGCACGCAGCAGAACTCAATCAATTTTTGTTCAATCGACTTGAAATTTTAACTGTAGCTTCTTAAATAGATTTAAAATACAAGTATAGTCCTATTCAGATCTTAAAAAATTTTTTTTTTAATTGTACTGCGCAGCTTCCAGTGATGTAGAAAAAAAATTTATAAAAATGTTGATAAGTCGCATTTATCTTAGATAGTAAACCTAAATAAAATAATAAATAATCATTCAAATGTATTATATTTCAGTTTTAATACACAAAACATTCAAAATGTTTATGATTTTATGTTATTACAATCAAATTTCATGTGAAAATTAATAGGTGTAAAAAAATATTGCACGCCTATGGAAACAACGTCAACATTTAATTTTCGGACGGACTAAGGAAAATAAATAACTAAATGCCAGTCATATCGATCAAAACCACAATAACGTAAAAAAATTGTTAAATTGCATTAATACTTCGATTATCGATTTCAAACGATTCTTTTAAAATAAAATTATAAAAACATTTTGTGATTCAAAACGTTATAACATATAAATAATAAAATAAAATGATATAAATAAAAACCTAACCTAAAAACTGAAGTACAAATACAACATAAAAATGTAAACAATTAAGCCGAAATAGTACATCACTGTGTATCCGCCATTTTTTTTCTGCGCGAGAACTGTCAGAATTCCAGCGAGATTTGAATACTACTATACATCACTGTGTATCCGCCATGTTTTTTCTGCGCGAGAACTGTCAGAATTCCAGCGAGATTTGAATACTACTATACCTGAGTTTTTTTTTATTCATTAAAAACTAAAAAAGATATACAACTTTTTATACGAAAATTATAGTCGAAAAATGAAACTTTTTCTTCAAACTTGTCTCAATTTTTTATTTTTTCGAATTTTTAAATTTCCTCAGGTACTTCGATGCTAAGGAATAGGTACGAAAGGCCGAATGTCGAAAGGCCGAATGTCGAAAGGCCGAACGCCGAAAGGCCGAATGTCGAACGGCCGAATGTGTCGAAAGGCCGAATGTGTCGAAAGGCCGAATGTCGAAAGGCCGAATGGGTCGGAAAGCCGAATGTCGAAAGGCCGAATGTGTCGAAAGGCCGAATGTCGAAAGGCCGAATGTGTCGAAAGGCCGAATGTGTCGAAAGGCCGAATGTCGAAAGGCCGAATGTCGAAAGGCCGAATGTGTCGAAAGGCCGAATGTGTCGAAAGGCCGAATGTGTCGAAAGGCCGAATGTGTCGAAAGGCCGTTTATGTTGAAATTTATTTTAATTTTTCATCTTTTAGAGACTACTCACACCAAACGCGAGTAGCGAATTGCGAGTAACCATTTTTCAGAAAATTTTGACATAAAATACACATAAACACAATGGATTTCTCGATTTATAATATAATTACGATTACTTTGTTCAAAATAAACTAAATTGAGCCCTAAAAATTCTTTAAAATAAGAAAAATTACTAAATTCGTACAAAGATGAAATATTCGCGCATTCGCTAAAAAATAAAATTATGTTCCACTCGCGTTCTACATAATTTTTATTCGTACGAGAATTGACATTCGTACGAGTATTTTTTTATAAATCATTTCAAATACGATCAAAATGATTTTTAAAGATTAAAATAATATTATTTATATCGAATTATGTATTATAAACTTTGTTAAAACGAATAATATAAAAAAAACATGTTTTGGAAAAAATTACCGTATTATTAGAAATATTTGATCATGGATGGTATTGATTTTGACATATAAATTCGCTCGCGTTTAGAGACTACTCACACCAAACACGAACTGCGAGTTGCGAATAAATTCCAAACACGAATTCGCAAATTTGATTCACACTAAACTCGAGCGAATTTATATGTCAAAATCAATACCATCCATGATCAAATATTTCTAATAATACGGTAATTTTTTCCGAAACCGGTTTTTTTAATATTATTCGTTTTAAAAAAGTATAATACATAATTCGATATAAATAATATTATTTTAATCTTTAAAAATCATTTTGATCGTATTTGAAATGATTTATAAAAAAATTCGGCCTTTCGACATTCGGCCTTTCGACACATTCGGCCTTTCGACACATTCGGCCTTTCGACATTCGGCCTTTCGACACATTCGGCCTTTCGACATTCGGCCTTTCGACACATTCGGCCTTTCGACACATTGGGGCTTTTCGACATTCGGCCTTTCGACACATTCGGCCTTTCGACATTCGGCCTTCCGACCCATTCGGCCTTTCGGCGTTCGGCCTTTCGACATTCGGCCTTCCGACATTCGGCCTTTCAATATCGAACCGATGCTAAAACTAATATATTTCATGAAAATATTTTCATGTTTATATTTTTAGATTGATTCATAATATTTTTTTTTGTATTTTTTTAGGTTTTCACATTCCGGTCTCCATCGGAATACATTACGCAATACTTATGGTGACAACTTGAAGGATGGTGACAGTTTGTGTGTAAACTTTGGATTTCTAAATGCTCGCAGTTTATTTTGCCATATAGATAAAATTCGAATTTTTATTAGTTTTAATAACATTGATGTTTTGTGTGTGTGGCGGAAACTTGGCTTACTTGTAGGATCAATGATAAGTCTGTTGCCATAAATGGCTATAATATTCTACACTGAGAAAATTATAATACTTCAAAGTTAAAGATTGGGTACTTTTAAAATAAAGAACTGTGTTTTTCTTAAAAATGAATGTAAAATTCATTAAATTCATTGATTTATTCTTAAATTTAAAGTACAATGAAACTTTAAAATAAATGTTTAAAAATCTTTATTTTTAATGACTTAATAACAGTATACAAAATAAATTGTCCATTTCTCTTTATTTGATATTTTTGTTATATTTTTTTGCTACGGTTAGTACAAATTTAGGTAACCGCTTGGGAACATATGATATTGATGATGGAACGAAATCTCGCCCCTCCGGTATTGGAAAAATAGTGGGGACACAAATAATTAATTAAATTAAAGCTTTTCAGATCTTGTAGTTACAACTGGAGAGGGAGAGGGTGGTAGGTAGTAAAGGGGAAAACTAATGCGAATATTTGTTTACTTTAAATTTAAAGTTTTAGTTTCTTAAGTTTAAATTTATTTTCTTTGAAATTGAATAATTTTCAAAACTTAAAACCAAAGATTTTAAATCCTTAAAAATAAAACCTAAATTCCTTTGCGCAAAAAATATAGGGAAAATATCTTAGTTTTAATTGGTAAATTCTTAAATTTAAAGGATTATTTTTCTGGGTGTACGGTACGACAGAATACACAAAAATGGTGGTGGGGTCTGTGTATACTACAGGAAATGTTATAAATTCAAGAGAGTTCATTCAGGTACATATGGTAAAACTGAAGTTATAATGGCTGAAATGAAACTTCCGTCCATGACAATTTTAATAGTAGTATGTTACAATCCCCCGCCTGCTATACAAACTAACATGGATGCTTTCCAGAAAATGCTAACCTCTTTTATATCACGATATAGTCATTTCGTAATAGGCGGTGACTTCAATTTTAATATCCTTGACAGGTCGCACAAATTTCATGATTTTTTAAAAGCAAATAGCCTTTTCTCAGTTCCATTTTTACCAACTCGTGGCCCATCATGGCTAGATCAGTTTATTGTTCCTATACCGGATCAGGCTAAAATTTTGGGGTTCAAACAGTACTCTATGCCACATATATCTGATCATGATTTTCTACTTATCTCTCCTATAAAGTAAAATCCAAACGTGTCAAAATTCGGAACAAGCTAATATACGACTATAATAACATAGATAATGATGCAATCTCTTATTGCCTTATGGGTGCTGATTGGGGTCAAATATATTCGACCGATAACATTAATTCTATGTTTCACTTATTTTATGAGTGCTTATACTCTATTCATGACAACTGTGTCCCGGTGAAACGAACACTGGATGGCCAATCTGCAGCTCCTTGGTTCAATTTTAAAATTGCTAATAGAATGTTACTTCGGGATCAGGCCTTTTCTAAATTTCAGAAAATTTCCGATATTAAATACCGCAAAATATACCAGAACGAACGAAATTGTGTTACTGATTTGATTAGAGTCGCTAAACAAAATTATTACTTTGGCAACCATAAGCTATCTATGGCAAGAATTTGGGGAAATATTAATTCGATTGGTATAGGCAAAAGTAGGTCTGATGTTTCAATTAACATTGACCCTGCTGTAGTAAATTCCTATTTTTGCAGCATACCCAACAAGTCTGTTGTCATTCCTCTTCCGGATTTTAATGGTACAAGTAGTGTCACCGCTGATTTGTTTTCAGTTACCAGTGTAATGGAACTATGGAACTAGATATTCTAAAAAGTATTTATAGCATAAAATCTAACGCAGCTGGTCATGATGCAATTAATTTAAAATTTTTAAAGAAGATATTATCTTTTGTTTTATCACCATTAACTTATTTAATTAATAATTGTATCATGCGGTCTGAATTTCCTGATATATGGAAAACAAATTTAGTAATTCCGAGACCAATCAGTATGGTTTCGATATTATCCAAAGTTTTCGAGATTCTCATGCGTGATCAAATCAATAATCATATAAAAAAATATAAATATTTAACACAGTTCCAATCGGGTTTCCGTAACAATCATAGTACAAGCACCGTTCTTCTTCAAGTTATTGATGATATTGCATATCATCTCGATCGAAGTAATTCTTTTGTTGTATTAGTATTGCTTGATTTTTCCACAGCTTTCGACGGTTTAAATCATATGTTACTGTTACAAAAGTTGATGCTTTTTTTTAACTTTGATAAAACTGCGCTAAAACTTTTGTATAGTTATTTATCGAACAGATATCAAAAAGTCATAATAAAAGATCAGTAAGTTGTCGGCTCCGCAACTTATTCCTTCTGGGGTTTTCCAGTGAAGTATCCTTGGGCCGTTATTATTCTCCCTATTTATCAATGATCTACCACAGGTTTTGAAATACTCAAAATATCATTTGTACGCAGATGATTGTCAAATATATCTCGGGGGTGTTAAGGATAATATCTCTGAAATCTTTAATAAAATTAATAATGACTTATCCAACATATTAGGCTGGTCTAAATCTAATGGAATTTCATTGAATATTTCAAAGAGGCAAGCGATCTTCATTTCAAAGCGTGATTTTTCAGTCATCCCAAATATTTACATTGATAATAAGATAATTCCATTTCAAAACCACGTTAATAATTTAGGCATATGTATTAATAATAGATTCACGTGGGATTCACAGATTATCAATGTATGTAGTAAAATCAACAGTACATTATATGGATTGAAACTTCATAAGAACATTTGTCCTAAAACCGTTAGAATTTTACTGGCTAAAACATTGGTGATTCCCCATATATTGTATTGTGAATTTCTTTACTTGAGCTGTGATTGTAACTCGAGGGAGATTTTACAAGTTTCTTTGAACAACATAGCCAGATACGTCAACGGATTGAGAAAATATGATCATATCTCTGCCAAGTTTAGAGAATTATTTGGTTGCACAATGACTCAATTTTTTTATTATAGATCATTATTACTCCTCTATAAAGTTATTATTAATCAAGTTCCTTTTTATTTATACAATAAAATAAAAATTGGTTCAGCTCGAAATAGCAACGTATTACTGCCGGTGAACCATTCCAATGCTTAGAACAACTCACCATTGTTTAATTTGTTCACAAGTTGGAATCAGGTTCCGATGGAGATAAGAAGTGTTAAAACTTTTGGGATAGAAAAGCTTTGCTTTATCCAAAGTTAAATAAAATAAATAAAAAAAAAAAAAAAAAAATTTTATTTTTTGTTCCAGGAACAAATTTAAGATACTTCTACTGCGTGCAGTGGAGCGACTCTAGGCAAAATCACTTCTACTAAAGCTACTCTAGCGCCGCCATTTTGTATTTTTTGTTACATAAAATTTTTTTTTGTTTACTTAAATATACATATGCCAAATATAGCCTAAAAGTTTTTTTTTTCTCTAACCCCAACCCATTCCTCAAAAAAAAAAAAACAAACTAAGCACTTGAAAATGGTAGGTCACAGTGGTGTTCTCCCTTAAATCCGTAGATCGAGCAGATTTTGAAATCTGGAATCAGATCGATCTGAAATAAGAAACCGTCAGAGTAAAAAAAGCGGACAGATACATATTTAATAATTGTGCAGATTAACATTAAATAATTATTTAAATCGTTGAGTAATTGGGGCAATTGATGCATGCTACTTTAAAATATTGGCAACAATGCAATACCATTCATTCTTTGTGTTGCAAGGTATTTTTATAGACCGCAAACAGTTTATAAACTGCTACGTAGGCGAAGTAGGGATCATGATGCATCTGTGTGGAACAGGTCACCTATTTACAGGAATCTGCCCATTGTGACTAAACAAATTGGACCAGGGCTCCACCTTATTGGTGACAGCGCATATCCATTAATGGAATTTTTGCTGATACCTTTTAAAAATACTGGGTATTTAGCCGATAGCAAAAAAAAGTAATAATCGATGTTTAGCGAAAAGTAGAGTACGCATTGAGGACGCATTCGGAATTATGAAGTCTCGGTTTATGTGTTTAAAGTTGATTGCGAATCAAAGAATGGACTTTATAGTCATAATTATTATGTCGAGCATTAATTTTAATGACGATATAGAGATAGAAAGTGTTGATTTGGAAGAAGAAAACTCAACATCTTGAAATGAGCTAGCCGAATCGCCGGGTTCAAATAAAAGTCAAATAATTTGTACCTCTTTATAAATAAACGAAAAAATAAAACTATTAAAATTCTTTTTAAATAATTCATTAATATTTATTAATAAAAAAAAGCATCACACCGCTGATTTTAGCTATACTAAAATCAATCTGAGAAATCGTAATATTTTTGCAAATCGAAAAAATCGATCTAACTAATCTGAAAAAAATAAGAAACAGCAACAAAATTGATCAGATCGATCTAAGCGAAAATAAAAAACAGATTTTTAGTACTCAGATCGGTCAGACCGATTAGATTGGAAATAAGAAACATTGACGATTGGAGCCGTGATTTTAGACAACATTATACATAGCCGCTTCACTTTAAAAAATTTCCGCTATACCATATTTTAGTCGTTTTGCGAGCGCTGATGCTAGTTTTTGTGTGGTCGCTTCAGTTTTATTTTATTCCGACAGGTAGTGCTTTCTCTACATTTACAATCGTCAATAGCATTCATAAATTTCGAAAAACTGAATTATAAATCTGAAAACATTAAAAAAATGGAAATTCCCGTCCGAATTATTGAATTTATAACAAGCTTGGATTATTTCAAATATTCAATTTTACGATAGTTCATAAAATTTCGAAAAATTTCAAAGTTAATACTTAACTTACAAATGAATAAAAAATGACAAGATAATTTTGGAAGCCAACTTTTTTAAGGCTGACAATAAACCGGCACACAAAAAATTAATATTTGAGATACAAAAAAATAATAAAACAGCACAAATTAATGAGCAACAACAAAAATTTCTTGGCATCATAAAATTAATTTTTTGGAACAAAATATAATAATTTGGCAACATTTATAATTTTTTGGCACTATTGGAAGGGTACACAAAAAATTATTTTTTGGCATCGAAATAAATATTTTGGGCGACAAAAATAATTAACTGGCAACAAATTTATAAATAAATAGGTAAATTAAAAATTAAAAAATTGAAATTAGTTTTAAAATATTCTGGAAAATGAAGATCCCTAATTTAACTTAGAATTGTAGAGGCTAACGGATTCGGTAACTCTCACGGGCACGCGGGAGGTCGCTTCGCTCTCCCCCGCTCAGCCCTCCGAGGGGCTTTAGATTTGAACTTCGAGGGACGTAGGAGCCGGGATAAGCAAACATGTCGCAATGCGTGCCGCACGTAGGAGCGGATTATATAGAATCTATTAATGACACTGCAATATTTTATATCGATCCCCCATCAAATATTAAGGCCCGATTGTATGAACGAGGATAAATGATTAATTCTCTGATTTAGCGTAGTTTGCCTTGAATAAAACAATGAAAACTACGCTAAATCAGAGGATTAATCATTTATCCTCGTTCATACAATCGGGCCTAAATAATTTGTAGCGATTAAGTTTAATTTATTGTCACGAATTTTTATTTTTTTTTTTACTACTAAAAATTATTTTTTTCTGTTCCAAAATATTATATTTGTCGCCAATTTATTAATTTTGATGCCAATGTTTGTCGCCATAGTATTTAATAATGTCCTTCAAAAATATTTGTTTGTGTTCTCATATGTGGTTCGAAAATATTATTTGTGATGCCAATTTATTATTTTTGATGCTAATGTTTGTTGCCAAAAAAATTTTCTTGTATGCCCGTTTAAATTGTCCCCTTTTTTAATAATCCGAAGTTAATTATTAATTATAAAATATGACAGTTTCAGTTGTAAAATTTAATAAATTAATTTTCTTTTAACTTTCTGTGCTAAGGCTGTGTTCCAAACGAAAAAAATACCACATAAAAAGTTAAAATTTTAACTTTTTATTCACCACAAATTTTTTAACTGGTCACGGTGCAGTTAAAAATTTTAAACATATATTCCTTTGACGTTTTGTGCAACCACACAAAAAAATGGAAAAAACAATCCAAATCTAATGTCGAGTTCTTTCAGACTAAAAGAACTGAACTCGAGCAAAAAAAAACTAAACTAAATCATTTTTTACTATGGCGAGTTCCGTTCTTTTTGCTCAAGATCAGTTTTTTTAGCCTGAAAGAATTCGACATAAATTTAAAAGATAACGAAAATAAAATAAAAAGAAAATGGCAATTAATATTATTTTGTAATTAAATTTTTTTACTTCACAAAACTAACAAAAATAAATAAAACTTAAACGTTAAAATTTTAACTTTTTAACTAGTTGCATTTGGAACAGCAAATCGGTTAAAAAATGAGGTAAGTTAAATATTTCTTACCACAGTTAACTTTTTAATCGATTGGAACACAACCTGAGACCCCTTTTCCAATTATTTACTTATTTTATGGAACCTAACTTTTATATAAGAAATTACATTGAATAAGTTAGGTTTCACAAAATAAGTAAGTAATTGGAAAAGGGCATAAGTGAATATGTTAAAAATATTTTAGTTAAAAATTTGGTGAAAATCAAATTATCGTGGTTTAATATTTTTAACAAAAATAGAATTTGCTGTGTCAATTAGTTAAAATTTTGACAGTTGAAATTCATTTAAAATGCGTCGCATTTAATAATTAGCGTTTATATACATACATAATAAAATTATAACTATATGCCTATACTTTTTCTCATACAGGTTTACAGTAAAATCAACCATACATAAAATGTTGGATCAACTATTGACGAACGAGAAAAAATCGGGGTTAGATTTTGCACAAGGACCAAAACTGGAATTTTACTAATGTTATCGGTGCTATTGACGATGTCATATAAGAATTAAATGCCCAGTCAATAAGCACGATGAATATCTAAATTATGGTATAAAAGCTTTTACTTCATCCAGTGTCAAGCCGTAGTAAATAGCCATCATTTATTGAACGAATGTTTTTGAATGCCTTTTTTTAACATCGGCTGTCAAAATTTACAGACGGTGTGGACTGCGTTAATTTTTTTTGGTGAATAAAAAAATTTTTTAATTTCATTTGTCAAAATTTTCATTTTTACCTAGTTTTTAACTAATTCACTAAGGCTGTGAGTGAATATGTTAAAAATATTTGGTTAAAAATTTGGTGAAAAACCGATTATCGTGGTGAAATATTTTGTGACAACTGAACAACAACATGAAGCGCATTTATAACAATCATATTCCTAGTTTGTTATCTATTTTATTACTTTATAAAAAGCGTAATTTATCAAATAAAGCTGTTTTAAGAAGAAACAGAAAGAAACACGTCGTGCTTATGAATCAACTGAACCAATATTAAAAAAACGAGGTTATGTTTTTTTAACTCGTTTGTCAAATTTTATATACGGTGCCCATGATTCAATAAAACAAAAGGTTAGCTCGAAATATGTAAACAAATGGCCATCTTTTTTTTTTGACGTCACTCAATTCTCAATACGTATATAAATTACAACAACAAATAAAAAAACGAAAAGTAAAAAAGAATTGCATAACGTCACAAACACGTGTTTTGAAAGATCGAGCTAACCTTTATTTTTATTGAATCATGTACGGTGCCTACCATGATACATTTTTTATTTATTTTTTGTGGTGAGTAAATTTTTTAATTTTAACTTTTATGTCAAAGTTTTAATTTTTAACTGGTTTTTAACTAATTCACTCACGGCCTAACAACCTAACTATAGATTTCTAATAATATCTAGAGTGCCTAGAAATATTCCAAAAAACTGGGGTGCGATTGTGTACAGTGTTTAAATTCATTTTTTCGTTCCCTTCTTTTATCTTTTATTTCTCTCTCTGTGAAAGAAAATAAAAAATATTTTTGTTGTTTCTTTCCCCGAAAACGAAATCGAAAAACGTAAAATATCTCTCCTCATATAAAACACAAAGGATAGGAGAAAAGAAATATTTTATTTTGTTGAATTTCGTTCCAAAGGAAAGAAACAAAACAAAATATTTTTTCTCTCCTTTCGCAAAAAGAGAGAAAAGCAAGGAACGAAATTTGAATTTTAACACTGATTGTGTAAGCATTAAGCGTGATTTACACGTAGCGAACAAAATGTTTGTTCGATGCCTAGCAAAAAATAAAAAGATAGTTTACTATCATGGTTTTCTTTTGCCTGAGAGGGATAAAACATTAACAAACAAAATTTTGCTCGATGTCGAACAAAATTTTGTTAGGCGTTTTTTTCTTATTTTTTACATTTGTTACTATAAACAGCAAAAATTGAACTATAAAATATACTCGGCCCGAGTATATTTTATGGAAACAAACAATCAAAATGGCGATTTGTGAAATTTTTATAGCACTTTAATTTTATTTTTTAAAAATTTTAATTCAAAACTAAAATTTACGTTCGAAAAGTTTCAATTTTAGGGAAAAAATGGTAATTTTGATAATTAAAGTAGAATCATCGCCCTATTCATCAAAAATATTACATCGTCGATTTCATACCGCCAAAAAATTATAGTATGTCCGACATTTTTGTTTTATACTTTTCTCTTTTTATCACATGACATTTTTTTCTATTGCGCGTAGCTCTAAATTTTTAACAAAAATTGTTGGGCATCGAGCAAAAATTTTGTTCGATACGTGTTAAGCGTGATTTACACGTAACGAACAAAATTTTTGTTCGATGCCTAAAGCGTGATTTACACGTAGCGAACAAAATTTGTGTTCGATGCCTAGCAAAAAATAAAAAGATAGTATATCATGATTTTCTTTTGCCAGAGCGGGATAAAACGTTAACAAACAAAGTTTTGCTCGATGTCGAACAAAATTTTGTTAGGCGTTCTTTTCTTATTTTTTACATTTGTTACTATAAACAGCAAAAATTGAACTATAAAATATACTCGACCCGAGTATATTTTATGAAAACAAAACAATCAAAATGGCGATTTTTGAAATTTGTATAGCACTTTAATTTTATTTTTTAAAAATTTTAATTCAAAACTAAAATTTACATTCGAAAAGTTTCAATTTTAGGGAAAAAATGGTAATTTTGATAATTAAAGTATTATCTTCGCCCTATTCGTCAAAAATATTACATCGTCGATTTTATACCGCCAAAAAATTATAGTATGTCCGACATTTTTGTTTTATACTTTTCTCTTTTTATCACATGACATTTTTTTCTATTGCGCGTAGCTCTAAGTTTTTAACAAAAATTGTTGGGCATCGAGCAAAAATTTTGCTCGATACGTGTAAATCACGCTTTAAGCCTGATTTCCATGAGAAAATCTTACTGACTAATATATTTTACTGAAAAAGACAGAAGAGAAAAGACAACCAAAAATTCCATTAGAGTGACAAAGACAGTAATTTGTTTTATAGCAAACCTAAATGGTTGTATTTTGACAGATTTTTGTTAAAATAACCAATAAATTTCATAATTTTTCATAATTCATTGAGTGTGTTTCAATTTTGTTTGTATTTTCGATAAATTATTTATTGTGATGAATAGTTTGGAAACTGATTTAATGGATTATTTGGATCCTTTAATCATAATGAATATGCGGCCAGAAGAAATTGGGCAAAATGAAGCTTCAAAGAAAATTTTTTAGAAATATTATTAGAATTAAATTATTATTACAATTATTATTAGAATTTATTTAATATAAATAATAAATCATATATCACAAAACTTTGTCTACATTAAGTATATTTTGCGTTTTTTTTATCTAAACGTCACTTTATACCATAGGTTAGGTTTGGATGGCGGTCCACCAGGACCAGGCATAGACACAAAAAGGTCCGTAGCCATCACTTTATACCATAAACATATCGAAGTGGGGTTGACTTCATTTTTTTATAGTATTTGCTTCAGTGTGCGAGAAAATGTTTCTATCATTACGCAATCTGTTTGTAGATGTATTGTAAAATACTGAAAAATATACTTCGCTTCATATTTTTCTTCAGTAAGTTATGGTTATACACCAGTAAATTATGGTTATACACCAGTAAATTATGGTTACATAACAGTAAAAGCAATTTTTTTCAGTACTGAAAAAAAAATTCCGTCTGACACCTCAAGTAAATCTATATTTTTATCTCATTCATTTTTACTGATAAAAATATTTTCGTCATGGAAATCAGGCAAATCCAAAATAAGTCTCTAAAAATTAAAGTTCTTAAATAATTAAAGGCTTGAGGTTAGCGATGTTCATCGAAAATGTTACAAGATAAAAATTTTAACTGGTCTGTGACCAGTTAAAATTTTTGTGGTGAATATAATTTCAAAAATTTAACTTTTTGTTATTTAAACTTTTTAACATTTTGTTCGTTAAACTATTCGCGATTTCCAACAAAGTAGCTGACATCTGGTGAAAACAATATGAACAAAATTTAACCATAGAACAAGGGTGATCAGAACTGTCAAACAGTTGAATTTGACAATACTCGTCCCCTTTACTTACATAGAAACCAACGCCAACTA
Organism: Tipula helvola; assembly: GCA_963556165.1. Lineage (NCBI taxonomy): Eukaryota > Metazoa > Arthropoda > Insecta > Diptera > Tipulidae > Tipula > Tipula helvola. The sequence goes on from OY744483.1 coordinate 158,593,465, forward strand.
CATTTGATGAAAATCGCCAATAGATTTCTAATAATATCTAGACATCTAGAGTGTCTAGAAATATTCCAAAAAACTGGGGTGCGATTGTGTAAGCATTACGAGTTTCGAGTTTCTCGAAATCGCGACGAAACCTCTTAAAAAGATTCTTTTACTTTTCTTTAAAAATAATCTTTTTAATCATTACGAGGGGGTACCGAATTAAAAAAGGCTGAATTAAAAAAGGTCTTTTAAAATGAATTAAAAAAGGTGATTTTTGTATGAAACACCTGCGCCTTTTTTAATTCATTTTTTTAAACAAATTTTCTGAATTAAAAAAGGCGAATTTGACGAAAAACATAAAAACGAAAAAAACGTAAAATGAATTAAGAAAGGCTTTTGTTATTTCATTTTATAAACACATATCTTAATTCATTTTCAAAATGAATTAAAAAAGGCATATATTATTTCATTTTTTAAACATAAATCGTAATTTATTTTTTAACAAAAATCAGAAATGCGTGTTTGGAAGAAAATGTACTAAATTCACCTTCTTACAAAATTAATACTAACATAATTTAAATGCGTCTCTAGTAAAAAATTGTTTTATATTTACGTTTCATTGGATTTCTTTTTTCTATTGTTTTTTGTGAAATATCCGAAATCATAGAAGATTCTGGCTACACGAATTAAAACGGCTGTCTGAGAAAAGATATTTTTCTGAATTAGAAAAGGGCCTTTTTTAATTCATTTTATAAAATGAATTAAAAATGCGTTAAAAAAAATTTAAATAAAAAAGTTAACTTAATTAGGTTTTTATGTTTTCATTAATGAAAGTAAACACTGATCATGAGCGATTTTAATTCGGTTTTGAAATATGTGAAAAATTAATTAATTTGTTAACTAATTAAAAGTTAATTAATTTTTAATTATTTGCTTAATTTTTTACATATTTTGGAAACGAATTGGAGTCGCTCATGATCAGTGCTTGTTTTCATTAATGAAGGTATGAAGGCCTGATTTGTTAACTTTTTTGTTTAATTTTTACATATTTTAAAAACGAATTAAAATCGCTCATGATCAGTGCTTATTATGAAACGTAAACCTGTACTTAAAAGCAAAAGTCGCTTAAGTGACTTGTAGCGGTTTTTTTAAATTTCACATAAATAATTAAATTTGTCTACTATGTATTTAGATTGTATCAAATTTTGGTGAAAATCGGGTAAAAAATAAAAAAGTTATGAGGTAATACGTTTAATACTCTCAATGTATTTACATTTGATTTTAAAACTTTAACCTTCATTTTCTCAAAACTACTAAAATGCACATAAGCGACTTCTGCTTTTCAGTACACATTTATTTACTTTATTTCCTGATACTTGGTTATTCGCGTTTATAATATTATATGACTGTTATTCCCATTTTTCTTCTTTTTATTATCATCAGAGAATAAACCATATTCAACTCCGTTAGACATTTTACCCGAAAAAAACACGCATACATAATGATAATAACATAAATATAATAGATATTAGTACATTTTCACTTTTTGTTTCATTTTATAATTTACATCTTAATTCATTTCCAAAATGAATTAAAAAAGGCTTATATTATTTCATTTTATGGGCACATATTAAAACATTATAAAAGTGAAATAAGAAATGCCTTTTTTAATTCATTTTGAGAAACTTATTTTATTTCATTTTTAGTATAGATTTTAATTCATTTTTAAAATGAATTAAAATCACTTATTTAAATTCAGAAAAATCTCATTTTTTAATTCAGCCTTTTTTAATTCATGTAGCCATTACGAGTTGTATGTCGTACTTAAAAAGTTGTACGAGTAAAACAACAACAACAACAAGTCGTAATTACGAGAACTCGTAAAGTTTTAAATAATCTTGTCGCAATTTCGAAAAACTCGAAACTCGCAATGGTTACGTAATCGCACCCCTGTTGCTTCGAATAATTAAAGGTAAACTATTCTGTTAGAAATTCAAAATGTTTCCGTTTTATTTTTTTTTGTCTCTGCAAAATCGAATTATATAATAGAACAGTAGATAAATAAACAGTAAACAAATCTCGTTATTTCTTATTTTATAATTAAGCCATTTTTAAGCTATACTTTATAGAATAATTTTTTTTGATTTTTAGTTTAAATTATTTTTTATTATGATATTTTTTTAGTAAACACCTAACGTTTCGATCAATAGAATGGCATACCGGCATTCTCAAAGTGAACAAGTTATTAAATATGGCATATTTTCTTTTAATATCCGAGGAATCAGAGAAACCAGATACATTTTATATCGGAGTTATCCGAAAACTAACTACTCTGAAATATATCTGTTCGAGGAAAAAATAAATGTGTCACAGCTGGAAAAAAAAATTACCCTAGAAAAAAAAATACGAATTTATGATTATTTTCATAATTTTTTTAATTAACTGTTCAAAAATAATTTATTTTCCAAATTTGTCAATGTCGGCAACTATTGATAAGAAAAAAGCTAATCGCAGAGAAAAAATTTTGTATCCGATAAATACACGAGCATAGTAGTCAGAAATGGCATAGAGATGGAACTGCTCGGAACTTTTTTTGTTCTTTCGTTAATATGTTTAAAAAGTTATAAAACTAATGTAAAAATAGGAACGAACAAATAAATGTGTATGCTACGCAACAGGGCAAAGATTACAAAATAAACTTAATATACACAAAACAAAAAAAAAATTGATTAATGTCTTAAGTTCCTTTTCTTAACGTTCGCATGGGCAGCAATTTTTAGAGTCATAATAAAAGATAAATAATTCGCTCCAAAAAGCAATTTCGAATTTTTTTCTTTTTTACTTTTTCGGATGAAACATTAAAGAATCTTTCTTGGGTCCGAAGAACGTCTTTAAAATCGATCAAAAAAAGTTTTCAAAAATTAAAACTAAAATCTTTACATTTGTAAATCTTTGCTCATGTTAATGAATTTAAATTTAGTCACTTACTATAAATAAAAATCTTTACAGATGATTTAAAATAGCCAATGCAAAATTCTTCTTGTCACCACGGGGAATCGAACTGGAAACCCCCAATTTGCAAAGCAAAGCTCTACCAATTGGAAGGGTGACTTCACCGTCAAAGGTTCATTTAATGAAAAGGAAATCTCGTGACATTAACAGTTGATTCAGATAATTTTTTCAAGAAATTCTTGATGACTACTTTTTTGAGAATCTAAAGAATAAAACTTGTAAACATCAAATATATTAAGTGGGATTTCGATTCGATTGAGACCTTTCAAATATAGGCGGAGTCTGATTTGTAGGCATTAGGGTTTTTATTCAATAGTTATATGAAGTATTAATATAAAAAATAATCCGCTGCATTTAAATTATTTATCGTTTCCTGTTGTTCCATCAAAATTAAATATACCTTGCTTAGGTAATGGTTGCACTCAGATCACGCAAACAAATCAAATACTTATAATAATGATTAAATTCAATTGATATCGTAAAAACATACAAAAACACAATCGCGCTATATTGATAAATAAAGCAACATTTAAATAGGATACGCTTCAATGTACAAACATCAAATTATAAAACTCTCAATCAAATCGTTTACCATTTAACGTAACTATTTATTTTTGAACAAAGATAATTTCCATTCCAATTTCTATATCATTGAATAAACTATAAATCGTGAATATTCTATTCTATAAATAATGAGCCTATCCAAATGAATCAATATATAAATGTGAACGTTTTATTTATTCAACAAAATTATTGATACATAGGCATTAAATTATAGGCAAATAAATAAATAAAATTTGAATTTCACAAAGGAAGCAACATCAACAAGTGCCAATGATTTAATACTGAATTCGGCATGCAATTATTAACAGTAATCAATTTGTACTTTTATAATTTTACATAAGCACGATACATACCTAATATTCGGGTGAGCAATGGCAATGCAGAACTTAGTATTAAAACTAAAATACAATTCACAATCAACTGTGTTAACGATGTTTCACGTCGCTTTGGTCGCACTGATTTCATAAATGGCATTTTATATAACCCTACAGTTGATGTGGCTGCTAAATAAAATATTATAATCACTTCTAGTGCAGCACCCAATGGTCCCAATTTCGATAGTGATGATATACCTAATGTAATGTTTCTAGTACTTAATGGCAATGCTTTTATACCAATTAATAATTCTAATGAATTTTGTATTACTAACAAAACAGTTACTATTGTTAAAATTAGTAATAAAAGCATTGCAAGAGGATAAATAAAGTTCCGTTGCAATGCAGATGACCGCCTTAATATGTCTGAAAAAAAAAATACTAATTAGCATTAAAAAAATATCGAAATCAGCCAACAGCTTACCTAATTGTTTTCGCTCAGCCTCCAATTCTCTCAGTCTTTCAATTAAATTTCCCGTTTCTTGTGATGATATTTTATTATTATTTTTATTATTTATCCTCCGATGGTACATGTCATTAAATCCAGAGCATAATTTTGAAGGAATTGGTTCAAATGTGGTTGAACCCTTTAGCTCTAGACCACCAAAAATTGATAATATTTGCTTATAAATAATTTAAAAAAAAAGAAACAAATTATTTACCTGAATTTGCTAATTTTCGTTTTACTGAAGCCTCTTCTAAATTAAATACTACATATTCCTCATTTACATCGCGGAGTAAATGAGGTTTGACAAGTACTTGACCAACTACTCCAAACAGTCTTATAAACCCCATCGGTGTACATACTGAAAATAATAATAAAATTATATTTAAAATCTTGCCTATGTAAGACTAACAAGCTCAGTAATGAAACAGCTAACTAAATTTCATATAAGTATTCATATAGATAGACTATGGGCCCATGGTAGGAAAATTAAGGAGATTGTATTCGGGCCCATCGCTCTGGATTAACCTAATAAACAAACACAAGCGACAATGACTGGAACAACAAAATTTTTCTCTTACGTTATATTGTCAAGCTAATTTTGATCCACTAAACAACAATTTAATACTGAAAATCTTACTTTTGGCAAACCGAAAAAAATGAGTCGACATTTTTCTACATAAAAACCGCGTTATGTCGCTTCGATTGGTTTGAAGAGGGTGGTGTGGCGGCTTGAACTTATACGTGTAGAGGAACACTACGACTTATATAAAAATTTACAATACATATTCGTAACAGAAGAATTAATTATTCAAAATTTCTAGTCCAATTTACTACTTTCCAAATTAGAACGTATAATTTTATTCAAGCTAACCAACCAACCCCCGTTTATTTACAAATAAAACAAAACTCCACAGAACCATAGCAACATGATTTTCATGTCTTTCCATATTTCTCGTTCTGTGTATTTCTAATTTATTATAAAAAGAAAAAAACAAGAATTTTCATTTTTTTTTTAAATAACTGAATAACTGATTATTATGATTTTGTATAATCAATAAAATAGTAAATATATATCTATATACGACGTAAACAACAAAACTAGATATATCTTCCAAGTTAAGAAATATAATCAAAAATTCCTTTTCTTATATTACTTTCTTGTACAAAACGAGAAAAGAAAGTTTAGTTTCCGTTTGTAATTTCTACGAGCAAAAAAAAATATAAAATTATTTTAATTTTCTCATATTTGAAAAACACCCAAAACAAAGCTGTCTTTTATAAATAAAATAAAATTGTTTTTCAAAGTCATTATAAGAAATAATAAATACTTTAAACTTTAAATATTTTAACACACAACAACCTGCAAAATGAATTTGAATAGCAAAATGGAAAAACAAGAAATTGAACTACAAAACTTTGAAACAAAAGTTGATGAAGTTTTGAATATTTTAGAAGCCCTTGCAAATGATAATCAGACTGTGCAAGAAAATGGCCTAAAACGGGCCGATAAATTTTTAGGTAATGATAAAACAAATTTGGATAATATTGATGAATTTATTGTTCGGGTTAAAGATGACCGGACAGTCATATCAAAAAATACAGATGTAAGTAAATAAAATTAGTGTTGATTATATAAAAAGTGCTTTTGTCTATATTAAAACGAAACAGTCTATTAAAATTTTATCATAACATGTGATTTATTTCGGCCATATCAATTGTTATAAAGATAATGCAGAATAGCATATTGTGGAATGTTAAAATATTGCAACTTTTAATTTAATTAAGTGCAATATTATATTTTGTTATCAGTAATTAACTGTGTGACATATTGACATATACGTACATATTTCCCTAATATGGAGACGTATTTTTCAACATTTTAATACACGCAAGATTATTTTTATCTAGTCTTTTATTAGTTAAAACAATTCATTTGAAAAGAGATTTTGGATAAACCAAATACATATTTCTATTATTAAATCTGTCAAAAAATAATTTCTTACTCACTTAGATTAGGTCAGGCAACAATAACATTAGTGATGCACGTGTCAGATGCGACCTTAGAAAATGAAATGGTTTATGAGACACTATTATTTGAACAGTTCAACGTTTATTGCTAGTGTATCATTGTCGTCTTATAATTTATAAAACGTATTCTGATTGTGTTAAGGAGATATTTCAAGCTCAAATAATAAATTATCTATAGAGAACTAAAATTGAAAATATTTCATGACTATAATATATAAATAACATACAATCAAATATTAAAACCCAATTTATTTGTCTTTCCATTTTGCATGGTATTTTCAATTATCGTTCTCACACACTACCATAATAACGTTAGGCAAACCTATTTATCTCTCATTTAAAAATTATCGGAGCTATTAAACTCTAGATAGCACGAGCGACAATGACTATTGCATATATTTCAATCATTTCTATTAAATATGAAAATTTATGAGAACACTGACATGAAATTCAAAAATTATGGTTTATTTATACTTTAATAATAGATAAAAACGAAAATTCTATCAAATTATAAAGCATAAATAAAATTAAAATAATATCAACCATAAAACAACGATACATTTATATTTGGTAAATCAATTAGCCAATAAAATTTATTAATTTTGATTTAATTTAATTTTTATTCCAGTCTGATCCATCGACGAAAGATAAAAATGTATTTATGGCCGAAGTGGAAAGGGATGCAGCGAAACGAGCCGCCGATCGAAGAGAACGTACATCGGCTGCACAAAATTTAAGAAAGTAAAGTGATAATGATTTTATCAATAATTGTATATATATAAAATATTTTGTTTTTAGACTTGGTAATATTGCTTTCCGTGATGGTGAATACGAAAAAGCGATAAGCATTTATAATAAAGCAATCGATCAAGTACGAGACAGTCCAATATTATACAATAATCGAGCACTTTGCTACATAAAACTGCAGATGCATAAACGAGCTATTATTGATTGTGATTTTGTCCTAAATAAATTGGACGAAAAAAATATACGAAGCTGGATTTATCGTGCGAAAAGTTATTTTTTACTGGGTGAAACGAAAAACTATGAAAAAAGTTTGGCCGAAGTGAAAAAACATAATCCGAAAGAGTTACCGTTTATTGAGAAGATGCAGGAAAAGATTTCAAATAATGAAATTTAAGTCAAAATTAGCCAAAAATATTATTTATTAAATTTATTTTGTGCATGTATTTAGAGAAACAAGACTCATTATCGCGGATATTTTTTTTTTTTTTGTAAATTAAAAATAAATAGAGCTAAATATATTTTTTGTTGATGTGTACTTACCTAATAATAATATAACGCCAATAAATGAAACACAAGAATATAAAAATGTCAAATTCTCGCTGCCCAAACCTATGGGAGAACAAAACAATAGCAAATCAATATCAATAAAATATTTACCAACCAGCGGGGCACTCACTCAATAAAGTATGTAGTAGTCCACTTTTTTCTGGCTCTATCAATGCCGAAATAACATAAGTTAGTCCAAGCACGACAAATGCTAGCAATGAAAATACAGTAAATGTTTCGTAAGCGCGTGCTATAACGCCTTTTTTATGGCCAGTAAAACCAGACGATTCAGTAAATAAATAGGAAAATGGTAAAAATACGAATAATGACAAGTTAGAGCACAAGAATACATAATTCCATAAACCTGAAAATATAGTTAAAATAAGAAAATTGCCTTAAATTAATACTTAATTCGATATTAATGTACATACCTTGTATTAATGAACTATTTAACCATTTTACATAATAACTCTTAGGATAAAGTAACAGGACTTCATTACTGGCTATTGAAATTGGCAATAACAATGCTGAACCAATGGCGATTGCCATGGAAAATGTACATAGCCATAAACTGGAAATATAAAAAAAAAATTGTAAGAATTAGTTCTTAGTTTTTGTTTCGTACGTAAACAATTAGTTTTAACGATCAACGACGGACGAGCACAGTGGTCGGCCCAGCACATCAACAACCGACATTGTACAAAAAGTGAAGAAAGTTATTATGGACAATCAAGCCAACCAATTCTTTCTAATGTTTTGTGGAAAATTTGTTCCGAAATTGTTTAATTTCAAACAAAAGCAGGACCGAATGGACATTGCTCGGGAGCTATTTGTGAATTCGATTCGAATGTCTTCGACATTAGATTCGTATTTGATAAAATAAGAAATGAACGAATCTGATTCAATTCAAATAAGAATCCAATTCTTTGAAGACTCGAATTCACAAATAACCCCCGGGGCAGGGGATTTGAATACGTTCGAATCGAATTCACAAATAATCCCCGGGGAGGAGTTTTGAATACGTTTGAATCGAATTCATAAATAACCACCGGGGGGGGGGGGGGGGGAGGGGGGTTCAAGAGCCAAACCGCAAAAATCTCGTCAAGTTCAATCGAATGTGAAGGTTTTGCTTACTGTTTTCTTATCAAAGATATAGTGTGCCTTGTATTAAGGAGTACTATCATAAATATGGCTACAAATGTCATCATACGTCAGGGACAAATTTACCAACACAATAAAAAATTGTGCCAATTCGGCTTATAAAATCCGCGAAATTCAAAAATTCCGCGTAATTTTTTATCAAACTATGCAATTAGCCAACACTACTGTCGTTTTCGATTCACAAAAAAAAAACTGATCTCGAGCAAAAAAAAACTGAACTGGTCAATTTTTCACTATGAGGAGTTTAGTATTTTTTGCTCGAGATCAGTTTTAAAATAAAATTAAAAAAAAAAAAACAAAACAGAAGAACTGCGTGCTTTAGTGAGGTTAAGTGTTCGGCATAGAAACGCAAAATTATAATATTATAAAATTATAAAAGACTGTAAATAGTTAATAAATTCAAATGAAATTATATAATAATGGAGTTTAAACCACCAAAAAATGGTAATTTTATGGAAAATCCGGCGGATAGTTGGAAAATTTGTAAACAAAAATTCACAATTTATTTATAAGCGTCAGAGAAAGAGAATAAGGCTGACGTAATTAAAATTGCAATGCTATTAAATAGATCACGTTTTCCGAAAGAGGCAGCACGATCAAAGAAAAAAGTACAAAGCGTTTTCCGAAAGAGGCAGCATGATCAAAGAAAAAGTACAGAGCGTTTACCGAAAGAGGCAGCATGATCAAAGAAAAAGTACAGAGCGTTTGCCACTAGATGTCACTACACAATCAAAAAAATATTCTGACATTTTCAAAAGGGGACAGCCAAAATCAACTTAATTATCACGTATTAATAATAACCGCTTTTATAACACGCAAATATTTTGGTTTATGTTTACAAAATGCTCACATAAAAATGTCATACAATTTTTGGCAGCAAATATTTAGTGACGCCTAGTGGCATTATGTGAAAGTTGCTTATAATTTCGGAGTTTTATGGAAGATGGTAGCTCTGGCGGTTAAACAAAATTTGACATTTGAACATGATCTATTGTATTGGTGATGAAGGATTGCAGGTGTATAACACATTTAAGTTGTTAGAGGAAAATAAAAAATCGTACGAAGTGGTAATAAAACAGTTTGATGAGCATTTTAGTCCAAGGAAAAACACAGTGTTTAATCGGTTTAGATTTTTCAAAAGAAGGCAAGAAGATGACGAATTGTTTGACAATGTTTTAACAAATTTAAAAATGTTGGCGCGGCATTGTGAGTTTGGAGATCAAGAGTCGTCATTGATACGTGATAGAATAATTATTGGTATAAGGGATGTAGTAGTATAGGAGCATCTATTAAGAGACACGGGGTTGGATCTAGATAAATCGGTTCAAATATGTAGAGCGCACGAGGCGAGTAAAATTCAAGCTAAAGAAGTACAAGAATCTGTGACCAAGTCAGTGAGTGTGGTCAATGTTCAACGTAATAAGGAGGTTTTTATTGTAAGAAATGTGGAATGGACCATAAATTAAGGAAGTGTCCAGCTTACGGAAAAAAGTTCATAATATGTTCGAAGGTAGGACATTTTGCAGTGGGGTGTTACCAGCGAAATAACACTGACCAACAGGCGAAGCAAATACAAAGTACAAAACTAGAAGTCGAACAGTTGATCAAGTAAAAAACGAACAGGATTCTGGTGAGGATGGAGAGTCAGATGATTATAGTTTGTCTGTTAGACAAATAACAGAGGTAATGAAGTAAAACAACCGCACATCAAAATAGAAGACTAGTTACATGAAGTAGAGATCAACGAACAAATAATTAACTTCAAGATAGATAGTGGAGCAGAAATTAATGTGATTCCATATGATGTAGTAGAGACGTTGAATAGGGTGCTTCTGATAAAGGATCGGAATAGTAAGGTCATCGCTTTTGGAGGATTTAGACTCAATGTTGTTGGCAAAATTAAATTGTTATGTCAACCTAGGAATAGAGCGAAAATTATGATTGAGTTTGCGGTAATAAAGCATGTAAAGCCTATACTAGGGTTGCCTACTTGAGTGGAGTTAAATTTAATTAAACAAATAAATAATATGGAGCATGTTGATAAAGAAAAACAACAATTTATAGGAAATAATAAAACAGTGTTCGAAGGTCTGGGAAAATTACCGTTTAAGTATAAAATTCGTTTGCAAGAGGGAGCAGTTCCGGTAGTTAAACGTGTAAGAAGATTGCCAGATATTATTAAAGACAAATTGGAACCAGTTCTTTGCCGGTTAGAAAAGAATAAAATTATCGAGAAAATAACAAAGCCTACTGATTGGGTACATGATTTAGTAATTGTTGAGAAAAAATATGGGTCGTTAAGGATATGTCTTAATCCGTTGGAGCAAAATAAATTTATCAAGAGAGAACATTATCCTATACCAACAGTAGAGGAAATTATGTGGAGAGTAGCTGGGAAGAAGATGTATACAGTACTGCACATGAAGGAGGGGTTTTATCAAATAGTTTTAGATGAAGAATCTTCGTTAATCTGTACCTTTAATACGCTTTGGGGTCGGTATTGTTATAAAAGGTTACCGTTGGGATTGGCAAGTAGTCCAGAGATTTGTCAGCGGGAGAATGCCAGGATATTTGGAGATATTCCGGGAGTCTCGGTATATTTTGGTGACATAATAATTGCAGCTGAAGATGAGAAAGAGCATGATAAGTTAGTGAATTTGGTATTAATAGAGCCAGACTGAATAAAGTTATATTCAATCCTGAAAAAACTCAATATAAGGCTAATACTGTGAAATATTTGGGTTTTATATTTAACAAGGACGGAGTCAAGCCAGACACTAAGCAAATTAAGTCAATTACTAATTTATCAGTACCTAAAGATAAAAAAGCCATTCAACGATTTTTGGGAATGTTGAATTTTTCACATAATTTTATACCAAACATGCCAACAGAGTCTTACCCATTAAAACAGTTATTAAATAAGGGGAGTGAATTTAGATGGGAAGAAAAACATTAGCAAACATTTGACAAGTTAAAAAAATGTGTAATTGAAGCACAAGAGTTAGCCCATTTTGACAACAAGAAATTAATAACTATACAGAGTGATGCAAGTTTGATGGAATAGGAGCTTGTTTGTTACAGGATGGTAAACCAGTGGCATTTGCATCGAGAAGTCTAAGTAAGACGGAACAAAATTACCCGATTATTGAACGAGAACTTTTGGGTATTGTGTTTGCGTTTACCAGGTTTCATAATTTCATTTATCAAACCGATCATAAATCTTTGGTTAGCATATTGACAAAGGATATTCATAAAAGTTCTGTACGAATTCAAAGGATGTATGTTAATTTATTTGTTTATTCATTCGAGATAAGGTATTTACCTGAAACGCGAATGAATATTGCTGATTTGTTATCAAGAGATTCAGGAAATAATGAAAGTGTTGAGGACTGTAAGATTGATGAAGATGTTATACATGTAATCAGTATTCATGAATATTTGCCTATATTAGCGGAGAAAGTTCGAGAATTTCAGGTAGAAACTAGTAAGGATACATGTTTGAGTGAAGTTCTAAAATAGATTCATGAGGGGTGGAAGAGGCCTGTCAAAGGAAAAGAAAAGTATTATATGAAAGTTAAGGATCAATTATTTGTGAAAGAAGGGTTAATATTTACTGGTGATAAGGTAGTAGTGCCAACTAGTATGAGAGTAGTGCCAACTAGTATGGTTAAGTCGAAAGCGAAAGCTAAAAGATTGTTGTATTGGCCTAAAATGAGAGAGGATATTGAAAGAATGGTCCACACTTTTCAAGAGTGTGCTAAGTTTCAAAGAAGCAACGTAAAAGATCCATTAATTTCACATGATATCCCGACATTGCCATTTCAAAGTGGGTATGGATATACATATGTGAATATAGGACAGTTTTATATCTGGTTATAGTCGTTTATTTTAGTAAATGGATAGATGTTGTGGAATTGCAATCTAAATCGGTGAAAGATATAGTTATGGAATGTATTAAATTGTTTACTGTACATGGCATACCCAGATATGTCGTTTGTGATAACAATCCCTTTATTAGTCGTGGGTTTAGAATATTTGCAGAGAATTATGGGTTCACCGTAATACACACTAGTCCCTATTATGCTAGGTCAATGGCCTTGTGGAAAAAGCCATAGGAATTGCAAAAAACATAATTAAGAAAAGCAACGATGAAGTGAAAATCTACGAAGGGTTGTTAGAATATCGAGCAACACCAGTAGCTGGTGTTGAGTATACACCTAGTCAAATATTAATGGGACGTAATTTACGAACAAAATTACCGATAAGCAAGAAAATGTTACAACCAAAGTTAGTTGATGGAGAGGGATACTGAGTGCTAATGGAGAGAGCGATAATTACGATAACAAATCATGATAGAACAGCTAAGGGTAAGCCAAGTTACAGTGAAGGGGATAAAGTGATAGTTCAGGATCAGTAAAGTAAACAGTGGGCTCTAGCAATAGTCGTCGAAAGAAGAGAAGAGCCACGTTCTTACGTAATAAAAAAGGAAAATGAGAAGTTGTATCGCAGAAACTCAAGTCATTTGAGGAATACATTGGTTGAATCGCGGTTTAATAGGTCCATGTTATATTTGGATGGTACAACTGTTGCAAGTCAAAGAGGGCCAGAAAATGTGGGAGTGCAAGGAGAGCGGAGTGTTGAGTCTGTGCCAAACGGTTCGAGTCTATACCAAACAAGAGCGGGTCGAACGGTTAGGCCGCCTCAGAAATTGGACCTGGGAAGAATGGTAATATAGAAGGGTGGGATGTGTTGTATGCATGATGTATGCTGCCATCTAGTGGACTATGAAAGTACCACAGTGCCTGTCATGCATATAGGGCATCACCGTCAAGGAGACAACAAGTAAGACAAGTGGTCTGTAACTTGTGGCATACAGAAAATTAAATTAAAACTAGAAATGTATACCCCTATTATGGTTCTCACCTCACCGAGAAATGCTATGTAAATTTTTCGGTGAGGTGAGAACCATAATAGGGGTAGTAATAAACTAATAATAAATTAATGACTAGTATTTTTATTAATAACCATATACAAAACAATATCTAAATTAAAATTACTTAATACCACATTTAAAATTATTTTTTAATAAATCTCATTTAATAATTTTAAAAATAAAATAAAAATCATGCTGCCGACAATTTATTCCATTTATTATTCCTATTCGTTCATGTGATCAATATTCTATTCCTTCCGTGGAATGAATAAACGAAAATTACATTTTATGTGATTAGGAATATGACAATAAGTGACACAAAATTTTGACTTAAATTGACTTTGATGGCACATATGTCGGTTTGTGTAATTAATTGCAATTCTACTGTTATTAAAAATATGCTCACCTTATTCTATAAACTGTAATTTCATCTTCATCTGTTGAATAAAGATCCTCTCGATCTTTTCGTCGAAATCGTTCAATCAGAGCATATGAACCAACGTACAACAGTATTAAAAGTAGTAAAAATATCTGTAAATAGAAAAAAAAAAATTAAACTTCCTGCATGTAATTTCCTTTTCATATCAGTATGTAAGATATGCCTCTTTTGTTTTTAGAAGACGAATAAAAATGTGGTATACATTGCGAACTAAAAATATGTTTATTTATTAACAGTGTTGTTCGAGATTTGTTTATTTAAAATTCATTTTTAGAATTTTTCTTAAATTTCAAATTATCAAAAAAATTCAATAGACTAATAAAATGATTTTAACGTATAAATTATACTTGTTGATTACAGTTATTTTGTTGGCATGTGCGAATTAATTATATACATATGTGAAATATATAATGTATATTCGGCCATCCTTGACCTAGGTCAAATAAACATTATCAAAATCAAAAATCAACAAGTATACGGTAAACCAAAGCAAATGAAGTTGTTAGTAAATATAGTTTTATTTAGGTAGTTGATTTCTTATACCAGTGTATATATAGTGTATAAAAAACGTGTGTGACGCCAATTTAAATGTTAATGTTTATTTTTTCTCTTTATATAATACAAAGTTCACCACAAATTTTATCAGTTTTCGAATAAAATTAATTAAAGCAGTTATTTGCCAACTAACCATAGGTTTAGTGTAGAATATTGATGCCGAACTACGTATCGGAAATAAAATATCAAATATCAAGTTGATTATTATGTATATAAAACTTATTGGCCTATGGGACTAATTAATTCATTTTGACAACAAAAATTAGCGATATCACAATAAAATATTTAATTTACAACAAGCAATTACGCACTACCCCCTTTCGTTGACAATTACAATCAATTAATCAAAAGTTGTGATCAACATTAATTCTATGGTGGCTTAAATTTGATCGATTGATTGTGCGGGCCTGGATAAATTTAAAAAAAAAACAATTTTTAATATTTAGTTATATTAGGTATAGTCAGGGCCAATCAGAGGGTGGGCCAGCCGGGCCATACGGCACGGGCCCCCGATTTTTAGGGGCCCCCGAATTTTTTGTTACTATAGATTTCTCATTTGCGCTTGCTCTTCGATAGTATTTTGTCTTTGTAACAAGAACAAGATGTGACAATTTAAAATTTGACATTGAAGAGCGTTTTATTTGCTTCGATTCTCTGGAAAAACCGGAGAAGAAATTGCTGCCAGAATTCTTGAAATTTTGTCGGATATGGAATTAAATTTTAATTTATGTATTGCCCAAGCATATGATAATGGTGCAAATATGGCTGGCAAGCTAAACGGTGTGCAAGCCATTCTTACGAAGCGTAATCCTGATTGTATTTTTTCCAGCTGTGGGAACCACACATTAAATCTGGTTTGAGTTGATTCAACTGAATCGTGTGAAGAAGCTGTACAATTTTTTGGAGTTATACAACAAATGTATAATTTTTTTAGCAGTAGTCCGCGGAGATGGGAGGTTTTAAAGAAACATATCCGTATGTCTCTTCACTCGATTTCCAAAACTAGATGGTCTGCTAGAATAGATGCAGTAAAACCAATAGCCAAAAATCTATTATCTATTCGAGATGCTTTAAATGAAATGCATTCCTTTAATTTACCACCACACGCAATCGTTGAATTACACTCAATTGAAAAATATTTAAATAAATTTGAATGTGTTTTGCTCTCTATCATATGGCTCGAAATTTTGACAGATTTGCATCAGACAAATTTGGTAATTGAAGCTCGAAATGCTACACTTGATATTGAGCAAATTAATATTGAAAGTCTAGTAATGAGATTTCGCAATTTAAGCGGAATGTGGAATGAAATATTTGCGAAAGCAAAAGCTAAAGCACGTGAATATGGAGTTACATGTGATTTTGCCATTAATAGAACGATACGGACACAATCGGATGCTGAAAAATACTACAGCATAAATGTGTTTAACGTAATAGTTAATTCCGTAATAGCTGGCTTACAAAGACGATTTCAATGTTTACAAATAATCTGCAATCTTTTCGGTTTTCTTTGGTCATTTCCAAATTTGACTGATGAAAAAATTGAAGCTGCAGTAAACCGTATGCATTCAAAATACACGAGTGAGTTATCAAACGAGATACTAGATGAGGTAAAATTCCTTAAAAAAATGTATGCAGCTAATTTCAATGCAGATCCGACACCAACAAATTTATTAGAAAATATTCTCAGTAAAAACTTAGCTGGTTTATTTCCGAATCTTATCATTGTCTTAAGAATATTTTTAAGTATTCCTGCATCTGTGTCTTCAGCCGAGAGGAGTTTCAGTGTTCTTAAAAGAATAAAAAAATTTCATCGCTCAACAATGGCAGAACAACAGTTAAATGGATTGGCAATGTTAAACATTAACCACGACATCGCAAGAAAAATTAATTTTGAGCAAATCATTAGAGAATTTTCTAATAATAAAGCGAGAAAAGCTTCAATCTAATAAATCCTAATAAATACTAAAATGAATTCATGTGATATTCTGTGGCAATTCAACAAAACCACTTATCTCATTCTCACTCACTTTTCAGGAGACAATAAATTAACAGTAAAACAGTAAAGTAATAAACACTTATCTCGAGATAAATGATTATGTTGAAGGGTCCAGACTGTGACCCAGACTGTGGAATCATTTATCTCGAGATAAGTGTTTATTACTTTACTGTTTTACTGTTAATTTATTGTCTCCTGAAAAGTGAGTGAGAATGAGATAAGTGGTTTTGTTGAATTGCCACAGAATTATAAACTTAAAATTGTTTTATTTTATTTTTATGGGGTCCCATTTTAATAATTTGGCCCAGGCCCCCTGCTAGCTCTGAAAGGCCCTGGGTATAGTCATTCATAAATAACTTCCATTTCATTTATTAGCCATTTATTTTGCTTTCATTCAGGGAGTATTTTTAAAAAAACTACAAATTATTTGATTTAAATCAATTTTTTGTTTTAAATTAATTTTCCCGATTATTTTTAATTTATTGGATCAAAGAAATATAAATTTTGCTGTAAAATTTAAAAGGCTTTGGTTAATAATATTTGAAATATTTTAAATCACACAATAGGTAGTTCGTTTAAAACTATGTATGTATGTATGTACAAATAAAAAAATTGGCGGTATTCGATAAAAATGTTCAACTTATTGAAAAATACATAATAAAATAAAAAGAATTTAATTAATTTTATAATATCAAATTATTTTTTTTTGATACAGTGATAATTCAGTAATCGTCACGCTTTTCCATGAAAAGCGTAGTGTGTTTCCTCTTCAAGATTGCTTTGACTCCAAGATGTGGCTTGCTTCGGAAATTTAGTTAGTTAGATCTTTGCATAAATCGCATCGCCCATTATTTCGAATTTGACTTAATTTCAATAATACCCTAGACCAGTGCTTCTCAAACTTTTTCATACTCCGGCCCCCGAAATCGAAAAAATAAAATCCAGGGCTCCCAAAAATTTTATTCAATAATAATGAATTTACAGGTAAGCGTTTTGGGCATTCTTATCTGAGGATACCAGATGTCTCATATCCGTGTCCCGCCAATTAAAAAAAAATGTTCTACCAACCCAAAATGTAGAATTCCAGGAAATTATTAAGCTTGGTTTTAAAAATCGAGAGGATTATACATAAGGAACTATTAGAAATTAGATTTACCTGTGAAAACTCCGAAACTAAATACCTACTAAATATTTTAGCTGGACATATACCGAAATAACTAAACTAAAGTTAAAGCTAAACATTTTTGAGCTTAACTTGACCGCAACCCGACCCGAATTTGGTTTGTTTTTAATTTTTGTGTCAACTTATTTTTACTTAGGTATTTAAAACCAAATCTGAATTTAATATATTCTTCTGAATTATCGAACAAATTGAATTTTTCTGTACAAAATTCAGAGTTATCCAAAGTTTTTTTTATATTTTTTCTACTACCAATTTTCAATGTAATCTACCAATTTGAATCTTTGTCTCTCTTAGCAATTTTATATCCAAAATTTGAAATTTTATTTATGTCGAGTTATCAAAAAAAAAAAAATTAAAAAAACTGTTTTGCCATAGTATAGAAAATGATAGCTCAGTAGATGAAAGTAGGTCAGTTTTTTATAGGCATTCTAAAAATTTACCAACATTTCGGTAATCAATCATTTTACCGAAAATCGGTATAGGATTCCCCACAAAAAACGGCATTATAATTTTCGATTTTAAGTTCTCAACACTAACCTGATATACAATTTAACCAAATTGAAATTGTTGAAACCAAATTTTACAAGCTGCCATTTGAAATTTTAAATTAAATTAAAGTACGTTAAAATTACATACTAAATAAGTACATTTTCATACAATTTCGCAAATTTTCATAGACCTAAGTTCCAATAGTTTTTAGTTTAAATTTAACTCCTAAATTTCCGAGAATTTACTTCGGATATCGACCTCTGATTTAAAAATGTTGTTACTTCATAAAAGGACTCAATTTTAACCATGATTATTTTGTACCGCAGATTAAGAATTGCGATCTAAAATTCCTTGAATTCTCAGTGCGACCGAAAAATTTATTTTTTTTTTTTCTAAAATGTAACGGCTTATATGAACATATGTATATTGTATAAATTACATACATATTTTGAAAATATAATAACGGTTTTATTCTTGCTATTTAAAAGTATTGCATACATGTATTTCTTTCGACAGTTTATTTTGAGTTGTGTGACGTAATGAACACAGCCTTTAGACCAGAGAATCATTAGAAGTTCCAAGATACATTATCGTAATCTGTTAATAATCGATTGGTCGTATCTATTGATGAATCAAATGGAGTTGAAGATTTCTAAAAAAATCAATGTCTCAGATGCATGTTCCTTGCTAACCGAGGCATGGACTAAGGTTACACCTGAAACAATTGGAAATTGCTTTAGAAAAGCGGGATTTGATGACGGATCAGAGCAGCCAGAAATAGAAATCGTTGTTTAATCAAACGAATCTGAAGTTTCTCGTTGTAATTTTCAAGAAAATTTGTTGGCCGTTAGCGCACGAGCTCAAACTATTTCTTCATATGAAAGCTCATCATTCGATGGAGGGAACTAATTAATGTTGTGGGAGTAGCACCTACACAATTGTTATCTCTTATTGAAGTGCAAAAAAACTACAACAAATAGAAGATTAAGCAAGAGCCAAAGGCTTAAACGAAATATTCTTTCATTTGGAAAAATCCGAACAAAAAAGGAAACAAAACTTACTTCCTATTTTACCCCACCCGCGGCAATTTAATAGAATTTTTGGAAGTTTTTGCATAAGCCTATGTATATTAATGTCCAAGCTACCTTGTGATTTACGAATGTACATACATTACACACTTTTAATTATTGTTTTATTATTGCTCTAATTTTATTTTTTATTTTTTCAATTTCCATAATCGGACCACCTCTTAATCGGACCATTTTCAAACGGTCCCAAAGGTGGTCCGTTTAAAGAGGTTTAACTGTATCTTACAAAAACCATTACCAGCACAGAAAATCGTAGCGGTCATTGATAGGCAGATTCAGAAATTTGTGTGCGAAGAAATTGTGCGGTTTATTAGAGAAATTAAGGCGAGATTTTAGGGCTCCCTGGCAAAGCTCCACGGCTCCCTAGACAGCGGTGTAATAAATCCGGTTGAAAAAATTTATTTCTCTGTGTCGTTTTTGTTACGCTCGGATAATCTTCTCTGAAAAAAAGTTCAGATTGTTGTTTGACAGACATTTATTTTAAATAAAAATAACACGATAATATTTATTTGGCAATCTTAAACTGACGTTTAATTTCTACGACGCTAACAAAACTATCATTTATTTTTCTCGGATACATCAGAGAAAATATTAATCGGATTTCTCCGATATATTATCTATCTGTTCTCTCTTATTCCTGCGACATTAAAAAAAAACACGCCCAATATAAGAGAATGAGATGTAAAAGAATGTTTGTCACTTCAAATGGCGATTGTCGTATCGATCGACTATGTCGAATTCTATTCACTTTTTTTGTAAAATCTAGATTTGATGGTTCTAATAGAACACAAAAACATATGAACAAAATTTTTGTTGTTGTATTGGTAAACATATATGTAGTTAAAATAAAATTGTCTTTTAGTGCATTTTGTTGAGAAATTTACAACAACAATTGCACGTGACAGGAGTTAAATAATTCGAATTAAAAATTTGAGTTATTTAATTCGAGCTCGGAAGAAAAAAAAAAATAACCATTTGAATGAAAAGCAGGAGAAGTACCAACATAGAATACAAACATTAAATCGAGAAAATAAATCGTGGCTTATTTTCTTAAAAATAAAATAATTCCAAAATAATTCGAATTAAATTTTTCTCAACAAAATACGCTATATATTGTTAAACTCACAATACAACATTCAATTCACAAATGACGCCAACCAAAATGGTATATTTAGATTTTTAGCTGTCATTTATAATAATAAAAAATGGACATTTCTACGTATTAATGAATTTGGTAGAAAAGTGGGGTAAATCTTTAAAAAAAAATGCGATTTCTGAAATTTGATCTAGATCAAACAATCTCTTGGTTTTTTGGGGTAAATAAAACACAAAACCTTGATCTGTCGCCATTTTTTTTGATTCAGATCAAACTTTTTGGGTGAATAGAATATCACAAGAGAATACCACAATTTGATTGTCGGTACAAGTGACAAGACTAAGAGAATAGGGGTGTTTATCTTATTTTGACATTTACATTTCTATGTGTTTGTGAAATTCGGATCAAACCTACCAAAAAATCGAGATTTGCTAAAAATGATCCGGATAAAAAAAAAATCAATTAATGTTTTTCGAAAGAATATGAAATATCATTTTGTTGATCCAGATCAATTTTTTTTTGGTTCGAATCATTTTTTCCCCCAAAGAATTCGACATGAGACTGAATTCGAAAAATTGGAATGAGGACGAAGGGCCGAATTTCAAAGGGCCGAATGTCGAAGGGCCGAATGGGTCGAAGGGCCGAATGTCGAAGGGCCGAATGTCGAAGGGCCGAAAGGGTCGAAGGGCCGAATGGGTCGAAGGGCCGAATGGCGAAGGGCCGAATGGGTCGAAGGGCCGAATTTTTTTGTTTATTTATTTTTTATTTTTAGTAATATAATTTTTTAAATTTCTTGTTTTAAGGAATATTTTGTAAATTTTTTTATCAAATATAAATTAAATTCTTTTGAGTTTATACATATTTTATTATGTTTAATCTTTGGATATTCTATCTGCAAAAATATTGCATTAATTTTGTTGTTTATATTTTGTGTTCTTTTTGTAATTATCAAGTGGAAAAATATTTGTACATAATAGGTATTTCACCAAAGCCAAAAAAGAATTTTGTCATAAAATGTCATAAAAATCAGAACATTTTTTATTCGTTAGGGTGAAGGAAAATTCTATTTGGACGAATAAAATAATTTCTCTGTGATTTAGTGATGTGAATATAGTGAATATACTCCTAACAATTTACTACGTAATTATAAAGACAAATTACAGTTTAAGGCACAATTTCCAAAATGTCTACTTAAATTAAACGAAACAGTTTATTTTAAAGTATATTATTGTCTCATGTGTTGTTTTGAATATTGTTTCAACCTGAAATGTATTACATATTTTGATATGGGTCATTTTGATAAACAACATTTCAACCTGGTATTGATATCTGGAAAATTAATATTGTTTTTCATAAATAAATAAAAATTATAGTTCTTAATTTCAAATTCAGTACATTTACAAAATATTCCTTCAAACAAGAAATTTAAAAAATTATATTTCTAAAAACGAAACAGAAAAATAAACAAAAAAATTCGGCCCTTCGACCCATTCGGCCCTTCGACCCATTCGGCCCTTTGAAATTCGGCCCTTCGACATTCGGCCCTTTGATATTATTCCGAAAAATTCACTAAATCCATTTTATGTATTAGGATAACATCCAATAAAGGCAGATCTATTTAAATAACGGATTAAATTGCATATAAAATAAAAAATGATTTAAATCATTCCCACCCTGCTCTCAATAAATAATAAAATTTTATTAATTTATTATGAATTGAACACTATTATGTATGACCTTCTCACATCTTCCGGGCGGCTTTTCAATTCATTCCTTGTAAAATTTGGTTGGGTTGGACTGGACGAAATTTTCGACAGTCTTACTGATTTGTTATTCATAATTGAAGGTTTTTCCATTCAAAAAGTTTTGTAAGGAACAGAAAAGGTGGTAGTCTGTTGGAGCAAGGCCCGAGGATTGAAGTGGGTGTGGTCAGACCATTCAAACTGAATAATTTTTTCTTGAGTCACCCTACTGTATGTGCTCGAACATTGTCTCATACAAGAAAGACGTTTTTGTGATTGTCGAGTGCAGGACGCTTTTCATGGAGTTTCTCTTGCAGTCTTTGCAGCCGCTGAACGTAGTATCTGCAGTAATCGCTAAATTTGACTTCAACAACTAGTGATGACAATCAAATTTTTTCTGGGGTGCTTGACCCTATTCAAGCCACTGTATTTTGCGGACAACATTGTCGTAGGGAACCCATTTTTCATCACCTGTTTTATAACATAAAAGGCTGTCTAAAAAAGGCTCGATTTTTTCCCGTGAGAGCAGACTTGTGGCAATTGACATGCGATCTTTTTTTTCCGTTCACTGAGATTCTGTGGTATTCATACTCCTAACTTGTTGACTTTCAAGATTCTTCTCTTCAAGCATGTATTGTTGCTCTAATTGAACACTCATTGTGATAGTAAATTTTTGTAATTTGTGAACGTTGCATACCCAAAAAATGTCGTCACTATCTTTTTTACTAATTTTGCAACAGAAGAACTTGACGGAATTAATTTTCGCTCATATTTTTCAACAATTACAAAACAATTTTTTGCAAGTTCTGCTGTTGCGAAATTATCAAAAAAGTTACTGTCGACAAACAGTTTTCGAGTACGCGGCAAAATGGCAAAATTTTCTGAATAAAAATGTCAAAATATGTAAAAAAAATACTTCAACAAGGGTAGTATAATATTGAGCTGAGAATTTTGAGTGAAAAATTAAACAAAATAATTTTCACTGGTCTCTTTTGAAGTCAATTTTACACCATTAAGAGGCTAATCGATTGTATCGCCATTTTTTGTATATAGCGGTGGAGATTTGAATAACTAAAAAAGAATAAATTCTCCATTTGCCAAAAGGTTTATTAAAGAGTTTTCCTCCGTTTCCAGTATATGTCCCTCTTTACCAGAATATTACCCCCCTTTTCCAGAATATTTTTAAAGAATTTATCCATATATGAACGTCTTTTTATAAACTATTTCAAACTTTTTTTTATAAATTTAAACCAGTTTTTAGCCAAGACAAGAGCTCTAAGTGGTTGCTCTTGCAGTTAATAATATTACCTATAAAATAAAATACAAATCAGCTGCTCCTAGATGCCCCTCGATTTTTTATGCACATTTTAAAATAAAAGATGTTTGGCCTTACTAAATGAACAAACGAGAAAGAAATCAAAATTTCATAAAATTTAGGTTATTTGTTGAATAAGGATTGTTAATAACAAGTTGAAAATGGCGTGCATCTTGATTGTAATAAGATATATATACGGTATTTTACGCATAGGGGTTGTTAATAAGGGATGAAAGGGGTGAAATTTTGTAAGTGTAACTAGAGACTCGTGATCAGCGACCCCAAAAATCCCCGAATAGAGAATTTCAGAATTTTGCCCAGCTTTGCGGCAATAGCCCCACTGTGCATCGTATCGTTTTCGTTCATTTCGTTACGTTTCGACTATCGAAGTAAGTAACAATATTGATTTTGTATGATACAAAACGTAACTGAACTAAACAGAAACAATAGTACAATAATTTATTAAACCCTACTTTTGACACCTAGTGTTGAAAAGTATAAGTTACATTTTTAAATTGACATTTTTTATGTTTATGACTAGATCATTTCCTGCTTTTCCAGGATATATAAAAATTCGAGCATTTATAGAATTGATAAATTTTTCCAAAATATATAAGTTTTTTTATAATTCACACATTAAATCGAGAACTCTTCAAACCCGCTTAGCAAGGGACCGTTTTACACGATGATTTCTGAAAATACCAAATTTTGAGCTATTTTTAGTTTTTGGCTGTTTTGTGTTTATTGTTCGACATATCTAGTATTTTGTTAAAATCCCAAATTTTATTTGCGCAAATTCCTCCAGATTTTATAAATAGTTTCGTGAACCTTGCAGACCCAGATTAAAGAGAAATCTTCTTTATCGCTTCTTCTGATAGTTCCACCACAAATGTTAAAATTTTAAAAATGTTTACCATATTTTCTCAAGTTTAATTCCAATTTTTAATAAAAATATTTGATGGCCTGAAAAGTTTCCACCAAAAATTTGATATTTGTTTATTCAGTGAAAAGTTATTCCATGTCAAAAATAAGTGAAATTAAAGAAGAAATTAGATACATTTTAAAATTCAGAAAAGGGAAGAAGGCAGGCTGGTAAAAAAATGGGTGCAGTTTATTGTGATGATGCCATATCAGAAAGAACAGACCGTGAATGGTTCGCTCGATTTTGTTCTGGAAATTTCGATCTTGGACATATCAAAAAGGATAGGGATCTAACTTTAGGCTAGTCTGCACCATCCTATGAAACTGTAATTTTTGGGGTCAGTGAATCTAAGCGTGGTTGCACAAATGTTTATTCTGATAAACCCAAAAGAGGTGATATCACCAGAAATGATTGAAAAATTCGCAATATTTTATTAAGTGATCATAAAGTGAAGATAAGTGAGATTGTTGACATCGTAAACATTTCGAAAGAACGTATAGAACTATAGAAAATACTTTGCATATGAAAAAGCTTAACGTAAGAGGGATGTCGTGTGCGTTCACTATCAAGCAAAATACTCGAACAAGTAACCACTTCACAGCAGTGTTAGGAGAAAAAAAAAATGTTGGAAAATCACCGGATGAAGTTTATTGAGTTAAAAGAAAATTATATTAAAGATTATATCGAAGAAGACCACCTTTCTAAAAGTTCGACCTGACGGCGACCAGTATAAGTTCGAACATTCGTGAAGAAATTGTACCCTCTCAAACGACCATTTCAGAAAATACGTATTACATATCTTTCTCTCTTACATACATTAATACATACATACTACATATTACATACATACATATACGTTAATGAAAAACAAATTTGTATTTTGTTTTTTTCTCTTTAATGCGACCAAAGGAAGCTTCACTGTATTCCGTGACACTATCGTTAGGTTCTACAATAGAATTAAGCATTCAGTGAAAGTCAGTTCTTTGTTGTAAGACTATGTATATCTCCTTGCTTTGACTTTCCTAGTCATTCATTGTTGTAACCCATCAGCAGATTTGACTAATTATCGATAAGAAGAGCTGGAATTCTAATACGCGATTTGAAACTTCTTATGACAATATCGCCCTCTTTTGTATTCTTTCGTTCGAGAATGTTTAATGTTTTTAGATAAACCTTAAGTTTAAGTCTAATGTTCTCTCTTACAAGTTGTAGTACTCTATTTAAGCAGCTGTATTGGGTGGTCGCAGCCAAATTTAAATTTAAGCCAATCCAGAAAATAAATGGTTTCCATACCGAAAACTCATTATATAATTTGAGATCGTGATAAGCTTTTATATTTTTATTTTACCGGATAAATGCAGTATTCCAAATTATGTAGAATATTAAACTATGTACATATTTACTTTTATACAAACTAAACTTATCTTTTAAAAAATATTTACACAACAAATTAGTGCTGATTTCACTTAAGTAGGTTTCTCCCGTTTTTAAAGAATGTAAAAATATGTTTATTACAATATTAAACAAAGTTTCTAGAACAATGGAATTATTTTTCAACAAAAACAAGCGACTAATTGATTTAGGATTAGGGTTGAATAATTTTGAGAAATTTATCTGACTATAAATTTTTGTTATCTCTATTTATTGACCTTGACAAAATTTTAAAAGGCTAGTGGAACAAACAAAACCATAAAAAAGCACAAATTAATAATTTGCTCAAGTCATCAAAACTATAAAATTTCATTGTATTATTTTGCAAAAAGGAATTAGATGCGTCTCTAAAATTGAGACACAGACATTCTCTTATTTATTATGAAGTAGATATTTGTTTGTCTGTAGCGCAAGAAGCAACAACTATGAATAATAATGTATATAAAACGAAAACAATAACAATAATAGCAACAAATGAAATATTTTGGATGGGAGCCAACTATGTACTTCATGTAGTTTGTTTAATATCCGGACATGTCGCGTGTGAAATTTTATATGGAGTCTATTGACTTTTAAGTAATAAAACCGTAAAACAATTCATTCATCAGTTAAGACTTTTAATTGTTTGTTTTTATATTTTTAAGATAAATAGTAAACAAAATTATATGAGCCAGAAAGATTGACGCAGGGAAAACTTTTCGTTTGAATATTATACATACTACAATGTAAAATATTATGTATGCACGAGTAGATTTATGTGTATTGAAGTACGAATCTTATCTCTTTCGTTATGTAGTCAGGTATTACGTATCTATCAACGAAGAAACAATTAAAGCTTTTTTATGCATAAAATAGATTTATAACATTAAGTTAGCAATAATCTTGTTTTAATTTTTTAGAGGTGTCCTGAGGACATTTCTAATTGTTTATTGAATTATTTAGGTGGCCTAGGACTGAGGCGGATGTCGTTTTAAGTATGCTTAGATCAAAAAGAACAAAGGTGTTTAGATTATTTGAAGGGCTTCATTTTAAGTATACTGATAAATGATTTAATTGTTTTAGGATCTATGATAGTTCCAGAATAATTCATTCTTAAAGGTATTAAATTTAATCCTAGTTTCAGAAATAAAGGTATAGCCTGACTCACCTCTCCAGGAACAACAAGCAGTTAAAAATCATGTAGTTTAGTAATTGTGTTGTCTTGTGTACTAACTATTAACTACTTAGGTGTCTGGAACCGGGTTGATTCTTTGTTACTAACATACCTTTTCCTTTCCCTCGATTTTGTTATTCGTAAAAGGGTGTACGGTGGACCCGGCATAGTCTGGGAAACTTGCCTTAGGCTTGGTCGTACACACTAAATCAATCAAATAAAATAGATTTATAACATGATTTAAGTGATAAATAATGGTTTTCGATTAAATTTAAATACCAGTTAGCTAAGGACCAACAAGTACTTTACTTGAGCAATCTTATTATTTTAATGTTTCAATCAATTTATAGAATTTTAACTTCATTCAATTTTTTCATTTGTGAAATTAAAAAACTCGCTTTTATTTTACTGTATTTTTTAACTCCGAATTTGAATTCATTTGTCCTTTAAATATCGAACCTACCAAAAATTTTTACTTCAGTCTTTTAGCAAAAATGTTAAAGAACTCAATATAAGCTTAGTTTAGTTTATTACGAGAAATACTGGGTGCACGTGCAATCGGTGGCCCTCATTGCTTTAAACAACGTTTTTTTTTGTATTTTTTGTAAAGGTATTGCTACATAGAAATATAAAAACGAACCAAATTGATCGAGATCAAATTAACAATAACCAAAACAATTTTTTTCTGCAATGTATCGGTATTGGTATCTCACAATAACTAAATATCGTTGATGTCAATTAATCACATATCTAAAAATATTAAAAAAAAAATCCGTATCTAAAAACGTTTAAAATTCGCCGTACATGACCAATAGTAATTACTTTTTACGCACAACATAGTTTTACTATTGGTCACTTTCATCGACATTGGTCATGTACGGCGAGTTTTAAACGTTTTTAGATACGGATTTTTTTTTTAATATTTTTGGATATGTGATTGTGAATTGACATCAACGATATGTATTACAATATTATAATTTAATATTTATTTTTATTTTGAAAGTTATAGTGAAAACTTTGGTGCGTTAATGTTACGGACCAGTGTAGTTTGAATTTTGTTTGTTTTAAAAATGTCGTAAACCTGGTGTTATTCGGGAAAATACAGTCAAACCTGTTTTTGTGCGGTCTTTTTTATTTGCGATTTTTTTCTATGCGATATTTTTGTGCGATTTTTTTATGCGGTATGTATATGAATTATGCCGCATAAAAAAAATCGCACAAAAAAAATCGCATATAAAATAATCGGGTAAAAAAAAATCGCATAAAAAAAGACCGCACAAAAACAGGTTTGACTGTATTTCTATTCGTGGAATTACCAAAATACCAACTATAGCGGGTTTATGAATGAAAAGATATTTCAGCCATATTCTGAGAATTTATTTACTCATTTAGGTCAGTACTTTTTAGTAAATATAATAAACCGTATTCCGGGTTTAAAATTGTATGTTGTGTATAGAAAGCGCGGAAGTAACATAATATAACTTGGATTGAAGTAACATAATATAACTTTGCAATAAAATTCGTTTAATGTTATTTTATTTGAAAGTGCGTTCTCTTTTACGTAGCCACATACTTAGAAGACCCAACAAGAAACGAAAGTTACTGCCAATCTGGTGGATAGAATACTGTGTAATGCTTCGTTGTCGATGTTAATTGGTAATTTATTTGTATGAGATTGAGCCCCCAAGAAGTAAATATTGAATGTGAGTACATGAGACAGGATTGACGAGAGATGAGGCTAATCTAATTGAGTTCTATGGTTATAAAAATGTGGAATAAGTTGGCGTAGAAACACTCCCGATGAGATGCAAATTTGGAAATGAACTCCTGCTTTAATAACCGTTTTTATACGAACATGCATAGTTTTAACATGAGCTTCGCATTGTTCAACGGTATTATTATTATTATTAACGGATCATCTAACGGCCTTTAAACAAAGTTTATTTTAAAAAGCCAAACAGCTTAAATCTCAGTGTAAGTACAAATTTATCTGGGTACAAAACGGTGACATCCTAGTTAAAAAGGGTGAATCATCAAAAATCATAAAAATTACATCAGAAGCATTCATTGACAAATTATTGAAATCCGACAACAACTCAGCTTAAGTTTGTTTCGGATTAATTGTGTTTTACGTTTTTGTTTATTATATTTGCCGTTTTTTCAGTCTAGTCAGTTCTGTTATAATCTATAATAATTATAAGTAACAATTAGTAATATGTACATACATAACTGTTTATTTTCAGAATGTGAATGGTTTGCGAACAAAGACAAAACAATTTTATAATTCATTATTGGCAACTGATTATGATATTATTTGTTTAAATGAAACAAATTTAAATGATTCAATTTTGAATACAGAACTCTTTACAGAAAATTATGTATTATATCGTAAAGATAGAGATTTTATTTAATTCCCAGATAAAGTTGACGGTGGAGGCTGCCTTATTGCTATAAAGAATAAGTTTGTTTCATATCGCATTTCCAAATGGGAATGTTACTCCGAAGAAATTTGGGTATGTATTAACTTTGGCTTGACAAATTTGTATCTCAATGTGCCATATATTTTTCCGGAAGCTAAAACAAGTGACTATGAAACACATTGACAATATCAGCTTAATTATGAATCGAAACAAAACGAATTCTAATTTTCATATTATTGGTGATTTTAATTTATCATTTATTAAATGGAATCTTAAACCTAACGGTTTAATTGAGCCGGACTTCTGTGGCAATCGATCTGCACAAGCATTAACTGAATGTATTAATTTTACGGGACTTCAACAGTTTAATTATATACACAATGTTAATAATAATATACTTGATTTAGTTTTTCTAACATTTGTTTCTCTTCTATCAATTGTAGTGAATCAACTGATGTATTAGTTAAAACTGATAGACATCATCCCGCACTTGAAATTGACTTAAACATGAAAACTGTTTCTTTACTCAAGGAAAATAAATCAAAAAGAAGGGATCTCTATAATAAATTGGATGGAACTGCTTCATGATTTAAATACAGATGAATCCGTTTCTAAATTTTATGAAATTTTATATCAAATTATTGAAACGCATGTTCCTCTCGTTTCATATTCTAAAAATTCATACCCTTGTTGGTATACTAATAAAACAATTAGTTTAATTGTATTAGTTTATTAGTTTAATTGTTTATTGTTTAATAAAAAATCGATTTAGATTATTGTTCAAAAAAAATAATGATATTGAATATTATAGCATGTTCTCTAAAATTAGGTCTAAATTGAAACAAGCAATTAAAATTGACCATACGAATTATATTAAATCTGTGGAAAACTCCATTCATAAGAATCCTAAGAAATTTTGGTGGTATTCCAAATCACTCAAAAAAACTAATGCAATTCCTGGTAATATGCATCTTCTTAACGACTCAGCTTCTAATGAAAATGATATTAGTAATATGTTTGCGGATTTCTTTGAATCTGTATATAATAACCGTAATGTTTCAGAAGAATTATGTTCATCCAAATAATATCAATACAATTCCAGCCGTTAATATTTGTGAAAATGTCATTTTAACTGAGCTTCAATCACTTGATTCCAATAAGGGATGTGGTCCCGATTTGATACCACCTGTGTTTCTGAATGAATCTGCTGAACAATTGTGTAAGCCACTTGTAATTATATTTGGAAAATCACTGATTGAGGGTACTTTTCCTTCAATGTGGAAGAGTGCTTATATAACTCCAATACATAAAGGAGGTGACATTACAAATATTAAAAATTATAGACCTATCTCTATTTTGAATTGCTTCTCAAAAATTTTTGAAAGAATTATTCACAACTTACTCTTCGAAAAACTGAGAAGTAAAGTCACTGTCCATCAACATGGATTTTTCAAACAAAGATCCACACAGTATAACCTGCTAAACTTTTCAGAATGTATATAATTCGCTTGACTTAAATTTCGGTGTTGATGTTATTTATACAGATTTCCAAAAAGCTTTTGATAAGGTCAATCATAATATTCTAATTGAAAAATTAAGAAGTTTCGGTATTGATGAACTTATGTTACAATGGATACGTTCGTATTTAGTTAACAGAACACAATATGTTGTTTTAGATAATGTTAAGTCTCGTGCAATATCTCCGTGTTCAGGTGTCCCTCAGGGCTCCATTCTTGGGCCTCTACTTTTTATTTTATTCATAAATGATATTGTTGATAATCTTGAATGTTCCGTATTGCTCTTTGTTGATGACCTCAACCTTTTTTTATCGATTAAATCAATCGATGACTGTCAGAAACTTCAAAACAATCTAAATCGCATACATGATTGGTGTGTTATCAATGACATGAATTTAAACATCGACAAATGCTAGCTATGTATTGAAAATTAAACCAAGAGTTTCTTCTGGATTTGGTTACTCTTTAAGCAATGCTCCCATTATTTCAATATATCAAGTGAAAGATTTAGGAGTTATTGTTGACAACAAATTCAAATTTAATATCCAAATCATTAAAAATCCTTGGCTTTGTGATGAGGACTTGTAGTGATTTCAATAATCCTTCATCATTTATATTAATGTTTAATGGGCTGGTTCGTAGAAACCTTGAATACTTAACCACTATATGGAATCCTGTACCGTTGAAAGAGTACAAAAAAAATTTACGCGTTTCTTAAACTACAAAAGCAAAGTTCCGTATGAACCGTACAATATACATACGTCTTAAACGTTATGGTTTAGTTTCACTGGAGATCAGAAGGGATATTTTTGATGAATTAGCTCTATACAAAATATCCAATCGTTTAATTGAAACTAACCTGACAAATTTAATTCGATACAGAACTCGGACAAGATATAATATACGATTTTCTGCCTGTTTTGATATTCAAACTTACAAAACCAACTACAGATTTCATTCTCCTCTAGTGAGATTGCAAATGAATCATAACAAAGCTTTTAATAATTTTGATTTGTCTTTATTATCATTCCAGGTATTTAAAAAACAAATTACTAGATTTTATCATAGTTTAAATATTGTATAAGATTTGTTAATTTTTATTTTTTTTATTTTTGACTGAAATTTATTTTAATTTACTATTAACTTCACTTAATGTAATGTACCTAAGCTAACATGTAATTGGATATGTTTATCAGTTTGCTAGCGATAATTGAGAATAAATCAATAAATAAATAAATTATTACTTGAGGGCCATGTGGGCATTCAAGCCACCTCGCACTGCGTCCTAAAAGATTTTTTGGGCATGAACCCAACTTAATGAGCCGTCCAGTCAATATTTAGGCTCTTAATGAACCTAACAATACTGTCGGCCGTTATATGATGCATACTATCTGGGCACAGAATATGTTCCGCTGATTCCGCTTCCAGGTCGCAGAAGCGGCATCTATATGTCGAACGTAGGCCTATTTTCTTAAGGTGATAACTTAAAAGGATTTGACCTTTGAGGAAGCCAGTAAGAAGCCTCAGCTCAGGTTTCCTAAGTATAAGACATTCCTTGACCCCCGGCTGACGAAGGTGAAATAAATTCCTTCGCCTATCGCAAACCTGAAATTCCGCGCCAATAGAAAGACTTATGCACATCTTCCCAGCGTTTTACCGCTGCCCTAAGGAGCCCCTTAGTGACGCCGCAGAAGGGCTCTGGTTCAATGAATGGAGAGGCAGAACCCTCGCGGGCGAGACCATCAGCTGCCTCGTTTCCCATAATTCCAGTATGACCTGGCACCCAAATAAGTGTAACGGTCGACTAATTTCGATCGTAATTTACTATACGATACAATTTTGGATCTTACGAGTACAAATTTTTTTTTTGGTCTCAATTAATTCAGTCGCTATCTACCGCCCTATATTCAGTAGCTTTAACCAGAGACTCCAACCAACACAATTATGGTAAATCGGGAGAAAAAAAAATGCTGTTATACTTAGTTATGGTACGTCGATTACTGGAATATGCAGTGCGAAGAATTTCAGGGAAGAAGCGAGATGACGATAGAGGAGTTATGGCGGGAAAAAGATGGCTGAACGTATATAAAGCTCGCGTTTGGGTTTGGTTTTTTTTTTTTTTGGGTGTGGAAACATAAGCAAAGAGGATCAGGGTAATCGCTTAGCGATAATTCAGTGTTTTTTTTTCTGATACACAAAGTTACGAGAAAAAAAAACCCATCATATAAATGAAAATGGAAAAAAACAAATTATAAAAATGTGAGGAAAGTTCTGTACTCCGGGGCACATGATAGATTATTGTGAGTGCTATGTAACTTTGAGTTTTTTTTTTCGGTGGAAATTTGGATATTGACTGTAAGTGGTTGTGATTGTAAAGAAAAACTTACATATATGTATTTATTTATTTATAAAGAAAAAAAAATTAATGATATAAAACTGTATCGAAATGTATGTACATACATATAATAATAGTAAACTGTGTTGATCATTGATGAAATTTTGTAACGGGTCAAATTATGATAATTTTGTGAAAAAAAAATTGTTTTTGGTTGATTAATAAATCTAGTTCAATGAATAATGATTGTAAAGCCCGAAATAAACTCTGTTATTGATAATTAAACTTTGTTAAAATTAATAAAACTATTAAACTATTGTAAATCAATTGAAATTATAGTTAATATAATTGTGAACATTTAATTGCGTTATTTTTTTTTCCTCCGCCTGTGGAATTTTCACTTTGAGTGACAAAAATTAGTCGAATTGTGTGAAGTGTGTGTGAACGAAAGTGCTACGTTTTTTTTTTAAAGGAGCAAATCCCGTACAAAAAAAAAAAAAAATCTGTTTGGGTTCGTCGCTGTATATATTGGATAGCTGTGTTCCAGCATATGATTGTCACGATTGCGGAGTTAAAATTTCGGAATAACGGACACCAGCACATCATTGAGTATAAGTATCGGCGTAATTAACATTTTTGTTTTCTCATTTTAAGGTTTAAAGGAAATAACAAAAGACAGTTGCAGTCACAATTGTTTAAATTCATTGGTTATTTCTTCTTAATGTTTTTTTTTGTTTACTCAATTGCAGGTTTTTCTGACGGCCAGTGACATTCATTATCCATTTAGTTAATTATTTAGTTTTTTTTTTTCTTTATATGATGTGTACGTCTACGTATGTATATAAATAATTGGTTTTTCGATAAATAATGTGTTCGTAGGCAATTATTTTTTTCGGGAAGCATTGCGTGGTTGTTGGGATGATACGGTACGGAGTTAGTTTGTAATTTTTGACGTTATTTTTTTTCTCCTGCACATGATTATCGTTTTTTTTTGTAGT
Organism: Tipula helvola; assembly: GCA_963556165.1. Classification (NCBI taxonomy): domain Eukaryota; kingdom Metazoa; phylum Arthropoda; class Insecta; order Diptera; family Tipulidae; genus Tipula; species Tipula helvola. The sequence goes on from OY744483.1 coordinate 158,627,939, forward strand.
AGGCCGATTGTTCGGATGCATGGTGAATCATGAACCTCCCAACCCTAAGCATCTCGGTTTAAAAGAACAGCAAGCATGTGCACACCATGGGTGGAACAATCTGCAAGGCCGTCCGCTACATAAGTGTTCCCTTATTTGAGCTTTCCAGAATCTTAATAACCTTCAGACAATCCTATACTAGCCTTGACTCAATGGTAAAGGACCTAATAGCCTTTAAGGCCGATTGGCTGTCTGATACAATATAAAGCTTTGCGTCGTTTAGGTCTTTAGATATGCCTATCCTTACGCAAAATTCTATAGCATGCACTTCTGCTTGAAAAAGGTAGCATTGGTACCCAAGGACTTCGAGAGGGATGTCCCACTCCCGTATATTCCTACCCCCACCCCCATCTTCCGTTTTTGATCCATCTGTAAACCACACCATTGACCCTCGCTCAAAGGATGGTCCCCCTTTACTCCACAACTCTCGGTTAGGTAATCTAACACAAAATGGTTTGTGGAAATCCAGTTTAGCTGGCATACAGTCGGAAGGCATTCCTATAGTAGGGTCTGTCTGAAACTCCTTGAGGATTTCCAGATGGCCCACCATATTGCCTGGTTTGATGTTACCCTCCGCCTGCATCTTAAGGGGCGTAGTAGCAGCATCCTTTTTAACATGCAGATGCAATGGAGTTAGTCCTAGGAGTGACTCCATTGCTGCGGTCGGACATGTTTTCATTGAGCCCGTAACCCCAATGCAGGCCATACGCTGAACCTTATTCAATAAAGTTTGCGCTGTCCTTTGTTCGGTTTTAGGACACCACACTTACGATGCGTAGGTGACCATAGGCCTAATGATTGTTAGAAATGACCAGTAGATCATTTTTGGTTGTAGTCCCCAAGTACGTCCGTAGTCTTTGACAGACCCAAAAAGCCTTTGTGGCTTTATTTTGAATTTTTTGTAAATGTTGTTCCCAGTTCAGTTTATGATCTAGGATGACCCCTAGATATTTAACTTCTTTGGTAAAAGCAACGACAGTACCGTTTAACGAGAGAGCTATAAGCGATAGCTTTCTCCTCCTCGTAAAAGGGTGATAAGCAAACTGGTTCCGATGCAGCGGATTATTTACAAGGATTTCACTTCTTATTTGATGATCCAAGATTTTTTCCATCGTCTTCAATAGAAACGATGTGAGACTAATTGGCTGATAAGCCCTGAGCTGGGTGTCCAGACGACCCCCTCCCTTTGGTATAAAGACCACATTTACTTTCCTCCATAGTTTCGGACGGAATATAGTTGAAAACATAACTTGCCCGAAACATCTGGACCAAACTGGGGAGTATTTCCTCAATACCTTTTTGAAGTAAAGCTGGAAAGATACCATCCCCTCCAGCAGATTTGAAAGAGCCAATAGCCAATCTCACTTTACTGGGTGTGAACATTTTTCCAGAGGCTCCAGATCCTATTGTGGGGTGAATAGGCCACCTCACTTGAAGGGTCATGCGGTCTTGGGCTCCTACCACTATTGAATCCGGAAAGTGGGTACCTAATAGTAGCTCCAAGGTTTCCTTCCGGTTTTCAGTGAACCCTTCGTTTTGCTTCTGAAGATATCCTAAACCATTTGAGTGATCCCTGGAAAGGACTTTCTGGAGACGAGCTGCAGAGGGTAATTCTTTGATTCCCTCACAGAAGTTTCTCCAGATAGCCCTTTTGGGTCTTCTTAATTCGAGATTATATTCCGTTAAGGCCATCCTATACTCGCCCCTTCCCCCGGTGTGTTTAGCCTTATTGAATAACCTTTTCGATTTTTTCCTCAGCTTACTCAGCGCCTCGTTCCACCAAGGAACCAACTTAATGGACTCTCTTTGCTTAACCAGGCAGCTGTTTTCGTAAGCCAAGTGTATAAAATTATGCAGCTGGTTTGAACAGAATTCCAAGTCCACTGGATACTCTATGTTCCCCATAACCAAGGGCATTTCTGATTCGAATGAAACTCTATAAGAGTCCCAGTCGGTCAGTTTCGGAATTCTAATCTCATACCGCTGCATGGCCTCGGCCGCCAAATCGAATCTAATGTGCAAAGGATCCGATAAGGAGGCCTCTTCAGACACATGCCAGTTTTTAACTAAATGGCTAAAATGCGGACTAGCAAGGGTCAAATCTAGGACCTCCTGCCTAATCGCATTTATAAAAGTAGGTTTCCTTCCCCTATTGACAATATCTACATCAACGGTAAAACACCTGTGGGTGATACCTCAGTTCTTGCTTCATTTTATGCCATACTGTTTCGATGATATTCAAATCAGGACTGTATGCGGGCCAATTGAGAAGAGAAATATTATGATCTATAGCAGCCTTTTTCTAGTAGTTCTTCAGGCATAATAAGGCCGGTATCGAAGGTAACAAGTTACTTTCAAGAATTGACTGGAATTTTTGAGCATTGATGGTATCTTCAATGAAATAAAACTTACCTACAACATTTGCAGACATATTCTCCCAATCCATTATACCTGCTGGAAGCTTAATTGTTCATTTTACACAATCTTTGTGGAATGCTTCCTTTTTTGTTCTGTTAACTCTTTTTCGATGATCACCTACACTAACATCAAATCTTGATTCATCGCTAAATATTATTTTTTTCCAGTCTTCAGTAGTCCATAATACGCTTTCCTTTGCCCAGGCTAATCGTTCTTTTCTATGGATTTGCTTTTGCATAAATACATATGCCTTCAAGCCAAGAATTTTTAAAATTTTTAGCTTAAACCTTATAAAAGTGCAAGCTTGATTTGTGTATCCATCGTCGACAGGTTTCGTGTGAAACATTAATACTTATTTCATCATTCCACTTACCAGTTATGTCCCGTACAGTGTTCCTATGTCCAGATTCCGAACGAGTGTTTTTTGCATTCTCGGACTGACTTTACATGGGCGACCTATTCTGTTCCCTGTACCTAAATTTTGTTCGCAAACCGAGAATTGAGAGTAGAATAACCGCAAATTTTTAGTAGTGGTAGATTGTGTGTATATGTATTAGTCGCCACGTGAGAGTTGTTTATTTTTTTATGAAATTGACGTCATTTAATTTTCTTCTGTCTATCAAAAGTGCTTGTATGTTAAAAATCATTAAACAATCGAAAATATTTTATTTAAATGTTTTTTTAATAACAAACACGAAAAATAATTTATCCTTTAACTCAAAAAAAACAAAATGTTACACCATAATCAAAAACAACAACAAATCAAGTCTCTCAAAAATTATTTTGTTTATAGAATGACAAATCTCAACTCAAAAGCAAGAGAAAAGTATAAAACACGAGAAGAGAAACGAACATAAGCACCAAAAAATTTAATCGATTTCACCCGATTTAATTATTTTTGATGCTTACTGTCCTAAAAAACGCACAAATACAACAAACAAAAATAATGCAACACAACCATAAAAATGTATACTATATGTACATCGTGTACGAATACAAAATTCTCAATTCTCGTGTCTCGGTTTGCGAACAAAATTTACGTACTGATAAATTCATGGATCTGGTTTGGAAAATCAGAAATTATCGTGTTTGAAACATTGGAAACATCAGAAGTTATCGTATCATCGAAACAGTATGTCATAAAATGAAGCAAGAACTGAGGAATACCCACAGAGAAATATTGCTGATCTGATGCAAAAGTTACAAGCTATTTGGGATTGTTTTACCGTTGAATAATGCGAAGCTGTTGTTAAAAGTAGTTATTAAGGCTAAAGGTGACGTAACGTCTGACGTAACGTCTGACGTAACGTCTGACGTAACGTCTGAATTTGATGATAATACGAGTTATGATTTTAAATTTTGTTTCCATTACGTATTTCTTTGCACCGAATTAAAAAAATAGTGTAAGAATAATGTGTAAAGTTAATTGGTTTCGTTAATATTTGAGAAATATATGAAAAATATTTGGTGTCCGAACATATTTGTATGTGTTAGGGCTCGTAGATAGACAGATATAGATTTCATTTTTTCGGAAATTATGATGGTCGACCTCAGAGACCAGATAAGTTATTGCTTAGAAAAAATCTCCTCGTCCCTCCTGCATAAGTCGTAACCTAGATAAACAGAACTAACTCTATTTAATAGAATCAAAATGTATAAATTAATCTTGTTCTTGTATTATACGTACATCCAATTAATCAATTATTTAGACAGAAACTTCCATTATGAGTTAACATATACCATTAAATGTAACGTTGAAGGTGACGTTGAATCAATTAAATTTTAATTAATTGAATACTCATTTCTAATTAGTTTAATTCAAATTAATATTTTCATAGTACACGTACACACGCATGTTATGAGTATATTGATTGGAAAACTAAATTAGAAGTTCTTCCAGTTCTGTGCCCTCAACCTACATGCCAAATGAGCTTTCACAATAAATTATATTGTCTTACTTATCAAGCGGCTTGCGATAAACCAATCATGATTAATACACAAACGTAATAAAAATCACTTCATCCAAACAAATCTTATTCTGGTTTATGTTCGTATATAAGATTTATTTTTGCCTTTATAACCAAACAAAACAAATCTTCTCTATATGTACTTCCTTTGTTATAAAAGGTTCATTGCATTTTGTACGTAGTTATATTGTAATACATATAGACACACCTTGAAAATATGAAAATGACTTCTAGTTTCTTTACCAAGCCAACAATCATTAATTGAAAAATAATATATTGTACATACCATACCTAGTTTTAAATTTCCGGTGAATAAAAAAAAAATCTGTTTATTTATGGTGCATTGGCACAAAATCCACACGATATGTAGTTAGTTATGCTTACTTATCTGCATATTCGAATGAAGAATTTCAGTCAAGAGAATATGAAAAAATAAAATATTCGTATAAAAATAACTATAATTGACATATCTTACGATTGATTAAATGCAATTTATGCGTAGAAACATATTTTGATTGCAATGATAATGAAAATAACAATGTACAAGTAAGCATAGCTACTACATAAATAGAAAATACTTTACATAAGAATTTCTTTTAAGATTAATGACCTGCTTATTTATTTAATTTTTATTTTAGTTATAAACAAGTTCGCTGAACACAATAAACAGCACTAACATTAGTGTTTTACGATATTTAAAATTTGATATAAAAGTATAGAATATTGTATAGTTGGCAACTGCATTGAAATTGATTAATATGAAATTCATAAGATTTAGTAATTTATTATAAGATGAAAGTGTGTCAAATACAATACTTATAAATTTCTATAATACACAATAATTTTAGACACTAATCATTCTTCTTTTTATTTTGTAATTATGATTTTTGGACAAGTTTAGAAATGTTCTACACCACCATTGTGTAACACAAATTTATTTATTTACATCTAAAATGGTAAACATCTTGTATGCTATAATAACTTGTAGGATGTGCATTTCATCGATTGCCCCACAAAAATCTTTAACATTTTGATTTCTAGCCATTATATACTGTTATACTTAATATACAAATTTTCTCTCTAAATAATTATTATCTGTGAATTAAAATAAAACGTCTGACATCAAAATCATTAATACATACGTTACTAAAATAGAAAATATAATAAATTAAGAATAATTTAGTCGTTTATTGAAGAGGTTGACGATGATTTCCTTTAATGGATTAAATGAACTTTTGACCCAGAATTGCATTTAAAAAAATATGATTACTGAATTTCCAAACAATTGATTTAATCATGATTAATTTTCAATTAATTAAATGAAATGAAAAACAATTATTTCATGGCGTATTGGCCTGGAAAAATATTTATTTGTTGCTTAATGGAAGAATTTGTTAATTAGAACGTTATATTTATGTATAAGTACGAGTATGTATATTTAAATTGTTTCCATATTCCAATTTTATGAATTATGTTTATATGTACATTACCTAAAAAAAAATGCTTGGAATAGAATCTAATATTTATACGTTGAATCAAGGTCGTTACTTCAAAATCAAATTGTCTATTAAAACTACATTCAATAACAAGAAAATACCTTATAATTATTTCAAAACCAAAACAACGTCAACAGGTTATTATTGCACGCGATAATTAACTTACACATTCTTAGCGCTAAAATTAGTATACACAATTTTATGAGGATTTTTCTGTTTTGTGTACATATAAGTACTACTTACTTAATATTGTACATCAAAATTGTGATTCAACTGCATCTATCGCTTTTGACTTTTGAACTCGTACAATGTCGTTCTCCAGAAATATGCAATCCTCCTAGATGAGCTACTAGCCCGATCATTATTCATTACCTTCATTTATTATATTGGAATCCACAAAATATACAAAATTATGAGCCTCTGGTATTTTTCAGTCAAACCCATGCTTTAACTAAAGAGTTAATAAAGAAAATTACAACCGAAACTACCTTATCGTTGAGAAAAATAATGTTAAACTTAATTTTTTCGTTATTTCGACTACGGACAATTATCGGGTAAATGAATTACTATGGTAAAAGTAAAGGTCTATTTTAAGCGGCCATGTTGCTTTTAAATACAAGAATTTTCTTTTTTTCTCTTTCTCAATTCGTAAAACACTAAAAATTAATAATCTAAACGGAAAACATTTACTGGGGGGGGGGGGGGGGGGAGTCCTATTTGTGAATTTGATTCGAACGTATTCGAGTCTTCGAAATACATATTGAATTCTTATTTGAATTGAATCTAATTAGTTCGTTTCTGATTTAAATCAACAAATAGCCTATCTGTTTTCTATTCCATTTACCCTCCTTTTGAGAAAGGTAAATACATTTAGCGAATTTATTGTTTACCGGCTAGGTCCGCATTCTAAGACCATGTAAGACTACATATGCGGCCAACCCACTGAAAAACGAAAAGAAAAACCACATTTAGTTTTTTCGATACCAGGTGTATATGCATAAGTTTTTTCCGGTTTTTTGTTAAAAAAAAAAAACATAATTTTCAAGGGAAATTAATTTTTTTTTATTCAAAATATTGGCCATCGGCTTCTACAAATTTCGCCCATCTTTCAGGTAATTTATGAATACCGTGCCAGAAAAACTGCTTGTCTTTTGCGGCAAACCATTCGTCGAGCCATTTTCTACTTTCCTCGAAATTACTGGTGCTACTCTGCGAGCACGTGCCCCATGGATGCGAAGAGGTGATAGTCAGATGACGCCAGATCTGTGGAGTATGGCGGGTGCGGTGTAAATTAATCAATTGTTCGATTAATGTGTGGTGTAAATTAATCAATTGTTGGCGATAACGTTGTGTATTAACGGTTTCGCCGGGCTTCAAGAGTTCATAATACATAATACCGCTCTGGTCCACCAGACACAGAGCATGGTCTTCTTGCCGAAGCGATTTGGCCTTGGTGTTGAAGGATCGGCTTCGCCAGGTGAAAGCCACGGTTTTTTCCGCTTCGGATTTTCAAAATAAATCCATTTATCGTCACCCGTCACAATTCGATACAAAAATGATTTCCTTTCGTGGCGTTGAAGCAGTATTTTACAAGTGACTTTACGATTTTCTATTTGACGTTCATTCAAATCGTGTGGGACCCATTTACTGAGTTTATTGATCTTCCCCATTGCTCGTAAACGTCTCTTGATTATTTCTTGTGACACATATAATGCTTCTGTTAATTACCGTTGAGTTTGAGTTGGGCGAGGGTCGTCATCCAATAACTCTTTCAATTGCTCGTCTTCGCATTTTTTTGGTCTACCGGAGCGCTAACTGTCTTTCACATTGAAATCACAACTTTTAAATTGTCGAAACCATGGCTGGGATGTTGTACCATCACTTTCATTCGAATCGACTTTTAAAGTCGATTCGAAAAAGTGATAGTTGGCATGTTGTAAAATTTTCGACTCCAAAGTGATACGTCAATAGGGCAACCATTTTTCAAAGATGAATTAACAAAAATAATTGTAATTTGACATTTAGTTGATATACAAAGCGTTAAATAAATATTAATTTTTAAAGATTTTATTTAAAAAAAACAATTTATGATGGATTGTATTGTAATATATTTTGACGAATCGCTCGTATATCACTTTAAATAAATTGAGTGATACAAAAGTATCATTATCGCGATTCGAAAATTTTACAACATACCAATTTTCGACTTTCGGTTCGAATTTCGAAAATTTGAAGTTACAACATCTCACCCCATATCTCACATGTTCTGTTCACCATATGTTTCTGCCCGCAAACGATGACTTTCAACAGCCTTTTTCTTTTGATTAAATAAGACAAGCAATGCGTGCCGGAACTGTTCTTTTTCAGGCACAAAACTCGACATGATAACTGAACGATAAAACAAAGACGCTAATTTTGGCAGGCTCAACTTGTTTGTGTTTGTAGTATAAATGTCAGCCAAATAAAATAACGTATGTGTCAAATTAATACGCTGCGTACTTTTCGCTAGCACCATCTCTTAATTAATCTGGAAAATACTTATGCATACACCTGGTATATAGTATTTCCAAAATTATTGCTTTAATTTTAATAAAATCTTCTGGAATTTGATTGAATGTGTAATTCCGTACAATTCACAATTTAAAAAATCGCGAAATATATTTAAAGTAAAGAGAATGGAAAGTGCAACACAGACATTTTATGTTAATTGCCCATTTTCTTTTTCTTATTAGGCTGATTTTTTTTAGGTATAAATACAATCGTTTTTCACAATAATTATTCGCAAATGTCACTAAAATTTAAATTTGCTGAAAATGACAAAATACACGCAATTGACTACGGCTCTGGGACACCTAAAATGTCATCGAGGCAGATTGCTGTTGAGATTGGATGCAATTACTCGAGTGTACCTTTTAAAAAAAAAAATTCATTCTACTAACTGAAAAAGGAAGACAACTGCATGAGTAGATTCAAAAATAACCAGAATGTTAACTGTTAATCGCTTTAAAACTGCTGTGTGATATTCGATACGATTCGAGACCGGCTCCGGGAACAAGGTTATATGGCCAAGTCTTCTGCAACAAATCCAGTTCTTACGACTAGAATTAAGCAAAAACGTTTAGAATGGGGTCGGAGTCACACTGTTGTACACTCTGTCTACAGTTGTGGCGAACAATTATTTTCTCAGATGACAGTAAATTTAATCGCTTTGGTTCAGATGGAATTCTGTACGTCAGGCGCAAATCCGGCGAACGTCTGAGCGATCGGTGCCTGGAAAAACAGTGAAATATCCAGCCGGCTAAATGATTTGGGCATGTTTTTCATATCATGAAATTGGAGAAATGGCCTTTATTAATGGAACTGTTAACGAAGAAGACTACAAACAAATTTTAAAAGACCATTTGTGCCCTTCCATTGAAATGCACTTTTTAAGTGCAGAGGCTGTAATTTTTCAGGATGACTCCGCCCCTTGTCAACGGGCGAAATCGTTAAGCATACCCTAGGCTCGAATACTGTAGTAATTATTTTCTCGTTGTAGTTTTTGATACTGTAAAAGTAAAACATTCTCCTTCGCTTTTTCGCTGTCCGAATAATATTTTTGTTTGACGTTAATTGTGTAAATGTGAATTGAATAATTTAACTATTTTCGACTGTTGAATTGTTATTTTAATTAATAAAAATGGATGAATATGATCAAACAATCAAACTTATGTAGTTTTTATATTAGTTGTAGTTTGTTAAAAGACACAATCATTCAAGACGGTTCATTTCCAGTTCCACAAATAATTCCAAGATAACTGAAAATGAGTAATTTTTATACTGAACTTAATATCAAATTAGGCCAATCCTATGACATTAATTGCCGTGAAACTATAAATTCCCTAAAGCATCTGAAATTTATTTTCTTCTGTTCAAGAAATAAGTAACATTTGACCAAGAAAATGACTTGTAGTCATAGCATTGATAACAAAAATATGAATATGTATGGAAATAATTTTTGTTTCGTTTTGCAATTTTATTTGTAAAGTTGTGAAAAGAATATAATAAATTTTAATTGTCTCTTTCTATACACAGGGTCTGCTCGAATACTGTAGTAATTATTTCCTCGTAGTAGTTTTTGACACTTTAAAAGTAAAATATTCTCTTTCGCTTTTTTCGCTGCCCGAATACTATTTTTGTTTGACGTTAATTGTGTAAATGTGAATTGAATAATTTAACTATTTTCGATTGTTGAATTATGTTATTTTAAATAATAAAAATGGATGAATATGATCAAACAATCAAACTTATGTAGTTTTTATATTAATTGTAGTTCATTTCCAGTTCCACAAATAATTCCAAGATAACTGAAAATGAGTAATTTTTATACTGCACTTAATATCAAATTAGGCTAATCCTATGACATTAATTGCCGTGAAACTATAAATTCCCTAAAGCCTCTGAAATTTATTTTTTTTCTTTTCGAGAAATAAATAACATTTGACCAAGAAAAATATGGTGCTACTTGTAGTCATAGTACATAAACTATGTTTTCGCGGATCATTAAATAAAATCATTTATTTAGTTTTGAATTTTTTTATCTATGTACATAATTTTAATTAATTAAATTAAATTTTGTGAGGTTTAAATTATGTAATTTTATGTTTAAATCCTAACGAACATTAATTGCTACCGATCTGTCAAACTCTACTACAGGGCAAGACTGTAGTAATTCTGATGAGTGCGTTTTATACCCTATTATATGCCAAAAACTACTACGAGGAAATAATTACTACAGTATTCGAGCAGACCCACAATAGGACAAGTTAGTCTATAAAGTACAAAGCAAACTGTTTAAATTCATTTTTTTACACACACACAAACTTTATATATTATTGAAATCCACCTTCTTATGATATGAGTCGCTCAGAAGCCAATGCGGTTAAGTCCATTTTTTGAAATTTTCTGATTTTTGTAAATTTTAATTGAATAAATTTTATTCAATTAAAATTTACAAAAATCAGAAAATTTCAAAAAATGGACTTAACCGCATTGGCTTCTGAGCGACTCATATGGTAGTAGTGACAAAATGTAAAAACAAGAATTTTGTTTTTTTTTATTTCGTTTATTCCTTTATTCATTTCGTATTTTTTATTTCGTGTTGGTTGTATGTTTTTGAATTAAAATTTGTCCATGCCCTACTGCCGATGATTTGTTGTGATCATTTTTCACTTTATGCCATTCTATTTAAATGCGCATAGAAACACCATAGGAATACATTTTATCGCTCTGAACGGTTTAGATAAAGATGCAAAATTTTATTTCATGTCATTTTTCTTTCATACAAATTACTTCTCTATTGTTCTTCCTCAATGGTCATAGTACATAAATTATTTTATGGCGGATCACTAAATAAAATCATTTATTTAGGTTAGAATTTTATTATCTATATACATAATATTAATTAATTTAAATTAAATTTTATGAAGTCTAAATTATGTAATTTTATGTTTAAATCCAAACGAACGTTAATTCCTTCCGATCTGTCAAACTCTACTATAGGGCAAAGACTGTAGTAATTCTGATGAGTGCGTTTTATACCCTATTATATGCCAAAAACTACTACGAGAAAACAATTACTACAGAATTCGAGCAGGCCCTTTAATAGCATAATTTTTCTTCATTAGTTAATTTTAGTTTTATAATGTTCTATATAAATAATAAATTTCGAAAATATTTATTTTCATTTTTCTAGATTTGAGTTAAATTGCTGTTTAGTTTTATTTTATTGTGTAACACAATAAATTTTAAACACACCCTTGCTACCATGCCCGCCACCTACCTGAATAATGAATTAATTAATTATATTTTTATTCTTTGAGTGCTATTTAATAGATGGCACTAAAACTTTTATATACAAAAAAAAAAAAATTATTACTGTTATGTCTCTTGTCGAACCACGAGATACAAAAAAATAAAAATAAAAAAAAATATATTAAAATTAATAATAATAATCAAAAATTAATAGTGTACTTTTATTTTATACATAAACGCAACAAAATTCGATGAAACCTAATTTTGTGTATACGAACTAAAACAAAAAAAAACAACGTGTAAACGACCCTAAGAAGAAAAAAAAAAAAGAGTAATGTTACACTGGTGCTCAACTAGTGGTGCATAAAATCGTGTGATTTCATCGAAATTATTAGTGTTCGAAATAAACTGCTTAACGTAATCAAATAAGCATATTTGTTTATAAAATATTTTATACAAAAACAATTGTCTGCTGAATTTTTGCCATCGACATCACGCCGATTTGAGGTTATATCATCTACGGCGTCCCTTCGAGTGAATTTTCTTGAGAATTGACGGCGCTCATAGCTCATTAATAGATAACGATCCAGTCATATTTATAAACGCGTTATTATACGTAAATCATTTTTGGGGATTTATCAATAAAATCTCGTGATTTCAATTATAAATGTAAATGCTATTTTGCATTAAGATCGTCTATCGAAGTTAAGTCGCAGAGCAGGTTATTTACGTCATTTTAATCAATTCAGCTGAATGGTTACAACAAGAAGCAGCACACTCAACAAAGGTATTCAAGCAGAAAAAGTAAGAAGAAACAGAATCCGACAAAGCAGAATAATTACTCGAAGAGTAATCAGCAAAACAATGGCGATAAATGTGGTGATGACAGATGTCCAGTTCCATGCATTAATTACATCAATAAGAAATGTAAACCAGGTAAGTGGTGCGTTAGGTAGTAATGGTGTTGAATTAGATTCACCCCGCATTTCGGGGAACTTTGCAGCTTGTAAAGCTCGTTTCGATGGGAAGGCTAAATCGAGTGTAGACACATTTGTGGATGCAGTCCAGATTTACCGAGATTGTGTCGGTATTTCGGACGAGAATGCGGTCAAGGGTATGGCAATGTTGCTTGTTGATGAGGCCGCGGTTTGGTGGAAAGGTGTCAAAGATACTGTCGCTACATTTAAGGATGCCATCGATCTTATTCTTTTAGCATATTCACGGAAAAAACCCCCATATCAAATTTATAAAGAAATTTTTTCCCCAAGCCCAAGACGAAAATACAAAAACGGATCTATTTATCAGTAAAATAAGAGCACTGTTCGCACAATTGCCTCCCGCGGATCTTACCGAATCTATTCAGTTGGATATGGCTTATGGTCTATTGTCTCGTAAAATTCGTTATCGCATTAAGAGAGAAAACGTTAAATCATTTAATGAACTTCTCCAACTTGCCCGGATCGAAGAAGATTTCTTTGACGAGAGGGTAAAACGTGAGGTTTCAAAACCAGATTTCTCGGGTTCAACGACAAATACCCAGCAAAAGAATACGAAATTTTGCAGATACTGTAAAACAAAAGGGCATGACATAAACGAATGTACAAAACGGAAAATAGTTCCACCCCCAATCATCAAGAACGAAACGCCGGTGGTTGAACCACAAAAAGTAAAATTTGAATTATCATGTTACGGTTGTGGCATGAAAGGCGTGATTAAAAGTAATTGTACTCGTTGTAACCCAAAACCAACAACTTCAGTGTTGGCTGTAAATACGGCAATCGTGGAGGCTGACTCATTCGATAATGTCAATAGTTCATATGATGAGTACTCTCTTGCTCCGATTGATTTGTATTCAGTAACATCGGAGGGAAAGGAAATTTCTCAATCCAGACCTCAGTTAATCTTAAATATTTTTGGTAAGGATGAAGATGCTTTAATTGATACAGCTGCTAAGGTCAGCATTGCAAGTCAAGCGTTACACAAACATTTACAGAATAATAACGTAAACTTTGAGCAAAAATCCATGGCGATCAAATTGGCCGATGGCACCAAAAAAATGGAAAGTGTTCAAATGTGTACTGTAGATGTGATTCTTCATGGAAGAACAATACCCACCAAATTCATATCATTACCGAATTCATGTCCTGGACAAACCCTTCTTGGCATTGATTTTATTACTCGCTCTGGTTTGATTTTGGATTTTTCACAACACATATGGAAATTCTTTGATTCTGCAAAATCCCATCGATTGTGCTATGAACCGGAAAGTTCCACACAACAATCGTATGAAGGGTTTTGCCCTGTGGCATTGAAATATGAACATTTGAGGTCCGACGAAGGAAGTTCTCTGAATTCGGATCAAAGACAAAAGGCCAATGAATTACTTAATGGTCACGAAGACGTTTTCACAGTAGGGGGAGATCCAACTACATATGCTGAACATCATATTGATACGGCTGAGAGTCGACCAATTTCGGTTCCGCCGTATCCAATGTCTAAGGAAAAGCGCGAGATATTGAAGCTGGAATTGGGAAAAATGTTGCAAGACGATATTATAGAAGAATGTGAGTCTTCTTGGGCAGCACCGGTCGTGCTTGTCCCGAAACCCGATAAGACGTATCGCGTCTGTATTGACTATCGGAAACTAAATTCATGTACTACTTTGTTCAGGCCACCAAGCGCGGATGAGACGGTATGTGAAGTTAGTTCCATACAAGTAGATATCCCGAACCTTGGTCTCCATAACATGAGACAAGCTCAAATCGATGACGGGGATATATATATAAAATCATAAAGTGTTTTGAGACACCAGGTTGCGCAGATCTGGGCAACTGGACCAATCGAGGGTATCTAATGGAATCCGGTATCCTTTATCGTTTTGTTCCTGAAGAAGAAAGTGAGAATCCCCAATTAGTTATTCCTGAAAACTCGCGAATCGAGATTTTAAAGGCTTTTCATGATTCTCCTACCGCAGGACACTACGGTGTCGAGAGAACCATTGCAAAAATTTCCAATAAATATTATTGGCCAGGAATGCGCAGATATATTACAGATTACATCAAAACCTGCGTTGATTGTCAGAAATACAAAGTAACCAATTTACGGCCAGCAGGATTGCTTAGAACTCCTGTATTAGAACAGAGATTTGAGGTCCTTGCTATGGATTTATTTGGACCATTAGTTGAATCGACTAATGAATATAAATGGATTTTTATTATTGAGGACACAGCAACCAGATGGGTTGAACTAATTCCATTGAAGCAGGCCACCGCTGAAACATGTTCCAAAATTCTGATTAGCGAATTTTTCCTGAGATATGGACTACCAAGACGTATCATTTCAGATAATGGCGTTCAGTTCGTGAGTGCGGTTATGCAACATGTGGCAAGTTTTTTTGGAATTACTCAGTCATTGACTCCATTTTATCATCCAGCCGCTAATCCGGTTGAAAGACGGAACAGGGATCTTAAAACCCAGTTGGCTATTTTAGTAAAAAATGATCATCGATCATGGATCGACTTTCTACCTTCTGTCCGCTTCGCGATGAACTATACCAAGTGCGATTCTACTGGATGCCCGCTTATCATACTTTTGGCAGAGATCTTCGAACTGTTATGGATGTGAATCATGACTTTAGGGCGGTGGTGCAGAATGAGAATTTCGTTCCCCAAATCACACAGTTTCTTCTCCAAATGAATGACGTAATGAAAGACGTAAGGGAAGTTTCAGAAAAGAAACAATACTATAGGAAAGTTCATGGTGATAAAATTCGGGAACACCGAACTTTTGAAGTAGGTGACAAAGTGTTAATTAAAACCCACATATTAAGTGATGCCAACAAAGGTTTTACTTCAAAATTTGCCATTCGAAGAGATGGACCATACTTAGTGAAACAGGTGAAGTCAAGTTCCACTTACGGAATTGAAAGTATGGATTCCAAGTTTCTTGGTACATATCACGTATCACAACTTACGGCATATAACGGTTCGGATGATGATATCCCAATACACCCAATCCGGTCCCGAGGCAGACCAAAACTGGAGGTCAAATCTAATAAAAGCATAAAAATACCTCTCGTAACTCCTTCGGTCGATGGCAAGTCTAAAGAAAGTATTATGACACCCAAGGTAAACGAGTTGAAAGAAAATCTCAATATAAAGTTACAATCCAATAAAACAACCCAGGTCGAACCATTTGGTGCGGCAAGACAGTCGAAAATACGCAACATTCGAATGCCCCTGCGTTATCAGTAGTTTTCTGAATCCTCGTCGAGACGAGCTTCGATTCAGAGGGGGAGTTTGTAACACAATCAATTTTAAACACACCCTTGCTACCATGCCCGCCACCTACCTGGGTAATGAATTAATTAATTATATTTTTATTCTTTGAGTGCTATTTAATAGATGGCACTAAAACTTTTATATACAAAAAAAAAAAAAAAATTATTACTGTTATGTCTCTTGTCGAACCACGAGATACAAAAAAATAAAAAATAAAATAAAATATATTAAAATTAATAATAATAATCAAAAATTATGATAATAGTGTACTTTTATTTTATATATAAACGCAACAAAATTCGATGAAACCTAATTTTATGTATACGAACTAAAACAAAAAAAAACAACGTGTAAACGACCCTAAGAAGAAAAAAAAAAAGAGTAATGTTACAATTGTTAAATATTTAGTTTTAACTTTTTATTTTTTTTAAATCTAGTTGGAGTATACAAAGACTAATTTATAATTTATTGCAGAGAATCTAATATAATTTTAACTTAAGGGGGGAACCTCCTCCAGATAATATTTTTTTTTTCATTTTTTTTTTTTGCTTTAAAAATTCATTTAGTACTGAGGAATATATTTCCAAAGTTTCAAGCCCAACAGAAAGTCCTAAAGGTCCCTAGGAAGTCACCGAATTGATGCGAAGTGATGCGTTCTTTTCAAGAACGAAAACTTAAATCGAGTTTTTCTCAAAACGTGTTTTTTGCGTGCCTTGGAATATAACTCAAAAAGTAATGGACCAATCAACTTGAAATTTTGTAAACATTTTCTTTAACTTATAGGTCTTGGCACAAACCTAAAATTTCGTATAAATTGACTAAATAAATATTGTTTTTAACGAATTGTTTATAAAAAAAAAAACGTGTTGTTTCTTCTTTTGTCCTCAGATTTTCAATTTAGATTTTTTTTGCTAAATTTAGGTTCATTTTAATTAACTACAAGGACCTAGGCGTTCCACGGCGCAAACTCTAGGAGTCAAGTTCGAGCACCTCTAGCGCCGCCATTTTGTTTTTTTTTCATTCATACAAAAAAATTTTTGTATTCATTTGAACGTCAATAAGTATTATTATGTTATTTGTTTCATTACAATAAATGCTCTCAATTTTTTGTAAAAAATGATTGAAAAACCAGTTATCTGGAGGAGGTGCCCCCTTAACTAATTTATCAGTTTAGTAGACGTAAGGTCGATTTATTTTTAGGGTTGTGATGAACCGGAACTAGCCTTTAGGAACATTGGAAAGAAGTAAATAAATTTGTAGTTAGAAATTGTGTTGTCTTGTTTTTGTATTATGTAATAACATGTTATATTGTGTTTTTATTTATTTATTTTGTTTATTAATTACTATTAATAAATATGTATGTATATTAATAAATATGTAAGAATATAAAGGGGTCATTTCAAAGGATATAACAAAGTTCCAGAATTAATGATCACCAATCATTATTATAGGGATTTGGCATACATGGATGTTTTTCAGAATACAGATGTCGTCCTAAGAAACTATAAATTTTATTCAGACAGTTATTATTTAGATTTAGATAGTTTGCAAGAATAGCATTAAATTTCAGAAACAAGTTGTGGAGCCTAAAGTAGTCAATAGAATCTGATTACTGATTTATTACTAAAAGTTTGGTAGGACTTTAGAATTTCTCATAACCTGGTTATGGAATTTAAATTAATTTTTGAACTAAAACTTAATTAATTAAAAGCTGGTTTAGTTATTTAAATATTAAATATTAATGCTGATTTGAATTTTAGGAATTATTTCAAAAATAAAAAATTAAAAAACCCTGAATCAACGTTACGGGTAGTTAAGGGCCCAATACACGAAAAATGCAAAAAATGCTTGAAGAAAGTGTACCTTTTCTAGAGAATTACTGATCGTATCAGCGTAAACCATATATTAAAATATTCTTTGAGGTTTTATTTAGTTAATCACGGTGGCTTTTCCGAATTTTCCGCTTAGTTTTCCTGCTATTTGATTTTAATTATGACCAGTTTTGGCCAAATTTGGCATCGAAAATGTTCCTTTTCTCAAACACCAGCCGATGAAACTAAGATTTTTTTATATCAAAATGCGCAGGAGATAAAACTGAATTTATTCACGGTGGCTTTTTTCGAGTTTTTAATTATTAATCGAGAAAATTGCAAAAAATTAATAAAATCGTTTATTTTGATTATTAATGTCAATTGCGTCTAAGATAAAATTTTACCTCATCTCTTTTTGTTTAGTTCTGTAAACTGTTATTAGATGGCAGTTTATTTTGTATATGTAGTAAAAACGAAGTTTGCTAAACCATTTTTTCGTCTATCCAATATAATTTTTGTTTTACTCTTCTTGCGCACTTCAATTACATACTATTATTTTACTCTTCTAACTCACAGTTTTTATATTTATTAATTTTATTGTATTTACAACAACACAAATGTACATATATATTTTTTTTTTTTGTTTTGAAACAAAAATAAATAAATCATTATTCATACATAGCTATCTACATTTTTCGTAAAACATTCGAGCCATACAAAAAAAATTAGATCGTTTATGAAAAATTTTTGGAAAGGAAAAATTATATGTATTGTGTTTCGATGTTTTATTGTGTTTTATAATTTTTGTGCAATTTGAGATCGTTCGATCAAGAGATCGGTTGACTGGACTTCGGTTGTTCTGCTATAGGGCATTGAAGGTGGAACTGATTTTCCATTTTAATTTTTTTAGTTTTAGTGGTCACGCGCTATGGATCTGGTTTCTGTTCTAAAACCGATATTTTTTCAGCTAACACTCTTTTAAAAGGGCCTTAAAAATACTAAATTAATCAATTAGGAGTTTTATCTAAGTAAATGGAATCACTCGATTTCATATATTTCTTAAATATATGTAGGTACCACCATTTGGAAGGGGCTTCAAACTTGCCAGTGAATATACCTTTGTGGATGTTTACGGCCTAGTTCGGCCAGCATGTTTGGTTGAATCAAAAAACTGTAATTGTTGTCGAGAAAATATATGACAGAAATGTCGAAAGGAAATTAAATTTGAAATTAAAATTTTCTTGGTAAAACCGGTCTAGTTATTATATTTTTCGACTTGCGAATTGCGATTTGCTAAATTCATTCTAGATTATTATAAGTAAAATTAGCAATGCAAATTTCTAATACCCTGAATTAAACTAAGTGAAATTATGTTATGTTCTGTATTTCATACATACATAATGTATTATATTGAAATAGTTTGCAATATCGTTTTTAATAAATTTTGTGCATTTAACCTACTATACCGATCTCTAAGAATTATGTTGCAAACTATTTTACTATATACGCAAGATTTTATATTGGAAGATTTTGTCTTGCGAGATTTTGTAAATGCGACATTTTATAATGCGAGACATTGCTTGCGATTTTTTTTTTTTAAACAAGATTATGTAATGCAATATTTTGTAATGCGAGATTTAGTAGGGATTTTCATTTGTTGTCCGTGACTACTAGAACTAAAAAAAATTGAAATGCAAAACCTTCAATGCCGCATAATAAGACAACTGAAGCTTAAAACGCTTAAAATATATGTGTCCGATTTCGTTGCATAAGGAACACGATAAAAATTAAAAATGAATACGCCAATTATATTTTCTGAAAATTCCAAAAACACATAAACCATCATACTTTTGACTTATTACAGTGGGTGTTTTGCTAACAAACTAATTGAATTTAAAACGCAACATATCAGGGAACTGGACGAAAATCAGAGTATGCTTGTTTTATCTGATCAAAATAAAAAGGAATGCCATGATTTATCAGATGCAAATTCAACATTTGCCCTTTTTCCTGAACAAAAACCTGATTTGAATGGTAGAAATTTCATTATTGAATTTGAAACAGCTGAAAAAAATGCTCAAGAGGAAAACGTACATATGTATATTAAATGGCAAACGCATATTAGGTATGCAATATTTTTTCAACGAACTAATAAAAGTTAGCAATCACAATATGGCTTTCGGATGCTTCCTACTGAATTTAAAGTTTATAAGCGAGCGCAGAATCGGATTAAATTCAAAATATTTCGTCTGAAGATCCCAACGAAAAGATACTACATCAAAACTCAATAAATTATCAAAGTGTTTTAGCTGGCATTTCAATCGGTATTATAGAAGAATTTTTTGGTGTCATTGACATACTATATTTGGCACCAAATACATTCAATAAATTACAAAAACAAGTTCAACGTGACATTCAAAAAGGTTGCGACCGAGAAATGTTTAAAGCTGCGATGGAAAAGCAAAACAAATAGCAATTGAAGAAAAAAGCGTAGATTTCGATGGTACACGGACACAATAGTAATTATACCTCACTTAGTGTCGGAACAATTATTGCTCAATCTACAAAGAAGGTCGGTCATAAGGAGTTGTCTTCGTAATAAATATTGCATTCTTTGTCGCAGAGCAGAATTGTAAAAAGCTAAACCTGAACATCATGAATGCAATTCGAACTATGCTGGCCCATCAACTGGAACGGAACGGAATGCTTTAGTAGAAGGTTTTAGAAAAAGAGAAGAACTGTATCTGTATGGTATGCGCTACAACAAAATAATTGCAGATGGCGATGCCAGCGTATACGTAAAAATTTTAGAGGCTAAACCAAACGCAAATACACACATAGAGACAATTTAATGCCGCAATCATTTACTTCGTAATTTTCGGAAACACGCAAAGGAACTATGTACTAATCGCACTAATCTATAATTCAACGAAAACTATTACGAAATCAAATTAATCGATGTTCCAAAGACATAATCTGCGCAATTAAAAAAAGGAAACTTTCTAAAAATTCTCTTCCATAGAAAAAATTGAGGAACTTGCGCTTGACATTGGAAATATCCCATTCCACGTTTTTCAAGACCACAGGAAATGTGCCTCATATTTCTGAAACCGTCAGCGTTACGAAATACCTGAAATATATCAAAGATTTATGGAAAATGAATTATTCAAAGCATTTAGTGGATTATTTAAGCGATTAAAATACCACGCTAAAAGCCTTGTATACGATGTCGACTCAAATGCCGTAGAATTTTTGAATGCAATTGTCGCAAAATCTGTTGGTGGCAAAAGAATTAATTTTTCCCGTGGGCAATCATACACATCACGAGCCAAGTTCGCTGTATTACAACACAACAGTCAAAGGGGACACTATAATCTAGCAGAGTATTCATCAAATTACAGCTGAAAATCGAGAATAGCAGAACTTGAAAAACGACGATTTCTACTAAATAAAAGAGCCACCACAAATCAACCAAAACGACAAAAAGAAAATTAAAGTTTTTTGGAGAAGACTCTGAATATGGAAATCAAACCTGTCAAAATTTGGATAAATCACCTGAAGAGTATACCGAACTTAGAAATGATTTTTTGAAAAAATTGAAAACGGAAGCTGCTGAACGTGACAGAATTGAAAGGTCAACTATAAACCAGTTCAATGAAGCGAAATGGTTTCAAGTGCGTATGAGTCGTTTAACTGCTACAAAATTTGGAGAAATAAGCCGCAATAAAAGCATAAAATTTCTGAAAAGTAAGGTTTCAAATATCTTATATACTTACTACTGTTATTTATTCTAAGTCAACAATATACGGGATGGAAAATGAAAAAAATGCGATAGAGCAATTTTCGAACGAAAATAATACAGAAGTATCGAAATGCGGTGTATTCATTTATCAAAAATATCCATGTCTTGCCGCGACTCCTGATGGATTGATTGGGCATGATGTAATAATTGAAGTAAAATGTCCATTTAACGCTAAAATCCAGAAACGGATTTTAGCAACGTCTTTAATTAAATATTATGCATTCATACATTTAATTATTGTTATTATTAATTTTAAATTATTTGTTTAGTATATAGAATTTATATAAATTTTATTTCTGTGAGCATAAATGAATAACTGAATTTTTATTTGAACAAAAATAAAATGAGTATATCGTTGCTTTTAGAGCTGTGGGGAAATTTAACAAATTTGAATTTTGTACAAAATGGGATAAGAAATGGCCAGGTTCCTTCCTAATAGGCTATATTCCAGAACTTTATCTAAAAATCATTTTAGAATCCCATGTCCATCGAGCATGCTGAATTTCATCAAAATCGGATAAGAAATGGCCAAAGGAGTGAAACCGGCTTTATTCGACCCTTTCTTTATTCATCTGACATCGGGACTCAACGGATTTTTTCTTTTTCTACGTCAAAAATACGATTAAAAAATCCTTTTGAAATATTTATTTCCTTTATAAACCCTAATTCAACTGGAATATAAAATAAAAAACGAAATCTAAGGGCTAGAAAAAGGGCCTAATATTTAATTTAAATAATTTTTGAATCGCGGTGGTAAATCATTTACTAGTCATCAAATAAAAATAATATTCAAGATTTTTCATTTCCGTATAGTCAATTCCTTTTCTAATTTTCCAAAAACTTCACTAAATACAGTATTAGATGAATGGCTTCATGAATATAAAAATTATAGACATAACCAAAATAGCCCGTAAAAAAACTTAAAATTTATCAGACTTATTTGTATGTATTTATTATTTTTTATACATGTTCGGTAAAATTTTTATTGTCATTGAATATTTCATTCATATTTTCTTCTCTTACATTAATGAAAGTCAAACGAAATAAGCAAATGTGAATTCGACAAAAACACGAAGCATTTACAACTTTGTTTGGGTTTTTTGTTATACATGCATATATACAGTATTCTAAAATAACTAGCCGTAAAAGAGAAAATCGTTTTGCATATTTTTCATAATTTAGTGTATATAACTCCATCTATCGTTAGTAAAAATATTTAATATATGTGTCTTAGGTAAAAATGCTATGACGTGTTTTCGTGTATTTGGCCCTTAAGCAGAAATTGAACTTGTAGTTTAAAAGTGTGTTTGGTGTATAGTGTTAAATTATTTTCTATATTTATTTTTAAACAAATTACTAACTATCAATTACTTAGATGTCAGGAACGGGCTTGATTCTTTGTTACTAATATATTTGTCCTTTCTCTTGATTTTGTTTTGTTATATTAAGCATGCAGTAGAAGTGTAGATATTTATAAAATTGATAAATTGTATGGAAATTCCTTTGGGAGAGGTAATGTAATTTTTTTTACTTTTGTTTAATTTTATTCATTTATTTTACTTATTTTTGTGTATTGGCTGTACTATTAAATAACTTTATTGAAATTTTTTGAGTATCAAGGTAAGACGTGTCATCATTTTGCATTTTAGGTTTTACTCCTAGGTGCGAGACTGGTAATATATGGATCGCGATATCTGTATCAACAAAATAATCTATGTTTATATAAAACTGATTTTTATTTATTTTTATCTTTATTTTATTGGATATGGGGTTTAGATTATTAATATTAATTTAATTGTAATACATAAAGATTAATTTATAATTTATTTCAGAGAATTAAATGAGCGTTTTAGTGTTTAAATAATTATTTAGTTTTGTTTTATAAGTAGTTGATATTGATAATTATTTATTTAGATTTGGATTTTCAGAAATACCGGTACAACCTCGTCCAGCTTCCAGAAACTTTAAGCATCCATCCAACTTGTAGATTAGAAATTGTATTGTCTTGTGCTAACTATTTAATTGAATATATTACTAATAAAATTTACTAACTTATCGATCGCTTAGGTGCCTGTAACCAGGTTGAGTCTGACCCAACTAACAATCCTTTCCTTTCCTTCGGTTTTGTTATATGTAAACGGATGTACGGTGTGTGCCCGGGAGAAGATATTGAAAAACGCAATGCTCACACTGGATTGGCCTGGAAATTCACCGGATTTGAACACCATTGAAAACCTCTAGCACATAATGGGAGATGAAAATCAATAAACAGATGCCGTCCAAAATTCAAAAACCTCAATTCTATAATAAAAAAATGGTGTTATAACGCACTGACCCTCGAATACCTGCAAGATTTAATTGACTCCATGCCAACCAGAATTGCAGCTGTAATTCCCAACAAAAGCGGGCCAACCAAATATTAAATATACGTACGTTTTATTACTTCATTAAGTCTCGCTTTGTACTATAAAAAAAAAACTACAATAAGTGACTTTACATTTGTTACCTATTCTTGAATCTCAAATTTAGTTTTATCGGAAAAATGTTAAAAAATTATAATGGACCAATGAAACAATTTAGCATCAAATTACATATTGTATATTTTTCCATAAAATGTGCCTTATATTATTAAACAATTTTTTTTAAAGCTAGCCTAATACCAGACTGAGGATTAATAAATCCGATTTAGCTTAAACTGGATCAGGTACTCTACATATGAAACAAAACGCGATTAGCAAAAAATAGGGTTGACACACTCCAGCTAAACTCGAAAAATTCACTAAATCCGACTTAAGCAGTGTGTCAATACTGTCAATAGTATAATAGTTGCAAGATATATCTTTTTGTGCGTTTTTGTGGCTGTTGCACTTTCCATTCTCGGTACTGTAATTGGCCTAGAAAATTGTATTTTAATTTCGTTCGTTGAAGTTGAAAATGGTGCATTCGGTCAAGAACCAGAAGATTTTAGATGAAACAAAGCAACTGTTTTGGAATTAGTGACTTTCCCAAATATAATTGCAACGCTTGCTGACTGGCGGCTCAAATATTTCGCATGTAGTTTTATATGGTCAAAATGTGTCTTGAATGTTTCATTAAATTATTAATTTCGACTAAATTAATTTTAAAATTTGATATTTATTATTAATCGCAACATACTCAATTTTATTAATCATAAAAAAAAGTAGGGGGACATCCACTAATTTAGACAAGAAACTTGTATTTGTAAACATGATTTTACTTGTTTTTGCATGTAAAAAAAAAAAAAGTAGTCAGCGCTGCCCAAGCGAGGAGACAAATGAACTAAAATCGATATTGGGCATTTGGGCAAGTCCCTCATTATATCGAAAAGAAACTTAATGCGGTTTTTCTTGTCGTTCTTCAGTGAGTAGTTTTTCATCACAAAAAATTTTGTTTGCGATATCTTATCGATGTGAAGAAAAGGAAAAGTATACAGAAGATTTTGTTCTTATTACAAGAGACAAAACACAATCGAAAACGAATCGAAAGTGATGGTACAACATGTCGCCCCAGTTTTTGCAGGCTTTTTATAACACCTGTGGCACTATTCTGGTTTTCCCGGGGCATTGCGAATTGGGAATTGATTTATGGTCAGTTTCTTGGGTATTTGGGTTTTCTTTTTTCGAAAGCATACTGAGCGATTGGTATTTTGTTCATGTTTTGAGAAAAAATAAACAACAAAATTGCTAAGAAATGGAACTATTTTTCCCTAAATTGTAGTAAACTTTGAAAAGAAGAAAACCAAAATACACCAAAAACTGACAATGGGCCAGATACTCGATACTCAGATAAGCAGATAAGCAGTTAATTTTTGCGAATTTGCTAGAAATTTTATACACTATAATTTAGCAACCCAATTTGTTTCTGAATTTCAGAAAATGAGATACTTTAACGCACTTTATCGTTTGTGCTGAATACAAAAATATATTTTACTTGCTAAAATAATCGAGTAGCTTACGCCAGCAAATTTTCGATTAATAAATCCGCCATATTTATCGATTTGCGAATTGCTAGAGTATCGTGTATCTGGCCCAATAAATCAATTCCGAATTCACAATTCCCGGGAAAACCAGAATAGTGCCACTGTACCGAATTCGGATTTTATGACAAATGAGAATGAGAAATGACTTAATTTTTTATTTCACCCAATCTAATTAAAAATGCAATCGTCTAGGTAGATGATTTGATGTGAAAAAATAGCATAAGTAAATGAAATAAGCATCTTAGATAAGTTTTGTATATTTTGTCCATAGTTATATAGGTAAATAGGTTTCAGTTCAATTTCAATAAATAACTTTGAAGTTTAAGTAGACAATGTAAAATAATTGTTCGTGTCGTAATTATGTTCATAACTGTAATACTTAAGTCAATATTAATACAATTTTAACTAAACTGAAACTAAAATATAATTGAACTTGAACTATTTACTTAAGTATGTATATTTATACAATTATAAAATATTTGTCTTATCAAAACTACCGTTTAAGTACTTACTAAGAAAGTATTATCAATATTTTTGTTTATCGATCTAATTATAGGAACAATCGTATTGATTAATCCGATAAATAAAATCGGAAGCATTTGAATCTTATATTCATGTAGCAAAATCCGGAGTGTTCGTCTTCTACAACATCTAATCTAATGTTGTATTTACGGTATAGATAAATACTTCAAAAGTCGTTACAATTCTATTATAACGTGATAGCCTGTTTAACTTCGAAATATTCATTAAGCTTAAGAATTTAAGTAACAGCCTGAACCATACCATGGTACAACAATTATTAAGATTCTGCAGATTTCAAGGTGAAGAACACTGCATACGACAAAACTTGAAAATCTTTTGTTTGAGAATTATGTGTCTAATCTAATAAACTATAATTACTTGACGGTCTCTCGTTTATATCGTCAATAAAACATTTGTTATCGTCGCTCAGCTGATAAAAAGTTATAAACAATACGCAAATATTTAAAATATGTAGCTAGATTGATTAGTTGATATTTTACTGGACTATTTGTGGACTTTGTGTGCATATGACGTAGAGTTTAAATCAAAGTAGCTGCAGAAGTTTTCACAACGCAAATTAATTAAGAATGGGGTTAAGCACACAATTAAATAACTTGTATGGTGAACAAAATTCGAAATACTTGTGTTTATCAAAAGTTAAAAAACAAAATCCAGTTTATAAGAAAACTGTTATCAAAACTAAACTGTAATTTCGACTTACTATGTGCTCACGTACTGTGTTATGGAACATTTGTTCCCTAATATCTGTTGTTGTAATCTCCTCATCGTCATCCAAATCCATTTGATTTGTTTCGGAAGTATCCCTATATCCTTTGGGGTACACAACTGTACTATTATTAAGATATGTAGTAAATTTATTGCACAATCATATTTTTTGTAAAATTAATATTATGATACACCAAATTCTATCGTTTAAATTTTCTACACAATTTTGTTTTATGTATTTGATTTATTTATTGCAAAAAAATCGAAATTTCTATCACACAACATAAAAACAACCACACAACCACCAACCACTACACTATAAATTTCACAAAAACTAGTTAGATCTAAATTAATTGAGTATTATTTCTAATCAAAACATTATTTTACGTGTAATATTTATTCACTTTTTATAATTTTATTTCAAAGAATGTTTAATTTTTATTAATTTTGATAATTCTACAATAGCACGTCTAGTTTAATGACATTACGTATCGAAACAAAATATAAATTACGAATAAAATAAAATTGAGCAAAACATTTGTGTGATAATAATATTAAGCTACAACAACAAACCTGTGTTGAATTTTGTTTGATTAATAAGGGGACCAGATTGTCAATTAGAAGCGTTAAAAAAGTGTAGCTACACTTTTTTATTTGCAAGAATAGGGGGATGTTCATTACGACATGTTTCATTACGCAATATGATACTGTGGCTTATTTCAGTGGGTATGGTACATACGTGATAATTTCACTGCCCCTTTTCCAGATTTTATCATTTTTTGTTATTTCGTCACCTAAAAGGTGCATTTTTTGAACAAGTGCCCGCAACAGCGAGAAAGTTTTTGTGGAGTTTTTCAGCCAACACGAAATAAAATCTTTTTTTAATGTATATTAGTAAATAGTATTCAATGTTAACCTACATACTACCATTCATCGGGTTAAAATTAAGCATAGGTATAATGTTTTCATTTTTTAACTGTTTGCAACTCAAATCGTTGGTTTTATAGCGGACAGTCCGAAACAGATGAGGGCAATTAAAAAGGGAAATTTTTTAAAACACAATTTTTAAATTACATAAGCTCTTTTAATTTTTTAATTCACTTAACGCGCTCTCTTTAAAATGTGCAGGGTTATGAGCAAGCGTCAATGAAAATATACATACTGTCAAATTCCAAGTATATTTTCCAATGTTTTTCACTGCCGCGGACGTTGTGTAATAGAAAAACGCACCTTTTATAAGCTAGTTTTGGCATAGGAACAAACCAGTTTTTTTAGCCGAGATAAGTGAGTAGAAGTTGTGCATTGCTTCACAAAAATATTTGCACTTAACAAAATTCTGTATTTCAAGATTTGCAGATTTTGCCGCAAACTAAAGGGTGTATTTTTAAGCCCGATAGAACTTGAAATTGTAAAAAATAACACAAAAAATTAAATTGTAATCAAAAAATTTTTTATTCGAAAGATCAATACATGGCATTAATATTTGAAAATGATTTCGGGCATATGGGCATCGCGGCTGTTCTTGACGAAATACATTCTGGACGTTCAATTTTGGGCCACTTTTTCGAGCACTGCTGGCCGTATGTCACGAATAACATAAACCAGTGAGTTCACGTAGCCCCATAGGAAATAATCAAGAGGTGTCAAATCGCACGACCTTGGAGGCCAATTGACAGCGTACCTGTTTCTCGAAATCAACTTATCGCCAAATTCTGATTTTAATAATTCGATTGTTGCAGTCGCCGTATGGCACCGGATTAATGTCATCCATATTTTCAAAAATCATTGATCATGGTGTGGTAACGATCTCCATTGACCGTAACGCGATCCCGGCCTCATTTTTGAAGAAGAGTCTATTCATGATGGTTTGCCAGGATATACTGAGATCTGCCAGAGTATATTTTCATAAACATTTAATTTTTTGTTTTATTTTTTACAATTTCAAATTCTATCGGTCTTAAAAAAACACCCTTTACAATGTGGACCATAATTAAATGAACGATTTGTCTGTTGAATAACTCAATATACTAAAAAAAACTTCAACATTGGTATCTTTAATTGGCATCGTGGTACAATTCGTTTTGCTTAGGTATGAAAAAGTATGTTCGGTATATGACCACCTCTAACATTAATGCAAACTTCGGCTTGGTTTTGGGAACTTTCCTTGACGTAGCGCACTAGTTTGGCCGATATATTGGCAATTTCTTGTCGAATGTTAGCCTTCAGATCGACAAGAGACGGTAGATGATTGACATTGATTTTCAGATAACCCCACAAAAAAAAATCAACGGACAAGTTCACGCTCAACTTGCAAAAGATTTATGTGAAAACCCGTTTGTATAAGTATCTATTGAATCATTTCAAGCCTGAAAGACTCCTGCGGATAAACAGCATTTGTGTGCCCAGTAGGTACTTAAATTAAGTTACACTTTTGGCCCAAAAAATCAATAAGCTATTCTATTTTGGGTTTGGAGGGCGAACCTTTGACATTAATGGAGAAATAAAAATTGAAATTTACATTTTTGATAATTTGTTGGCATACGGTGAGCATTAATTTAATCATCTGAACATGCCGTATTCAAATATTTCACTACTCATACAAGGCGATTTATTGATGATTTCATCGTGATTGGTCAAGGTAATCCTGATGACCAAAGCAAAGCGGCATTGCTTTGTTACTATTGATCAGTTTGAACTTAATGAAGTAAAGCGTAATATATTAGCGGCTAGAAAAATTGTAGCGCGCCTCCCTGCGATTTGTTCCTTGCCCGCATCATTAAAAAATTTCATCCGAATATGCTTAATACTTTTATGTTTTACAAACCCTTCTTACTAAACGTAAACAAACGTTCTAGATCAAAAACTAAACCACAAAAATGAGAAATAAATAAAAAGAAAAATTTGGTCCGTTGAATCGAGATTTTACTGTAGTCATTCGGATTTGTTGTTGATTGTTTCAAAGATATTTCCATTTAATTTTTTTGAGCCAACACTATACGTTCATATTATTCATAATACGTTCGTTTTGACTGTCCATATTCGATTTTCGTTTTCATTCTACCGGAATTTCCGTTCCATTTTTAATATGAATTTTTTAACTTACCACCGCTAAAAATCTTTTGATCTTTTCACATCAAAAATCTGGTGGTGTCAAATCTGGCGATCTGAGTGACCATATGATTTTCCTTACTTGCTGGGACTGCCGTTGAGACAAAAATTCATTTAATCATCATGAAGGACCACACTCACCAGAGCAATGCGGTGAGCGTCAAATTTAAATTAATATTAATTTGCTTATAGCAATCTTATGTTGGCAAAATAAAGATTTTTTTTTTTTTGGCCTTTTTTGGAGAAAACAAAGATAGATTTAGCCAAAACCAACATAAATTCCACACAGTGTGTACATTTGTTTTAAGATATTTGTCTTATTAAAAGCTTTTTGGGAAATATGTTGGTTTTGATTCAGTCAAAACCAACACAAATGTCTTATACAAGCCATATTATTGCCATACAAACACAAAATAAAACCTACTATTTCTGTAAGTATTAGCGTCATAATACAGTATAATCTTTACATACTTTGATTTTAAATTGTTGTTTGTATCAAAAACAGTATAAAATGTCACTAACACTGTAAGAAAATAGTAGGTTTGTGATTTAATAATATGCGTGCGTCACGGAAATAATATGGCTTGTATAAGACATTTGTGTTGGTTTTGATTCAGTACATCACTAATCTAGAAGCAAAATAATGTAAATGTATTTACATTTGACGGCGTCGCTCTACAAAATGCTAAAAACAACCCTTGGCCAAAAGGATGAAGGTTATTTCAACGTTTTAAATACAATTACATTTTGTTTTCTGTTCTTTTGTAAGTTTGCTTCTACTTTTTTTATGTGAAGTGCAATTCTTCTTGGTGCTCTTGTTTATAAGTGCATTAACCGATAATATAGAGCATTTAACTGATCGTTTGAGCGTGTATGCGTTTTTTTGGAGCGCACGATTTTTGGGCAACGACTGTACATAAACATATTGAGCGGTACTTTGCCTCGCCGTTTTAGCCTCGCCAATTGAGCTTCAGTTGCCTTAATCTCTATTGCTTTCGGGTCATCAGTTATTTTTTCTGGTTTACACATAGAGTGTAGGTTTTTAGCCGTAACCCTTAGTAGTCATTTAACATTTTTGTTATGTCTCTTTAAATTTCAGTATCTTCCAAGTTAATTTTGAAGGTTTGATTGAACTTGGCATAATTTTTCTAAATTTAAACACTGTAATCAACAAGAAAAATATTTATGTAAATTTCAATAAGTGCGCAAGTTTTTCGGTCAGCGACTGTAAATTGTGTAGTCAAAACCTTACACTTTATCAAAGACTCGAACTATTATTGAGCAACTTATCGATTTTTTAACGTTTTTCAACAAAAATTCGATAAAAAATTCTGCGATAATAAAATTTCAAAATGAATTCCAATTTTATTTTTATTCAACTCAAAATTTTATAAAATTCCATGGGAAACTCATTTTATGTCTCTCTCAATCCCAATTTAAAAAATAAATTAAATGATCAAATAAAAATATGAATTTAATGATTGGGTAAAATATAATTTACATTTTAAATTTTGTTCGTTTTCTTTTTCTTAAGGGAATTTATACTTTGGGCCAATTGTTCTATTTCACTCTCATTCACTGTATTATCATAGGTGTACGTTTCTTTTTGATTTCTTTTCTCTAGAAGATTTTGTAATTGGCCCGTTGCTTTAACCCACAGAAGGTTAAGTAATTCGAGGACAAGATTTTGCTTAAGGAAAACTATGGCAATAACGGCAATGAATAGCAGGGCTGATATAGAATTTTGATTGAGTTCATTGTCGGAAGTACGAATTTCCGGTGTAAATTCGATTTCGACAAAAATCGATGATTGATTGGCCACAAATTGAATAACTGGAAGATTAAATTTGTAATTCTTATCTGATAGCCCGGTCGATGTTTCGATGAAGTAAGTTTTGCCATCGAGAGGGATACGAGGGAAAAATACCATTATTCCTGGATTTAATTTACTCTTAAGGTTTAGAGGTGATTCTACCCGTTGTGAATATATTGGGCTATCACTACTACCCTTCTTGTACATCTGTATTCGAAGGGTTTTATAGTGATCGTTTTGCGATGCAAATACTTTTGCGATCACATCAACAAAATTTAATGGGCTTATTGCAATCACATTGACATCCTTAACATCAGCTTTCTCGATCGTTACGGTTATTTTGGTTGGAATCGAACGGTCAACGAATGAGTTGACATCTGATTTTTTAATTTGAATATCATAATGGCATCCAGGATGAAGTCCGCGAATCCTAAAATTTCCATTCGGTTCCGATGAAGATTCCTCCTGGTGTTCAACACAATTATCATTATCTCCAGGCGTCGAAACAGCTTCAAATAATACATTTGCAAATGGTTCACCGTTTAATGAAGTAACTTGTCCGAATGCCGAATATGCCACACGTTTACCGCTCAATTCAACATTCATAGTGTCACCATCTTTAATCTCGATCATTTTTGACGAAGGCTCGAATTTGTATTCCTTCATCATGGGTCTCAGATAATATTGATTTGGTGACAATGAATGGAATTTAACGGTTCCATCTTCTCCGGTGATTGAATTTTTACGATAATTTTCTCCCCCTGATAGCGATAACAGTACACCAGGCAATTTATTACCAATTTCGTCTTTTACTTGTACGATAATTTCGCACAGTTTATTCGCCTTAAATAGTTTTGAGTCTTTATTGAAGTTTGAAAATACATAGGATTCCTTCTCTGCACTAATTTCATAATCCAGATTACTGTCAATCGGGCCAAACCGAAACTGACCATTTTGATTTGAAACCGTTGTGATCGGTTCTAATTCAGGATTACGTGGGAATCCTAAAGTAAGCTTAACATCTGATATTTTTGGTTCAATTCCGCCGTTGATAACTAATCCCTTAGTGGCAATGAAACTAAAGAGGACATCAACACAATCATTTCCTCCTGTTATTTCTTTGATTTCCGGTTTGAATAACATGTAACTGCTTTGTGGAATTAGCTTTATGGATTCTTCCGACTTTAAATCGAAAACGTAGCTATATGCGTGATACCCATCAACTTTATTTGGTTCTTCTACAAATGAAACGGTATCTTTGTGATCTCTGTACTCAATCAGCATATTATAGGTACTCTTTTCTTCGGACAAAATTCGAATTCCATTTTTGTGTGTTGAAGCTTGAATGTTTAGAGGTGTTGTAGATTTGGTTGAGAATGATTGTGGCGTTTGTTCATCGAACGTATGGCAACCGGAAAATTTAATATCATATACACCAGCCCTTGGTACACAGAACTCATTTAATCCAACGTTTAAAGAAATGGCCTTAAAATCTTCGTTCGGCTTTCGGAATTTATACAGCATGTTAGTTTTATGACTTGTAGTAAATGCAATTTGGTATCCTTTTTGTACAAATTGGGGAATTTTTTCCTTTGCCGATTTAATAGTTATTTTATGTGTCTGCTGAGCCCAACAGATATGACTTGCCTTGAGTATTACAATATCATAATCTCCGGGCAAAACTTTACTGAACGAATATTTACCGTCCTTTACTTCAGCGTTCACATTTTGACGATTGCTTGAGCCACTGTCGAGAGAATTCATCGAGATTAAAATTTGATTGCACAAATTTTCGGCGTCTGGCAAGCATTTTACTTCACCTTCGACAGTTGCGCGTAGCTGTGAAAATATAACTCCGGTTCGAGTTGCTGAATTTACTTCAATCTCTTGAGTTATTGGGAAAAATTGGATCCCATTTTGTCGTTCTTCATTGCTCGTTTGAACTTCAATCGAATATTTCCCATTTGCTAAATAAGTGCACCATGAACCATCGTTTGCATTGGTCGAAATTTGTGTATGGAATGTTGAAGCGTGTCTTGTAACCGCTACTGTGTATGATTGTTGAGATACAACTTGACCGCATACTTTAAATGCGGATGCAACGATGTCCGGGATATGTGGATTGGTAGGCGATATTTTAACGGTATGATCGGAAAACTCCATATTATCGGCGGTTACTTGGATTGTAAAAATTCCTGGTTGGATATTTGTCAACACATAACTTCCGTTAGCAAATGAGCTTGCTACGACATCTCCGTTTAGTTTAATGCTTGCCGCTGGAACACCATTACCGTTTTGCGAGGATAGGACGCGGCCTGATACATCAAATCCGGTTATTTCAAAGTTTTCTTTTAACACGATGCCATCAACTGCCACTTGAATTTCTAAAACTTCAGGACTAATATGATATTTAATATTTTTCGTCTCAAAGTAAGGCTTGATTATATATTTTCCAGGTGAAATAGAATTGAAAATGTATTCACCGGCGTTCGAAGTGGACGTAACACA
Organism: Tipula helvola; assembly: GCA_963556165.1. Taxonomy (NCBI): domain Eukaryota; kingdom Metazoa; phylum Arthropoda; class Insecta; order Diptera; family Tipulidae; genus Tipula; species Tipula helvola. The sequence continues at coordinate 158,662,222 of OY744483.1, forward strand.
AAATGGCCGTGAATCGTAATTGGCCCATTTGGTTTGTAGAGTTTCGTCATTTGATTCAGTTTTGCAGCTATTTAGTAATTTTTGCCCCTTAGCATTGTACAGAGCTATTCCAACATTTTTAAATGGTTGCCCTCCGCTGATTACTTTTCCTTGTACGTCAAAGCCGGAGACTAAAAGTGAATTTTCTGGTAGTTCCTTATTTCCCGATTCCACGACGACCACAATTTCAGAGTTTGAAAAACTCCAACGATCGTGACTTGCTTTTAGATTATAATGACCGGGAACTACAGGTGTAAATTCGAATATACCACTTTTATCGGTAATCGTGTGTCGTACATCAGATCCATCTTGGGATTTTAAATCAACACGCACACCTTTCGCACCCGTATTAACACCCAGAACACCAACTTTTCCTGTAATCCCAAATCCTTTAAACACAAAGTTTATATCTTTTCCTAAACTGCATAAATCATTTTTCCCATTAAAATTTATATCAAATTTTTCAGGTTCGAAACTCCAACCTGGAGGCGGCGAAACTTTAATGACGTATTCAGCCTTATCGTAAATCGGTATGAAATAGTAGCCATTCGAAGGACTACAATCAGTCTTATCTTTGAGACTTCCTTGTTTTGAAAATCTGTAATTGTTACATTTATTAGCAATTTTTTAAATACCAACATCTTAATCTAATTATAAATAAAATTTATTTAATTATAAAATCACATGGCATTTGCCTCTCGAGTGGATCAAGCTCACGATGATGTTTCATTTTGAAATACTTACAATTTTATTTCAACTTTGGAGAAATCGATGTCGGCATGACTTTTTATGAAACCACCGCATCCAAATGCATCATCACTACTTACATTAACAATTAAATACAATATTTTAATTAATAAAATTAAGGCTAAATTATATTTTTTCATTTTGATGAATTTTCATGTAGTGCCTTGTCTGACGTCTGTCAAATGTTTAACTAGAATCGTGAACAGAAAATTGTACTAGATTGGTTGATAAAAATAGAAATGTCATCGGCTTGTGGAAATGTCAACTTTTCTGAAATTTGAACGCACTCATTCAATTTTATTTGATTTTCATAAATTTCATATAATTAAACTACAATTCATTTAATTATTAATAATAATCATCTGCAAAATTGCGTCTTTTATGTTAGGCCCGAGTTGATTCGGGCCGAATTCTAGGTTAGAACCACAATTTTTAACCCATTTGTTCCCACACCAATAATAAATTGTGTAAAATATTTGTACTTTAAATATTTTTTTACACTCAAAATCCTTTCTCGAAATGGATTTTTTTTTAAATATGATAAATAAACTAAAAACCATATATAACAGTAAAATACTAATTGAAATTTGACATTAAATACCGCAGTAGTGGCGTCGTAAAGTTAGTGATTTTTCTGTACCCATACAGGTACAGTGGGATCAAATGGGTTAAAATGACAGAATAATTCGTTCGCAGCCCTCTAATTTCTCCACCTTAATTTTGACATTTAAAAATATCAATCATATGTTTCCACAAAAAATAAATTCTTGATAAAAATTTCCAAAAAAATAAATTAAAATGGCTAATCTAAGAAAGGAAGTAGGTAATTAGATTACAGTTCTGACAAACTAGACACTAAATACCATAAAATTTAAATTATACAATAGGTTTTAAATATCTACAAAAAATTGCACCTGGCACGTCTCGCAGTATTCGAAGGTGACGAAAAAGCTTTGGGAGCTGCTCGTCAAAAACTAAATGATGAATTTAAAAAGAATAAATCTGTTCAGGATGCAAATGAAATTCAAATTGTAAGTTAATTTTCATTAAATTTGTTTGTACCTAAATTATTATACTTTTTTCAATTGTAGTTACTCAAAATGGCCAAAGAAGTGGAGGTTGAATTACGAACAAGCGTAGTGCAAGCGGTTGAGAAAGAACCGGGCATATATGGTAAATTGATGAATTAAGATTTGATTGTTATCTACTATTTAAATTGACGCTTTATTTTAGAGGCACTTATAAAACCGGAAACAAGAAAACTAGACAATGCAATTTTCGACCCGAACGCAGAACTGCCACCGCCGAGATCTAAAAGATGTCGGGATCCTTCAAACGACAAACAATAATTATGTGATATTATATGTATTAGAATGCAATTATACTGACTGGAATGATGTCAAGAGCATTTACAATGGAAAAACTTTGTTTCTTACTTACAGGTTTGTATGAATTTCCAACTTAACGAACAAAAGTTTTTGCTCATTATGTTGGAAATTCATACAAACCGGTAAATAAAAAGTGAAAAGTTTTTTCATTGTGAAAGCTCTGTATATTTTCATCTGATCAAAAAGCGGCATTAAGTCAACATACCAGCGACTACTTAGTTCTTAATTTTAAGACGTAAACACCCAACAATTGGCATAATTAGTTTTAATAGTCATATTTTATTGTATTTTACTTAAAACTTGTTATGCTGTAGAGAATAGAGATATGTACTGATAAAAAAAAGTTTTTTATTATTTAACAACGGACAATTTTTAAAATTTATTGTTCATCATTCAAAGTTGGGTAAATCGTAAAACGCTGAGAAAACTGACTTTCGACAATTTTATCAAAAATATGTCGAAAACCTTAAATTATGGTCAAAAGCTACCGAAAAGTTTCTAAAACTATCGAAAAGTGTAGTTTGTCGAAACTTATAAAAAGCCGTGCGTGTTTACGAGCATTTTTTTTAAATATGCCTGTACACTTTGAAACTTCATTTCTGTTTCTGAGTTGGTAAGAGAAAAACGACGGGCTCGTAAAACCTGGCAAATTAATCGAACACCGGAGAACAAAACAATTCTTAACAATTTATGTAACAGTCTCAAATCCCTTCTTAAAGAAGTTAAAAATGAATCAATGAACAGATATCTACTTAGCCTAACTGATGAAAAAAATTCTGATTACTCACTGTGGAAGGCGACGAAGGGGCTCAAAAGACCCAAAATGCAAGTACTTCTACTTAAAAAGGATGATGGGACCTGGCAAGAGGTCATAAAGAGAAGGTTGGTCTGTTTGCGGAGTATCTTCAGGAAACCTTCCAATCATTACCAAGACAAACTGCTAATGAAAATATAATATCAATTCACAAGCTGAGTGAGTTTGAAATACGGCCAGTAACTCTCAAAGAATTAAAAGACGAAGTGAAAAGTAACATGAATGTTCAAAAAGCTCCAGGGTATGACTTGATTACTTGCCAAATTATCAAAGATCTACCTGACAAAGGATTTCGTAAGCTACTACACATAATCAATGCGACCCTTCGATTAAAATATGTTCCGCATCAATGGAAAGTAGCAGAAGTAATCATGATACCAAAACCTGAAAACCACCTAACGATAAAACATCATACCGGCCAATTTCTCTGCTGCCAATTATGTCAAAACTCTTTGAAAAATTATTACTAAAGAGACTTAAACCAATAATTGAGGACCGACAACTAATTCTTCCACATGTATTTGGATTCAGAGAAAAGTATTCTACAATTGAACAGGTTCATAGAATCACGTACATATGTAATTGAAAGAACGTTAGAAAGTAAAAAAGTATGATCGAGCATGTTCCTGGATGTCGCGCAAGCATTCGATAAAGTTTGGCACAGTGGTCTGGAATACAAGCTGCTTAGAGATCTGCCGAGACAATTCTATGCCATACTAAAATCTTATTTATCCAACACACACTTTCGAGTGAAATATGAGGACGAATACTCTGAGCTAAAAAAATCTCTGCCGGAGTTCCGCAGGGGAGTGTCTTAGGACCAATTCTATATTTACTTTATACAAGGGACATACCAACCATAAATGAAGGAACCATAGCCACCTTTGTAAATGACACAGCAATTATGGCAATTGGAAGTAATATCGCTAATGCAACGAGCAAACTCCAGAGGATGACCAATGCGGTTGGTACTGGACAAAGCGTTGGCGAATCAAGCCGAATGAGACAAAATCCACGCATATTAACTTTACATATCAAACCGCTTACCATCTACCTATAGCAATTAACTCACGACACATGCCATATGCAAATACAGCTAACTACCTTGGCATGACGCTCGATGCCAAGCGCATGTGGAGAGAGCATGTCGAAAAGAAAACGAAAAAATTAACATAAAGTTCAGAAAAATGTATTGGCTCATAGGTCGAAGCTCCGAGCTTACATTTCACAATAAGCTGCTGCTATATCGGCAAATTCTGAAGCCGATATGGACCTACGGTATTCACCTCTGGGGAATGTACCAAGCAAACAAACGCCAAAATGATACAAACGTTTCAAAACAAGGTTCTTCGTAGCAACGCCAATGCTCCGTGGTACCCAAGAAATAAAGACCTTCACAGGGACCTATGGATGGAATACATCAAAGATGAAATAAAAATGCATGGCGCAAAAAACGAAATAAGGCGCCAGGAACATGGAAACCTATACCTATACTAACCCTTATATTGGCCTATGATAGATAACCCTGTCGTTGAAAGAAGAGTCCAAAGAACGAGGCCACTGGATCTAGTGAACTTACCAAACTAAAATTAATATATAGGTTTAATTAATTATGGGACTAACCAGTGGGTTACACCCCAACACAAGAGAATTTTACTAGAAATATAGAAATTTGTATTTGAAAGAAAAATTGTTAGATGAGCGCAGTCTCAGTCGTAATAAAATAAATAAAAAATAAATTTCTGTTTCTAATTTTAGCGTAATAAAATTTATTTTATTAAATTTTAATTACAATAGGTATATACAAGAACATTTTTTTATGGTTAAGCAAAATGGACAATGAAGCTAAAATTGTACTTTAAGTTTTATTCTGGTATTTTGCATATACCTACATAAATGGTTAATTCACCAGTGGACTCTTCTAAAATTGTATTGAACATTTTTCAGTTTTTTGAACAGTCAAAAAGTGTCGAAACACAGATTTTGAAAGTAAAGTAAAATTCACCGAAAAAAGTAGCTTCATGAGAAAACAACGTTAAAATCTCATTTCCGTCGTACATGTCGAATTTGATCATAATCGGTTAAGAAATAAACGAGTTCCTTCCTAACTGGCCATATTTCAGAACGTCATTTAAAAATCACTTTAGAATCTTATTTGAGCCGTATTTGCTGAATTTCGACATAAACGGTTAAGAAACAACCAAATACCGTCCTAATTGATCATATTCCAGAATTTCATCTCAAGAAATTCAATTTCTATCATACATGCTGAATTTAGTCATAATCGGCTAAGAAATCTGTTCCAGCGCATGTTTGCACTAATATCAATAATTTGGTCAATAGAAGGCAACCCAGTAGAGTGAAAGACGTCCACTTTATAAAAAAGGAGATCGATTAAACTGCAACAAGGCAGACGCGTGGAGACTTCATTTCAGGAGATACACAATAAGAAAAGGTGAATGAGTTCAAATACCTAGGATCACCGAGCAACACTCCGTTTCTGTGGATATTTAATCGATGATCGCAGCAGGCTACCGAGCATTTTACGCCAATATCAAAATATTCAAATCTCTTATCGCGCAAAATAAAACTGAACATCTACAATGCGCTGGTTAGACCAGTGATCTCCTTTGGTTGCGATTCTTGGACACCGAGAGTACAAATTATCCCGAAAATTGCTGTAACTGAGCACAAGATCACAAGAATAACTGAAAGTGATCTGAATCTGATTGAAACTTTGAGTTGGTGGTTACACGGAATTTTTTTATTTGATCTGAATTTACAGTTTAAATACTTTGGTGTGAAATTACCTATATTTAATTTATTAAAACATTTCTAAAATCACTTCGAAAATTTGTAAACACCTTTTGCCATTATAACAGTAAACACTGTAAACAGTATGAATAAATCTGCAAGTTCAACTAAATTAAAGGTTATAAAGTTTAACTCAATATACAAACTGGCTGAACCAACGAAATTTAATTTGATCGGGATCTGACTACTTTCGGATCATTTTGAGTCAATTCGCCATTTACATGTTGAATTTAACTCAGACTCTTTCAGTCAGATCACTTTAGGTTTAATATGATCTTTAGATAAAGAGGGAGCCATGTACAGAATGCGAGTGAATCATGAGATCAGAAAAGATATCGATAAAGTCGAAATCATTGAATTTATAAAATAGTCAAGGTTAAGTTGGCGTGGGCACGTGTTTCGTTTACAAAATCGGATCACTAAATAAGCCTTGGAGTCGGCATCAACGAAAGTGAACTCGTGGGAGACCACCTCCCCGATGGATGAACGAATTTGAACGGAACCTAAACACACTCGGTAACCGTGTCCGGCATTCTCTTGCGGCAGATCGAACTATTTGGAGGAACATCGTCGAGGCGGCCAAATCCCTTCATGGGATGTAGTGCTAGCGGAAGAAGAAGAAGGTTTACAAATAATCAAGTTTCTTGGAATATGAAAAAAATCCTGTGAGGCTTAAAAAACAAAATACAAAAATTTTAAACGAAATCTGAATGGTGTTATAAGTAAATCTAGTAATATGTATCTATCTATTTTTAATTATTTAAAATTCAAATTAAATTAACATTGTGGTATAAGAGCAACAAAATGGATACCTTCCAAAAATGAAATAAAAACAATGTTACCTTTTCCAATACCTGTAATAACTCCTAGTTTTACAGATTTTTTAAATAATTCAGTCACAACCATACGGACATCATTGAACGAACTCGATTGTAAATTCATATTCCTGATAAGCATAACTATTGCACCAACTTCCAGGATTAGTTTGTGTGGTGGCATTCCAGAAGGTGCAATAGAATTAATATACTCTAATGGTATGTTTTGTTCCATTTACCAATTGCAGCCACCACTTGGAAAATTCTCGTGCCAAAGAAAGCATAAGACAGTATGAGTTCTTTTAACATAATAATAAGCCGGTTTCATTTTGATAAGTGAAAATGTAAGGTATATTGTAAATTAATATAGATAATATGATCAAATTTTAGAATTCATAAATCAAAAATTTCTTTATAAACAACATTTTTAGTAAAAATCCTACTACTTCCATGAATCAGATTTCCCTGGTGCGGCGATGGTAGAATTTTAACTTTGACGTCATCGGAACGACGAACCGTTGAGAATGCAACATAAAGTTGTCCATGTCTAAATACAGGTTCCGACAGGTATGTCCCTACTTTGCCCATTGTTTGACCTTGAGACTTGTTTATAATCATATCAAATGCTGCCTTAATAGGAAATTGTCATCGTTTAAGTTTTAAAGGTAACTCCAGGTTGGAACTTGAAAGATCTATCCTTGGAATTAAAACGATGTTACCCATATGAGATTCAGTGAGCACTTCTGCCTCAATAACGTTATCTTACATGTCTTTCACAACTAATCGTGTACCGTTGCATAATCCTTGTTTAGTGTTGAGATTCCGAAGTAGCATATGACTATAGTTCCAACTTTAAGATTCAGAGTATGTTGAGGTAGCCCAGCCGGATTGATAGAATTGAAATATTCTAGTGGAAAGTTAAGACGCTCACTTTCATCTTCTGTATCGACCTCATCTGTACTTAAATTCTCTCGAATTTGTTCAGGAAGCAAACCAATAATTTGATTGTTGATTCAAGGAAGGAATGTCAAATGTCATTTAAAGAAATTGTTTTCTAAAAGTTTCTCTTACCAAATCATCGCCACAAATAAAATTTTCGGGAATTTCAATAGTGTCAGGTGGTAAGTTATTCCCACAATCAAGTGTTCCAGCTCCAAGTTGTAACAACCAATTATTACAGTTTTAATCAACGCATCTCATGTTCTCTACTAAACTCAGCTTCTCAAAATTGTGCCAGTTTTGTAAATACTTTAAGCTTCAGTACCATCAAGAAAATAACATTTTGGATTTCTGGTTTTATCTTGAGTTGCACCAACAATTTTGTGATTACACAGGACTGCATGGGGTTAAAAGAGGAGATCATATTATCGGCAATCTCCTTCTCTTTTTCAAAATTGAATGGAGCGTAGTCAATATTAGGTAATCCGCTTGTAATATTGGGTAGGTTGAAAGACTCTAGATTAAATCCAAATATTCTTAACGCGGATTGAATGCCCTTTAAAGCATACGATTCGCAACTGGTGCAAGGCTCATCCCAACCGTGAAGTTTGCGGCATATAATCTTCAATCATGTCTTCCTTATTTTCATTCCAAAGCAACAAAGAGTTAGATGGCAAGGAAAAGGCACAAATATATGCAAAAAATTGTCTCATTTAGGCAGGAATAGCATACGATTTGGCGCCTTCCAGAGTTTTTTGCGAAATTGAATCATCTACATAAAATAAATTCTTTTACCTTTGCTATTTCCTGGTATGTTTCACAACATTTGACCCCGCCGCTAACTGCAATGTATCACGGGGATTTCCCAATATTTCAACTGGTTTGCCTTTGGATCGTCTGGATTTTGGTTGAGTTTGAACCAAGCAGTAAATTTTGTATCGCTTGAAGTGGCACGCTCTGCTGCATGAAGTATATTCCCTACGCAAAAGCAAACGCTCTGCTTTTCCTGCAAATGAACTGGCAATTGGTATATGGTATGGCTTTGATCATGCATTGGGAAACAAAAAATTCTCTTGTTTCGGATATATTCTAATTTTATTTACGGTATTAGATATAATTCGGCTAACATTTGTCCAAGTTATTATGAAAAACCCAAAACTTTAACGAAATTTTGTACGGGAGGTACCCGAATGCTTCCGATGATTTATGTTAATTATATCCAAAATTATTGGTAGTTTTATTAAACTGACCTGGATCAAATATGATACAAATCGGTTAAAATTTGTCCAAGTTATTATGAAAAACCCGAAAATTTACCGAACTTTTGTTCGGGAGGTACCCGAAGGAAACGAAATTTAAAAAAAAATCGTACGTTAGAATTCAATCTGAGATGAAATTCATACATGCTAAAATTTTTATGACGATCGGTTCAGCGGTTTAGGCACCTATTCAACACAGAAAAACATGAAATCGCCTATCGAAGTAACGACACAGAAAAACATGAAATCGCCTATCGAAGTAACGGTATTTAAAACTAAATTGTTTTAAAACGTTATATTTTTTACAAAAGAATACAACTATTTACTATATATTCTATCGAAAACGAATCGAAGCGAAAAAATTGGTTGTTACAACCTGTTACCCCTGGATTAACCCATTTGATCCCACTGTACCTGTATGGGTACAGAAAAATCACTAACTTTACGACGCCACTACTGCGGTATTTAATGTCAAATTTCAATTAGTATTTTACTGTTATATATGGTTTTTAGTTTATTTATCATATTTAAAAAAAAATCCATTTCGAGAAAGGATTTTGAGTGTAAAAAAATATTTAAAGTACAAATATTTTACACAATTTATTATTGGTGTGGGAACAAATGGGTTAATGCTATTTTCATATTTATTTTACAAAGCGCGAGAGGGCATAATAGTCGTTTTTCTTATAGAATAGAGAATAGAATTGAAATTCACACCTTTTCGTTTGCTCTCCTGAAAAAAATGAATTTTGACTTGGGTCACTTCACTATTCTATGTCATGTGCGATAACGAAACTGAAATTTTTTGTTTGAATTTTTGTTTTGGATATTCAAGGAAACTTTTAAAAATTCTGCTTTAACAATTTTGTTACTTAATAATAGACCAACCATCTACACATTGCTATCTCCATCACGTCCGATTGTAACCTATAATGACGATAATATCTACATACATCCTGACCCTCTTATGATTCTCAGTTTTAACTAAGATTATTTTATCCCGCACATCAGTTTTCGAAATCTGAGAACCCTCTCCTTGTTTTTACTTGTCTTCAACAATCATCGTGAATATTTAGTTATTTGAAATATTGGCATGTACAACTAATTGTTGTCTTAATTAATAGATGGATTCAACAGTTATATTGCTAGAAAATTGTGCTATTTGTAAACATTACGTTAATTAGATTCCTTTTCAACATCAAAACATACTCGTATTAGAAACTAAAACTTTCATTTTGTCGCCTTGTTGTGCGCATCTCTTAGTTTGAGAAGTACTGTCAGTCTTAATAAATGTATTGAATAATTCGTTACATTAAATAATAATTGTAACTTGCTCAAGTGTGAAATATCATGTAGTGAGTTTCAACTTGTGCCTAATATTTTAAATTTCTAGTGTCTGCAAACATTTTGTAGAAAACGAAAACATAACATACTCACGCTTATCTTTAACTATGGAGTACATGAAAAATTTGCCGAACGTTTGGTTTTAGGGGTTTTATCTATAGTGTTTGAATTCAAAAGTATTTATTTAAAACGTCTGTCAGTTAACTTACTTTCCAAACTAATATTGCTACAGGTGTCACGTTTTGACAATATCAAAATGTTTTTATTTTGTATTTTTCTATTTTTCACCTTATTTTCATTGTACTTTTCACTGCCCTCCTCCAAAACGCATGCGTTCATTTTATTATGATTTTTCTTTTAGTTTTCCTTTTTTTTACAAAAACAAAAAAAAAATTAATCAATTTTCCTTGTTTGTTAAATTTTATTCTGTTTTTCATACAGAATAAGAAGGAAAACAGTACAGTATTGAATATAAATTTCCTTCAAACAGGCAACTTAGTCTTTGGATAAAGAGGACATATTATTTATGTTGTGTACAGTTTTTGGTTTAAAAAAATATTTTAATTAATATTAAATATTAAAATATTTCTAAGTGTTTCAAAATAAAATTTAATTATTTAAAAAAAATTTATTGTGTAGAATTTTGCATGGTGCGGAAAATTTTTACAGTGACGCAGTATAAAATAAATATTGTACAGTAAAAAAGAAATAGTTTTAAATGAGTTTAGTTATTTAAGACATAATTTAAAAAATTACATATTGCGATATTAATTTCTAAAATAAGAATTTTTAAAAGGAAAATTACATCAAAATACAAGTAGGTAACAATACCCACGCAAGCAAAAAGGGAAAATGGCACTTGATTTTGCTGCGACATATAAAATTTTAGTGTTGGGTGACTCAAACGTTGGCAAAACATGTATTGTACATCGCTATTGCGATGAACGTTATTATGATACATACATTTCAACAATTGGTAAGTGAATAATATATGAAGCTAAATTAATTTATCCTCAATAAATTATTTGTGGTAATCGGTATTTTCTTAGAAATTCCCTTTGCCATTTTCTCTTTGTGTGGAAAACCTGTCACATTTTTTCGTTGATTTGGAAAATTAAAAAAAAAAAGTTTAAATCGTGTCATAACATTATGTTGGTTGGTTTCGTCTTCTTCTGTTTTTTTTAAAACAATAATGTGATATACATACATTATATTCTAAATTAACAGATGACTCATTTTCCTTCGATATAAAGTCAACTTTATTTATTTATTTTGTATTATTTGTAATAATTTATTTTATTTTTAAACTTTCGATAATTTATTATTTATCTATACATATAATAAATGTACATGTACACAACATCGCGCTATATTTGAACCGTCGGGCTTTAAACAAATAAAATGGGGTGGAAATTTTGAATGTGAGCTGGGAAAAAATTTAACGAGGAGTTATTTTTTTTTCCTTTGGTTAAGGGTGGTGGGATGTCTTTTGGAATGTATGAAGAAGAAAAAACATGATTCATATTTTGTATACGTTATCTTAAAAAGAAAATCGAGACAAAGGCGAGACATTTTTTATGCATTTTAGTTTTGCTTAACTCATTTATTATTTAATTGTATAAACATTATTTGGTTCTCGAATTAAGTGGAATTTCAATTATCAGTTTTAATACAAGTTTTGATTTGGATCGATTCTATACGATCGTCGATTGTCGTGTGATTTGATTTAAATTGGTAAATTGTAAACTACTAAATCTAAATATTATTATTTATGGAATAACCTTCACCAGGAGAAAGTAAAAGAGATGGGTAAAAGAGAGTTTCATTTGTTTAGGCTATTGCTTCTTATAATAATATTTTCGATTTTTTTTGGGAATAAAATATGAATATTTATACGATCATCAGAGAATATAGAATTTTAAATTTGATATTATAAGCAGTCCAGTCGCATCGGCCTGATGAGCAGACTGATTTTGACATAATTATAGGCTTTTCCAGTTCGAAACTGAATTAATTCGCTTACAATTATCAGAGTATTAACGTAAAATTAATAAAATATTAAAGAATGAATGCAAAATTGTTGTTGTTTATTCGTGGAGTAAATTTTCTTGTTAAAATGATTGTTCATAATTAGTAATCACTATCAGAATCACTAATATCATAGACTAAAGTAATATTATAGAGACGTCTTAATACGAATAACAAAAAGATCCAATTATTGGGTGCTAATCCATATCATAGCGGGTGCCAATAAGTAGTAATCTTTAGTGGAATTAACAAAAAAAATCGAAATGGAAAACAAAAATTGACTTGTGTGTACTTTGTATAGCAAAAGCAGAAGCAAAGTTTAATCATAAAATAAACTGAATGAGAAAAAAATGTGTACGTTTTGTGTTACAGCCGTTTGTGTATGTATACCAATTTTGGGACTATATTTTTATTCGTATTAAGACGTCTTTATATTATTACTTTAGTTTTAGTCTATGCTAATATTCTTCTTCATGGTATTTCTAAAACATTTTAAAACGTAATACGAATTAATTATATAGCTAAGACCTCCTGAATATGAAGATTATATCATATCACACTGGCTTCCATACTTCTTCCTTGTCTGCGGCACGTTTAAACATCGGCAGAAATTATCTTACAGTTTTATTTTGATAAATCAGACCCTTATAGTATATCTGGCACCTCGACAATCGTCTTGAATTGTCATTTTCTTAAGTTTCACTAAAACATCTTCCAATATTCAAAAAATTAGCTTTGTGAAAATGCTAACTGGCAAAATGACTGCCAGCAAATACCAAAAAAATTAATTTTATTTTTTGAGCTTTCACATAAACAGGAAAAAAATATAAATGATCATTGAGAAAAGATGTACATAAATAAAAATCCGGATGTCTCCCCGAGTGTACTATGCAAATTATCTACAAACTGTCACATTACGCCAACCTACCTACAACACTGCAATTGATTTGTAGGCTAAGTTGGCATCGATAAGTACATTTTAAACATGAGCAACCAACTATTAGAAGGATTTTTTTACAGTTAAACATAATCTTTCCTTGTACTACACTGAGTTCATTCTTCAAATAGTCTTCAAAATATTGTTTCTGAATTCATTCCAGACTATGACTCACGTAAATCGAACAATTACTATGTGAAGTGGCATTCTTAAAATTAAGCGCTTGCCATTTGTTGGATGAACTTGGCCAAAAGGTTCAGTTCAATAATAGTCATGTCTGCTGTTTTCGGCATCTCTTGAACTTGCCGTTCAAATTGTTTTGATTGATGTAACCTATTTGATAAATTTAAAGTAGATATCGAGATAACAACCGTTGGATAGCGTTCCTGAAATAGTTAAATTGAGTTTGGTGAATCCAAACAGCCTCCTTACTTTGGTAAATCAAGGTAAATATTCCAATTGAAAAGTCCCGACTTCATGCAGAAGTATTTGATGCCTTTTGACAGGCTGAGCTTCAACATTTACTTATGGGTGCCTGAGGCGTTTTGGCAAACAATGGAGAGTACAAAACAACACATTTTTAGTCTATGTCCATGTCCTATTTGTTTGATCAACAGACATTTTGTTTCTTATTAACAGCAATAGAGGAAGAGGAATGGAAATGCTTACTTTGTTTATTTTAAAATATTATTTGCACTGTAAAAATGTTGTAAAGTACGGTAAAGGACATCATCCAGGTTTCATATGTTTTGGCCCAAATGTGAAAGAGCCAGCAAAAAAAAAATTGTGCTATATTCTGTTAGAACTTTTGAAGCATTTGCTATTACGGCACCAAAGCTGAGGGACCAAAATGTCATGCTATTGTCGCTATGGTAGGAGGACGTATTAATTTGTTTTTGACAATTGGTTTCATTGAAAATATATATGTAGTACATACAAGGTGTCGGGATTTGCGATGCTAATCCGTTAAGGGGTGATTCCTTGGTTCATTCTGAGAAAAAAATAATATGGGAGCAACCAACTTAGGCCCGATTGTATGAACGGGGATAAATGATTAATCCTCTGATTTATAGTAGTTTGAATTGTATGAACGATGCTAAATCAGATAATTAATCGATGATTTTTTTTTTACCATCCGTTGTATCCTCTCTTTTTGGTGACTGAATCAGAGACTATAAAAATTTGTTTTTGTGTTTTTGGCATTTCAATGTGGTGTATCATACAAACGAGACATTTTTAGAAAAGAAGGTAATTATTAAAAATGGACTCAACAAGGAAGAAAATGTCAAATTCGGAAATTGAAATTTTATTTTCCTCTAAATAAACAAAAAAATTTTTAAAAAACATCAACAAAGTAAACGTCATAGAAAAAGTATTGCCAGTCATACAAAAAACTGCTATAAAACTGCAATAAAAGAGAGGCTAAATTTTTATTTAGCGTCGTTCATACAATCGACGAAAAGTAAAATCCTTGAGTAGTGATTAATCATTACTCTCGGATTTTTTTTCATTTAGCTGTGTTCATACAATCGGCCCTTAGTCTTATTTGACTTGTAATTGTATAGGCTATTGTTAATATTAATGTGGTTATCTTGCATCTGCATCCGTTTGAGTCAAGTAAAAAAAAATGTTTTTATTTTTTATGTACATAATTGAGTTTTTTTTTTCAAAAAAACCGTTATAATTTTTTTAATTTATTTTAATTCCCCATGATCGCCCCTACAATCCCCCAATACATTAATTGTACCCACGTGCCATAGTTTTTTACGTAAACCATTTATTCTTGATGTAATTAAGAGTTGGTGTAGTGTTAATGTTGTAACAGTTTTTTTTATCAGCTAAATTTTAAATAATTTACAAAAATTAATATTATCATGGCACAGTTCTCAGGTGAAGAGTACATTGATATCCATTTTGTTATCGGATTTTGCGATGGTAATGCACCACGAGCTCGCAGTGAACATTAACGAAGATTTCCAACTCGTCGCGTTCCTGACGCAAGAGTATTTACAAATATTCATAGAAGACTGCGAGCGATCAAATACCCAGGCGGAGCCCATTTAGTCTCATCAAATCATTTGAATTTCGACGAAGAAATAATCCGTAATGCAACAGCAAATCCTTCTATTATAGCAAAAGGAGGCTCGCTTTAAAATTGAATGCCTCTTCCTATCGAATTCATCAAATATTGCACAAGGAGAATTTTCATCCATATCATGGAATACCCGGTCAAGAATTATTACTGATAGACGACAGTAAAATATGTATTGGAGTTTTGTAATTTGCCGATGGAAAGGAATTTGGACAATGCTAGTTTTGTGAAACGAATTCTATGGACGGATAAATCTCAATTATTATTATTATTTATTTATTTATATAAAAATATAATCTTTGGATAGTCATAATCCAGTGGTGACTAGTAAATGAATAAAACTAAAACTTTAAATAATATACTAAACAATAATACATTAAAAAATCTAATTAAAATTTTTTCCAAAAATTAATTGAAAAAATTAATTTTTTCCAGCTTTTTATAGACAAATTTTAGAAAGAGAAACTAATTTATTTTTAGTTTATATCCTAATATTTCGACCTTTTGGTCATAATCATAGGTAACATTTGTTTATTCATCTAATTTGTCATATTTAATTTTTATGTATTTGATTAAAAAATAACTTATTTTAAGGTCGAAATATTAGGATATAAACTAAAAATAAATTAGTTTCTCTTTCTAAAATTTGTCTATAAAAGGCTGGAAAAAATTAATTTTTTCAATTAATTTTTTGGAAAAAAATTTTAATTTATAACAGACAAAAAATTCCGAAACAGCATATTTTTCGGATAGAATTACATAAAAAATTAAACTACACTTGAAAATGCATCAAAACATTCACACTTGAGTCACTAAATAAAAATACTTTCAAGCCAGATGAAAATTTAATAAGTTTCCGACAATCTCTCAATTCAACCGGAAGGTTATTAAAGACTTTCGGAGCAAGAAAAAAAAAAAAAAAAAAAAATAAAAAATAAAAAAATAAAATAAAATCTCTGAAGACGAATAAACTGAACATTTCTCAAATTGTAACTAGTAGAGGCATTTGATTGATTGACATTAATAATAAAAAAAGCTTTCATAATTTTGAACACAAATAAATGCTTAAAAGGAAGAATGTCCAAAGACTGAAATAAAGGCCACGAAGCAGATAAACTTGGGGCATTAAGAATAATTCTTATAATATGTTTTTGTATTATAATAAGTGGATAAATTCTAGCATAGTAAGTACAACCCCAACACACTAATCCATACGACAACTTCGACTCCACAAGGGCAAAATAAATAGTTCTTAAAACGGCTACCAGGCACACTTGTCGTAATATATACATTTTCTTAATCACTGGTGCCAAATAAATATGAAGAGAATCAATGTGGGTTTTCCAATGCATCGAATTATCAATGGTTAGACCGAGATATTTGAAAGATTGAACGAATTCAATTTTAAAACAATGGTGTGAAAAACATACCCTTGGTTTTAGTGCCACTCCTTTAGAAGGCATAAATCTGATTTCATATGTTGAATATTTGTGCGCTACGAATAGGGTGCTTATGGAGAAACACTAGGTCGTCAGCATAAGCTATCAATTCAGAATTAAAGTTAATATAAAAAATAGAATTTAAGTAAATTAAAAAAGCAAAGGACCTAGTACAGAACCTTGCTGAACGCCATCATTACCTGAGACCGTTTAAATAAATAGGATCGAAACCACTGCAAAATAACACCACGAAAACCAGCATTGGAAAGTTTTTTTTAGTAAGACATTATGATTTACCATATCGAATGCTTTTGTCAAATCTACAAAATTGAGCCAACCTATTCTCTCTGATCTAGAAGACCTCTGTATAAAAAGTTCGTAACTTCTAATAAAGCGTTGTTTCAGTTTCTAAATTTCCTAACCCCGTACTGGCTATTATGTAAAAAACTAGTGCTCATTAAAAATTTAGTAACTCTTAAATGGACTACTTAGCTTTTCGATAATTTTACCAAATACAGAAAGCAATGAAATTGGTGTGTAATTAACAATAATTTTTTTATCGCCATTTTTAAATATTGGAATAACAACTGCTTCTTTTAGTCTGGAAGGAAAATACCGGAAGAAAAACTGCAATTTACAAAGTACGAAAAACAATTCACAAGAGATGGCATAACAAGCTTTCACAATCTACACACGTGGGCTGCTGAACATTCTCATTCGAAAAACAAACTCATTTCAGTTCCAATTCAGTGTAAGCGTATGGGGTGGTGTAATTGGTGATAAGTTAATCGGACCATTCATATTACCATCGAAATTAAACGGTGAACTTTATTTACAATTTTTACAAAACGATTTGCCACTCCTCTTTGATGATGCTTCCATTTTATGTAGATTCTCGCACACATACCAACATGACTTTGTCACTCCGATAATAATGTTAAGAATTTTTTTAACGAAAATTATCCCAATAATTGGATTGGGAGAAATGGTCCAATTCATTGGCCTGCAAGATCCCCAAAGTGCTTGTATACTTCAAAAAAATTGAAACAAAAGAAGAACTAATACAACGAATACACACAGCAGCATAACAGATAAGGGAACAAATACCAAGAATTGAAGTAACGAAAGGCATACTTTACACATTAAGACATTTTCAGCACCTTTTATAACTTCTCGATCCAAACTTTGTATTGAAGGATTGTAGAGGATATAATGGGGAATTAAAATAAAAAAAAAAAAAATTATAACGGTTTTTTTTGAGAAAAACTCAATTTTATAAAAAAAATGTTGTTTTACTTTAAAGCATCATAGCTCTCAAACGGAAGCAAATGCAAGATAACCATACATTAATCTTAATAGTTTCCTATACAATTACCAGTCAAATAAGACTAAGTTGGTTGCTCTCCGATAAATATTTTGGAAGTTACAGTTTAATATTTGGGTGTACTTTTTTTCTGAACAAAATTTTTTAAACACCCTGTATCTCTGTATCTCAAAGGATATCAAAAATTGACCCCCCCCCCCCCCCCCCCCTCCCATATGATTTTTTTCTCAGAATGAAGCAAGGAATCACCCCTCACCCCGTAACGGATTAGCATACCAAACCCGGACACCGTGTATACGGCAGATTTTTTGAACTCAAAACAAACGAAATAATTTATAAAATATTGTAGTCTACAAGAGAATTCTCTGCGTGAGCTGCTACGCCTGAAAAATGAATTGTATTTTTTTATTTAATGGATAATAATGAAAATATTTTAAATAGTCTTCATTTGGCAAACTGTTTCAACTGCTATTGAAAGCTCACGCTACTTCTCGAACGCTGTACTTAAAGACGAATTTCACGATTGTGTTTGAGCCGCTCTTGCGGCTTTAATCTTTTTCGATTTTACCGTAACTTGTTCAATAGATCTTTTTTTCAGTGGTATTTTTTAGGTCGAAAAGAAGCGTTGCCTACAAACAAAAAGTAAAGATACAGATTGATAAATTTGTAAACTGAAAACACAAATCTAATAAGAATTTATAAGCAATTGAAGCAACATTTCACGTGAAAAATATTCACCAATAATTTTGCTGTTTTAATGTACGTAAACAATCAGGATCGGATGTGTACAATTAAGTATTTACACAAAACAATTACAAAATACGTCCAATTCGAAACGTTTCACTGCGAACTGTGGTTGAACATGACATTACGAAAACAACAGAAAATTTTAAAACTAAGCCGGTTTTACGCGTGAAATATTTTGTAGCAAAGGATTTTTTTTGTAGAAGATGTACATTTTATATATAAAAAGTTAGTACTTTTTTAAAATTAAATAATATCTATTAAATCGCTAATCTATATTAAATCGCTGATTTTTGTAGTTATGATATTTATTTTGTGATAGTTTATTTTTATGTATACACGGTTTTTTATTGTTATTTTAACACCACCATTTTGTGTTGCTAAAATTATCAGCAGTGAAGAACACGTTTGGTTGCTGCGACAAAATCCAAAACGCAAGATGAGACTGATTAAAATTTTGATTTAATTTGTTTGTGTTTTGGTTTTTTCGTCGCTAAGTTGGTATGTCTGCACGACTGCACCAGTGAATAGGTCAGGTGTATTGTTTTTGCGTACGAATATGTGTATTATGTTTGTGCGGACGAATTAATTGAGGTGGTGAGTGAATGAGTGAATAAATGTATGAGTAAATGAGTGAGCAAATGAGTGAGCGCGACAGATGGAACAGCTGGTATACATTTCTGGAATTTTTCCTTTTTATTCCTTGCTTTGAAACATCAATTTTTCTATCCTTAAAACAATGCTTCACTAAGTTAAGATATCTTTGTTCATGTATTGGTCTATTCGCTTTATAAGTTTAAATATTGACCCGACGTCTGTGCGTTTTGGTCTTAATAGTTTAGCGTCTCACGTATACCTTGCCTTCCAAAGCGACCAGACTAAACTTCGATCCATCGTGATTTTGCTAAGCTTATCTTTCGTTTTAAATTTTATTTGGAAATAATTCGCTGTTTGCGTATAATGCACTCACGCAAGACAGATTCAAACACCCGACGTCTAATAGACCTACCCAACTAAGTCTGCACAATTTGCCGTGATATGGCTCCATCAGGAAAATGATAGTAAAACAAGACCACTCTTAATCCTACTTTACCTTTTCATTGCTTTTGGAGCTCGTTCTTTTCTGAATTTTTCCAGAGCACCAATACAATAAAAATGCTTTGTTTTCTCTTCGGCTCATACTAAAACTCAAAATGAAAGAAATGTTTCTTCACCACGAAACATAAAATACATCAATACTATTAAAAGTATTTTTTTTTTATTTTTTAATTTAAAAAATATAAAATTACCGAAAGTTTCTAGGGAATTCGGAATCTCTAAACTGTAATGTTTACATTATTGGTAAATTACGTTCGTTTCAATCGTTCAAAACCAAACATTTAAATAGTTTTTTACATAAGGCCATTTGGGTTAATTTATAAATCACAACACAATACCTATTGCAACTGCAACCTATTATGGGATCACTTTTATACTGCCAATATATAAAATATTACAAATTTTGAAACGAAATCAACAATAAATTGTAAAATTTGATGGAATTTGACCGCCTTTGGCTCTATTTTTAAAATCATCCACTGGATGCCAGACAATTTGCATTAAGTGAAGCTTGGTTCGCGAGGTCGGTTTTTTGCCCTAGCTAGTTTTTACCCGTGCGTCAACCAATAAAATCATTCAAATAACCAAAAGTACCTCCCCTATTTCTCCTGGTCGAGATAAAATATTTTTATCTTTTGAGCAAATTATCCGACACGCATACCAACTCCATTAACCAAAACAGAAATATAACGAGCAATAACTTGCCCATTATAAATTGTTTTCCTATTTTTTGACGTTTGTTTAAATTTTGTTTTTATTTCTGCTGTGCCTGTGGCCGGTGTTGTGTGATTTTTTGTAGTTAGTCGACTTTTTACGTTTATAAGTGCGAAATAAAATAATTAATTAAAATAAATTACAAAGCCAAGTATAATGCAAAGTATAATATATTATACATGAAATTTTTGCAATGTGATTACGAATGTAACGCGAATTGGGAGACAATTATGTTTATGACTAACATTGACAAATCCCCGTTTAGCATGTTCAAAACGTTTTGTCCTGATAAAGACATTTTTATCCCTTACCAAAACATAAAACAAATTTACAAAATGAAATACCGAATGGGGAAAAAATTGCTAAAAAATTAAACCCGCAAAAACTTTAAATGAATGAAATGAATCGAAAATGAAACGGGTTTAATTAGAAAAACAATTTAATAAGAAAAAGAAAAAATATGACACGAATTAATTAAAATACGAAACAATTCACAAAAATAGCCTACTAAGCAAAATATACAAATTTTTGAGCAAAAGTAATCATTTGTTAACTTCATAGTATTGTAAAAAATAGCTAGGGTGAATTAACCGACCTCGCGAACCAAGCTTGAATAACAGAAGTTTTTCAATTGAGCAGTCGATGTCCTTAACCTTTATGTCAATAACTGGCAACCCGGGTAGCCATTAGTTTTTTAAATGCTCGTAAAATTTTAAATTTTTAAGTTATTGGCAAACCCGTCGACATCCTAAAAATTACTAATTTTTGGCGATTTTAAAATAAGAGCTGGGTTTGCTCAAATTGAGATTATATTAAAGCAAACTAATATTTATACTCCCATGTTCTGTAACTGGTTACCCGGGTATAACCAACAGAAGAAATACTTGATGTAATAATGGTTTTGTAAAAAAAATTCATTGTCATACAAATTTGATTTCATCTTATCACAAGTAAAACAAAAACAAAATAAATTAAAATTTAATAAAAGCCAATAATAGCAAAACAAAACAAAATAATTCACTTAGATTGAAACATTTGGTAATGCCCGGTTTCACAAAAAAACAGGCAATCTACAGTTAATTAATATTTCCTCTCTTTATAGAAATATTTAGCCTGCAGCTAAATATTTAGCTGGAAGTAATTGGCCAGTTAAATATTTAGCTCTCTAAATTATAGTATGCGTTGAATTTGTATTATGAAACAAATAGCAATTTGATAAAGAATGAAAGAGATGAAATATTATTTAACTCTTTTTTTGTGAAACCGGGCAAAAATGTCCTTTAGGCACCTTACAATTATGGCTGTGTGTGTTCAGCGCACACTGATTTCTTACATGCACTACCTGTTTCTGCGTAGCCCTCCGTTTCTTCGATACTGACTACAAACAAAGCCAGCATTTCCTTGTTTACGAATGATCTTATCGCGAATCCTTTCCGAAAGAGATTTGCCGAGAACGCATTCGATACCTGAACGTGACTTGAAATGTCTATATAAATTTGAGACTAATGGTCGAGTATTTACGTATGTTTAATCTAATTGTAATGTCCTTTGAAAATATGTCCACTTTTACGAATTTGACTACTAGGGTTGTTTGCCGTAAACATCCTCTACGCCGCAACGCACGCAACATTAATAATGTTGACGAGAGAAGTAAGGAGTCACCATTGAGTTCTCCTCTTGGTTGTAAAATGGGTTAGAGGTTATTCGGGCTACCTAATTTCACGCTTTTTTACAAAAACGAAATTTTGCATCCGTAAACAAAACTTCCTCGGATTTTCAAATTATTTCGAGGGCAGGAAATGAAAGCTGGCCTATAGGGCCCAGATTTGTCTTAATCCGTCATTGACTGACCAATGTACGTCCATACGCACCTCACACCAAAAACCCATGCATCCAAATCCATATAATAAACACAACCAATTACGCTATTAAAGTTACTTATTCCATTCTAACCTTGTGTTAACCATATAACATTTGATGTCAATAATGCGGCCCATGTAGGGTAGCTAGGTATATTTTCATCCTATCAAAATGAAATGAAATTAATTGCTGAACTAAAGTATCATTTCGATTTTAAACCAATTTCAATCTACTAATTCGTAACAATAAATGCACCACACACTCAAAGCATCACATACCTTAATACAGACGGAACATCACAGCATGCCCTAAAGCTTTTTTATGTGCATTTTTCTGCAAAAACTACTCTTAAATACGTTATTTTTATTCCTGTAACCAATTAATGACTCCTAGATCAGACATTAATTCGACGCTTTTGTCAGCAGTATTGCACATTCAATACTGGTAAACTATTATAAGTGAGCCAATTCAAAACAATTAAAGCGTTTATTCACATTCAGTGATAACTTGTTGCTAACCGACCTAGTGCAAAATGCTTCCAAATCAATTTGAAACCTCTAACAATCAGAAAAGTAGGTAATCGCCGCAACGAGTTTATTTTTGTCCGCTTAAAGGAGATTATTCGCAAATTTAATACAGGCCAATCACATTGTTAAAAATTACCGAAGTGGACCAACAGTATTGGACCAGCATGACAACCTTGTGGCACACTAGATGTGACACGAAATAAATTTGAGGCAGATTTCTGGACTTCTACCTAATTTCTAATGCTTAACAATTGGTAGTACAATTTCTCAGTTCATAATATTTGTTGTTAGCAAACCGCCTTCGCGTAACTAACGTTCCTAATCCTAAATTTTGTAATGCGAACAAGTTATAAAAACATTTTAAGGCTTAATTAAATTCACAAACGATTTAATATTCACATAAATCACTGTCAAACCTAATTACCACGCACCAAATAACTAATTTCAACACAAATAAATATTGTTTATCTGTGCCATATACACACATATTCATTCTCTAAAAATATATACACATGGATGTTTAAGGATTGTGTTGATAACACAATAAATCTTCTTTCGTAGAAAACTTATTACTTGATATTAAATCTTAGAATAATTTTTAATAATTATTGATTAGTCATGGCAGTATGGTTAACATTGTTACATAAATTATATTATTTCATATAGGCATTCGCGATTTTGTTGACATAACTTTTAAAGTTTATAAAAAGCTGGAAGATTTGGCAAAGAAAACATAAAAGTAAACAACAACATCAGCGTAATCATAACCACCAGACATAAACAACCTCCAACGCAATTTAATTTTACTACTTTGCGATGCGCGTTTATATTCCGCCAACCCTCATTCTATCCGTTCAATTTATTTATTTCAGTACACATACTAGTCTAAATTATATAGATTAGGTTGGAGAATAAGAAGATATTTATCGAAATTAACATGAATATGAAACAGAATAAATATTATCTAAAAGTCTACATTAAAAAAAGATAATTGTTCGGTTTAACATTGGTCCTGTAGGTGTTTTGCAACATGACTCCAATGAATTACTTTATGTTCTTTATTAAACTTTGAAACATTGTTTGTAATATATGCTTGTGTTATGGAAACTCTCGGAATCAAAATCAAATGGAACCAGTATTATTAATTAAAATGACAGTTGTTTTTTAAAAATTCAAGTTCATCGCGATTTCTTTAATCTATATCCAACCTGTTTATGTACAAGTTTTAAATATGTGACTAAACTGTAATTTGAATGTTCAATACCAAACATAGGGAATAAGGTTCTAGGTGATTTTATCAACACATTTTTTGTCCACTAGTGACTAAATCACTATACATACTCGTATAATTATCCAAAAAATATTTGTAATTTATTTGATAATAATTTTTCATTTTAATTTTTCTACGTTACACAGTAATTTTGTAACAAATTAAATTAACTATAACTTTTCCTCGAATTAAAATTTAAAAAACGTTTTGATTGGAATGTGAAGCTTACAACAGAGCTTACAACGAAGCGTTGACTACACCTGACTTCCATCTCATTGAGACCTGCCAGGTCATTGAGGAGAGGAGCTACCAGAAATTTCCATCTGCCTTGCACTAGAGAGGGACAGGTGCAGAGTAAGTGGATTACAGTTATTTAATCCTCTTTATCCTCGCAACTTCTACAGTAATCATTGTGGAAGACTCCAAGTCTCCGCGTATGCTCATCTATGGGACAGTGTCCTGTAACAAACCTCGTGACCATACTAAGATGACGACGCCGCAGAGTTAACAGCTATCCAGTTTTTAACCGTTTTAGTTTTGACCGAACCATCTATAATGATGCTGCTCTCTTCCTGAAGCAAGAGTTTACAGGTAGCAAGCGGAATTTCAACATTTACCTAATTTTTTTAAGTGAGGTAGTTTGTGCTCTGACGAGCGGGTTCATCTGCGTTTTCATTCCCAGTAACACTGAAGTTCCTTGGCAATCATGTTAAGTGGATATTGGACTGATCTGCCATCTCGGTAAGAGATAAGAGCTACCTTTGACGTAAGGAGATAAGATCGTAACGTTTTACAGTACAGATACTATGTTATACCTCAATCAATTCACGAAGTCCTTTATTGCGATTAATTCAGCCTGACAAACGCTGCAACAGTCGGGGGGACGAAATGAAATTTTCACATTCATTTTCTCACAGAAGACACCACCACCAATCCTACCATCCTGTTTTGAATGAGAAGAAGTTCAAGTTCAATCCAGTTTGGAACGAGAACCGCTGCGGTGAGACCGATCTCAAATTTCTATGTAAGTTAGACTGAGGTTAACTCAGATCTCTTCTTATGAGATGGGAACCACCAAGTAATTATTTTTAAAAATCAGTCCATCATTTTCAAATAACTCTTTCTTAAAAGTAAAATAAACTTTTGCTAACTCTGGGACCTGTGGTTTATAATTAGGCCAGTCATTTTTAATTAAATCCAATACCTATCAATTCAACATTTTTTTTGGTTTCTTCTCTAAATTTATTTAATTGAACATTAGTAGTTGACAAACTTTCAATTAACCTATAACATGACTATCCATAACGCATTGGAAAAGTACATTTTTTTCCAGGTACATTCTTTATAACTAACTCAAACTGTTGAAGTCTAAGCCTCATTCTTTGTAAACGTAATAAAATTTCATTCAAAGGATTTTTAAAAATTATTTCTAGTTTCTTGTGATCACTCTCTACTACAACTCTTTTGTCATAAACATACTGAAAAATAAATTCTCACAACCAAATACAATGGCAAGCAGTTCCTTTTCAATTTGGGTGTATGCTGGTTGAGTCGAATTAAGGGTCCTTGAAGCATATGCTACTGGCAAATCCTCTTGCAGCAGAACCGCACCAAACCTGCCTTTTGAGGCATCCACTAATAATATTACTGGTTTACAAATATCGTAATATTGAAGTACAGGTTCACAAATCAGACTATGTTAGCTTTTAAATCATTAAAAGTTTTATTTTGTTCCGGTTGCCAATCAAACAAATTATTTTTCTTTATTAATTGTCAACGGACTAGCTAGTTTTGCAGTATTTGAAATACATTTAATGACATAGGTAATCATTCCCAAAAATCGTTTAAGCTCTTGCTTAGTTTTTGGTGTTTCCATATCTTTAATTATTTTAACTTTTTCATCATCTACTTTAAGACCATCTTTAGGTAACTTGTGTCCCAAATACTTGATCTCTTGGTCACCAATCACACTTTTAGCTTCATTAAACCTAACATTACATTTTGTTGCAATTTAAACAACTTTTTTAAGTTTACGATTATGATGTTCTAAATTGGAACTCCAAAGAATAATATTATCAACGTAAATTGCACCCTCCAAATATTTTTTTCATTACTTTTTGAAACACTTCCGATGCATAACACAATCCATATGGAAGTCCATTAAAACAAAATCTTTCAAAGAAAAGCACTATTTGCATCCAACACAGAAAAATACTTTGGCTTACCCACCCATCTTTACCGCAATTTCCTGAAATGTCGGAAGCTAAAAATGTTCTCTAATAATATTCTAATTCAAATGTTGCGGATCAATACAATTCCTCATTTACCATCTTATTCAATTCCACCTCCAGAGCCTACAACAATTGCATTGTAACTTTACTACTGGGTTGGATTACTTTAACACAATTTTTTTTTGACGTAGGACTACATCTCTGTTTTCATTAAACCGGGAGACTTTTTTAACTTGATACACTCAAATATATCGTAAAATAAGCACATATGCGACAAATAGCATATAATGGCTGTTATTCTATGCTTGTTGAATAATATAATATTTTCCTATAACACTTGTTGCACGTTCTTCCATATGCTAGAATATCCACAAACCCCTTCTTGATATTCTGGTTTAACCTCACTTTTTTTTTTCTGTGTATAATAACACCAAAATTCTCAACACTTAAATTTGTTAATTTTAATTGTAAAGAAGCCAATTCAGAAATTTTACATATCGAACTAGGTTTTGTTAAATTAAGATCATCCTGTTTAAGTAGAAATTCCATCAATTTTTTGTCCTGTAATCCACTGAGCTGTATGCTAAGCACCTTTGAGTGAAAAATTTGAAAAAATATCAGTTGTTTCATTCAAATCTAGATTGCGCCGCCATAAATTTTTCAAACATTTTAGCCGCAATTTATCTAAGGCCTGTATTACATTATCACTTTTGTTCGTCATATAAAACTTCAACATATTTATATGATAGTGTAATGGGAGTATATAATAGTATTTTTCTGATGAAATATTTTTCTAATGATATTTAGCTTCATGAAGCTAAATACAATAATATTTGTTTTGACAGCGGCTCAAAATAGCGAAAAAATTCGACTGGAGTATTACGAACGAAAAATTTAAAATAAGTGAATTTTAATTATTTCTTATCATTTATAGTTTATTATTACGTTGTAAAATTAAAATTCTCGTACATTATGTACGTAATTCTACAAAATTAAACGCATTATTTTTAAGTTATGCTTTTGTTATTAAATTTTCAATCCATTTTTGGTTTAATATGACGAAAAATGTTACTTGTAGTGTAAAGCATGGTTTCCACGATGGCGAGGCGAAAAAATTAGTCAAACTAAAAAGAGGAAGGAATAAAAAAAATAACATGAGGATGAGTGAAACAGCAACAAGTCGTTACACTGA
Source organism: Tipula helvola (assembly GCA_963556165.1). NCBI lineage: Eukaryota > Metazoa > Arthropoda > Insecta > Diptera > Tipulidae > Tipula > Tipula helvola. The sequence continues at coordinate 158,689,837 of OY744483.1, forward strand.
ATTTTTATTCATTTATTTTTGACGTTTTGCGATTTCATCACCTATAACTTTGTTTGTGTTTGGATTGATATACATTTGGAGACATTTCATAATTTAACTTACATTTTCTAACTTTATTAACATCCATTACTGGATTAATGCTTTCCAAATTAACGGTTCTATTTTGAAATTTATTTTATTCCGAAAATTTTCTTCAAATTGACATATGAATTCCGAAAATCAGCGGCTAATCCTAAAAAAGATGATCCATTTCATCTTTTTTTCGGATTAGACGTCCAATTTCGGAGTGCTGAATTAAAATATTAAAAACTGGACGTCTCAATTTTTCTGTCAAAATGGTATTTTGTCTCTATCGTACTATTGGTGAATTTTTACTTTCTCTTTTTAGTTTGACTAATTTTTTCGCCTCGCCATCGTGGAAACCATGCTTAATACAGCAAAATGATTTGTAGTATTTTTTTTATCGTAGTTTTATGTCAGAAAAATATTATTACTTTTCTATGACATGCAAAAGTGATAATGTAATACAGGCCTAACAAGGACAATAATTTGAAGATAAATTTTGATGGTTTTGAATTCTGATTCATTTTATAATCGAAGTAGGCACGAAGTAAAATTAATTTATTTTTATATTATGTAGACAGAAGTCAAAATGGCCGACCAACATATACGAAGTCGAGTATTTAGATACAAAACAGCTTTAGAATTACAACTTTAGAAAATTATATCCTCTTCGTCACTGGAATCCTTTATTTTGTATACTTTTTATAAACTGTTTAGCAATTTTGAACAATTCTTTAGAATTAACAAAAAGTAATAAACTAAAAGAAACTTCATTCAAAAACAAACGAATAAAATCAAAGCAATCTTGATTATACAAGCCATAATGTAAAAAACGAAGCTTCTATAAGGGAATTAGAAACTAGGAAAAAAAACAAAATTTTCATAGTAAAACACATAAAACAAATGGGAAATCACTTTTTATCCTAAGACAAATTTGTAAATGAAAACGTTAATATTATTTTAAATTGAATTTTCCTGTAATCTTATTTCTAAATTTAAACTTTTATATGGTTTTGTACTCCAAATTCAACCTATTACTAAACATAATCATCCTTTTCCAAATCAAATTCGCGTTTATCCAAATCAAATTCAATTCTTCACTAACAGAATTTATTCAATATAAAACCAACAGAATTTATTTAATTTATTAAATTTGCTGTTTTAAATTCTAGATACAAAATAATAAGTTGATACATATAATAATAAATAAACCTATAATAGGGGCATAAAATTCACCTTAAAATCGCCTTAAACTTCACCTTAGATGTCATCGTAAAATTCACCGTAGAATTCAACCCAAATTGATCTGAATTCATCTTAAAATGCATTCCCAAATTTACTATATCTATAATGTCTTCTTAACTAAAAAGTCTCCTTGAAACGCACCTTAAACTTCACCGTACAACCCAACCTTAAAAGTCATCGTAAAATTCATCGCAAAATCAATCCAAATTCTATTATATGATCTTATCCATTCCAATTTACTTTAAAATTCTTCCTAAAATTACAACAAATTAATTCTAAAATTCACCCTACAAGGCACTCTAAGATTAACCCTAAAATTTTACTTTAAAATTTACTCTAAAATATACCCTTTAATTCAACCTACCCTAGAAATCACCCAAAAAATTCACTGGAAAACCCTCTCTAAAACTAACCCTGAACTTCACTTTAAAATTCGCCCTAAGTGTCCGGAATTTAGAAAGCGAAAACCCTTAGAAGTTTAAATAAGAATTTTATCAAATTTAAGAATTCTGGAGTTTGGAAATTTTAATAGTTGAAAAATTAATTTAGGATTTTAAAAATTTTATAAAATCATTAAATTCAAATTCATCATTTATTTGTTAATTTGGAATTATTGGTTTTAGAAATTGACGAATTTTGTAACGTAGTTTTGAAAGAAAAAAATTAGGAAATTTAGGAAAATGGGAGTTTAAAAATCTAAAGCTTTAAAGTTAGTATAAACTTAGAAATTCGTCAAAATTAAGAATCCTGACATTTAGAGAGTTTTACAACATCTTTGAAACTTAGAATTTATATTAGGAATTAGTTAATTTAAACATTTGAGCCGTTTATTATGAAAATGGGGCAAGTCCACATTTTGTTGAAACGAGAAAATGAAGGAATAGAGAAACAATAAATACAAAAATATTTACGGGATTTTGAATTTTCTTATTTTTTTAACAAGTATTAGGGATTATTTTTTTTTAAATTTTGACTATAAATTGTTCACTGTTAGAAAGATTATACTTTTATTTGTCTATTGTTATCATTAACTTAAATTTTTTGAAAAATGGACTTGCACCACTTTCAAAATTAACGGCTCATTTAATGCTAAATACAATACATTTAATTTAAAAAATTAACAAGTTCCATAGTTATTTGCAAATTTTAGGAATATGGAAATTTAAATAAATTAGAAATACAAAAATATAGAGTATTATTTAGAATTTTTTATTTTAGCAACCGTTCTTTGGTATAAGTCGAAAAATTTAGAAACCAACAGCTACTTATTTCACGAGAAACTGCGATGGACCATTCAGTCGTGGGTTAAGGAAAAACGGGGTGCCAGGCAAGTTTAGTTCCTCCACCGCCTACCGGTAAAAACAATTAAGTTTTGTCTAGTTCATCATTGAATCAAGAAAAGCAATTTTTACGTTGCAGGCCAATATCAAAATTTGGAATAATTTGAAAATTTTCAATAATTTGTCAAAATTTCAAAGTTTGTCAAAAATTCTAAATACGCATTATCAGTGAGTCAAAGGACTTCAATCCGATGTTTTAGTTTTAATGTTATATTTCCATAAATGATGAATTAGGCAGTTTGAATTTGATTTGGAAAAGGTTGACTATTTTTTGGAAAAAGGTGAATTTGCTTTGGAGAAGGATGATTATTTTTTGGATAAAGTTGAATTTGATTTGGAAAAGGATGAATATGTTTTGTAAAAGGTTGGATTTGGAGTGCAAAACCTATATAAAATTGATTTTTGGCCATAAACGTAGATACTTTAGGCATTACTATAAAATTTGAGAAAACGTAATGGAATTTTGTTTATAATTAATTTCTCCTTGAAGATGTCGGAATATACCATCGAAACGTAGGGGTATTGGGTATATAAAAAATAAAATTAAGTTAAAAAACAAATAAATCGTTTTAATAAATTAAAATAAAAATTTAATAAGAAAAATACTATATCAAGAGAATTATTATTATAAATGCATAAAATTACATATCAGACCATATTAAGTATAATTTTGTATTAACTCGTAGGCCAGAAATACATGATTTTGAGACAAGAACACTTGGATTGGATCTAATATTTATTAACACTAGATTTACCACACCAGTCAAAATGACTGGTTTTACAATTTTATTTTAAATTCCCTACTTCCTCAACGATGTCATGACTTTTGTAGCGATATTTAAACAAGTTAAGCGTTTAGTTTTTATTTTTTTATTCAAAATCAAAATGTTTTTGATTATTTATTTATTTTTTTATTTGTATAATTTGGACAAAATACAGAGAAACATACTCCATTTACATTTTGCCTCACATAATAAAGTAAAAGTTAATACAGTACATTATAAATCAAAACAATAATATAAATCAAAATATATCAAAAATTAAATAAAAAAAAGTACAGAAAATCATTAAAAACAAAGAAATATGTAATTTATTGCATAATTATGTAACTTAAGTTTTCAAATTAAGATATCAAATATTTGTTAATAGAATTTAATATTGAGTTTCTAAATTTATTCACAGATAAGTTAAAGATATCAATACAGTCATCTCAAAAGAAAGGGTTATGATTCATCAATAACCGATAGCGTGGCGATGCAAGCCCAATATTCGTTGTTGGAGTAATAGGTTTCCATAAGTTAAAATTTCTAGACCGGTAGGCGGGAACATAGAAATTAATTTCCAAAAGGAAAGAAGTGTGAACTAATCCATTAACTATCTTATAAAGCAATAATTCATCCAAAAATAACCGGCGAGATTCTAAACTTAATAAATCTAATTTTGCAAGTCTAACAACATACGAAGGAATATAATCATAAATGTGAAATCTTTTGAATAGTCTCCTAGTGAATCTACGTTGAACAGTCTCAATTCTTGCACTATTAATAGCATATAAAAAGGGTTCCATATCTGTGTGCAATATTCAAGTTGACTCCTTACTATTGAATTATACAGGATTATTAGTATCTTGTAGCACATAAAATCCTGACATCTACGCAAAACAAATCCTAACAATTTGTTAGCTTTGGCACAAATCGCATCTATATGATGATTAAAACTTAGCTTTTTATCCATGATAATTCCTAAATCTTTAATAACCTGAACTCTTTTTATAATAATTTCATTCAGTTTATAACTGAATGAATAAAAATTTCTTTTCCGAGTATATGTGATAATATTACATTTAGAAATATTTAAGTAACTTATTTATATTACACCATTCAGTTAGTAAATTCAAATCCTCTTGTAGACAATAACAATCGAATTCAGGCTTAATTGGCCGAAAAATTTTGAGATCGTCAGCATACAAGAGGCATTCACTCTTTAATTTAAAAGTTATATCATTTATAAATACTAAGAATAATAAAGGACCTAGTATGGAACCTTGAGGTACACCAGAAGTAGGCATAAACTTAGCAGGACAAACACCATTAAATTTAACATAAACAGAACGTTCCATTAAATATGATTTTAACCAAATTTTGTAATGTTCAGTGATATTCATGGAATCCAACTTATTAATAAGCAATAGATGATCCACTTTATCAAAAGCTTTTTGAAAGTCAGTATAAACTCAGTCCACCTGAACGTTATTGTCAATCTGAATAGATAAAAAATTGGTGAACTCAAGTAGATTAGTGACAGTGGATTTACCAGCTACAAACCCGTGTTGACAAATATTAATTGAATGCCTCATTTCATTATATAAAATGTCAAACATTAGCTTCTCGAAAATTTTATTAAATATATTACTGATGCAAATACCACGGTAATTAGTTATATCTGAACCATCACCAGATTTGAAAACTGGAATGATAAAGGAACACTTCCATAATTTAGGGAAAATACAGCTATTAATGGATTTATTAAAAATAATTGTTAAAGTTTTAACAAAACACGGGCCAGCTTTAGCAACAAATTTACCAGGTAGACCATCTGGTCCACCTCCTTTTTTAGTGTCAGTATTACTAATCACTAAGAGAACATCGCTTTCCGAAATTCTATCATACCCACACAAAAAATTAGAATTGTTGTAGTAATTAGGAATTGAATTAATAACCGACGGATTAAAAACACCTTTGAAATAATCAAAAAACCATTTACAAATAATTTCAACATTGCTTGAGCTAACGTCTAAATACTTCATAACTGCAGGAAAGTCTGACTTAACAGACAAGCCTTTATGAAATTTCCAAAAAAAATTAGGATTACTTTTAATGGAATCCTGAACAGTCATAATATATGTATATTTTGTAGCATACCCTGATTTCAAACTTAATTGCTCTACGAAGCAGGCTAATTTGATTATTATATAAGTTTTTACAATTGTACACTTTCGATTTGGTTATTAGTTTATTTTTTTTTTTAGTAATTTTTTTAACCTATCAGAATACCATATGGGAAATTTGGATGTACTATTTCTTTTTGAGGAGCTTGTACTATTATGTATAATTTCAAACAATTTATTGTAAAATATATCTAAGCAATCATCAACCCCAAGATTTCCAAACAAAGTGACCCAATCAGTTAATTGAAGTTCATTGCTAAGTAAATCATAATTAAAAAAATTAAAATTAATAACTCCGCCAACTCTGTTTCTTTTAAATTTATGATATTTACAGTCGAACGATATATTTAAGGGAGGATGAAATCTATCAATTTTAGATAGAGCATTAACTGATTGTGCAACATGGAACTGACTATCGGCATTAGTAATAACCAAGTCAAGAATTCTGCCCATAAATTTATATTAGCGTTGATTTGGGATAAATTCAAAAAATTAAGTGAATCAACAATTAACTCAGCACATCGACCCTCATATTCTACAGCAACTAATTGACTATTAACACTCATTTGCCATCGAATAGAAGGGAGGTTAAAATCACCAAGTAGCAGAACATCACTATTAGATTTCCTATTGTCAGAATAAAATTATTCATTAAAAAAATCAAAAAACAGCCACAGATTATCATATATGGCATAGTTAAAATAAACGACACATATATATAAAAACCTGTGGCAATTCAACGCAAACTTTAGCATGCAACATTCAAACGGAAACTCAGGTATAGATAGGATAGTTACTGGAAGTTCACGCTTATATCCAATTAGAACTCCACCGCCATCATTTAAATTGGTTTCAATAAAATTCCGATCACAGCGATGCATCAAATATCTATCATCGAACAACTCATATGAGCCAACACTGCTGTTGAGCCATGTTTCCGTCAGGCAAATGAAATCATAATTTTCCTCAAGTAACGACAATCTGAATTCAGTATATTTCGTTTTCAAGCCTCTACTGTTCTGGTAATATAAATTTAGACCCATATTAAAGTTGAATAGAAGTTATGAGTATCTAATAATGGAAAATTAAAGAAAACAAATCTATATTAATATAATAAAGTTAATCAAAAACTTAAATTAATAAAAATAATAACAATATGTTTAGAATTAATAATGAATGATGATTGAAAATAACAAAAAAAATATAAAAAGTAATAGAAAATATGTAATGTAAATTTGTAAAGTAAATATTGAACAGTGAATTATCGATATAAAACAAACTATTAAATAATTCCGGCATTATAAACTCGTAGCAGATCCTTCAACGTTCACCGAACGATCGCGGCAATCAGCAGAAGCATCGATATCGGCAATAATCTTTGAGTTACCATTCAAATCCTCACGATATAAAACCAGCTCATCAAAAGAACTAATTTTAACTGGCTTGCTGTCATCATTCATCTTACAATAAATTTTACCAAACTTAATCCAAACATGCTTGAAATTGTAGTCTGTTTTAAGTTTTTTACACTCCATCAACAACTTCTTTTTCCATGAAGAAATATGCTCAACAATAAATATTTCAGAGGTATTATTTGTAAAACCTAAATCATTTGCAAATAGTTTACTACGTTTGCCATGTAGTTTCACACACTCCAGAAAATTATTTCTGATAAATTTCGATAAAAATTCAACAACAATTGGCTTAGGTTGTTTCATCGAAAATGTTCTGTGAATATATTTAATGTTTGATTTGTCAAGGTCAAATTGAACTTTATTCGCAATGGCAAAAAGTATTTTGTATAAATCCTCATTATTAGACACAGGAACACCTCTAATTTCAAAGTTAGATTGGAATGCATAATACTCCAAAACATCACACCGTTTTTTTAACAAAACGAGCTTATTACTATTAGTAACAATTTCATGTTTACGATCCCTATTTTCACTAAAGAGCACATCAACGTTATTTTCAACTTTTGCAACTTTTACTTCTAATTTAGCTACATTTTCCAAAGATTCTTTCATTGAGTCCAAAATACGCGTAACATCAATCGAATTCTGCTCCAATTTTTTTAATAATTTGATGGAACTAGCAAACTAACATTTTTGATATCGACTGTTGAACACTGGGATCCATTATAGGACAACTTATAGTATCACTACATACACAAACACTACAACGATAGTCAGACTTATCAAACGGTACTTCAACACAATAACTATGAAAATCTAATTTACAATTAAAACATGAAATAGATTTTCTTTTGATAATTAATTTGCATATCCCACACAAGTTTTGATTGTTATAGTTTACAGCCATGAAAAGCACATAACTTTGGAGCACATATAAAATGCCGAAAATTAAGAATATGTAACAATAAATATGATCACCGTTCAAGAAATATCACAACGTTACCACATTATGCAGAAAAACATTATTGGTAAAATAACAGAACCAAGGTAAACAATAATGATAATATTATACACACACTTTCACATTAAAATAGGATTATTATGAATTCAATAAAGATCAATTCACTTTAAATGATTATAAAAACTATGATCACAATTCGTATTATGTCAATAAAACTACATACAGACACTGTATTTATCATCAAAACTATATAAGCGCTATACTATATTTAATTCGTAATTATTGAACATAATAATTTATAATTTTGCAAAGCAAAACACTTGATGCGTACAGTACAACAGATTTGAAGAGAATGAAATATCGTTGGTACTTATACCAATACCAGTCAAAATGACTGGTCCATTTTTTTATGTGATTGAATAACTTTTCCGCGGCTATAATAAATGGTATGTATGTACTGCTTTATACATTTTCAGTCGTTTATTGAATTTTGACACGTCGCGTCACTCGTCAGCTTTGAATACTGGAAAGAAACGTTTCTTTGGATATTGAAATATTCAAAAGTAAATTATTTAGTAAGAAAACTAATTACAGAGAGAAATGTTTATATCCTGTTATTACTTTTTATATTATTTTATAATTATCGCCCGGCCCAGAAAATGAAAAAACGATACACCTATGGCATGTTCGGATCTTGTCATGCTCTTTATGATAATGAAGGTGAATTATTAGACAACCAAGATAATCCACACGGGAGTAACAATAAACTTGTTGATACCGAGAGTATGAATACGAACACCTTTCAAATTTCGTAAAAGAAGATGTATGCGAGTGCCTTCCAGCTCTGGAGTCGAAGATGAAAGTGAAATACAAGTTCAACAAACTGAAACTTTCGCAGACGGAACTATTTGGAAAAAAATAGAAGTAGGAGGTGTTGCTGGAAGGTTACCCGAGCAGGCTAGGGTAATCTTCCAGCAATATCTTCTTCTTTTATTTTTTTATAGCACATGCAAAAAAAATATTATCAAGGAGAGATAAATAGCGCATTTTATTTTAGTAAATGTAAGATCTTGTATAGAGTTAGAAGCATCTCGAGTTTTGGAGAAAAGATTGATAGTTACGCAAGCAAAATTGAAGGTGATCATTGCGAAATTGTATGCACGTGGAGCGTACGAAGCAAAATCTTTAAAACTTGAATATTTTTGAGAGACAAAAAGAGACAAATTTGCTTTAGTTTCAACAGTTTGGAATACATTTTGTGAAAATAGCCAAAATTGGATCAAACCAGATGCATATATTACGATGGATTAGCAATTCTTTTCAACGAAAGCCAGATGCAGATTCACACAATATGTATATGCCAAACAAATCCGAGAAATTTGGCATACAATTTTGGCTGGCGTCTGACATTGAAACTAAATTTGTAATAAATGGATTTCCTTATTTAGGAAAAGATCAGTCACGAGATTGAGCAACGCCTCTAAGTGAATTTGTTGTAGTCACACTTTACAATCATATACTGTGAAAGGTAGAACTGTAACAACGGACAATTTCTTTACAAGTTTTCTTCTGGCGTTAAAATCATTTTCTAAAAATACTACATTGGTTGGAACAATACGTAGAATTAACAAAAGGGAGCTTCTGAAAATTTTCAAATGAAAGAAAGATAGCATGGCTCGTTTTTCAACGTTGCTTTATGAATCAAATGGATATACACTTACAGTTTACAAGAGTAAACCGAGCAAGAAAGTACTTTTATTAAGTAGTAAGTACAAAGCCCAAACACGGCAAAATTGATGAAACTAAAAAAAGATTACCCGAAACTGTTTCTTTTTATAACAATGCTAAATTTGGCGTCGATGTGACTGACCAAGGTCAAATCAGGTTCCAGAAGGTGGCCACTTCAATTTTTTTTTAAATATTCTAAATTTAGCTGGAATAAATGGATATTGTATAAAAACATGACAGGTGAAAATATATCAAGAAAAGACTTCTTCTTTCGTCTAGCTGAAGAAATTGTGTCTGCATAACAGATTTCAAGAGAAAAATCACAATAAGCTGATATACCAAGTTCAAGTAACACCCTTCATACACGTAATTGGGGTCAAATAGGATATTACAATAATAATAAGATTACGACTATTTCTAATATGTATTTGCAAAAAATATGTACAAAAAGCAAAATCTACGTATGTAAAAATTGTGACCTACTCAATACAAAAAATTAAATGGTTGGTTAAGAATTAAAATAAAATTTCGAATTGCTGTTAATGTTATAGGTTAACTATACTCATTATTATACTATAATAAATAATAATATTACAAAAATATATACATACATATCATATTGTGGATCTGCAATCACACGATAATTAATTTATGTTTATTAATTTGAATATTGTTATGTTTTACTTAACTAGTTAATGAATTGATATTTAGTATAAACACATTTATGTATTATAATTAATCTAATTCAACTAATTTATCATTTTTTTTAAATATATAAAGACTGGAAACTCCACTAAGCATTTTCCCTAAAGACCAGTCATTCTGACTGGTTTCGGTAGAAATAGGCATATTTCAATTGCCGGTAAATCTAATGTTAAATAATAAATAAATAACCGTCTGCGCAATGTAAGTTATTTCTAATATTCTTTATTTGATATACATATTGTAATGTAAAATATTAATAATTATTTAAACTACTTTTATATTTTATAAATTAAGCTTTATTTCTTATATCTCTACAAATGATGACGACTCCCTTTACTCTACTGACATTTTATATCATTTCTACTGATGTCTTTTTCCTTACATTAGTGACATCTTTAGATAGATCATATTACTACATCATAAACAAAAGAAAAAATCGTCTGTCCCGTTTTTGAGAAAATCTGTTTGGCTGTTTTCGCTTCTACTGCAACCCCTATTCTAGACTCGAATGGACCCAAAAGTTAACACAAACTGCTTATTACTAAAATTTATCTATGTACAAAATTTCGACCAAAACTTTCAATATTTGTGAGAATGGGAGGCAAAACAAAAATGTATGACTGGAAGGATGGAAGAACGGGCACAAATATAATGGAAGTGTTCCATGTTCTGAAGTAAATTTTTATTAAAATCAATCCACAGAAGTGCTACCTATTCCATTTCGCGCTAGAGACGTAGTAAACTGAATTTTGATCATGTTTTTCCATTGAAATTTGGTATCTGACTTAACTAACATATTTTATGGTAAATTAATTAGTTGCGGCATATTCAAATAATGAATCAAAGTGGCGTTTTTTGAAACTTTTCTAGAATAGGTTTCACTACAAATCTGTTTTTAATCAGAGGATTGTCATCAGTCGTCACAAGTTGTTCTAATTTCAACTGGTACATTTTACTGTACTGCTTGATAGTGTTTGCTACTGTTTCGTTGTGTAGGTTCTGATGTATGTTAGTGTTACGTATATACCAGGGTGCATTTACCATTATTCTTAGTATTCTTGACTGCATTCGTTGCAGTTTTATTATGTTGGAAGCACAAGCGGACCCCCACAATTGAATACCATACGTCCAGATATAGGTTTAAGTACCATTTTATATAGTAAAACCTTACAGTCTAGGCTTAAGTTGGAATGTTTCCCAATTAACCAGTTCATTTTAATACACCTTTACTTGATTTGTTGACGTTTAGATTTGATATGCTTTTCCCATGTAAGCCTTCTATCTAAATGTAGGCCAATATATTTAACGTTTTGGTGTTGTGGTAGAATGATATTGTTTAGTCTGACAGGCGGACAGGTAAGTTTGCGGAGTGTGAATGTAATGTGTGCCGACTGCCGATTTACGCTCGTTGACTTTAATTCTCCATTTAGACCATTTTTGTATTTCGTTTAAATGATCTTGGAGATTTCTAGACATGATTGCTGTATCATCTGCAAATGTTGAAACTTTTACGTATTTTGATGTTGGTATATATCTGCTGTATAGATCAAATATAATAGTGGCCCTAGCACACTGCCTTGTGGAACCCCAGCGGTGATTTTGTATAAATTGGTGGATGCGCTGTTATATTTCACGAAAAACTTTCGATCAAGCAGATAATTTTTAATGATGTTAGAAAAACTTTTTGCTAACTGTCTTCTAACTTTGTGTATAAGTCCTTTATGTCATACTTTATCGAAAACTTGTGCAATGTCTAAAAACACTGCAGAGCAGTACTTTTCTTGTTCTAGGGCGTTCCTGATTTCAGAGACGACTCTATGAACTAATTCTACGATTCCGTGTTCTCAGGAATAATTTTTTTCTCGTGCAGAATTGGTCTAAGTTTTTGCAGGAGCATTTTTTCGAATAGCTTATGGCCTTTTCACATGAATCGCGATTTTTCTCGTACGAGTAAAAATGATTCGCCAATTTCTCTTCAATTACATGTTAAAATATTTACTAGTCACTTGAAAAATAATAAGTAAACGATTTCGAATGTAATATCATTGACAATTTTTTTCGCAAACGCATATCTCCCAGTAATAATTGCAAAAAAGTGATTTCTCGCGCGAACTTTCCAATATGGCGGCGATTTAAACTGTTTTGCAGATTTTATTAGGAAATGTGCGTTTGCTAAAAAAATTGTCAATGATATTACATTCGGAATTGTTTACTTACTATTTTTGAAGTGACTAGTTTAAATTTTACTATGTAATTTAAGAGAAATCGTTGAATCATTTTTACTCGTACGAAAAAAATCGCGATTCATGTGTATAGACCATTAGAGAAAGTCGGTAGTAAACTGATTGGACGGTATGAGTTTACTTTTGTTTCATCTTAACCATGTTTTGGATTCATAATGATTTGCGAGATTTTCCAGGTTTTAGGAAAGTAGCCTATTAGCGTTGAAAATGTACGTTATTAATTTGATCAGATCATGCCCTGGTGCTTTTCATGTTTTCAATCAATCAATGATCTGATCAATGATCGGATCAATATTTTCCTTGATTTTCTTTTGTATTTGGCGCCACTTGTATTTAATTTTCTGGATTTCCTTAGCTTCTGCATCAACAGGTACAAATTCAGGGCTTCCAATTTGTTCGTTGGGTATAAATACCTTACTAAAATGTTGAGCAAATATGTTTGCTTTATCTGCATCACCTCTTGTCCAGTTTCCGTCAGGGAAACGAATCGAAGGACATGTAAATGTTGGTCGTTTCAGCTTACGCTGGCTTTCCACAGAGAGTAATCTGTTGCTTCGGTCGCTGTAGGTTCACAAAGATCGTTCTTTTACTAAGGCCATTTTCAAGTTTTTGGTCGCTTTATTTAAATTTGATTTAAGCGTAGGCGATCTGTGTAGTTGCCATTGCCTGCGTATTGAGCGTTTTATCATTAACAGATGTTGAATATTCTGAGACGGTTTATCCAACTTTAAGTAAACTGTGCTGCATGGTGTCGTAACCGCTGCAGCTTGTTTTAATACAGCCGTTAGGCTTTGTACTGCTGCATCAATTTCATGTTTTGTTTTTAGCGGGATGTTTAAAGAACATTTTTTGTTTAACGTAGACTTGAATTGGGTTCAATTAGTATGTTGATTCGTCAGGAATCTAGGTGGCGATAGTTTTAGAACTTGCATGTTCAGTGTTATTAATATCGGTGACTGATCAGAAGGTAGATCATAATAGGTTTCGGCCATTCTAAGAGGACTAGCTACACCCTTTGTTACACAACAATCCAGTAAATCGGGAATTTTTCGACTCTCAGTTGACCAATAAGTTGGATAGCCATAGTAGATATGTGATCTAGTTTTTCATTTTGCATACATTCCCACAGTTGTTTTCCTTTCGTTGCTTCTATAGTGTAAATAATATTTACTTTATTTTTCGATGTTGAGCCGACATTTTTTAAATTTTGGTGAAAAGACTGAAATCTGCTAGCAGAAAACTGATTTAAAGGGCCAATTTTGTTCATAACCCTAGGATAGTGTGAAAGAAATTGATGTTTCAGACGTAAGTATGATTTTGAAATTTTACAATAATAAATTGCAAATTATGCTCTTATTTGTTTCGACTATACTTTTCAAATAAAGATGTTCACGAGGGTGAACTGAACTTAAAAATGTTATTGATAGTATCTCCCTTAATAAAATATATAACCAACAAGAACCCCAAAAATTTTAGTAAATGTGTGCATCTCTGCGGCAGACATTTTAAATTTTTCTTTTGCTAATAAGTGAAGTAATAGAAATCCCATAATTTATATGTTGAAGACGGTAATTTAAGCTTTCGATTGTGAAAAGCTTTTTTTTGTATAATATAATATTATAATATTACCATGAAATCATAGTGACAGACACCCTCAAGGAGATCGTGCATGATATCTACACTCCAGTTTTCGGTAACATAAAACATGCCTAATGTATTAAAAATGCACGATTCTTTGATACGAGTTAACATTGGATTGTTTACATCTACGTCGGACCTATAATTCTCAACATTCCTTAGTTGCAATTCATCATCAATACAGGCAGATTTACATATTATAGTCCTTAGTACGTTTACATAACCGACAATAATACGATGCCAAAAACTTTCTGTAAAACCTAAAATGGAGTTAAGCCCCTGACTGTTCCCTAAGATACCGGTCAAGATAACTTTATTTTAATATTTCGTTTAATAACAAATATTCCGTTTTGTGCTAGATCACTTAATTGTTCTATTATTATTCGCGTACACCAAGTCTCCTAGAATTATGGACGACAATTTTGAAGTTAGTCATCGTAAAATAGATATATCGGTAAGTATAATACTCCGGGCTCTTGACTTAAAGTTTCACAAATATTTATCCATCCAATGCTTTGCTTAACTAATATACTTTAAAATAGCATCTAAATAATTTATGTTATTAAATAAAATTTCGAAAACTTTTTGTAATTTAATTATCTCCATCGTAAATTCAATACATCTTAGAGATACCTAATTATTGTAATTAGTAAATGTTTGATTTTCTATATGGATAATAGCCGCATTTCTTGACGCATAGTGATCCGGATCAGATCAAAGTTTACATTGAAAACAACAACAAAAATTTAAGTTTTTGTTGTTGTTTTCAATGTAAACTTTGATCTGATCCGGATCACTATGCGTCAAGAAATGCAGCTAATGTGACGCTTACTGTGTAAAATATATTTTGTGGCCTCTAACTCCTTTATCAAATGGTATGTGACCTAAGGAGTTTACTGTTAAAGTATTTATCATAAAACTTAAATTTAGTCAGTAATTTCATAAAATTTAAAAATATAATTTTAAAAAAATTTGTTAAATTTTTCACAATTTCAAACGCCTTTTTGCGGAAAATATTTTTATCATAATAAATTTTAACAATGATTTTTAAAAATTCTTCTTTTTGACTCGATGTAAAAGAGCTTTGGGAAGTATGTTCTATTTGTGTCTGTTCTTTACAATTTTTTAAATGCGATTTTTTAAAATGTGTTTTAGAAACGAATTGTAAATACTAAATGTTCGGTTACATTGCTTATAAATGCACTGATAGAACTCAACATCGACTTAGTGTAAACTAATATGACTAAGAATTTCTTTTTGGCTTTGAGCACTAATATTACAAGATTTACAAATAAACATTTTGTAAAAAAAAAAAAAAATTAGATTAAAGTGATAATTTTCAAATTCAAAAATAAGAATATTATACAATAAAAATAAAATTATTATTAGTTACTTGTATTACGTCGTTGATCAATGTTGCTACAGCTGGAATTAATTGATCATGTTCAGTAACAATATTATATATGACTTTCTGAATAAATAACCAAACGCACTCACAATTTGGAGGATATTTAATATTCACTCCGATAAATATATTAAAGCATGTGTCTAAAGCTTCTAAAATATTCTTAAAAATAAATGTAATAAATGTTTCACCCGCAACACAAACTTGGACCAATTCTAATGGGTCACCAATATAAGTAATTTTGGGAAATTCTTGAGCTGATTCTGCTTCCGTAGCTTCAACTGATGTCTGTAATGAAAACTTATTATTATTTCCTTGTAATTTATAATTAAATTAAAATAACCGTTACTTTGTATAATGATATAAATGAATTTTGTATTTCCTTCTTGGAAAGGCGAGAGTTTCCTTTAATGTTCCTTTTTCTGTGATGTGGAAGAATGTACGGCAGCAGTACTAGTACTAGTGCAAGTTTTTCGTCTGAAATTAAAATATCTAAATTAACCCTATAGATAAGACTAATTAGCTTTTAATAACCATACCATATTCAGATTTTTCAATACGCGTGGAGATATTTGACATAAACGCCTCGTGTAGGCTTTGCTTTTTCAATTATTTTTTGGAAAATAATTTATTTCATACTATGCCGAAAATCAATGATTACGTGATTGATTTCTGTCCGGGAAATGAATTATGACGGTACAGTACAAAAGTGCCCGGAAAACGAGCTATTACAGTACAGAAATAGTTATTTACGTCACAAGGGCGATAAATGAGTTGTTACAGTACGAGTTCGACGTTTAATTTTGAACAAGTACTGTAACGATCATTTAACGTACGTGTAACGTACAACGTTTTATTTCATACTATATGGGACATTAATTCGATTTTTTCATTTAAAATTAAATTTTAAAGTAAAAATATGAGTTTGAAATTTTGAGAAAATCAATCGAAATGATTTTCAAATTATCAAGTTCCCCTAGTTATTTTTTTTTGTTTGGTTTTACAGTCTCCTCTACTGTAATAGCTCGTTTTCCAGACACTTTTGTTCTCTGACGTAATGATTCATTTCCCGGACTGAAATCAATCACGTAAACATTGATTTTCGGTAACTCGGGGTCTACACTATGCAAAATTGCTGAGATCTTCTCTCATGAAATTTTATGTATGTGTGTGTTTTTTTCAATGTATTGATAAATATTTGTTAAAAAATTATCATAACTGGGCATTTTACTCTCATGATAATTTTTTGTTTTTACCAGTTCAACATCTATGTTTAATTCTTTTGCAATTTTTTGGAACGCATCATTTTTTAAATCAGTTCTTTTAAATTGTTTACTGGTTATTTTCCATAAACATTCGTTAATTCTAAACATATGAATAATTTTTTTAGTATTTTCAGTATTAATAAATGCCATTGCGAAATATTTTTTTTTATGCAGCTATAAACATACGTCTCAACAATCGGAAAAAAATGAAAAACATAACCTTAAAAGTGCATTTTAATTTGACATTTCGTACAAATTTCATGATAATTTTTTCGTGAAATAGCCTCCTGATAATTTGCTGAGAATGTCAAAATTTGTATAATATACTTACACATACATCGATAAATTTAATATCATGAGAGAAAATCTCAGCAATTTTGCATAGTGTAGACTCCGTGTATAGTATGAAATAAAATATAAAACAAAAAAAAAAAAAAATAACTAGGGTAACTTGATAATTTGAAAATCATTTGGATTGATTTTCTTTAAATTTCAAATTCATGTTTTTACTTTAAAATTCAATTTTAAATGAAAAAATCGAATTAATGTTCGTTACAGTACTCATTAATGATCGTTACAGTACTCGTTCAAAATTCTGGTAAACGTCGAACTCCTACTGTAATACCTCATTTACCGCCCTTGTAACGTAAATAACTATGTATTGTAAGAATAATTGCAAAAAAGTCGATTTTTGAAACTTAAATTTTTTTTTGCTGTGCCGGACAAATTTCTAAACGTGCCAAGTTTGTCACGTGTGCCACGTATTTGCAGTCACTGCTTTAGACGCTTAAGTAGTAATTTTTCAAATAATTTAGACATATGTAATTGGTATAGCAAGCTATAGGTCTGTACGAAGTAACTTCTGCTGGAGGCGTGCCTGGTTTTGGTATTAATATTATGTACTTATGTATAGCGTTGAATAAGTAGGTTATACATCAAATACCCTACCCTCCTGCATAATACGTTAGTAATAGATTATGTGATTGGAACAATATAAATTAGAAACTGTTTATATTTTATATCTATATGTATGTCTATAAGGTTATTTATTTTTATGAGATTTTCCGAAAGATTATATACAATGCTATTTTTAATAAACTGTCGAGAGATTTAAAAATGTCCAGTTCAAGGTAGAAATATTTTATAATAGCAAGCAGCTACAAGCAAACTTTTGCAGTGATTTGAGTAATTTCAAAATTTATTATACGAGTACATCAATCGTGTGCAGTAGGTACCTACATATATTATTCTGCCAATTTTATATTCTTTCCTGAATTTTCCGCTAAAAGTATATGGATTTCATTTATTTGCAGTACCAACATACATTCTGCATTATTTATTAAGTCAATAAATGTTTCGGTTTTATTACCAAACATTTCATGTGGTATTACGTTATAATTATGTATAGTCACCGTTTCATCCATAAAGTTGTATATGGGGTGTTACTTATTAATACGCGATATCATCTTCAGGGTGTAGCTCCTAAAAGTTAACAGTTTCGTGTGAACTCGTCTTACAATATTATAAACATATATTATATAAATAATCGAAAATCTAAACAAATTTGAATTATATGATATTTTGTCTAGCTTTTACCAGTTCAACGAAAGTTTACCTTTTAGCTTAGAATCCAAAAATTGTTATTCATGTTTTTATCAAAGAAAAACAACAACCCCTATACTTTGTATCTAAAAATCAATATCTTATTTGCCGATGAGATGAAATTTTGTTATTGTTATCATTTTATTATGGCTCTGTCTTACTGATAAAATTTCATTTTTATTTCATTTAAAATATTGTGAGAGAACAACAAAAAAATATTTTTCATGTGCATTTTTAAACCAGCCAACATCAACATTCAACCAACAGGCGAAATAAAATGATCAAATTATTATAAACAGGAATTTTTTATTGATTTGTATATTATATGTACCTATGATAAACACAATGTACTATACTTAGATATATACAAAAAAAAAACGTGCACACTATATAATTTTGATGTGCCGGCTATAAAAGCAAATACATACGAGTACATGTACAAATAAAAAAAAAAAGAAAATTCTAAATGGAAAATTCTGTGACTCATTTTTACGTGAACACATTTTTTACTCTACTTATGTACATAAGTATATCCTGTGTAGTTGTTGCTTTTTTTATCTAAAATTGCAATCAATATTTAATATTATGGAACTTAATGATGATCGTGTTTTCTAATTTTATGTTTTTTAATTTCATCCGTATTATAGGAATAGATTTTAAACAGAAACTAATTAATTTGGATGGAGTACCAATAAAATTACAAATTTGGGATACAGCCGGACAAGAAAGATTTCGAACATTAACGACGGCATATTATCGTGGTGCAATGGGAATACTGTTAATGTATGATGTTACTAGTTTGGAATCGTTTAATAATTTATCGTATTGGTTGCGAAATATACAAGAGGTATGAATCGTATTGTAGTCGCTCAAAATAATTACATATTTTGCATTAAAATGTTTTTTTTTTTAAAATAATTTCAGAATGCTTCGCCGGATGTTGTTAAAGTTTTAGCTGGAAATAAATGTGAATGTACACAGGCACAACGAATGGTTGACAAAGATAGGGGTGTTAAGGTAAGCATTACCCACTTAAGTATAGAAAATGGATAAATCAGTTTAATTTACGTACCTTAAAATAAATATTATTTATATTCGTAGCTATTATAATATATTTCAAGGTCAAAGGCGAGACATTGTGTCGTCTTTTATTAAACTAAACTGTTATTTTTATATGTGCGAAACTGCGAACATAGCAAAATCAAATTAATTATCGCTCATATTACATTTATTAGTCTAATTCTAATGGACCAATTTAAATAGATTTTCAATTGCCATTTTAATTTTTTGTTGTAATTTTAGATAGCAGAAAATTTTGAAATGCCATTCTTTGAAGTATCATGCAAACAGAATATCAATATTGAAGAAGCATTTATAACATTGGCTAGAAAAATTAGAGAACAAAGGGAACATCGGGTAAGATCTACATAAATTATTATTATTTTAATGTTTTGTACAAGTACATCCATTGAACAGCAAACATTCCAATTTATTTTATTTAAAAAAATTAAAAAAAAAAAATCAAAGGCAGCAATTGCAAATATTAGCTGTGCTAACAAAAAAGTGGTTGAGCATTGCAAGGTGGTATTGACCTATATTTTAGATCATTACATTGCAATGTGTGTTCATCGTACACGAGCGGCCGAATTTGGAGGGTAGCCAAAAATCATAAAACTATATTATCCAATTTGTAAATTAAAAGTTTGTGTCATGTACAATATGGCAAAATCCATCAATATTAATATTCATCAAAAATATTGTTTCAAAAACTAGGCAAAAACCTTGGCGTTATCTTAGACAGTAAACTTTCCTGGGAACAGTACCTTGAATATAAACTATAAAAGGCTACTGCCATTATTTGGCAATGTAGAAGGGCATTCGGTAAGTCTTGGGGAACCAGGGGAACCCCGAAAATGCAAACTTTCATCTATAAATTATTCGTTATGTAACTGCGCTATCTTACGCTTCTGTGGTTTGGTGGACTGTTAGGTTAGGTTAGGTTTAGGTGGCGGTCCACTAAGACCAGGCATAGACACAAAAAGGTCTGTAGCCTTGCCACAATTTAAAAATTTATCCTCCAACTCATTGACACCATTTTGAGCTTGCTACGAAGCGCTGGATACTCCTAATGCCCATCATGCTAAGGTCCGTCAGGTCATTGAAGAGGAGTGCCCCTAGAAACTTTAGTATGTTTCGTGCCAGACGAGGACAGGTGCAAAGAAGATGAAGTACTGTCTCTTCCTCCTCTTCATCCTCGCAACTACAACAGTAGTCATGTGAGAAGAAATCAAATCTACTCGCATGCTTTCCTATGAGACAGTGCCCCGTAATCACTCCAACAACCACACTTATCTGACTCCACTGAAGTGAGATCAGCTGTTTGGATCTCGCCAAGTCCAACTTTGGCCAGACCTGTCGAGTTATTACGCATGAGGTGCTATTTGACCATCTGTCATTCGTCAATTTACTAGCTTTCTCCTGAAGCAGCAGTTTGCATACCGCAAGAGGCATTTCAATATCCTTTTTGCTGTTTGAGATGCGGTCCGTTGTACGACGTCGAGTCAGTTCATCGGCTTTTATATTCCGTATACTAATGAAATGTCCTGGCACCCATATAATGTTGAACTGATCTGTCATCTCGTTAAGAGATGAAAGACAGTTCTGGACTACTTTCGACGTTTCGACGTAACCTCATCATATGATAGCTCCTTTTCTTATACATAAAGGCAAAAAAAAAATACATGAAATAAATCGTAAATTCTGGAAAAGGAGGTTTAATTTTTAAATTAAAATCGATTGGTAATTAGTCCTACTCCTACCCGTCTAGCAATCTAAGCATTAACTCAAAGGATTGAAAATGAAAATAATCTTTATATTTCAAGTAAAATTCTGTTTTGTTGGGGTGTAACCCACTGATTAGTCCAACTACATGGTTATCTATCATATGGTGAATATAGGGATTTCCATGTTCCTGTAGCCTTATTTCGTGCTTTGCGGCATGCATTTTTATTTCATCTTTGATGTATTCCATCCGTAGGTCCCTGTGAAGGTCTTCATTTCTTGTGTACCACGGAGCATTGACGATGCTACGAAGAACCTTGTTTTGAAACGTCTGTATCATTTTGGCGTTTGTTTGCTTGGTACTTCCCCAGAGTTGTACACCGTAGGTCCATAGCCGCTTCAGAATTTGCCGATATAGCAGCAGCTTATTGTGAATTGTAAGCTAAGAGCCTATACCTATGTGAGCCAATATATTTTCTGAACTTTATGTTAAGTTTTTCTTTTTCCTTTTTGACATGCTCGTTCCACTTGAGCTTGGCATCGAGGGTCATGCCAAGGTATTTAGCTGTACACAGAAAAAAATTAAATAGAGTATTTAACTAAATACAATTAGATAAAAATAAAAACCAAAATTTGCCTAATTTTTCAGATAAACAAACGAAAAAAATAGATATATAAATATCTTACAGTAGACGATACACACAATTCACATTTAGATAATTTTACATTAGCACCGTAATGCAATTTAATATTGCATTTACCTGATACCTTAGGCAGTTCTCCTAAAATTTACTAGATCATTTTTATAAAAAGAATCAATATAAATGATTTATTTAAAGTGTCTAAAATTATAGATAAGTTTTCAATCTATTTTATTTAAAATATTTTGTAAAAATCAACTAATTGTATTATAACTGTATTTCGATAAAATTATTCAAAAATGTACCTAAAAATCCTAGATGAATTATAATAATATTCTAACAAAAGTAGATCATTTTCCATATTTCTCTTTCCATCACCTACAAATTTAGACAAAGCAATATAAAACACGTTTTTAACCAAAAAAAATAAAAATCATTAATTTGGTATAAGTATTTCAGATTAGTGCGTGTAATTTTCTAGTTAAGTACATAATTTTTTAAAGTGATTAAAAAAAGTGAAATATAAATAGTTTTTATTTAAAACCAGAGATATTTTGTAATTATTAAACTGTGGTAATAGTTATTTATGTAGAACTGAACATAATAAGTAGTTTTTTATAACAGTGAAATAAGCAGTGTTATTATTATTCCGAATAAACGGTACCTATCCGAAAAAGGTTAAGTATTTTATGATTTTATACCACTAACGTAAATTGTGCATTTTATTGATTAAAATTAAAATTTATTCGTTAAATTGTGTGACTATATAGTACAATGGAAGAATTTCTTATATTTGAAAAAAATATTGAAGATACTATTGTTGAACCAACAGCAGAAAAGCTGTTAGCAGAATGGGGGTTTCCTGATTTAATTGAAGAATTTCTACGTAAGCTTAGTTTTTAATAAAAGATAATTAGTGTAACATCAAATTCTTTTTATATGCCGTTTGGTTGTAGTTTTTATTTTTGTGGACATCTTGTTTGTAAATTTTTTATGAAAACACAACAAAATAATTCATAGCATTTAAAGTAATATACTCGTAAGTGTCCACACCGCCTTACCATATATAAGTACATAGATAGAATTCGATATATGGTCGATAAAGTTTGGTGTGGTTACAATTCGGATAATTGTACTCAAGCCACATCATTTAGTATTAAAATTAATGTTGAAAATTATCAAAGTTCATCCAAAATTAGTTAAGGGATTTAATGTAATATATAAACTTAATTTTTCTTATTTACATAGGTTTCATTTTTAGTCCGTAAAAGATTAAACATTTATTTTGTATTTAGGAAAAGGTATAGATATTGAGGTTTTCAAGGAATTAAACAACGATGATTTGAAGACATTAATACCCGATGAATCATTTGGCGTTAGAATTAAATTTAGAAAAAAATTATACCAGTGGCAACTAGAACAGGTATTATAAAGAACTGAATGGATAAATAATTTCGAAATATACCAAAATAATAAATATTTGTATAATCCAGGGTTGTAGATCAACTGCAGCAACAACAACAGTCGTTGATTCTTGGTTAAGTTCACTCCCCGTATCGATTGTAACTGAACAATCGGAGTTAGCCACAAGCTCACCAATAAATTCAGAGCGCTCTTCACATTTTCCTAGTACGAGTTCGGTGTTCACCGACGAAATTGAAAACAATTCTTCAACGTTTGTAAATATTTTGCTTGTTGAGTTTCTGAACAATTTAATATACAAATTTACTTATTTACAGAATTTAGAGAAAGAGTTAGTAGCAACCAATAAGACGCAAGGAACTTTTATTTTATCGCAATATAAAAAGGGGAACCCACTGACAAATACAGATAGGCAATATATTGTACAAGTGGTAGCAGATCATTTGATATCCAAAAATACGAGAATTACGAACTCGGAGTATAAAAGGTTATCTCAGCAAATTGTCCAACTATTTCCCACAGAAGACGAGGTAACAATTAATATATTAATAATTTAAAAATATATTTGTAACTTTCTAATTATAAATATTTGGTTAGTAGTTTTAGTTTGCAATTTCTGTTACGTTATTTTGATACAAATATTACAGTTCTAAATGAATTTAACTAAATGATTTGTTATTTTCAGGCTACCTATTTTGGAACTGACAAACAACGCGGAAAAATAGCCGAAAAGTATTACACACTTTCGAAAAAATTTGTGAAATCCGGTGTTATCGAAAAACCAATAAAAAGAAAGCTTTCGGAAGTAATAAACATACCACACAAGCAACTTATTACAGATATCGAAAACATCGAAGATCAAGAAAACAACTTTCTGTGGCTACAAAAAAATTTTAGTCCGGAAACCTTAGTGGTAGACAAATGGAAAAAATCGTTTCAATTAAGGAGAAACCATATTAATGACCTTACTACGGACATTTTAAAGCAATGGCCAATATTAAAACAAAAAATTGGAGTTTCACTTGTAAGTTTTACGCAATTTGGACCAGGATATATATATATATATATATATATATATATATATATATATATATACTAAATTGTTATTTTATTGCAGATTGAAATCGATTATGAAAGATTATATCCTGAAAAGTCAACATATTTATTTTCAAAGTGGGATTGTTTTTATCTAAAAATAGTAAAAATATTTCATCGAGACATAAAGGACTCATATTGCAGAAAGTTGCTTATTTCTCTTGGTTCGATTACTAATGAAGGTA
Organism: Tipula helvola; assembly: GCA_963556165.1. Taxonomy (NCBI): domain Eukaryota; kingdom Metazoa; phylum Arthropoda; class Insecta; order Diptera; family Tipulidae; genus Tipula; species Tipula helvola. The sequence goes on from OY744483.1 coordinate 158,714,518, forward strand.
GCAACATTTTTCATTATCGTTTATAAAAATATGCATTATAATTTTTAAATTTTGCATTTAATAGATTCCAAAAATTTTATAACGACAATCCTTTTGAACGCCGTTTTAATTCCACAAATAATAAAAACCAAAGGACTACAAAAAGCATGGAAGCCATCGATTTTGGATGCTCAGAAATCATTTACAACATATCTAGTTGTAAGTATAAACTACTTTTTACGAGAAAACGGTCATCAAGCGTTGATAACATTTGTGAAATATTATGATACTTTTTGATTCTATAGGACAAAAGTTACATTCAATCAACAATTGAACTAAAAAAAACACAAAGTAAAGAAAAAAATGCAAGGCTTCAACCATCTATCATCGTTATTGGCGATAATCCGGAAAATATTACGCAATTTTTCATATATTTTGATGACATTTTATATGAAATAGAAAATTACTTAAAAGCAGTTTCAATTACCTATCAGTTGCACTTCGTATTAGGATTAGAATATTCAGTTGAGTGTGCGCAGGTTTGGCAATTCATAGAAGAGTATTTCTATGAAATGAAGACAAACAAAAGACGAAATTCTACACTCAATGCACTGTTAAATGAATTGAAATATCCGATCAACGAATAAACGCAATTATTAATTTTTATGCTATAGTTCTTAAATGTAGGTATTATAATATTATTTAAAGAAAATGCAAAAGTGCTTCCTGTGTTCAAAAATATGTGATTCTGTTGTTCACTATATTAACCATTTAAAACTTGTACATAAAACAAAGGCTCACTCTAATTTTATGTGCTCTGTTTGCCCACAAACCTTTCAATCAATTTACTCCTTTAAGAAACATATTACAAAACAGCATGCTGACCAGACTTCAGATTCTTATGCAATAAATTTATCGAAAGATTCACTAATTGACGAGTTACCTAGCGTAATAGAAATAAATGAGTTTGATGAATTAAATTCAATTAAGAAAAGTCAACCTCATATTGAATTACCTACGGTTGCATATAAAACTCGAAATGATATCAAAATGTCTATACTAATTTTTGTTCTATTTATGTTTGGAAAGCTAGATTTAACTAGAAAAGTTGCAATAGAAATTTTAAATTTTATAATAAGTTCAATTTTAGTTCCATTACTAGCTAATCTTGAATATGAAATAACAGCTTTAGATTTAAATGTAACCATTCATCAAAAGCTACTGGGCCAGTTTATTGAAATTAAACAATTTCTAGAAGAATTAAATTCTGAATATAAAATAAAAGAGTTTTTAAAATCTCAAGATTTATTTACTGAACCTGAAGAATACATTATCGATAGTAGTTTAGATATCCAAACAGTAAATTCCAAACATTCAGGCATACTATTACCTCTCAAAGACAATTTACGACGATTCCTCTCACTTCCACATATGTTAAGTTCAATGCTAGCCAAACAATCAGAGTTTATTAATAGTCATAAAATTGAAAATATTTGCAGTGGTGCAATTTGGAAGCGGAAATATGAAAATTGTAAAGGAAAACTAATTTTACCTTACTTATTGTACCAAGACGACTTTGAAATAAATGATCCCCTTGGATCAAAATCCGGGATACATAAAATATCAGCATTCTATATAACTTTCCCAGTTTTAGAATTGGACGCTTTGTCACAGTTAGAAAATATTTTTCTCTGTTGTCTTAATAAAAGCAGTAATTTAGTTTATGGCGCAGATCAAAATTATGGCCCTCTTTGCAATGTTTTGAAAAGCTTAGAAGAAAATGGTATTGAAATTGAAGTTAATGGAAATAAACAAACTATATATCTACTTCTGGCTGCTATTGTGGGCGATAATTTGGGGCTAAACACGGTTCTTGGATATACAAAGTCATTTTCTGCTAATTATTGTTGTAGGATTTGTAAATGCCCTAAAGAAATTATGAAATATCAAACTACTGAAGATAAACAATTATTAAGAACTAATGAAACCTATTGGCAAGATTTACTAGAACGGGATATGTCTAGAACTGGTATTAGTGAAAGTTGCGTTTTTAATAAAATTGTTTCGTTTAAAGTAGCTGATAATATTGCAGTAGATATAATGCATGATTTATTAGAAGGCATTTGTCATGTAGAAGTAAGTCTAATTTTAAAATATTTTATAGTAGAAAAACAGTATTTAACTTTATCCATTCTAAATAACAGAATTAAAAATTTTTCGTATCACTTTTCGGATAAATCAAATATAGCGCCTCCAATTTCTTTACATCACATAATGAATAGAAAACTGAAAATGTCTGCTTCTCAAATGTTATGTTTTCTACATCATTTAACATTACTAATTGGAGATTTAATACCAGAAGTCGATTTAGTATGGAAATTTTTGATTATATTAGATAATTTAGTACAGATATGCTTGTTGCCATCATATAATGACCAACAAATCGATAAATTTCAAAAATTAATTAAAATTCACCACGACACTTACAAACAGCTCTTTAATATTGATTTCATACCAAAACATCATTTTATCCTCCACTATCCATATGTTATAAAAAATCTTGGTCCTCTTAAAGGTTTGTGGGTAATGCGAAATGAAGCTAAACATAAGCAATTAAAAACTTACGCTAATATATGTTGCTCTAGAAGAAATCCGTTGCTAAGCATTGCTATTAAATTACAATTTTACACAGCGCATCACATATTTTTAAAACGAAATGGCAGTAAAGAAGATTCAATCTCAAAAATTAATAATGATAATAATTTGAATGCTCAATATACAGATTTTGAAATAAGATGTCATGAAGTTCATATGTCTTTTGTAGATTTAAAAAATGCACGTACAATGGAATTTGGATATTTGCATAACACTAAATATGCAATTAATGATATTATTATAGTTGAGAATTTTAATGAAGTTAATTTTTATATAATTTGTAATATTATTTGTTTAAAAAACGAGAACGAATTGTTAGTTATTACAAAAAAAATGATTATTGATCATTTTAATAAACACATTAATGGCTTTGTAATTCAGAACTGTGATCTGAAAATAATTGATGTGTTTCAATTAAAAAAGTTAACATATCTACCTACAAAATTTTATAATTTAATTTATGGAAAAGTTATCAAATTAAAGCCACCCTTGATTTAATGGAATTAAAATATTTATGTACACAATTACTGGATTTAGAAATAAATATGTATTTTATTGCATTATAAACATTTTTAATACGTGTTTTTATTGTATTTTGGATAACATCTAAATTATAAATAGTTAATTCAACTAATCGACGAAGCTGGAAAATGGCTATAATGTTTAGTTAAGTCATTTATATTCTTTTAGCCAAATTTCAATTTGATTTCGATCATTTATATATAAATAAATAGATACATCTACTGTATATATAAGCAACTTATCTAATATCATTTAGATAAAGTATATACATATATTTCTAATATATTTAGTCAAATCATATAAAATATGTTTAGCCGAAGTGTTGAAATAATTTAGAAAATTTAGCTAATATTAATAGGGTAGTTTTTGTAGCATAATCAACTAAAACCCCTTTCGTCAAAATACCTAACTGTCATAGAAGGCTAAAAATTAAAGACAATTTTTAGGCAAATTATCCTCATTTTTAGAGAGATTTTCTAAAATTTTCTCTCTGTGTATTTGCATAAGGCACGTGTCGCTAGTTAATTTCTATAGGTAGATGGTGAAACTTTTGATATGCAAAGTTAATATGCGTGGATTTTGTCTCATTACGCTTGATTCGTCAACTTGTCCAGTTACAAACCGCATTGGTCATCCCTCTGAAGTTTGCTCGTTGCATCAGCGACATTACTTCCAATTGCCATAATTGCTGTGTCATTTGCAAAGTTGGCTGTGGTTCCTTCACTTGTGGTTGGTATGTCCTTTTTATATAGTAAATACACGATTGGTCCTTAGACACTCCCCTGCAGGATACCGGCAGAGATTTTCTTTAGCTCGGAGTATTCATCCTCATATTTCACCCGAAGATGTCTATTGGATAAATAAGATCTTAGCACGGTATAGATTTGCCTCGGCAGATCTCTATGCAGCTTATATTCAAGACCAGTGTGCTAAACTTTATCGAATGCTTGCGACGTCCAGGAATATGCTTGAGCATAGTTTTTTACGTTCTAACGTTCTTTCAATTATGTTTGTTATTCTATACACCTGTTCAATAGAATGCTTTTCTCTGAATCCAAATTGAAGTGGAGTGGTTTAATTCTCTGTAGTAATAAATTTTTAAAGAGTTTTGACATAATTAGTAGCAGAGAAATTAGCCTGTATGTTTTTTTATCGTTAGGTGGTTTATCAGGTTTTGGTATCAAGATTACTGCTGCTACTTTCCATTGATGCGGAACATATTTTAACCGCAAGGCGCATTGATTATATGTAGTAGCTTACGAAATCCTTTGTCAGGTAGAGCTTTGATAATTTGGCAAGTAATCAAATCATACTCTGGGGCTTCTTTAACATTCATGTTACTTTTCACTTCTTCTTTTAATTCTTTGAAGGTTACTGGCCGTATGTCAAACTCATCCAGCTTGTGAACTGACATTATATTTTCATTGGCAGTTTATCTTGGTAGTGGTTTGAAGGTTTCCTGGAGATACTCAGGTCCCATCATCCTTTTTAAGTGGAGGCACTTGCATTTTAGGTCTTTTGAGTTCATTCGTCGCCTTCCACAGTGAATATTCAGATTTTTTTCATCAGTTAGGCTAACTAGATATCTGTTGATTGATTCATATTTAACTTCTTTAAGAAGGGATTTGAGACTGATACATAAATTGTTAAGAATTGTTTTGTTCCCCCGTGTTCGATTAATTTGCCAGGTTTTACGAGCCCGTCGTTTTTCTCTTACCAACTCTCTAACTTCCATTGGGTAGGATATATTAAGCGTATTTTTATTTTGTAAAATGAGATTGCTTGCCAACGCAACATAGTGAATTATTTCATTGAGTTGTTCCAATTCGTCTTGTCGAAACTTTCTTAAGGAGATTGAATTTTTCCTCCTCACAAAAGGGATCCCAGTTTGTTTTTGAATTTGTTAATTTGGGTGCACTTTCCCTTTGAATTACCGTTTCACTGACTATCATGATAACCGGTGAGTGATCCACTAGAGAATTGCTGTTTCCAATGTGAATATAGTTCTGAGATATACCTCTTGCTACATAAAAGTCGACTAGGTTCGGTATCTTAGCTTTGTCACTGGGCCAGTATGTTGGGGAACCACCAGAGTAAAATTCACATTTTGATGTCTGCCCTATTTGAAACAATTCTTTACCCTTTGACATCGTAAGATCCCCTATTTTCGCATTAAAGTCCCCTCCAATAATAAAATCACGTTCTAGCGATTTAAATAGTTTAATGTAGTCCCTTTTCAAGTTATGCCGGGGGGGTCAGTATATTACGGAGACAATAAGCTGTCTGTGTTTAATGTGAATCCTTACGGTAGTGACTTAAAATCATTTAACTTATTTGCCTTTTAACGCAAAGTGACGGACATCTGGTGGACCCTATTCGAATTAGAGCCAATGGCGGTGAACATTTATTTTTGTATGTTAAACTGCATTTAAAAATAGTATCCTTTGCGTATTACTAATAAAATAGTTATATTTCACAATAATTTAATATCCAAAACCTTTGTATTCGTTGCATAAGAACCAAGACTATACACATGTACATTTTTTTATGGCTGGCAATAAACCGGCACACAAAAAATTAATATTTGAGATACAAAAAAATAATAAAACGGCACAAATTAATGAGCAACAAACAAAAATTTCTTGGCATCATAATAATAATTTGGCAACATTTATAATTTTTTGGCACTATTGGAAGGGTACACAAAAATTATTTTTTGGCATCGAAATAAACATTTTGGGCGACAAAAATAATTAACTGGCAACAAAGTTATAAATAAATAAATTAAAAATTAAAAATATTAAATTAGTTTTAAAATATTCTGGAAAATGGAGATCCCTAATTTAACTTAGAATTGTAGAGGCTAACGGCTTCGGGAACTCTCACGGGCACGCGGGAGGTCGCTTCGCTCCCCCCCCCGCTTAGCCCTCCGAGGGGCCTTAGATTTAAACTTCGAGGGACGTAGGAGCCAGGATAGGCAAACATGTCGCACTGCGTGCCGCACGTAGGAGCGGATTATATAGAATCTATTAATGACACTGCAATATTTTATATCGATCCCCCATCAAATATTAAATAATGTGTATCGATTAAATTTAATTTTTTGTCTCGATTTTTTTTTTTTTTTTTACTCTAAAAATTATTTTTTTCTGTTCCAAAATATTATATTTGTTGCCAATTTATTAATTTTGTTGTCAATGTTTGTCGCCACAGTATTTAATAATGTCCATCAAAAATATTTGTTTGTTTTTTCATATGTGGTGCCAAAATATTATTTGTGATGCCAATTTATTATTTTTGATGCTAATGTTTGTCGCCAAAAAATTTTTCTTGTATGCCCGTTTAAAATTGTCCCTTTTTTATTAATTTGAAAAAATCAATTAATTGTTATAAAACAACCTAGAAATTCACAGACATCGTTATAAAACAACCTACAAATTTTGTTTAAATTTATTTAAGAATGGCTAGATGTCATAGTTATTGTGACCAAAAAAATAAAATTGCACTACTTCAATTTCCGAAGGGTCCGAAGGGGATTAAATATTAAAACAATAATGGCATCATGCAACTCAGATACCTAAACCCATCACGAAAAATTATTTTAGTTTACTCAAGCCATTTAGTGAATACTGTGAATTTATTAAGAACAGTTTGTAATTTTGTAATAAAAATATTACGTAACATAATTTTTCGTTTTAGTTTAGGCGAGATAAATAAGCACTATTTGAAGAAAACTGCCGTGTCTTCTAAAAACCTACCTGTATCCAAATTTTCCAAGCTAAACCAAGACGCATGCGATTACAGAAATAGCAAAATATTATGAAAACTCACATTCGGTAAATCCCAAGGGCTGGCATGTTGAATAATACAAGGAAAAAGAATTTTTTAATGTTTTAACTTCAGCAACAATAATTTTGGATTCAGTTATAGACAGGGGTATTGCCCAAAATACTCAAGTCACATTTGATGGTTTAATTACAATGATTTATTTGCAAATATTCACTAACAATTTTGTATATGCCGTTGTAAACACCTGGAATTCCACATAAAATTACACTTTTTTCCTTGTAGACATTTTCGCCTTCCACAAAACTTCGTCTCATATGGCCACTGCAATAATCAATTACATATTAATGAAATTGAAATTTCAATTACTTTCAAAACACTTTTCCATTTGACATATGAATAATTTTTCACCACCATTGGCTCTAACGACTACGGCGCCTTTAGTGGCGCTTTAAAGGCGAATAAACTAAAAATTGTGGAATTTTTCTATACAGTTGTTACAGGCCCGCGCCTGGCACGTTGGCCGCCTGTGTGCAATATTCCATTTAACCGCCCTATTTTTTTTTAAATTTTAATAAATTGAAAAATAATAGTTTAAATAAAAAAGTTAATTATATTCATTTATTAAATTCAACTACTATATAAATATCATGTAACAAATTTTTAAAAAAAATACAGATTGTCACGTCGCGCTTTCGCTGATGCAAACGCGTTTATTAATTTATTAATATCGATTTCCTCACATATATTTTGTTCTATTGATATATGCGCTAAATCACTTAAACGATCTTCTGTCATATTTAATCGTAAATAATTTTTATTAATTTTAATTTTAGAAAAAGATCGCTCGCCAATTTCTACTGATAGTGGTAATGTTAAAAAAATTCTAGTGGCTGTAGAAAAATTAGGAAACGAAATGGTGATTTACATTTATCAGTTAAAAAAATGGAGGTGTGGCCAACACACGACTTTCTTTTACGAACAGCGAATTTTGAGAAACTTTTATAATGCAAATTTCTTGCAAACTTAATTAAGATTGCTTTTTTCATGTTTTCATTGTGTATTTTTGAAATATCAAATTTCCGTTTCACGGAATCTGGGAGCTGGAACCCCAAATATTATGTAAGAGATAATGAAGATTTATCTGTTTTGAGGTCCCCTGAGTCCGAAAAAGTGGGTTTCGAAATGATGTATGTATGTCAGCCTGTTCGTCTGTCAGTCTGTGTCCTCTCTACAGCCCAGATGGCTTAACCAATCGAACTGAACTTCAGATTTAAGCTTTATGTAAAAGAAAGTAATACAAAATAATAAATCTGTAAGAAGTTTGCGTAATAGGTTTCTCAAAATTTGGTTTGTCCAAAACTACTTTTGTTCGTAGAAGAAATGTGTTGGCCAAACATCAATTTTATTTTTTTTTTTAATTTTTAATTTTTTTTAATTTTTTTTTAAATTTTTTATTTTATATTTTTTGGAAAAATTTTGTATTAGAAGTTTTTTGTAAACCTTATATTTTTTGAGATATTTGCAAAACCAAATTTTTGGCCCAAGGGACAATAATTTGGTCCCAGCTCCCAGCTCCCAGATTCCGTAAAACAGAAAATTTATTTTGCAAATATTTCAAAAATATACAAGTTACAGAAAACATGAAATAATAAAAGCAATGTTAATTAAGTTTGCGGGAAATTTGAATTATAAAAGTTTCTCAAAATTCGCTGTTCGTAAAAGAAAGTCGTGTGTTGGCCACACCTCCATTTTTTACTTACGCATAAGAAAGTAATATAGGTAAATTGAAAAACAAAACTAAAATGCCTTGGCCACAATCGAACCCTGGACTTTAGCCCCTCTAGTCCAAAACATTTCTACTAAGCCATATCAACCTAAGGAAATTTATTTAATTTTCATTCTTAAATTGTTTCAAACAGAGCATGGTAATTTATAAAAGGAACATTTTTTTTCCGAACAATTCTCATGGCTTACTACAACCAAAGATCATACTATATTAAAGATGATTCATTCAGTACAAAAAATAAAAAAGACTACGAAACCCTCCCATTTCTTTATATGTATAGGGTACCTTTGCATAAGTTGTAGTAGAATAGAAACCGGCACATTAAAGTTAAACTATTTACATGTAATTTGTATGCAAACTATTTACGTATATATCAAAGGAACCCTATATATTGCATCGGGGGGACCCAATTTTTGCCTCATATTTTTGTACTGAATGAATCATCTTTAATATGGATTACCTTAAGAGCTACAACTTATAATATATGTAAGTATTTAAATAATTTGGTGTAGTGTTTAGGGGCAACATAAACGCGGACCACGTATTTTCTTGTGTAATTACCGTAATAACTATAAAGCGGAATGTTTAAAGTAGAATATTTGGTCATTACATGAATACTAAAGAAAAAAATAAAATAAAAAAAAAAAATAAAAACTACGATCGAACCGAAGACCTTTGCCGCTCTAGTCGAATGCGTTACCACTACGCCACAAACAATATCATAGATCATATTTTATTTGCATTGTTAAATTGTTTTATTTTTTCAAAGCGTTCTACAGTGTCCCTAGCTAAATATAATATAATACATATATTAATTTGCATTAAAAACCGGAAGTATGTCACTGTAGTGTGCAAATTAATTATAATTAGCATAATTAGGCTGAGGGGCTCAGAACCATAGTGGCCTAACCTACATTCAAAATTTCAACAATTTTTCATTTAATCGGTCATAAATGTTTATTGAAATGGTAATTTATTATTAAACAAATATTATAATAAGTAACCTGAAAATAACTGTTTTCGGAATTGGAGGTCACTATAATTAGATTCCATTTCCAAGAACATTTATGGCCGATTAAACGAAAATGTTTAAAAATGTGGATTAGGTCACTATGGTTCTGAGCCCCTCATATATACACATACATATATTTATGTGTTGGCAAAACAATAATTTTATTTTTTTTTATAAAATTTTTAAATTTTTTTTAAATTTTTTTTTTTAAATTTTTAATTTTTAATTTGTTTATTTTTATTTTCTTTTGATTTTTGGAATCATTTTGTATTAGTAATTTTTTGTAAACCTTATACTTTTTAATATATTTGCAAAACAAATTTTCTGGCCCAAGGGAGTGGCCACTTCCGGTTGACCGATTTGGAGTAAAATTCACTGGGACCTCCCAATTTATCAAAAAAGATTAAATCTGAAGTTTCAGTTCGATTGGTTAAGCCATCTGGGCTGTAGAGTAGACACAGACGGACAGACTGACAGACAGACATCATTCCGAAATCCACTTTTCGGACTCAGGGTGTAACGAAATGCAATGGGTTTTGGTGTCTAAATAAAAAATTTAAATTCAGAAAACCAAACCCCAAGGCACGTCAGTTATCAGAATATCCACGTCACTTTAATGTCTCTGGGCGGTCATTTTGCCGGCTAAAGCTCAGGGGAATGTGTGGGTTTTCCAGAGACATGACGTGGATCTAGTTGGACGGCAGGAAGAGGAATAGATGGGGTAGGGGACAACAGCTTATCTACATACTCACCTAATTACTTACCTTGAACTCATCCTATAAAGTGACACTCCATGATTACACTACACTGACAAACGCGGAAATATTTCGGAAACAAAGTGAAAAAAAATCAAGCGACGCTGAATTTGTAAACATTGATACTAGAAATACCACAACCCGAGTAATGAAACGATGACAGTACGATTAATTTTTACACAATGAAATGATTTTTATTTAATGAAATAATAAATTTGTATAAAAGAAGAATTCAATGAATCGAAACAAACAAAAAATTACGCTACCCGGAACCAGTACCTGCACGTGCACCTAGCCTACTGCCTAAACTAAACTAAACCTTAGCCTAAGAAACCTTAACCTAAGAAATTTTAAGTAATATATCTGAATGAACATAAAGTATGTAAAGTATGTAGAAAAGAAAAAAAATAAGAACGGTAATAAGAATATAGTATATTATATAATGTAATAAAAGTAAAAAAAAAATCTTATCTGTTGATGTTGAATGATGTTTGCTGTTGTTGCAGGTTGATTGCAGAAGAAGTTGAATGATGACTTAGTTTTATCAATGTTTTTTCTTTTTGTTGTTTTATTTTTTATGTTTTTTTTTTATTATATTTTCATTTCCAGATTACGTATTTATTGTTTTATAATTCGGTTTATGGATTTTTTTCTTCTGAAGTTTTTGAATGTTCACTTGTTTATTACACAATTTTGAATTCTGATTATTATGAATGGAAATTTCCGTTAGTTTTCTGCATTTGTAACTTGTAAAGTATTAATGAAACAATTTCCATCATAACGGATTACATTTGCTTGTTATTGAACTTGCACTCGATTTATGTATTATATACAGTCGTTGGCCAAAAAACTTGCGCGCCTGTTGAAACCACATAAATATTTGTTTTAAAAGTCGATTACACTGTTTAAAATTAAAAAAAATATGTGCAGTTTTCTGGCTAGAGTAGTATAAGATTGTTGCCTAGTTGCAATGACAGCGGTTGCGGCAGATTTTACTTTGTCGCTCATTTTTTCAAAAACATAGAATTTGGTAATGTTATACACAATTTGAATTTGACACCAATGTACGTAAAATAAAAATTTTAAACTTACCTACAAATATTGCAAATTATCACGTAAACAAAACACAAAAAAAACGAATTTTTTTATATAAACAGATTTTTAATGGTTCACATTTACTCTCTACACTTTTAAATAACAACGAGTCATACCCCGATCTCTGTAAAAAAAATCACGTGTAGACATGCTCAAGCGATCGGGCATTTAACACACGTATAAACAAGAGCACGAAGATAGCATAAAGGAAAGTTGAAGCAAACTTAAAGAAGAAGGGAAAACAAAATGTAATTTTATTAAAAAACGTTGAAATGATGGAGTCGCGCAAAATTTTTGGCTCACTATTGTAAGTGTGTGGTCAACAATAAAAATTCGTTTTCTTTATGTTTTGTTTACGTGATATTTCGTCATATTTTGAGGTCAATTTAAAATTTTTATCTTTCATACAGTGGTGTTAAAGTGAAATTTTGTATAACATTACCAAATTCTATGTTTTTGAAAAAATGGGTGGAAAGGACATCAGCGACAAAGTAAAATCTGCCGCAACCGCTGTCATTGAAACTGAGCAACAATCTTATACTACTCTAGCCAGAAAACTGCACATATTTTTTTTAATTTTAAACAGTGTAATCGACTTTTAAAACAAATATTTATGTGGTTTCAACAGGCGCGCAAGTTTTTTGGCCAACGACTGTAGTTTATTTAAAATTTAAATCATTCACTATTTAGTTACGACTAGTTATCATAACCTTTTAATCGTTTACCGAAGTTTAGACACTAAAGTATTATTAGAAATAATTGACAGTTTTTTTTCACTACGGAACTTTCCGTTTCTTAACGGTTATTGTGCAATATGCCCATATATGTTAGTGAAAAATAACAATAACAGTTTTTTTTTTACATGAGTTTTATAACTGGCACTGATTAATTAATTGTTTTTTTCGATCACTCACATTACTTTGCAAAACTAAAGTCCGTTAACTTTTTAATGCGAATTTTCGTATTTCTTTCACAAACCAAAACAAAATATTTTCTATATCTTGAATAGATAACTTAACTTATAACGTGTTTTCTTTATCAAATTAAAATGTATTTACTAATTTGAGTCAACTCATGGTCCAATAGAAAATTCACTAGGTACTTAAACATAACTTGACTGATATGATTCACTAAAGATAATTAACTCACTGGCACTGCTTTCAAATATCTCTCAAGACTTGAATTTTCTTTAGGATTGGATAAAAAAAAAATATATAAATTTAAAGACTCGCTACTAATCACAGCGATTTCTTTAAATTTTCCAAAAATATCTCTCGATAAGCGATTACAAATCGCACCGTTTTCAAATATCTCAAAACTCAAAAAAAACTAAATTTAAAATCTAATATTTATTGCTAAACTATATCAAGTAGCACCGTTTCCAAATCTCACAAGACTGACTCTTCCAAAAAAAAATTCAAGCCAAACAAAAAATTCTCGACCATTCGCGACATAAAACTTCTTTGTCCAAAAAAAAAATCAATCATAAAAAAAATCGTACCATCATCATCATAAAATTTTTAAAAATCCGCGCCAAACTAATTCGTATTGTATTATTGTTGTTGTTTCAATGTTAAACAAAAACAAACCCTTGGTTGAGACGGTGGAGAAAATTTGGTATTATATCCGTCGTCACAAGGGGACCTCAAAACAGATAAATTCTCAATAATCTCAAGGTCGAAAATTTTCATGATTACTATACTTTATTTTAATTACGTAAAAGAAAGTAAAAATTTGTAATTGACAAATTTCTTCAAATTGTTCAGCACCAGTGATATCCCACCATTGATAGAATTACCATTGGTACCTGAAAGCTTTATTCCAGAACTTTACACAATTCTTTTATTTTTGTTTGAGAAATAATATTATCTCATGCATATAGTATTTGAAATATGTTATAAACATTCTATAATAATTTAAAGCCTACTTCTAAATCCACCAAAGCCGCATCAAGTACAACATAAACAAGGTTTATTTTAAAATTATTTTGGGGGTCAATTGGTTATTTCTTTTCAGCCTCATAATATATCAAATTGACGCTTGATTTTTATTTTGCGAATGGTGCAAACAGCTGGGAAAGTTGGTAATACTTCAATAATCTCCGCTAACTCTCTTCCTTTTTCCAAAATTTCTAAAAATATGCGCTCGTTCCTCATGTCCTGTAAATCCTGTTTTAGTTGGGCCAACATATTTACACCGACCGATATTTCCCTTGTCGGATCTAGTAATATTTTACTCACCCCATTTGGTTTAGACAAAATTGTCAACCAAATAATTAGCGACACAATAAATCCGAAAGATTTTACTTTGCTTGCTATACAATCAGTTTGATGATGAATTTTAGTATCTCAATTTTGTTCCTCACCACATGAAATTTCTGTTAAAGCGTCGTAGAATACATCAATATTATAATACAATGGTTTTAAAGCTTCAATTCGTGATTTCCACCTAATTGCCGATGGTGGTTTAAGTGTTAAACTCGAATGTAACTGTTTCTTCAATACTGCTCACCGCTTCATTGAAGATGAGAAAAAAAATAGATTTCCGTTTTGTTGTTCATATGAGCAGCGTCATTCATTATAATGTTTAAAGAGTCTGCCATGCATGGTACATAAAATGCGTGAGGGTTAACTTGAAGTATTTTTTTCTGTAAGGCGCTATGTTTCCCACTCATATTGGCGCCATTATCGTAACCTTGACCTATCATATTCTCAATTTCCAATTCGATATCTTTTAAAAATTTGCAAATAAAGACAAACATACCGGTTGCCGTGGTGTCATTGACAGCACAAAAACATAAAAAATGTTCACATACATATTTCAGATATTTTCGTTTCATTGTTGTAATAAAGGAACCTGAAGATAAATGTCATCTGCTCTACGTGACTTTTATCCGGAGTGCAATCAGCAATAATGCTAAAATATCTAGCTTCTTTTAGTTTGTTTAAAATTATATTCCTGGGTTTTGATACCAATATCTGAATGATTTCATTTTGAAATTGTTCACCAATGTAGTGAGGTATTTTACTATTATCTAAATCTTGCTCTGCAAGACTTAATCGTCTTATCTGTTCCGACATAACATGGTTGAATTGACTTATCATTTCGACTCCTTTAAAAAATCCCGTTTAATAGTGTAAACAATTTATTCGATGATCCTAAAAATTGAACTAATGGTATTAACCGTTGCAGTACATCATGCCAATAATTGGTTTTCGCATCTAAAATTGACTTGGCGGTACGACAATTTTGCAAATGAGCCTGTTGTGTCTCATGTCTCACTAAATATTGATCATTATGCTGCCAGTCCTTAAAATATAAACAAAGAATAGCATCCAATTTTTTCGAATACATGAGCCATTGTCGAACAACCTGTTCTCCATTTTGAAATTTTCTATAAAGAAACTGTTTTGAAAATTTTCTAGCAGCGCTATTTTTGTTGTAGTTGATATTTTCTATTATTTGCTCATAATTAAGGACAATAAAATCGATTTGCTTTGTAGTTAGAATTAGTGCTGGCCAATCTGCTGGATCCTGTGACAAAATTTTAAAATCAGGTGAAATTTCTTCTTTAGATGATCGTTTTCATTGCCGTCATAAATATCTAAATTGAGTTCTTCAGTTCGAATTTGTGCTTGCGTAAGATCGTGATTATATACAGTCACATTTAGTTCATTGTTATTATTAGTTTCTGGTATATCCGGTGCAATTGGTCTTATTGGTGTGTTTGATCTTTATTTAGTTAAATTTCTTTTCGCTTCCTCTTTCTTCCTGACATCTTTAGAACGAGAAAATTTTAATATTTAATGCGTGATTTTTCCGTATAAAGAAAATAACGATAAGCGCATTAATGTATTAAAATTAAGTTGATTGTCAAAATGCTAGAAATTATTATTTTATTTATATTTTTAAAATTTTAAATTAGAGAATCAAACTAGAGCGGACGCCTAGCCCCTAAATTTGGCAGCCCGTGTTTCTTGCACACATTCGCCACTATGAAGGCGTGCCCCTGAGTTGTTGTTCAACGTATCCTTTCAATTTTTCCCCCGAAAGCTATCTAGTTAACGGAATCAATTTGTTATTGTTTTTATTTATTTTGAGCTTTGCCTCATAAGAAATTGCTTTTTCTCATAGAATTTTCATTTTTAAAATAAAGTTTTGCTTTAAAATATTTTGTTATTGAATTATGTATATAAATTAAAATATGTGATCAGTGATTGTTAATTTTTTTAAATATTAATAATAAATATCAAATTTTAAAATTAATTTAGTCGAAATTAATAATTTAATGAAACATTCAAGACACCTTTTGACCATATAAAACTACATACGAAATATTTTAGCTGCCAGTCAGCAAGCGTTGGAATTATATTTGGGAAAATCACTAATTTAAACATCACGAGCCTAATAAATCTTCATTCATATTTACCTTTATTTTAACCTTTACCTTTTTCGTTAGTGTAACTTTTTTAAACATGTGAACTCTAAATTGAGTTTTTTCAGAAAGTTTTAAGCACAAATAGCACCACGTTAAAATACTTAATTAAATTAATAAAAAATTCAAATGAAAAATTTAAAAATTCGGCGAGGTACTGTCGGGCCGACCCCCTTCTGTCCACCGAGATGAACCTGTCCACCGAGATGAACCTGTCCACTTCCTTTTATTATTATAGATAAAGCCGAAAATATAAATTTAATTTCAAAACTCCACAAATTATATTTGAATATCTGTACTAGAGACCTGCAAAATGAAATTTTCTTGGCCCGGGCCCGGCCTGCCCTACAAAATCCAAGAGGTGACCCGGCCCGGCCCGGCCCAATTTATGGAAATGACAAAAAAGGCCCGGCCCGGCCCTACTGTAATATTTAAAGAAATTTTTCTCTATCAATTTGGATAAAATGAACAAAATTTTAATGCACGAGCAGGTAAATAATTTATATTATTATTATTAATAATATTAATACTCGAAAAGTCATGCGAGTTCATTTTTTGTATTACAATTCTAGCTTTTCAGTCCGAGATCGGCATGACAAACGCTCGAGCCCGGCCCGGCAACTTTTTTATTAAAACCAAGTAATGGGTTTTACATAAATAAAGCCGGCCGGTGCAGGTCTCTAACTGTACTATAAATATTTGGTATATTGGTACTTTTATGACATAAAGTTACTACTTCTAGATATCTTACTAGAATTCAGATAAATATCAAATTTGATTTCTAACATTATTATGATTTATCACTAATTTATATAAGCTTATTGATTTTGTGTTTTTTTTTCAGGGTGAGAATTTCGACACCGAAGATCGTGAAAAGGTGCCCGAAAGAATAGGTTCCGGATCAAATGGCTTAGGGCCATTTACGTTAGGAAATAATGCTGATGCAAATCGATGTTCATGTTAATTTTTATAGAATAGGCAAAAATAAATAAACATAATAAAAATAAACCTCCTAAAAACTATTTAATATAATTAAAAAAAAAATCCCCAAACAATTATTATTAAAATAAAAATACTTTTAAAAATAAGTAAAAATAATTTTTAAATTTTAAATTAAACATTTTAAAAGAAATACAATTTTGTTTTTAGCTATTATGTAAAACAAAATGTGCATCGCAGATTCGCTGGAAATCTTTAAGCGAGCACAATAAACAAAATCGAAAAAATAATTAGTATTACTAATTAAATTAAATATACAATTTATAGACAAAATACAAATTTAACACCATCGCTATAATTATTTTATGTTTTTATTTATTTTTTTTTTGTGTATAATTTAATATATTTAAAAATAATAGAATATAATATTGAAATTAGGTACAATACAATTACATTATTAAATAAGCGTCTAGAAAGAATTCTTCTATACATTTTACAATATTACAATTACAAATAGTGCCACATATTCTTACAAAACATATTAATATTAATTAAATATTGTTTCTTGTGCGCTTTTAATTTTCCAAATACATATTTTATATTATTTTAAATTGTTGGCAAGGGAGTTAGTATGATATACAAAGGTATGTACAATATGTATTTTCTGAACTAAAAAAACAACAACGAATTTTCAGTTTCAACTGCAAAATTATTTTAAATTTCTCTGAGCATATCGTTATTTAATAATAAAAATAAATTATATTTTAAATATAAAAAATAAATATGATAAATAAATAAAATATATTATTGTATGCTTTTATTATAAATAAATATTAAATATTAAATAGATAAAATTAATTTTGGGCTTTATACTCGTATATATTATAAAATGAAATTATTAAACAGCAAATTTTGAATTTTTAAAATGTTATATTAGTTACGTTTTATTTTGTATTAGGATTAAAATATTAAAATTTAAAATTAAATTATTAAAATCCCAACATTTTATTGACTGAATGTGCTAGTTAGTGTTACTATGAAAATCATTCTATTTATTTGAGAAACTTAAATCCACACCAATGATAAGATTAGATTAAAGGTTTCAAAGTGCAAATTTCTATATTTTCATTTTTAATTTTGTTTAGGCAGTGTTCATTTCTTTCTAATTTAAAAATGTGTACCTACTCGTTTCAATTTCGACCCACTAAAGACTATGACTGAGTTTAGTGCAAAAAAATTCCACCAGATTCCACAATTTATTATAAAAATTTTAATTTATTATGGACACAATTAGAAATTTGTATGAAATTGGCATACGTTGAATGGGTTATATGTTAGAATATTTATGCAGACGATATTGATTTGAAAATTGTGATGTCGCCACACACAATGCTTTCACAATTGTGGTAAATGCCTTGAAAAGCTGTCAAAAAATTCCAATTTTTACGTGAAGAGACTTGTGTTGTTGGCACTAATTCTCCTCTAATGAACAGTGTACAGAAACATAAGTAGAGGGTTGCTTTCCCGACTGTTTTTAAAATCACGGTAGTAGGGAGCAATAAAGCTAAATTTCCCGAGATCCCAGAAAATTAACTAAAAATGCTGGAAATCAATAAAATATATGGAAAAATCATTGTTTTAATAAATTTTTACCTTTTTTCGAAAATTAAAATTCGTTTTTCTAATGATTCTTATTGTTTATATTACCCACGCTACTAATAGTTTACCTATTCTGTTGACCAGCAAGGTATCGCAAAGTGAATGCGCGTCATTCACGGATTGGTTTGAAAAATCTCAGAAAACGTATCCACTGCAACCGAAGGGAGGCTGGAGATACTAAGAAGAACGTTTTAATCTCATTCTCTGGTGACGTCAGGTTTCTATAGACACAGTGACTCCGCCAACAAGGGAAACAAGAAACTGTTCCGGAGATACATCCAACAGTAAATATGGTTCCAACTTCTTAGCTTTTTCATTAGAAGCGCCTTTGTACCAATGGAACAATCTTGAGAATGTAGCCAATACGCCAATTCCACCAACTCCAGCCTCCGTTCGACTGCTCCAACTTCTTATCAATTTTTACGTTTTTTTGCAATATAGCGAATTAAGGTTATAGCTTTACCTTTTCCATCTTGACGAGTTTAGTAAAATTATTCGATAGCCTTTAAATGAGGTCTGTTTCCTCTATGGATTGGTATTTGGAAATTGTATGAGTCGTACTAAAAAGAAAAAATCTTCTCCGTAGCCTTCTAATTTTGTACAAAACAACTTCCTTATTTCGTTTTATGACTTTGATAGACAAAGGAAGAATGCGTTTTGAATGGTACGTAGCTTTTCATTTGACAAAGATGAATTTTCAGATTAAGGTTCATCACAAAAAATTAAAAAAAAATTTGAAATATTTTACTGGAAAAATTGAATAAATTTTGAGAAAAATATTAATTAAAAATTCCCGGTATTTATGATAAAAATTCAAGGAGTCGGGTTTATACAAATGTACCAATTTTCCCGGAAAATTTGTCCCATTAATTGCCCGGAACAATCCTCTAAACACAAATAATTACTGTTAGGGATATTGTTCTGGCATTGCCGAAATCCTCGATAGTTAGGAAGAGTACAGCACTAAACTCACAGCTAAACAAAAAATAAAACGGCTTTTCACATTTTAGCTTTAATTAAAACTTGGGAATTACAAAACAAATATCTGGCAAATAAATAAATTTGCATTTTCTTAGACATTTAAAAGTTTTTCTTGGAGTTCTTCTTCTAGTCAAGGCATTTTTAGCTTTAAGCCTGATTTCCATTATGAAATATTTACTGACAGTATAAGCAAAATGGGATAAAAATGTACAGTACTGAAAAAGTTATTATGGTATACTGACAAAATTTACTGAACAAAATATGAAGCGAAGTATATTCTGTACTGGAAAAATATTTGTATAAAAATTGTGTACAGATGTGAAATTTAAAAAAAAAAAAAAATTAAAAACCTAAAAATGGTCGGTGTCATTCAATGGAATTTTCAATTTTTACTCTCTTTGTTTTCAGTAAAAACAATGTCAGTAAAGTCCTTTTTTCATACCAGATGCTTCAACGGCTTTAAGCTTCAAAATTAATTGCTGTGGTCCATTGGCCTGAGTAAACTACTCACAAGTACTTGTATCTACTCGCAACTACTCATGCTCAAACGATGGTGTAGTTGAGAAGTAGCTACGCACAAAATTAATGGCAGAGCGATTTTAGTTTAAAACTTCTAATAGATGGCTCTTTACCAATTTTATTTGTGGGGAATATCATTTTTTAACCCTAATCCAACCAAGGTGTACCTTTTTGGCTCATTAGATAAATGCATCGATTTGCAAAATAATGTTAATTTAGTTGGCATTCTTTGCAAACATTTAGTAAGTTATTTGATTAGAATTTTAATTTACTGACATAACAAAAATATGCTGGTTGGATTAGGGTTAATAAAATAAAATTTGTTTATGTTTGCGATACGACACGGCAATTTTTAAAACGCAAAATTATTTTAATTATTTTGTTGTTTAATGTTTTATTACTTATTATTATTAATTATTAATTATGGAACAACGTGTTTTTTTATCAAAATCTACCAGTTTTATTTAAATTGAGGTTATGTTTTACTACTGTCACGAAAATTCGCGTTCCATTGAACGGAAGAAAGAAAAATATATATTGCAATGAAGCAGTGGCGTAACTACAAATTTCGAGCTCCCCCGCCCCCGCGAAGTTTTTTGCTCCCCAAAAAATGCTTATTGTACCTATGAACAAGTAATGCTTTAAGTGGAAAACTTATAATTTCCTATTGTCTAGTCTCGCATTAATTAAAAGTATCTGATTTCGAGAGTAGATGATACGAAACATCTTGCAACTCAATGCTCTGACGATTTCTAAATATATCGATAAAGCATCACAAATTTCAAAATAATCTCAAAAATGTCGAATTTTCAAAGTATCTTGCATATTCTTGAAAGTTTTCAAATATCTAATATCCGTAAGTTTTTTTAAAAAATGGTATAAGCATAAAATATGTATCTGCAAAAATTGTCAATTAGTTTTAAGTTTGATAATTAATTTAAATAAGTTTGAGTTTTATTGAGTCTTTCTAATACTTTTAGGTTTTTGCTAAAATGTTTTATGTATATGCAAAAAATCAACTTTAAATGTTATCAAAGCTTTTTTAACCAAATCATTTTATTTAGAAGTATGACTTTAGTAGCAGAATTTTGGCAAAAATTTAGAATATTTGATCTTAAAGTCAATCATCTTCATTTAACAATCATCAAAAGCTTTTAGTTTTAAAAGGTTTTCAAACCAAACCATTTTACTACGAAACTTGATATTATATAGGAAAGTGGTATTTTCAGATAAATTTAGAATATTTGTTTTCAATGAGCTTTAAGTTTGATAATTAATTTATTCCGTTTGGGTTTGAACTTAACATTTTGGAAAAATGTTTTATGAGCAAAAAATTATGGGTTGCAAAAAATATCAAGCACTATTAGTTTTAAGAGCTTTCAATTAGAAAAGCTTTTTAAACCTAACCATTTTACTCAGAAATTCGATTTTACATTGGGTAACGGAATTTAGGGATAATTTAGTATATTTATTCTCAACGTAAATTTTCAAGAGCTTTTAATCAAACCAAACCATTTCACTAGGAAGCTTGGAATTATTATAATCTTTCGTTTATCGAAGCTTTTACTCCGAAATTTGGTATTAAAAAGAAGTACGGATTTTGCTACAATGAGCATTGGGTGTGATAGGTAGGCTTGCCACCTTTCAAAAAGTTCAGTGGAGGACATTCAACAAAAAATATTTTGTTTAATTTGAACATCAGTTTAACGAAATTTTTACTATAACGAAATTTTCATTCGCCAAAATGCAAACTTTTGTACGGAACAGTACTATAGCCAGCCAAATGATTTATAAGGAAGTAAACTAAGAAAATCTTACATTTTCACTAGTTATACAACAAGAGGTTCGAAAATAATCGAATATACAGTTTATCGGACGAGTTGTGTTGCCTAGGAAACACAACGACACCGCAGGTGGAGTTGTGTTTCTTAGGTAACACATCGCGTCCGCAACTGTATATTCAGATGATTTTCGAAGCTCGAGTTGTACAACAACGAATCAACCATGTCAAATATCAAAAATATTTTTTGTTTGTTTATATTCATGGAAGATATGATTTATTTGTTTGCGGCCGAAACACCACTAGTGGTGTTTCGCGAAACACTACATAGCAACGCAAATAACCGATATTATACAGCGTAACTAAGGAAAATTCAACTATCTGATTTATTTTCCAATGAGTTGTATAGTCATAAATATATTGCAACGAAATTTTACAATATAGCGAGAGTCGGTGAAATAGTTCGACTCCGACTCCGATGTATTAAAAAGTGACTATCCGACTTATTCCGACTCCGGCTACGACTCCCTCCAGCTGCTACATGTAATTACTGCTCGTGTTTAATCGCTCGTTTTTTCATCATTAGAAAATAATTTAAACATAACAAAAATGTCGGTTGATTTTTACCACTTTCTCTAAGCCATCAAAAAATTTAGTCCATAATTTTTGTAATTCGAAGTCGTTTCGATTTCTATGGTCATCTAAAAATTTTTCGAATTCATGTTTTTCTTATAGCTCTTCAACTGGACTGTGGGCCGGTTGACTGTGGGCTTTTCAGTAATATCAAAAAATCATTTTAAACCATTGCCAAATTACATAGCGCCGGTTTGCCTCTATTTTGATGATCTACTCTTAATAATACTCTAACCTTGGAGTCGAAATAATTTCTAGCCAATAACATCTCTTTATCAAGCAGAAAGATTTTTCTATGTGTTAACGTTGATTTTTTGTTTGTTGCGAAGACATTAATTTTGAGTTTTTCCTATGGCGATGACTTGCCATTATTTATCAAATTGGCCTAGGTCAATTGTACTGATTGGAGTCTTGTTGTAACTAAGGTAAAGTTATAGTATACCGGAGAGAAAGAAAAATACAAAATGTGGAGTCAGAGTCGGTCAGTATTTTTCCAACTCCCACTCCGACTCCGCTAAAAGAATCCGACTCAGCGACTCCGACTCCCGGCTCCGAGACCCTGGTTTCCGGTCCCTTTGTCTTCGTTATAACGAGATTTCACTTTCTTAATTAATTTTGATCAAAGAACTATTCATACTATCGAAATTCTGGTGCACAAAATTTTATCATCCACAGCTTTTCTAGAATTACAGAATATTCTAACAAATTTTAGAATTTCGTGACGCTGGAATTTCATAGTTTTAAAATTATAATATAATCACCGTGTAACTGTAGATATTATTACTTCTTTAGGATAAATTCTAACGTAAACACATATTGTATCATCGTTAACTGTACATTGAAAGACACAAGTGAACGTAATAATCATTATTCTGTAATGGGTCAGTTGGAAAATATAATTTAAACAGGAAACTTCTTGAGTTTTGTTTACTTTTCAGGATAGGGTACTTCAGGATAGATTTGGTAATGTGAGTACGCAAACTCGTGCAAACTGCATATTTACATGAAGTTTCGGAAATATCATATTTTATAGTTCTATTATAAAAATCTAGACGTACTTTTAGTTCCTGTAATGTGAGCAAATAATCAGTAAAACTTCCGAAAGCAATTGAATTTTTTAACTCCTTCAAAAATGGTTTAAAAATGAATCTAAAGTTATTTTTTAATGTGGAGGACATTTTTGCCTCCCGGGAGGATGGAGCAAACTTCTTTCAAAAGGAGGACTGTCCTCCGCAAAGGAGGACGGGTGGTAAGCCTAGTGATAGGTATAAATTAATACTATGCATTTGGGTTTAAACTTAATATTTCTCAGACTTTTAATAATTCCAGATTTTTGTTACACTGTTTTACTTGCAAAAAATATATATTTGTAAAAAGTTTCAAAAGCTTTTTGTTTTAAGAGCTCTCACTGATCGACACTTTTTAAACGATTTAACTTAAAATTACCCTTTGTAACGGAATTTTTTGGGATGTACATATTTTGAATGTTTGTTTCCAATGAGCTTTTAGATTGATAATTACTTTTTACGTTTGAACTTAACATTTTTGAGCTTTTTAATAATTTCTGGTTTTTAATCAAATGTTTTATGAGCATAAAATATGTATTTGAAAAAATTGTCAAGAGCTTTCACTTATTGAAACTAAACGAGGGATGACGGAATTTTGGATTTAATATATTTGTGCTCAATGTAAATTATGAAGAGATTATAGTTTTAAGAGCTTTTCAAGCCAAACCATTTGACTTTTAAATTTGATATTATAAAGGAAGGTTGTATTTTGGGATTAATTTAGAGTTTTTGTTTTCAATGAGCTTTAAGCTTTTATTTATTTTATTTATTTATTTTATTTATTTATTTCTCTTAACCATACATAACAAAAACATTTAAAAATACAATTTTTTTATAAACTTATACAAAAAATGTGGTTAAGAAGATTGGATAATCTTTGTCAAAAAGACAGTTTCGATTCTCCCAAGTGATAAAAATTAAATTTACAATATTAGTATAATAATGACAAAAAAAAGAACCACAATAAAAAAGAAAAATTAAATTATATAAAACAAAACTTATTTAGCAAACATAAACCCCACATCTTTAGTTTCAAATATCCAATCTTTGACCAAACGCAAAAATTTCCTATCATAAATCATCGTCCTTATATGAGGCGGCAATCGATTAAAAAAAGTGGGCGCAGAAACTATATAATATTTGCGAAATAATTCAGATGAAAATGGTGGAACAGAGTACAAATTTCGATAATTATTTCGAACTTGATATGTGGAAACAATTCGCGGCAACCGATGACTACTCCGCAAAAAAAACAATCTCAAGACTTTAAAAATATATAAGTGCCGTAAAGGCAAAATTTTGCAGGCATTGAAAATAGGCCAAGAATGATCGTATCGACGCTTGAAAAACATAACCCGAATAATATACTTTTGTAAAATTAATAGCGGTTCTATGGTATCAAAATAAACTCCACCCCAACATGGTAAACCATAACTGATGCGAGAGTCCACGCAAGCAAAATAAAAATTGATTAAAACATTGGATGGACAAAATTTACGTAACAAATAAATTGCACGTAATGCAGAATTAACTTGATTTTTGACAGTTTGAACATGTGATTTCCAGTTTAAATTTGCATCAACGTTCAATCCCAAATATTTAAATAAATGAACATTTTCAATTTTTATGCACAGGCTGCTACAATTGCGTAAGTCACAATTACGTACATGATAAAAAATCTCGGGGATGAAACTTCGATAAGGATCACCAATCAATTTGAAGAACATTACCTTGGTTTTTTCACTTAAGAGCAAGGAGTGATTATCAAACCATGTGCGAAGAATTTTCATGTCAGAATTTATTTGGTTCGTTTGGTCATTAGCAGTCAAATCAAAATAACTTAATGCAATATCATCAGCGAAAGCAACAATTTTACCATTTAAGTTTAGGTTAAAAATTGAATTTATGTAAATTAAAAATAAGATAGGACCAAGAACAGAACCCTGAGGAACACCATGTTCAATATTAAATGGAATACTTTGCGATTTATCAACCCTAACCATAAATGCTCGATTATTGAGATATGACTTGAACCATTTCTGTGATATACCTCTAAAACCAATAGACTGGAGCTTACGCAGAAGCAGATTATGATCCACCATATCAAAGGCTCTCTTTATATCGATGAAGACTGCACCAACACACCTCTTCTCATTGAGATTAATATGAATTCCATTTAAGAAATTAATTAACGCAGATTCAGTACTTTTGCCAGATCTAAAGCCGTGCTGATGAGGACTAAGAAACTCAAATTTGTCAAGAAACTTCTCAATACGGGATTTCATCGATTTTTCAATGATCTTCAAAATTGTGGGTTGCAATGCAATGGGCCGATAATTGTCCTTAATAATGATATCTCCCTTTTTAAACAAAGGGATAACAATTGCAGTTTTTAATACATTAGGGATAACACCATTTACAAAACATTGGTTAATAAATTGTACTAAAACTGGCGCAATTGCTAAAGCCACTATTTTTAGCATATTCGAGCTAATGCCAAGCATGTCAAGTGCATTACTTGATTTAAGTCCATTAATAATACAGATAATCTCTGATTCCTCGACTGGATTAATAAAAAATGTTTCCAACATTTCAGTAGAGTAAGAACAATCATTAGGACTCAAACTTTGGGCAGAAAAGTTAGAAGATCTCAAATCATTAACGATTTTAGAGAAATAAAAACCAAAATCGTTAGCAATTGATTCAGCGTCAGACAGTATATCTGAATTAATAGACAAAATTCTTTTGATATTAGTTCTACTTAAATTCCTGCACAAAATATCGTTAACAACCGACCAGGTCTTCTTGCAATCTTTACCACATTCATTAAATTTCCTACTAAAATAGTTGTCTTTATCAGAAACTATAGAATTATTGATTTTGCTACACAATTTAAGATAGTAACTATACAGTTTTTTATTCGCCGGGTGTTTTTTACATTTAAGTTGAATTTTTTTCCTTTTATTTATTAAAAGTACCAACTTGTTAGAAATCCACGGTTTAACCTTTATTTTTGAATTATGCATAGTAACATTTTTGGAACATGAATCAGCTACTTTTTTAAGCATTGAAACCAAATTGGTTAAAATTGTCGTGGGGTTACTTAGACGAAGTACACTATAATATTATCAAATTTGCTGTACACCAATTCTTTTTCGTTAACATAATTACCACGAACCTCTATATCAATTTTAACTAAATCATGGTCCGTGATGTGTAAATTATGCAATGATACATCCAAAGTAGCACAACTATTAACACGGACAAAGCAGTGATCAATGCAAGTAGCAGTGTTACTAGTAATTCTTGTTGCAGAATTAATAAGTGAAAGAAACCCATTTGACAACATAAACATAAGCTTGATAATTTATTTATACTTTCTCGGTAATTTTTGTACCTTTCCATAAATCTTATATTTCGTTAAAATGTTTTAAGAGCTTTCACTTATTTAAGCTTTTCAACTCAAATCGTTTTACTCAGAAATTTAATATTACAAACGGTATTTTTTAACGTTAAAATGTTGAAAAATTCCGAAAATTCGTGTAAATTTGGAATTAGCTGTCAAGTAACTTAATGTTACTAATACAACTAAGCAAGTTGAGACTAAGCTAAAAAAACGATATGCAGTAAGAACAAAACCCTCGGATATTTTTGGGTGATTTTTAGATAGCGGACATAGCATTTGCATTTTCCTTATACATATTTAAAATAGTTTTTCAAAATACGGTAAATTTAATTTTTATTTACGGTTTTCTGTGGCACTATTCTGGTTTTTTTGCGGTTTTGTGTTTTTCTAGTTTCTTATTGAGTTTTATGAACATCATAATGATACATCGCAAGCTGCAAACACCAGCAGATTACCGTATAAGCTCCCTTTTTCAAATCAAATTCAACATTATCTAATCAAAAATTATTTGTTAAAGGTTGGACTGGTTTGACCTTTCGATTTATTGGGCCTTTAGCTCAATTTGATTTGTAAAAGTTTGAATTTTAAATGCGAAATGGGTAAACTTGGAGTTACGCGAAACATATAATACAAATAAATCAACATGGCAAGCACTAAAATTGTTGTCATTTGATGTAGAAAGCTTTGAGTTTTGCTAATTTTCTTCTACCTAAATCTAAATATCGGTCAGAACCTAAAGGAACTTTACTTCTATGGAAAAGAAGAAATTGTTGAGCCGGCCTTAAGAAAATATTTAATAGCAACAAGAACAATTTATTCTTTTTCTAAAAATTAAAACACCGCCTTTTCCTAAAAATTTCCTAGAAATGTACCGTTCTGCAAATTTGAAAAGGTAAGCTTAATCTGAGCTATCTATTCTTAAATTTGAACTAATAAAGGAAATCTCGTGGGCTCCCGCGACTGAGGGTGCTGCGGGTCCTTAGTTACGCCGCTGCAATGTAGTAATCTGTAAAGCCAACGCAATGCGTTCTACACACGACTGCAACATTTTAAGTAGTATAAAGCGAAGTATTTTGTCAACATAATCTACAAATCACATTTTTGGCACGACTCGCCTGTTTTATATTTACCGAAAAATCTAGCTCATTGTATGTTACAAATTCAGAATATCTCAATTCATAAAATGAACCAAAATAATCGACCACCGATATAAAAGTGGCTCAGCTTCACATTAGTGGTAACTAAAAATTTTGAGACGAGGCTGTGTGGTATGAAAATTACTTAAATGTTCCATAATGAAAATTAGGCTTTAATAAAGGGAACATTTTTTTTTTGGAAATATCGTTTGCTGTGATTTCTAAAAATTCTCAAATTAATGTTTATTTGTCATAGTTTTATTGGGAAATTCATAAATTAAATAAAATATTTCATTTAAGTATAAAGGGTATAAATAAAACAATAATATTTAATTTGTGTACAAAAACACAAAACAATTTGAATAAAAATCTAATAAATAATTAAGAATATTTATACATATAAAAATTAAAAAAAAAAAACGTAAAAAAATGCGCTGCTGTAATTTGAACGAATTTTATCCAATGGAATATTGTTCCCCTATTTTACAAATTATTAAACCCCACCGAATTTAAAAGAAAAGTAAAAAAAATACCGTTATCACTTTATACTAAAAAGCCAACAATTTTATTTAATTATTGCCTTGCATATTTTCACCCGCCGTTTTATTAAATTCCTTAAATATTTTTAAAAGCTTAAGATTACATTTTTTATACCATAAAATTCGTTCAGAAGCCTTAATTGTGCCTCTTCAAAAGTTTCAAATAATTTTATTTAACAACATTTTTTCCATCATTTTACGATTATACGTATGCAGGTACTTAAAATTCGGAAAGCTATTTATTACATTATAAAATTATAAATACAAATAAATTAAAATTAAATTAAACAAAAATAAAAACTTGCGCTGTAAGTGTTCAATTATTTTATCTAAACAATAATCTTAAATTTCTAGCTTAGAATTTATAATCAAATTAAATTACAGAAAACCTATAAATTTAATTAAACCCAACCATAATAGTTAAATTAATTTTATTTTTGTTTTGATTTTATTTCTTAATACCGCTGATAATAATCATTTTTAACAAAAAAAAAATATTGGGAAAAATTAAAAACTTGATTATAAAATAAAGCATATATTTATTTCTTAAATAATAATTATTATAATTAAAATTACATAAATATTATTATATAAATTCACACAATTTAGTTATATTATTAAATATAAAAAAAAAATTAAACCAACTACATAATGCTGTAATATTAACAATAATTAGTTGATCTTGATTTACTACCTTATGTTTCATAATTTATTTATTATTTTGATTTATATAGTCATTATTAAACTATTATTAAAAATATAACAATTAATATACATAAAAAAAAAACAAAACAAAATATTTTAGAAATTACTTTTGTATTTATTTCTATAAATGAATGAATTAAAAAGAACAACTGAATAAAATAAACAAAGAAATATCAACATTTAAACTGACTGCAATTACTTCTACAATTTTTGAAAAATAAATGAATACGACGCGAAGACTGTTGATGACGGCCACTAAATAGTAAATATGGTAAAGTTCGTATTTTATTGTTATATTATATTAAGAGTGTATTAATTTTAAGGGATTTTCAAGAGATGGCATAGCCGCAGTGCCAAATCGCATCGGGTATTATCTACGGTTGCCAACCGTTTTTTTTTCTTTATTTTTCTGGTAGAAAATATTCTGGCAAAAGTTACAAAACTTGTATGACAGAATTTAATTACAATATTGGTGGCCACATCACGAAAACAAAGATTTTATAATTCTTCAAAAAATTAATTCTGCAATTAATTTTTTTGCGGCAAATAATTAATTGCAGAATTAATTTTTTCAGAATTATGCGAAAAAGAATTTTGTGAAACAGACTTTTGTAAAACAGAATTTCGTACCCAACCCGTATTTTTATCAACATATGTACATAAATCATAAAGAAAATAATATTGTAATATACATATGTTAATATTGAAAAAAATGGTAATGAAAATTGAATTGAATGGTAAATAATGGTCCC
This sequence comes from Tipula helvola, assembly GCA_963556165.1. Taxonomy (NCBI): domain Eukaryota; kingdom Metazoa; phylum Arthropoda; class Insecta; order Diptera; family Tipulidae; genus Tipula; species Tipula helvola. The sequence goes on from OY744483.1 coordinate 158,744,662, forward strand.
TTACCAATGAATAATGTATAATTTATTCGTTAATGCGTAGTTTTATTCATATATTAGCACAATTTGTTGTTTTTGTTATTTTAGGAAAGTTTAGGAAGAAACTCACATTCATAAGCATTCAGCGAAGAAACCGCAGGTGGTCTCTGGTTTATCTGATCTTTGACCACGGAATTCTAAAAATGACGACAAGCCATTTTTATGGTTCTTAATTTTGACAAATCTTCAATAATTCATTGAAGGTATCTAATGAATTGCTGATATCAGTGTTTGATAGAGTATCAGCCCAATCCAGGGCTGTATTAATGAGCTGTAATCGGCTTGTGAATAATCAAATATGGTACAATTTTTAGTAAATTTCAAATTATTAGAAATTTTATACAAAAACTGAAACGAAACCGGGGAATGATAAACACTCGAAGATCCGGCAAAGTCCTCGCATGATTCTACTTTAAAAGACCTATTATTAGTGTAGAAAACCAAGTCCAGATAAGTGCTGTTGCTGTTTGGTACACTGTTAATTTGTGAAGTACCCATGTTTGCCATAAAATCACAAATTTATTTATTTAGTTTATTAAGATCAACATAATTAATATTAAACTGATCAGTACATTGCAATTACATATTAAAAATTAAGATTTACTCCAAAACCAAAACAACGTAATACAACAATAAAAAATAACAATATCACAGAATAGTTAAAACAAACCGATAATTCTATTTTTAAATTCGTTTTACTTATATTGAAATCAAACTCCGTATAATAATCATTAAAGTTATTAATAGCCATATCCAAAGGATTATTAGCTCCGTAATTAGTCCTGTGAAATCGAGGTAGGAATAACGAACGATTTCTAATATTTAGGTTCCTTGCCTGAAAATCAAGGTTAGACAACAACTGAGCAGAGTCAATACTGTCATTCAACAAATCGAAAATGAAGCAAGCAGAACTAATGGATCGTCTACGATTTAGTGGAAGTAATTGAAATAAATTACATCGATCACTATAAGAAATATGAATTTGACTTCTTAGAAGGAGACGACATACGCGACTCGTGAAACGTCGTTGAATTTTTTCTAGACGACATATTCTAATATCATATTGAGGGTTCCAGATAATTGGCAAATATTCAACTTGTGATCTTACTAAAGTTGTATAAACTGTTTTAAACGTAGACAAATCTTTGAAATCCTTACAGGTTCTAAACATAAATCCCATCATTGCGTTGGATTTATTTATTATCTTCTCGGTGTGTTGGATAAACGTCAGGCCATCATCGAGAAAAATGCCGAGGTCCATAAACTCAGTAACACGATCAATGACAATATTGTTCAATGAGTAGTTAAATACAATTGAACTTTTCTTTCTATGGAAGCCCATAATTCGACATTTTCCAATATTTAGTTCCAATCTATTGAGTTTGCACCAGACGAAAATCTTTCTAAATCTTGCTGAAGACGTTCGCAGTCGCGTACACTGTCAATTTTAATGAATTTTTTCATATCATCCGCATACAACAGAAATTTTGATGAATGAATGCAGGTAACAACATCATTGATAAACAATAAAAACAACAACCGGCCCAAATGACTGCCTTGGGGAACTCCAGACGTTTGCTTAAACTCGCTAGAAAGACAATCATTAAATTTGACAAACAGTCTACGGTCACAGAGGTAAGATTTTAACCACAACAACAAGTGTGAGTGAACACCGTCTTTCTGCAATTTGGATAACAAAATATCGTGAGAGATTCTATCAAATGCCTTTTTAAAGTCTGTGAAAACTACATCAACTTACGAGCCACTCTTAATTGAATTTATCACGAAATGAACAAATTCAACGAGGTTAGTAGCAGTTGACCGACCTGGGAAAAAACCATGTTCTTGTGGTATAATTATTTTACCAAACTCATTAAACATTATGTCGCGAACCATACATCCAAAAACTTTTGGGGCAGCAGACATTACAGATATAGGTCTGTAATTATCAATTAAAGAACCATTACCACTTTTAAAAACCGGGATGACATATGAAGTTTCCCAAGAATCAGGAAAGTAACCTACAGACAGTGATCTATTGTACATTAGTTCTAGAGGGAATACTAATAAATGCGCACACTTGCGTAATACAATTGCAGGAACTAAATCTGGACCTGGATTATGATTTAGCTTTAAATTAGAGATATATTTAAAAATGAATTCAGTATCCAAAGAAATAGAACCCAAACTACTAACTCCTAAGCAACTGACATTAGGTTGCTCAACAATGAGAGGGTTAGTCGATAATAAGAAATTTGATGAAAAAAACATCGAAAACATTTCACTAATCTCAGCAGTAGATTCAGACTTCTTAGCTTCTAATTTTAAAGTACGAGTGTAACCAATCGTTCCTCTTTTAGAATTGATAATCGACCAAAAAGATTTAGGAGTGCTTTTGATTGTATCTTCAGCCCCATTGATATAGCGACGAAATTCACGTCCTGCCTTTTGAAATGATAGATAACAAAGAGCATCAGGATGGTGCTTAAATTTTTTACGTAACCGATCCATTTTATTCTTGCTAGAATGCAGCTCCTTATCAAACCAACGAGCTTTATTTAAATGACGACTAATTCTAACCGGAATGAATTTTTCAATTTGAAAAATTGGTTCAAATTTGAACCAGGAGTAATGTAATGAACGCCGACTACAAAATTCTGTGAGAATACCTTAAATTTAACCCAAATGACTTCACACTCACCAGCATAACTGATGTTAATCATACTACTACTAAAACACGATTTTATCGCCACCAGGACGCCACCACTACGAGAAAACACGCGATCATATCTAAAAACAATATACTCGGTCCCAAATCAATCAATTTTGGATTGACGAATCTTAGAAATGCTACTTGAAATTGATGATTTAGGTGTATATATTGTTAAATCGACACCGCAGCTCGTACGTTTTTTGGTCGAATTTCAAATTCACGGATCAATACCCCCACTGGCCACCCATCAGGTTGAAGTAGCCTGTCGAAGATTGTAGGACTAACTCCAACTTTAAATGAGATAAAGTTAAGTTTGCTAACGTCTTGATTCGCAGCAACTAGTAAGCGGCAATCTATCTCCTCTTCATGTATCTGTAGTTTATTGCTCAGATATTTTCGCACTACATCGGTGGTGGTAGATGCACAAATCTTGAAGCATAGATATATATCTCCTTTCAGGAACTGATTTTAAAGAATCATCAACACACGAATCAATAATGAGTTTAATGACATTGCTTACGTTGCTTACGTTAGTCTCTATGTTATCGGTGATTTGAGACGAAACACTTGATCTGGCTGAAGTTACATCATCATCCGTTGCCGGTTTCTTTTTTGTTTGGCGAGTAATTCTAGGTTCAGCTTTATGACCAGAACTAACAAAGTTTTTGACATCAATAGATAGCGACTGTAGCAACTTCAGCATCACTGCCATTTGTTGAGTTAGCTTATCATAAATTTCGGAACAATCATCGCAAAACCATTTCACATTCTTAGAAGCAAATAATGTGAGCATATTGTTGGAAATTTTTACGCATCCAGCATGTACTATTTTGTTGCATTGCCCACTACAGCTTATGAGTTTATCTGATACGGAACTGTTGCACGTAGAAATAGCACATTTTTGTCACCCATTATATGTATGTACGTGATTCGATACTGAGATGAAAACAAGATACGTTCCACCATAAATTTGAGAATAGGTGTCGATCTTGACTGTTTGTTGTACGGTATACAAATTTTGTAACTCGACTAAGAAAAAAAAAATAAGTAAATAAATTAAGGCTTATGAAACATTAGTAATAGCAGGAATTAATATATTGTCATCCATCATCCAAATTAGATCTGGAAAGTTGAAATCACCGAAAATAAATAACAAAGTCAGCGTTATGTATATAAAAGGTAATAAATTACATGAGATCTTGTCAATGAAATATTGACAAAATGACGAGGTTGGTACTAGAGGGAAGTAAACTACTATACCGCTATAGATTAAGACTAATTATTTCCTGTTCGGTAATAAAGGTTTTAGTATCCAAGTAGCCAATTAATTTACCAACGGACTCAATAGCTTGATCCGCAGTCATTTTGTTTTCCCTATGTTGTTCCCTAGTACAGTTTTCAAATTGGTTCACAACACTTACGAGATCGTCAATTAATGGTAGTTCAGTAAGGACTGAATCGCCTTCTGTCTCTAAATTATCTAAATCAGGCCAAATATTGTGCCATACATTTCTTAAATCCTTTGATGTTACAGCATTCCAGGCGCAAAAAATACACCAAATAAAATCTTTGACGTTATATGCTTTTTGTAAAGCCAAAGGCCTTCATTAGTATCCAAAGCTGTTATTTTACGTATTATTTTAATTGGCCTTCAAGCTTCTGATCACACCCTGATTCATGGGCTGTATCAACGATGTTCAATTCGGTGGTAAACATTGCATGTACATTACCTTCTGCGAATCTATTTGGATCGGGATGTGCTGGGCAGTTGTCCAATAATAAAATTATTTTGCAATTTTCTGAAAGTCCAGCTTTTTTTCAATGAGCACGTGCAATAGCACATTCAATAGTCATATCCTGAGTAATCCAAGCTCTTTTATTAAATTTATACGCTAGAAGTTTACCACTTTTGCCAATAATCAAAAGCTTGCACTTATGAGTACCGTCCGCGTTTGAACATACAAGGGCTGTTAATCTTTCTTTGATGCTTTAATGCCAGAAGGTCTGACCTCATCGGCTACTGTTAATGTGCCATGTGGGAGGCATTTCCAAAAAATTCCCGTTTCGCCTGCATTATACATCTGCTCGACTGATAAATTCTACTCTTCTACCAGTATTGATAGTTCTTCAATATAAGAATGTCGTATTCCATGACGTTTCTTAAATTTTTGAAGCCACCCTGATGAATAATTACAATGAGTGGTAATTTTTAGTTCCTTATGAAAATATTTAGCCGTTTCTATAATTAATTTCCCTGAAATAGGAACTCCATCTGTCCGACATTGTTTGAACCATAAGTAGATTACGTTATCTAATGTGGGATTTTACAGCTGATCGAAGCGGTTTTCTATCAATTATTCCTTTTACGGTCATGCTTTCCATAAAAAAATTAAAAATTGTGTCCTTATATTTTTTTAAGCCATAGATTGTTGAAGCTCCTACCCCATACTTTTCATTTAACATATTGACACTATTTCCACTCTTTAGAGCCTTAATTATAACAACTTTATCTTTAATGCTCAAAACGTTTCGAAATCCAAGGTGGCGCCATTTAAGTTGTAACTGAAATAAATTATGCACAATTAGACATAACTAAAATTAAATTAGAAATATAATTAGAATTACAGACATAAAATTAAAACTAATTTTGATATCCTTAATCCCTTACTCAATCCAACTAAACTTCAAACTCAACCTCCAACTCCATCTCCAACTAAGCATCTAATTCAATTTCAATGCAATCATCAAATTACTAATTCAACCCCAAATCAGCTTTCAACTGAACCCTTAACTCAACGCCTAACTCAATCCCCAAATCAACTCAACTCAATCGAACCTCCAAATAAATACTAAAAAGGTTCAGCAACTTCCAAAAATATTTATAACAGTTAAGTACCGACTCTCTTAAACTCGGGATTCCATCAGGAGCACTGGCTTGCGATAAATGAAAAAGGAACTGAGAATTGAGGTCATTTTCAAAGATTTTGTTGAAAAATGCCACTAAAACCTCATTAAAGTATTTAAATGAAATAATCTCGCATTTAACGTATAAGTGCTTCTTTTGAAAAAAGAAGTAGAAAAATACATTTACAATTTTTATGATGACCGTAGCCAAAATTCCTAAAACTACATACATACTTCTCTTTATGATCATAGTTTTTTTCTTAGATAGAGAGCTACATAATCACAAATATTTCTTTCGTATGATTTATAATATACGCTCATACTATCAAACATTCCAGCATTATCTTGGGTACTCTGTAAACGATCTTTAATCTTCAATTAATTTGATCTCCTCTATAAAAAAAATAAAAGATCTTCTGTATATTTAAAGCTGTAGCATCAGCAATCACACACTTATTCTTCTCTTCTCTGTACAAAAATATAAACAAAACCGATAAAAGAAGCGCGCTAACGCTTACAGTATGTACAAGGTACTCGCACAATAAACAACAGTCATAATGAAAATAACACAATTTCTATTTATATTCTTCACACGATTATCATTCAAGTCAAACTTAATACTTTCATTTAATTATTGTGAATTAGAAGATCGCGATCTTTGTGTTAATCATGTTGCGTGTACGGATAATAATGATGGTAGTAATATAAATAAATTAAATCATATCGATTTAGAAAGTGTTGTGATATTAATACAATTTTCGTTAGATGATCGCGATCGTATGCTTGATTTTATAAATTCAAATCGAAATTTAATAGCACTCGGATTAACTGTTTTGCCGCAAGGATCTAATGTTTCGATTACGGTAAGTTATACACTATCAGGGTATTATCATAATTATTACAGATAACGTATTACATTGTGTGTTTTTATTTTCAAGGTCTGGGATGACGAACTAGAATACTTATCACAAAAATATTTAGAATCAATGTCACATCATGAAACAATGAAGATTTGTATTCATAAAGGTTTGTTGTTGTTGTCCGCATATGTTTAATATTATAAACTGTATTTAATATACGTTTTTATGTCTGGTCGTATAGAAAATTCAAAATTCACCGAATTGCGCAAAAGTGTCTCAATGGCCATCTCTGTACGTGATGGTATCAAAGCTCTCTTTCAGTTTTTTGCCGAACGTATTTTAATTCAGTAAAACTATCAAATAATTTAATTCTCGCACACATTTAATTTATTGTCTTTTGTTTTTGTTTCTCTTCATATCATTTTAGTGAGAATTTGGATAACCTGAGAAGCGAATCGCATATACTCAAAATTGGATGTTATTTTGGAAAAATTGTTGATCAACTCGATCACAATGAACACATTCGATCGGAACTGATCTGTATTATCGAGTATGATGCGGACAAAATAGGAAGGACTGAGTTTTATAAAATAGGAGAACCGTGCAGTGAATGTGGCCTTAATTTAGGATGTGATACATTTTATCAAGGGTTATGTGTACAAAATTTGTAAAGTTACTATTTAAATTAAAGTTTTTTGTTTTTATAAAACTCAGCTTTTGTTTTAATTACAATTGAATATGCAATTTCGAAAAGGGCATATGTCTGAAAAAATAAATTTTTCAGGAATTAAAGAAAACTATCTATTTTCTAAAGTAGTATATAAATTTATACAATTTATTTTAAGGATAAGTGTAAGGTCAAAAAGTAATTGAAAATTAGATAAATATTTAATGTTAATATTTATTTAATATATTTTTTTATGTATTATATGCACACGAGATGTGCCTTTTTCGAAATTCATAAAATATAAAGTAAATCTAATTAAAAACACAACGTATAATCTTTATAAAACTGTTATCATAAGTATCAAAACCACTTCAGCGACAGATAGAGATATATCGCGATTAATAAAATGCATTAAATTCGAAAAGGGCACATCTCCAACCGACACTGGTGGCTGTATTAACACAAGAAATGTGCCTATTTCAAACCAAATAGGTGCGGGGATATATTTCCATCACATTAACATGTAAAAACGGTTTTGTCAAAATTTTCGAGATGTGCCCTTTTCGAAATTGCATATTCAATTGTATTTGAATGAAGCACTATTAGACTCACAACAAGTGCTTGGAAAAATATAAGTTGAAAAAATTAAAGAAAAACGAAACGTGCGGAAGCTAGACGTCTTCATGCGATGGAGAACAAGACCAAAGCTAACAATATTTCTGTTGAGCATCTTTTTAAACAACATTAATATTGATTATCTGTAAACAAAAATTAAGCTTTAAAATGTTTCATTTAATCAAACTGAGAAAATCTTGATTAAGAATTTAAAATACTAAAATCGAAAGAAATCACTTAAGATTTAGATTGTTTCCTTTGTTTCATATTCTGTTTTTCTAAGCTTAAAGAAAGGCATAAATTTAGAACAATTGATAGATTGTATAAAATGTTTAATTTGATAATACTCTTCAATTTGAAGGGATTGCCGCCGAGAAACAGAATGCAGCCCATAATGAGGTAAACTTGGGTTTAGAATCAACAACTCAGCAGTAAGAGTATAAGTTAACATCGATGTGATACTCCGCATATGGAATGTGAAAGGAGAATCTAGTCCAAATCGATTAAATACTAAGAAACATCTTTCGAGGACACGCTATTGGGGGTTTTTGCAATTAACTCTTGCGTTCGATTGCGAGAAGCTCAATCTCATGTTAAAATACATTTTTCCCATAAAGAACAACATCTTATATCGGCCTTCTAGAATTTATTGACTCTTCTACATGTTTGAGAAAGTCTACTCGCTTCCCATATTTTTAATAATTTTTTATTTTTGTACAATCTAACTGATTATGAGGCATTCGGTTTGTCTTTCTATATTGTCATGATTGGTAAAATCTCACTTTTGCAAAACATAAGCATTATTATATTACCATGTTTTGTTAATTCTAATATTTTTTTAATTTTCATAGCAAATCATAAGCTTTGTAATTAAAATATATTCGTTCAGGTGACATTGGGAGGTCATGGAAAATATATATTCGGATCTCAAAAATTGGGGTTTCCATTTAAAAATGACCTTAACCTCAAAATGACCTTGACGCTGTGGTTCAAGGTCAGTTATAAGGTTACCATTGAATTCCTTATTGAAAATTACCTTAAATTCAATCTTGATAATTTTTTTTGACCGAACTCTGCGAGATTTCTAGGAGTTTCCATACTTTTCCTCACAATGTCAATTCTTTCACGTATAATTTCCCGCTCTTTCCGATTCTGGCACCTAAAATGGTGCTTCCCATTTAAAAAACTGATCTTGACCTCAAAATGACCTTGAAGATGAAGTTGAAGGTCATATCCAAGCTCACCATAAAATTCCTTGCTGAAAATAACCGAACTCGGAGAGATTTCTAGGGATTTTTAAACTTTTCCTTACCCTGTATAACAGGCTAAATAACGCTCGCATGTGACAATTTTGTTCGTTCAAAATTGCTACATGGTTGAAGTTTTGGAATTGTTGTTTTGTCGTATTTTATCATTGCCCTAATGCGCGCGAAGTCGGTTTACGTTATATTCTTTTATGCATATTATTTACATGTGCCCTGTACAGTATATTGAATGAATTCAGTTTAGAAATAAGAATTATTTTTGAATGGTAAGAGCAATCAATGATGATCATATATTGTTTCTTTTTTTGTTATCATTATTGTCTTGATTGCAATAACAAAAAAATGTATTTATTTTTCATTTTTAAAAATAATGATCGTACGATAATTATCAAATGTTATGTACTTGTTTATGTTATGTACTTTCATGATATAGCGGGTAACCCGTATTACCAAATGATTGCAATCAAAATTATGGTCCCGATGTTCATTCTGTTTTCAAGTCTCGAAGTAAATTGTGCTTATAAATCAAAGTAAAAAAATTATAATTATTAAAATTAAATTCTTGTGTGATATAAAAATTTCGTAAGTTTAATTAACTAATTAAAATTAACATTTAGTTAATTTTTGTGTGTCATAATAGTGCAAGTTTTTGTTTCAATAAAGTTTTATTTGTTGTTATAATTATAGTGATTTCGTAAATTGCAAGTTTTTTTGCAAGGAAGGAATAAACTGTGATCATTTTTGCACGGTTCCTCCAAGTTTTTCTAGAAACTTTAACGGTAAAAATTTTACTTATACATAACTTTATTTCTTTATTCCAATTTTTTTTTTGTGTATGGAATTTAAAAATGGAACATTAGTTATAATTTCGGTGTTTTTTTTTTGTTGATTTATATTCACAGTACAACTGAGATATTCTTTATATCCTATTTAATATTTCTTGGGAACAGAAGGAGCCGGCTAAGGATTAATTTATATACGGAAGATATACGGTTCCTGTTCCAGAAACGGAATATTCTTGGTTCTTCCATGATTTTGATTGCTGCATTATTTGGTTCCGTTTAAAGAACCAATTTGGTACAAATAAATTGAAGAAGCATTTTGAGCAATGAATCCAATTATGATCTTCAGTTGGCGTTAAAGTTAAGTGCAAAAACAAAAATTATAATGATTATTAGTTAATTTTTTTTCATGAAAATATGGAAATAATGTAAAATTATTTACCATGTCGAATATTTTTATTTATTAATTTATTTATTAATATTTCTTAAGCTTTATATAAATAATTTTAAGCTATTATGAATCTTATGCTGTGTTTAAAATGCTAAGATACAGTTTTTTTTTTAAGCAAAGCATAATTCATGTGTTCTAAGTTAATTCAGTTATATACATAGATTGTATAAGTGTATACATATATATAACATTATTATGGCGTTAAGATGTTAGGGGGATCGATCCGTTATTGATGTGTTAGTTTTTTTTTATTTATGTCGTCATTAATTCTAAGTTATTATCAATAATTATCTACATGCTTAATTAACTCATTTAAATTAAATTATTATTATCATTAATTTATTTGTCAATAAATATTTCATATGTAACAAAATTAATTCTTGAATTTAAGTAATTTTTCTGTTATTTTATTTACCTTATTGGCAGCGTCCATTGATACTAATATGCATAAAAGAATTGTTCGTATGTGTTCGTTTGTTCCGTTTTGAGAATCTTATTTATTTATTTATTTACCTTTATTCAATTCAATAATGTTTATTAAGTTTGTTATTATTATTTTGATTTAGGCAATGTCGTAATTATGTTATTTTAAGATATTCCTAAAAAAATATGCCGTGATTTAGAGTTCAAAACAAGGGAGGGAAGTGTCCAATCATATAACACTTCATTCGGGTGGCGTAGACACTAAGGCCACTTCATCAACGGTCTTCTTTATATGACAGTAAATTAAAAGCTGGTACTATACAGTAAAACCCTACATTTTCTTGGTTTGCGTTGTTTTATATATTTACATCAGGTTTATCATATTTTTTTTTTTTTTTTCCCGGGGAACATAACATCCCATTGCAGCATCCACAAGTCTTTCGTAAACTACTACATTTTTTTTGTCCCACCCCACGACTGTCACCTAGCCCAGGAAAAGTGCTGCAGTAGTAGTCCATGCGAAGGAAATTTTTTCTTGTTATGAACGGCGCTACACTTCCACACACACTGGGATATAGTGCCGTTCGTAACAGAATGGCGCCCAAACTACTAAGGGTCGCGCCAGAATGGCGTGAATATTAAAGAGCCAGTTCAATAGGTGAAGTAACAAAGTGGCTCTTGAACAAATTGTCTTTAATTTACATAATTTATTAAGTTTTAAGTGTGATAAACCTTTTGTGTTTTTTTTTTGTTTAACTTATGTAAGTACTCCTACGCGTTGATTTCCGCTTGTTGCGTTTTGATTTTCAATGTTTGGTTTGGATGTACTCATAATTTGTGTTTACTTGGTCACTTTCCATTTTCCTACGGAAAATGTTTAAACTTTCTAATAATAGGATTTTTTTTATTTTGAATTTGATCAGTAACGTAAACACGCTGTAGTTTCTGTAACAATAGTTTCGCAGTTTGTAATGGTATTCGTAGTTGTAACTACTTTTGATTCCATTACGGTGATGGCTCGCGATTTGTTTTTTTTTTTGGTACTTTTAGTATGTTTTTGTTTGAGGTGTATTCCGTACTAGGTACGTTTTTGATGTTCCGTCATCAATTGATTACATTTCATGAAAAGAGAGCATATTAATTGGAACTGAAGCATAGATTAAATTTCTTAAGTTTTATTTTATCGTACCAGCAAGACTAGATTAATAAAACACTTGTTTCTGTCATATTATTTAATATATTTATTTATATTTTTTTTGTGTTTGAATCTAAATCACGGCAGTTCATAAAAACCAAACAATCAATTTAAAACTTTACTATTTATTTATTTATTTATATTTTTTTTTGTTGTTAATTAATTTATTTTCTGGATCGTATTAATTATGCCGGTCTCAGTAGAATTTTTAGAATTTGAAGAATTGGCAATTGAATGCCAGATTCGAAATATTCAAGGTTCACTTACCGAAAAGTTAACTAGTTTACAAATGGTAATAACAAAAGAACTGGTGGAAGAAGCTATACCTCCCACGGATGCTCATACATCAGCTCAAAAAAATGCTAAACGGGAAGCGCAAAGTTGCGCCATAAAAATAAAGAAGCTAGAAGACGCACTGCAAAGACATACTGAAGGTTCAGAGGATATAACTACCGATTTTGTTTCATATTTAGAAACATTGTTGTGGCATGTGAGCGGGCGTTTAGAACGGATTTCTCATTTAAGATCAGTTAATGCAATAGTAGCAAAATATTTACAAACGATTGACCGTTTGAATGGTTGTGTGGAGCATTTAAAACAAAATTTAGAATTGACTCCCGAAGTAGAAACATCTTTTCGAGAAGCTTTCCAACATTTTTCTAAATTGTCTGATGATAACGCTGCAGCTGAATTAACTGAAATTCCAAACGACAGCCAAGAATTAACTGGCAATGTACCTGTAATACCATGTAGTAGCAAAGATTCTATCCCTAATCAGGTTCTGTTTTCTTCTTCGCTCAATAATATCTCATTAGACGACAATGAGACGCTCAATCAAATTTGTGAGAAATTAATTGAAAAATTGAATTTACCACCAAAAGCCAGGGCTGCAGAATCTCCGGTAAATAATAAAACTATCTCAAAATCGACTGAAGCATCTATTTCTGGTGACAAGCACGACTCATCATTTAAGATTGTGCAGGAAGCACAAAATAAATTATCCACATTAGGAAATTCACAAAATATTCCATCTCAGAAGCATGCTCGTGAGATGTTACGAATCTTTGAATGGAATATGCAATTTTATGGTGATGATAGAGACAAAGTATCAATAGAGAACTTTTTGTATAGGGTGGAAAATATGGCACTTGCAAATGGAGTCTCTTACGATAGATTGGCTAAAAATTTCTCGGTTTTATTGAAAGACAGAGCCCTTAATTGGTACTGGAATTATCGACAGTCCGACGATATTCTGTCTTGGCAGAATTTAAGTGTTAACATGTTGCGGAGATTTCGTATACGACGCTCAGATGATGATATCAAATACGAACTGGAAAAAACTCGTCAAAAATTCAAAGAAGCTTTCCTTGACTTTTATGATGTTATTCAAAACAAGGCACTCAAGCTCAGAAAACCTTTATCAGAACAAGATATTATAAATCTCATGATGAGAAATATGCGACCGGGTCTTCAGGATAAATTTGCAGGTCAACGATTTTCCGATTTAACAGTTTTTATAGATTCTTGTGTTTTAGTTGAAGATGATTGGTTACGTATGGGGCATGTTCCGGAATTATATATGTCTAAACGACAGGTAAACGAGATTGAGATGACCAACGCTTTCACTGAGGATGATTTCTCGAAAGCCCATTTAACTGAAGAGTATTGCGTCAATGCATTTACTCAACACGGTAAACACGTTTCGTTTGCTCCTTCCTGTTCGGTACATCCTAATAAACACTTTAAACTAACATGTTGGAATTGTAAGCAACTTGGTCATTCATTTCCTGAATGTCCATCAAATGAACGTAATTTATTTTGTTATGGTTGTGGTGCGCCAGGAATCTTAAAACCTGAATGTCCTTATTGTTGTCGCAAGGAAAACCAGCAGAGGGAATCCAGGAAAACTGGGATTCTGAATTCCCAACCAAAGATGTACAAACCCAGACCAGAGACGGAGGAGGTGGCTTCGAACACCGATCCCGAGCTATACAAAATATTGAGAAGACCAACCCAACCCCAACAGCCTCAGCTACCATCAATGAACGATTAAAATTCATTCCTCATTTGCTTCCATCTTCCGTCAGTCGTAATAAAACAGATCGTACCTGTACCTATTTTAAATTAAGAAAGAATATAAAGAAATCTATTTCAGAAACTATCATGCATATGGAGCCTGATTCTCGTCCGTACGCAAACATACTACTCAACGGCATTCCTTATAGTGGGCTGCTGGATAGCGGAGCTAATATTTCGGTACTGGGACGAGGGGCTGAAGATTTTCTGAGGGACCACAATATTAATTATTTTTCATTTCCATCCGCTCTTTCCACTGCTAGTGGTGATCAAATACAAATTTTGGGTCATTTCCTAGCAAAAGTTTCCTATGGGGGAAAAACGAAAATGCTTCGAGTTCATATTGCTCCTAGTTTAAGTCAAAAACTTTACCTGGGTATTGACTTCTGGACAAGTTTCGGTTTAGTTCCAATTATGGTCGAAGAACTTTCTAAAATACCGTGTCCAAATTCTAACGATGAAGTAAACAAAAGTACTCATGTTTTGAACCCACGTCAAAAATTTTTATTGAATCAAGTGATAGATTTGTTTCCCTCCAGCGAAAAACTTGGGTTAGGCCGCACTAATTTCCTAACACATGAAATCAAAATTGTTGAGGGCACACGTCCGATTAAACAGAGATACTATGCTGTTTCTCCAGCAGTGCAAGCTAACTTCTATAAGGAACTAGACAGGATGCTTGAGTTAGGGGTGATTGAGGAAAGCCATAGTTCCTGGTCATCTCCGGTCACATTGGTAAAGAAGGCCAACGGTAAAGTTCGGCTGTGTCTTGACGCTAGGAAGGTGAACTCGGTTACGGTGCCTGACGCTTATCCTCTTCCTTTGATTAATGGACTGCTCAGTCGGCTTAATCAAACGCGATTCATCAGTACGATCGATTTAAAAGATGCCTTCTGGCAGATACCGCTGGATCCTGGGTCGAGAGATAAGACGGCTTTCACCGTGCCGGGTCGTCCACTTTACCATTTTGTCGTCATGCCGTTTGGGTTGTGCAATGCACCCCAGACGATGTGTCGACTAATGGATAAGGTTATACCTCATCAGTTGCATGACCGGGTATTCGTGTATTTGGATGATCTTCTGGTAGTCTCGGCTACATTTGAGGAGCATTTACAACTATTAACTGAAGTGGGAAGATTGCTATCTAAAGCAAATCTGACCATAAATGTGGAAAAAAGCAAGTTTATGCTTAAAGAAACGCGATACCTCGGTTATGTAATTGGTGAGGGGTGCCTTAAAGTGGACCCTGAAAAGATTCAAGGCATAGCTGATTACCCTGTACCAAAAACAACACGACAAATTAGACGTTTCCTGGGGTTAACTGGTTGGTACCGACGATTTATCCGAAATTACTCCTTGATATCAGCTCCTATAACAGATCTCCTTCGGAAAAACACTAAGATAGTTTGGGATGAGAAAGCGCAAACAGCTTTTGATGAGCTTAAAGCGGCATTAACCTCTGCACCTCTGCTGGTCAATCCAGATTTCTCCAAAGAATTTTTTATTCAGTGTGATGCCTGTAAATCTGGCATAGGTAGTGTCCTTTATCAGGTTCATAATGGTCAAGAACATCCTATTTCTTATATGAGTAAAAAGACGTCGAAATCCCAACGTAATTATTCCACCACCCAACTCGAATGCCTCGCTGCAGTGGAAAGTGTTAAGAAGTTTCGACCCTATATTGAGGGTTATGTTTTTACAATCATAACCGACCACAATAGTTTGAAATGGCTTATGAGTCAAAAGGACTTGGATGGTCAATTAGCACGATGGGCTCTTAAGCTTCAGGGTTATAATTTTAAAATTGAATATCGAAAAGGTAGTGACAACGTGGTACCTGATGCCCTTTCTCGGGTCAATGTAGATGCTATAGACCACGTACTAAGCACGCCGCTCCAACTGGATTTCAATTCTTCCTCGTTTCAGGATGAAGAATATGTGCAGAAAATAACAGCTCTCCATCAGAACCCAGATGTTAAAACCAACTATAGGGTTCAAGAAAATAAAATTTATGTGTACCTGCCGGATCCGATTGAAAATAACAGTGACATATCTCCTTGGAAATTATTGGTACCAGCCAGCTTAACACACTCTCTAATAGAACAAGCCCATCAGCCTCCGTCAGCTGCTCACCCAGGTGCTGCCAAAACTATTTCACTAATAAAACGATATTTTTATTGGCCAACTATGGCTGCTGATATTATGAAGTACATTGGTAGCTGCTCTGTTTGTAAACAGAGTAAGCCTACTAATTATCGAACAAGGCCAGAAATGGGGAAACAGGTGTATCCTACTAGACCTTTTCAGCGTATCTATTTAGACTTCCTAGGTCCTTACCCTCGAACCATAAATGGGCATTCTTGTATTTTTATACTTTTAGATCAGTTCAGTAGATTTCCAATTCTAGAGGCAATGCGATCTGCAACCGCAACTAAACTGGTTGAATTTCTTGAGAAAAAAATATTTCAAGTTTATGGAGTTCCTGAAACAATATTTACTGATAACGGCCCTCAGTTCGAATCAATATTATTATCGAACCTACTGCAAAAGTACGGAATTAAACATGAGCGCACCGCAAAGTATTCGCCCCAATCCAACGCATCCGAGCGTGTCAATCGCTCCATTCTAGCTGCCATCAGATCTTATATTGTTGATGATCATCGGAAATGGGACCAACATATTGATGAAATAGCCGGAGCATTGAGAAATGTGGTACATAGTTCTACTAAATTTTCGCCACACTATTTATTATTTGGTAGACATAAGATAACTCACGGGTCTTTTTATGAACTTTTAAGGAAAATCCACGCTATTGATGATTACAATACCAACGTGCTTACACCAACTGATAACTTATCAATCGTTCAACAAATAGTACTCCGTAACTTAGAAGCTGCTCATAGATCATCTGCTAGTCGTTATAATTTACGCGCAAAAGCAAGAAGCTTTCTGCCAGGACAGAAAGTATTTGTTCGAAATTTTACCCAAAGCTGTGCAGTAAAACAGATATCAGCAAAATTATCAAAGAAATTTTTACCCGCTGTTATTGAACGAAGAATTGGTACTGTATTATATGAAGTTAAAGACGCCGCTGGAAAAAAACTGGGAGTATACCATGCCAAGGATATCCGATAATGTTCCAATATTTTTGTTAAACACATTGAAATGATATTATGCCTGGCTGTGAGACTATCTCATGGGTGTGAGTCTGCCCCACGAATGTGACAATTTTGTTCGTTCAAAATTGCTACATGGTTGAAGTTTTGGAATTGTTGTTTTGTCGTATTTTATCATTGCCCTAATGCGCGCGAAGTCGGTTTACGTTATATTCTTTTATGCATATTATTTACATGTGCCCTGTACAGTATATTGAATGAATTCAGTTTAGAAATAAGAATTATTTTTGAATGGTAAGAGCAATCAATGATGATCATATATTGTTTCTTTTTTTGTTATCATTATTGTCTTGATTGCAATAACAAAAAAATGTATTTATTTTTCATTTTTAAAAATAATGATCGTACGATAATTATCAAATGTTATGTACTTGTTTATGTTATGTACTTTCATGATATAGCGGGTAATCCGTATTACCAAATGATTGCAATCAAAATTATGGTCCCGATGTTCATTCTGTTTTCAAGTCTCGAAGTAAATTGTGCTTATAAATCAAAGTAAAAAAATTATAATTATTAAAATTAAATTCTTGTGTGATATAAAAATTTCGTAAGTTTAATTAACTAATTAAAATTAACATTTAGTTAATTTTTGTGTGTCATAATAGTGCAAGTTTTTGTTTCAATAAAGTTTTATTTGTTGTTATAATTATAGTGATTTCGTAAATTGCAAGTTTTTTTGCAAGGAAGGAATAAACTGTGATCATTTTTGCACGGTTCCTCCAAGTTTTTCTAGAAACTTTAACGGTAAAAATTTTACTTATACATAACTTTATTTCTTTATTCCAATTTTTTTTTTGTGTATGGAATTTAAAAATGGAACATTAGTTATAATTTCGGTGTTTTTTTTTTGTTGATTTATATTCACAGTACAACTGAGATATTCTTTATATCCTATTTAATATTTCTTGGGAACAGAAGGAGCCGGCTAAGGATTAATTTATATACGGAAGATATACGGTTCCTGTTCCAGAAACGGAATATTCTTGGTTCTTCCATGATTTTGATTGCTGCATTATTTGGTTCCGTTTAAAGAACCAATTTGGTACAAATAAATTGAAGAAGCATTTTGAGCAATGAATCCAATTATGATCTTCAGTTGGCGTTAAAGTTAAGTGCAAAAACAAAAATTATAATGATTATTAGTTAATTTTTTTTCATGAAAATATGGAAATAATGTAAAATTATTTACCATGTCGAATATTTTTATTTATTAATTTATTTATTAATATTTCTTAAGCTTTATATAAATAATTTTAAGCTATTATGAATCTTATGCTGTGTTTAAAATGCTAAGATACAGTTTTTTTTTAAGCAAAGCATAATTCATGTGTTCTAAGTTAATTCAGTTATATACATAGATTGTATAAGTGTATACATATATATAACATTATTATGGCGTTAAGATGTTAGGGGGATCGATCCGTTATTGATGTGTTAGTTTTTTTTTATTTATGTCGTCATTAATTCTAAGTTATTATCAATAATTATCTACATGCTTAATTAACTCATTTAAATTAAATTATTATTATCATTAATTTATTTGTCAATAAATATTTCATATGTAACAAAATTAATTCTTGAATTTAAGTAATTTTTCTGTTATTTTATTTACCTTATTGGCAGCGTCCATTGATACTAATATGCATAAAAGAATTGTTCGTATGTGTTCGTTTGTTCCGTTTTGAGAATCTTATTTATTTATTTATTTACCTTTATTCAATTCAATAATGTTTATTAAGTTTGTTATTATTATTTTGATTTAGGCAATGTCGTAATTATGTTATTTTAAGATATTCCTAAAAAAATATGCCGTGATTTAGAGTTCAAAACAAGGGAGGGAAGTGTCCAATCATATAACACTTCATTCGGGTGGCGTAGACACTAAGGCCACTTCATCAACGGTCTTCTTTATATGACAGTAAATTAAAAGCTGGTACTATACAGTAAAACCCTACATTTTCTTGGTTTGCGTTGTTTTATATATTTACATCAGGTTTATCATATTTTTTTTTTTTTTTTTTTCCCGGGGAACATAACATCCCATTGCAGCATCCACAAGTCTTTCGTAAACTACTACATTTTTTTTGTCCCACCCCACGACTGTCACCTAGCCCAGGAAAAGTGCTGCAGTAGTAGTCCATGCGAAGGAAATTTTTTCTTGTTATGAACGGCGCTACACTTCCACACACACACTGGGATATAGTGCCGTTCGTAACACGCACACAAACACAATCTATTTCATTCTACGTCTTGCATATAAGAATAACTCGACACAGTTGTGTGCGTTCGAGCTGCATATCAAAATAAATTCTTAATGAAAAATTTGAAAAAAATATTACCGGTGCCTTTATTTTAATTGATTCCAGTATAGATTTGGTACTTTTGGAAATAGAATTCTTAAACAAATTTTAGATTTAGTTCTGGAAAATAGGTCAATTACCGCGTTTTACGATTTTAGTGAAGTTCAACATGTGTGATGATAATAAGATTCTAAAATGTTTTTTATTTGAAGCCCTGTAATTTAGTCAATAAAGATGAAACTTGGCTATTTCTTAACCAATTTTGATAAAATCCAGCATGTCTGATGAAAGTGAAATTCAATAAAGATTTTTAGATGAAGTTCATGGACTAAAAAAACTAAAGTTGTTTACCAAAAGTAAAAATTAATGGATTACAATTAATTTGCTGAACAACCGAAATACAGTGAAATCCGCTTTCATCACTTAATAAAGTTCAGTTTAAAACCAAACAACCTAATTTATATTATAAGTACATAAATTGCACATTATCTTTTCGTGTTTCCCGTGTGGCCCGCTAAATTTTACAAAATATTTAGGACGCGAATTCCATGATATAAGCGGTTCTAGGGTTAATCAATATTTAGTAAAAAAAAAATGTATATGAAGTGTGCATTCATTTTAAGGGTTTTTGCAGGTACAAAATACAACTTTATTGTGAAAAAATGGTTACAAATTGACCATTTAAAATATTGTACACCGCTATAGCCACTATTTTGTCCCATCTTTCTGGTAACAGGTGGATTCCATGTCGCTAGGGTTGCAAACTTTAAATGTTTTACATAAAAGCTTTTGCCGCAATTTCGGAAAAAATCACGAACTAATAATGGTTACATAACCGAAGACTTTCTCGATTTTCGAGTTTGGTGAGTTTATATTAACATAGCTATAGAGGCGCCTTGCATAAAGTAATGATTTCGCCAGGTATGAAAATTGATACCACAGACGATGCTTTTGAATTATTTTTTGACAACTCAGTAATTAATATTATTGTGAAATTTACAAATTCTTACTCAATTGGGAAAATGAGTGATTTATGGAAGCCTATAAACAGAATTAAACTACGAGCATGTAATAAACAAGGAATAATCGATTGTAATGAATTCTGGTGCCCACTTTTTGGAAGCCCAATATTTTGAGTCTGCATAAAAACATTACATACCTGGTGAGAATCTTGCTATTGACAAACAGACGAGCTTTCCGAGGACGAGTGTTATTCCGGCAGTATTTACCTAGCAAACCCGATAAATATGGTATCAAACTATAGTGGATTTGCGATAGCGCCACAAGCTATCCCTTGCAAGGTATACCGTATTTAGGAAAAGAACGAACTTACACGTCAAGGAATTTGTCTCAGAACGTAGTGGAAGAATGTGAACCGTTTATATGAAAAACCAAAATCTAACTTGCGACAATTATTTTACCAGTTTTATGAATTAGCCAATAGTTTATTGTCAAAAGGTTTGACTATCGTTGGAACACTACGCAAAAATAAAAGTTTCATACCACAAAACTTTTTAATTCAAAACGTCAGGTGTTTTCAAATATGGATTTCGAAAGAACCATACATTGGTTTCTTATGTGCCGAAGAAAAACCGTTCTGTATTACTTCTTTCCACGATGTTAACGTGAAGTTTATGACAAATGACAAAATATATGTATGTGTTATAGTAAAATTGTAGAGTCACACAAGAAAACCTTACAACAGTTAGATGTATCAATGCAGACTGTAACAAAAAATTCAAATTTTTGTGTTGAAAGTTGCCAGATCTGCGTTTACCATTATGTTGAAAATGAAAACTTACAGATATTTATATCCGGCGAAATATTTATATGTAATTGTATTTATGTTAATATTTGAATTTATGAACTTTGCAAGTTTAGGCAGTTGTTTGACGGCCAATGACAGAGCATCGTAGAGATGGCTCCCAAACTCTGAGTATGCCATCGTACAAATATTTCGATTAGCACAAATAATCAAGTGAAGTATAGACAACACGATGCTCAGAGTTTGGGAGCCATCTCTACGATCCCCTGTCATTGGCCGTCAAACAAATGCCTACATTTTTTTGTGTTAATATGTTTTGTTTTATGAGTGATATGTATAACGGAATGGTTTGTAATTAATTATTTCGTTAATATTTTTTTCTTGTGTAGTGTAAACGGTTAAATATTTAATTTTGCATTTATTTTCAGCATAGTTATTCTCTGAATAAGCCAATTTAATATTAACTGTTGTCAGGCTTTTTTTATCACCAATACATTAGCTTTTTTTTTTGTCATGAACTTCCCACCAGTTCCACGATGCACCACAACAAAAATATAGATTCTACAAATAAAAACAAACCGGCAATTAGATCAGATGGCACATGCGTATTCAGTAAAACGTAAAACGAAGCGTTGGCCACTACTAATTTTGTTCAATCTTATCGATATTTGTGAAATAGCATCTTTTACAATATTTTATATACACCAATTTGTTTCCTGATTGGAATAAAAATAAATGCAAGCAAAGGCATAAGATATTCCTCAAAGTTATAGCACGGAATTTGACCGAGGCTCAATTCAGACGTCGAAGTACCCAAGGCTTATCTAAGTCACTTACTGCAACGATCATTAATGTTTTAGGCACTTCTACAAGCGAGCCACAGTACGTTCCTCAATCGAAGAACACTAAACGCCGTAAAAGATGTCATGTTTACTCATCTAAAATATCAACGTTTTCACCACAATGCTGTAACATATGCAAGGAGCATTCGACAAAATTAAATGAATTCTTCACATGAGCGAAAAAGGCACACCTTGGTTGGATGTTTGACAAAAAATATGTTAGTTGGATTAGGGTTACTTAATAATATATACTTAATAAATATATAAATATGTAATAGTCATAAACAAATTTAAAATTGACCTAAAGCTAACACATATTGTGTTGTATGATTTCCTCCCTACTGGTCCCTGTCGCTACTTATAACTATAATTCAGTTCAAGCTATACTATACATATAGAGTTTCAGCAAAATCTGCCATTAAGATTCTACGAGTTTGATCTGTAATGGGCGCTGTCCTGTAATGAATTATAATTAATGTTATCAGTAACCTAAAATTAAAATTATAAGACGCTAACATATACTGTTACCAGATATTAACTGAAATTCAAAATCAATATATAAATTCACCCAAGAATTTAGGCCCATCTGCCGCTTCCTACAGATCCGGAAAAGGAAAGCAATAACCCCGAAGACAATTAATAACAAATTACTATGGTCTACTTAAAGATGCTGTTGTTTACGAGTACGATCCAACTCAATCCCAACGGATTACCGTTCCCACCCAAAAAAAAATTCACTACTTAACTAACAGGACCTAACCCATAAGATTTACTGCTACAACAAAATTAAACTAAATAACTAAAAATTCAACTCTCTTAATACCCTGTAATGTATTTATTATTTGGCTGATTTCTTCCGATGAACATCCAAACATTCTGGCAGGAAAAACTTGTTGCAACCCAATCTCAGTTCAACCAAAATTTAATATTTCTATATTACTAATTTATTTATATAATTTATAATCTTTTAATTTAATTTAATTCAATTTCATTTATATAATTCGATTCTGTTTCTAACACCCCGTCGCTAACGAACCAACTTGAATTATAAATTAAATTAAGAATTAATAATTTAGCCCCACCTTCCTTCTATTAATCTGAAAAATATTTAAGATAATTAGAACTTAATTCCTGAAATAGGTTGTAAATTAATATTGACAAAGAGTAATTAGATTTAAATAGATATTCATATTAAAAAATATTTATAATGATTGTAGATTATTTCACTATATTTATTATTATATTGAATAAAATAAATTATGTTTTTATGGTAATATAAAAAAGGTAATTCCCAACTGATGGATAATATTTTAATATCGAAATCGATCTTGGTCACAAGATAGAAATAAAAATCCAATTTCACAATAAAGAATGTAAAAATTAAATTAAATAAAATACAATTAAACACATAATTTATTTTATTCATTACAATTATAGATTTTTATGAAACTGCATATATTACCTCTAGCCCTTACAACTAAACAAGCCATTTTAATTAAACTTAAAAATTTAAAATTAATCATTTGAACCCGTTTTAATTCCTTTAACCTTATAAAATTATAAGTCAATTAGAATTAAAATTAAATCCTTAACTAAATTATAAATTTGTCATTAACTAATATAATGTAATTAGAATTACTATCAACACTACAACCATCTAATATGTATAAGTATAACCGTTCCCGATAAACAACCCGCCCTACTTCTTTTAACTGCTAAAGTATTTGAGTTAAATAAGAATTAAAAATTTAATACCTGAAACAAATTATAAATTAGTATATAAATGAAGCAGTTGGATTTAAAGTATATTTAAATAAAGGTAATCACAACTTAAGACTTGATAATTATTTATTTATTTTCGAAAACACAATGATATACAGAAATTTAAATTTCCAATTATGAATTTGTCATTAATTTGAATAAATCGTTATACATCAAAATTAATAACAGTAAATATAATACATCCTATTGATAATAAATAATTACAAAATTATTAAGAACTAATTATAATAAAAGAAATATAATTTATAAAATATAAAGGGCTGAAACTTCACGAGGTGATCAGAACTTCGGTCTTTGGTATCTTCAATGGAGGTAGCATTCGCCTGTTTCATAAAGTTGGTGTGACAATTTTGACAGTATTGATTTCTATTTTAACCAACATATATTTACTTATACAATAACAGCCAAACAGCTCAACAGCTTCAGTAACATGAGTACAGCAGGCATCCAATTTAACACGAAAAATCGTATTCTAGAACTTTATTCTGAAAGTAGTATACCAAATTATACTGATATTTCTAACCGTGCAACTGACCATATTCCAGAACTTTATTTAAAAATCATTTTAGAACCCCATTTACAACGCAAATGTCAAATTCCATAACATTCGGGTAAGGAATAACCAAGTTCCATCCTACTTGGCCATATTCCAGAACTTCACCCAAAACTCATTTTAGATTCCCATTTCCAATACACATGTCGAATTTCATCATAATCGGTTGAGAAATGGGCAAGATCCATCATACTTGGCAATATTCCAGAACTTCATCCAGATATCATTTTTGAATCCCAGAACTTCATCCGAAAAACATTTTAGAATCCCATTTCCAATACACATGTCGAATTTCATCGTAACCGGTTGAGAAATTGGCAAGTTCCATCATTCTTGGCCATATTCCAGAACTCCATCCAAAACAATTTTAGAATCCCATTTTCAACGCACATGTGATGAGAAATTGTCAAGTTCCGTCATACTTGGCCATATTCCAGAACTTCATCCAAAAATCAATTTAGATTCCCATTTCCGACACACATGTCAAATTTCATAATAATCGGGTGATAAATAGGCAAGTTCCATCATATAAAAAATGTGTTAACTACACTACATCCTAATCCAACCCCAACTCAACTCTAACTCAACTTTAACTCAACCCGCAAATTGACCCCTAGCTTAACCTTCAAATCAATTCCCAATTCAATGCCCAATTCAATAATCAAACCAGCATATTATATAAAACAATCGTAAATATTTATAAAACCAGGTATTTTGGGTCAATTCGTATGGCAGGTACCCCACACTCTTGACGCACAGTCTCCAAAAGCTTTTCAAATCTCCGCCTTGACCATAGAAACAGATTGGCGAAAAAAAAATTCCAAATCGGACAAGCTGTTCTCGAGATACCACTGGTACAGACATCCAGACATCCAGACAGACGGACGGACATTTTTTTTTTTCTTTTTCGACTCAGGGACTTTCAAAACGTCGAGAAAAGTGGTTTTGGACCAACGAAATTTTTCGTCATTTTTGACAGGATTTCAATACTTTGGTCTTTTTAGACCGAAGTAAATAGCTTTTTTCTCAAATCGGATAAAATACGTCAGTTTTCTGGTTTGTTATCTGTCAGCAAAATGAAGTATTCCCCGACACTACATCGTTGCTAGGCAACTTACTAAAAACAGTACTGGAAAGTATTCCTTGCTTAGGCAGAGAATACTTTCTAGTACTGATTATCATCTGTTTTTAAGAAATACATGATATAATTTTAATTTATTTAGTTTTTATTATTATAATTGTAAAATTACATATTTAAAAACTATTTATTATTGGTTATATTTACATGAATTGTACAATTTGTACAGGTGTTGAAAATTGGCGCAGATGCATTACAATTAAGGTTAGTTGTAGCCACTGATGCACTATTATCGTTTATTTCGGTCATGTTAGGGTCCACATCTGGATTTTGTTCGGTAGTATTGAAAATTTTTATCTCGGTCATGTTACGGTCCACACCTGGATTTTGTTCGGTGGTATTGAAAATTCTGTTTGCAACTTCAATTTTATTATTTAGAGAATCATCAATGTACCCTTCAGCAACCGTTGCCGATTTCCAACTACCATGTCTCTTAAGGCAAGTCAAATCTGCACCTGTATCTACCAATATTGTAGCAGATGATCTGCGAAAACAGTGCCCTGTATATTCTATCGCATTTGGCAACTTCAAATAAGTAGCTACAGTTTGAGGCAATTTGCCAAACTGATGTATGCCCACTACTTGTCTGTTACCTCTACCGTTTGTTAATTTGAAAAAGAATCGAGGGTTATCGAAATCAGTGGGACGTAATGCTATGTATCTACGATATATTTCGATATACGCTTCATTTACAATAAATGATCTTGGCTTGTTCGTCTTGTTAACAGGAATGGTAATCAATATCCTATTTCCCAAATCTTGAATGTCATTCAAATTTATTCGGCATAGTTCATCTTGACAACATGCGCCAGAAATTCCAAAAATTAAGGCAACCTAGAAAACAAATTTTTTGTAAATAAATTATGAGCGCGTACATCTTAACATACTTTTGCCATTAAATATGTATCATCTGGAGCAAGTTCCATAAATGTTTCTATTTGTTGTTTCGTTAAGATTTTGGATTTTTTAGGCTTATATCCATCTGACTGACGTTTCAGTAATGCGCGTAGTTTTCCATATTTGGATATATCAACATTATTGTTAATGCTAAGCGTCGACCTCACCATGAAATAGTTGGACCATAAGGTTGACGGTTTCATCTTTTGACATAAATCCGAAAAATATGCAATTAAAACGTTTTCGGAGAATGAATTGGCCTTGTTATTTATGCGATAATCCATAAAACGCTTGTATTCATTTTCGTACTTCTCCCTCGACTTCTGCGGCAACAAATTTAGTGTAGTCAATCTTGCTGTCTCCAAGATGCCAGGCGGAGTACCTGGGATTGAATTATCAAAATTGCTGTCCATTATATTTAAACTAAACCACAAATTAACGACGGGTATCGTTTGCTCTGACAGACCTTTAAATAAATTGACAGCGCACGCGATTGTTATAATTCTAAGGTAACTTTGATAGTGAAATCTATTGAAAATATAAATTGGAAAATTTTGCGTATTTTAAAGAATATAATGAATAAAATGGATAATCTGATATACTGCCGATTAGAGAAAAAATCGTATGTGCAACTCGTGGAAAAACTATAATTCCCGGACACTTATGGTTGCTGGAACTCGGCTGACGCCTCGTCCCAGCAACTTCCATACTCGTCCGGGAATATATCGTTTTTCCTACACGTTACACAATATACTATTATCCAATTTTGATACATAAAAGCCCGATAACTAGACTGATTTCAAATAAAGAAAATATAAAATAACCCATTGTTATTGAATAACCCACGCTGCTAAGGGCAACGTGAGTTATATTTTGTATAACAAAATGTTGAGTAGTCATTGGAAAATTATTCGTAGATTTTGTAATTAACGTCAAATAGGGCAGGAGCCGTAGAGTAATAAAAATAAACGACAAGGTACACGATTTCTCAATACGCGATTCAAAGGATAATAAAATTTCGAACTGAAATGTAAAAATAAAACAATATTTTTTGTTGACGATGTCCTTCAAATTGACTCTCAAAGTGGTGTCGCGTTTTTTTTTTTTTTTTTTGTCTTCGGAAAAAAAAAAATTATCGATTTTTGGGGCAAAAATTGGGGCTTACGGTTAAGTATTGTTCCTTTGTTTACTATTTCTTAGCACTTGTTACTTTGGATCGTTTTTTTTGTTTCTTCTCGTTTTAGATTTCCATTGATTGGGGTTTATTTTGAAACTGGACGAAGCAAAATTTATTTAATTTTATTTGTAAGTATTGCGTATCAATCACGCCCACGTCGTGTGTACGCTAAATTTTGATTTTGAGTTTGATTATGTCGCTTAGTTATCCCAATATAGTTCTAAAATCCATGTTAGTTGATAGGTCGTTATTGAATGTAGTTAGTTTGAATGTCCAAAGTCTAGTCCCAAATATTGACGAGATTCGTCACATTTTTAATGGCGCTCCAGTGGACATACTTTGTTTCTCTGAGACCTTTCTAAATCCAAATATCCCTAATTCAGCTTTTGCCATCAAAGGTTTTAATATATTTAGGAAAGATAGGACGGTATCTCCCCTTAATTATGGTGGTTTATGTATGTTTGTAGGTGATCATAAGGCTAGATTAGTTACCATACCTTCTTCTATTTCGGAATCGTTAGTATCGGATTTAGAGTTTTTATTTGTCAACGTTTTCATTAGTGGTCGTAAAATCTTATTCGGTACCGTCTATAACCCTCCAAAAACTAGTAAGAGGTCGTACGCCCAATTTAAAAAATCCCTTGTAGACTTAGAAAGTTTGTCTAGTTATTTCTCTTTTAGATTCGATGAAATATATATCAGGTGACTTCAATTTCGATATACTCCAAAATTCCGGCTTCCCTCGTGATTATTTGAATCTTTTAAATAGTCTTAATTTATCCGTCCACAACACTGTGGCGCCGACGTTTTGTAGTCCAACCGCTAGCGGTGCCTCTTATTCCCTTATTGACCATATCATCTCTTTTACTGATAACTCTATTTGTTTTTTCAATCAGTTGTCTCTCGGTATGGGATCCCATCATGATCTTTTAGTTTTTTCTGTGAATTGTTACTCTCCACCTAAGCCTAACAGTTTTAGCTTTAGAGATTTTGCTAGTATAGATAATTCCCGCCTTTACTTAGTTTGTAACTCGGTTCCTTGGGAGGATATTTTTTGCCTTAGTTCGTCAACTACCCAAGTAGAATTTTTCAACTCGTATATTAGTTTGGTCTTTGATAGTTGCGTTCCGCTTAAAAAGGTTACTTTCAAAGCAAAATCTCCGCCTTGGTTGTCTCAGGAAGTTTCGAATGCCATAAGTATTAGAGTTAGTAAATGTCGTTTATGGAAAAGGTATCCTAATAGTCAGTCTCATTTAGATTATAAGCAGGCTCGTAATAGAGTTGTAGGGTTAATTCGGATTGCTAAACGTAATTATTTTAAGGACAAGTTAGACCCCTCCCTTCCTCCCAAGGTTTTTTGGCGTAATGTTCGTAATTTAGGCCTAGGCAGATGCAAGAGTAGTTCTAGTGGGGTGTTTAAGCCCAATGATATTAATAGTTATTTTTGCTCTAGTTTGAACTCGGGCAGTAGTACCGTCGATTTGTTCTCTAATGCGTCCTCTAATTCGTTTTCGTTTTCAAATATTTCTCTCGAGGATTTACAGTCTGCCATTTGGAATGTTAAGTCGGAATCTTCTGGTCTGGATAACGTCAATTTAAAATTCGTTAAACGAGTTTTCCCTTTCGTCTCAAAATATTTATTACATATTTTTAATTTTATTCTCACATCCTCTTCCTATCCAGATCAGTGGAAGCTAAGTAAAATCATACCCATCCCAAAGATTAGTAATCCTTCAGAGCTATCCCATTTGAGGCCAATTAGCATTTTAAGTTCTCTCTCTAAAGCTTTCGAGATAGTTGTTAAAACTCAAATTCAATCGCATCTAAATAGCAATAGTTTAATTAGTTTCTTCCAATCTGGGTTTAGAAAATTTCATAGCACTTCTACTGCGTTATTAAATGTATGTGATGATATTAGGCGTAATATGAATAATAGGGAATTGACTTCTTTAACTTTGTTAGATTTTTCTAAGGCCTTTGATTCTATTAATCACAGAATTCTTTTTAACAAACTCTTATCTCAGTTTAGATTTTCGGTTTCCGCTGCCAGACTAATTTTTAACTATCTTTCTAATCGTTCTCAGGCAGTTTTTTTCGACAATTCTTTGTCTGATTTCCTTCCTGTAATTTCCGGCGTTCCTCAGGGTTCAGTGCTGGGTCCTCTATTGTTTTCTATGTACATTAATGACATAGAATCCTCTATTCACCATTGTTCATTTCACATTTTCGCTGATGACGTCCAAATTTATAAAAATAGTCGTTTAGATCAGGGTTCTATTGATAGGAATATTTCTCTGATAAATGAAGACTTAAGTAATATCGCTAGTTGGTCGGTCTCTAATAGGCTCGTTTTAAATGTGAATAAATCTCAGTCGATCATAATTTATAAAAAATCGTTAGACACCTCGTCCTTTCCTGGTATTTTTCTGCAGGGTTCGCTAATTAGGTATTCAAATACTGTTAGAGATTTAGGCTTAGTTATTAATAAAACTCTTTCTTGGGGTGACCATTTAGTTAGTATTAGTAAGAGGGTCTTTAGTATGCTTAGTTGTTTGTATAAAGTAGTAGGATTTTCTGATAGTCAGTTTAGGAAAACAATGTTTTTATCTTATCTTCTTCCTCATTTTATTTATGGTGACGTAGTTTTATTCGGTATGCTTCAGGAAAATATGAACGTTCTCCAAAGATGTTTCAATGCATGTACTAGGTTTATTTTTGGTATTAGGAAATTCGATCATATTTCTGCCTACTCTAGCCTTGTTTTAGGATGTAGTTTATCTACCTTTTACGAATTTCGCGTTTGTCTTTTTATTTTTAAACTTCTCAAAGCTAAGAAGCCTTGTTATCTTTATAGGAAGTTACTTTTTAGCAGGTCTCATTCCTCAAACTTCCGCCTGATTCCGGCCAAAAATAGTTGTAGGTCGCTAAACAAATCCTTTTACGTTAGGGGAGTTTCTCTTTGGAATTCAATTCCATTGGAAATTAAGAGTTTAGGATCGGCCAAATTATTTAAGTCAAAATTTTTGGAGTTGCGTGATTGATGGGCAATACGTAGTTTTTTTAAATTTATTTTTAATATTATTATTATTATTGTTAAATTTTAATATTATTTCACCTCTTGCTGTACATTTTATTGTAAATGAGCTATTGCTCAAAATAGAATGTGTATGCATGAGATGGAAATTGTTTGAAAAAATTTAAAAGGTTTTTCTGCCTAATGGAAGCAGCTTCATCATTTTATTTTTGTTCTTTTGTTCCGTTTACTCTGTTTCCATCTGTGCTTTTCCTTTTAATACTAAATTATTGTTAAAGTACAATAAATAAATAAAATAAATAAGTGTCGTTGTTAGAAAACAACGACAAGGTACACGGATAGTTATTTGACTAACATAATGTAGATCTCCAATTATAAAAAAAATCATTCTAGCGTCGAACAGTTTTTAGTGACCTTCAGTAAGAAAATGAGATTTGAAACAGGTGTTGTCGTTGTTAAAAAAAACGACAAGGTACACGGCAAATTCGTAAGTCATTTGAAAGGTTTTAAGGCGAGCTTTCCAAATATATACGTGGTTTTTATATAGACGATGACAAAGATGGTTAATTTCACCAAAATTAGACAGAAATTGGTGTTTTTTCATATAAAATTACTAAGTATCGTTAATTCATTTTCTCTATTTCGGTTTCAGTTTTCAATAATACATGTGGGAATTATGGTGTGTTGTCGAGAATATAGAATAAAGATGTATATGTCATGGCATTAGGATGCCTATTTACCGGTAACAGTTTGATGAAGGAAAATTTGGTTCTGTGCTATCTGAAATTTTGGCCATATGACTTTTATGTATATGTATGTAAATACCACATTTACCAAGGTGGTCTAGCAAATCTCGGGGTGGTCAAACTGACATAAATTTACGTGTGAAAGTTTGATAAAAGTGAGTTGAATGTACTATGAATTACCATAATGTGAAATGCTGGTAAAGATAAACATCCTGAAAAGAAATCCGTCTAAATTACGATACTTATCTTAGTCCATCTATAAAAGATGTTGAACAAAGTAGACGTCTGTGTCGAACCGTCAAGATGTTTATAATATAATTGGGCTTGACCAAAAATTACCTCGTAATCTCCATCCGTAATATCCGTATCTATTGCTCGAAAAATTGCATTTTGTGACATGCTATTTATCTTTTTTTTTTTTTTTTTTTCGCTGGTGCTACATCCCATAGAGGGATTTGGCCGCTTCATTTTTGAAGTTTCGTAATCGATTTTTCAACGGATAATGAGTGATTAATTCATTGATCCTACCCTTAACCAGCCGTGATTTTTTCATCACCCGCCAGGAATTGAACCCGGGACCACCGGGGCGTAAAGCCAGTATGCTAACCACTGTGCCACCGGGGCTATTTATCTTGCTTAGATGAAATAAATTTTGACATCAGTTTCTTCGTACTCACAGTATAGGTCTGCAACATTTTCACAGCATATTTCACCTTCAATTGCACTAAATTTGTAACGTTCGTTTTCGGCTGAACAATACAATGTTGTTTCATTAAAAGAATTGTAAAAATTTGATCCATAATTTTGTAGCGTTGTAACAAAAAAATTTACAAATTTGTTGAGGATGCCATCTGATGGAGATTACGAGGTAATTTTTGGTCAAGCCCAATAATATTATAAACATCTTGACGGTTCGACACAGACACAGTTCAACATCTTTTATAGATGGACTAAGATAAGTATCGTAATTTAGACGGATTTCTTTTCAGGATGTTTATCTTTACCAGCATTTCACATTATGGTAATTCATAGTACATTCAACTCACTTTTACCAAACTTTCACACCTAAATTTATGTCAGTTTGACCACCCCGAGATTTTCTAGACCACCTTGGTAAATGTGGTATTTACATACATATACATAAAAGTCATATGGCCAAAATTTCAGATAGCGCAGAACCAAATTTTCCTTCATCAAACTGTAACCGGTAAATACGCACACTTATTCCATGACATATATACATCTTTATTCTATATTCTCGACTACACACCATGAAACCTGAAACCGAAATAGAGAAAATGAATTAACGATACTTAGTAATTTTATATGAAAAAACACCAATTTCTGTCTAATTTTAGTGAAATTAACCATCTTTGTCATCGTCTATATAAAAACCACGTATATATTTGGAAAGCTCGCCTTAAAACCTTTCAAATGACTTACGAATTTGCCGTGTACCTTGTCGTTTTTTTTTAACAACGACAACACCTGTTTCAAATCTCATTTTCTTACTGAAGGTCACTAAAAACTGTTCGACGCTAGAATGATTTTTTTTATAATTGGAGATCTACATTATGTTAGTCAAATAACTATCCGTGTACCTTGTCGTTGTTTTCTAACAACGACACTTACCACTTTGAGAGTCAATTTGAAGGACATCGTCAACAAAATATATTGTTTTATTTTTACATTTCAGTTCGAAATTTTATTATCCTTTGAATCGCGTATTGAGAAATCGTGTACCTTGTTATTTTTATTACTCTACGGCTCCCGGTCTAAAAGAAACACGTCACATAAATTTAAAAAACGGTCACTCTGATAAAATGTATTTCAAAATTCAATGCTACAGTGTGAAAACACAAAATGAAACTATTTCTTATTAATTTACGATTATTTACTTTTATTTCAACAAAATTGGATAAAACGTTGTATGCCACTCGTGAGCAAAGAGATATTATCCACTCGGGATAATATCCCACTCGGCTATCGCCTCGTGGGACAAACTTATCCCTCATGGATAATATCTCGTTTTGCTCACTAGTACCATAAATAACTATTACTCTAAGTTATTGATTTTATTTGAAATTTGTTTTACAAACATAGCTAAAGAAATAACAAACAGATCAGATAGTATAAGTATTAAAATTATTATGTTGTATCTGGAAACGGACCAAAGGTGAGTAATTTCGATAATTCGTTCTGGAATGGCAGTGGATGCCTTGTGTTATACGATGAGCTATGGAATATGAACTTGTCATTAAGTTCACTATCAATTACACCATTTAGTATTTTGTACAGCGTTATTTCGTCTGCAAGTAATCGCCTATTTTCAAGGGAGACCAAACCATATCGGTCTGCTGTTATACGATTCTTTTTCATGCTTGAATTTATAATTAAAAAAATCAGTGAACTTACGTTGAACCCTTTCTAAGGTTTTAGTGTGAATGGAATATAATTTGGATTCCAAATTGGAGTTAAATACTCAAGCATACTCCTCACAAATGAAACGTAGATGGTAATATGCGACCTATAGGTATTAAATTTAGTCATTACTCTAGTTGCAAATCCTAACAACTTGTATGCCTTTTTCACAGTTTCCTGAATGTGTAACTTAAAGTCTAAGTTGTTATGATACCAAGATCAACAACGCTCGACTTTGCTTGTATACATATACAAATTATTGATGGAATACTATAAAGACAAATTAAAATATCTTGGTTTAATTTTAAGAACAACACATTTATCTGTTGCACAGCAACAACTGTATAGTTGGTCGAGATCATATGCTGAAGTGTGAAACAGTCATTTATTGATGAAACAGAATTAATCAATTTAAGATCATCTGTAAATAATAAGCTTGTATTTTGCATTGCAATACTAACATCGTTGATAAACCCATCATTGATTGATCTCATAGGAACGAACTCCATTAATTTCCACATATTGAACTCGTTCTGTAAGGTATGATTTAGATCATTGACGATTAATACCATTGACCCCATAATTGATCATCTTGTCTAAGAGTATAGAATGATTGACTTTATCGAATGCTTTGGAAAAATCCGTATATATAACATCTACTCCAGAACCAGAATTGGAAGCATCCGTCACAATCTCAGTGAAACAGAGTAAATTAGTTAGAGTGGAACGTACCTTGAAGAACCCATGCTGATTTTTAGATATAATATCTCTAGTGTGGGCAAATAATTTTCTATGTATAATCTTCTCAAAAACTTTGGAACAAGAATTTAATATTGATATAGGCCTATAGTAAGGAACAAGAATTTAATATTGATATAGGCCTATACATCTGTATTATCGCCTTTTTTAAAAATCGGGACGGCTTTGGCCATCTTCCAGCGATCAGGAAGTCTACCTTCATAAAGTGACTTATTAAATATTATAGTTAATGGGACATAAAAGGATTGTGCTACATTTTTAAAGAAGGAAGGTGGTAATAGATTAGAGGCAGGACCCTTGTTAGTATTAATACTATTAAGTTCTGTGTATGTTTCCTCTTCATTAATAATCAAATCAGGCATTATTTCACAACGATAAGATTGTACATAACTGTTGTTACTAGAAGTTTGTATTCCCTGATTACTATTAAACTGACTTGAAAAAATCGCAGAATAGATTACAAGTTTCTTTAGTGCTAGAAGCAAAGTATTATTGTAGCACATGTGAGCTGGAATTGAATTTGTTTTCTTTATTGTCTTACAGTAAGACCAAAATAGCTTTGGATTAGCACACATGGCCTCTTCCACTGATTTAATATAGTTAGTTCCTTTTTCACAATTGATCTTACTATTGAGAACATTTTGTAGTAATCATCGTCTTGAAATTAATATCTTATATCTGGCTCTAAAGTACTCTTTTGCGTAAAGTAGTCGAATTAATTTAGGTGAATACCACGTAGGGTAGGATTTATTTCTTTTACAAAAACTAGAACGTGACGTGGGTTTTTTGATCAAAATATTAACTAATTTATAGAAAAAATCCACAGCATGGTCAATACTCAAATTATTCAATGAAGCTATCCAATCCATGTTAATAATGATATCGTTAATAGTATCGTAGTCACACATTTTAAAATTATATTAGTGTTGACTGTTGGACTATTTCTTTAAGATAATGCCTGTAAGCGATGCTTATATGATTAGGGATACTGTTAAATTAACGAAGCCCTGTGAGATGCATATAATCTGATAAAGCTTCACCAGTTTTATTAAGATAAACCAACGGGGTTAAGAAGTTACTGCCATTATCTGCTTGCCAAGAAATATCTGGTATGTTAAAATCACCAATCACCAAGAAAAACGATGAGGATTTATCAAAACTAATACAATTATTAACATTTTCAATATCTGTTTGTAATCAGTGTAAGTAGCATTTGGATAGAAATACCAAACGTTAACATAAAGTTTCTTGGTCTTGATTTGAATACAATACCAGATTTCCTCAACATAGATTTCCCAAGCCGGTAAATGATACGAGATTTTTTTTTATTGCAACAAGGCAACCACCGCCATCATTCTAATCAGGAAATAAGGCCAGATTTCTGTCACACCTATAAACAACATATTCATCAGAGAACAACTCACTATTAAAAATAATGCTGTTAAGCCTTGTTTCAGTTAGACAGATGACATCATAATTACATACCAGTATATTCTGCTTGAAATCGTGCAACTTGTTTCTTAGGCCATTTACATTTTGGTAGTATACGACAATATCAATCATCTAAAAATAACAAAGTTAATACAAATAGCAATGGATAAATACTTAAAAATAATTGATACGAAAATGGAAAATAAGGCAGAATCTAAGAGCCAGTTCGAATTTAATGTATTGTATCTTCTGAATTAATTCTGATGATTTTTGAGCTTGATGTTTTAAGTTCATTATGTTCCATTTACTGAACATTTAATTCATTTACTAAATCTCAAGTCCCTGCAAAGTATCGCTCATTTTCATTATTCATTTCTACCTATTCTTGTAAATCTTAATGTTATTTAGAACAAACACTACTCATTATTTAGTTAAATTGTATTGCAACAGGTGGCTCTATTCGATCATTTCAAACTTTTCAAACCCTCGTACATCGAAACACCAACAACTTTATATTATCAAGCAATTAGACATACTCTTGTTATCTCGACATTCTAATCAAATTTTACTGCTAAAAGTAGAGATAACGTAACTCTACGAATATTACTTGATAAAAATATTTCATTCAGGTGTTAGTCATTGTCATACAAGTGAGTCGTATGTACACAAATTATTTTCTTATTATATTTTGTATTTTTTTTGCCAGTTGCTCCATAAATCACATAAACAATGGAACCAATTGATAATTCATATGGTGACAATGAAAATAGGATTGCAACACCAACGATTATACCACCTCCTTGTAAGTCTGTTACAATAAAACTAGGTCGATAAATTAGGTTTAATTTTTTTGCTTTTTTCCTTGAAGTGTACAGTGAAAGTAATATAATTACTATGCAGCCCAATAGGACAACAATGTTGGCTCCCTCAAATATTCCACCACGGCTTATGCTGCCCTCCATTTACGGATCGAACACATTTTTACCACGTACGGGATTAGACTATTTTCACGGATTAGCCTCGGTGCATATACAACAAACGTATGAGTTAAACGACAGTAAGTACACATATTACAATATTGGTGATGTAAAAAAAAATATTTTGTCTTTTATCAATCAATTAATTAGTCAAATATTTGTGCGATAAGAAATTTATTTATATGTTTATTGTTTATAATAATATTATTCGTAGATATTATAATCTCAAGAGTGTTGATTTCTTTGAAACATTTTTACAGTTCACTCGTCCGTTTCGTCAGAAAATCGATTTACAATTCGAACCGCAGGAAATGAGGCAATATTTGCGGCAACCGAAAGTTCAACGCATTCAAATCGTTTGTGTTATGGTTCGTCAAGGCCTTTTACCATGCATTTACTTGATAAAACACATCATGAAGCGTTAACCCTGCATCGCAAGTTACCATGCACATCAATTTGTTGTATAAATTGTACACAATCGGTTGAGGTGTGGATGCCACCCGGAGATATAATTGGTATAGTTCGTGAACCATTTTCAGTGTTGACCACCTCATTTAATATTGAAACACAATACAGTGAAATCCTATATAAAATTGAGTGTCCACTGTATTTTTCGTGTTGTTTTCCAAAAGAGGCACATTTTAAAATTTTAAGCGGCGATGGTTTGACACAAAAGGGAACAATTAGTCGAACATGGAATACGAACTTGTCCAGTTACACGATAAATGTATACTTTGCTAATTCGGAAATGGATGTTAAACATAAAGCGATGTTGGTCGCGGTCGGATTTTTAATGGAATATAGATTTTTCCAGGGGACTGTTTGCCGATAATAAAAACTTTTCATTTTTTATTTTTGTATATAAATAGAGCATAATTTGTCTGTAATTGTAATAAATAAATCAAATATATTTTAATTTAGTTAAATTTCGTTTAAATTTGTTATGCGCAGAATACAATATTTTGGATAGCATCATAGTAACCACAAAAAATATTAAATCGATTCGTTTTGCGTTTGCAGTTTTTCAGTATTGTTCGAACTTTTCAACTGTACGTATATATACAAAACTCCATATTTTATAAAATGTCTGTACACACTACAAAATCAAGTCATTCCCGTTTTACTAATGCATCATCAATTAGTAAACCGAGAAGCCGTAAAGGTGTTGCGAGTGGCAGTTGTCCACGTAAAGTGGCATTGAATTTTGATCGGCCAGAAAGTGATGAGAGTGATTCAACCGATGTTATATCATCGTCGGACGATGAGGATCGGTGGAAGGATACATCACGAAATGCTGATATTCCATCTGAATATTGGCATATACAAAAATTGGTGAAATATATAAAAGCTGGTAATCAAACGGCCACAATTGTAGCACTCTGCTGCCTCAAGGACCATGATTTGACGACACAAATTAATCAATTGGCAATTCAAGATATTGGTGGACTAGAAGTGTTGGTCAATTTGTTGGAAAGTAATGATCTGCAATGTAGACTTGGTGCATTATCGGTTTTGGCCGATATTTCATTAAACATTGATATTCGAAAATCAATTGTTGATCTTGGTGGTATACCACTCTTGGTGCATATATTATCGTTACCGGCTCATGATTTAAAAACTAAAGCAGCCGAAACCATTGCAAATGTTGGAAGGGTAAGATTAGCAAGAAAGCTTGTGCGTAAAACTCACGGTATTCCGAAATTAGTCGATTTACTCGACATAAGTTTGCAGTAAGTTTTAATTGGTTGTTGTGTAAAATTTTACAACTACATATAACACTTATTCTATTATCGCATTTACAGTTGTCTACTTACCGAACGAGATCAATTAATGGAGGACGACCGCAAAGCGCTAGATATGGCAAAGGCTGGTGCGAAAGCATTATGGTCATTGTCTGAATCTCGACACAATAAAGAAGTTATGCGAAAAAGCGGTTTGGTTCCCTTAATGGGCCGATTACTAAAAAGTATACATATTGATGTTGTAGTTCCCATAATGGGAACAGTGCAGCAATGTGCGTCACAGGTAAATAAGTATTTTTTGGCTACTTGAACTTTGTTAAAATTTTACACAATTGTGATGTTCATTAAAGGGAAATTATCAACTTGCGATTACAACTGAAGGAATGATAACCGATATCGTGAATCATTTGAATTCGCCAAATCTTGATCTCAAAATGCAGTGCAGCTCGGCTATATTTAAATGTGCCAGTGATGATGCTGCTCGTGATTTAGTACGCGAATCGGGTGGACTAGAACCATTAGTATTGATTGCCAAAGATAAAGCAGTTCGCGAGAATAAACCATTGCTTGCAGCTGCTACAGGAGCTATTTGGATGTGTGCAAAATCGGAAGCGAATGTCAAAAAATTGGATGCGGTTAGTAAATAATGTTTTTTACAATCTTACATTTATGTAAGCTTTACAGTTTCGAATTTAAATGTTTCAGTTAAAAACCGTTGCAATCTTGGTACAATTGTTGACCGATGAAAATGATGACGTTTTAACCAATGTGGTTGGGGCCATTGCTGAATGTGTCAAATTTCAAAATAATCGGGAATCGCTACGTAATTCAGGAGGATTACCGTTGCTAGTGAATTTATTAAACGGGACGCATCCACCTCTGCTGGAAAATATTGCAAAAGCGATAAATGAATGTGCTCAGGATCGCGAAAGTATGACCATGTTGGAAGAGTTGGATGCGGTTCGACTAGTTTGGTCTTTACTAAAAAATGTAAATCCACGTGTTCAAGCCTATGCTGCATGGGCATTGTGTCCTTGCATTGAAAATGCACACGATTCAGGTGAATTGGTTCGAAGTTTTGTCGGTGCATTAGAATTGGTTGTGGGCCTGCTAAAATCGAAAGAGAATCTTGTATTATCTGCTGTTTGTGCCGCGATTGCTACCATTGCCAAAGATAAAGAAAATTTAGCGGTTTTAACTGATCACAAAGTTATTTATATGCTGGCCGATTTAGTGCACACCACTGACGATATGTTGCGCGAGAATTTAGCAGCTGCAATTGCAAGTTGTGCACCACATTCGAATAATACATTTGAATTGGGAAAATTACGAACGGTCACACCGATTGTTGGGTATATGGTTAGCTCAAATCCGCGTGTTCATCGGACAACTGCTATGGCATTGCAACGATTATCGGAAAATGCCCAAAATTGTATTACAATGCACCAAGCCGGTGTTGTGCCATTTTTATTGGAAACGGTTGGCTCAAAAGATCGCGAATTACAAGAAGCTTCTGCTGCATGTTTGCAGAATATTCGAGAACTGGCATTGCGGGCAGAAGAGTTTACTTTAAAATTAGATTAGTATACTTGTAATATTTGGTTTGGAAATAAATCGGTTTGGAATTCTGAATATAACAACTTTATTCAAATTTTTATTCGGTTAACGGTTTGAAGCTAAATTGGTAGTGGTTGAAACTAAAACCAAAATACTATCATGTAACGGGTAAATATTATCAATCACCACATAACGTCCTTTGGCCAATTGTTCATTTGAAGAATATAACCTGAAATTGAACAAACAAATAGGTATATGAATCCGTTGCATAAGGGTAATGTTAAATATTTACGCAAGAATATCAATAGGTTCCAAAATTTTTTCGGGCTTCGTTATCGACGCCAAAAAATTTGTGAAATTGGTCGTACTATTAACGATATCGTTTGATTCAATTGGCATATTACCACTGCTTGAATTACTATTGGTTGCACTACCGTTCGGTACACCATATCGTGTTCCCCAGAATGTGATGATATTTTCCTCTGACACCACAACCGTGTATGACGAATATGTTTGCACCATCTACAAACATAATAAAGGAGTTAATATGGAAAGATTTTGGCTATACGGGAAAATATTCGGTACGGTAAGAAATCGATGTTTAATTCCTGTAACTAATGTTGGATTACGGTTCGATGTGGAATTTCCAAGGCCACGTTGCCCATCATTATTACCGCCCATGGTGACCACATAGCCACCTTCAATAATAAACGCAGAATGATTAGCAGATATACTTAAATCTACAATTTGCTTCTTTATCGCTTCGACTTTGCGGAACTTATACACAATTTGATTTCGGCTCAAAACTCCCAGCTTGCCATTATTATTTTGTCCGCAAACATAAACCAAACCACTTGTTAACAGAATTGAAGATGTGTCCGTGCCACAATAAATTTTCTTTATTTGACTGTACATGTCGTACGGGATCTCGATAAGTTGTGGCGATGAATAGATTAAACGGGATTTTTTCAGACCTAGTGCTCCATTCTTATTCGAACCCCAACTAAATATAACATTTTCACGGCTTATAGCAACTACATGTTGCGATCCACAACACACTTCTTTGATGTATATACCTTGAAAATCTTGTATTTTTTTTGGTGATAAATAATTTGATGAGTTGCCATGCCCTAAGCAGCCAAGTGCATTATCTCCGCAGCTCAATACTTCACCTTGATCGGTCCAAAATATAGAAAATCCTTCACCGGTCGACGCACTAAAATGTAAAATTGAATTTAACTTCGATATTATGTTATCGTACATAAATAGCCTACCCGATCACGGTATGTTTCTTTAGAGTTTCAATTTTTTGTGGATAATGCTTCCAAGAGTATATTGCACCATGTCCCAACTGTCCTTTATTGCCTTGGCCCCACGAATACGCAATACCTTCCTCGGTGACCGCAATAAAATGAGACCCAGTAGTTGATACCAAAATAATTTTGATTGTTGGTGGCAATTGTAATGGGATAACTGAGGTTTGCGATCCAAAAGACTTTATTTGATATAACACTGATCGCTCTGTGATATCACCGTCAGTCATGGTTGTATTTGCGACCGAATCATTGTATTGATTCTCCTCAAGGCTCAATACATTTTGATGGGTGCCACTATATTTCGAAAAACTGTAAGGGTTTTTAATGCGATTATCGTACAATTGAGGAATCCAATGCGTTAAAAGTTCTTTTGCCGTTGGTCGTGCTAACGGGTCAACTTGTAGCAAAATGCGAAGCAGTTGCTTTAAATCATCCGAATAAAATTCAGGTATTTCAATGTACTGAGCCGTCATAATTTTTGAAACCAGCTCGGAAAGATTGGATGCTGAAAAAGCTTTTTTCAGGCAACACATTTCGCCCAGTATACAACCCAGTGCCCATATATCACTTTTTTCGTCATAATCTTTACCCTCACACATTTCGGGACTAAAATAGTATGGCGTACCGAGAACAGTTTGTGCAATAATTTTTGTATTCATAATTTTCGATATACCAAAATCACCGATTTTCACAGTGCCCCTAGCATTAAGGAATACATTTGCCGTCTTC
Organism: Tipula helvola; assembly: GCA_963556165.1. Lineage (NCBI taxonomy): Eukaryota > Metazoa > Arthropoda > Insecta > Diptera > Tipulidae > Tipula > Tipula helvola. The sequence continues at coordinate 158,786,994 of OY744483.1, forward strand.
AGATCACGGTGTAGGATATTTTCCTCGTGCATATAATTAACGGCCGTTGTAACCTGTTCAAATATTTGCATTATTACTTCTTCGGCAAAATATTTATTTGGCGAACAAGCGCTAATTTTTTGAGCCAAAGTGCCACATTCGGCATATTCCATTTCAATTATTAGTATTTCATTGTGAACAAAGCTGCCTAAGTATCTAAGAAAGATAAGCCGAAAATATTATCGTTAGTTGAGTTTTAATTGCGATATGTGAGCACTTACCTTATAATATTCGGATGATGCAGTTTAGAAAAAACATCAACCTCATTCATCGCCAACTCCTTTTCCGATTCGGCCAGTTCAATTAAGTTGATTTGTTTTAATACGATCAGCGCATTATCCGTAATTCGACGATAAAGAGCCGCGACACCAAATGAACCTTTCCCGACAATTCGTTCAAATTTGTAGTCGGGTATAACTTCATCTTTTATATTCGTAAATGCAATCAGTCCATTATTATGATGGTTGTGTTCGGTTAATTCCAAATTTTTGAACCGTTCCAATGACGATAGATTTATGGTTTTTTCAGCTGACTTATCGGTCATATCGAAAATAATTTTGACGATGTACTATGCAGACATACAAGAAAAAAATTTTGTTTGCCATTTGTGGTGGTTGGTAGCGCACTATGGAAACTATTAAAAATTGATTTTTTTTTTGTACGTACTATACCTATATCAGCGATTTGTATATTAAAACAACTTTCACACAAATAAAACCTTGTTCATGACTTTGATATAATGAAATTGAAATTTCCAATAAAATTCGTGTGAATTTGAGTCACATGGGTGTCAATGAACCGCGACCACCAAACAACAAATATTTTCAATGACAAATTTTGCTCTAAATTTCACAAATTTCTATATTCTTCCTTTAATTATGAAAATCACTTTTACTTACTTTCTAAAATTTCATTATCATCGAAAATATGTAAACATGCTTGCGTACTTGATAATAACAACAAAATATATTCCTAAATGAAAAATTCGTTAAAGTACCAAACCGACTAAGAACACCACATACGCTAACTAAAACACTAAATATTGTATTTGGTTGAAAGTGGTTCGCGGTGAGATCGATACTGTGCGACACAAAGGTGCTAATTAAAATCATTGGTCGTGTAGTTATAAATTAGCCCCAATTAAATAGAAATACTATAAAGATCAAATAGTTTAATGTAAATGAACCACTTCAAGTTTGGATTTACATTCAGTCGGAACATCAAAACGGAAACTATACTTTTGTTATATTTGGTACACAGTGTTTTAGTGGATTATAGCAATAAATATGTTGGATTTAAAAAAAATATTGTTAGTGTTCTTAATTGTAAGTGCTGTAGTTGCTAGTGAATTAAATAAAAGTGAAAGTGAAAATAATGGCACTGAAGAGGCCAGGAGTGATGTTGAAGCACGAAGGCGGCATCATTTTTTTGGACATAATTCACATTTATGTAAGTGCCTGTATATTAAGTGTGGCCCTATAGCGTATTTGCCAATCAAAACATTTTTCTTTTATAGGGCTTGCGGGACTTCATGCAGTCGCAATTTTCTGGGCGATAAAAATAAAGATAATTTTAGTAATCATAGCTATTGCGTTTGCAATATTTTATGGCCTTAAAATATGGGCTGGCTCAAAATTACTCAGTGCACACAGCTTCGCTGAACCATATCCAGTTATTTCAGAAACACCGTATCACTCACCATACGAACATATTATAGAGAGTGGTGGTCATGATCATTATCCAGGATCTGAAATTTATTCAAGTTATCCCGGACCAGAACCGTACAGTGCATGGAGTTCATCAAACGGACCATCTGCCTATTCTAATCAAATACCATCGGCGTTCTCTGGCCCAATATCAACCGTTTCAGCAGATCCAACGGAAATAACAAGCGAACCAGAACATTTTAGTCGTCGTACATCGATGATGAAACAAAAACGTGATTTACGTGCTCAGACCGCAACCGAACCCGATTGGACTGATCTGGTATTTACATTTTTGGGTGTACATTCTATGGATTGTCGGAAACGATTTGTTTGTGAAATGGAAATAAAATCACAAGGCTCGAGAATTTCACGAATGGCGTTTAAATTTTTGAGCGAAAACTTTTTGGGGGAATACCGCAGTATCAATGAACGGCCACAATCGATGCGACATTGTATACGAATGTACAAGGAATGTGAATTTGTCAATGATTTTGATGATGGTGAACAAGTGGATTTAGAAGATGCGGCTGCAATAGCAGCGGGTGATGATAATCGAGTGCAACGGCGATTTGGGGCTAGTGATCGGCAATAATTAAATATATAAGTGCGTTGATTATTTATTATGTAAATAATATTAAATTATGTGAATTATGTAAATTATGTATATTATGATATTTATTTAAATGAATTTATTTAAAATTTTATTTTATTATAATTGGAAATGTACTTGGAGGTAAAGTTAAACGGACTATAAATGTCAGTTGAATGGGAAAAATTCCCGAGTGTTTTTCTCTTTAATTTTACCAAAGTTTTTTTTGTGAAATTTTGTTTAAAACGGGAAAATCGGCATTCCTTTTGTCAAGTACTACTTGTAACTTCATATCAACCAGTATGTGCGAACAAGTTTTCGAATCCTTGTTAATGAAAGGCTTATCTCTGTGCTGTGTCTGGTTGATGCTATTGGTCTGCTTTGGTCAAAATTACCATTCAAAATTTTGACAAAATCCGTTTGTGGAATAAATATTGTTTATTAACCTCAATTAATTGGCCGAGAATCCTTAATGGTGTCCCGTATATTGATTCGGCTGATGACGTTGGCAGTTCCTTCAACCCAACATATTTGCTGGTAAACTCTTAGTTCAGTTATGCCTATATTGTGACACATAATTACCGTTTCTTTCTCTCATGCCATTGCACTTATGATTGCAGCTCGTTGTTCGTTTGTGCTAGAATCCCAGAAATTTAGACAATTATAATTTGACTAATAACAATTATAATTTGGCTGCTTTTCCTAATATTTGTTTTAAAGCGTTGTAATCGGCTTATGATCATTGTATAGAGTAAAATTTCTCCCTTCTAACAACAACAAATACGTAATATATTTAATGCTTGAATATGCGGTTAAAAATTCTCGATCATATAAGCGCTGCATTTCTGTTATACTTCATTTAGCCTTACTGAATAAAAACTAAGCGGCTGCGTCAGTCCTCGATTTGTTGTGGAACAACAGCACCAATAGCGGTATCCAATGCATCAACTATAATTGCTAATCTTGCTGAGGTTGATGGATGGACCAATAATGATGTTTCGCATAATTTGTTTTTACAATTGTCGAACGCCTCGATAGAATTTTCGATCCAGGCTATTAGCGTCAAAACATCGATACAAATTAGCCATTCCTAGAAACCGAACGTTCAACCCAAATTCCGTAAATTTTTATATCGTGGCTTTAATATAGTAAACCACACCAACGTATTTTACGAATTTAGTGGTTGGGGTGGCTTGAACACCACTAGTTTATTTAAAATCCTGGGTATTTGTAAATTAGGTCGATGTGATTGTTCGCTCCTAGAAATGGCATAAGCTTCCTCTAAATTTGAAGTATTTTGTACATTATTGATTGCAGTGATCCGAGCATCAATTAAAGCTTGTAATTGGGAGTCGGTCACAATAAAAGTAACCTCACCACTAGTACTTATGCCCGAGCTATCTAAAGTTGTACTTACTAAACTCGTAAATCGACAAAAACAAAAAAATATGGCCGAAAAAAGAAACAGGAAACACGCAACGTCAAATATGTATATTGTGCAGAGGAAATGGATTTCGCGAATTCGATTTTTTTTTTTTTATTTTTTTTAAACAAAAACAAAATTTTATTAGCATCTGTATTATTATGATATGATTTTAAATTAAACCGACCAGACGTACCTCGCTGCATGGGACGTCTGGTCAGTTTACTGTGTTCACGAAGAATCCGTCTCACGAAGCATCCCACGAAGCAAATATTTAGGCTATGATCAGTTTATTTTAAATGATACACAGTAAAACATTTTGTTGGAATTTTGTTACAATAACACTCTGCTAGTTGGAAAAAGTGACAAGCTGGGCACCCAGGAGATAAACCTAATTCGAGTATGTTGAATCCAATGGTGCTAGCCCTATTTTTGAGATATCGCTTTCGACATGTTTTGGCTCAGAGTTATAAATTTGTCAAAATATACACTCATTTTCACGTTGATAGCTCTTGAACCATTAAGGTTTTCGTTATGATTTCTTCAGCACAGTTGTTGCACAAGTCAAGATAGACAACTTTGCCGAACATATTTAGGCATCCACATTCACATTTTTGTGTTATTTTTTTTATCCACAAGTACATGATCCAGTTCAATGTTATGGGTGCGTGAATTATATTCGCGGTACAAACAGGAAAAAATTGGTTCTTTGACTTTCACTGTAACGACGTATGCTCAATTACCGCTGCCGCATTCAGATGAAATTCCTTTTCCGGAAAGATCAAACCCAACTGAAGAATATTTACCACCAACATTTGAATCTGATGAAATTGGAGAAACAACTGTGTCAATGTATCAACCGTCAAATGTCACTGCGCCATGCAATCACATTGAAATCTCACAAAATCGTTTGGATATTATATTATGGCTCCAAATGTTCGGATATATGCATATCAATAAATCGTCATCGAGAATAATTCACTCGCTTTTTGCACTGATATCCGTGATTTGGTTTCCATAATGCACCATGCATATAATTCCGAAGATTGGCATTGTTTATCGATTCCTCCAAAAGCAATTTAAAGGAAGTTCTGCTCCACGTTACCAACTCAAAAAATTCCGTTCCAATTGCACTCAGCACAAACACAAAGGAAACTTATGCATCCATGAAAAAATCATTGATTTGATTAAATACAACGACCATCAGTGGATAGTTTGTGCAGACTTAAAAGTGATAGCTCTTTTAAGAGGCAAGCAATTGGGTTACGCTAAAAACTGGTGTTTTATGTGCTTGTGGAATACACGTTTTGAAGGCGACCAATACAACGAACTGAACTGGGCTTTACGTGAGAACATTGTTGATACTCCACTTGTGCCAATTGAAAAAATATCGCTACCACTGCTTCATATCAAGCTTGGATTAGTTAAACATTTTATATCGCACTTTTCCACGGTGGAATGAAAATAAAGGAAGGTTAGTGTTTGAATCTATTCGAATCTAAGTTTTGATCAAATGAAATTTCAGTTCGCATCATGTTTTTTATTACAGTACCTTAATTCTCTAAAAAATCAAGAAAACTTGTAAAGTGTAAAGTGGTAATGTTAACAAATCATAAAGTTTACTTTTATTAATTTTTCTTACCATTCTTAATTCCCATTCTGTATTATTTTTGTTAACATTTTAAAGTTGACGAACGGTATACTCATTAACAGGGATGTTCCGGCATGGCAATGTTTGATATGCAGGTGTCTCACCAGCAACGTGGTTATCTTACACTTGAGCAATATTAGTGGGTGTTTGGTTTCGAATTCTGCCAGTGAGTTTTCGATGCGACCGCCAATACGTAAAAGTTCATTTTCGTCCAAAAACGGGTTTAGGTTATAAATCTTGCTGCTTCTCGCCACTTGCTGGTTTGATTTTAGCGAACGAATTTCTGATGAGAAATAGTCACTCTGAACCAATTTAATTATTGTATTTTCGATTTTTCGTAATTCATCAACGGTTAGTTCCTTCATCGGTTCATCGGTTGTGGTTTTGGTCAATATAAGTTTAAGTCGTCGAACGTACCTCTAGAGTCTGGACCCATGCAAGAACTCGAACAATTTTTAGAAATGAAAAAATTTTGCTTTCGAGCTGGTTTATGATGCAAATTTCATAATTCGTGGATGCCATTGCTGATAGTACCGAGGATTCCTTTCTTCTTCTCGTATATCGTTAACTTCTCGTTCATTTAATTGTTGAGGCCATTTTGATTCTGTGAGACCTAACCATGCCGGTAATTTTGAGTGCGTCATACCTCGTGACGTACAGTCTGCTGGGTTGGATAATGAGTCGACATGCCTCCAATGTTGCCGCGGAAACGATGATAATATGTCCGAGGTGCGATTTACAACAAACGTATGTCATCTCCTAGGTAGAGATGACAGCTAACCCAAAACTATTTTGGAATCCGTCCACAATGTGGCTTTTATATTTGGCAATTTAAATGTTTCTATGACCATCTTTGTTAGCTTAGACAGCAGACTTGCAGTGCAAAGTTCTAGTCGCGGGATAGAAATTTGCTTTTTAGGTGCAACCTTTGTTTTTGAAGCTATCATGCTGACTCTCACTGCACCATTTTGGTCCACACATCTGCAATAAACGACAGCCGCATACGCCTTTTCTGACGAGTCAGTGAATCCATGCAGCTCAAAATTTGAGGGAATTTCACGGAATTCCGATTTGTTATAATTCTGGCAGCTCTTCCTTGAACGTTTGCCACACATTAGCTTCTCTTACTGGTAATTCATCATCCCAATTTAAACGCAGTAACCAAAAAGGCTCTGAAATAATATTTTTATAGTTATAATGGCGGGTGCCAACCACCCTAACGGGTCAAAAATTTGAGCTGACTAAGATAGCACCTCCCGCTTCGATCCTCTTGTTGGTTGAATCACTGCTACTTTAAATTGAAAAGTATCCATCACTGGATGCCATTGTACTCGAAGTAATTTGAGACTAGCGTTTGATTCTTCATCGTCAATATTTATTGGTAGCTGCTCGTTACTTTAAGTTGGGATTTCTTCTGGAATTTTCGGATGATTAGAGGACCATTTTCTCAAATTAAAACCATAAGATTTGAGTAATCGTATGACATGTTCCGTAGTTGTCTGTGCTTCCTCTAAGGTATGAGACCCCGACATGAAATCATCCAAAGGATTAGTTTGCAACATACTTTTTCCAATTTCTTGAAGCGCTTTCGTGGCTAAGTATGGTGCCGATGCCGTGCCATAAGTGACTGTACGCATTCGATAGTCGGTGTCAAAAACTACCCTCAGCTTGATAGTCGTGCTAGAATCTCGTACTACTCCATGATATGTGGAAGATAGTAAACGCCTTCAGATCGATATAATTCTGCAGCCGGTACGACTTCCATATGGTTTAAGTTAATGTATTCTTTCATAAATAAGTGATATGCTTGCTTAAATTCTGAATCTCGAACGAATCTTCTTTCAACAGCTTGTAGTCTTCTAATGGCTCCATTGAGCGTGTTGCTTAGACTTTTTTGTTGTTCTTGAAAGGAAGTCTTACTATGAATTGTCCAAATGATCCTCAGACATTAATTCTTCCTCTGTGAACCTTGTTTGCTGATGTCAATTTAGGTATAATTAGACATTCTAAATTAATAGTGGTTTGGTCCAATCGAGGTGATATCGAAAATTGGGCTTTGCCCATGGAGGTTCCCGCTTTAGTTTGACCTAGTCCAGAAATGGTAATGCGAGCGCTTGTTCGAGGAAGTGGCAGACGTTGAATTAAATTTTTACGTGCAAATGACGCTTGTGAGCCAAAATCAAGTAACACACGATACAATTGCCATTCACCCGTAATATGCTTGATTTTTTTTAGTGCCGTTGGTAATAAGGTAAAGCAGGATGGGTTGCTTGATTGATGAACTTGTGCTCTGGTTGTCTTCCCGTAATAAATTCTTTGATGTAGATGGTTGTGATTGATTGGTTGATCCTGATTCTGGTTTGAGGTTTCCTACGAGATGTACCTTCTTCACAGATTGTTCAGATGAAGGTTGACCAAATGGTGAATCAATGTGTAACAGCGAGTGATGTTTTCGGCCTCAAACATGATACCTCTTCTTAGTTCGCCAATCATATACTCCATGGGATGTATTTAGGCAATTGAAGCAGCGAGCTTCTAGCTTGATTAGATCTCGTCTGGCTATGATATCCATAGATTTGAATCTTGAACACTCATACAATGGTGGGCATTTAACTGGCAGACTGAACAACTAAATTCTGATTTAAGATGAAAGCCCTTTACACTTGTATTTGGTTTAGATGCCTTACAACTTGACTTCATTCCTTCAAGTTCTTCAGAACGATGCGCTAGGAAGTCATACAAATTTTGCAAGGTATGAAATTCATCTTCTTTAGGAAATTCATTTTCAACATACATCCTTCGATTCTACTTTATTACCCAGAGCCTTTAGACCTCGCGTTGCTTCGTCTGATGTGTCAAGAAGCTTTCTAATATTTGTTGCATAACTATCTGAATATTTGGCTGATCTTTAAATAATACGTTGTCAGTGACGCTTTTTCGATCATAACGCTTAATAATTTTTGATGAGCCTCAACTCAATGTAGTTAGCCTCGGTTATCGAAAAATGCTTCAACAGATTACTAGCATCACCTTTTAGGAGACCTTTCAAATATTGCAGCTTCTGAGCAGCTGATGCTTATAATATAAGTTTAAATTTTTATGGACAGTAGTATCAAATAGATCAACGAAACTTTGCCAATCTCAATAGTCACCAGAAAAACATGGTATATTAAGCCTTGGTAATTTGATATTATTATTATTGGATTGATTTAACGAATGGTCGGTGGTGGTGGATATGGACTGTTTTCGTAACCACGTGTTTAGTTTGGCAATTATACGATAATACTGTTCTTCAATTTCTTCGGATTCACTAGATTGAGAAGCATCTAAGGTAAACATTTCATCTTCGATATTTGAGAATAATTGAAGAAGTTCCTTCGCACGTTTTGCACGCTCTTTAATCTCTTCTTCACTCGAGTCTGCGAAAAGTGCGTTTGCAAACTTATCGACTCTGGTTAATAAACCCTTAAGAGTGCTTCGACGCTTAATTAATGCTTCCATAGTTAATTAAACAATTGGTAAATTAACGGTTGTTTCAGTTAATGGTATCACATCTAACACGTAATTTGTAAAATTTTATGACCGATCTTATGATGTACCACGTGTAATATTTTATCATACAGATAATTTGATTTAGTATAAATTTAAAGATAATTAAAATGTGTTCATCTGTTCCGTTTGAATTTTGGTTACAGCAGTATGTGGTGCAGCGTATATGTTGGTTGTAAAATTCGATCTTCCTTTGTTGGTGCAGAAGATCTGGCTCGAAGGACCAAAAGAAAAGAAGTTTATAGATTCAGCACTACTACAGAATTTGAATGAACGAAACAGTTAAATAAAGGAACACAGTTCAGTTTGATTTTGCACACAATTTATTTATATATGTATGATTCACCAAACACAATAATTAAAATGAAAATTTGAACAATAAAATTTTTATTACAATATAAATTATTGATTTTATAAATTTGACCTTGTTCGTTGATTGCCGAAAGATTTCTACCAAACGACTGACTTGATTATCACGGAAAGCATTACAACTTCGATTTTGATTAGCTGAATATTGAAAAATACGTGTCACCCATTTATTGGACAAAAACTGGAAATTTAATTTTATAGTAAATTTTCCGGTAAGTTGCATTTTAACCCTCAACCACTGTTATGATTTTTATTTCATCTAATTTTAGAAAACCCGACAAACAAATCTCATTTAATTCAATTATTTCAAATAAAAATCAGAAAATCTACGGTGGAAGAGTTTAAAATCTTCGAATGGTAATATTTAGAATAAAAGAAATATTTAATATTTACATTCGAAATAGCCGCATCGGCGCATAAAAGTGGTTAAGGGTTAATTGGGGCACAATTAAATCTATAACATTTGAGTTATGAAACGAACCAATATTGAGCGCAATCAATCAAGTCAATTCATTTCATTATTACATTAGGTGGCAATATGATTAATTTGCTATTTAATATTTGATCTATTACAATTGTTTGTTTTGGATAATAAATATGACATTTACAAAAAATAATAAACAATAACATAATCTTGGATTACAAAGGTAAGCATAAACTAATTTATAAATGGCTGATTTAATGATTGTGGACTGCAACAGCTTTTAAGAGACAAAATCCTTTTAATCTGTCGGCTCAACAATTTGAGGATTACTATACCGGTTGCCAAAACATTTAGTGCATTCGTTAAAAAGGCAATCTCGTAACCATCTTTACGAATAGGTCGAAGAAGTACGGCAATTCCTCATCATTTGCAGGTCCTATCCTCCTTGAGTGAAGTATATTAATAGAGAGTTCGGTTTGGCCCCGCCATCTCCGGAAGATATTGCTTATAACTTGGTCGAGCACTCCAATGAATTGGAAGTTGTTGTTTAATAGGATTAAATAGTTTTTATGGAAGTAACTTGCTTAAATTTTTATTTTTCCGTTTCCTTTGCTTCCATGTGTTCTTTCCCTTTTAATACTACATTTAATTTTTAATTATTATTTTATAAAATATGTACAATAAAAAAATAAATTCGCAAGAACTGAGAAAAACTCAATATAAGCCTGAAGTTTAGTCGTTTCATGCGCTTTTTTCGGTTGGATGTCCGTTGCTACACCCTGAATGGGCAACACATCATCTCAACAAATTATATATTTAACGAGCATAACGTAGAAAATAGAAGACATTTGAACAAATATTTACAACAAAAACGAAGAAAACGAAAAATGGCCCGATGGTTTTTGTAATGTCAACAGTATGTGGTGTGTACTCATAGATAGTGAAGTGTTGGAATATACAATTTTTGCGTGCCGCTATTGTTGCAATCCAAATTTGAGCCATATCATTTTTTCATGAATCATGACTCGTCAATAGAGGGTTGCTTTCCCGACCGTTTTTAAAATCCCTGGAGCCGGGAGCGACAAAACCAAATTTCCCGGAATCCCGAAAAATTAACTAAAAATTCTGGAAATCAATAAAATGTACGAAAAACAAATTTTTTTTTTAAATTTTACCTTCTTTAATAAAACTGAAATTTATTGTTTAATGATTCTGTATCATTGTAGTAAATAGATTATTTGTAAGTTACACATGATATTAATTTTTTGAGCATAGACATTGTACAGTGTTCTGGGTCAGGCAATGATTTCCGGAATTCGCCTTCAAGTTCCAAATCCTGGAATTACTATATGGATTCACAAACAAAAGTTCGTCCGTTCAGTTTTTTGGCTAAATTCAATATAGTGTTTTGGGGTGGAGCTCATAGAATGATCCAAAAACCCAACATTGTGTTTTAGATATAGCCATCTCTTAAATTTGCTTCAATTATTATCTAGGTAAAATAATATGAACAAATGATCACTGGAAGACAGTGCTCAATAAAGTTAAAAGTTTCAGTCAATTCAGTAAACTTTTGACCTTGCTAATCCATAGAAAAGTTAAGAACGCAAGAAATGAATTTTCAGGAGGAATGAAGAAAGGCGTAAAATTAAACTGAGGTTCGAAAGTTTACCTATTCTGTTTACCAGCGAGATATTTCACTAAATGCAATTGATTGATCTGAGTGCGGGGTCCACCGTACACCCTTTTTACATATAACAAAACCGAAGGAAAAGAAAGGTATGTTGGAATAAGTAGTCGATAGTTAGTATGTTTTTGTTAGTAATATTGTATATGATAAAATAGTTAGCACAAGAACAATACAGCTTCTAAACTACAATACAGCTTCTAAACTACATGTTCGCTGGATGCTTGAAGTTTCTGGAAGCTGAGTGAGGTTTTCCGGTATTTCTGAAAATTCAAATCGAAATTAATTACTTATCGCTACTACTTTAAAATAAATTAAAGAATTATTTTAACTCTGAAACCCTCACGTTTTAGTTTGCCAAATCAGTGTATTGTAAAACAATGAATATATGTAATAATACATTTTGTAAGCTCCTAATCAATATTTAGGCTAATTATTTCATTCGATTTTCAATTATTTCAAATAAACTTTCAGGTTCAATTCTCACCAAGGAGTCAAGGACGTTACCAGAACAACCTAGTTAAACGACTAAGAAACCGCATAAAAAGTTAAATATTTGGCATTTTATTCACTGCAAAAATTTTAACTAGTCAGGGGTCAATTAAAAATTTGTAGCTTGTATTTTGATTTCCTCTCCAAAAAACATAAACGTCACAATGTTAACCTGTTTCATTTGAAACACCAAAACGACTAAGAAGTGAGGAAAATTTAATATTTTTTTACCACAGTTCCTATCCGATTGAAATACAGGCGAAGTATAAGAATCCTGTTTGAATGAAACTTCGTCTTGTGCTTTGTTTTGTGTATACCTAATAATACATGAGAGTATCATTGTTATAAAAATAAACAATAAAACTTCATATAAACCAAACAAGAAATCACAAACAATCTACTTCAAAATTTAATAATTTACCTTCATAGAAAAGAAACTCCATTATCCCAATTGTTACTATACACTTAAAACCCAAAAAACAAAAACCAAAGAAATTCAACACTAATGTCTGTCCACGCCAAATATTTGAATCATTAGGATTTATTTTATAGGAGCAGCCCACAAATCACATTATAAATAGATTACGCATTGCCCACCACCACCACGCCTGCTATCTATCTCAATTCGTATAGCAGCCAAATAACGTCATCTTTGCGACTATTGTGTTGTTTTGTGTGGAAATATTTATTTTTTTAAATAAAAATGAGGTGTGCAGTTTTCAGTTGCGGCAGTAATAATGATACTAAAAAAATATGTGTGGTCAGTTATCATTTATTTCCAAAAAGTGACAAAAGATTAAAAAATGATTAAACTTTTGTAAGAGAAAGGACGAATTTAACCTCAAAACTGCGAGAATGTGTGGCATCCATTTTACTGACGAGGACTTCGAAAATAAATTAGAATTTGAAATGGCTAAGATATTAAGTGTTGAATAATGCTTAAATTTTAATTACATATAATTATTTTAAGGATTTGCAAAGTTGTTGCGCTTGAAGCCTAGTGCTGTGCCATCTTTACATCCAGTATTTAAAGTGAACCACGAAAGTATGATGAGTGATCAAAATCGAATGAATCGAATCCAAGTTAGGGATAATAAAAAATTAGTTGTCACTCTAATTAATGAAACGACGTCTAAAATGCCGGATCCGAGTAAATCCAACTTGAATGAACAGGCGTGCTTATTAAACATCATTGATACAATCGACCGAGAAGAGACCGGCAAACTAAGTAGAATGGAATTTGATGCTATAAAGGAATAAATATATGTGTTTGTGTATGCTTGAGCTTCTATTAAAGATTAATGTCATCTTACAAATTTAGGGAGAATTTTAAACAAGAGAATCATTTTCTCAAAGAAACTTTGGAAAAATTACAACAAGAAGTTTAACTGTTGAAAGACGAAGCAAAAAGTCTTCAAATAATTTTACAGAAAAGTGAATTCGAAAGGACAAATATGGAGAATAAATTAGCTGAAATATTTACTTCGGACCAAATTAAAAAACTTAAATTTGGCAGCAATTTCGAGCATATAAATTATTGCGAAATAAGGAATTTCCTCTCCCTGCGGTCCGTACACTACAAATGTGGGCACAAAAAATTGAAATTTCACCCGGTATTCTTGATCCTGCTTTTAAAATAATGAAATCGGCAACTCAACAAACTAGATCCCAAAAAGTGAGCGTTTTAAGTTTTGATGAAATGAAGATCAGATAAACTTATTGCTTTGATAAATTACCTGACACCACATACTACCCAGCGAAATATTGTAAAATTGTTATATTGAGAGGTAATGAATTTATTTGTCAAAATAATTTATTTATGTAATTTCAACAATTTTTGCTAATTTCAGGATTAATGTGTAAATGGAAACAACCATATTTTTACGATTTTGACCGGAAAATGACAAAATAAATTTTATTGGAAATAGAAGAAAGTGTAAAGTTTGTGGGTAGACCGTGGAGGCTATTACCAGTGATCTTGGCGGAGGTAATAGAGGACTGCAAAAAGAGCTCAAAATAGAAGTTAATAAACCATGGTATTTAATATTTATTCATTTAATTTAAATAGGTTTATATTTGATAACAATAAAATTTATGTATTTGCGGACGTCCTACATTTAATTAAGAAATAATTCTATTGATAATGGACTTGTCATCAACGGAAAATGCGTGAAAAAGGAAATTATCTTGAAACTTTTAACCTGTACATCAACAGAACTGAGTGTGACTCATAAAATATCCACTAATCATTTGAGCGTGGCAGGACCTGAAAGACAAACAGTCAAAATGACAACAAAACTGTTTTCACATACTGTAGCACGAGCCCTCTCTAGAGCAGCCAGCTTAGGACTGATAAAAGAGGACTGAAAAGATAATAATTAAGAGGAATGCTACAATTTATTTAAGCTGGTAAAATTATTTAGCAAGTATCGATATTATGTGCAGTTATCTTATTTTACTCTTCAAAAGGTGGTAAAACATGTTGTAACCCCTAAATCAAGGAAACCGCCCTTTCGGATACTAGTATACGATTAATTTCATTTAACCATTGATCTAAACTCAGTCCTGTATTTTTTTTTAATTGAAATTTTAAAAACATTTTTGGGGGCACCTGGAGTAAGGGGCTAGCCCCTTTCGAACATGTAACGAACGTGTTTTTAAAATGATTTTAAAGTCACAACTAATCTGCAACTCATCGTGCATTGACAGCCTTTACCCATAAGATAGATGAACTTTTTCATATAAGTAATGCGAGAAGCTTAAATTCATCAGATTAAAAGCAGGGTTAAAATTCAATTGGTTTACTTCAAAAGGTGTTTTTACTTTAAATATAATTAGAAATATAACAAAGCACATTTGAATAATACAATTTGTCAAGTGAATTGAATATAATCAAGACAAAAATAATTTATTGGGTTCACCGCAATGCTTGCTTGTAAACCACATTTTTTGATTTTGCTCTCGGAGCTAACACACACAAATTTTTTGAAGTTCCTGCTCTCGGAATGAAGGTGCGTTCTATGTACCCAATGAGAAGGATCGAGTTATGTCAATCTGTTGGCTACGTACGATGTTGGTACGGTACGTGAGTACTTAGACAATTATTTTCTGAACTCATGGATTGGTAGATGCTGGACTATTTCTTAGCCCCCACGGTCCCCAGACCTGACACCCGTCAATTTCTACCCGTGGAGCTGTCCACACGAAAAATTTGAATGGACCGAATTACAGCTGCTTTTAAAAAATGAAAACAGAAATGCGATTTCGGACAACAACAATTGAGATAAGTAAAAGGTGTCCTGCATGCATACGGAGTAGAAGAGAACAGTTTGAACAAATATTATAACTCATGTTTAATGAAAACGTAATAAACATAAAAATAATTTTCTTGACCCTGACAACTTGTATCTCTTATTTTGACCACATTATAAATGATTCCTCCAACATGTAGCATACCGTTGGAAAGGGTATAAACTAGACAACTTTTTAAAATAAACCTAAGTTCAAATAATAATGTTTTTTTTTTTATATTGAATTTAGAAGTTGAAATTGTTCATATACATTTACACATTTTAACGACTTTCGAAGCTCATAAGTCATTTTCTTGAAACCAGTTATACCAAATAATGATTTACTTAGACTGAAAATACATTGCGGAATACAATAATAGTTATTTACGTCACAAGGGCGGTAAATGAGTTGTTACAGTACGAGTTCGACGTTTATGGACGAGGCGACGAAGGAGCCGAGTCCAGAATTTTGATCGAGTACTGTAACGATCATTTAACGTACGTGTAACGTACAACGTTTTATTTCATACTGTATGTAACATTAATTCGATTTTTTTCATTTAAAATTAAATTTTAAAGTAAAAACATGAGTTTGAAATTTAGAGAAAATCAATCCAAATGATTTTCAAATTATCAAGTTACCCTAGTTATTTTTTTTTGTTTGGTTTTACAGTCTACTCTACTGTAATACCTCGTTTTCCGGACACTTTTGTTCTCTGACGTAATGATTCATTTCCCGGACTGAAATCAATCACGTAAACATTGATTTTCGGTATAGTATATGAAATAAAAGTTATTTCATGCGATTACAATGACAAACAAAAAAATATGACGATTTAAATGCGAGATTTCGGGTGATTTAAATAAAAAACGAAAAAAAATCATATCTCAATTACCGTGACACTTAGGACGTAGGGTGTATGGGTGAAAACTAGCTAATGATCCACCCAATCCCCCAACAAATTCTTTTGGTCCATGTGCCAAACACCCTGTATAAGGACTGTATCGAAAAGAAAGTAGCCACAAATAAAAAGCCATTTTAAACACAAAAAACAATTTTGAGTATTATAAATTATATTTTATTATAAAGTAGACTTCTAATTAGTAGAATATAAAGGGCTGAAACCTCACGAGGTGATCAGAACTTCGGTCTTTGGTATCTTCAATGGGGATAGCATTCACCTGTGTCGTAAAGTTGGAAAGTTGGTGTGACAGTTTTGAGAGTATTGATTTCTATTTCAACCAACATACACTCCGTTTCACTTGGTTAAGGCCACCATACATTTTCAGTTTCCTTTCAATTTTTTGTGTGTTAGAACAACATGTTGAGATTAGTTGAAAGTAAAAGTTCAAACATTATGTGTAATTAAACAAAATTACAGAAAAAATTAATTTTAAACGGGATTTACCGTTACTTTATTCATTATTTCAAATACTAATGTAAAACGTATGAATTTTTAGTGTTTCACTAGGATAAGGCCATTTAAGTTTATACTTGATTAGTCAATAAATTTAAGTATTTTTAAAAACTGATTACGTTTATTATATTAATATTAAAATTACTAATTGAATTTTGAATTAAAATGCCAAAAGTTAAGACCCTCAGTGAAGTTGAAAGAGCCAAAATTGATGTTTATAGTGAGCAACGGTCTTTAAGCAGAAAAATTGCCGAAAAAATTAACCGGTAATACTGTGATTAATAATTACTTCTCGGATATCGAAAACTACAGTCCCAGGCAGAAAGGCTGTACTTCTTTGGCTACACCGAAAAGAAAACGGCGGTTAATTCTTCATAAGGCTTCTAATTTTGGTCTTTCTGTTTATAAAATCAAGCCTTAAACTGAAGTTGCATCATCTAGTGCGTCGTAAATTTAAGCAAAAGTCGGTTTTTGATAATAAATAAAAAGAAACGCTTTGATTTTGCACGTACTCACATGACCTGGAATAATGAATGGCAGAACGTGTTTTTTCGGACGAAAAAAAAAATTCAACCTGGATGGGCCTGATGAATACAAATATTACTTTCACGATTTCCGTAAAGAAGAGATCATTTTGGTACGCCGCCATAGCCGTACATCTGGTATTATGGTTTGGGGTGTTATCACTTACTATGGTACTATAGATTTGGAGTTCAGAAGTATTACAATGAACATTGAAACTTACAAAACTTTATTACAAAATGTTTTCCCGTCACTACATGAGAAATATGGACCTCAGTTATTCATATTTCAACAAGACAACGCCCCCATACACAATACTAGGTAGTGAAAGATTGGATTAGACCTGACAATATCGAACTTCTTACCTAACTGCCTTATTCACCCGATCTCAATATCATCGAGAACATATGGGGATTGCTGTCGAGGAAGGTTTATGTATGAGGACTCCAATTTGAAACACCAAGCGAGCTTGTAGTTGCCATACAAATTGCATGGAGTGAAATGAGCCAAGACTGTATCCAATCACTGTAAAACTCAATCTCGAACAAGATTTTTAAAGTTATTAATAATAATGGTGGAAATACTCACTATTAAAACCATTATTTCGATTTTTTTTCAATACATTTATTTTTAAAATGAACTGATAATTTGAATTTTCATGTGGCCTTAACCTACTGAAAATGTAAATCCGGTATTTTTCCTCATATTTTTTTCTACTCTCAAATAGTTTTTAATTTTTCAATTGTTATAACCTGGTTAGTTTATAAGAATATATATTTTAAGTTTTGAAAATTGTTGGAACTCCTGAACTCCTGAACTAGCAAAAATATAAAAATTTAACATGGCCTTAACCTAGTGACAAGGAGTGTATATTTACTCATACAACAACAGCCAAACAGGTCAAAAGCTTCAGTAACATGGGTATAGACATTCAATTTAACACGAAAAATCGTATTTTAGAACTTTATATCGATAGTAGTATACAAAATTTTACTGATATTTCTAACCGTGCAACTGACCATATTCCAGAACTTTATCCAGAAATCATTTTAGAATCCCATTTACAACGCACAAGCCAAATTTCATAATAATCGGGTAAGGAATAACCAAGTTCCATCATACTTGGCCATATTCCAGAGCTTCATCCAAAAATCATTTTAGAATTCCATTTCCAACACACATATTTCATTATAATCGGTTAAGAAACAGCTAAGTTCCATCCTCCTTGGCCATATTCCGAAACTTCATCTAAAAATCATTTTAGATTCCCATTTTCAATGCACATGTCGAATTTCATCATAATCGGTTGAGAAATGGGCAAGTTCCATCTTACTTGGTCATATACCAGAAATTCATTCAAAACTCAATTTAGAATCCCATTTCGAATACACCTGTCGAATTTCATCATAATCGGTTGAGAAATGGGAAAGTTCCATTCTTCTAGGCCATATTCCAAAACCTCATCCTAACCTAATTTTAGAATCCCATTTCCATTACACATGTCGAATTTCATCATAATCGGTTGATAAATGGGCAAGTTCCATCATACTTGGCCCTATTCCAGAAATTCATTCAAAACTCTTTAGAATCCCATTTCGAATACATATGTCGAATTTCATCAAAATCGGTAGAAAAATGGTCCATTCTTCTAGGCTATATTCCAGAACTTCATCCAAAAAACATTTTAGAATCCCATTTCCAATACACATGTCAAATTTCATCGTAATCGGTTGAGAAATGGGCAAGTTCCATAATACTTGGCCATATTGCAGAACTTTATCCAACATTTTAGAATCCCATTTTCAACACACATGTGATGAAAAATAGTCACGTTCCCTCATACTTGGCCATTTTCCAGAATTTCATCCAAAAATCATTTTGTAGTCCCATTTCCGACACACATATCAAATTTCATAATAATTGGTTGATAAATAGGCAAGTTCCATCATATAAAAAATTTGTTAACTACTCACTACATCCTAATCCAACCCCAACTCAACTTCAACTCAACCCGCAAATTGACCCCTAACTTAACCTTCAAATCAATTCCCAATTAAATACCCAATTCGATAATCAAACCAGCATATTATATAAAAAAAATCGTAAATATTTATAAAACCATAGGTATTTTGGATCAATTCGTATGGCAGGCACCCCACCCCCTTGACATACGTCTCCAAAAGCTTTTAAAATCTCCGCCTTGACCATAGAAACAGATTGGCGAAAAAAAATTCCGAATCGGACAAGCCGTTCTCGAGATACCACTGGTACAGACATCCAGACATCCAGACAGACGGACGGACATTTTTTTTTTTGTTTTTTCAGACCCAGGGACTTTCAAAACGTCGAGAAAAGTGGTTTTGGACCAACCAAATTTTTCGTCATTTTTGACAGGATTTCAATACTTTGGTCTTTTTAGACCGAAGTAATTTCATGTTTAAAATATTTGAGAAATTATTTTCTTAATACATTGCGAATTTTTCCTTTGATGCCTTTCATTAAATTCTGCACAGTAGTTTTATTAATTTCTCTGGTTGCTTCGGACTCTGGAACTCTGTTAAATTTTCTGCTACTTTGCCATTATTTTTCAAGTGACGCTTCGCAATTGCCCAATATCTTTCAATTGGTCTAAGTTCTGGTGAATTTGGCGGAATTTGCTCTTTCTTCACTAAATTGATGCAGTGACTTTTTAGCAGCTTTAAAGTTGTACTGGCATAATGGGCAGTTGCCAAATCCAGCCAAAATATTTTTGATCCACTATGTTTTTTATAAAACGGAATTAATCGCTTCTGCAAACATTCCTTCCGGTAAATTTCTGCATTTATTGTTCCTGTAGTATAAAAGCTCGAAGATTTCAAGCCACAAGAACAAATAGCTTGCCATATGTACAAGTATCTTTTCTCCAAATTTTTCCACTTCAATTGCCTTTTCTGAATCGTCTATAACCTCACCTTTTCTTTTCGTGTAATATTGCGGTCCTGGTAAAGTGCGGAAGTCCATTTTGACATATGTTTCATCGTCCATAATAATGCATTCAATTTTTTCGTGGTTAAGGCGATCATACAGTTTTCGTGAACGATTTTGGCATACAATTTTTTGTTTTCACTTCGTTTCGGAACTTTTTGTTTTTTATAAGTCTTTAAGTTATGCCTTATTTTTACCCGTTGGATCATTCCTAAACCAGTACCTAGTTTTTCACTTAAATCTCTGACAGACATTGATTTGTGTTTGCGAATTTCACTCACAATTTTGGCATCTAGTTTGGGATTGCTGGGACCTTGTTTTCGACCGCTTTTTCGTAAATCCTCTAATGTGCCATGTTCGCCTAACTTATTAATTATTTTTTTCACTGCATCTTTACTTATATTTTCGCGCTTTGCTAAATTTCTAAATGAAACATCTTTTTCAGTGCACCACGTGTGCAAAATACGTTTACGCACTTCTTCTTTAATTCGTGGCATAATTATAACTGAGTAACAAATTATAAAAATCAAACGCAATATTTATCTACAAACAACTATTCTGTCTAACGGCACTTTTCCGTTGCAATAGAATTAGTGCAAGACAAAGAAAACTAAAATTTTTTGTGGATACTTTCTTTTCGATACAGTCCTTAGAAGAAGATAGATTAAACCATACCATTAAACTATCTCACTATATCATCCTTTATATCATCATACCATCCTACCTGCCATACCATCACACCATTATGCCATCACCATCATCGTTAAAAAAATAATGATACACTTATCGATTTATTTTTAACTTTGCACTAAATATCCAAAAATCAGCTCAATCGGTGAAGTTTTAAGAATACTTCTTGTAAATGCCTCCTCACAGGGCATGAGGAAGGGGTAACAATTTTTGAAATTTGGAAACGATCACTCGAGTGGACCAAGAGATTATGTGGAACATAGTTATCTGTGGTCATAAATCAAAGGGGCACAACTCGAAATTTCACATTTTTCAGGAAATCGTTTTTAAAACTAAATCATTGAAAATCGTATGAGTTTTTTGAATTTTAGTATTTGTAAGCAGTAATTTTGGTTATTTATCGAATATGGAGAATTCGGATTTTAAATAATATGTACAAGGGCACCACTCGACTTGTACCCCTTTGATTTGTGACCACAGATATATACAAATACTTTTTTTCCATTTAAAATCATGCATTTTTAAATATCTGAGGCAATATATGACATATGATGCAATATGATGATAACACGAGTTATACCTTTGACATACATGAGGAAAAAATAAAGAAGATTATAAATTAAAAATTTCCGGGATTAAATCTCGGGAGTTAGATTTAAGAAATTTGTCTCGGAAATTCCCGGGAACTACCCCTACTCGTCAATAGGTGTCATGAAAATCGAATAAGGATAGATAGGCAAACGGACCAAATGGGAGTATGTATAAGAGCGATTGACGAAACAAAAATGCTGTAGTCACTTCTACAAAAAAAAAAATCTAACCAACCCAAGTTTTTTTATGCTCTGTAGAGTTTCTTTCGACCGTTTTGATGTACGGGCCTACCACATGGCGATATAAACTAAAGAAAAACGAATAAAAGTCGATATTTTTTTTACATTAATTTTAAATTTAAATAAATTTAAAATTTTTTTTTATATCTTTTTCCATTTTTATTTATTATATCAATAGTTGTGTGTCTTTTTAAAATATTTAATAAAATGTATATTATAACAAATTATTACATAAATTTTGTATATTTATTAGGTTTTTAATAAAGTACATACATATTTTGTTTTTCGTTACTGAAAATTCAGTATAAATTATTTTTTATTGTTTTTATTAATAATTTTTTAATTTTTGTTTTATTAAAGTTTTTTAAAACGTTCATTTGCAGTTACACATTTAAATTTTTTATTTTTTATTTTTTTCAATATATAAACGATAAATAAATATATTTTTTTATTAAATAAAGATAAGTACGTAATAATTATAATTATTACAGTGTATATTATATATTAATAAATATTATTGTTATTGATTTCTTAAGATTATAGAGACTCATTCTGTTATGTATAAGTATTTTATTATTTATACTCTGTAATTTTTTTTTTAAACTTAAAATTTTTCAAAAAAATAAAATTATTTTATTCATTTATTTATAATTTATATAATTCTTAAATTTTATTTATAAACCAACTTCTCTCATCGCATGAAATAGACAAGAATTTTTTGCACATTCCCTTGGTCCTAGATGGGGAATTGGTGTACCACGGAGTATCATGAGAGCAGATCTTGCAGCTGATTGACAATCATTATTGTGGCCGCAAATTGAATCCGCCTCCGACAAATATTGGAAATCACAAGCTGTTTGTTTTGTACCCTATAAAAATACAATTTTTGATACAATATGTCAAAATGTCGAATGTCAACAAGTCGGAAAATTTAAATTAACTTACACATAAGTAGCATAATTGATGAATTCCGCACATTGGTAAAAGTGCTTGATGGATATCACCACTTAATAAATCAACATCACGACACCGTTTTTCAATGGAATCTAATAATGGACATTGGCTCGAAGCACTGTATTCATCTCGTCCACCGCCGCCAACATGTCCGTCCAACATTGGGTCATAAAAATGACCGGCACCAAGTTCCTCCTCAAAATCACTATCTGCTCCGTTTCCACTTGGATACTCACTCTTCTTCATTTTCTTTTTCTTTTTATCTTCATCATTATCATCTAGATTATTGTTTGGTTCGTCCGGGACAACTTTTTCGGTAGCTGCTTCAATTTTATGATTACTATTATCGAATTCAGCCTTCTCTTTTTTAATGGCAACCCGTTTCTTCTTATCAATTTCATCGCTATCACTTTCAATTTCATTATTTTTTAAATGTTGTTCAGTCTCATACGATAATTTAAGCTTGTCGAGGGCACGCCTCATTTTCTCTATACTATAGGCGGTAATCAATCGTGACACCACATGATCTTTTAGTTTACGAATCTCATCCATGTCCCGCATTCCCTCGTGTGCACCCGTATATTTAACCATTTCCTCAATAATTAAATCTTCGATCGCCTTTAATTTTTGATCCATATTCTCAATTTTTTCTTCATCAAGTCTGCTGCCCAATTTTTGACCTGTCGTCTCAATTGGATAATTTTCATATTTACTTGGATTGTATTCGGATTTTTTTCGCCGATCCATTCCAAAATACTTAGACCATTGTACTGATTTCTTTTTTAAATCGGTTAAATCGCCGGGAATTATTTGATCCTCTTTGATAACCTCTAAATTTGAACGTTTACGTTTCGTTGCACGTTTTTTCTTTTTATCATCCTCCTCTTTTGATTCATCGAATTCATGTTCATGATCATCATCATCATCATCATCGTGACCCTCATGATCATCATGTTCATCATGATCATTATTATGTTCATGGTCATCGTGGTCACTGTCATCGTCATCGTGATTTTCATGCTGCTCATGATGAACATTACTTTGTGCCTGTGGTGGATTTTGTAATTTTTGTTCGGGTTTCATCGTTGTCTTTGGAATATCACCGCTTGAACGTTTTCTCTTCTCTTCGATTGGTTCACCAAAGATTGCGGCCAAATCTTTATTTACTTTATCATTTGTTCCGCTTGTATTTCCATCGTCGTAACTTTTTGGTGATCGTTTCGAGACGGGAAAGCGTTTTCGGCGTGATGCTGGCAACCATGGTAAAGGTGAGGAATACGATTTTTTGGCCATGAATGGTGGATAATACATTTGGGGTGGTACCATAGCGGTTCGTTTCTTTTCATTCTCATCGAACAGTTCGTGTTCAATTTCGTTCTCTTGCTGTTGGTATTTTTCCCAGATGCGACGCAATTGTTCACGATAGTTTTGTTCACGGTCGAGATTACGTTGATTTTCGGTTTCGCGTAAAAATTCTTCAGTTAAATCGGGCTGCAAATCAACTTCACGCTCTCTAAATACTGACTGATATGGGAGATCTGAAATTTTACAAAAATTAGTAAAAATTAAAATACACCATTTATATATTTACCGTCTCGTTCACGGAACACTGATCGCTTACGATCATCTATTCTGTAATCGTCTTCATCATAATCTGCTGGATAAATGGAATTATCACGTTCCTCTTCTTCGCGTGCCAAATAATTTGCCAATAATTTGTTTAATTGTTCCCGATTTCCACGGTACGGTGAAACTGGTACCTCTGGTTCGACATCATCACGATTCCAATATTTTTGTTCCTCTAACAGTGATGAATATCTTGGGGACGGATTATTATTATTATTAATATTGTTTTCCTTAAGTGTTAATTGATTTTCACGACGATGTAACGCATCAACAGCCGATTGTAATGAATACGAATTTCGTTGTCCCAATCCTATATTCCAGGTCGTCAATATAGAAAACAATAGTAAAAATTGTTTGGCCATTCTATGTGACCTAAAAATAAAAATTTGAGAGGATATTAGATTTATGTACGTCATCATTATATATAGGTCTGTTTGTATGTGCGTATACAACAAAATGGATTAAATTTGAAAATAAATCAATTTTCGATACTTGAAAACAACCTAAATATTTTCATTGTTGAAAATCTTTTTAATGATAATTAAATACGAACCATAAAAGTATTCTGTCATATAGATAACATACATATATCTACAAAATGTATCTATAAATGGAGTTCAACTTAAACAATCGACCTACATACTCGGTAAAACGATAAATCTTCAGTTTAAAATTTTCCTTGTGATAGGAATAACGTTAATTCATCAATCAATTAATTACATTCGTTGAATAGATTATACGTGCTTATTTATCGCTGAAGCAGTAATCTGTGTTTACTTTGATCCTGGAATTTTGGAGTCTGGGAAAAAAATCCATAATCCTAACATATAAATAATGTATACAGTCTGTGTTTTTCATTAAGTAAGTGTTGTTTTTTGGCTTCATCTCAATTATTTTTTGTAAGCTTTGATAAAAATAAAGCTCAAATCATTATAAAGAAAAAGCATTTTCCGAATTGGAATAAATTTCTTGGAAATTAATGTTGTTTATTTTTCTTTATTTGGAAACATTTACCTGTCACATAAATAATTTAGCACGATTTTCTTATAAACAATTAAATGTGATGGCGTATGTTGTTTAACAATATATTATGTTATATAATCAATAAAAAAATTGGCAGTCAATTTGACAGTTTAATTTCCAATCTACTCTTGTGTACCTGCAAGATTTCTTATTCAGAATATTATTTGAAATTTTTTGCTATATTACGCTCTACTCTCTAAAATTCACACTTTTTGAAAATACTGAGGAAATAACAACTATTTAGGTGGCATTATTCTGGAATTGATGTCTTAGGTCTTTCGGTGTTCAAATGAACCGGAACCAGCAAAGTAACCGCTGTCCAGCCAAGATGAAGTGAAATGAATAATGGAAATGGGACACTTTTACAGAATATCTTTAGCAGGTAGCAGTCTTTTTTATAAAACCGTTTCTCTAAACTAATTTATAATGGTTTCTGTTTATTCTCCGGTGAAAAGCAATAAAATGGATTTGTTGTAGGAATGTGTCAGTCATTTTAGCAGGTGTAAGGTCAATTCAAACATATCAAATTTGCGAACTAAATTACTTCAGCAGCTTTACAAACATCAGGGCAAAATAATTTAGAGTCTTGTTACAACTTATGAAAACATCAGGTCACTTTATGGGAGGCAGACTTTAAGAAAATATTTTTTTGTTTGTTTGGTTAAATATTTAGGTTAGGATCTCCTGAATATAAAATTGATTGTGCAAGACTAATTATGCAATCATTCAGCCTTGCCTTACAATACAATAAAATACTTCCTTAGGTTTAGACTAAGACGTCTTGAATATAAAAATTATAATGCAAGATAGAAAGATGTATGGAAGTCTGTAATACGCCTTGAAATCAATATTCTCAAA
Organism: Tipula helvola; assembly: GCA_963556165.1. NCBI lineage: Eukaryota > Metazoa > Arthropoda > Insecta > Diptera > Tipulidae > Tipula > Tipula helvola. The sequence continues at coordinate 158,813,098 of OY744483.1, forward strand.
TCATTTGTTTTGTTAAAAGTTGTTGGTTAAAACCTCCAGAACATAAAAATTATGCAACATATTATAGCCAAAGAAAAAATTTGTCTTATCCATCTTTCTTGTCTTCGAAAGTTAAGTGACTCCAGAAATTGTTTCTCAGTTTTATTTGTTCAGAAACTTTTTTGCTGGACTCCTAAAAATGCTTCTTGTACTTGGAAGCAAGATTTTTTCTTTAATACAAAAATTTACTTTTGTTATCCAGTCTCGTATTGTTTAATATTAAGGGGTGTGAAGTTTTAGATCAAAAATTTATTATTTAACAAAAAATAGGAAACTTTAATGAATTAAGTAGAAATAATTAAGATATTAGACCATACATATTCACAGAGATGTTTCGCGGGTTCGACGTATAAGAACAATGGGCGAGTTCATGCTCAACTTGCAAAATAATTTTTTGAAAACCTTTAAGTATCTATTGAATCATTTCAAGCCTCTTGGATGGGGCTGAGAAACCAATGCAGATGGACGGCTTCTGTTCGCTCAGTATTTAAATTGCGTTACTTTTTTAGTTTGAAAAGTCAATAAGTTATTCTATTTTGGGTTTGGTGGACGAACCGTACCGACATTATTTGTTTAATGAAAAATTGATATTTATAATTTATTTGTTGATAACGCGAAATACAAATGACTGTATTTCAGTATAGTCTTGGTGACCTTGGGTAAAGTACAGTTTTGCTAGGTTAATCATCGAAACCCGCATGTACCCTATAAAATACACCACTACTCATACACGACAATCTTGAAAATCTTGAAGGTTCCTTATTTAAACTTTTGGGAAAGGTCACGGCAAACCCAGTGAACAAGGTAAAGTGGCATCGCTGATTTGATCAGTTTAAACTAGATGAAACAGTGCAGTTCTATTAAACATAGGCGCTATTTTGACTTTATTATTATAATTGTTGATTGGCCATGCGGGCGTGCAGGCCCTCGCACTGCGACCTAAAAGATTTTTTGTGCTCGGACCCTGCTTAATTATTCGTCCAGTCAATATTCAGGTTCCAGGCCGGTTCGCGATACATACTATCTGGGTTCATTGCTATTCCTCCTAGATGTTTACTATATCATGTTCTTCTGCTAAAACTATGGTAGCATTGGTATCCAAGGACTTCGAGAGGGGAGTCCCACTTCCATATATTTTTACCCCAGCCCCGTCTTCCGTTTTAATTTTACTCTTACGAGTTGCTGGCAATGGAAAGTCGGCTGTGGTCACCCAGCTTTACTATACAGGAAGGGTAAAAAGAACTGGAGGGTGCCTGGTATCCAGAGTCCGCATTTGAACTGAATAAATTATTAGTCATTCCATTGGCATATAATAATACAATAAATCAAACTAATGTGAATCAACAGCATCAACCAGTTCAAATAGACAAAATTGTGGTTCCAAATATTGCATCAGGTCGAAATAAGTGTGTGTTCCTTAGTAACATAAATTAGAACTCTTCAAAAATCGTTAGTGACGAAGGTGCTGCAAGTGGTCTGGAGTGTGCTGATGTGCACATATCCTCCTTAAATCGGAAACCAAATGAAGTAATATTTGGAACAGTTAGCGATAGTAATCTTTTGAGAACTGCTGAGAGACGGAGGCATGTATTTGTATCGAGAGTGCATTCTGGTGTAAATGAAAATGATTTGGTACAATATTTAAATGCCCAATTTGCGCATATAAAAGAAATAAAGTTTATTAGTGCAATACAAAATTTAAGGATGCAGTTGTACCAGATTACTCATCAGTAAAAACAACTATCTTGGAATCAAATTTTGAAACCTTGATGAATCCAAGTGGATCAAACTCTGGTCAAAGGATTTCAAAATAGAACTCGTGGTCGCCCTTTTTTAGGAGCTTCAACAGCTTCTCTCTTTATTTATTGTACATCAAAATATTACAATATTCCGGGCTTCAGTATTTCTGGTAAATGTAATTCTACTTATAGAGCGGGTGGTGTTATTGTATATTTTGATGATAGCATTCAAAACACTATAGTGTCTCCCATTTTGATATTAGTAGTGCTGACGTTTTACGCTTAATTTTAAGTTTGATTCTATTTCTTTTTCGGTTGTTTGTACTTATAGATTTTATGCTTTCAACTCTTCTGTCTTTGTTGATGAATTTAGTAATGTTCTTTTAGGTGTCATTTCGAAAAATATTATTGTCTTTGGTGATATGAATATAAATATTCTTGTTGATTGGGTATCTGATGACTATTTATTTATGATGGCTTCACATGGATTAAAATCATTAATTAATATACAAACAATTCCTCTACATGTCTAGATCATTTATTTTTAGATGCTCGTTAAACTTTAAGTTCAATTATTCTAATATAACTGATCATTGCATGACATCGGTTGTGTTTTTGCGGAGTCGTTCATCTTTTCCTAAACTTTTAAAAATTAAATCTTTGGCCAAAACTATTATTAATTATTCAAAATTAACAAATGATCTGTTTAATGAAAATTGGTCGGTCGTCTATTCACAAGCAAATGTGTCTGAAGCTTTTGAATTTTTTTTAACTGGGTTAAAATTTTATATAAAAAAAATACTTCGGTGATTGAAGTTAAATCAAAGGACAGAACTATTAAGCCTTGGATTACACCTCCACTAACTTATAAAATTAGGATGAAAAATAATTTATCTAGGAAGTTAACTCGAAATTTGAATGATGTTAATTTGAAACGGCGATTTGAAGTGTAAAATAATGGTGTTAAACATGACGTGGTTATGTCAAAGGTGAACTTTTAGAAAAATAAATTTGAATCTGTGAATGGCAAACTAGTTGATGCAGTTCTAAATAAAGATCAGAAAAATGCTCAGATTGAAAAAAATTGAGATTGATGATAGTTACTGTGTAACTGACAGAAGTGAATTGACTGAATTATTCAACAGCTATTTTGTAAATGCGGTCCTAGACTTAAACTCTACTGTAAGTAACAATGGATATGATTTTTCGGATCTAATCTATAGAAATTCCGCTATACAGTCATGTGTTTTCTTTGCAACATGTCCAGATATGAGATGCTAAATATCATTTCATGTCTGAAAGCTAGTTATTCTACTGAAATTGACAACTGCAGCAATATACTTGTCAAACAAATTTCGCATTGTATATGTATTATTAATGTGGTTTCATACATTGTAAATTTTAGTTATGATACTAGTATTTTTCCAACTAAACTGAAAGAGAGTCTACATATATTAGTCGACGATATTAAGTCGACTTAAGCTGTTTTACGTTTTGAGCACAGATTTTATTGCTTTGATTGTAATATTATTAAGTTTTCTAACTGTTAATTTGTATATTTCTTTGTTATTAATTGTAAATAAAGTTGATTATCAATCGATTGTATTGTAATAAAAATAAAATCAATATTCTGTTCCACCTTAGATTAGGGTTTTTTGTCAAGGATTTCACGTTTAATGCATGCCGTACTTTAGCCTGTGGCAAATGGCCAAAATATGCCAAATGGCCTCGGTTACCAGTGGTTGCCACGAGGTGGCAGCACGTACACTCGCGAATTGTGACCAGGTTACCCCTTACACAATTGTACCCATCACGCAGCAGTCTATAATACATGACCAAAACAGCTCACGTAATGTGTACCTTTTTTGGAAGGTTACGGAGCTAGTAGATTAATCTACTCAACTTTGGTCTCCCTACAATAAACGCCAAACCACCAGTATTACTGTAAAATCATAGCAGCTGGAAACACGGTAGAAGTTCTCCCTGCGGCTTCTTCCTTGCGCGCATCGTTAGAAAATGTCATTCGAATCTGTTTAGTGTTTACCACTTTTATAGGTTTTGCTTCCTATATACGATACGCCGCATAACCAAACTCAGCATCAGCATGAGCCAAAAATGATAGATTACTAGATTATGCAACTTAAAATACGGTATTCTCTTTTTTGAAAAAAAATAAAGCGTAGGAACCAGCCTGTATATCTGACTTTTTCGTCATCTGCTATTTAAACTTTGTTTCACTCACCCTTGCTCCTTCAAATATTTGGTTGGTTTTACAGCGGTGTGAGCGAGAAACATGAAGAAATATGATCACATGATCATTGATGTGAAAGTGTTAATCTATATACCTTTCATTTCCTCTTATTGTATGTAGTTGGTATAATATATTTGGTCATTCACTCTCATTCATCATTGGTTATTTATTTAATTTAATGTTTATGTTGTATATACAGTGGAAAACAAAATTATCGGTCTCTTCCTAGTAATTTGACGACACGACAATTCATTTAAGTACAACATTTTTGGTTTACTATCGTATTAGAAGAGAGGATAAAAAATAAAATTAAAAAATAAAGCATAGGAACATACTCTCCATCGGAGTTGGACAATCTTCTAATCTATCATTCTTGAGCATGAGCAATACTTAACATAGCATACCGATTAAACAATTTCAAATATTTTTATTATGTATCAATAGTGGTCTTCCAATGGGAAAAATTTGCTACTTCGAAGTACTTGCGAGTAGATACCCAATGGAACGAGAAATTGAGTAACACAAGTAAAACACAGCCTTCTGTTTAGTTGTTTTTTTTGTCTTTTGTAAATTTTTTTATTATAGTAATGGCGATATTTAAAATTAGATTCAAAATATGACAAAAAAAAATGGACATGTAATGAAAGGAAAGCATTGATATTTACCGCATTGATATTTAAACACATTTTTCTTAAAAATGTATCATCAACAACAAAATAATTTTGTATTAATTTTGACATTTTACATCATCAAAAAATAAAAAAACTCGAACGTAATAAAAAACTCTCGAAAATATCGAAAAAGGTCTAAAAGCCATCTATTGGAATTTTCGCAACTAAAATCCACTAGCGCAAATTTTATGCGTAACTACTTCTGTTTTCTACACCATCGTATTAGCATGGGTAGTTGTGAGTAGATACAAGTACTTGCGAGTAGTTTGCTTTCGCCAATGGAAGACGCGTAATGTATAAGTGCCATTTTCACAGCTCGCTAAGATGTTTGATATTTAATATTTAAAGCAGTGATACCCAAAAGATTTGACGGGTAAACGTACACATGCAAGTCTGTTACTACTACTTAAGCACAAGCAACGAAAAGAAAATACGAATAAGATTATTTCAATTTCAATTCTCTTTAACCAAAACCAATACAAATGTCTTTATACAAGCCAAAACCAACACAAATGTCTTATACAAGCCATATTATTTCCGTGACGCACGAATATTACTAAATACAAAACCTACTATTTTCTGTAAGTGTTAGTGATATTTTATACTGTTTTTGATACAAACTACAATTTAAAATCAAAGTATGTAAAGATTATATTGTATTATGATGACGCTAATACTTACAGAAATAGTAGGTTTTATTTTGTGTTTGTATGGCAATAATATGGCTTGTATAAGACATTTGTGTTGGTTTTGCACTAACACTTACAGAAATAGTAGGTTTTGGATTTAAGAGTATGCGTCAGTCACAGAAAAGATACGCCCTAGTAGAAAAAACTCAGCAAGTCTCACAACATTCATTTTGTGTAAATAGATTTTCGACAAAGTATTGACTATCACGAATGCAGGAAATTTGTATATAACATTTAAGTTTAAATGCATCTGTGAAGAATGTATACATTATTTTAGTAAAATGAAATTTGCTTTGATGAGTCAACTAATGAGTTTGGTTTAAAATTTTCAGTTGGTAATAGAAAAACGAAAAAAAGTTTCGGTGTTGCAGTTTAAGGAAAAAAAATACGATGTCCATATATGATTAGAGTGTGGCAATAATTCTTAAATCAAAGGCATAATCACTTTCAGTTAATCAATTTTTAGTCAATCAAACGCATAATAACTTTCAGAAGTTTGTTTTTTTTTTTCATGATAAAAAAGGGAACACTAATTAAATTTTAATTACAATATTTTTAATAGTTTCAAAAATAATTTGTATAATAATTGTTAGTATAAATATTTTGTTTTATTTAATAATTCATAAAAAAAATTTATAAACTAAAATAAAACAAAAAATAAGTATTTAAAAAACCGTAAATAATAATTATGTTACATTAAAAGTTAATTGGTTTAAACGTTTTTATTCTTGCAAAGAGTGCATAGAAAACGTGGGTTATTGGTAGTTTCAGCTTATTCGCAACTCGGCGATACATTTTCACATCGAATTCCGTGTTAAATTTTCCAAAAGTATAATTTTTTAAATGGATGTCGTTGTTCTGTAATTTTATTGTTTGTATTTTCGAAATCCAGAAAATACCAAATATAAAATTTCCGAAAAACGACTTACATTTTACGACTGACAATTTTGATTTTTTTTTTAAATTTCCTTTTTTCCGGGTAACACACCTTTCCTGTTTTTTTTTCATTTCATGAGACGGGCTTTAATGTTACCTTTTCCATGGTTCCTTGGGACTATCGAATGCTTCACCTACTTGTGGTAGTTCTAAATTATTTAATGTTACCTTTTCAATGGTTCCTTGGGACTCACCCAAAAAGCATTTCAATAAATTATACGCTTTCCGGTTTGCCTTGCTCCACTGTTCCCCTTGGTTCTGGTTCTAGTTTAAATTCGTCATACAGGAAGAAAAAGTCATTAATATCTAAAATTTTCAATATAGTTTCTATATTTTGTTGAGATTATGGAGTCTTATAAATTTCGTAAAGACATTTAAAATATTGCATTTTAAATCTGCTGCTGTCAACACCTCTAGGTCCTCCAGTTTATGCCTTCCAACAATGTCCGAGAATTGTTTAATATCGACTGCAAATTAGGTCTACTTTAAATCTACTTTCAAATCACAATAAACACTCACCAAACAAATTCACAATACATTTTTTAAATCACTTTTCCGACTCATCGTCCACTATAATACTAAACTAATAACACAGAAATTATTATATATAAATCTGAGTAAAACGAATTGACTTCTTTTAGTTATTTTGAAACAAATATGTCTACGTGAAAACCGTTAATCATTGAATTTTGGCGCAAAATGCTTATAAAATTGGATTGACTAACAACTTTTTATTTTCAAATAGGTTAGTGTTATTATGTCACGTAAACGCTTCTATAATATGATGAGTGACGAACTGAAAGAGCACCGCAGTAATATTGAAAAATTCAAAAAACCCGACCTACAAACGAGTTCTTTATCCACAAATCCATATCTTGAGAATAATAAAGAAGCGACTCTTGGTGAAAATGTGGAAGTTATTACCGAGAGGTCAGATATCGATATAAGTGAAATTGTTGACAGTTTTAATATGCAAAATAATGAGGAGAGCAATACGGAACCAAGTGATACCGAACAAAGAAGCGTTTGTAATAATATTGCAAACTGGGCTTTACGAAATAAAGTTCCACATACTCATGTATCTGATCTCCTTAAAACATTGTCCGATTCTGGTATTAAAAATTTACCAAAATGCGCTAAAACTCTTTTGAAAACACCCGTGCATTCTATTAATATTATCAATATAAGTCCAGGAGAATATTACCATTTTGGCATACAAAATTATCTTAGAAACCAAAAATTTGAAAACCTAACTGAAACTAAAGAAATAATTTTGGATATAGGCATTGATGGAATGTCATTATTTAAAAGCTCAAAACGAGTCTTGTGGCCTATTTTAGGTTCATTTGTGAGCGAAAAAAATATTCCGCCATTTTTAATTGGCTGCTACTGAGGTAAAGAGAAGCCTCATATGGTTAATGAATATTTAGAAAAATTTTCGAATGAAATAAGTCATCTTATGAAAAACGGCATAGAAGTTGGTGAAAACAGGATAAAAAAAATATTCAAAATACGCGCCTTTACATGTGATACACCAGCCCGAGCGTTTGTTACCGGATCACAGTACCATACAGGGAAAAACAGTTGTCCGAAATGCACACAAATTGGAATATACCTTAATAATAAAATTGTTTTCCAAACAGATATAAGGGAACTGCGAACAGATGATAGTTTCAGTAAAAGAACTGATAAATTTCATCATCAAATAAAATTTTTAAAAACCAGAACTAATTTGGAATCAATAGGAATTGGCATGGTTTCACAATTTCCCATTGATCCAATGCATCTCGTGGATTTGGGAGTTGTAAAAAAATATTGACTGCCATGTCCAAAAGCAAATATAAAAATAGTTCAACTAATACGCTCGAAATTAACAAAATGTTATTTCAATTGTCTGGCAATGTTCCCTCAGAATTTTGTCGGCGAGTACGCACCTTGCATGATATATCTGTCTGGAAAGCAACGGAATTTCGACACTTTTTCTTATATTTAGGTATCGTAGTACTGAAAAACAATGTGGATAACGATATATATTATCATTATTTATTATTTTTCTGTGCAATACGACTGCTCTCATGCAAACAAAGTTATATTGTGAACCTAAACACGTCACGGGAATTGCTGAAAGACTTCGTAAAATATGTCCCTTTATTATATGGAGAAGATAGTGTCACCTTTAATGTGCACGGATTACTTCATATCGCGGATTGTGTTGAGCAATTCGGACCGCTTGATAACTTTTCAGCATATAAATTTGAAAATTTTATGCAATATATTAAAAGAATTGTACGATCACCACACAAAATTTTGCAACAAATTAGCAGGAGACTTCATGAAAACAACAACACCAATAATAACAAAAAAACGTATTTTTGCACTGCTGAATCAATGAAAATAGAATTTAAAAATAACATAAACTCATATTATTTTGCTACTCTTGATATTGCTATTAAAATTGTTGGAAGTGGATTTAAAAATGGCGAAGAAACAGTGATAGGATATCAATTTCGAAAAGTTGAAGATTTTTTTTGCGAACCTGTAAGTTCTGCTGGAATATTTGGAATATTGTTATGCAGTGAAATGAATTCTACACTTATAACAGTTTGTAAAAAGGACATCAAATATAAATATTACCCAGTACCTTTCGACCGTAAACTAGTGCTAATTCCAATTTTGCACTATTGTTTTAATACATTTGATCATTAGAAATTAATATTTATTTTATTATAACAATTAATAAAAATTATTTTACATTTTAAAAACTAGATTTGTCTGTTACAAATTAAAAATTTAGCTTTGAAATGTCAGTACCAGTGTCGCCAATAAATAACTGTTTCATCAACGTATTAAATAGCGAAGATATCAGTGAAGGATTTATAACTTCAACTCCTCAAGTGCATTGCAGCCCTTCTATTTTTGAGAGACGGTTATTCATCTCCCAGGAAACGCATCCTCAGAACTCAAATAAAAAAACGGAATCTGTAAGATAGTGTTAATAAATTACAAAAATAATTTATGACATTAATTTTGTCATTTCAGAGTTCGAGTGCAGAAATTATTTCATACATTAAATTATTAGAAAAGAAAATTGATAACATGAAAAAAAAAAAACAATGACGCTTTGTATGATGAGGTACGAGAGTGTGAAACTAATTTAATAAGATTGAAAAATCATCACCCAATACTTTGATTAATATTTTTTTTAATTTTATTAAACATTTTCCCTATAAATATATCATGAAGGAAAACATCTTATTAAAATTATTGTTTGCCAATTAGATTAAACAGATATTTTTGCTACTTTATAGTTTATTTCATACAAAGATGAAATGAGGGCTCGACAACAAGCGGATAATAAATTGGCCCGAAAGACATTTTGCACTTCCCAGATGATTAAAAACAAAATTAATGAAATCATTTCCGACCCAACCGAGGATGAGTTTAACATGCTTTTGCCAATTGAAAATAAAAGGGACCTTCTAGATTTGGAAAAAAAACTTGCGGATCGCAATTACGGAGAAAAACTGGTAAATTATATTTATATACATATATGTATGTACTGTAATTATGTTTGTATATACAGGGTGTCCCATTTAACATGACCAATCCAAATATTTTGGAAACCATGTATTTCGGAAAAATGAGTGAGGAAAAAGTATGGAAACCCCTAGAAATCTCGCGGAGTTCGGTAAAAAAAATTGCCAAGTTAAGTCTGATGTAATTTTAAACAAGGAATTCAATGGTGGCCTTGAATATGACCTTGAACCTCATCTTCAAGGTCCTTTTGAGAACAAAATATCGTTTTTTTAAATGGAAACCTCTAATTTTGACATAAGATTCGAAAAGAATGGAAAATTTTACGTCCGAATATGTATTTTGAATGACCTCCCAAGGTTACTTGAATATATTTCAAAGGTCTTAAAGGTCGAAGTAAAAGTCACCATCCGATGTCCACCCTCGACCCTTAACAAATTTCATTATAAGTAATTTTATTCTACCTAGTTACGTTCTCGAGATAAAAGCCTGGCATTTTTTTTAAAAACTCACCCTTTATATATATTATATGTGTAAATAAATAATAATAATTTCTTAAATTTATCCTAGGTTGGCTACTTAAAGAGGAAGCTAGCAGCAAAAAAAAAATTATGAAGTCGTTTTTAGGATTATTGCGACTGATGAGATATACTTTCAATATAACTTGAAAGGAGTAATGAATAAAAATTTTATTATGGGTCTGAAGCTATTTCATACAATTTTGTATAGTAGGTTAATTTAATATCATAATTGCAAAACTTTTCTAGTCTAAATAATGATTAAGAACATTAATTTAAATATGTTATATTTATTTCAATTTACAGAAGCTTGTGGCCTTCATATTACTGAATTTGAGATTGAAATGAGAAAGCTTCTATTAAAATCTCATAATAGATACAACAAAGCAAAAAGCACAAAAAAAATCAAGGTATATTTTTATAATTAGTTGTTAGAACCAAAATAACATTCTTATAACCAATGGTTTTAGTTATATTTTATATATAGATAAAAACTAATGTTTTTACTTTTATATACACTTTTAAATATTCAAACAGTTAAATGCTTCTTTTTGTGATAATTTGTTTTTTATTATTAACTTATATTTCAATTAGAAAGTATAAATAATGAATTTATACCAGCTATACAATGGTTTTACTTAAAGGAAATTGCATCGTCCTCATCAATTAATACCGAGGAAGAATTAACAGTTTAACACCGAAGGAGAATGAGGCAGACATATTTAATTTGAATTTGTAATATTTTTTTAAACATTAATAAAGAATTGCATGTACATACATATATTTAAAAAAATTACTGAAATGTGTTTTATTTATACTCGAATGAGAAAATACACTCTAGCCGCTAACAACAATAAATATTACATAAAACGTTATTCACCTTTAAAGCACCGCAGAAGGCGTCACGATTGCCACTAGAAAAAGGTGGGCTGGTAATACACATGATACAAAGAATTAATAAGGTATGCTCAATAGATGTAATTACGCCATCCGGTGACAGAAATTTGTTTTTTATTTTTTATTTTTTGTACAAATTTCTCTATTTTGTTTTGTTTTTTAGCACGTCATTCGATGCTGCACCACGATACTACCGAATGACGTGCTAAAAACAAAATAAAATAGAGAAATAACAAAAAATAAAAAACAAATTTCTGTCACCGGATGGCGTAATTACATCTATTGAGCATACCTTATTAATTCTTTGTATCATGGGTAATACATATACTCCTACAATTTTCTTTAATATTTTGCTTAATACCGTTATCATCAATACTAAATGTAAAACCATACAGTAAATCATCAGCAGTTTCTGTACGTAATTCACAATTAATTGAGTTGCCCGTTATTCATACAATTCAAAATGAAATTCTTTGATTACTCATCAGAAATATCATTACAAATTATCTTATAAGTTCATCAACTAGAGTTTTTTAAAAATATTTTGGAAAAGGGGGAATTTACTGCTCTTTCTAGTAATATATTCTGGAAAAGGGCGGAGACATATTCTGGAAAAAAAATTGGGAGAAGTTTCTTAAAAATATTTTGGAAAATGGGGAATTAACTGGTCTTTCTAGTATTAGATTCTGGGAAAGGGCGGAGACATATTCTGGAAAAAAAATTGGGAGAAGTTTTTTAAAATATTTTGGAAAATGGGGAATTACTGCTCTTTCTAGTAATATATTCTGGAAAAGGGCGGAGACATATTCTGGAAAAAAATTTAGGGAAGTTCTTTAAAAATATTTTGGGAAAGGTGGAATTTACTGCTCTTTCTAGTAATATATTATGGAAAAGGGCGGAGACATATTCTGGAAAAAAAATTGAGGAAAGTTCTTTAAAAATATTTTGGAAAATGGGGAATTTACTGCTCTTTCTAGTATTAGATTCTGGAATAGGGTGGAGACATATTCTGGAAAAAAAAAATTTCGAGAAGTTTTTTAAAAATATTTTGGAAAAGGTGGAATTTACTGCTCTTTCTAGTAATATATTCTGGAAAAGGGCGGAGACATATTCTGGAAAAAAATTGAGAGAAGTTCTTTCAAAATATTTTGGAAAATGGGGAATTTACTGCTCTTTCTAGTATTATATTCTGGAAAAGGGCGGAGACATTATGCAGTATTGGTATGTTACCAACTTCTATTGATCTCTATTTGCGTATCTGAAATCCAAGAGAAAATTCTAAAACTTGGTCAATAGTTAAACTAGGACTACATCTTATCACCCAATAAAGGAATCCGATGAGCAATTCCTATAAATGCGTTTAGTATTTCGTCAAAGTTCGCCAACTGTAAATATAGTGGTAGTCCGTATCTATTTGCGTACCTGAAATCCATGAGAAAATTCTAAAAGTTTGTCAATAGTTAAATTAGGCCTACATCTTATCACCCAATAAAGGAATCCGATGAGCAATTCCTATAAATTCGTTTAATACGTCAAATTACGTCATTCGAAAATTTTGAAATCGGTACATATCGTTCTGTTTTCGTTTATCTTAAAATAATAATATATTAAAATATAAATTGTAATCAAAATTTATTTAGTTTAACTAAATTAATGTATAAAATATATTACTTTCATTTAAATTTTCATATCATTATATCGTAATTTTCTGAAAAACGCCTAAATGTTTACTTTTCACACATACTAGCAAATAAATTGTTGTTTTTGTAGTTTTAGGAGAAATTTAGGATAAAATTCACATCCATCCTTAATGTAATGTACGTCCTACTTATCATTCGAAATCGTGATTTTTAACACTTATATGTACTAACTAAACAACTCTTTAGCCAATAAACAAACAGTAGGTATATTATATTATTGTTGAAACATTAAGACGGTTAGTAGGAATATTCGAAAAATTTGTGACTGTCAAAATTTTCAATAATATGATGGATGCTAATTTATATTTTCAGATTCAGTGAATCTTTTCACTGACACAATTTTCAAGGCAAAATGCGAAATATTTAATGAAGAATTCTAAAGAATATTAACCTTCGAACCAAATCTTATTAATTTTTAAATTTGTAAAAACATGTTATTAAACAATTTGTTGTGATAGCTTTTTGTACGTGATGTATGCCATTCTTTTAGCTCACACAAGTAATTTGTTATTTGAAAGACATTTCCGTGAAATAAGTTGAAATAATTTTTCACAACTGGAATATAAGTCTATTTCTACCAGGGGACCCGTTATAAGCAATGTACATACATATGTAATGTACCTAACAAAAATAATAATTTATATTTACTTTTCCCAGAATCTCAGAAAAATAATTGGTCTTTAATGTGGGCCAAATATAAAATGCGTATGTCATAATAATTCTTTTCAAGAAATATTGATAATAGTCAAAGAATTATTCGTATTTTAATATACCGTAAGGTCTTCAAAAGTTCGTCTGCTTTCAAATCTTCATTAAATATTTACATGTGTATTAAATTGTTTTGTAAAAATATGAACTCTTCAAAAGTATTTTCTTAATAAAAAAATATTCAATTGGGCCTAAGGGATTATAAATTTATGTTTTATCGTAGTTGAACATACATACATTTCGTTAAAATATGTCGTTTACAGATCTTTCGCGTGATTTTACATACATTTAAATATGTACATTGTACAACAATTTCTGGAAAATGTATTCACGGTAACAAAATAATTTCCATAATATTAAAGTAATTTATGCCATCATTTCAGATTAAGACAATTACCTACATTAAACCATGGGTATAAATGAGTACTTACATCATTTTTAATTTCGTTTTGTTGAATTATTTTGTTTACAACAAAAGTCGTTCATTATTCTAATAAATTATAACGGCACTTTAATCTTCTTAACGTTATTATTTTTATTTTATATTTAATTAACAGAAAAGCCTATACCTAATTAAATAAGAACCTTTCAAATAAATAAAAATTCATTTCAATTTGAAAATCTAATCCTATTTCATTAAAATATACTACATTTTATGATAATGTTAAGTAGTTGAGGAGGATAATGGACCATCTTTCGTTTCGTCGCTCTTTTATATTTATAATATTTCTGTTTTATTTTAACAAATCATAAAAACATGTCCAATCATAGAAATTTGATAGCAATTCATCGTCATACATCCATCAGCAGAACATACATTTTCATGTAAAGGAAAAGTGTATATTTGTGTACAATACATGTAAGTAAAAATCTATTACCTCAAGGTAATTTTACTACCAGTGGATGGGTGTTAAAACAAAGTTATGCACATAAATTGAAAATATCAACAAACATTTCGGGGTAGGCTGTGTCTTATTGACGGCCGTACGAGAAGTACGATATGAAACGCAGTGTCTCAGCGGTGATTTTTCTGACAAATGTGAAATCCAGACAAGTGTCTCCCAAAGTCGTCGAGGATAGTGTGTTAGATCGAAGGTGTCCTTCGGGTTTAGCGAAGACATCGATGTTGAAATCGCCGGAGAGCACAAGAGGTATATCGGAGTCCACACTGACATATGGCAGAACGTACAGACTTCGGGAGAATGCCTTATCTGCTCCTATCAGATGAGGCATTTTCCCTTTGTAGATCTAAATTTTAATTAAAATTTATGTGGAGATTAATTATTTTAATTTAAAATAAATTATCTGCCACATTATTATTAAGCACAAATTAACACCCGAATTGCTCCGATCTGATGAGGCATTCTCTCGCTATAATTAGAGATTGTGATTTCCCGAGAAATTTTATTTCTCGAGAAACCGAGAAATTCTTTTCCCGACGAATTTCATTTCTCGAAAACTTTAGAGTTTTCAAATTTTTTATCGAGTATCTCGGAAATTCTCGAGAATTTTTATATTTTGTAATTGATTTATTTAAAGTTTCCTGACGAAGAAACGTTTCTTTCATTTTGAGGTATATAGGGTATATGATGCTCTTGAAAAATTCATAACATTTTGGAATTTATAAAACTTAAAAGATTATGTTTTTTTGTTGTTGACAAAACCCTCTTTATACTATATCAGGGCCGACCAAAAAAGAGTGCGGTGAATGGGGCAAATTTGTCTTTCTTAGAAGGATGTTAAAGGAACGGTGTGAGTTCTATCGAATTTTTTACCACCTTTTATGCGAATGTACATTTGTTTGCTCCACCTTTTTAAAGCGCAACGCATGCTTTTAGCATTGTTGCTCAGGCTTGATGCAAGAGCAACGTTGCTTTTTACCGAAGGCTGGCAAATCAGATTACACTGATCCCAAAGCATTTCGGTCTGTCAGTCTGTCCTCAACATTTCTTAAAACGTTAGAGAGGATTGTCGGCAGATTTATTATAGATAAATATTTATCTAATTCTCCACTCAGAAACGCATGCAACATGCTTATAGGGTAGGTAAGCCCTGTGAAACGGCTCTACATGAACTTGTCACTAGAATCGAAAGATCCCTCAATAATAAAGAGTTTCTTGTAGGTACTTTCTGGGATATTGCGGGAGCCTTTGACAGTACATCGATCTCGTCGATTATTAACGCCTGTACCAATTTCGCTATTGATCCCACCATTGTAAAATGGATTGATTGTATGCTCAAATCTCGCATCCTTGAGGTTGGCGTGGATAATGCTTCAGTCTCGGTCAAAGTTGCGAAAGATTGTCCCCAGGAAAGTTGTTGCTCTAAGCTACGCTGACGATCTTGTTATTACAGTTGCTGGAAAGCACCTGAATGTGTTATCTGACTTAACGCAGAATGTCTTACGTATTGTGGAGTCGTGGTGTGGTGGAAAGGATCTACACGTTAATCCTTCTAAAACTGATATTGTTATATTTACCAGGAATCGAAATATTGGTAGATTAACTGTGCCTTTACTTTTCGGGAGGCCGATTAACAGATCCGACCACGTTAAGCATTTAGGTGGCTTCTTGGACAGTAAAGTTTCCTGGAAATTTCACCTGAAGTATAAACTTCAAAAATCGACTGCCATCTTTCGGCAGTGTAGACGAGCCTTTGGGAAACCCTGAGGTCTAACTCCCAAAATGCTGTCTTTCATCTATAAATCATTGGTTCTACCAAGGTTATCTTATGCTTCCATGGTATGGCGGCCAGTGGTTAAATTAAAGGCTTCAATCATTAAACTTAATGGTCTACAAATTATTGCTTGTAGGGCCACTAGAGGAGCCATGGCCTCGATCCCCTTTCTTGCTATGGAATCAATTCTATTCTTTCCACAGCTACATTCTTTCATTCTTAGCACAGCATGTTCTGCTGCGTTTCGGCTAAGAAGCATAGGAATGTGGAACTCTCTTGGTTCAGTCGTGAGCCATAGAACAATTTTAAATGATTTCGCATCATTAGTACCAGAAATTGATATGGTTAATGATAGACTGATGTCTGAATTCAATTTCTCTAAATTATATTCAGTGGTGCGACCTTCGACAGATCAGTGGGGATCACTGGATTTTCTTTAGAACTTGTATGAGATAGTCTTCTTTTCTGATGGCTCTCGCTCTGATCGGGTTATGGAGTGTACTGCCCTACGTTTGATTTACATTTTTCAGGTTGCCTGGGCTGGTACTGCACAGTTTTTCAAGCTGAACTAATTGCTTTAACGCTCTGCGTAATTGAGGCATTAAATCTCGCTGTTACAAATAAAAATTTTGTTATGTACATACAGCTTATCTGTGCTGATTTCTTTGGACAATCCCTTGACTGTGTCAAAATTTGTTAGGGGCTGTAAACACTTTTTACATATTCTCTGTTCTAGCAATAGAGTGATGATTATATGGGTTCCTGCCCATTGTGGCATTGAGGGCAATAATGTTACTGATTCTCTAGCGAAAGCTGGGGCTGAGTTTAAATTCATCGGCCCTGAACCAGTTGCTTCCTTACCATTTAGTTATGTTAAGAAGGCGATCAAAAACTGCGCTGCAGGTGAATTAAAACAGCAATGGCTTGCTACTTGTAGCTGCCGCATTACCAAACTTTTTATTAGTGGACCTAATTTGAGGGCCACCAGGATTGCTTTATCTCTTAGCAAGAAACAGTTGAGAGTCTTGATCGCGACTCTTACTGGGCACGGTTATTTTAAGGTACACCTTCAGCGCATTGGGCTATCTCTTGACGCTGTATGTGAGGATAGCCTTGAAGACGATGATGATTGCATTCACTTCGTGTGCTGTTGTCCGGTTTGCAACAGAGTTAGGTTGCAATTATTTGATTCTACATCCATTGCTGATAATCAGCTGTATTCCTTGCCTTGGCCTAAACTATCAGGGGTACAAATTGAAAATGCGGGATTGATAACAGATGGCGTTACTAACGCTATACGCATCAGGCAGTACTGTGACTATGTTCATGTCAAAGCTACGTCTTATAGCTTTAATTTTCAGTATGTGTCAATTTGTCGCAGTGTCAAATTCATAGTTTTTTTGAGCTCTCAATATGTCGAGTTTCGTGCCAACAAAACAGCATTTGCGGGAAGTTTTAATTTACTTCTTTAATTTGAAGAAAAGTGCTGCTGAAGCACATCGATTGGTCTCCAAGACTTATCCGAGTCATGTTCCATCGGTTTCAACGTGCGAGAGATGGTTTGTGCGGTTTAGAAGTGGTGATTTTGACGTTGAGGACAAAGAGCGGCCGGGCCAAGTGAAAAAGTTTGAGAATGCTGAATTGGAGGCAATACTCAATGAAGACTCGTGTCAAACTCAACAAGAGCTCGCAGATTCATTGGGAGTGACACAACAAGCCATTTCCCATCGTATAAAAGCCCTCGGAATGATCCAAAAGCAAGGACATTGGGTGCCGTATGAGCTGAAGCCGAGAGACGTCGAGCGCCGTTTTTTTGCATGCGAACTGCTGCTCGAACGGCAAAAACGGAAGGGTTTTTTGCATCGCATTGTCACTGGTGATGAAAAGTGGATCCGTTACGATAACCCGAAGCGCAAAAAATCATATGGTTACCCCGGCCATGCATCATCATCGACGGCCAAACCAAATATTCACGGCGCCAAGCTCATGCTCTGTATTTGGTGGGACCAGCTGGGTGTGGTGTATTATGAGCTATTGAAATCGAACGAAACCATCACAGGAGCACTATACCGAACTCAATTGATGCGTTTGAGCCGCGCACTCAAAGAAAAACGGCCACAATACGAGCAAAGACACGACAAAGTAATTTTGCAACATGACAACGCTCGGCCACATGTTGCAGCGCCGGTCAAAACATACCTACAAACGCTGAAATGGGAAGTCTTACCCCACCCGCCGTATAGCCCAGACATTGCTCCTTCCGATTACCACCTTTTCCGATCGATGACACATGGCCTAGCTGACCAGCGCTTCCATTCTTACGAAGAAGCCCAAAAATGGGTCGATGACTGGATAGCAGCCAAGCCGGCCGAATTTTTTCGCGACGGTATCCGTAAATTGCCAGAAAGATGGGAAAAAGTTGTGGCTAGCGATGGACAATACTTTGAATAATTCATTTGTTACCATTTTTTCAGAATAAACGTTCAAAAATAGAAAAAATCCCGCATTTTCAATTTGTACTCCATACTTCAGTTTATTAAGGCTGCAGCCCGCGCATTAGGATATAATCATTGGTATGCACCATGGGCCCATCGTGGCATTGAGTGCGGAACCTCGGATGGTTCCAACCAATTTTAATAATTATAATAAAAAATAGTATAGAACAATATTTTTAAATTATTGGCCCACGGATATAAATAATTGTTTATATTGGGGGCCTTAGTGTGAAAAAGTTTGAGAAGCACTGTAATATTATCACATATGTATTTATTTGTTTACTTAGTCAAAAATGAACCTGCTGCCGCCTTTTCTACAGCCAATTTATTGCTTAATAAAGCACAGATGTCGATTAACTTTTTTTTTAACTTGATTTGACGAAGGTAACATTTTCAGTTTAGGATTGTGACAGAAAATTGAAAACCCATATTATGTAAAATATAAGATTTTAAGAACAAAACGTTTTTTCGGTCGACGCAATGTTGCTTCTTTCTTCTATACACACGTTGTACTCCTGCCGCTGAAATACATAAAGACATAAATTTTAACGTGATTTCATCCTCCATGTTGTCTATTGACAATTTTTCAATGCATGTGCAAGATTTTTTTATTTTAAATATTGTTACGCATCACATAAATTATTGAATTTTATTTGCGAGAGATTTTTTGTTTGCAACCCCCACATGAATATAATATGGAGCCAAAAATATTTTCCTTTTCAATTTGTATGAATACATAATATGTATAATATGTTTTGTAAAATTTGTATGAATAATCGAAAATTGTGGGTGTTTTAATTATTTAATTTAACGTGACATGAAAAACAAAAATTTGACAGTAAGTTTTCTGTAATAAATTAGTTTATTACAGAAAACTTACTGTCTACAGCTCTTTAAAGAACTTAAAACAAATTAAGGTACTTTTGGATCTCATCAGCTCGCTTGCAACCGATTCAAAAGGCTGCGAAAAATTATTATTAATTAACTATTTTTACTGTTGAAGGGACATGTGGGGCGTTGAGCCACCTCGCACTGCGACCTAAAAGATTTATTGTGAATTATCCGTCCAGTCAATATTCAGACTCTTAATGAACCTGATAATACTGCTGGCCGGCATGTGTTACATACTATCTGGGCTCATTATTCTCCCTCCTAGATGTTTTCTAATGCATTTACTTCTGCTAGAAAGACGGTAGCATTGGGACCCAAGGACATCGAGAGGGGAGTTTCACTCCCGTATATTACTATTCCTGCCCCGTCTACCGTTTTGATTTTACTCGTACGAGTTGCGGGAATGCAAAGACGCCTATAGGTCAGCCAGCTTTATTACAGGAAAGCTAAATAAAACTGGAGGGTGACTGGTATCCATTCATACATCTGCATATACTAGTTCCACCTTAGATTAGGGTTTTTTGTCAAGGATTTCTCATTTAGCGCCGTACTTACTTTAGACTGTGCCAAATTTTCACTATGTGCCAAATGGTCTTAGTTACCAGTGGTTGCCATGAGGAGGCAGCACGTACCCTTGCGAATTGTGAACCCCTTACACAATTGTACCCATCATACAACTGCCTAATACTACTGGAAGGTTACAGAGCTGATAGATTAATCTACTCAACTTTGGTCCTCCCCTCCAATAGAAGCCAAACCACCTATTAATTAACGAAGTTAAGTTGTTTCAAAAATAATTAAATAAATTGAAAATTTATTAGAGCAGCGCTTTTCACCGTTTTTCAATTGAAACAGAAAATTTTATTGCCTAAATTTACGTAACTAAATATGTCGGTAAATACCTAATAATAATTTTCATTTTAAATTTAATGTTGTTATCTTAAATATTTAATAAATTACATAGAGTGGATGGGAGGGGTTCGTTTTGTTTTTATCATTATGTGATACGACTTAAAAAATATTATCCAGTACTAGGATAATAACTTCTTTCTTTACCAACAACAGAACAACAACAAAACTATCAAATCTGAGAAAACTGCAATACACAGTGTATTACAATACACGTACATCATTATCTATTAGGAATCTGTATATTTCATTATTGCGAAATTCTGACTACTTTTTCGAGTTATTCAACAGTAAATAATCTTTAACTTATATTTCATAATAAATATGAAATTAAATCTTTTTCTTTTTCTTAATTTTATTAATTAGGATATTGTATAAAGAAAAGCTTTTTAAGTACTACGTATCATTATACTCTTATACCAAGTACAAAACAGAATTATGTACGTGTGCCAAACGAACTAAATAAATTTATATTTTTACTTTTAATTTCAAAAATTATTTATCTGTGAAATTTAATAACCCGTGTCATGGTGATACGGAATTGAATCCTACATTAATAAAATTGGCGCCTGGTATAGCAGGTAAAAAAATGACGGGTTAACACATTCCGGAGTGATTTTTGTTTGGTGGTAGAAAAATTTACGGTTGTAAAAAAATGTTTTTAACCTTAATTGGACGGGCTAAAAAAATGGACTAATTCTTTATGAAATTTGCATGCTTGTCTTTGCGACTAAATGCTCAACGGTGCTCTAACCCAAACTTCATGCCATTATATTGGGATTCCGTAGTTCAAATTTCAAGTTCCTGCATTAAAATTTATCCATTAGTCAGAGTGAATTTATTTTTGAAAAGTAAAATTTAAAGAATGAACTTTTGAAATATTTCACCTTGTGTGTGATTTTTTTGCCACAATTTAATTGAGGGTGAACGCTCGAAATTAGATAATTAGGAAATTAGGAATTAATCAACCATTTTTGGTTTCTAAAAATTATAAATTTTGCATCTAAAAAGATTAAAAAACTTTACAGAATTGAAATTGAAATTTTATTAGAAAGCAGGATTTTGTTCGAATTATAATCAAACTGTATAAAACTGGAGTACCTTTATAATAAATTATGGTGCTTGGGAATAATTTAATTACAATTATTTCTTCTCTTTTCTTAAGGTAAGTACATAGGTACGTAGCAGATATTTGCCCAAACTAGCTAATATAAAACTTAAGTTATGACCTTTAAGGTTCTCAAGCTAATTCCTAATTTTTGGTTTTTTGCGTAAACAATTTATAGTTCTTTAATATTTTTTTTACAGGGCTGTATTCAATGTTCTTCCGTTAGTCTCTTTCTGCTAAATCGGTTAAACCCTAATCTAAAATTTGTTACTTAATTTTAAATCGATGATGCTGCTCTTGCGACAATGATCGTTGTAACCATACGAAAATTTTACCTTTTTACTCATAAAGTGTTGATATTCTTATCTCCTGAATGCCGTACTATATCTCTCGATTACCAAAAAATTGTGGCATGTTTCACTGTGGAAAACTTTTTCTTTTTATCTTCTTTGAATATGATATAGTACCGGAATTTGGTTAATATCCTGAATGTATCCATTCTTATCAAAGAAGATAAATGATTTTGCTCCTGGAATTTTTTCTTTGTTCTATGGCATGTTGTATTTCTCTATCTTTTGTGTAATAAGGCCATTACACGTTACCCGTTTTATGCGATTTCGTTTCAGTTCGATAATATGCAGAGCAATTCAGTGGTTGCGAAATCATCATAATGCCTTTGATATGAGATGTTATGTCTTGTTCTTTCGAATTTTCTTAAGCATTCTATGTAGCTAGCGTCGCAGTTGAACCAAATTGGGCAACTATTAGTACCTAATTAGAGACTGATAAAATATTTTTATCAATATTTTTCGAGTACAAAATTCGTCTACAACTCATGAATGCCCGTCTAGCTTTTTCTAGTTGTATTTTTATTTGTGGTTAAATGTAACAAAAGTATATTTGTTACATATTTTTCCAATTTTTTCTCGTATCATTATCAGCCCGTTGGTACGGTTTCCTAATTAGAATCGCCCCACATTTTATTTCATTTATTTTAATTTTCCATGTATTGAGATAGTCGGAAATAAAGTTGGTGGCCTCTTGTAGTACCTATTGAATAAGGTTGAATTTTGTAGCTGAACTGTAAATTACGAAATCATCACCGTAAGCTGTTGATTGATTTTTGCTGCTATTGATCTTTACGTTGCATAAAAGATCCAAAAAATACAAATTGAATGCTTAACAAATCTCGATCAAATTTCATTTGTAGTTTAAATAGTAACCCATTTAACGAAACAGGCTCGAGCGCCTTTTCCATATCGAACACTTCTCCAGTAAAATACTGTTTAGATTGTAGCTTATGTCTGACGTAAGTTTTGTCATTGTATGAATAGTGGAGTGCTCCTGTTTGAGCCCGAAC
Source organism: Tipula helvola (assembly GCA_963556165.1). Classification (NCBI taxonomy): domain Eukaryota; kingdom Metazoa; phylum Arthropoda; class Insecta; order Diptera; family Tipulidae; genus Tipula; species Tipula helvola. Next base: position 158,836,219 of record OY744483.1, read on the forward strand.
TGGTTATCTTTGTTGAGATTATTACTATTAACGTGCTGTTGAATTTTATTGTTAATGAGTATCTCATAAATCTTACTAATGTTCGATATTAAACTGATGGGCCGAGGCTACACGAATTAAAAAAAGCTGAATTAAAAATGTACATTAAAACTGAATTAAAAATGGTGATTTTAGTATGAAGAATTGGAACCATTTTTAATTCATTTTGAATAAATAAAATCTGTATTAAAAATGTTGTTTTAGACAAAAAATCGAAAATTGAAAAAATGAATTAAAAATGGAACTTTAAAAAAAAAAAGACAATTTTATTTCATTTTTTTTAAATTCATTTTCAAAATGAATAAAAAAAGGCCCATTTTAAATATATTTTTCAACACATTTTTAATTCATTTTTAAACTGAATAAAAAAAAGGTCCATTTTAAATTCATTTTAAAAAGTTAACAAAAAAATAATTAAAAGTTCAATAAATTTTATTTTTATGTATTTTCATTAATGAAAGCAATAATTACAAACATTTAAATAAAATTGGAAATATTTTATTTTATATGAATTTTAAATTAAAACTTAAAAAATTGAAATTAGTTTTAAAATATTCTGGAAAATGGAGATCCCTAATTTAACTTAGAATTGTAGAGGCTAACGGCTTCGGTAACTCTCACGGGCACGCGGGAGGTCGCTTCGCTCCCTCCGCTTAGCCCTCCGAGGGGCTTTAAATTTCAACTTCGGGGGACGTAGGAGCCGGGATAGGCAAACATGTCGCACTGCGTGCCGCACGTAGGAGCGGATTATATGGAATCTATTAATGACACTGCAACATTTTATATCGATCCCCATCAAATATTAAATAATTTGTATCGATTAAATTTAATTTTTTGTCTAGAAGTTTTTTTTTTTTTTTTTATTACTAAAAATTATTTTTTTCTGTCCCAAAATATTATATTTGTTGCCAATTTATCATTTTTGATGCTAATGTTTGTCGCCAAAAATTGTTGCTTGTATGCCCGTTTAAATTGTCCCTTTTCTAAACACATTTTTAATTCATTTTTTCTTAATTCCTTTTCAAAATGAAATAAAAAATGCATATTTTATTTCATTTTTTAATCTTCATTTTTAATTCATTTTCAAAATGAATAAAAAAGGCCCATTTTTAATTCAGAAAATATAAAGGGCTGAAACCTCACGAGGGGATCAGAACTTCGGTCTTTGGTATCTTCAATAATGTCATAAAGTTGTTGTGACAGTTTTGACATTATTGATTTCTATTTTAACTAACATATATTTATCAGGTCAAAAGCTTCAGTAACATGGGTACAGGCATCCAATTTAAAACGAAAAATCGTATTCTAGAACTTTATACCGAAAGTAGTATAACAAATTATATACTGATACTTCTAACCGTTTAACTGACCATATTCCAGAAATTTATCCAAAAACTCATTTTAGAATTCCATTCCCAACACACATGGCTAATTTAATGATACCCGCGGTTAAGGCATAGCCAAGTTCCATCCTACTTGGCAATAGTCCACACATATCAAATATTCCCATTTCCATACACATATATCAAATTTCATTATAATCGGTTAATAAATAACCAAGTTCCATCATAATTGGCCATATTCCTGAACTTCGTCCAAAAATCATTTTAGAATCCCATTTCCAATACACATGTCGAATTTCATTATAATCGGTTGAGAAATGAGCAAGCAGGCCCGGCTCGAGGGGTGGTCGGGCTGTGCGGCCGCACAAGGCGCAAAACTTTTAGGGGGCGCAAAATTGTATTTTACAAAAGAAAAGGAACTTGCTAAATGTTGAATATAAAATAAGAAAATTTTTAATTATCCTGTATTGCATTCTAATGTTACCATGCCACTACATGTATTTCAGGAAAACCAATTTTTTAATATGTTTCTGCTAACATGTTAGTAGCTAACTTGTAAACGCAATTTTAATATTTAACAAGCAACACCAATAAATGACATTCAGTGGGTTAAAGAAACGAAAACAAAAATACATACAGGGTGAAGAAAAAGTATGAAAACCCCTAAAAATCTCGCGGAGGTCGGTTAAAAAAAATGAGCAAGGTTTATTCTTAGGTATTTTCAACAAGGAACTTCATGGTGAGCTTGGTTATGACCTTGGCCGTCATCTTCAAGGTCATTTTGAGGTCAAGGTAATTTTTTTTAGGGAAACCCTTGTTTTTGACATCGGATTCGGAAAGAGCGATCAATTGTATGTCCAAATACGTATTTTTCATGACCTCTCAAGGTCATCTGAAGCTCATGATTTGCTACGAAAATTAAAAAATTAAAAAAATTATTTCTTTATTTTTAAAAGTTATTATTTTTTTATTTGTTTTATAATTTTCATAGCAACATTTTCATAGCAACATATTACAATGTTCTGTTATTTATGATTTTTTTTATTTTTTATTTTTAATTTTCATAGCAAATCATAAGCTTTACAATTAAAATATATTCCTTCAGGTGACCTTGGGAGGTCATGGAAAATACATATTCGGATGTACAATTGATCACCCTTTTCGAATTCAATGTTAAAAATAGGGGTTTCCCTATAAAAAAATTACCTTGACCTCAAAATGACCATGAAGATGACGGCCAAGGTCACAACCAACCTCATCATTAAATTCCTTGTTGAAAATTACCTAATAATAAACCTTGCTCATTTTTGATGTGAAAACATCTTTAGCGGCAGGAGTAAGTAAAAAATTGTATAGAAATCGGGTTACGGAAACAAAAATGCCGAACAAAAAATATTGCTGGTATGTGTGAGTGAATATCGATAAGAAAAAAAATAAATAAAACGTAAAATCAATGCAAAATCTACGCATACTCAGGCAATATACAACATCATCCGGCATTTCAAAAACATCGTGAGCCGAATACAACAAAAAAAAATTTAAAAAACCGCCTACTTTAATTTATTTTATTGTGAAAATATCTGATATATGGGAACCGTCGCATTTTAAAATGTCGCGTTTCAAAATGCCGCGAGGTACAAAATGTCGCGTGGTACAAAATGTCGCGTTTTAAAATGTCGCGTTTCAAAATGCCGCGTGGTACATAATGTCGCGTAGTACAAAATGTCGCGTTTCATAAAACCGCGTGGTTCAAAAAACCGCGTGGTACAAAATGACGCCTTGAAAAATCCCTTATAAATCAACACAATATGATGTGAAATAATAAATAATTTAATAAAAATTATTTGAAACAAGCAAATTGTGTTTAAACATATAGTAAAATTTTCCTTCACTGAATGGAAATTATTTATAAATGTAATTTTATGTAATTATAAAGTGGGTCTAAGAAAAAGAACGCAAATGTTGAAATTTATTAGAATATTCCTTCACTAAAATGTTAAAGTTAAGTCCTTATATATCGGAAGTGAAATCATTTATATTGTTTAATAATACACAATAGTGAGAAATCATTTATATTGTTTAATAATACACATTTTTTTATTATCTCAATATAACATTTATTTTATTCCTTCTTTACAAACGCGACATTTTGTACCACGCGACATTTTGTACGTCGCGGCATTGTGAAACGCGACATTTTAAAACGCGTCTTTTTGTACCACGCGAAATTTTGTACCTCGCGGCATTTTGAAACGCGACATTTTAAGACGCGACATTTTGTACCACGCGACATTTTGTACCTCGCGGCATTTTGAAACGCGACATTTTAAGACGCGATATTTTAAAACGCGGCAGCAGCAAGTGTTTTTGAAAATGAAAATTACATACGAGTAAAAGGACCACAAATTATGCTTGTGAAGTGTATTAGTTATTTACGTTACAAGGGCGGTAAATGAGTTGTTACAGTACGAGTTCGATGTTTATTTGAGAATTTTGAGCAAGTACTGTAACGATCATTTAACGGAAGTGTAACCTGATTTTGCTTTGTTCAGTGAGTTTGCCGTGACCATTTACTACTATGGAGGTTTAGGTGATTAACTTAACAGAACTGTACTTTACTCATGCTTAATTATTGTCAGTAAGGTTCGTCCTCCAAATTCAAAATAGAATTATAACTTACTGACTTTTTGAACCAAAAATATAATTTTGTTTAAATACTGAGCGAACAACATCTGTCTTTATGGAGGGGTTTCTGAGCCTTAACGAAATGGCTTGAAATGATTCATAAGTTATACAAAAAAGTTTTCACATCAATCTTTTGCGAGTTGAGGGTGAACTCGCTCGTTGTTTTTTTTTTTTTTCTTTACATACTCCGCGAGAATTCTAATTATGAGGGTAGAGATGAGCCCATTTTAACGCCTAAAAAACAATTTGAAATAGAATTTGTCAACATATTGCTTGATACTGTAATGATGTCGATTCAAGAAAGATTTGAACTAATTAACCAGCATACCGAAACCTGGGGATTCCTCTACGACCTAAAAAATCTGCCAAACCGAGAAGAACTTGAAAATCATTGTAGCGATCTTTAGTTGATTTTAACAGTTGGTGAGACTTCCGATATTGAAGGGGCTATTTTATGTGATGAACTCATCAGTATTAAAAAAATTGTCGAACTTCTTGATGATTCGTCTCCAATCAATATTCTTAATTTCATTAGAAAAAATAAAATTGAAGATTTATATCCTAATGTATGGGTTAGTTTAAGAATATTATTAACTACACCTGTTTCGGTTGCCAGTGGTGAAAGAAGTTTTTCAAAATTAAAATGAATTAAAACATATTTGAGGTCAACTATGTCGCAAGAAAAGTTGAGTTCATTAGCAATTCTTTCAATTGAAAATGATGTAGCCCAAAGTATCGATTTCTCCGAAGTACTAAAATCTTTCGCAAGTAAGAAAGCGCGAATAGTTAATTTTTAAAAGAAAACTGTGTTTAATGACTCAATATTAAATTAATATTTATATAATATATTCTTTATGCCTAAACCTGTACCTATAAATACAATAAAATAAATATGAATAAATAAAATTATTCCTTGCAAATATTTTTATTAAATAAAATATTTATGAAATACTATATACTATTTGAATCTTATTGTCCCTACATATTATTATTAACTAAAAGCAACAAAATAAAATTATAGTGTTTACTATTAATCTCAAATTAATCTAACCTGCTTCTAACCAATTCCCTACTTTAACATCCTTACATTAGGTTTTCCTTCTTTCAAGCCTATGCAGTTTTAAAACTAGATAGTTCCAATAAAATGGCAGATTGCAACTTGCTCTAAATTTGACTTCTTATTTTTTTACCAAACTGTTAATTGTATAGTTCATTTTTTTATGAATTACAAAAAATAACAGGGGCGCTCCAACAATTCTCGCACAGGGCGCTCAAATGTCTGGAGCCGTCGCTGTGAGCAAGTTCTATCATACTTGGCCATATTCTAGAACCTGATACAAAACTCATTTTAGAATCCCATTTCCAACACTCTTGTCGAATTTCAACGTAATCGGTTGAGAAATAGGCAAGTTCCATCATCAGAACTTCATCCAAAACTAATTTTAAAATCGTCATTTCTAGCACACATGTCAAATTTCATAATAATCTGTTGGGAAATAGGCGCGAGTTCCATCATACTTGGCCATATTCCAGAACTTCATCCAAAACTCATTTTAGATTCCCATTTCCAATACACATGTCGAATTTCATCATAATTGGTTGAGAAATGGGCAAGTTCCATCATACTTGGCCATATTCCAGAAACTCATCCAAAACTCATTTTAGATTCCCATTTCTAACATACAAATCAAATTACATAATAATCGGTTGAGAAATAGACAAGTTCCATCATACTTGGCCATATTCCAGAACTTCATACAGAAATCATTTCAAAATCCCAGAACTTCATCCAAAAAACATTTTAGAATCCCATTTCCAATACAAATGTCAAATTTCATAATAATCGGTTGAGAAATGGGCAAGTTCCATCCTACTTGGCCATATTCCAGAACTTCATCCAAAACTCATTTTAGAATCCCATTTCCAACACACATACTAAATTTCATATTAATCGGTTGAGAAATAGACAAAATCCATCATACTTGGCCATATTCCAGAACTTCATCCAGAGATCATTTTAAAATCCCAGAACTTCATCCAGAAAACATTCTAGAATCCCATTTCCAATACAAATGTCGAATTTCATCGTAATCGGTTGAGAAATGGGCAAGTTCCATCCTGCTTGTCCATATTCCAGAACTTCATCCAAAACTCATTTTAGAATCCAATTTCTAACACGCATATCAAATTTCATAATAATCGGTTGAGAAATAGACAAGATCCATCATACTTGGCCATATTGCAGAACTTCATCCAAAACAGTTTTAGAATCCCATTTTCAACGCACATGTGATGAGAAATAGTGAAGTTCCATCATTCTTGGCCATATTCTAGAACTTCATCCAGAAATCGTTTCAAAATCCGAGAACTTCATCCAAAAAACATTTTAGAATCCCATTTCCAATACAAATGTCGAATTTCAACGTAATCGGTTGAGAAATGGGCAAGTTCCATCCTACTTGGCCATATTCCAGAACTTCATCCAAAACTCATTTTAGAATTCCATTTCTAACACACATACTAAATTTCATAATAATCGGTTGAGAAATAGACAAGTTCCATCATACTTGGCCATATTCCAGAAATTCATCCAGAGATCATTTTAAAAACCCAGAACTTCATCCAAAAAACATTTTAGAATCCCATTTCCAACACACATGTCAAATTTCATAATAATCGGTTGATAAATAGGGAAGTTCCATCATATAAAAAATGTGTTAACTATTCACTACATCCAAATCCAACCCCAACTCAACTCCAACTCAACTTCAACTTAACGCGCAAATTGACCCATAATTTAACTTTCAAATCGATTCCCAATTCAATGCCCAATCCAATAATCAAAATAATAAACATATTTAAAAAAATCATAAATATTTGTAAAAGCAGGTATTTTGGGTCAATTCGTATGGCAGGTACCCCACCCCCTTGACGTGCAGTCTCCAAAAGCTTTTCAAATCTCCGCCTTGACCATAGAAACAGATTGGCGAAAAAAAAATCCCAATCGGACAAGCCGTTCTCGAGATACCATGGGTCCAGACATCCAGACAGACGGACGGGCATTTTTTTTTTTTTTGCATTTTCAGACTCAGGGAGCTTCAAAACGTCGAGAAAAGTGGTTTTGGACCAACCAAATTTTTCGTCATTTTTGACAGGATTTCAATACTTTGGTCTTTTTAGACCGAAGTAAAATACCTTTTTTAATTCAGCCTTTTACTTTCTTTTACGTAAGTAAAATAAAGTATAGTAATCATGAAAATTTTCGACCTTGAGATTATTGAAGATTTATCTGTTTTGAGGTCCCCTGAGTCCGAAAAAGTGAGTTTCGAAATGATGTCTGTCTGTCCGTCTGTCCGTCTGTCAGTCTGTGTCCTCTCTACAGCCCAGATGGCTTAACCAATCCAGCTGAAACTTCAGATTTAAGCTTTTTTGATAAATTGGGAGGTCCCAGTGAATTTTGCTCCAAATCGGTCAACCGGAAGTAGCCACTCCCGTGGGGCAGAAAATTTGTTTTGCAAATATCTGAAAAGGTATAAGGTTTACAAAAAACTACTAAAACAAAATGTTTCCAAAAACTAAAAGTAAAAAAAAAATAAAAATAAAAAATTAAAAATTAAAAAAAAAAATTAAAAAATTTTATAAAAAAAATAATATTGATGTGTGGCCAACACATTTCTTCTACGAACAGGGAATTTTGAGACACCAATTACGCAAACTTCTTACAAATTTATTATTTTTTACAGGGTTGCTAATTTACGGTAAAAAACTAAATGAAATAGTAATATACGTATTAAACGTATTATACGTATATTACGGTATAAAACTAAAAAAAACGTTATTTACTTCGGTCTAAAAAGACCAAAGTATTGAAATCCTGTCAAAAATGACGAAAAATTTGGTTGGTCCAAAACCACTTTTCTCGACGTTTTGAAAGTCCCTGAGTCTGAAAATGCAAAAAAAAAAAAATTGTCCGTCCGTCTGTCTGGATGTCTGGATGTCTGGATGTCTGGATGTCTGGATGTCTGGACCCATGGTATCTCGAGAACGGCTTGTCCGATTGAGATTTTTTTTTTGCCAATCTATTTCTATGGTCAAGGCGGAGATTTGAAAAGCTTTTGGAGACTGTACGTCAAGGGGGTGGGGTACCTGCCATACGAATTGACCCAAAATATCTGCTTTTACAAATATTTACGATTTTTTTATATTTATTTGATTATTGGATTGGGCATTGAATTGGGAATTGATTTGAAGGTTAAATTATGGGTCAATTTGCGCGTTGAGTTGAAGTTGAGTTGGAGTTGAGTTGGGGATGGATTTGGGTGTAGTGAATAGTTAACACATTTTTTATATGATGGAACTTCCCTATTTATCAACCGATTATTATGAAATTTGACATGTGTGTTGGGAATGGGATTCTAAACTATTTTTTGGATGAAGTTCTGGGATTTTAAAATGATCTCTGGATGAATTTCTGGAATATGGCCAAGTATGATGGAACTTGTCTATTTCTCAACCGATTATTATGAAATTTAGTATGTGTGTTAGAAATGGGATTCTAAAATGAGTTTTGGATGAAGTTCTGGAATATGGCCAAGTATGACGGAACTTGCCCATTTCTCAACCGATTACGTTGAAATTCGACAGTTGTATTGGAGATGGGGTTCTAAAATGTATTTTGGGTGAAGTTCTGGAATTTTCAAACGATTTCTGGATGAAGTTCTAGAATATGGCCAAGAATGATGGAACTTGACTATTTCTCATCACATGTGCGTTGAAAATGGGATTCTAAAACTGCTTTGGATGAAGTTCTGGAATATGGCCAAGTATGATGGAACATGTCTATTTCTCAACCGATTATTATGAAATTTGATCTGTGTGTTAGAAATCGGATTCTAAAATGAGTTTTGGATGAAGTTCTGGAATATGGCCAAGCAGGATGGAACTTGCCCATTTCTCATCCGATTACGATGAAATTCGACATTTGTATTGGAAATGGGATTCTAAAATATTTTTTGGATGAAGTTCTGGAATTTTGAAACGATTTCTGGATGAAGTTCTGGAATATGGCCAAGTATGATGGAATTACTTGTCTATTTCTCAACCGATTATTATAGAATTTAGTATGTGTGTTAGAAATGGGATTCTAAAATGAGTTTTGGATGAAGTTCTGGAATATGGCCAAGTAGGATGAAACTTGCCCATTTCTCAACCGATTACGTTGAAATTCGACATTTGTATTGGAAATGGGATTCTAAAATGTTTTTTGGATGAAGTTCTTTGATTTTGAAACGATTTCTGGATGAAGTTCTGGAGTATGGCCAAGTATGATGAAACTTGTCTATTTCTCAACCGATTATTATGAAATTTGATTTGTGTGTTAGAAATGGGAATCTAAAATGAGTTTTGGATGAGGTTCTGGAATATGGCCAAGTATGATGGAACTTGGCTATTTCTCAACCGATTACGCTGAAATTCGACATGTGTAATGGAAATGGGATTCTAAAATGAGTTTTGTATCAGGTTCTAGAATATGGCCAAGTATGATGGAACTTGCTCATTTCTCAACCGATTATAATGAAATTCGACATGAGTATTAGAAATGGGATTCTAAAATGATTTTTTGACTAAGTTCAGGAATATGCCCAATTATGATGGTACTTGGCTAATTCTTAACCGATTATAATGAAATTTGATATTTGTATGGAAAGAGGAATATTTGATATATGTGGAATATTGCCAAGTAGGATGGAACTTGGCTATGCCTTAACCGCGGGTATCATTAAATTAGCCATGTGTGTTGGGAATGGAATTCTAAAATAATTTTTTATAAAGCTCTGGAATATGGCCAAGTAGGATGGAACTTGGCTATTTCTTAACCGATTATGATGAAATTTGATATGTGTGTTGGAAATGGGATTCTAAAATGAGTTTTTGGATAAATTTCTGGAATATGGTCAGTTAAGCGGTTAGAAGTATCATTATAATTTGTTATACTACTTTCGGTATAAAGTTCTAGAATACGATTTTTCGTTTTTAAATTGGATGTCTGTACCCATGTTACTGAAGCTTTTATCCATTTTGGCTGTTATTGTATAAGTAAATATATGTTGGTTAAAATAGAAATCAATAATGTCAAAGCTGTTACACCAACTTTATGACATTATTGAAGATACCAAAGACCGAAGTTCTGATCCCCTCGTGAGGTTTCAGCCCTTTATATTTTTGATTTTTTGTTCGTTTTTGTATGATCTGAAAATGAAATTCCGAAAAATGCACTACAAAATAGTAAAAAAAAAAACTTTGCTTATATCATGTTCTAAAAACAAATTCTCATATTTTGTTCTAAAAATCATTGTACGCACCATTATTCTGTCAAATCTTCAGTTGCTCTTGCTATCTAATTTTTCATTTTTATAAGAGCGTAAATCACACTGAATACAGAAATTCACCACAGTATTGATTTTGGATTTTGTCGGGAAAAAAAAGAAAATAAGAAATGTCGGGGGCCGACCATTACAAAAGGAATGGGAGGATTTAAAATTTATTAAAATAAAAGATAAAGATTTTAAAAATATTGCGAAATGTGTAGTTTGCAAGAAAATCCTAGAAAATACTGCGGCACAACGTCTAAAGGCTCACCGGTAAGTTTTGTTTACAAATTCAAAAAAATAATCGATGAACATTGAACTACGAGTACTTTATGTATGGTGACAGAATTTTTCATATGCTGATTTTTCACTGTTTTCACAATTTAATTTTTCAGAAAAAAGTGTGTTTTGCCAGCCAATTGGAGCTCTTGTGATAGTGCTACTGATAATAGTGGAACTGAAAATTATAGGTTAATCGAATTGGATGTTGATGTCGTAGACTGTCCGGAAGGGCCCTTTTCTGTATTGGCTTCCGCAGAAAACAATGAGAGAGAACAAGTAAAACAACCACCCACGCCTTCTTCAAATAAAAAGCTCAAACAAAATAAGATTTCATCAATTTTCAAATCCGTTCCGGATTCAGAAGTCCATAAAATCGATATTGCTATCGGAAAATTATTTTTTGGTGCCAACATACCGTTCCGTATTATTGAGTCTGTTGAATTTCGGAACTTGATGAAGTTGTTACGACCGGGATATCCGTGTCCATCGCGATATAGTCTCTCGTCAAGGATATTAAATGAAGTTTCGAAAGAAACTGTATGTAAAATAAAAGGTACTGTAGGACCATATTCAGTTCTCATCATTGACGGGTGGAAAAATCCAAGCTCAAATGATCAGACCATCACGTGCATCTTACATAATGCAGATGGTACACGGGCATTTTTAGAATCGTTTCTGGAATAAATTTAAATGACACTGTAAACCTTTGCAGAAAGGTCGCTTTAGAGAAATTTAACACAACTATTTATTGCGTGATTTCGGATAATGCTAGGAATATGATGTCGATGGGTACTTTGATATTTTTTATTTTAATTTTACTTTAGTTAATTTCTAATGTTTTTATTTTCTAGGGAACCTAACTAACTTGTGGCACGCCACCTGTAGCTCACATACCGCCAATCTTCTGCTGAAAGACATCAATGACAAAGATATTTGCAAAACAGTGGTAACGATCTTGAAACAGTTCCGTAATACTGCACCGGCACATGCCATTTTGTTGCATGGCGGAACAAAGCTTCAATTACCAGTTGAGACACGATGGTGTACATATCGCGATGTCTACAATTGTTTCTTGCGGAATTTGCAATCTATGAAACATGTTATTGCTGAAGGTAAATGTACAAAGTGGATTACCTCTGAAACGGTGCGCAATATTTATGATGAAGAATTGAAATTAGCAATCGAACAAACGAATTACAAAACCCCATTTGCGAATTAATCCAAAACTGTCAAAGTTTGGATTACTCAATTTCGGATGCGTGTGAATGCTGGTTGAATTTGCGAGTACCGGAAAAATTTCAGCATTTCTTGGAGCAAAGAAAAACAATGGCTTTAAATATTTATGCCAAGACGGCAAATTTTCTAGATCCCAAATACAGAGGACAGAAGCTATCCGAAGAAGATCTCGACGAAGCTGAAGTTTTTTTAATAAATTTGATGAATGAAGATGGATTGGCTTCTTTTCAGGATTTTAAGGAAAAAATAGGTATTTTTCATGTCATGGAACAGAAAAGCATCTCAAATTCGATCCTTTTCTGGAAATGCGTACAGTCGAAACATAAGGCGCTTGCCGAACTGGCGTATAAACTTATTTCGATTCCGGCATCGTCTGCGGAAGTCGAACGTACGTTTTCGAATTGGAAATTCGTGCATTCAACGTTACGCAATCTACTGAATTTCGATAAATCTAAAAAACTCGTTGAGGTATATTACGATTTAAATAAATTGAAAACTTCTGAACAATTAGAGTTCATGACCATTAGCGATGATGATTCAGAAGTTGACCTATAAAAAGAAAAACTCTTATACGATGAAGAAGCATTATAGACTGTTTTTTAACCTGTGAACTAGCCAAAGGCTTATTTTGATTTATATTTTTGTTTTAATTTTAGAACATTGGAATGTTTTTAATTTTTTTTATAAAATAAAATACGTAGATACGTAGCTTAAAAAATCCAAATGTATTTAATTTTTCAATCATATACAAAACAAACAATATGTAAATAAAAACGTATTATACGTAAAAGAAATCACGAAGTATTATACATCAGTTTAAGACGTATAATACGGGACGTATTTTACTTTAGTATTATACTTTTACAACCTTGATTTTTTATTACTTTCTTTTACATAAGTAAAGCTTAAATCTAAAGTTTTTGTTCGATTGGTTAAGCCATCTGGGCTATAGAGAAGACACAGACTGACAGACGAGCAGACAAACGGACAGACTGGCAGACAGACATCATTTCGAAACCCACTTTTTCGGACTCAAGGGACCTCAAAACAGATATATTTTCATTAATCTCTTACATAATATTTGAGGTTCCAGGTCCCAGATTCCGTGAAACAGAAAATTTATTTTTACAAATATTTCAAAAATAGCTATACAATTTACAGAAAACATGAAAAAATAAAAACAATCTTAATAAAGTTTGCAAGAAATTTGCATTATAAAAGTTTCTTAAAATTCGCTGTTCGTAAAAGAAAGTCCCATTTTTTTTTTAAGTATTGGGAATGTACTGACGATTTTCCTAGGGAATGTTTTATTATTTAAAAGGTTATTTAATATTGTACACCTTTCTGGAATTGTGTCCTCCGGTAAATGTTTCAGTTTGATTCTGGGTATTTCATCGGTCCCACACGATTTTTTAGAGTTCGGGAAATATTTGCTGCATGTGTAGTGTGTACTTATAGTAACGAATTACCTGTATGTACAAATGCTAAGTAGTCTTTGTAATTTATATTTACTTCGGTCTAAAAAGACCAAAGTATTGAAATCCTGTCAAAAATGACGAAAAATTTGGTTGGTCCAAAACCACTTTTCTCGACGTTTTGAAAGTCCCTGAGTCTGAAAATGCAAAAAAAAAAAATGTCCGTCCGTCTGTCTGTGTGTCTGGACCCATGGTATCTCGAGAACGGCTTGCCCGATTTGGATTTTCTTTACGCCAATCTGTTTCTATGGTCAAGGCGGAGATTTGAAAAGCTTTTGGAGACTGTACGTCAAATGGGTGGGATACCTGCCATACGAATTGACCCAAAATACCTGCTTTTATAAATATTTACGATTTTTTTATACATGCTTATTTGATTATTGAATTGGGCATTGAATTGGGAATTGATTTGAAAGTTAAATTAGGGGTAAATTTGCGCGTTGAGTTGAAGTTGAGTTGGAGTTGAGTTGGAGTTGAGTTGGGGTTGGATTTGGATGTAGTGAATAGTTAACAAACTATTTATATGATGGAACTTGCCTATTTATCAACCGATTATTATGAAATTCAATGTGTATGTTACAAATGGGATTCCAAAATGAGTTTTGGATGAAGTTCTGGAATATGGCCAAGTAGGATGGAACTTGCCCATTTCTCAACCGATTACGATGAAATTCGACATTTGTATTTGAAATGGGATTCTAAAATGTTTTTTGGATGAAGTTCTGGAATTTTAAAACGATTTCTGGATGAAGTTCTGGAATATGGCCAAGTATGATGGAACTTGTCTATTTCTCAACCGATTATTATGAAATTTAATTTGTATGTTAGAAATGGGATTCTAAAATGAGTTTTGGATGAAGTTCTGGAATATGGCCAAGTATGTTGGAACTTGGCTATTTCTCAACCGATTATGATGAAATTCGACATGTGTAATGGAAATGGGATTCTAAAATTAGTTTTGTATCAGGTTCTGGAATATGGCTAAATATGATGGAACTTGCCCATTCTCAACCGATTATGATAAAATTCGACACGTGTATTCAAATTGGGAATCTGAAATGAGTTTTGGACGAAGTTCAGGAATATGGCCAAGTATGATGGAACTTGTCTATTTCTTAACCGATTATGATGAAATTTGATATGTGTGTTGGAAATGGGATTATAAAATGATTTTTGGATAAAGCTTTGGAATATGGCTTTGTAGGATGGAACTTAGTTATTCCTTACTCGTTTGTTATGAAATTTGACATGCAATTTGTAAATGGGATTCTAAAATGAGTTTTTGGATAAGTTCCTGGAATATAGTCAGTTAAACGGTTAGAATTATCAGTATAGTTTGTTATACTATTTTCGGTATAAAGTTCTAGAATACGATTTTTCGTTTTAAATTGGATGCCTGTACCTATGTTATTGAAGCTTTAGACCTGTTTGTCTGTTGTTGTATAAGTAAATATAATTTGGTTAAAATAGAAATCAATAATGTCAAAACTGTCACACCAACTTTATGACATTATTGAAGATACCAAAGACCGAAGTTCTGATCACCTCGTGAGATTTCAGCCCTTTATATTTTAATTACTGAGTTTGCTGTAATTCGTAAAAGTGTTTTAATTACTCAGTGCAATGTAATTTGCATAGTCTTGCTTAACTTTAGTAATCTTCATTAAACTACAGACTACTACAAAACCTACATTATAAATATTTTAGTGGATACTAGGTTAAGGCTTAAAAATATTCAACAACTAATGCATTTCACACTAATAATCGCCGGTTTCTAATTGCAAAAATCATCGAATCAGTCAGGAATAGGACTTGCCCATTCCCGGACCTTTTACATTCCCGAGAAACGGAATTGTGATTTTCTGATTCCCGGAAATTCCCGAGATTCGGGGCAAGACAAGTTTTCAATACCTAATAAAATAGTAAAGTCAAACAATTTTAAATTTTATGTTGAGAAATGGAAAGGAAAACAAGCCAAGTAAGATTTAAAATAATTAAGAAAAAATGTAAAGCACTGATTTAATCACTCAATCGATGGGTTCCGCACTCCCAGCATGGAAAATCTACCTGCGTAAAACTTGAACTGTCAGCGTTAACACTTTAGTTATGGAAACCATGGCGGCTCCACATTACAAAAATTTGTAAACTATATTTGTAATGTATATTGCCAACCCATCCGTCATCGCTTTTAAATTTGGTTGTTTTCTTTGTTCTTTTTTTGGCTTAAACTTAGCACCTTACTTTTTCTTGAACCAGGATTTTGGGTCTAAACGCAGTACGACAGTTCAGTTTAATTCTGCAGATGTAGATCCAGCTTTTATTTTCTTTGTTTGTTTCCAATAGTTCTAGCACATATAGGCCATTTCCGATTATGGGCTCATTACAAATACGTCGTCCATAGTTTCGTTTGTCACTCTAGATCTTGGATGAATTTTATTAACGAGGCACCATCTTGAGTTTTCCTATTAGCTAATTTTTCTTTTGCTTTAACGTGGGTGGTCAATAATAGTTGCCTATTCTTTTAAATTTGTTAATAATAATGCCAAAGTCGCTACATACAGCTTTGGCTATTTGAAGGTATCTAAAGATTTATTCAGCGGTTTAAAAACATTTTGTCGTTCAGCTACGGCATTGTTCAATCGGTCATCCCACATTTCGTGAATTTTTAGTTCCCGATAATATTCAATTCTTTACACTCTCTCTAACTCTATAAAGTGTTTTTATGTTTTATAGCGTTGCACCCACATAGAAGAATATTGAAATTGGATTTTGTATTCCCGGGAAATATTCACAACAATCCCGGGAGACGGGAATTCTTTTAATTTCTTAAATCTCCGGGAATTCCATCCCGAGAATTCCCAGTAAGCAAGCCTTAGTCAGGAGCCTGTGATTACCTAGACGTTAACCTTTAATCCATAAATATAATTGTTGACAACACTGATACATGATTAATTTAATAATGGAGGTTTTGTAGTCATTTTAAGGGACTTTACTATAAAGGTGTTTATTCTGTAATAGAAATTTTGTACCTTCCATTTTGTCTCCCTCCTCACATTCCTTCTTTATGTGATTTAATTGAAATTAAGAGTTGGGCCCTTTCCAGGTAACGTGGCTAGAAGTGGTACTATAATATCCACATTTTAATTTGTATCTTGATGAACTTATTTCGTCGGAGTAAAATATTTTCTGCTTCGCATTTACTACTTTCACAACAAACATCCACCAATATCCGCAACTACAGAACAACAAGTTCTGTGAGTCTGTAGCACATATAATTATGTTTTGAGCTACTGATTTGGGTGGCAACTATGAATTGATCACTTTGATTGCGATAATATCAACGTCTATAGTTACGAATTTATCGAGGAGTGATTGCTTTTTAATTTTCGGATAGAGTGGAGTTGATCTGGAATGATCTGACTTGAATGGCTGTGTATAAGTGGATACCCTACTATCTATTAGATAGAAGCCGCTAGGATTGACCTTCGTAGTGATTGTTGTTATATTTTTATTATACATAATTGTTAAGAGTTTTTTGTCCAAGTATTGGGGATCCATTTTTTATTTACTATACACACAGCAAAGCCAACAAAAAATTTTATACAAGCCGTACTATTGCGATACACAAACACAACCTACTACATATATATCTAAGTATTAGTGTTGCGACTCATAGTACAATTTTTACATAATTCGATTTGAAATTGTAGTTTGTATTAAAAATAGTAGAAAATTTCACTAACACTTATAGAAATGGTACGTTTTTAATTTAATAGTATGCTGATTCACGCATAGAAACAATACGGTTTGTATAAACATTTTTGTTGGTTTTGACACATAGTCAAAAATTCATTCATTCAAGTAAAATACACTTACTATATTAACTATGGCTGTGGTTTTTTATAAGTCTCGATAGATCTCTATAAATTTCCTCCAGACTTCTCTATTTTTGTAGTTGAATTGCAATTAATTCAGTTTAATTTCATCCAGTAGGACTTTTTATGCTAAATTTTATCGTTTTTAATTCATTTCCATGAATTGTTTTTTATACAGATATTCTATCAAGACTACGGATTTTCCCTTTCATGAGTACATAGCCACATATTAAATATTTGTATTTTAGCATGGAAAGATACCAAAGTTAATTTTTAGTACATCTTCCATTTTAAACTGAAACTAGTAGCTGATTTACATTTAATCTTTTGCTCTATTTCAAAAGACGGAAAATGTATGATAATAGTATTCTTTTTTTATTATTTCCTTCCATTATGATAGGTATAATCAAAATGTGTTATTTAATACTACATATTTACCGCAATCCACAAGTTTTTTGGCTAAAAAAAATGGAAAAATCGAAAAATGAACCTGTTTATAAGTTTTCGTAAAATTTGCTCAACATTTAAAATATCATAGTAACATTTTGAGATAAAGCAAAAGTTTTAGTATGTCCGTCTCATTTTTATATATGGATAAAATGTATTCGCACTTTTCCTCATGTAATTATGCTTTTGGAATAACAAAATATAATGAAAACAACATGACGTAGCGTTGTCAAAATAAACACAATAGTGCTGCGACTCTGCGAGTGCCAGTATTTTTAAGTGGATGATAGAAGTAGCTACAATTTCCTATTTTTTTTTTTTTTGCTAAATATTTGAATAGATCTATCGAGACTTATAAAAAACACTGCATCAATTAAAAGAAACTCGCTATGAAATATTTTTTTGGCAGGGTTCGATACCCTGATTTAATGATTTTAACATTTAACTTCATTGTGACACTTAATTGTCTTAAAAAGCATTAGCTGACGATAATATAATTATATGCTCAAAAGAGACGTCAAAGGTTATAGGGGTAGTACTAAACTGATTCATTGTGATTTTTGTGCGATAGATTTCTAATGTGGCTTGAAAAATCGCTTCACCTTCCCAAGTACGTTCAAGTGAAGAGGCAAGTTTAGAGTAATGTATAGAACACAACTTGTTAATTCTTCACTGTACCAACATCGACTTGGCAACAGTTGTGTAATAATGTCAGAAAAAGACAACTATACCATTCCATTGTGCTCCCTAAAACCATGTTCTTTAAATAGATTTTAAGATGTGGGTATTAATTAATCGAAATTCAATATTTTACTTTTGCTGCAATTAATTGAACTTAATTCTTCATTGAAGTGAATGAATAATTGATCTGACCGATTTTTTTTTTTTTAATTTTTCTGTGATGAATTTGGCAGGATTGAGGTAGAGGAATTTGACATTTGTACTGATTTTATTTAGTTTTAGCCTGCAGGAGTAATTTTGTGCAAATGTAAGTGCCTTGACAGCATAATTATATAAGTATTCCTCGACTTACGACCGAGATAGGTCCTTAGATATCGATAAAAGAATAAAAAAACAAAGCTATTAATATAAAAATCTATAAATTTAACTGTTATTTAGTCTTTATCACCCGAACTTATTATACATAAGACAAATTGATCTATTGTTGTTCTCGCTTTCATTTCCCGGTAAATTTCATAGTAACATGTTATTTTTCCTGAAGTGCTGACTTTCTTGTGTGAATCTTTCTTCGTTTGCATCCATTTGTTCAATTTCTTGCAGTCCATGATTAATTTGGTGAAGAGCTTCTGCCTTTTGTTTCTTTCACATGAATGGCAATCTATTTGCTATATTTTTGATCGCTTGTAAAATATTATAACTCGACCTCAATTGCTTGGCTAAATGTAATTTTTAGGTAATGAGCCTTAAATTTCTTTAAATGCTTCTAAAATTCCATCCGTATCCTTCAAAATGGTAGAATGTTTACATACAACATACCAAAAACACTTTAGTACACGTCCCAAAACTATTGAATGAGTAGACAATTTAAAATGTCATACCTTGGCTAACCCATTAGATAACAATAGCATTGAAATCGGGTGTTAGATATTTTTAAAAAATACTATCAGACAGTAAGTTGGAAGGTCGTAATAAACTAACCGCTCAAAATACACTGTTCGGTTGGATTATTGGCGTTGTTGATGGGGCTTTATCAGAACAATAATCATTCAATGTTAATTTCGATCTTAACACTGATTAAACGCTCAGAAAATTCTGGAAGCTGATGATTATCCTACGGAAGATCAACAATGCGAGGAACTGTTCCATCATGAATCTACATACTGTGATTGCCAAAATCGTTATGTAGACAAATTGCCGTTCCAAACCCACCTTTACTTGGAGAATGTGTAACGCAAGCTCTATCATGATATTCAACTCTAGAAAAAATCTCCAGGCCAATCATAATCTTCGGGAACAATACGTGAAATTTATAGACGAATATAAATTTGAATCATATCGAGGAACTTACAGCGGAGGACGTATCAGTTCCACCAGCCCATCACTTTTATTTGCCGCATCATAAAATAATTAAGGAATCAAGTATCAGCACTAAAGTACGCGTAGTATTTGATGGATCAGCAATATGCAGATCTTCGGTATCAGTTAATAAAATATTAATGACGGTCTCACTGTGCACTAGATCTTACATCAATAATAATGCGTTTACGATTGCACGTCTGACATTGAAAAAATGTACAGATAAATAAAAGTTCATCCTGGCCATGTTAACTATCAGCGAATAGTCTGGACAAAGGCACCTTTCGAGCCTTTAAAGCATTTCAAATTAAAACGGTGACGTATGAAATCAAGTCATCTGCATTTCTGGCAACCAGATGATTACTCCAGGTAGCCAGAGACGACGATAAAATACTGCATTCTATTTAATAAGCAATGAATTTTATGTAGATTTAAAGCCGCATATTTAGCAGCCATAAAACAAAAGTAGCTTTCAAGTAATTCTTCAAAAGTCTTCGATATACCATCATACCCGCGGACTTGCCTTGCGCTGTTGCAGCTAAGTAACTCTCCACATGGCCAATGCGATTATGCGGCGTCTCGTGGTGTTATGCCGTTGTAATTAGTGCAGCATTCGCTTTGGTGAAAGGGGCCGGGCTGACTATATCATGAAAAAACTATATGGTCGTAGTAACAATCAACAGTTATCAGAAAAATCAACTGTACACATTCTTGAAACCATTAACATCGACGTAATAAGTACCCTATTCGACGATATACCTGATTAGTGATTACAGAACAATTAACAATTAAGCGCACTCTTGGATTTTGTGTTCGATTCATTCGTTTATCGCAGCTACACCGTAGAAAAACTAGATCACAGGTATCAACCGTTGTAGAAATAACATCAGTTTCACCACTCACTTCTGATGAACTGAAATTGGCAGAGCGATACATATGATTTCGGGCACATTGATCTGAATTTCAATCAGAAATTAAATTGTTAAATTAAAGTGTAGAAGGTCGCCTAAAGAATGGTAGTTGTTTAGTTAGTAAGAAGCATCAGATTATCTTGTCAAAATCAGAACGCCTGTGTCAGACAATTTTGACGTTCATGCACAATATATATATATATGTGCATCCGACTACCACTACATTATTTTAAAATAAACTGAATTTCAAGCAAAATAATAATAATATTCTAGGTAAAAAAGAGAAACTGTAGCCGCCGGTTTCTCAAAAGTAAAAATCGAAAACCGCGGTTTTTCGAAATCCGGTTTTTTGGAAACTCTAATCGTAGCTAAACATCTACAAATCAAGTTAAGAAATGTTAAAATGAATTGGTTAATAGGAAAATAGTCAAGCTTAGCCTAGACTGTAAGGTTTTGCGGTATAACATTTGATTTAAACATATCGATAAATGGCATTCAGGAGTGAAAGTCCGCTTGTGCTTCTAACATAATCAAATTGCAGTGAATGCAGTTAAGAAAACAAAGATCAATTTGTACACAAACATACATTGGAATCTACAAACCGAAACAGTAGTAGATATAATTCAGTAGTACAGCAAAAAGTACCAGTTGAAATTAGAACAACATCCCAAATTTTAACGCTTTAGCCAGCCAGGGAAATATTAAAATAGGTCAGATATCGGCAACACCTTTGGATCTACGAGTAGCCTACTAATAATTAATTGTATTTAATTAGTTTGTAAGATTTCATTACATCTTGTGACTTTCCTGGGTAGGAAATATTCAAGAATAAAGCCACATAGGAAGTTACAAAAAAATCCGAAGAAATTATTTCCAATTTTTTTGTTTTTAGGTAAAACCGAATAGAGCTTGTGACTTGTAGCTTATCTAATTTGCAATAGAAATTAGGTTCATTTTAAACCTATATTAAATATTTTATACTTAGAATTTGATTAGTTAGGAACAAATTTACCACAAAAAAAAGATTCACTCTAATTTCATTTGATTCAATGTCATCGCCCCCCAAAAAACACTAACTATAGGCTTATTAATAATGCGTTACAAATCCAATCTAACAATTTCAAAATCTAAATATTCTATTTTTATATTTAAGCCTACCATTAAAATGACACAATATACAAAAAAAAATAATTTATTTGCTCTAAATTTAGCATTGAATCCTCTTGTAATCCATCACACCATTATCATTATATCACCTATGTATGTACATAATATTATGTAGGAAAAAAATTTCCAATTTTCTATTATTCGTTATTATCAACAAAATATTTTTTTTGTTGTTCTTACATAAATTTTTTTTAACAAACAAATAAAATCGATAAAATGAAAACTTCGCAAACATAAACACTAGACATTTTTATTTACATAAGAACTATGTACTTCCTGAATTCCCGAGTTTATATTTTGCTTCGGATTTTTAATTAAAAAATTATTGCTATTGGAATATCCAACAATTTAATTCAATTATTCAACAATTTTTTTTGCTTTTCTGTTATTTTTGGCAAGCAATCGATTCCATTTTATGTCTAATAGGTATGTACACGTACATTTTTCTAGGCGTTTCCAATATTTTTGTACTTTAAATAAATAAATTAAATTAAATATTTAATTACCTTTTTAAAATTTTAGTATTTGTTAAATTATTAACTTTATTATTATTTGTTAAAAATATTCCTTTTAATTTTAATATAGATAAATATTTAAATTCCTTTGATAAATTATGCGTAATTTAGAATTTTACCACTGAAAACAAAAACAACATAAATTAAATTTTAAATATTATGCAGAACTAGTAAATTATGATTTTTTGCTTTAAATCCTTTGCTTTTAATTTAGCCACTTGTAGGAATTTGTTATGATTAAACATAAAATTAATAATTAAAAATCGCAAAATTAACGAATCATCAATTAATTTAATTCGGTGAATAAACACATTACTAGAAAACCATTTTTAAGAAAACATTTTTTTCTACCGGATACACAAATTTAATTTCTATTTAATTAAATAAATATATTTTATAACAAAAAACAAAAAAACACTTGCACTAGTGAGTATTAGTTGAGTATCACTGTAGTAATGTCTAAGCAATGAATGACGAAAAAGTTTTCAAGTCCACCTTTTTTATATCAACATAATGAAAATCTGAAAAAAAATTTTGGGAAAACAATAAAATAATAATCAATCGACGCGCGTCTCATTTTTGATGAAAATATTACACATACACAAAAAAATTACAGTAAAAGCTCGCCAAAGTTCGTTTCTAATGAATTTAACAACGTCTTGTAGTTTTTTTTGTATTCTTTACTTTTTTTTTTTAGAATGGAAAGGATTTGTCATATTAAAGTGTGATTATTACTTTGGTTTGAACTTGAGTTGAATAATAAATTCTGGTATAAGGCATATTTTTGTGGGGTTTCAAATAAAATATTTTTTCTTTACCATTCTTTTGTTTAGTGCGGTTTTAGCAAAAGTTTGCGGTTAGTAAGGAAGATTTTTGAAACCAAAATTGGCAATAAAATTATAAATTAATTATGCAATTTATTAGACATTTTGTTTTAGGTTATGTGTCCCACATTTTAATTTAATTTTAACGTTTCAGTAGCAACATTTTCCACGTGTAAGCAATTTAAATATTTAATAGGAGATTAAATTCAATCCTACCGTAAATGCAAAGTTAAAAGTTCAGGGCTACTGAAACTGATAAAGATAATCCGATTTGAGGTTAGTTTTTAAATTTTTAATGAGTAAAATGTATTATCGGTATAAGGTTTAGTAATGAATAATAATATTCTGTAAGTCACCATCTCTTTCTAAGTACAATGCCATTTTGGCATAACTATGTAGTCTATAGTAGGGTCCAAAAGCCCTTAAAAGATCTATTGGTTCTATTGCCGAATGAGATGAGTCACCATTAGGGCATCCAATTCCGTAATTCGGAATTCCGGTATTCCGGAATACCGGCCCATATTTTAGTTTCGATTATTCCGGAATTATCGAATTTCTATTTCTCACACTAATTAAAGCAGTTTTAATTTAATTTTATGTAATTATAGTATTTCTTGTACTAGAAAATACTATATACAGTGAAACTTCTCTAAATTGACGACTTAAGAGTCGCTGAAATTTTGGTCACTTTATGGAGGTGATAGACTCCGGTATAGATGTGAAGATCACTTCAATAGTTGTGACATATTGCAGAATACGGCCCGCGGGCTGCATGCCTCAAAATTGAATAAAAATTGCGGTGGTGTTCACACTCACCCCAGAGTAATAAACTCTGTGGCTATGGATACATAAACAGTTACCGCGTTGTCCAGTTGGCTTTTTTTTTCTAATCGCAGTTTTATTGCTTTAGTTATTATGAAAATTTTTCAAAAATACTCATTTGGCTAGGACGCCTCCGATCTACATAACTTCTTAAAATCGTTTTATCGATTTACTGCTAAGAAAAGTAGTGTACTGTGTATGTAACATCTCCTTTCTCTGCTTTTCGAAATGGACTTTAATTTTGAGACGATGGAGATGCGCCCGAGGCCCTATTCAATACAATGTTTATGAAAATTTACCATGAATCAGCATTGAGCCTGAAAGAGCTCAACAATCGACACGACTCTTTATTGCGTTTTCGTTTTTTCATTTGATAAAAACAATAGGTACGAAAAAGGTAAAGGCAACATAGAGTCGTGTCGATTGTCGATCGACTCGACAATCATAATAGGGGTGAATTTTTATATTCCGTTTTTTTTTTTGAGTTAAAAGAATAAATTTTTTTTCGTGCTCGTTATTAAAAAAAACTTTTAAATAAAATATTTTCGGTTCTTTAATAATTTTTAACATACAAGTATTTTGATAGACAGAAGAAATTTAAATGACGTCAATTTCTTATAAAAATAAACTCACTCAAGTGGCCACGAATATACACATATCTACCATTACTAAAAACTTTCGGTTATTCTACTCTCAATTCTCGGTTTGCGAACAAAATTTACATACTGGTGTGTATGAATTTAATCAAGAGTTTTTAATCAAAGACGGATAAACATTAAATATAGAAACGATATCATAATGAAATTTTTTTGCTAAAATAGCAAGCCTGTTAAATCAGTCTATTTTGAGTCACGTGTACGAAATAAACCAATCAAAATAACATTACACTGATAATTTCCCTAGGGATGTTATCAGTGTAATGTTATTTTGATTGGTATATTTTGTACACGTGACTCGAAATTGACCGATTTAATAGGCTTGCTATTTTAGAAAAACATACTCTGGCTACTAGATGAAAAGAATTTATAATTTTATTTTACAATAAATACTGTTTCAAAATGACACTTTCATAGAACAATTTACAATCTAGCAGCCTTACTACTAGAATAAAATAAAATTGCAAAAAATTTTCTCGTCGAATACCCCTCGAGCATTGATAAATACCTCATAATTTTATTATATTTTCCTCAAGCACGTTGCTTTTAGGTAACAGCCCTCAGCCTTCGGCTTCGGGCTGTTACCAAGCAACGTGCTTTCGAAAAATATAATAAAATTATTTCGGGAAATTATCAATGCTCTTGGGATATTACTGCTGAAAATTTCCTTTAACTTTATTAGAAAGAAAACTTCATTCAGTTACAAAAAAATCAAATACACACCCAGGTGTGGCGTGTTGACAGGAAGGTTAAATAATGAAATACAAGAAATTTGTCGTTGTGTTTTGTAAAATTTCAATTTTTAATCAAAGATTACACTACCCTGCAAAA
Organism: Tipula helvola; assembly: GCA_963556165.1. Taxonomy (NCBI): domain Eukaryota; kingdom Metazoa; phylum Arthropoda; class Insecta; order Diptera; family Tipulidae; genus Tipula; species Tipula helvola. The sequence continues at coordinate 158,861,732 of OY744483.1, forward strand.
TTTTAAAAATTTGGTGCCACTTGACAATGAATAGTTGTTTCCGAAGTAATTTTTTACGCTGAATCCGAATCTGGGCTCAGAATTGCTCTATCACGTCAGGTTTATGAGATATTCTAACCTAAAAGGGCAAAAATCACTGTTTTTTGACATATTTAAGGTTATCTAGCACCACGATTTTTTTTTTCTTCAAAAGTTCATGTGTGGGATCTTATAGTACAAGTCTTCTTCTTTCAAATGCCTTTGAGTTTGCTGAAATATGTGTTTTTTTCGCCGAGATATCGCATTTTCAAAATTGCATGTTCGTGAATTTGTCGGTATACTGTATATTGTATTAGGTTGTTCAGAAATTAATGCAGGTTTTCAACCATTTTATTTAAAACGACATATCTCAGTTTGGAATAAATTTTATTAATCGAAATAAGAACCATTAGAATCTACACATTGTTGCCAACAAGATACAAGTTTATTAATTCCAGTAGCTTAGAATTATGTAGTTCCAGAAGCGACAAATTCTTCGAAGGCATTTTTGCGGCTGTTTGGTCGTTGAATATTTTTTTCTTGTAAGAAGTGGTCGAGATGCTTCAAAAAGTGGTAGTCGGTTGGCAAGAGGTCTGGTGAGTATGGTGGATGAGGCAAAGCTTCGTAGCCAAGTTGGTTCAACTTCTGCAGCGTCGGTTGTTCAACATGTGGTCGAGCATTATTGTGCAGAAGAATTGGGCCCTTCCTATTGACTAATGCTGGACCCAGATGTTTTAGTTCTTTATGCATTCTGTTAATTTGTTGACAATATTTCTCGGCTGTGATATTTTCGCTAGGGTTCAAGAAGCTGTAGTGGCAATTCCGGCTGACGACCACCAAACAGTCACCATAGTCTTTTTTTGATGCAGCTCAGGTTTGGAGAAGTGTTTAGGGGCTTTATGCCACGGTCCAACCACTACGCTGAACGTCGCCGGTTTTCGTATAGAATCCACTTTTCATCGCACGTCACAATGCGATCGAGAAATGGCTCGTTTTTGTTGCGCAAAAGAAGTGAAGAGCAAATTTCATAACCGCGATTTTTTTTGGTTTTCGTTCAATTCGTGTGGCACCCATTTGTCGAGCTTCTTCAACTTTCCAATTCGGCTCAAATGTTCCGAAATTAATCCAATACTTACGCATAGGTCCCCTGCAAGCTCTTGAACAGTCGTGCGTTTGTTTGCTTCCACCGAAGCCTTCAATTCAATGGCAGAAGGACGTCCGCGACCTTTCTCATCTTCAAGACTGAATTCACCACGATGAAATTTTTGAAAATAACGTTGTATTGTGCATTCGTTAACACTTCCTTGGCTCCAAACTTCATTAATGTTTCGACCCGTTTGTGCTGCACTGCGGCCGAGTAAAATTCATACAATTAAATTTGGCAAAATTCTTGTTTTGACATCTTAATTTCAAAGGTCTAAAAATAGACAAAACTACAATTTAGATTAAGAATAGATTATGTGGTAAGAAAAAGAATAAAATAAGCTTTAAAATGACGTATAATGTTAAACCCTTTGCGTAATTATTTATTGTTAAAAAATTGTTCAAACAAATAAAATCATAAAACCTGCATTAATTTCTGAACAACCTAATATAACACACTACCTTTTATACCTACTGTAAATAGCACTTTTAGGTTAGAATATCTCATAAACCTGACGTGATAGAGCAATTCTGAGCCCAGATTCGGATTCAGCCTAAAAAATTATTTCGGAAACACCTATTGATTGTCAAGTGGCACCAAATTTTAAAAATTTTGCAGGGTAGTGTTTTTATACAGAAAAATTCACGAATATGCAAATTTGAAAATGCGATATCTCGGCCAAAAAAAAAATGATATTTGGGCAAATTCCACGGCATTTGAAAGAGAAAGACTTGTACAATAAGATCCCATACATGGTTTTGATAAAAAAGTAAAAACTGCATTGCTACATAACCTCAAATATGTCAAAAAACAGTGTTTTTTGCACTTTTAGGTTAGAATATTTCATAAACCTGACGTGATAGAGTAATTCTGAGCCCGGATTCGGATCCAGCGTGAAAAATTACTTCGGGAACAACTATTCATTGTCCCGGGGCAAAATTTTGCAGGGTAGTGTTATTTAACTCATTTGAACGTAATGGGCCGAAATTAACCCATCACATCAAAATGCAATTTTACGAATAAAAGCGAGAGAAAATACAATGGGGCGGGGCGTTCGCTTTGTTTTTGTGTATTTCTCGTTCTATGTATTAGTTACAATGAAATGAAATGACGGCAAGCCGTAACGCGGCTTTGAGGACAAAAAAACATTTTACCCTAACGGAGCTAACTGAGATTATACATGGTGATGATTCCGATGATCAGTGCCGGCTATAGAATGCTTTGCGCCCTATGCAAGTTCTTCTTACGCGCGCTTTTTATAATTCAGGTACAAAAATTTAACTTTTCTTTCCTTTAAAGTAGCACATTTAGTAGCATCATTTGACTTAAATCGATTATGTTACCAATTTCTTTTTCAATTGCTATACTCGATAATCCAACCAACCTGTCCTGAGATATTCTTGATCTCAAGTAGTTTTTGATTAATTTCAGTTTTGAATATAATCATTCACCACTTGCTACAGAAACTGGAAAACTTAAAAGTATCCGTAAAGCAATCGTTACGTTCTCAAATATATTCTCTAGTGCAGTGCTTCTCAAACTGTGGGCCACAGCTCCCTAGGAAACCGAGGAGCTGTTGCCAGGGAGCTTTAAAACATCGCCTTAATATCTATAATAAACCGCACAATCACACGCATCGCACACAAATTTCTGAATCTGCCTATTATCAATGACCGCTGCTGTTTTCTGGGATGTTAATGGTTTTTGTAAGGTATTTTCAGTAAACTTGTCTTTCAAGGAAAATTTTCAGGTGATTTACGTCTTTATAGTCGATCAGTAAAATTAAATTTCTACCATAATATTTCTTTAAAGAAATTTTAACCTTAAGGTAGAAAAAAATGGGAAAATATAGAAAAAATTCCTTATTTTTCGTTTTTAAAGGATAATCGTTTTCATGGTTGAAAATTGGTGAAATGTAATTAACGAAATCTCTTGAAATTTGTGACACTTTCGACTTAAAAGATATAGTAACTTTAAAGTTCACAATACGTAGAGAAAGAAGAATATTTTCCTTATTTTATACCATATTTTCTACTACAAACTCTTTTCGATTTTAAACACGATTCGCTGGTGCAAATTAGGTCAAACAAACTTAATATTAGACTATAAAGTAAAAACCTACACAGGTAGTAAACCGGTAGAGAATTTTCGTAAAATTTCCCTAAATTTTTACCAATTGGGAAAAACTGCTTGATAGTTGAAAAAAGTCAAAACATTACGTAATTTCTACCTAAATAGCACATATTACACCAAACGATGGAATAAACTACCTAAATTGCTAGTTGGGATGTGATGTGTATATCACCATTGTTATTCTACAATGAACATGAACAGAAATTTCAGATCGAAAAACCTTGATGTGCCGGATAAAAAATCATGGTTAAAATGGAGTCCTTTTATGAAGTAACAACATTTTTAAATCAGAGGTCGATGTCCGAAGTAATTTCTCGGAAATTTTGGAGCTAAATTTGAACTAAAACTGCTGGAACTTAGGTCTATGAAAATTTGAGAAATTGGATATTGAAAATGTACGTATTTAGTATATAATTTTAAAAAGTTACTCGTACTTTAATTTAATTTAAAATTTCGTATCCAATTTGGCTTCAACAATTTCAATTTGGTTAAATTGTATATCAGGTTAGTGTTGAGAATTTCAAATCAAAAATTTCAGGATTCTAATGCCGAGTTTTTTGTAGGGAATCCAATACCGATTTTCGGTAAAACGGTTTATTATCGAAATTGTGGTAAATTTTTGGAATGAGCTATCTTTTTCTTTACATGGCGCTTTCCGTTTTTTTTTTTGTGAAGAACTCGCCATAAATAAAATTTCAAATTTTGGATATAAAATTGCTAAGAGAGGGCCAAAGCTTTCAAATTGGTTGATTACGTTGAAAATTGGTAGTTGAAACAACCTAAAAAAAATTTTAAACAACTCCGAATTTTCAGAAGAATATATTAAATCCAAGTTTCGTTTTAATTAGTAAAAATAATTTGACACAAAAATTAAAAACGAACCAAATTTGTGTCGGGTTGCCGGTCAAATTAGAAAAACTTGCAAAAATTAATTTTGGCAAATTTAGAATAGTCGTAACTCGTAGGCTCAAAAATGTTTAGCTTTAACTTTAGTTTAGTCATTTCAGAAACTGTTCTGCTCCACTCATAAGTCCAGCTAGAATATTTAGTTCCTATGAGTTTTCACAGCTACATCTAATTTTTAATGGTTCCTTATGTAAAATTCTCTCATGTTTTTTAAAATCAAGCTTAATTTTCTGGAATTCTACAATTTTTGCGTATATGAATATTTTTACCTGTCAATCGGATAAAGCTGAAAGAATATTTTGAGTTGGTAGAGTATTTTTTATTTTTTTAAATTGGCGGGACACGATTATGAGACATCTGAGGTCCTTTAACGGATAACATATTATATAACGCGTCACAATGTGCTTTTATTTCCTCATCATTCGATTTACAAACTCCTTCAACATCAGTTAAAATCTGAAAATTATTGATATGAGCATTTATGACCTCAAATCTTTCATCTAACGAATTAAGTACAGTCGCCAGAATAGGAAACAAAACGAAATTTTAAATGTATATTGTGGAGCAGTGGGAGTTTCGTCGCAGCATTCGTAATCAAAAAGCATTTTTCTACGTCTGCGCAGAGCATTATCTTTAAGCTGAGGATTAATTTCTAAATCAGTTGCTAATCCTTTTGCAGTTTCTGGAACATGATTGAAACGTTCATCCGTTCGCATTTGTTTAATGTACGGTATTTACTTATTTAAGACCTTGATTTCCTCATTTATATTTCGGTTGGGATTTTGAAAATTTTTAGTATTATAACCACCAATCTCGACATTTTGAGAGGTGAGCTTTTTTGAATTTTTTGGTGCGTTTGCTGTTCTCGCACGACGAGTATTGATGCTATTACTATTATCATGTTTCGATGTACCTAGTTTGAAAACGAGTTGGAGTTCATAGAAACAGAGTTGAGTTGGGTTTTCGTTGAGCTAGTTTAAACTCGATGAAACTAGTGTAATAGAGTTGAGTTGAAATCCAAATTTCTAATGAAAAATATTTTTTTAATAGTAGAATTTGTTAGGAAGCGTGAGAAGAATTGCCAGCGCCCCTATGCGAGGCATAATCTGCTTAGTGGGTAAAGCCGGCCTTGCCGATGGTGATTATTTTGTTTGTTTGGAAGAAGACAATGAAGAAACTTTTGAAACGCAAACACGAGAATTCGGTACAAAAATAATTTATCTGTTCCTAATTTAAATGATATTGAAGATATGGGACTTCAGATTCGTAAGCCCGCAGAAAATTTACCAACCGATCCGAAAGTATACACAACTGATATTGACCAAAGCTATGTTATGTTAGCTACGGTGGACGATATTGCAATTTGTGACAATGTTCAGTTCGAGTTTTTAGATGAAGTCAACACTCAAAACAATTCTTATACAAAAAAAAGCAACATTCAATGGCGTCGCGGTACTGGGCTGTTTGTTGAAACCAACGAATTCCGTTTTGTTCAAATGAATTTTTTGAGACCAATGCCGAGTTAACCCCATTAAAAATTTTCGAAAAATATTTCCCATTGGAATTTTTCGAGAAAACTGCATTTTTCACTAACGTCTACGTAGAACAAACCGATATCAGAGGATATAAGACAACTAACGCTGATGAAATCAGAAAACATTTTGGGCTTCTCATTTTTATGGGAGCTTAAAATTTTCAAGGACTAGAATATATTGGAACTGCTTAATAATTTACATTTTGTAAATAACTTAGATACTACCAACAACTACAAGAACACTTTTTATAAGGTCAGACCGATAATTTATAGCGTAAGAAGTCGATGCATTCAGAGCAGTTTCACGCTAAGCAATACGTCAAAGCCAAACCGTATCCATGGGGACTTAAAAATTTTGTGCTTTGTGGAAAAAAAAGTGGTTTTTGTTTATTTAAGACAAATCAACTCAAATTTCTGCAGCAGATTCAAAAAAATTTGGCTTCGGTACTGCTGCACTCATTTGCCCAAAGGAATAACATGCCCTGGATACAAACCATATTTCGACAATTTTTTCTCGTCATATCAAGTTTTTGAAATTTTAAGGATGAAAAATGTCAATGCTATTGGAACTATACGCTTAAATCTAAAAAACCTAAAAAAAGTGCTTCAATGCTACCGCTAATACTGTGTGCATAATATCGATTTTTACGACTAAATCGCATACTAAACTAAATTTCCTATTAGCTTTAATGTGCATTCATAGATGTTCCAACAAAACCAACTGTGCCTGGTTATTCATGATTCTAAATTGTTGACTAGCGTAATGTACCATAATTCAGTTTACCTAGTCTTATTTTTAGTCAAAAAAATCGACGTGAGGCATAGTATTAAAAATGTACGACATATGACACGAATTGGGTTCAATTCAACCCATTTACGCCAGGCTTCTCAGAGGGTCTGAGCTGTTAAGCTTGTTAACGTAGTTTATCCTGAAAATAATTATTTTAATGGCCGGAAAAAACTCACGATTGAATGAGTTAAAAAAATCAATTCCGGAATTCCGGAATCAAGAGCATTCCATTTCGAAAATTCCAGAATCACATTTTTGCCAAAAATTGGATGCCCTAGTCACCATCATGTTATGTGTCATGATTGTGTCTTTCAATCAGTGGTAAAATAATAGGAAAATCCGGCCCTTTGCAAGCCTACGTTTCTGGAAGCAAAATTTCGTTATTTTCTGGTTTCCTTCATTGACTACTTAGTCGCACGTTATATTTAATTTAAAAGATCATTGATTGTTCATTGGCTTATTATTTCTACAGCCACATAGATTAATGCCATTATACTTCAATCTGTAAAGTGTAGAGTCTCTTATATATTCGAAATCATCCTCGATGAGCTCACACGTCTTTGTTATAAATATCGTCATAATCACATCTTTGGTAAATATCATCTTACTCATCTATGAACTCGGCTTTAAACATCTTAAAAATAATCATCTTTATCGAGTAACAATCTTCGTTTTTTCGTCGTCGTAAATATACAGTGGTAGACATTCGTATAAACGCACTTCTGATAATGTACTAAAATAAAAACCAAAATTAGCAATTTTTAATATATTATTTTATTTAATATTTGGTCTGGCCCCGACCTTTGTGAATAACTTCGAAAATTCGAGAAGGCATTGAATTTGTTAAATTGTTGAGGGCTTTCAGATCAATTGTGGCCCAACATTCAAGTATGGCACTTTTCAAATCTTTAATTGAATTATATTGCTGTTCATTTCCATAAACTTTTCGGTGAAGGCCCTCTAAAGATTTTCGATAGGATTGCAATCAGGACTATTGCCTATCCAAGATCTCAGCTCTCCAGAAAAGTCTAATCCGCAAAGAAGCTATACACGAAACCGTCTATCATGCAGGCCATTGGATCTTCCTGTGACGACCCGACACATTGCACGTATTTTTAATAGTTCACCGAACATAAAATGGACAAAATTTTGTATCAAACCACTTTTAACGGCCATGCATACGAATAATCCGCTCAAATTTGCTCGTAAATACATGTCGTCGATAAAGGATTGGCAGAGTGTGATTTTTTCTTACGGAAAAAAAATTAATCTGGATTTTCCCGACTGCTACAGCTGCTAATGGCATAATTTGGAGGAACATGGCGTCGTTAGGTCGAAGCGTAATTTTGTGGCGGTGTGTTATGGTATGCGGAGCATTTTCTTATAACGAGGAGCTTCCCATCTGCTTTATAACGACACGAATGAACTTCCGTATGTACGTGAAACTTTTGGAAGATGTTTTGATAAATTATCTGAATAATAACATCAACAAAAATCATAATTTTCAACAAGACAATGCCTCGATCCATGCTTCGAAGGAGACCACACCGTGGTTTCTCGAGAGAAACATTCCCCTTCTTGAATGGCCAGCTTGCAGTCCTGATTGCAATCCTATCGAAAACCTTTAGAGGGCCTTCCCCGAAAAGTTTATGGAAATGAACAGCAATATAATTCAATTAAAGATTTGAAAAGTGCCATACTTGAATGTTGGGCCACAATTGATCTGAAAGCCCTCAACAATTTAACAAATTCAATGCCTTCTCGAATTTTCGAAGTTATTCAGAAAGGTCGGGGCCAGACCAAATATTAAATAAAATAATATATTAAAAATTGCTAATTTTGGTTTTTATTTTAGTACATTATCAGAAGTGCGTTTATACGAATGTCCACCTGAAATTTAGATTTTTCAATTTATTGAAGTAAACCATTAAAATTTTTACTTATGGTCTATCTTATCAACAGATTTAAGATGATAGACATAATTTAGACTAATTGAAAAAAAATCAAAACACTTTACTGTTAGAACTATATTCAAAAAACATAGTGCGTTTATACGATGTCTACCACTGTAGTATAACTTCCTTTTTTGGTTTATTGCATCTTTAATCTTCATCCTCGTTAATCTCCTCAGCATCATCATCGGTACGTAAATACTCTTCAGATCGAATGCTCTTAAAGTTGAGTTGGAACATGAAGTAACAAAAACTAAAGGTAAACATGCAATCTACGATATTAGGTGTTTATTGTACAGTAAAGTTATAGTGGAGGAGCCACACAAACGTAAATCGGTTTTACAATGTATCAACTGTAAGGAATATGGACATTCGCGAAACTACTGCTAACTCCCGGCTGTTTGCGTAATATGTGGCAAACTGGATAAAAGCAAACGTGAGGCTAGAAAATGCAGTAATTGTGGTGAAAATCATACCTCAAACTATACTCTTTTTTTTTTTTTTTTTTTTTTTTTTTTTGTCTTCGGAAAAAAAAAAATTATCGATTTTTGGGGCAAAAATTGGGGCTTACGGTTAAGTATTGTTCCTTTGTTTACTATTTCTTAGCACTTGTTACTTTGGATCGTTTTTTTTTGTTTCTTCTCGTTTTAGATTTCCGTTGATTAGGGTTTATTTTGAAACTGGACGAAGCAAAATTTATTTAATTTTATTTGTAAGTATTGCGTATCAATCACGCCCACGTCGTGTGTACGCTAAATTTTGATTTTGAGTTTGATTATGTCGCTTAGTTATCCCAATATAGTTCTAAAATCCATGTTAGTTGATAGGTCGTTATTGAATGTAGTTAGTTTGAATGTCCAAAGTCTAGTCCCAAATATTGACGAGATTCGTCACATTTTTAATGGCGCTCCAGTGGACATACTTTGTTTCTCTGAGACCTTTCTAAATCCAAATATCCCTAATTCAGCTTTTGCCATCAAAGGTTTTAATATATTTAGGAAAGATAGGACGGTACCTCCCCTTAATTATGGTGGTTTATGTATGTTTGTAGGTGATCATATTAAGGCTAGATTAGTTACCATACCTTCTTCTATTTCGGAATCGTTAGTATCGGATTTAGAGTTTTTATTTGTCAACGTTTTCATTAGTGGTCGTAAAATCTTATTCGGTACCGTCTATAACCCTCCAAAAACTAGTAAGAGGTCGTATGCCCAATTTAAAAAATCCCTTGTAGACTTAGAAAGTTTGTTTAGTTATTTCTCTCAGGCAAAAAATATCCTGCCTTAGTTCGTCAACTACCCAAGTAGAATTTTTCAACTCGTATATTAATTTGGTCTTTGATAGTTGCGTTCCGCTTAAAAAGGTTACTTTCAAAGCAAAATCTCCGCCTTGGTTGTCTCAGGAAGTTTCGAATGCCATAAGTATTAGAGTTAGTAAATATCGTTTATGGAAAAGGTATCCTAATAGTCAGTCTCATTTAGATTATAAGCAGGCTCGTAATAGAGTTGTAGGGTTAATTCGGATTGCTAAACGTAATTATTTTAAGGACAAGTTAGACCCCTCCCTTCCTCCCAAGGTTTTTTGGCGTAATGTTCGTAATTTAGGCCTAGGCAGATGCAAGAGTAGTTCTAGTGGGGTGTTTAAGCCCAATGATATTAATAGTTATTTTTGCTCTAGTTTGAACTCGGGCAGTAGTACCGTCGATTTGTTCTCTAATGCGTCCTCTAATTCGTTTTCGTTTTCAAATATTTCTCTCGAGGATTTACAGTCTGCCATTTGGAATGTTAAATCGGAATCTTCTGGTCTGGATAACGTCAATTTAAAATTCGTTAAACGAGTTTTCCCTTTCGTCTCAAAATATTTGTTACATATTTTTAATTTTATTCTCACATCCTCTTCCTATCCAGATCAGTGGAAGCTAAGTAAAATCATACCCATCCCAAAGATTAGTAATCCTTCAGAGCTATCCCATTTGAGGCCAATTAGCATTTTAAGTTCTCTCTCTAAAGCTTTCGAGATAGTTGTTAAAACTCAAATTCAATCGCATCTAAATAGCAATAGTTTAATTAGTTTCTTCCAATCTGGGTTTAGAAAATTTCATAGCACTTCTACTGCGTTATTAAATGTATGTGATGATATTAGGCGTAATATGAATAATAGGGAATTGACTTCTTTAACTTTGTTAGATTTTTCTAAGGCCTTTGATTCTATTAATCACAGAATTCTTTTTAACAAACTCTTATCTCAGTTTAGATTTTCGGTTTCCGCTGCCAGACTAATTTTTAACTATCTTTCTAATCGTTCTCAGGCAATTTTTTTCGACAATTCTTTGTTTGATTTCCTTCCTGTAATTTCCGGCGTTCCTCAGGGTTCAGTGCTGGGTCCTCTATTGTTTTCTATGTACATTAATGACATAGAATCCTCTATTCACCATTGTTCATTTCACATTTTCGCTGATGACGTCCAAATTTATAAAAATAGTCGTTTAGATCAGGGTTCTATTGATAGGAATATTTCTCTGATAAATGAAGACTTAAGTAATATCGCTAGTTGGTCGGTCTCTAATAGTCTCGTTTTAAATGCGAATAAATCTCAGTCGATCATAATTTATAAAAAATCGTTAGACACCTCGTCCTTTCCTGGTATTTTTCTGCAGGGTTCGCTAATTAGGTATTCAAATACTGTTAGAGATTTAGGCTTAGTTATTAATAAAACTCTTTCTTGGGGTGACCATTTAGTTAGTATTAGTAAGAGGGTCTTTGGTATGCTTAGTTGTTTGTATAAAGTAGTAGGATTTTCTGATAGTCAGTTTAGGAAAAAAATGTTTTTATCTTATCTTCTTCCTCATTTTATTTATGGTGACGTAGTTTTATTCGGTATGCTTCAGGAAAATATGAACGTTCTCCAAAGATGTTTCAATGCATGTACTAGGTTTATTTTTGGTATTAGGAAATTCGATCATATTTCTGCCTACTCTAGCCTTGTTTTAGGATGTAGTTTATCTACCTTTTACGAATTTCGCGTTTGTCTTTTTATTTTTAAACTTCTCAAAGCTAAGAAGCCTTGTTATCTTTATAGGAAGTTACTTTTTAGCAGGTCTCATTCCTCAAACTTCCGCCTGATTCCGGCCAAAAATAGTTGTAGGTCGCTAAACAAATCCTTTTACGTTAGGGGAGTTTCTCTTTGGAATTCAATTCCATTGGAAATTAAGAGTTTAGGATCGGCCAAATTATTTAAGTAAAAATTTTTGGAGTGGCGTGATTGATGGGCAATACGTAGTTTTTTTAAATTTATTTTTAATATTATTATTATTATTGTTAAATTTTAATATTATTTCACCTCTTGCTGTACATTTTATTGTAAATGAGCTATTGCTCAAAATAGAATGTGTGTATGCATGAGATGGAAATTGTTTGAAAAAATTTAAAAGGTTTTTCTGCCTAATGGAAGCAGCTTCATCATTTTATTTTTGTTCTTTTGTTCCGTTTACTCTGTTTCCATCTGTGCTTTTCCTTTTAATACTAAATTATTGTTAAAGTACAATAAATAAATAAATAAATAAATAGGGGATGCGTGGTATATAAGGAGTTAAGAAAAAAAATGACTCCACATCAGAGAGCGGAATAGCAAAACTAAACCATATTTTCAAGAGTCAAACCAATGCTGGTCAAATGTCGGCTATAACCAATCCAAAAATATCGTACGCGGAAGCTGTGAGAGATAAACCTCTTAATCCAACCCCAAACGACGATCAGGGGATTTATAAAATGATTAATACCCTCAATGAATCAATGAATAAGTTTATGCAAATGATGGAGACCAATATGGGTCTCATGCTAAAAAACATGAATACCCTCATGCAACTTCTCATCAAAAACCAAAAATGAATCAACTTAAATTAGCTGTTTGGAACGCCAATGGGCTAGTGCAACGTAAACTAGAGATACAAAATTTTCTTATTGAACGCAACATCGATATTATGCTGATTTCTGAAAAGCTCATTTTACAACTACGTGCCATTTCAAAATTAAAGGATACACATTTTATGACACTACGCATCCTAGCGGAAAATCGCATAGGGGAAGAGCTATTCTTGTCAAGAACAGAATAAGACATTATGAACTCCAAAAATATAGTGAGGAGCATATACAAGCAACTAGCATCTGTCTGGATGAATGGTCAGGAAAATGCACCAAATCTGCAGTTTATTGTCCACCGAAACATTCAGTGAAAAGACATCAGTTTGCAAACTACTTCAAAACTCTGGGAGATAAGTTCCTTGTGGAAGGTGACTACAACGTCAAACATATCCAGTGGGGTTCCAGACTAATATCCCCGAAAGGAAATCAATTGTGGAAATGTATGCAAAATGAAAAATTAGATCACATATTTACTGGCCACCCAACTTATTGGCCAACTGAGAGACGAAAAATTCCCGGTTTACTGGATTTTTGTGTAACAAAGGATGTAGCTCGATGTCTTATAATGGCCGAAACCTGTTATGATCTATCTTCTGATCATTCACCGATATTAATAGCACTGAACATGCAAGTTCTAAAACTATCGCCACCTAGATTTCTGACAAATCAATTCAAGTCTACGTTACACAAAGAATGTTCTTTAAACATCCCGCCCGCTAAAAACAAACCATGAAATTGATGCAGCAGTACAAAGCCTAACGGCTTTGGATGCGATACCATGCAGCTCAGTTTACTTAAAGTTGGACAAACCGTCTCAGAATATTCAGCACCTGTTAATAATATAACTCTCAATACGCAGGCAATGGCAACTACACAGATTGCCTATACTTAAATCAAATTTAAATAAAGCGGATTTAGCAGACATTCCTTTTTTCCAGTCTTTCGTTCCGCCAAAATACATGGTATGCAATGCAGATGGGGAATGTAGTAATCTCTTTTAAGTAATTCAACAGTCTTCTTCCATTCAAAATGACCCTTTTAATGTACTGTTTAAAAGGGCCTTTAAACCCGTATTATTTAAGAAATGGAATAGTGTACCAAAGAGGCGAAGATGGTCATTCCACTTCCTAAATAATACGGATTTAAAGATTTCTTTAAGGCTGCCACTATCGCCAGAACTTCTAGCTCGTAACTATGATATCTTTTTTGGGCGTTGTAGTTGTTCTGCTGAAATAATAAATAGGTGGAAATGGCATAAAAATAAAGAAGTTTTGTAGTTGGGGTGTGGGGATTTTGCTATTAGTATAGATTTGGTATTGGTTGGATTTCGTATTGCAAGAGAAAAATCTTTCCGACTATGTATAGTCAAAATAATATCTCGCTGAAAATTCCTATTCTTTCATTCCCGAGTAAATACAACAACAAATTCATTTTTTGTTGTTGTTTTACTCGAGAATGAAGGAATAGGAATTTTCAACGAGATATTATTTTAACTATACATGCAAATACGACACCCGGTCACACAGGTATGAGCTACGCAAACATGTGCAAACCGAGTAACGTTAACTACGATGAGGCCAAACAAAAACAAGTAACAGCAGTTACGCAACAAAATAGCAGCAATAAAACACAATTAAAAACTGATCAAGCAACAAATAATTACACCATCCTAGTAACAGCAACAACAACGATCAAAATAAACAAAAAATACAATCAGGAAAGACAAATTCAATCAAACTGAAACGGTTAACAACAACAACAATAATAACAGAAGAGTCTGCAAAATAAATAACATGCCAAATGAAACCAACAACAGCAACAATAATATCAACTATGTCTATGTACAACCAAAACGAAATCAGCAGCAAAAACGCAGCGTAAAGTAATACGAACAAACCAAAACAAGAACAAAAGAATAAAGTTAGCAAAGAAGAGTTATTAAACAAAATAAAAGAACAGCTAGAGAGTAGAATGGGGGAGACCAACAAACAAAAAGTATTCAATTAATAAATCTAAATTTACTAGAGCAAATAAAATTAAATGTACAAAATTCAAAGATTGATGAGGAGTATATGATAGAATAGAGCTATCTCAAAAATGTGACTAAGTATGAAAGAAAATTTTTATGATTAGATGAGTGGAGTGAATAAGAGGGTGGTAGTATGTCAAATAAATACACAAAGTATTTATGCCAAATAGGATACGCTTATGACTTATTTGTCCAGAATGAATGTGGATATATTATATATTAATTGGTCTGAAATGGGTGATACGCCTCTCAATTATAAGAGAGAGTGGATAACATTGCGAGAAACAGTACGAATGGGTATTAGAAAGAATAAATTGTTGAGGAAAATGATGACAAGAATACAAAGAGGGAGAATATTGAAATTGACGAATAGATCCAGAGTTATATTAGAAAACTTTAATATATTGGAAAAAGTGGGAAACTCGGGGCCATCGCTCTTACCTCACAATCTTGTTTTACGAATGAATTTGGAGGGTTATACCAGAGCCTACTCTATAAATAAGAGCCTCCAGTATCGACTATATTTTTTAGTAAGCTTAAAATAAGATACATACATTTTTTTCTTTACTATGAAACTATATAGGAAAACGATTGTTTTCATTTACATTTTTAGTCTATAAAAATTATGAGCTTTTGTATTATTTTTATACAAAAATGTTCATAAAACGTTTAATTTTATTTGATTGAAAAATCGAATCAAGAAAATGTTTATTTCTTAGTGAAAATCCTTTTGGAATATAAAGTATTGCTAAACTTTTATCGAATGTTGTTTTGTAAAATACGTCATAAATATTTATAAACAATACAATCACCATCTCTTTTTAGTCTCTTTCTAAAAGTATGCCACATGATACAAATTTACCCAAATACAGATTCATATCATGTGGTAATAACGATATTTTGTTTTAACCAAAGAATAATGGAATGAACCATAGCTGTCGCCTCCATTCAAATTTGAAATCGAATAATATCTTTCTGTTATTAATTGTGAATCAAAAGTTGCGAATACAAAGGACCCTATAGGATAAGCATAGTAAATTGGGCCCAAAACAACGTATTTTCTATTTTCCCCATAGATAAGCTTGGGCCCAGTTGCATGAAATGGAATACATCATTTTTCGATATTTCTAAATATTTTTTGCGACTTTTTAGGATTGGTGGTTCTTTAGTATGTTGTTTTATAATTGCAAAAATATTTCGCAACTCCCTCCCACTTGTTTACAGGGTGTTACAGCAGTTTTATGCATTTGTCATTTTTATAATTTTTATATTTTTCTAAATTCAATAAATTGCTTTGTTTTGAATAAAAAAATATTCCAAACAGTAATTATGGTGTATGTTAGCCTAATTATGCGAATTATAATTAATTTGCACACTACAGTGACGCACTTCCGGTTTTGAATGCAAATATTACATAATTGAATATACATCATTTTTCGATATTTCTAAATATTTTTTGCGACTTTTTAGGATTGGTGGTTCTTTAGTATATTGTTTTATAATTGCAAAAATATTTCGCAACTCCCTCCCACTTGTTTACAGGGTGTTACAGCAGTTTTATGCATTTGTCATTTTTATAATTTTTATATTTTTCTAAATTCAATAAATTGCTTTGTTTTGAATAAAAAAATATTCCAGACAGTAATTATGGTGTATGTTAGCCTAATTATGCGAATTATAATTAATTTGCACACTACAGTGACGCACTTCCGGTTTTGAATGCAAATATTACATAATTGAATATACATCATTTTTCGATATTTCTAAATATTTTTTGCGACTTTTTAGGATTGGTGGTTCTTTAGTATATTGTTTTATAATTGCAAAAATATTTCGCAACTCCCTCCCACTTGTTTACAGGGTGTTACAGCAGTTTTATGCATTTGTCATTTTTATAATTTTTATATTTTTCTAAATTCAATAAATTGCTTTGTTTTGAATAAAAAAATATTCCAAACAGTAATTATGGTGTATGTTAGCCTAATTATGCGAATTATAATTAATTTGCACACTACAGTGACGCACTTCCGGTTTTGAATGCAAATATTACATAATTGAATATACATCATTTTTCGATATTTCTAAATATTTTTTGCGACTTTTTAGGATTGGTGGTTCTTTAGTATATTGTTTTATAATTGCAAAAATATTTCGCAACTCCCTCCCACTTGTTTACAGGGTGTTACAGCAGTTTTATGCATTTGTCATTTTTATAATTTTTATATTTTTCTAAATTCAATAAATTGCTTTGTTTTGAATAAAAAAATATTCCAGACAGTAATTATGGTGTATGTTAGCCTAATTATGCGAATTATAATTAATTTGCACACTACAGTGACGCACTTCCGGTTTTGAATGCAAATATTACATAATTGAATATACATCATTTTTCGATATTTCTAAATATTTTTTGCGACTTTTTAGGATTGGTGGTTCTTTAGTATATTGTTTTATAATTGCAAAAATATTTCGCAACTCCCTCCCACTTGTTTACAGGGTGTTACAGCAGTTTTATGCATTTGTCATTTTTATAATTTTTATATTTTTCTAAATTCAATAAATTGCTTTGTTTTGAATAAAAAAATATTCCAGACAGTAATTATGGTGTATGTTAGCCTAATTATGCGAATTATAATTAATTTGCACACTACAGTGACGCACTTCCGGTTTTGAATGCAAATATTACATAATTGAATATACATCATTTTTCGATATTTCTAAATATTTTTTGCGACTTTTTAGGATTGGTGGTTCTTTAGTATATTGTTTTATAATTGCAAAAATATTTCGCAACTCCCTCCCACTTGTTTACAGGGTGTTACAGCAGTTTTATGCATTTGTCATTTTTATAATTTTTATATTTTTCTAAATTCAATAAATTGCTTTGTTTTGAATAAAAAAATATTCCAAACAGTAATTATGGTGTATGTTAGCCTAATTATGCGAATTATAATTAATTTGCACACTACAGTGACGCACTTCCGGTTTTGAATGCAAATATTACATAATTGAATATACATCATTTTTCGATATTTCTAAATATTTTTTGCGACTTTTTAGGATTGGTGGTTCTTTAGTATATTGTTTTATAATTGCAAAAATATTTCGCAACTCCCTCCCACTTGTTTACAGGGTGTTACAGCAGTTTTATGCATTTGTCATTTTTATAATTTTTATATTTTTCTAAATTCAATAAATTGCTTTGTTTTGAATAAAAAAATATTCCAAACAGTAATTATGGTGTATGTTAGCCTAATTATGCGAATTATAATTAATTTGCACACTACAGTGACGCACTTCCGGTTTTGAATGCAAATATTACATAATTGAATATACATCATTTTTCGATATTTCTAAATATTTTTTGCGACTTTTTAGGATTGGTGGTTCTTTAGTATATTGTTTTATAATTGCAAAAATATTTCGCAACTCCCTCCCACTTGTTTACAGGGTGTTACAGCAGTTTTATGCATTTGTCATTTTTATAATTTTTATATTTTTCTAAATTCAATAAATTGCTTTGTTTTGAATAAAAAAATATTCCAGACAGTAATTATGGTGTATGTTAGCCTAATTATGCGAATTATAATTAATTTGCACACTACAGTGACGCACTTCCGGTTTTGAATGCAAATATTACATAATTGAATATACATCATTTTTCGATATTTCTAAATATTTTTTGCGACTTTTTAGGATTGGTGGTTCTTTAGTATATTGTTTTATAATTGCAAAAATATTTCGCAACTCCCTCCCACTTGTTTACAGGGTGTTACAGCAGTTTTATGCATTTGTCATTTTTATAATTTTTATATTTTTCTAAATTCAATAAATTGCTTTGTTTTGAATAAAAAAATATTCCAAACAGTAATTATGGTGTATGTTAGCCTAATTATGCGAATTATAATTAATTTGCACACTACAGTGACGCACTTCCGGTTTTGAATGCAAATATTACATAATTGAATATACATCATTTTTCGATATTTCTAAATATTTTTTGCGACTTTTTAGGATTGGTGGTTCTTTAGTATATTGTTTTATAATTGCAAAAATATTTCGCAACTCCCTCCCACTTGTTTACAGGGTGTTACAGCAGTTTTATGCATTTGTCATTTTTATAATTTTTATATTTTTCTAAATTCAATAAATTGCTTTGTTTTGAATAAAAAAATATTCCAGACAGTAATTATGGTGTATGTTAGCCTAATTATGCGAATTATAATTAATTTGCACACTACAGTGACGCACTTCCGGTTTTGAATGCAAATATTACATAATTGAATATACATCATTTTTCGATATTTCTAAATATTTTTTGCGACTTTTTAGGATTGGTGGTTCTTTAGTATATTGTTTTATAATTGCAAAAATATTTCGCAACTCCCTCCCACTTGTTTACAGGGTGTTACAGCAGTTTTATGCATTTGTCATTTTTATAATTTTTATATTTTTCTAAATTCAATAAATTGCTTTGTTTTGAATAAAAAAATATTCCAGACAGTAATTATGGTGTATGTTAGCCTAATTATGCGAATTATAATTAATTTGCACACTACAGTGACGCACTTCCGGTTTTGAATGCAAATATTACATAATTGAATATACATCATTTTTCGATATTTCTAAATATTTTTTGCGACTTTTTAGGATTGGTGGTTCTTTAGTATATTGTTTTATAATTGCAAAAATATTTCGCAACTCCCTCCCACTTGTTTACAGGGTGTTACAGCAGTTTTATGCATTTGTCATTTTTATAATTTTTATATTTTTCTAAATTCAATAAATTGCTTTGTTTTGAATAAAAAAATATTCCAAACAGTAATTATGGTGTATGTTAGCCTAATTATGCGAATTATAATTAATTTGCACACTACAGTGACGCACTTCCGGTTTTGAATGCAAATATTACATAATTGAATATACATCATTTTTCGATATTTCTAAATATTTTTTGCGACTTTTTAGGATTGGTGGTTCTTTAGTATATTGTTTTATAATTGCAAAAATATTTCGCAACTCCCTCCCACTTGTTTACAGGGTGTTACAGCAGTTTTATGCATTTGTCATTTTTATAATTTTTATATTTTTCTAAATTCAATAAATTGCTTTGTTTTGAATAAAAAAATATTCCAGACAGTAATTATGGTGTATGTTAGCCTAATTATGCGAATTATAATTAATTTGCACACTACAGTGACGCACTTCCGGTTTTGAATGCAAATATTACATAATTGAATATACATCATTTTTCGATATTTCTAAATATTTTTTGCGACTTTTTAGGATTGATCGTTCTTTAGTATATTGTTTTATAATTGCAAAAATATTTCGCAACTCCCTCCCACTTGTTTACAGGGTGTTACAGCAGTTTTATGCATTTGTCATTTTTATAATTTTTATATTTTTCTAAATTCAATAAATTGCTTTGTTTTGAATAAAAAAATATTCCAGACAGTAATTATGGTGTATGTTAGCCTAATTATGCGAATTATAATTAATTTGCACACTACAGTGACGCACTTCCGGTTTTGAATGCAAATATTACATAATTGAATATACATCATTTTTCGATATTTCTAAATTTTTTTTGCGACTTTTTAGGATTGATCGTTCTTTAGCATATTGTTTTATAATTGCAAAAATATTTCGCAACTCCCTCCCACTTGTTTACAGGGTGTTACAGCAGTTTTTGCATTTGTTATTTTTATAATTTTTATTTTTTTCTAAATTCAATAACTTGCTTTGTTTTGAATAAAAAAATATTCCAAACAGTAATTATGGTGTATGTTAGCCTAATTATGCGAATTATAATTAATTTGCACACTACAGTGACGCACTTCCGGTTTTGAATGCAAATATTACATAATTGAATATACATCATTTTTCGATATTTCTAAATATTTTTTGCGACTTTTTAGGATTGGTGGTTCTTTAGTATATTGTTTTATAATTGTAAAAATATTTCGCAACTCCCTCCCACTTGTTTACAGGGTGTTACAGCAGTTTTATGCATTTGTCATTTTTATAATTTTTATATTTTTCTAAATTCAATAAATTGCTTTGTTTTGAATAAAAAAATATTCCAGACAGTAATTATGGTGTATGTTAGCCTAATTATGCGAATTATAATTAATTTGCACACTACAGTGACGTACAGTCCTGTACTAAATGATAACCGCACCTCTAATTTAAGATTTATTTCATTTCAAATAAATTCATTTAAAATTGTTCCTATATATGCAAAAATAATACTCTTCAGTTTACCAATGCGTGCACAAATACAAATCATTATTTTCTGCGGGATCATGGACAATTGGAGAACCCCCATTTAGTATGGTTATAAAAGATAGCCGCTTAAGTATTATAGCCGTTAAATATTATTCCGATTTTTGTTATTTTTTAAATATGGGTGGAAAAGGTAGTTTGAACGAGTTTGATAAATTGACGTTATTAAGAAAAGTAATATGAGTATCCGTTAATAGCAGAAAATATTAGTTGGAGTGAGAAGGTAGTGCTAAATTATTTAAAAAATTCGCAATTATACGGTTCGCATAAAAGTGCAGGCCGCCGGCCAGTGGAACTTATTGATAGAGAAAAACGGTTAATTTTACGAAACGTCTCTAATTTTATTGGCACCGTGCAACAAATTGCGTTAAAAGCTTGAGATAATACAAAGATTTGTAATGTGAGGAAAGTATTAAGAGAGTCAGATAATATACAAATCAAAAAATTACAAAGAAAACCACAACTGTTATCAAATCATAAAGATGCCAAATTGCGTTTCGCGAAGGAACATATGTCGTGGAAGAAAAAGTGGCAGCGCGTTATTTTTAGTGACGAAAAAAATTGAATATGGATAGCCTTGATTAATGGCAATATTATTTTCACGACCTTTGAAAAGAACTTCTTGTGCTATCGAGGCGTCAACGAGGTGGAGGATCTCTGATTGTTTGGGGTGCAATTGGCTATAGAGGAAGAATGGATGTGAAGTTTATGTCCGGTCGTCTTAACAGCAACCGGTATAAATCCATGCTATCCCGAAACATTACCAGTTGTTGATGCACAAAATGGCGACCCAAACTTTATTTTCCAGCAGGATAATGCAGCCGTACACACCGCCGGGATAGTAAATTATTGGTTTACGGAGGCTCAGATACCAGTTTTGAAACAGCCAGCAAGGTCACTCGACATTAACAACATCGAAAACATATGGGGTGTACTCAGCAGAGTTGTATATGCTGAAGGAACACAATACAGCAGCGTTCATGAACTAAAGTCATCAGTACAACGCGAATTGGCTAATATTTCAAATTAATATGCCAAAACTTGTACAAAAGTATGCCAAATCGAATTTTCGAAATAATTAAAAACAATGGCCGAAACACAAAATATTAATTGGAATAAAAAATCATTTTTATAACTGTGCTTTTTATATTTATTTCCTATTAAAAACAATAAAATATTGTGTGCGGCTATCTTTTATTACCATACTAAATGAGGGTTACCCATAAATTTTCCATGACGCCGCAGAGAATAAAGTTGGTAAAGTGAAAAGTATTATTTTTGCAAAGGAAGAATTTTAAAAGAATTTATTTGAAATTAAATAAATCTTAAATTAGGAGTGCGGCTATCATTTAGTACTTGACTGTATAATTAATTTGCACACTACCAAGCCAAACAGAAGTGCGATCATTATTAATAAAAAATCTAAAAATTGTATTCAATTGGTATTTCATTTATTATCGTTTTTATTTTACCGGAGAATTTTTGGATAAGCGCAGAAATAACCTTATTCCAAAATAAGCAGCATAAAAAAAATCACATTATTTTGGAAGGAGCAAAACAAACTTATTCATAGAAACATTCCTAACTAAACTATTGTAACTTTAGAACAAGTTATGTAGAGACTCAATCTGAATCGGAGTCTGAGATTTGACAGCCAGAATTCATAGCATTTATAATATTATCTGCTAGACCTTTGCGGTGCTTTGATAATACATTTGGGTTGTGTCCCTCTCTGCTCCCAGTTTTGCACTTACAGTAATATCCTAATATTGATTCGGCTTTACTACCATTAGGAATGAATTCTAACCATAACTGATGAATACGAGTTGACGAAAAACGAATTCAATTTTGCGTCTTATCAAATTTTTCATTTCGTTATGTATAAAGATCTTGTAACTAGAATCTGCCTTCATGTGTTCATAAGTATATCATTTTCCTTGGTCTAACTGATACATACCTAAAGTGATATTTTTAATTTCTTCTTCTGATAAACATGGAAAGTCTTGAATCTGATTAGTAGCCTCCTCCCAACAAATTCGTTTGTTTTCAAGGCCTAGCTCTTCAATCTTCTTTTGAAGAGAATTGTCATCATTCATTTTGCTCATTGCCTTCTATGCATAACGTGCATGATTTTCGTTTTCTATAAACATAGGAGGACTGTATGCATTCAGTAAGGCACAAGGAATTTTAGTTAAAGATGACAGCTTGGGGAAATAAGTGACTTCAATAGTTGAAGCAAAGAACTTGTATTTTTTGATTCTGCTGTTCACACTTTCCACTATCCATCGATTCATAGTCACAGCTCTGGACTCATTAGCATCTTTTGTGCAAAACTGCTTTTGTCCCTTGGTTAGTAAATGAGGCATTATTGGATTAAGTTTTAGCAATTTCAACTTTTCTATGACATCTCTGAACCCACGATCGAGAAGTAAAACATCATTCTCTAAGAAATATTTTTTAAATCCATAAGGGGTAGAAATCAAGTATTCTAAAATTTTTGAATCGCTATTGTCGTTGTTTGCAAAAACAAACCTTCAACCTCAAGAATGTATCCGTCAGGGAAAACCAAAATCATGGGCTTCAATAAGTTTCTGTATGTATGATTGGAATACGTCAATAATTGTAACTCCTGATCACATGACTTTTGAACATATAGATAAGTACCATCAATGATAACTACAATAGAATTTTCATCTGCACCCAGAAGTTTATGAGCCATTTTAGTTTGATGTTTCATTGCATCTTCTCGTGATAGATGATTATAACCTAAATGAAGATGGACAAAATGCTCATCCAAAGCTTTTCGAACAGATTCAAAGATTGCAGACACTCTTGCTTGACCATCTACATACATTGAATAAATATGCCAAAAATTCCTGTGACAAGTTTACTAGGAATATTCCTAACGCATTTCTCGTAAATCTGTTGCAACTATTTCTGATGTGTGGCTTTACAAAAGCATGAAGGCAATCGAAATTTTTTTGTGAAATCCCAGTGAATTTCTGATAATTATATGGAGTTATTGGAGAGCCGTTGTCGAAATCGATTTTAGAGTATGAGTTGGCCTTACTAAAGTAAACGGCATTGAAAAATTCTTCAATATCTTCAGCGGACAATTATTATTATTATTATTATTAGTTGAGGGCCATGTGGGCGTTCAAGCCACCCCGCACTGCGACCTAAAAGATCTTTTGTGCATGGACCCTACTTAATGAGCCGTCCAGTCAATATTCAGGCTCTTAATGAACCTGACAATACTGCCGGCCGGTATATGGTGCATACCATCCGGGCTCATTACTCTCCCTCCTAGGTGTTGTAACCTTTTGCAGAAAATGGCTGGGCAATGGCACAGAACATGTTCCGCTGATTCCGCTTCCATGTCACAGAAGCGACATCTATCCGTCGAACTTAGGCCCATTTTCTTTAGGTGATACCTTAAGGGGATGTGACCTGTGAGGAAGCCGGTAAGCAGCCTCAACTCAGGTTTCCTAAGTACGAGACATTCCTTGGCCCTGGCCGACGAAGGTGAAATAAATTCCTTCGCCTGTCGCAAACCTGGAATTCCGCGCCAGTAAGAGAACTTTTGCACATCCTCCCAGCGTTTAACTGCTGCCCTATGGTGCCCCTTAGAGACGCCGCAGAAGGGCTCTGGTCCAATTAATGGAAAGGCAGATCCCTCGCGGGCGAGGACATCAGCTGCCTCGTTTCCCACAATTCCAGTGTGGCCTGGCACCCAAACAAGTGTTACCTTATTTGAGCTTGCCAGCAATTTAATAACCTTCAGACAATCCCATACCAGCCTTGACTCAATGGTAAAAGACCTAAGAGCCTTTAAGGCCGATTGGCTGTCTGATACTATATAAACCTTTGCGTCGTTTAGGCCTTTAGAAATGCCTATCCTAGCACAAAGTTCTATAGCATGCACTCCTGCTTGAAAGACGGTTGCATTGGTACCCAAGGACTTCGAGAGTGATACTCCACTCCCATGTATTCCTACCCCCGCCCCATCTTCCGTTTTTGATCCATCTGTAAACCACACCAATGACCCTCGCTCAAAGGATGGTCCCCCTGTACTTCACTCCTCCCGGTTAGGTAATCTAACACAAAATGGTTTGTGGAAATCCAGTTTGGCTGGCATACAGTCGGAAGGCATTCCTATAGTGGGGTCTGTCTGAAACTCCTTAAGGATCTCCAGATGGCCCACCATATTGCCTGGTTTGATGTTACGCTCCGCCTGCATCTTAAGGGCCATAGTAGCAGTATCCTTTTTTACATGCAGATGCAATGGAGTTAGTCCTAGGAGTGTCTCCATTGCTGCGGTCGGACATGTTTTCATTGAGCCCGTAACCCCAATGCAGGCCATACGCTGAACCTTATTCAATAAAGTTTGCGCTGTCCTTTGTTGAGTTTTAGGCCACCACACTAGCGATGCGTAAGTGATCATAGGCCTAATAATTGTTAGAAATGACCAGTAGATCATTTTTGGTTGTAGTCCCCAAATACGTCCATAGAGTCTCTGACAGGCCCAAAAAGCCTTTGTGGCTCTATTTTGAATTTTTTGTATATGTTGTTCCCAGTTCAGTTTATGATCCAGGATAACCCCTATATATTTAACCTCTTTGGAAAAGGCAACAATAGTACCGTTTAACGAGGGAGCTACAAGCGAGAGCTTTCTCCTCCTCGTAAAAGGGACAATGACAGTTTTGTTTGGATTGACACTAAGTCCTTCCTTGTCACACCACTGCCATATCAAGTTGAGTGCATTTTGCATGAGATCAGAGATGATCTCATCAAACCTGCCTCTAATCACGATAGCCACGTCATCCGCATAGCCCTGGACATCAAACCCATGGCTATTCAGGAGGATCAGCAGTCTATCATTAACCAATGACCATAAAAGAGGAGATAGTACACCTCCTTGGGGACAGCCCTTTACGGCCCTGATGGTTACTGACTCGCCACCTAATGTGGCTGTAATATGTTCAGCGGACAATACTATTGTTTCTTTAGTTGCAACTAATGATTCTAAAGTCTTCTTATTAAACAAGCCATTTTTGTCAAAATGTGAGCGACAGCATCTATTGCTCATTGGAATAACAATTTTCTTTCTTTTCCACATATCGATTCTCTGTGTACCAGAGCAGCTAGGAAGATTGACTATAATTCCATTTCTTGGAACAGAAGAAACTTTGCTTGACGTTACAGAAGCTTGACTACTGAGAAATTCAGATGTAAATTCAGATTGAGATTCAGTACTTGTGTTTTCTAATGTCGAAAATGAAGTTGTACTATTCATGGTTGAAGCCTGGAAATCAATCTCTGAAGATGTAGTGCAACAAGAACTATCAGGAGTTATATCCATTTCATAATTATGCAAATTATTGTCCACAGTATTACCCTCAGCTGTATTACCAGGCAGTAAGTGATATCTTTTGAACTTTAATCTTGAATGACACTTCAAACAGGCATAACTATTTGGATTATATGACTTTCCTACGCTTTTTGAGTATGTAGTAACATTTATCCATAAAGAAGGTGCTCCTAAAGTGCAAACTCCTCGCCATTTCAATATGCGTGACTTACATATGCGACAGAGAATATGAGATCGTTCAACTACAATAAACAATTTTATGAGATTACATGCAAAATAAATATAAAAAGTACATTTTACCTTCTGGACCCATTAGTGTTAAGTCAAACAGTTCTAATGATGATGAACACACAAGTTAACGAATTGTAAAAGTATTAAAGATTATGTTACACACAAGTTATATTACTCAAAACAAGACTTGAAATACGATTTATACAACAGTAGTTATACAACAAGAGGTTCGAAAATAATCTAATATACAGTTAAGAGGACGAGATGTGTTTCCTAGGTAACACATCGAGCCCGCAACTGTATATTCAGATGATTTTCGAAGCTAGAGTTGTATACGTTAAGACTATACAACGAATCAACCAAATATATTACACAACCAAATAAAAACTGCACCAAATAAACTTATTTTTGCGAAATGTCAAAAATATTAATTGTTTGTTTATATTCATGGATGATATGATTATAACATAATATGATTTACTTGTTTGTGGCCGAAACACCACTAGTTGTGTTAAATTGAACTATCTGATTGGTCTATTTTCCAATGAGTTGTATAGTCTGTTATATATGTGATTGTTATATAAACATAAAAGTTATGAACCAAATTGTACTGATTGAGATTGAGAGTAATGTGTAATGTGTATCTGACATCTCTTGCATAAAAATAATTTTTTTAGTCCAATTGTATGCGAACAAAGAAGGGGCTGCTAGAGAATTTTTAGTATGTTGTTCTACGATTCTTATATAACATATATGTGAAAAATCAAAATTGTATCTCAATGCGAACATATGTAAAATGCCATTGTTCTATGCTTTCCTATGCTTACACATGTAAAAATTGGTCTAGTAAAAATTCAGTTTCTGGAAAACGAAGAAAAGGCTGCCGCTCATATTTTGCAGACAGGTTTCGAAAGATGTGATTAAACATATATTTCAATTTCAAGGCTCTATCTTCATGCGAAAGTACAAAAACGAGGGGCCCAATTTTCACTACATATCACATAGGGGCCTTTAAATTGCGTTTTTACGATAAATAATTTTGTTATTTGAAAACTTAACTGTTTTTAAATATGTTGGCCCTTATCAGTTTGAAATTTGAATTGAATTTTAATAATTATCTCTTACTTCGGTAAAAGAGACAGATATAGATACAAAACATAAAAAAATCAAATTCATTACTATATAGGGGATCGAAGAATTGATATTTTAATTGTTTAGTCTGATTTTTGCTTCGGTTAAACATATTTTTGATGGCTGCTCTCGATATTAATTAAATATATAAATTGTAATAATAATTAATTAATATACATACGTTTTTTTACAAATTTACTAAAAATGAACCATTGCATTGAAAGAAATTATGTTAATTTTACGTAAAAAAATTTCTTTCACATCGATTACTCACCCCGAATCTCTGTTTTTTTGTATTTGGTGTGTTAAGTGACATCTAGGAATGGGAATAATTAGTAAGAGCTATTTTATTTTATAAACCGCTCTCAATTCAAATGTACATACCTAATGAATGACAATTCAAATCTTCTAACCAAAAACTTATTTCGAATGTAAATCATTAATTTTTGGGAATAAAAATGCCAAATATTTTTAAGAGTATTTATTTGCAGCTGGGACTTAATTTAAATAATATTTCTAATATTTGAGAAATAAATAAGGCATTAATATTGGAAAATGGGGAAATTAGAGAATCTGTGTTTTAAATGAGTTAGTCATTGGATTATTTATTAGTGATTTCAGGAAAAATTATTTACCTAGGTTTAATTTTTAATTCATGTCTTTTCGTCAATCGAAATCGCGTTTTTTCATACAAACTATATGAAAATAAATTTTTTTTAGTGTTTCTTGTGGTGGCAGTAAAGGAAATGTGTATGTCGACATGATTTATGAGTGTCTTCGGTCTTGTCTGTGTGAAGTAGTTATACAATGGATTCCTTCCCATAGACAGACCGAAGGAAATGAAAAAGCTGATATTCTTGCGAAAAGGGGTTGCGAGAGTGAATTTGTTAAGGTGTACAAAAAAAGAGATGCGAGGAATGTGCTTCGGGAGTTGAAGGAGGATCTATGGAGTAAATGGAAGAATGAATATGAGGATTTGAGTAGAGTGAAAAGAAAGAAGTATAAAGGGTTGTGTGAGGTTCTCTTAACAACTCCCGTTTTTAAAACACTTAAGAGAGATATCAGAATGTTAAGGACAATTGAACGAATAGGAATGAATCATGGTAATTGGAAAAAGTGTTTGTTTAAACGTCGGCTGGTTGAGAGTAGTCTATGTGAAGTGTGTGCTGTTCCCGAGGATATTGAACATCTAGTTGTGCAATGCCCTAGGTATAGAAAGGAAAGAGCCGAATTTATAGTATTCTCGGGAATGCCAATAATTTAATTCAGATAATGAAAGAGGGTGGAAGAGGATTCACGGAATTATATAAATTTGTGCGGTTGAGCAAAATGGAAGTGGGAAGGATCTATCACACCAAGCGCGCCGCGTCGGCGGCAAATTTAAATAAATTTAAATACTACACGTTTTTTTGCTTATGTAGTGATAGGAAATCATAGCTTGAACAAAAATAAAATTATTACATAAAACAATTTACAAACTTTATATTTTTAATAGAAAAATTACAATTTTAAGTAAATGGTATAAAATGAAATTTCATCGCCACCCGCGAAAACCAAACTATGATTTACTATTACTACATAAGCAAAAAATCGTGAATTTAAATTTGCCGCCGACGCGCCGCGCTTGATGTGATAGAACCTTAAATGAAATTTTTGGGATAAAAAAAAAGAAATTAACTATTTTAACAAAATAACCTTTTTTAGTTAAAAAATTATATAATAGCCTTATAGAATTACATAAGATAACGACCGCACAAGAGAAATGAGGCAAAAATTAAAAAAAATGGTTCGCGGAAGCGATGAAAGTTGATTTAAAATTTATTGTCCAAGGCGTTGGAGGGTTAAATCAAAAGCGTAAACCAGTCGCTCTATTTTTACTGTTTTCAGTTCCTACTACATATTTCATTTGGTTTCAAAGAAATAATGGTAGTCATAATTTAACGCTCAGGGCTACCGAAATATCATAGTGAATGTTTGCCGATCGGTGAAAATCTTGAGATATCGATTTTCTTAGACATGCTTAAGTTAAGGCACAATTTTTGACATAGGCCTGACGACCGACGACATGTTTGCCTATCGTTTAAAATCTCGAAATATCGATTTTCTTAGGCATTAAAAAAATATATTTGATTTGCATATTATTGAAAATATTTTGTATTAATTCGCCCGAATGTATTCTTTTTTAAACATATACAGATACAATTTTGTTGTTGTTGTTTAATCTACATAGATTTATTTTAAGATAAAGTTCAGTCGCATTTAAAAAAAACCTCAAACTGAAAGCCGCAGTTTAACTTTTATTTATTAAATCGAATATTTCTCGATTGACTAGACCACTATGTATAACTAGGATTACTATAAGTCACACTTGTTGCAATACGACCAAAACACGATGCATCTTAA
The DNA here is from genome assembly GCA_963556165.1 of Tipula helvola. Classification (NCBI taxonomy): domain Eukaryota; kingdom Metazoa; phylum Arthropoda; class Insecta; order Diptera; family Tipulidae; genus Tipula; species Tipula helvola. The sequence goes on from OY744483.1 coordinate 158,891,582, forward strand.
GCTTATGAAGGAACCACTGTATAATAATATTAACCTAGTGCGCACAATCTACATTACTATGTATACATATTACAGGATTTTCTTTCATAAAAATATTTTTCCTTTCTTCTTCTCAGTTTTCCCATTGCGTGAGTTGCACGAAAAATATATTTCGTATCTCATTTCATCTTCGACTTTATATTCCTGTTCCTTTACAATGAAAACAACAACAAAGAAAATTTAATTTTACCAAACAACACGAACCAAAAAAATATTTTGAATTTTCATGAAGCGCACAGATAAAATACAAAATATTCATGGTCGGTCATTCATAATAATTATATCGTACAGCAAAGTATATTATCAGAAGTGCCTTTTTTGTATGAAAATGTATGAACAATACTTATGCGGAACGGGAGTATTTAATGTGTTTCGGTCCGAAGCTTGTCTTGATTTTTTTTTTTTTTTTGGTATAAGTAAATGCAAAGAATTTACACTTAAACAATGAAAAATTATACGAATAGTTTATCATAAGGTTCATAAATCACAAATTGTGAATGGCATAATTCGGAATTAATTAAAAAAAAATTGATTTTCATCTTTATTACACAAGCATGTATGTATGGCTCCACTTATACCGTTTCCACTACGATATTATTCATGTACCTTCTCAAGTTTTTCATTATTCGGTTGAATTCGAATTTTCTTGGAAATTTTAATTATGGTAATACGTTCCTATTATATACCTGCCTAAGGTATATATTATAGAGCGAAGGAATATAAAAATAATAATTTTGAAAAACATGAAAAGCATAGGTACATGAACATAAATATTATGTACACAAGTAATAAGTATGTGCCTTTTGTATTGTTTTTGTTTGGAAAATTAAATATCCAACTTTTTATTCATTTTGAAAACCTCATTATTATTTCAACAGGTGTTTTTACCATAATTTGGATAACCTTGAACGATGGTGTGTATTTAAATTACATTAAACATGGTTATGAGCATAAAAGGAAAATCAAAATTTTCATGAGAATATTTTTTTTTTACTTTGGATCGGTTTGTCGCAAAGTCAACAAGTAATATTTATAAAGAAAGCATCTTATGAAACTTTTGTTTGCTTATAAAATTTATGGATGTTTCTTACACATAGAATCTCTTTTTCTGCGTGCACGATAGATGCCAGAGGCAAACAAATATTTTATAATATAAAAATGTGGGAATATTTATTAAAAAATCAACCGCACAATCAACGGATAGATTACGGAATTTAAGTTACCCGCACATTTTGAAACAAAAAAAAAAATGCTAACCCCACTACCCTATATAAATAACTACAGTGTTATCTATATAAAATCGATTGGTGAATTTAATTTGGTTAAGAGATTTTATAAATTCATTAAATTATCATATTATACAAATATATAGCAACAGACCAGTTAAACCTATTTCAAGCCAAAATGTCAGAAGCAGCATAATGTACGAGGATAAACATACATGTTTTGTACGAGCATATATATACATAATATACGAATATATATTATTTATGCTTCTTTATATCTAATGCTATAATCCTTACGATATCAACTGTAGCATTAATACCTTATCCAAAAAATCCATTACAATTAAACAAAAACTATTGTTTTGTGATGCTGTTGGCATAAATATAAATTTTCGTCATAGAGGCACTTATGTATATACTCGTTTTTGGCCAATCGTTTCCTGGGAGAACACATTTCTTCTATACCATGATTACTTATATGTGCGGTGCTAAGCACATCATCCTTCCATTCACGTTCTATAATAAGTGCATACACTAAGGAATTACATAAGTTAAGTAAATTTTTAGGTTTTAACCAGCCCTGTATCTGGGCAATCTTTTCTTCAGTCGGTGTGAATTTCATTAACCATTAGATATTCTGAAGATCTCATTGTCTCACTGTCTTCTGACATGGGATAATAGGATTCCCTATTCAAACTTAACAATAATAGTTCACTTTGTGGTTCTATATAATTCTACACATATCTTTATGCTTGGTTGGGATAGCGATTGGCTTTAAAATCTGATATGTATATCTGTTGTTGAATAATGGCATATTTGTTTCAAAAATTAGACTTGAGAATAAACGTGTTTATCTTGCTATGGTGAATGTCTATGACGACGTCAATTAGCTGCTGTTGTACTGAGTAACAGTTTACCATTTCCAATGATAGGTGAATCCATAGAGCCGTGAACCTTTGTACTGCTATATGCACTTTCTGGTTTGTTTGTATTAAGTTGTACAAAGCCACTGTTTGCTTATCTATTTCTTGTAGTTGATTGTTTACTGCTATCCAGTCCTTTTTGATGATATTCACTGATGATTCCATTATTGAAATTTGTTCTTTTAGCAATTTATGAATGTGCTGTTGATTATTTTTTAAGGAAGTGATTTCGGTATCATACCGTTGTGCGTCATCTTGGTCGATAATCCCAAATAGTTGATTTGTGAGAGTTCCAACCACATTCACTAAACCTCGCTTCGTCCGAACATGTTTGAAAGTGGGTTGGAGTATTTCATTGTTGAGATTTATGTTGGAAGAGCTATCCCAATGTTTTCAAAATATATTCCCACTGTAGAATTTTAAGTCGTCATATCAAAACTTGTCTCTTTAAAAGTCTACTTATCCTCGCAACCTTATCCTCAGTTGTTTTTCCCTTCATGTGTTTCTGTTGACTTACGTTTCCTAGTGTTGGTAGTCTTCTTTGGATCTCTGTTACTCTGTTTGCAACATATATTTTAAATCGATGCGGTTCTGCTTTGATCCAAGCGGGTTACTATCATTGAGTCAGTCCACGCGTAAGTCGTTGTTTTAGAAATTCGAAGACTTTTAATTACTTTCGCCATCAACCTCGTAAGTAACAAGGCACCACACAATTCTAACCTGGGGATTGTTAGTTTTGATTTTGTTAGTGCGACCTTTGTCTTTGATATTAGTAAGTATGGTCGAGCTGCACCATTTGTATCATCTCGTTGGTAATTTCATCCAGTTTGATATCCAATGCACCGGTTGTCCTTTAAACACTACATGCGTTTTCTTGCTCTGTATATTCAGCTTTTTAGCTGCATTATAAGTTATGAATGATGCTTGGGAACCTGGATCAATGAGCACTCTAAGCAGTTGTAGGTGACCCTCATTGGTTGGAACTTTTACTAATGCTGTGCTTAGCATCATCTGAGCTGCTGTTGTTATACTATCTACCATGTGTGTTTCCACAACTTGTGCTGTTGGGTATTGTCCAGGTGAATTTTTTTGTCGGCGTTCAAATTGTGTTAGTTGCACCTGCTTTGGTGTGGAGAAGAGTGCGGTGTTTTCCTTTGCATACCAAACATTTGCCTTCTGTCAAACATATTTTTCAGTAGTTATGTTTTCCTAACCATGCCCAACATACATAGATTTTTCATGAGGCATAGCCAATCTTATGCGATCCTTTACAATTGACGCATCTCAGGGCATCATATTTTTTCTTCACGATTCAAAATATTGTTGACATTGTAATAGCTGCGCTTGTTTGTGGAATTCCCGGTAAATTCCCGGGATTTGGGATACAACTATGCCTCGGAACACGACTATGCAGTTTTTTGAGCAGTCTTGAAATTGGATTTTGCATTTCCGGGAAATATTCCATTCTGGTGATTCCTAGGACTGGTTGAAATATGCTGCTGCCAGAATTCTTTCATTGTTGTAACGATTATTTAATATACTCCAAGCCACAAGGTAGTTCTCTGCTATTGATTCAAGATGGCTTATTATTTTAGCGGCTAGATCTCCTAAATGGCTTTTTAAGTAGTTAATCCTGTGAGTGTCCGTAAGCACTTGGTTTGTGTGTACGAGTTTCTCGAATGTATCCGCGAAACATTTCCATCTCAAGATGTCTCCATAGAAACGTGGAATTTCGATATTTGGTAATCGGATGTCTATTGAGTTGAATTTGTGTTGTTGATGATTCTCAATCTCCATTGTAATTTTAATTACAATATCATCATGCGCGTGTTTAATGTTGTCTTAGTAATTCTCCACGAAATATTTTGAGTTCACTTCATCTTCTTCTGAAACCTCTATGTTTATTTTGTCGTCGAGGTCCATGATTTATTAATGCATCCTTAGCTGTGTTTATTTCTCTGTAAAGAGCTCTCATCTTTATGTTTTGTAGCTCCATCATCTGGTCGAATTCTTGCCTGGTGGTTGCCACGGCAGTTGTACTGTTATTAGATGAGCTTTGTCTCACGCTGGTTTAACGCTATCCTCTGTACTTAACGCTGATGTTGTTGGTGTCGGTGTAAGTGGTGGCCTATTGTTTAATCGTTTTTGTATATCATCGATTAGGAGGTTGTAAGTCTCCGCTATCTTCTTTCGTGATTCGAAGTAAGGATGATTATGCTCTAACGGTGTTTGCAAAGGTCCAACTCGGTTTTCACTCATAATTTTAAGGGTAAAGTGGTGCTTTTGCTGATCATATGGCTTTCGTGTACAAAAGTTCTAATTAACCCACAATAACATTTGATATTAATTATGACTTAGGCTTAATAAGTGAGTGGTTCCCTACACGCAAACTGATATTCAGTTCAAAAACTAAAGCGATGTTGTTTAATATGAATGACTTGCGTTTTTTTAATAGAGACATAATTTATCATGACCGTCTTTGCGCTAAGAATAGTAATTGCGGTAAATGAGTTGTTACAGTACGAGTTCGACGTTTATGAACCAGGCGACGAAGGAGCCGAGTCCAGAATTTTGAACGAGTACTGTAACGATCATTTAACGTACTAACGTACAACATTTTATTTGATACTACATGGGACATTAATTCGATTTTTTCATTTAAAATTAAATTTTAAAGTAAAAACATGAATTTGAAATTTAAAGAAAATCAAAGTTATTTTTTTTTTGGTTTTATATTTTTCTGTACTGTAATAGCTCGTTTTCCGGACATTTTTTCTGTACCGTAATGAGTCGTTTTCCGGACTGAAATCAATTACGTAAACTTTAATTTTCGTTATAGTATACGAAATAAATGTATTTTTGCGTTCTAACTGTTCGCTTTCGGTTCTAAAAATAGTTTATCATGCCTTAATTGAGTCCAGATTGCGCTATGGAATTTGCTGCTGCGACGGTACGTACTATGAGACAGTCCTTTGCTTATTGCTCAAAAGATCATACTTAGATTGATGCATTTCGAGAATAAATTATGCTCGTCTTGGCCTTTATTCAAAACGAGTAATATTCTGCCACTTAAACATCTTTATGTTTACAAGGTCGTGAATATATATTTTGAGAGGTTGTGGAAATCGTTTCTTGAGTTGTCAAAGTTACACTTTGAGAAAGAATACAATGCATTTTCGTACGGCCCTTTATTTTAATTATTTTTCAGTTACACCTCCTACAATTTTTTAAAAAGCTTCCCAGAGTTATACAATCTTATCTTTTTTTATCAATGAACTATCTCCAGTTGATACTGTTAAAATTAGCCGAAAGTGAAAAATCGATATTGCAGATTGTTACTCCAGCCCAAATAAATTATAATACCTATAAAGGTCTTCGCTGTCAAAAACGGCGATAGATGGATTAAATCTAAAGATGGCACAAGTAGTTTTTTTTAAATTTTTTTTTTGTTGTATCGAAACAAAAATGTAAACAAAAGTAAAAAACACGAATAAAACTTACAACTAGACTTGAATTATAAAAAAAATTAATTTTATTTTTTATTTATTTACCAAAAATTAAAAACTGTTAAAGCTGACATCTTTAGAAGTTATCCCGTACTATGTTTTCACGTACATATTAAATAATCTGCCTATATCATTGACCGCAAGTTTACTATGGAAAAATATAGTTATGTCCTTTATAGGTATTATAATTTATTTGCTCCAGCCAAAAGAAAATACTCTAATGCAGATTGTGTTATCCCAGCCGAAAATGAAACATGAAGTCGTCACCAATCGATAGTGTTCAGCCTAAAAATGACTAAGGATGCATGCATAGCAATGAAGACCTTGGTCAATATTCTTATATATCAAAACCTGGCTCCAATTCCTCGTGAAAAATTTGCGAAACTCAACAAAAATATTATAAATTGGAATAAAATCAGCCTCTAGACTAGAGTGTTATGTCTAAATATGGATTACTTTATGATGTAACTTGTCTATAGCTATCGCAAGAAAAGGGAATCAGTTCAAGTTTCCCGTGAAAAATCTGGGAAAATTTGAAAAAATTTCCGGCCGAACGAAAGTGAGACATGAATGTATCAAATCAGCCTGTAGGGTATTATGCTTGGAGATAAATTTTATTGACGTGGCTCGTCATAGCTATCGCAGCTAATGATTTTTGGAAAATCATATTTTTCGAGACTTCCCACGGGAAACCTGTACTGAAATTTCTTACTGCAATAGCTATTGACAAATCACACTATTAAAATACATTTCCAAATATAACACTCTAGAGGCTAATTTCATACAACTTTTCTAATGATTTTTGGATTTCCCACAGGAAACTGGAACTGAATTGTTTTCCTGCGATAGCTATTGACAAGTCACACTAAAGTAGTCCGTCTCCAGACATAACACTCTAAAGACTGATTTTACACAAATTTTCTAATCATTTTATGGAAAATCGAATTTTCCGAGATTTGACACGGGATACTGGAACTGATTTTTTCCCCTGCGATAGCTATTGACAAGTCACACCAAAGCAGTCTATCTCCAGACATAACACTCTATAGAGGCCGAGTTCATACAAATTTTCTAATGATTTTTGGAAATGGAATTTTCCGATATTTAACACAGGAAACCTGTACTGAAATTTCTTCCTGCAATAGCTATTGACAAAACACTCTAATAAAATCTATTTCCAAACATAACTCTCTAGAGATAGAAGCTGAGTACATACAAATTTTCTATGATTTTGAAAATGAAATTTTCCGAGATTTCCTACGGGAAGCTTGAACTAAATTTTATCCCTGCGATAGCTATTAACAAGTCACACCAAAGCAGTCCATCTCTAGACATAACACTCCAGATGCTGAATGATGTCCACCTACTGTGGTAAACATTTGAAGACCAGCCGTATGTTGAGATTTGCACTAACGTATGAGGAATGAAATATGGACAAATGTAAAATTTGTTTGTATTTGTATTGTACAACCAAAAATAAAAATTTCCATGTTTTTAAATAAGGTTATTCCCCTATATTTTATAAAAAATACATTAAAACTGCGTCATTTTACGATTAGTTACAAAAATGTCGTTGTTAGAAGTAGATCGTCGTAAATTAATTTATAAATTTTGTCAGGAAAATCCAGACAAAAAAAAGAACGAGATTTTTCACTACTTCAAGGATCTTGGATTCAAAAAATCCTTTATCTACAAAACAATTAAACTGTTTGAGAATAATGAACTTGTGGAAAGAAAACCCGTCTCTGGTAAAAAATGTCAACTACAAGATAGCAAAGTTCGAATGAAATTGAAAGGTGAAACAGTGGGTCGAACTGCAAAATCGTACAGACAACTGGGTAAAAAATATCAAGTTGCCCCAAAAACTATCAAGAAATATTTACAAAGTATGAATATTCAACGCAAACCCAAAAAATCGGCACCAGCAACTACACCCAAAGAAATGGACATGGACAAATTATACCTAATCAAAGAATATAAAACCTCAATTTTATTTAGGAATGAAACATTCCTTTAAATCACATTTCATGTTTAATTTTAAATGATATCCCGAGTTTTGAGTAGATTATTCCTAAGTAAGCATACATTATTCAATAAAAATTATTCTTAATAATTCACGATCAATGATTATCGTGAACAATTTCATAAAAAAAAATAAAAATATACAGTTTTAAATATTATACAAATATTTCATCATTTATCACAGCTTTATGTATAATTTATACACAATAAACATAATATTCATCGTCTATCACAGTTTATGCATAATTTGATCCTATCATTCATATTTTATACCGTTTTCCTTTCGATTTCTCTCTCTCCTTTTCTCAGCCTACGTGATCTTGATTTTTTGTTGTAGCGTCATTACATCAAAAAACGCGAAAGGAAAAAATAGTGATCAATAAATTAATAAAAAATATCATAAATATATCACAAAAATAAAATTAAAAAAGTTAATTTAGTGGTTTAAGTTAGTGAATTGACTTATAATTAAGTATTTATTAAAAAAAATTATTAGCAGTAAATTTATTAGTGGCAAAATAATTTGATTTGGGTACCTAATAGTGAAAACTAAAAAAAAAATTGGCTTTGTCGAGATAATTATATTAGGTAAGTATTCAGATAAATCAATTAATAATTTTAATAGCTTTTGATCACACCGCGAAATAAATTTAAATTTAGATTTTACTTGCAAGTTTATATAATAATTTCATAATTCACAAGGGTATTACACTTTTCATTTATTGTATAACGGGAGTTTTGCACATTGATCCTATGTGGAAAAAATGGCGTATTAGTTCAGTAATAGTGCGTAATTGTTTTTTTTATCGTGTTATAGTTTTTAATTTGCTTTTTTATTTTGTGTAATGTAAAAAATAATGTAAAACTCTTTACTACCCGATGCGGAGTGAGTTTATTAATTTTGACTTAATATACTAAATATATTAAAACGATATGTATTAAAATATAATAAAATTATGCTACAAATTTTTTTAAAAATAGTTTAAGGCTAGCGCTTTTCTCTCAGTAAATACAATAAATAAAATTACAAAGTATTGTAAGCCCGCGTTACAATACTTACTGCACAAGAATATCGAAATTATTTCAGTGACAAAAAGAAATTTTACTATACATTCCATAAAGTTAGAATTTAAATTATTTAAATTTGATTGAATTGTACCTAAACTAATTTAAATTATTTTAACTACACTACTCCAAAAAATTAAAGGAACACTAATTTTTTTCAATTTTTTTAGTGTTTTTTGATGAGCTGTATCTTAGTAAAATACGGTCGTACAGAGATGAAAAGAAAAGCATTTTAAAGCTTCAAATCTCTAGTTTTGAGACTTTTGAACGGAAAATTTTTGTGAGATACCGTTATCACGCAATCATAAGAGAGAGTGCGAAGAAAAAAAATTCGAATTTTTTTTTTTTTTTGTAAGGTGCCATGGGCGCGGGAAATTTTTTTTAAGTTAAACCAATGCATAGGTCGGTTAGCCTGTTAATTAGGCGTAAATTTAATTTCATTCTGGTCTCTCTATGTCAACTTTTTGCTGAGATATCTGACTTTGAATCAAAAAAGATCCTTTTGCCTTTGATCATCGATATCTCAGCAACCAATGATTGCACAGTAAACTTTAGGGCAGCCTTAAAAACTTCAGTAAATTTCCTACAAGACCCTTAAATGATTAGTTGAGAACAAATTTTTTTTTCACCCTCAATACTGATTTTAAAAGAGTACAAAAAAACGACTTTTTAGGTTGTCTTAGTAAATCTACCGTTACTTTACAAATATTTATGAAAAGACTAATGTTGCCAGGTCATTTTACAGTTTAATGTACTCCTAATAGCCCTGTATTATTTTCAAATTGATCCATCCAACCGTTTTTCCGGACAGATTGATCAAAGTTTTCCAAACAATTAAAGGAACAAGTGATCATCAAAATAAAAAAACGACTTTTTTCACATTTTGCGTTAGTTACTTGTTAACCCTTAACGATCGTACGATTTTTTTTGTAATACTCGCCGATAAGAGACGATATAAAATTAAATAAAGTTCTGCAATATGACCAATTATTATGGAACTTGGCCATTTCTTAACTGATTTTGATGAAATTTGGTATGGGCGATGGAAATGGGATTCTAAACTGATTTTTTCGATAAAGTTCTGGAATATGGCCAACTAGGATGGAACTTGGCCATTTCTTAACCGATTTTGATGAAATTTGGTATGGGCGATGGAAATGGGATTCCAAACTGATTTTTTCGATAAAGTTCTGGAATATGGCCAACTAGGATGGAACTTGGCCATTTCTTAACTGATTTTGATGAAATTTGGTATGGGCGATGGAAATGGGATTCTAAACTGGTTTTTCGATAAAGTTCTGGAATATGGCCAACTAGGATGGAACTTGGCCATTTCTTAACCGATTTTGATGAAATTTGGTATGGGCGATGGAAATGGGATTCCAAACTGATTTTTTCGATAAAGTTCTGGAATATGGCCAACTAGGATGGAACTTGGCCATTTCTTAACTGATGTTGATGAAATTTGGTATGGGCGATGGAAATGGGATTCTAAACTGGTTTTTCGATAAAGTTCTGGAATATGGCCAACTAGGATGGAACTTGGCCATTTCTTAACTGATTTTGATGAAATTTGGTATGGGCGATGGAAATGGGATTCTAAAGTGATTTTTGGATAAAGTTCTGGAATATGGCCAACTAGGATGGAACTTGGCCATTTCTTATCCGATTTTGATGAAAGTTAGCATGTACGATGGAAATGGGATTCTAAAGTGATTTTTGGATAAAGTTCTGGAATATGGCCAACTAGGATGAAACTTGGCTATTGCTCATCCGATTTTAGTGAAATTTGGTATGGGCGATGGAAATGGGATTCTAAACTGATTTTTGGATAAAGTTCTGGAAAATGGCCAACTAAGATGGAACTTGGCCATTTCTTATCCGATTTTAATGAAATTTGGTATAAGCAGTGGAAATGGGATTCTAAACTGACTTTTGGATAAAGTTCTGGAATATGGCCAACTAGGATGGAACTTGGCCATTTCTTATCCGATTTTAATGAAATTTAGCATGTATGATGGAAATGGGATTCTAAAATGATTTGTGGATGAAGTTCTGGTATATGGTCAACTAGGAAGGAAATTGGCCATTTCTTATCCGATATTGATGAAATTCAGCACGTGCCTTAGAAATGGAATTCTAAACTGATTTTTGGATAGAGTTCCAGAATTTGGCTAATTGTCATGGAACTTGGAAGTTTTGTATCCTATTTTTATGAATTTCAGCATTCACGATGAAAATGAGATTCTTAAATTATTGATAAAATAAATCATTAAATACATGGAATTACGATTTTAGTTTTTCACTTCTAAAGCACATGTCGAATTTCTTTTATTCGTTTAAGGAATAGGCAAGCGCCTTCCAACTTTAACATATAACTTTAACCAAAAATAATTTTAGAGTTTTATTTCTATAGTACATGCTAAATTTGTTTAAAATCGAATAAAAAATGGCCAAGTTCCATCCTAATACGGCTTATTCCAGAATTTCATCTAAACATAATTTTAAAACCCAATTTTCATTACAAATGCTGTATTTCAGCAAAATCTTATAAGAAATGGCCAAGTTCCTACCTAATTGGACATATTCCAGAACTTTAGCTAAAATTCATTATAGAATCCCATTTCCATCGCGAACACCAAATTTCATCAAAATCGGTTAAGAAATAGCCAAGTTCCATCCCAGTTGGCCATATTCCAGAACTTTATCTAAAAATCAGTTTAGAATCCCATTTCCATCGTACATACCAAATTTCATCAAAATCGGTTAAGGAATAGCCAAGTTCCATTCCAGTTGGCCATATTTCAGAACTTTATCCAAAGATAAATTTAGAATCCCATTTCCATCGTGCGTACTAAATTTCATCAAAATCGGTTAAGAAATGGCCAAGTTCCATCCTAGTTGGCCATATTCCAGAACTTTATCGAAAAACCAGTTTAGAATCCCATTTCCATCGCCCATACCAAATTTCATCAAAATCAGTTAAGAAATGGCCAAGTTCCATCCCAGTTGGCCATATTCCAGAACTTTATCGAAAAAATCAGTTTAGAATCCCATTTCCATCGCCCATACCAAATTTCATCAAAATCAGTTAAGAAATGGCCAAGTTCCATCCTAGTTGGCCATATTCCAGAACTGTATCGAAAAAATCAGTTTGGAATCCCATTTCCATCGCCCATACCAAATTTCATCAAAATCGGTTAAGAAATGGCCAAGTTCCATCCTAGTTGGCCACATTCCAGAACTTTATCGAAAAACCAGTTTAGAATCCCATTTCCATCGCCCATACCAAATTTCATCAAAATCAGTTAAGAAATGGCCAAGTTCCATCCTAGTTGGCCATATTCCAGAACTTTATCGAAAAAATCAGTTTAGAATCCCATTTCCATCGCCCATACCAAATTTCATCAAAATCAGTTAAGAAATGGCCAAGTTCCATCCTAGTTGGCCATATTCCAGAACTGTATCGAAAAAATCAGTTTGGAATCCCATTTCCATCGCCCATACCAAATTTCATCAAAATCAGTTAAGAAATGGCCAAGTTCCATCCTAGTTGGCCATATTCCAGAACTTTATCCAAAAATCATTTTAGAATCCCATTTCCATCGTGCATACCAAATTTCACTAAAATCGGATAAGAAATGGCCAAGTTCCATAATAATTGGTCATATTGCAGAACTTTATTTAATTTTATATCGTCTCTTATCGGCGAGTATTACAAAAAAAATCGTACGATCGTTAAGGGTTAACAAGTAACTAACGCAAAATGTGAAAAACGTCGTTTTTTTATTTTGATGAATACTTGTTCCTTTAATTGTTTTGTAAAACTTTGATCAATCTGTCCGGAAAAACGGTTGGATGGATCAATTTGAAAATAATACAGGGCTATTAGGAGTACATTAAACTGTAAAATGACCTGGCAACATTAGTCTTTTCATCAATAACGGTAAAGTAACGGTAGATTTATTAAGACAACCTAAAAAGTCGTTTTTTTATACTTTTTTCAAATAAGTATTGAGGGTGAAAAAAAAATTTGTTCTCCACTAATCATTAAAGGGTCTTGTAGGAAATTTACTGAAATTTTTAAGGCTGCCCTAAAGTTTACTGTGCAGTCATTGGTTGCTGAGATATCGATGATCAAAGGCAAAAGGATCTTTTTTGATTCAAAGTCAGATATCTCAGCAAAAAGTTGACATAGAGAGACCAGAATAAAATTAAATTTACGGCTAATTAACAGGCTAACCGACCTATTCATTGGTTTAACTTAAAACAAATTTCCCGAGCCCATGGCACCTTACAAAAAAAAAAAAAAAATTCGAATTTTTTTTCTTCGCGCTCTTTCTTATGATTGCGTGATAACGGTATCTCACAAAAAATTTCCGTTCAAAAGTCTCAAAACTAGAGATTTGAAGCTTTAAAATGCTTTTCTTTTCATCTCTGTACGACCGTATTTTACTAAGATACAGCTCTTCAAAAACACTAAAAAAATTGAAAAAAATTAGTGTTCCTTTAATTTTTTGGAGTAGTGTATGATATTATAATTAATGAACTTTGGGATCATTTAGTGCCTGTAAATATCTCTTATGATTTCGACTCGACATGGTCTCCACTTACTGTGGTAGACATTTGATTACTGCCATATGTTGAGATTTGCGCTATAGGCCCATATATGATATTTTAATTAATGATACTTAGGAACATTGAGTGCCTTATTAATTAAAATATCAAATTCACAAATATTTATTTTCGGCTATATACATATGGGCCTTTAGCACAAATTTTACTATACGGCATTTAAAAAACCACTAGATTCGTAAACCGAATTAATAATGCGCCCCTGGTTCGGCTACAATCGCTTTGTGAATATCGCTAATTTTGATTGCTGATAATCGGTTTTACCGTCGTGATGAATAGACGTAAAATCGATGTGCGCATAATAAAATTAAATTAAAAAAATCAAAAAGTGCCGTGTTAGTTCTTTTTAATTATTTATTATTTTCTTTTATGTGTTATGTGTGTGTGTGTTTTAAATTAAATAAAAAAAAACAAATACAAAAAAAACAATAAGTGAATAATCTGTAAGTGATGAGCCAAAATTCTAACGGGAGTAATTTAGAAAGTTCATGGCTATACAGTGAAACTAAAATGGGCAAAGTGCAACCATAGACAATCATAATAGATTTCTCATTTGACTAAAAACACAAAATAAAAATAAAAATTTTCCATTCAAATGTTATCGGTGTATTATATCGGGGTCAACGCATTCTAAAATCATTGCCTTATAAAATACACAACACAACGATAACATTGGAAATATCAGAAGTTTCGTTTTTTCCTTTAGTTATAATGAAATGAGAAATCTAGTATGAATGTCTATGGTGCAACATAGCCCAAAGAAACAATCAATAATGCACGAGGAAAATAATGCACAATTGAGAAATTTAACTATACCGCCGTTTAATGCAACACAATCACCGCGAAAAAATTGCTTTTACAGCAAATTTAATAAATTGTAATTTAAACGAAAATAAAAAGAATGAACTCAGTACGACGAACTCATCGTCGACCGATAATAAAAATGATGATAGTGACATAGGTCAGTGTAATGAACAACAATTAGTGCAAAGGGGATTGGATAGGTATTTTACTGTTTACAGCCAAGCGAAAACGAAGTCCAAAATCGAAGTCCAAAGTAAAGCGACATGGATGGAACAATCTGCAGACCAAATACATCTGATGCTCCCGAAGCTACAGTAGATAATGCTAAGAACGAGAAGCCGCCACCAATTTACTTAAGAGAGGCCTCAAATAATGAGCTTGTGGCAAAAATCAAATCTTTAACCGATTCAAAATTGTATATTACCTCACTCAAGAGGGGTAAGATAAATGAAGTGAAAACACAGCCATTCGAAACTAATTGGTCGGTATTACACATACCAGCTAAAAAGTCAAAAGGGGCTAACTGTTATCTTATGAGGTATTGAGAGTATAATTAATGTTTTATTAATTATCCAAATTATAATCCAAATTATTGATTCTTCATAGAATTATTTTTAAGTTCACGAGCTCCAACTGTACGAATTAATATTTTTAGCAGAGACACCAACGTATGAAATTTACGAATATGTTTATGTTTTACGGTCCAGTCTCTGATGTATTTGACTCCATTTATAAATAAAAACACTAAGAATTTAATTTTATATTTTAAATATAGTTTTATACTTTATAAATAAATATTTAATTTAATTGATACAATTTTTGTTAGGTCGGCTGGTTTCGACTATCTCCATAAGAGTTACAATTATATTCTAACTTCATAAACTCTAAGGCCCGATTGTATGAACGAGGATAGAAAAAATAAAATCCGAGAGTACAGATATATCTTTATCCGAGAATTTTATTTTTTTCCTATTGTATGAACAATTTAAAATATTTTTCTATCCTCTGTTTTATTGCAGTTTTAGAGCAGTTTTTATTTGAATGGTAACACTTTTTTCTTTGACGTTTATGTAATTGAAAATAAATTTTCATATTTTTCCTTTTTCATACGTTTAATCGGTGGATTATTATTTGACTCCATCTTATCTCTTAAGTATAATTATTAATTAATCAATGTTTCCGTCATTATAACACGATAACAAACTGTGAACATTTTAAAATGTAAAAAAAAAACAACAATAACATTTTGTATCCTCTGTTCTATCCACCGAAAAGAGAAGATAGAAACAGAGGATATAACTCTATCCATGAATTTATTTTCTTGTTCATACAATGCAAACGACGATAAATCCGAGGTTATATCGTCTATCCGCGTTCATACAATCGGGCCTAAAAGTAATTTTTATTTTCACAAACATCAATTTGTTTATTTATATTATAACATATTATAACAATACAATGCAATAAAATTCATATACACAAATATGCAGAAGTGGTAAATACATTCCAATACATAAATTCACTCAACACTAGGTATAGGTACATATTATTATTCGTAATCTCTTGCTCTCATTATCATTATTAAGAAATTGATTTGTGCAATATGACGCAGAGGCGTAGTAATTGTGGGACAAAATATAATCAGATTTTGGTTACCACAAGAGCTCCGTAGATATAAGCGAAATACACTCTGCGCTTAGGGAAAAAGGTTTCCATGCCAAATCTATTACAAATATCCTAAACCGTGAAAAGATACCTCAACCTATGTTTCGCCTAGAACTAGAGCCAGATGCAGGAACTGAGAACGGGCGCGATATATATTTAACCTAAGATATTTACTATATCGTAAAATCACGGTTGAGGTACCCAAGAAGAGGACCGGACCAGTTAAGTGCATCAAGTACCAAAAATATGGCCACACCAAAGTTTACTGTACCTTACACGATGTTTGTGTTATATGTGGTGAAATTCACGATTCGAAACAGTGCAACAAGGTGAAAAACGATCCTACAGTAAAACGCTGCAGTAACTGTGGCGAAAATCACACTGCAAACAATAGAGGGTGCCCAATATACTTGCATTTAAAGAGCAAAATCAATCCAAAATTGCGCTATGAGCAAAGAGTGCTCAAGGCAAATTACAACCAAAGAACTTTGACGCCAAAAACTTCAGTTGTTCAACAAACCGAGAATTTGAGGACAAATGTCAGCAGTTTTGCGCAACGTGGGATCTCCTATGCAATCATTCCGAAAGGTGCCGCTTCGAAAGTAAAAGTTAATTTTATTGAAGAAGAAGTCTCAATTCATCCAACCGTAAACAAACTAACCGAAGCGACCCAAAGTTTCATAATGATGATGGAGAAACAAATGAGCATCATGATACAAAATATGAACACACTAATGCAAATTATTGTCAAAAACCAAAAATGACTGTTCTAAAAATAGCTATTTGGAATGGGAATGGTCTCTCACAGCATAAAGCTGAGTTACAAGCCTTTCTCATCGAGAACAGTATAGATATCATGCTAATATCATGCTAATATCAGAAACACGCATCACGAATAATTTTTTGGCAATTTTGAAAAAATTAATAAACTGTCACATAATATTCAGGAACTTATCCAGGAAAAGCGAAAAATTCGCCGTCAATGGCAACAAACAAAATCATCGTCATTAAAATGGAAATTAAATCGATCTATTAAGACCCTAAGATTTGCTTTGCGGGAAGAAGAAAATCAGAGACAGGCTACTCTTTGTGGAAGGCAACAAAAAATTTAAAAAGGCCAACAAACTCGAATCCACCGATCAGACTTCCAACTGGGGATTGGGCGAGAAGCGATGAAGAAAAAGCCAATGCTTTTGCTGCTCATCTAA
This sequence comes from Tipula helvola, assembly GCA_963556165.1. Lineage (NCBI taxonomy): Eukaryota > Metazoa > Arthropoda > Insecta > Diptera > Tipulidae > Tipula > Tipula helvola. Next base: position 158,908,675 of record OY744483.1, read on the forward strand.
CGACAGTATTCGCACCACACAATTAAACAAATTCTTTCGTGCTACCCGAGCAAATGGATGATAGATTTTCTTTTAAACTTATAAAGTATAATTGGAAGAAAGTTATGAATATAATTAAAAATTGTATAAGCCTGAAAAAGGTACCAGGGCATGATCTTATTACTGGAAAAATGATAAGGGAATTGCAAGACAATTGCATAAAACTCATGATCATACGAACCGGATATATTCCTCAAAAATGCAAGGTATCGGTGATCACAATGACTCTTAAGCCTGGAAAAAATGAAACACAAATTCCATCAACAACACAATTTCAAAGCTATTCGAAAAAATGTTATTAACGAAATTAAAACCAGTGTTAAAACCATATTATTCCAGACCATTAATTTAGGTAATCAAAGAAACTTACGAGGAAAATAAATATTGATCTGCTGTCTTCTTGGATATACCTAGCACAATCATTTGATATAGTTTGGCACGATGGACTAATATATAAAATTAAAGAGCTTCTACCTAAGAAATTTCACTTCTAGGAAACTATCTTCTAGAAGGCAATACATAGTTAAACAAAATAGTGCAACTACTTTCTTTTATGATATAAACGTAGGCGCCCCACAAGGCAGCGTCCTAGGAACAATATTATACTTGATGTACACAGCCGGTTTGCCTGTAACCAACAAAGTAATGATATCAACATTTGCCGATGATACGGCCATCCCGGTGTCACACAATAGTTCCGGCACTACCTCAAAGGAATTACAGATTCATTTGAAAAAAATCGAGGACTGGCTGAAGAAATGGCGAATAAAAGTGAATGAAAAAAAATCAACAAACGTCACATTCACGCTGAACAAACGCACCTGCCCACTAGTGGTACTAAACGATATTGATATTCCTCAATAAACCAAGGTTAAATACCTAAGTTTGCATTTGGATAGAAGGCTGACATGGAAAAAACATATTGAAGCAAAGTGCGCGCAACCAAATAAAAATGACCCTTTCCAAATTGTAAACAGAAAACTTCTTCAACGAACCCAAGCAAAAATACTTCGCAGTATTACCAATATGCTCCATGGTACATTCGAAATAGTAATATACACGTTGAACTTGGATTTAAAACCAAAACTAGAAGCACATCCCAACGAATTGGCCAGGGATAAGAAGAACGGATCCACTCGGACTGATGAACCTATAAATTTATTAATGTTTAGGTTATACATATGTAATCTAAATTAATTAAATTGTGAACACAAATAATAGGTATTAACGTTGGTTAATATTTAAAATTGTAAACATTTTAGGTTAAAATTTGAATACTTCTTGTTAGTTTCTTTTGTAGAAAGATTCAAGAATAAAGCCATTGGCAGCATTTAAAAAAATGCATGTCATTTTGTACTCGTAGATAGCGGATTTAGTTGAATGTGGATGAACATCGTTATGTCGCATGTCTTTCGTGCTTCTGGCCCCAGTTTAATGTATTAATAAATAATCTGTTAATAAAGCTGCATTTGTATGTATACCACTAAGAAGGGAATCAAATGCGATTAACCTAGGTTATGTTCGTTGCTCTCGATAAATTCCGAACTCCAATTTGTTCCTTTTAATTTTAACACTTGTTTTCAAACTCAGATGAAACCTTTGTCTTAGGATTAATTATTAGAATTAACATTCATTTTAGTTATTTAAAATTTGTCGTTTTAATTATTATTTTTTAAATCTTTGTGAATTTTATGGTTTCTTATATAAAAAATGCTGCACAAATGACATTTGATCACGTACATACGTAAGTTACCAAGAGAAATAATTGCTAAATAAAATTATTTAAACCAATAATTAAAAGCTTTGTTTTTTACATTATGGGTTCAATCACGGTTGCTTTGGTTTATACCCAGCTTTACTTGACATTCAAGTTACAGTAGAATAATGTTATGTCACACAGGAGTTTTTAGCTGAAAATCTTACATTTTTCGAAGAATATGGAAAATTCCGTTAAACATAAAGTCATGTAGGTGTAAAAATAAACCAAACACGCTCGTTTATACAGAAAATGTATGGAAATTTTTTTTTCCATTATCACTAAAGTTTAACAGATAGATAAACTTTAGTGCAGTATAAAAAATTTGCATAAATTCATTATATTTCAATATAATCAATGATGATATTATCCTAACTCAACACAGTTTCTTAACGTTATTGTAAGTAAATATATGTAATATATACTTATCTCCAGATAGAATTTAAAACAGAGCGATTTATGTGTGTATGTGTCATCTCTTCGAATCGTTGTGAGTTGTGTCATCTCATCGACAATATTTTCTATTCTAATGAGGTGATTGTAACAATGATCACGTATTTTGACGTGATAGAATGTGATTTTCCCCCAACAAATTTTCAACCGTTTTCTTTTTAATTTAATTTTTATTTTGTCTTATTCATCATAAAAAAAAAAAAGTTTAGGCTTTTATTTTATTTCCTTAAAAGAAAAAAAAAATCCATCGTTATTTTATTTTCTGTGCTTGATGATCTTTTCCCTTGAAAGGTTGGGAGCTTCCTTTATACTCTCTTACGTATATAAATATACATTACATAGAGACAGAGGAATTTAAGAAGAAACAGAAAACTTTTATACACATTTTTTACTTGTTGCTTCATCATTTCATTTTTATTCTTTTTTTTTTGCCTGATACCCAGGCAAATGTGGATAACAGACATTTTCTTATTTTAGGACATATTTCTCAATTCAAATTCGATTGATGATGGAGGCAAAATTTTGTGTTTTTTTTTTGCGGCTAGTTTCACATTATATCTATATAACATACTAACTTAACCGACCGGAATTAAAAATCCCTGGGAGTGTTTTAATATTCAATTGTGTTCATATCTATATAAATGTATGTACATGTTTTGGATTTATGTTTTAGGCTATACATTTTGGTATTATACAATTTCAAGGAATAAGTGGACTTTTCCGGCAAAGTTCATGATAAATATTTAGAGAATAAATTAAATAGGTCGAATAATATCAAAGCAACCTTGATTATACAAGCCATAATCTAAAAAACGAAGCTTTTATAAAGGAATTAGAAACGCGAAAAAAACCAAACTTTTCATAGTAAAACACACAAAACATATGGGAAATCACTTTTTCTCCGAAGACAAATTTGTCAATGAAAACGTTGCAAATTCTCAATTATGATTTCTGAAATATTTTCATAATTGTTTGAATTTCAACATATATAAATCTCGTTTAAGTAAATCGTTCTCATTTTCTTGTAATAATTGGTTTATTTAAACCAAAATATAAAAAAAAGTTCATAACAACAGCATTCTGGTCAAATTAAAAAGAAAAGCTTACTACAAATCGTGTGCATTAAGCCAATATACATAGATGGCAGTGGGCAGTAAACATTTTGAAAAACCGTACCAAAAATCGCCACTTGGGGAAATTTAAGTTCAAAAATTGTAGGAAAAGCAAAACAAATTCTCAAAATATTAAGAACGTGTCATAATTTTGTGATTAAACAATTTTTTTCGTGTTTTTCTGTATAAATCTGAGACATCTAACGTACACTAGTAAAACTAAAGATAAATGTAACAAGTATTATTTTAATTCGTCAGAGCCAACTTTGATGTATTTTTCAAAATGAAAGTTCGAAAAAAATATTTTAGAAATAATTTAATTTTAATATTTCTGCAATTAATATTTACTTAATACCAATAAACCCTTCCTGTATATTGTTGCTAAAGATATGTAGAACACTTTTGTATAAAAATTTTGTAACATTTTTGCTTTTTTCATTGCAAAATTTGAAGTTAAAAAACACCAATTGTACTATGGATTCCTATGGAAATCAGTGAAAAGTTATACCACTAAAAAAGCTTCTAAAAAATACGTCATAATGATTATGGCTCTATACTCTAGAAGGCTCTGATAATATTCTTCATCTTGAATGAATGATATACATTTTAGATAATTTGGAACACGATTTTGGAAGAAAATTGTTCTATATACCTTATTAATAAATGATTTAGACTTCTTTTCACAATTCTTCGTTTTGTTTAATATTCGCTCCATTGTATTATTAATAATTACAATAAACAATTTTTTGTGCTTTAATTTGAATTAATTAATTAATTTGTAATTTCTAATATGTAGGGCATGAAGATAAACCGGTTTCTGAACAAACCGGACATGCAGTTTAACATGCGCCTTGGAAAAGGGATCCTGAAATGATTTTTAGGTGAATTTTTGGAATATGGCCAAGTAAGATGGAACCGACTACGAAGAAATTTAACATATGTGCACTGGAAATGGGATTCTAAAATGATTTATGTATAAAGTTGGCCGAGTAAGATGGAACTTGGCTATTTTCTAACCGATTTTAGTGAAATTTTGTATGCGCAATGGAAATGGAATTCTAAAATGATTTTTGGATAAAGTTCTGGAATATGGCCAACTAGGATGCAATTTGGCGATCTTCGTCATATCAACGAGTAACTAACTTAACCGGTCCGGCCAGTGTCATGTATGCCAGCTGTCTCGCAAGACGTCTATTCATCTTTCTGTTGGCAATACGTCATTTGCCTTATTTTTTTACTAACCATCACTCTTAAAGGGAAACAAATTCCTTTACTGTCCCATAACATTTCACAATATCTCACGATAACAAGATGTAGAAACGGGTGTAACCCGTTTTGATACATTGATCTGGTTATCGACGGTGAGGTCCGGCAGTTTTCATTGCTGAATTATATTTACGTTTTTCACTCTCCTCTTATGTACCTTGAAACGAGACAAAGTTATGTTGCATTTTTTCACACACCAGCTCACTAGACTGCTGTGATTTGGCGATGGCAAAGCAATTATAATATATATCCGGCTAAAGTACAAAATCAGGTTTTTCTGGTACAAAGTCATGATACAACTTACAGTTTTGAGTTTTATACCCCCCCCCCCCCCCCCCCCCCCGAATTCTCAAACCATACTCTGTTGAGCGTGAGGTCATTTCTACCATTTTAACGTCCTTAAAATTTATGTTCTGCATCATTGGAATCAAATTCCTTTCTTCACGTTTCTATCAAAATCGTTTGTGATTGTAGTATTAGCGTCGTGTTTAGGGTCAAATTCATGCCTGATTTCTCGAATGTTTTTATTTTGCTACCTTTGGAAATCACCATCACTAAGCGTCCAAGTGTCAATTTAGAAATTTTTCATCCCGTCTGCAAATAGTAGTTGAATTTATGTAAGTTAAGGCGGATTAATAGTTGCCTTCGTTCGTTCGTTCATTCGTTCTGAAATTTTTTCTTAAACAATCATATTCCTAGAAAATGACGCTATTTTTCGTTTGTGTTCATTTGATTGGATAAAAAATTATCAGAACGAACGAACGAAGGCAACCATGAATCCGCGTTTAGCAACATTTTAAGGATAAGAATACCGAAAAATTTCAAAATATAAAATCAAAAGATTAAAAAAATGGTGCGTGACAGCTCCGACGCACGACTGGAGTTTACTCCTTAAGAGCGATTGTCTTGGAATATATACAATAGGCAAGGGGGGTAAATAACCGCGCATCTCTTTTAATACTGAAAGCATTTATATACTTTTATTCATATTTATTTACTAGGGGGTACTGTTGGAGATTGAGTGCACGTACAACAAGCTAAACTAAAATAAATTTAATTCATCTCAAATTGCATAATAATTATCCTATGCACTAGTATGCTTATAATTACATATGGTCCAATTGAATTTAAATTATAACTACTAGAAATTAAGCCTTATATTAATCATTTAATATTAATTATTTTAGAAATTTAAGTAAACAAATTACAATGTTTTGACAGACAAAACAATTTACAAATTTTGACAACATTGTTTTGATCGTAATTTTGTTAATACCAACGTAAACATATTGAATTAAATCTACACTTAAGTAGTACATATACATATGTACTATAAAATATTCAACAGGCTTATTAAAAATACTGGTTTGAGTATAGAACAAGCTTTTGTAAATGTATTGTAAAAGAATTTATTTTTCCATTTTCCATGTCGACAGTTGAACAATTTAAACAACCATCAACCAATCATTTACTGCCAGCAAAATATAATTGGAAATGGGTAAACTTTGCGATTGTCAAAAGTTTCTTGTAAAATGGGAAAAATTTCTTGTTAGTAAAAACAGAATTATATAGTCAGTTTAAGTAAAAACAGCGAACAATTCGGTGACCAATTATTTAAATGTAATTAAATATTTTGTAAATAAAAATCATATTTTGTAAACTAAATTACGAATTAATTTAGACATCAAAAAATTGTGTTTATTATTATGTGGAACCGCTGTGAATAAAGAAAAGTTTCTAGTGTTAAGGAATCCATTGAACACGACGAAAACTAGTATGCTCATTAAATTATTCAATTTTATTCAGGTACAACCAGTCCTAGGACGGATAAAATTTATATATAATGGGCATGTCCAGCAGCCGCTGCCACAATCCCTATTTGACCATTTGATATTTTTTTTAGCCGAGTAGCAGTAGCTCGAGATTAAAGGATTTTTAGGATTTTTGTACCTTAAATAGGCCTTAACCATTATAGGAGTAAGTCCATTTAAGGATGATTTTACATGTGTTGGGGCATCACACAAAGAACCTAACAGACCGATAAACAGCGGGAGCTGTGCTTTTCATCAAAAAAAAAAAATATGTAAAATTGAAAAACAAAAATAAAATGCTTTAAGCACAATCGAGCCCTAAACCTTAGCCACTCTAGTCCAATATGCAGTGTTTAAATTCAAATTTCGTTCCTTCATTTACTCTCTTTTTGAGAAAAAATATTTTGTTTTGTTTCTTTCCTCCGGAACGAAATCCATCAAAATAAAATATCTCTCCTCTCCTATCCTTTGTGTTTTATATGAGGAGAGATATTTTACTTTTTTCGATTTCGTTCCCGGGGAAAGAAACAAACAAAACAATTTTTTGTTTCCTTTCACAAAGAGAGAAAAAAAGATAAAAGAAGGGAACGAAAAATAGTATATTGTGTAACGTGTAGGAAAAACGATATATTCCCAGACGAGTATGGAAGTTGCTGGGACGAGGCGTCAGCCGAGTTCCAGCAACCATAAGAGTCCGGGAATTATAGTTTTTCCACGAGTTGCACATACGATTTTTTCTCTAATCGGCAGTATATCAGATTATCCATTTTATTCATTATATTCTTTAAAATACGCAAAATTTTCCAATTTATATTTTCAATAGATTTCACTATCAAAGTTACCTTAGAATTATAACAATCGCGTGCGATTATACATTATATATCATGTATTTCTTAAAAACAGATGATAATCAGTACTAGAAAGTATTCTCTGCCTAGGCAAGGAATACTTTCCAGTACTGTTTTTAGTAAGTTGCCTAGCAACGATGTAGTGTCGTGGAATACTTCATTTTGCTGACAGATAACAAACCAGAAAACTGACGTATTTTATCCGATTTGAGAAAAATGAATTTACACACTGCCAATATGTTACTACTAACGCCACTTTCAACGTAAGAAAATTTATTTAATTTTCATTCTTATACTGTTTCAAACATAGCATGCTACGAAGTTTATGCCACGACAAAAAAAAAACGTTACCGAAAAACTCTCATGGCTTACTACAACTCATAATATAACAGTGTTTAAATAATTTGCAGTAGTGTTCGCATACATTTAGGCGCACTATAAACGCGTGCCACGGATTTTTTTTTTACCCGGATCGCCTAGGCATTTTTAATAATAGAAATCTGCATTTTGCCTATAAAATATGCATTTTTACATTGTTGTAATTCTATACGGAACTACCCATTTTATATTTATGCATATCCAAAATTAGGATTAGAAAGAGAACATTTTTTGATCTTAATTTGCACCGGTTGATTACACATACCTACTTATTTATTTTCTTTTAGTTTCTGTAAACCTGAAATATTTTGAATTTTATTTTTTATTTTGGTTGTAATTTGTTCACCAGTTGATGCCGGTACATTTTCAATATTTTTTAACAACTTCTTCCATGATTGTGAGGCTTTGATTAAAGGAGAATGTTGTGGCTTTTAATTGCTGAATTTGGTTTGTAATCAATCCATATTTTGTAGTGATATAGTTTGTGTTAATATCATTGCGCAATTTAATTTTTGCAATGAGTTGACGATTGACGCAACGTCCTTTTCCAATTCAGCTAACACAATTGTTAATATATCGAAATTATTGGAACAATATTCTACTGCCCGTATCCATGTTTCCCATAGTAATAAAAAAATTATAACAAAAGGATCTATTGGCGATTTCCATTAAATGAAGTCGGCGTTGGTTTCAAAGTAAGCAAAAGGGGACGAGTATTGTCAAATTCAACTGTTTGACATTTCTGATCCAATTGTTCTATGGTTAAATTTTGTTCGTATTGTTTTCACCAGGTGTCAGCTACTTTGTTGAAAATCGCGAATTGGTTGTGGTAAATTTGGCACCAATAGTTTGAAAACGCCTATTCTGGAAGGTGGGATACAAAAAAAAATAGACCTTTCCTTATTTTAACCATATATTATGGTGCAGTAGTTTATTAGAAATGTGAGCTTTTGTTTTGTTTTTATATGAAAATTTTCATGAAACATGTAATATTATTTGATTGAAAAATCGAGTCTTGAAAATGTTTATTTCTTAGTGAAAATCGTCATGAAAAATAAGGTACTTTTGAAATTTTAAATATTGTTGTTTTTGTAATACACGTCATCAACATAATTTGTACAATAATCATCTCTTTCATTGCCTCCATTCAATTTTGAATCCGAATGTGTTTCTATAGTTATTTTGAATTTGCAAAGCATGTTAGATTGTTTTGATTTTCTGTTTTCTTCGCACTCATTTTATTGATTTAAAGCGTGATTTACACGTAGCGAACAAAATTTTTGTTCGATGCCCAGTAAAAAATAAAAAGATAGTATATCATGATTTTCTTTTGCCAGAGAGGGATAAAACATAAACAAACAAAATTTTGCTCGATGTCGCGAAAACGCGAAAAAATATTTAACTGGGTTTAACTTTTAATTGTTGTTTTATCTTCAATCGAAATCGCGTTTCTTCATACAAACACTATGAAAATAAATGAATTTGTAGTGTTTCTATATCTCTTATTTTAAGTTCATTTTTCACATGCCGGCTCTATTCACATCAAGATGGTTCTGCTACTACTCATCAAACGCCATCACGTTCGCAAGCACCATCAAATATTTTAAAAGTGATGTCAAAAGCTCTAGCCATTATTATAGCATTGGAATTATCTACAAATTAGCAGTATAATAAATACACCGAATTAATGGTATACAAATTCTTCCATAAAATTCCTATTATAATGTTAGCGATGAAAGCTTCGGCAAAGCCCGTTGTTTCATCGAGACACATCTAAATTTTTATGCCTTAAGGTCTCTGCACGAGTATGGATATAAATCCGTACAATCTGCATCCGAACGAAGTTAGTAACTTATTTGACCTTTTGCTAAATAAATTCCCGTAAATTCGTCTATTTTACTTATCAACTTCTCTTTGCTTTTAGTTTCAATAATACTATGATAACTTCAATAATAACAAAATAACAAATTTTTTTAAAAATCGAAAAGTCAGAAATAAGCAAATAAAAAAAAAAATTGAGGAAAAATAGCTCGTAATATATATTTTTTGGTATGGTTATGTTGGTTTTCTGCGGATATTTTGCTTAATGTTGAAATAATTTTAACTCGAGAGGAGAAATAGGGGAATATTTTTTTCGGTCACATGACAATATTTGGGTAATTTCATTGGATGAATGACCGGATTCAAATTGTACGGATTTATATCCATACTCGTGCAGCGACCTTTAAAGGTTTATTTTGTTTCCGAAATTATATTTACATAGCAAGAACTGATAATTTTTTCGAATGATGGATTCACTAGGAATTACTTCTCTCGTCTATTTCTCTAGCAAAGACCTTTTGAAATAAAATTTAAATTTTGATTGGATAGTTAAATTAACCCTCTAATGCATAACTCCGCCTGAAGGCGGACTTTACGTTATCATGAATATTTTTTTCTTTAGTTTTTATATGAGGTACTATTCTCTTTTAAAGTACTCTCATCATAACGGTTTGGTTTTTGTTGCTGTAATATGCACATTTGTACAACAACTATGAGTTGAAAGCAAAATTTTGATAGAAAATGATTAAAAATTTATGCATTAGAGGGTTAATACCTGGCTTACTACAGTGGCTTAACAATTGCTGAATGAGGTATTATTGTAATTTAACTTCGCATTCACATATTCTGCACACTAGTTTTCTGTCAGTAGTATCAATACCAGCAGTGGCACTATTCTGGTTTTCCCGGGGAATTGCGAATTGGGAATTAATTTATTGTCAATTTTTAGCATATTTTGGTTTTCTTTTTTCCAAAGCATACTGAGCGTTTGGTATTTTATTCATGTTTTGGGAAAAAATAATTTCCAGCCAAATTTTTAGGGAAAAATAAACAACAAAATTGCTATGAAATGGAACTATTTTTCCCCAAAATTTAGTATGCTTTGGAAAAAAGAAAACCAAAATACACTAAAAACTGACAATAAATCAATTCCCAATTCGTAATTCCCCGGGAAAACCAGAATAGTGCCACAGGGCCAAACTCTTTTAAATGTTTTATTATTAATTTTTCCGATATTATGTACTACAGAGTGGTTGGTGAACAATGTTTATTCCAACTATACATCTTTTATTTTGCAAGACATACATATTCAAAAAAGCTAAATATTCATAGCATTAAATTGGAAATATTTGCTTATGTAAAATATGCGAAATATGCAAATATGCAAAAACCTTTTTTGTTGTGACGATTTTTAAACGAAACTCGAATCATAGTGTTCCAAAAATGAAACATCTCACTTATAGGTGAGACAGGCATTTCTTCCAAAATGTATTTAAGTTACAATATTTACCAAAGTACACCAAAGTATGGTTTACACCAAGTATGGTTTACAATATTTACAATATTTACTATATTATGTAGACTATCGCCTTTCTGAGCTAAAAATTCTAAAAAATGTTTAAAAACTTCAAATTACTAAGCTACTATTTAAATTCACAACGCTTGTTTCAGATATTACAGGTAGCATGTAGCACCGATGTGAAGCTAGCACGAAAAGTTAGCACGAAAAATTTCAAAATGTACGCACGGCAATACTTTTAATCAAAGACTTAAACCAGTTTTTTTTTTGTATGGATAGTTCTAAAAACAGCCTTGCGGAATTTAATAATAAAAAAATATAAAATTTCTTATCGAATAAACTAATAACCAAAATTTAAAAGATTTTCCCAAAAAAAAATATCTTAAGTACAGCGCTAAGTCCAGTGAAAAACAAACAGAAAAACTGCTATTAGTTTTTCCGATATAATTCCAAAATTATTGCATTATTTTGTTCATATTTTTATTTTTATGCTTCTTGACCAAATGTACCATACTGTAGTACAATAGTATTTTCAATTTAAAATATTTAATTAACTGATAAAATTAAAATTTGATTGTTTCCTTTCGAAAAAATTATTTAGTTCAGAAAAAATTCAATTTTTATTTTCTCAGCCAATTAAGTATTTTTTTAAATTTTTAAATTGGAAATAGTATTCTATGGTATGTTCAATCAATAACCAAAAGATTTTAAATGAAATATAGGAATAATTTTAGGATTATAAAGAAGCAATTTCATGCAGTTTTCATTTTTATTTTTCAGTGCATTTTGCTTTTAACTTGTTAGCAATAAATAGTTTGGTCTAAAAACAAAACAAGAAAAATGGTTTAAGTATTGGGTAGAGTTAGCACGTTTTATGTTAATTGCATGTTAGAATAACATTTCTAAATGAATGCATTTCGATTTCAGTTTTACAAAAGTGAAATTAGCTACATAATTGTTTTGTGTTTATAACATTTGAGTACAACGGTTCACGCTGCACTCTTCCTCACATTTGTTGGACATGAATTTAATTTTTAATTAAAGTAGAATCAATAACGAGCTACTTTAGAGAAATTTGTAAATATTGTATGGTTATCAATAGCGAGCTACTTGAGAGAAATTTTTAAATATTGTATGGTTAGGAAGGGAGTACTAACGGTTCGTGCTGGGCCCTTCCACACATTTGTCGGACATGAATTTAATTTTTAATTAAAGTAGAAAAAATAACGAGCTACTTGAGAGAAATTTGTAAATATTGTATGGTTAGGAAGGGAGTACTAACGGTTCGTGCTGGACCCTTCCTCACATTTGTCGGACATGAATTTAATTTTTAATTAAAGAAGAATCTATAACAAGCTACTTGAGAGAAATTTGTAAATATTGTATGGTTAGGAAGGGAATACTAACAGTTCGTGCTGGACCCTTCCTCACATTTGTCGGACATGAATTTAATTTTTAATTAAAGTAGAATCAATAGCGAGCTACTTGAGAGAAATTTGTAAATATTGTATGGTTAGGAAGGGAGTACTAACAGTTCATGCTGGACCCTTCCTCACATTTGTCGGACATGAATTTAATTTTTAATTAAATTAGAATCAATAACGAGCTACTTTAGAGAAATTTGGAAATATTCTATGGTTACTAAGGAAGTACCAAAGGTTCGTGCTGGGCCCTTCCTCCCATTTGTCGGACATGAATTTAATTTTTAATTAAAGTAGAATCAATAACGAGCTACTTTAGAGAAATTTGTAAATATTGTATGGTTAGGAAGGGAGTACTAACGGTTCGTGCTGGACCCTTCCTCACATTTGTCGGACATGAATTTAATTTTTAATTAAAGTAGAATCAATAGCGAGCTACTTGAGAGAAATTTGTAAATATTGTATGTTTATTAAACTGAATCATAGAGCAAATTAAATTCCGTTTTAATTGAAACAAATCATAATCAAACGAAATATGAAAATAAAAAATTTGTGACAAAGTATATAAAGGAAATTTTTCCGTATTTCATTTTAATACCTCGTTAGTTATTGTACTGTGAGCATCGTTTCTTTGTGTGTTAATTTTTAAATAATATTTGTTTTTATTTTGACTCTGCATTTTTTGGATATTCTTATTAACCATTTCTAGCAATTTTGATTTTGCAGCATTTATTTATTTCAGTTTGAATCTAAATAATCTGTTTTGACCCGGCATTTTTTGGACACTCTTTTTTACCATTTCTAGTATTGTTTTGCAGCATTTATTTATTTCAGTTTGAATCTAAATAATCTGTTTTGACCCGGCATTTTTTGGACACTCTTTATGGACGCTCGTTATTGATTCTACTTTAATTAAAAATTAAATTCATGTCCGACAAATGTGAGGAAGGGTCCAGCACGAACTGTTAGTACTCCCTTCCTAACCATACAATATTTACAAATTTCTCTCAAGTAGCTTGTTATAGATTCTACTTTAATTAAAAATTAAATTCATGTCCGACAAATGTGAGGAAGGGTCCAGCACGAACCGTTAGTACTCCCTTCCTAACCATACAATATTTACAAATTTCTCTAAAGTAGCTCGTTATTGATTCTACTTTAATTAAAAATTAAATTCATGTCCGACAAATGTGAGGAAGGGTCCAGCACGAACTGTTAGTACTCCCTTCCTAACCATACAATATTTACAAATTTCTCTCAAGTAGCTTGTTATAGATTCTACTTTAATTAAAAATTAAATTCATGTCCGACAAATGTGAGGAAGGGTCCAGCACGAACCGTTAGTACTCCCTTCCTAACCATACAATATTTACAAATTTCTCTCAAGTAGCTCGCTATTGATTCTACTTTAATTAAAAATTAAATTCATGTCCGACAAATGGGAGGAAGGGCCCAGCACGAACCGTTGGTACTCCTTTCCCAACCATACAAGTTTTACAAATTTTTCTCAAGTAGCTCGTTATTGATTCTACTTTAATTAAAAATTAAATTCTTATCCGACAAATGTGAGTAATTGTCATTGGTCGTAGATTCTTGTTTGATTTAAAAATTAATTTAATTATGATGAATTTTAATTCACTTTGTTTATTCGATAAAAATTACATGCTATCTATATTAATACACTCAAACCATATTTCGTGCTATGTTTCTAAAATAATTTATTTGTATTTAATATTATATTGACAATATAAATTTTTGTTTCTAAATGTTGAAAATAAATTTATTCCGGTAGTTTTCGGTATGTCTTATTATTTTCTTTTCTAATGGCATTTTTTTATTCTTTGATTTTTCCTTTTCTCGTGCTAACTTTATTCTGGCTTATCGAATATTACATTTTTCGTGCTAACTTTTTAGTACAGCTGTGTCTTTGATTTGTTTGTACTAAAAGTGTTGCCATTGCGTTTTACGTGCTAACTTTACGTGCTAGCTTCACAGACATGCATGTAGCTAGTTAATTAATTGTGTATAAACTGCAACTAGATTTAAAATAAATATGAAAATAAAAAGTTAAAAATAAATATTTTACCATAAAATTAAACTAATCAGCAATTTCCTAAAAATCTGGAAAAAAGGAAATTAATAATGTTGAAGTTACTTATTTACTATTTATAATTATATGATATAATTTAAAAATGATTATGTTACATTGATTGATTAGAATGTATGGCCAAGCATTATAGTAGGAACTAACGGACTCCCTGGCACACATTGTACACCCGTATAACAGTTACCGACACCTACACGATCGATAGTTAGTAAAATTGTTAGTAATTATATAATAAAATATAATAGTTAGCACACGACAAAACAATTTCTACGCTACATGAAAGCTGGATGTTTGGAGCTACTGTATGCTGAACGAGGATTCACCCTTATTTCTGAAAATCTATCATAACTCAAAATTAATTAATTATCTCCAATTGCCACATCAAAATTAATCTAAAGAAATATTTAAACTCTCAGTACATTATGTAATTTAATGTATTGATAGGCTCATTGCTTCAGACGGACAGTCAAGCATTATAGCAGGACCTCCTGGACACCCGAGCACACCTCGTACACCCTTTTATATATATTTTATATTAGTATTATATATTTAATAAAGTATTTATTATATTTATTTTAATATTTGGCCATTACATGAATACTAATAAAAAAATATTTAAAATAAACAAATAAAAATGGATGAGAATCGAACCGCACACCTTTGCCGCTCTAGTCCTGTGCGTTACCAATAAACCGCAACCCATATGAGTAGTTTATTTTAAAAGTGGCTTATAGTAAGTTACATTTATGCTATTTTGTGATATTAGCCATTTTTCATTACTGTAAAGTGACTTCAGCCACTTTCAAAATTAGTTGTATACGAAATAACCAGGACTTAAGTTGGTTCAGTGTAATGGGTTATGTTTGGCAAGAAAAAAAATGAAATACTTTTCAAAGTAAAAAGTAAAAGCAACCAATATAACAGATTTCAAATAAAGGTATATTCACGAATTTATTTATTTTTATTTATATTGATAAAATTATAAATTTAAGTATATGGATTAGTAATTAATTAATTTAATATTTGGTATTTATTTAAGTATAATCATCGTCTTCAATAGGAATGATTACGTCTTCAGACATATCACTTTGCTTCAAATTTTTAAAATAATCATGGTAAATTGGAGGTATATATAATTTTGGGTTT
Organism: Tipula helvola; assembly: GCA_963556165.1. Taxonomy (NCBI): domain Eukaryota; kingdom Metazoa; phylum Arthropoda; class Insecta; order Diptera; family Tipulidae; genus Tipula; species Tipula helvola. Next base: position 158,924,352 of record OY744483.1, read on the forward strand.
GTTAACTACAAAAACAAAAAAAAATTATTTCTTTTACTTTTAAGTTTTATTTTACACATTTGAGTTATACACTAGTACTTAATAAATCCTCGTGCCTTTTTTGTTTGTTGTTCTCTCTTTGGTCTTTAACTGCTTGTCTATTTTTTAAGAATTCTAGCTTCTTAGCTAAAGCGGATTTTTTGGGCGGTCTGTTTTTTTCGTGGTTGAGACGGCCTTTTAATATTCTCGGGTATAGATATTTCTATTAAATCGCCAACACCAACTTGGTTATGGCTTTTCTTTTCTAATACCGGAGAAGATGTAACTGGAAGTTGGTACGAAGTACAGGCGACTTCTGATGAAATGTGATATTCTTTCATTTCTAATGGAATCTGTGTTTTTATAGATCCAGTTGCAACTTTGGGCGGCATTGATTTTTTTTGTGATTGGGGCGATCTTTCAATATTTTTGGGTAAAGATATTTCTATCCATGTCTACTTGGCTTTGGCGCTTTGTAATACCGGAGACGCTCTAACTGGGAGTTGGCATGAAGTATCTGAAGCAGCTTTCCTTACTACTGGAATTTGTGATTTTATAGATCCAGCTGCAAAAGTCTGGAACTCTGACAGTTCAGCTGGTCTCTCTGTATCGTATAGCTCTTGGAGCAAATCTTTGTAGGGCTCTACCCGATATCCGGATCCCGATTTCAAATTATAGTCCAGCGCATCTTTATAAGCCCTCTTTAATGTTTTTAATTTATTTTTAATCTCCTCTTGTGTGAATGGCATATTCTACAAGAAATTAATTTAATTTCATTAAAGGTTAAACAGAGAAATATATTGCATAAGCTTACCGATATCTTCCAGTAAACTTTGATGGACCATTTTTCTTTTTAAGGCATGGTTAAACTCATCTTTCCTGTGGATGGCATAAACCAAAAGAGTCATAGTCTCCATCCTATTCCACGTTCTCCTTTTGGTACTAAAACTATAAAAATTTACAAATGCACAGTGTACAGTATGATCAAAAGTACCGGAAATTTGTAATTTAAATGAACCGCTCTCGACCGATTCGGATATTTTTTTTTTTTAAGTTGGTAGATCCCATACTGACATTTGTGTGTAACTTGAGTGGGATCAGATGATTAGTGTTTGTTTGTCAGCTGTTCATAATAGACAAGTTTTTGTGTTTTGTTGCATTTTAACATGAACAATTTTATTGAGCAAAGATTTTGCTTGAAATTTTGTGTTTTGAACGGAATTTCTTGTGCTGAATCGTTGAAAATGTTGCAGAAAGCCTTTGGGGAGTCTGCTCTATCAAAAACCAGAGCATATGAATGATATAAAGTGTTTAAAAATGGTCGTGAAGTGGCTGAAGACTTGCCTCGTTCTGGACGCCCTTCCACATCGAATACCGATGAAAACGTTGAAATTGTGAAGAAAACTGTGCTTGAAAATCGTCATGTGAGTATTAGAGAGATTGCTAGTGATCTTAACATCTCATACGGAACCGTTCAGCACATTGTTGTAGATATTTTTTGCACCACGATAATGCGCCGTCACACAAAGCGCGTATTGTGACAGATTTTTTGACCAAACACAGCGTAAATATCCTTGAGCAGGCACCGTATTCACCCGATATGGCTTCGTGCGACTTTTTTCTCTTCCCTCGACTTAAATTACCACTTCGTGGAAAAAGATTTGAATCTCTGGAAGCCATAAAACGAAATGCGACGAAGGAGCTGAAGGACATCCCAGTTTCGGCCTACCGAAAATGCATGGATGATTGGATTAAGCGTTGGCACATGTGTGTTGCTTTGCCCGAAAATTAACACAAACTTGTTTTATTTACAAATTCCCGGTACTTTTTGATCATACTGTATACTCGTACTTATACGTGTGAATTGAAAATCGCTTTTTAGTTAATTTAGTTTGATTCAAAATTATTTTTGCTGATTAAATAACAGTGGTTTAGTCACTTTTGTGCGATATATCCATGGTCAGGTTTTATTACGCCTCTTTGACGTCTCGTAGGAAGGCAACTCCTACTTAACTGACATAACAAATTTTCAGGCCCACTCTAATCTTGACCAGAAGAATTTTTTTCAAATTTTTTTTTATTAATTTTCAACACGAGTAAAGAGTCTGGGATGGATTTTAGAGTTCGTATACTTTAATAGTATAGAAAAAAGTCTGGGATTGGTTTTTACGATTGTGTTGTCGGAGGTAATTTCAAATTTTCCTGGGGCGAAAGTCTGGGATAATTTCAAGAGTAAATATTGCCTTGTATAACTGACGCAGAAAAAAGAAACAACTGCCAGTTATTATTCGATGTATGTGGAAAGCCTTTCACAGAAATTCATAGTGAGTTAAAAAAATAAAAAATAAAAATTGAAAGAATTAGACAAATATAAATCAATAAAATTTAAAACATTCGTGATTCACACAGAAACCATGACGAAACTGTTCTAAATGTTTCTAGACTATTCTTACTGGAAAAGTCATGAAATTTCTAGACGTTTTGGTATGAGTGTATAAGGAGCGAACGAGTTCGAATTGGATAATTAGTATTTGGTAAGCGATAGAAGTGTGAAGATTAAAAAAGGAATTAAAAAGTGATTTAAATAGTTATTTATGGTACTAGTGAGCAAAACGAGATATTATCCATGAGGGATAAGTTTGTCCCACGAGGCGATAGCCGAGTGGGATATTATCCCGAGTGGATAATATCTCTTTGCTCACGAGTGGCATACAACGTTTTATCCAATTTTGTTGAAATAAATGTGAATAATCGTAAATTAATAAGAAATTAAGAAATAGTTCCATTTTGTGTTTTCACACTGTAGCATTGAATTTTGAAATACATTTTATCAAAGTGACCGTTCTTTAAATTTATGTGACGTATTTCTTTGACGTAAATTACGAAATCCACGAATAATTTTCCAATGACTACTCAATATTTTGTTATACAAAATATAACTCACGTTGCCCCCTAGCAGCGTGGGTTATACAATAACAATGGGTTATTTTACATTTTCTTTATTTGAAATCAGTCTAGTTATCGGGCTATTATGTATCAAAATTGGATAAAAGTATTTTAGTTCGAAATCGAAAATTATAAGTGAATAGTATAATTGTGCCAAAATTATAATAAGTGATTTTGTAAATTTTTATTAATAAATTGTATTGTGTTAATTTTTGGTAGTTAATAAATAAATTCGTTGGTGATAAACTTTGATTCGAACCTTGATTGACAAGGCAAAAAAGTAACAGTATGGAGAGTGAAACTATCGGAATTAAATTAAACCCTAGTATCTGCATGCAAAACCATGACAGTACAATCGTCAATTTCATGATTGGTAATATGTACTAGCAACGCAAATCATATTGGCGGGTGTTTGAGTTCAGTGTGAAATAAAGTTTGGATTTCGAAGAGGTAATGTATGAAGGAACCGGAGGAAACAAAACAAATGATAAATGCAACATTAATTAGGTATAAAAAGTTGACATTAAAGCCATGTCAATGTCAACCATCACCTGAATAAATAGAACATATCACCTTTAACCAAAACTGTTTATTATCAAATAGCGAAGACAAAAAAAACTTTTTATTTGCTCTTTTTTAAAATCGATTCGAATTTATTATAATTTATGTACATACCCTGTATTTCCAATTTTTTTCCTTTTATTTTTGAAAAATAAAAATACCGTAACGGTGAGAATGAAATTAACAAAAGACAAAACAAGAAGCTGTGTGAAATGATTTTTCGAAAAGTTAGAAAACTTATTAAAAATGAATTAAGAAGATGTGTATAGGAACGTCGTCATTCAGATGAAAAACGAAGCAGACAAATATAAGTTGAAATAAATATACGAGTATATCGTTAAGATCTAAATGTGTACCACTACCATCACGCAACTGTTGGAAAAACGAGTATTGGAAGATTTTATTATACCTTCCTTTAATGAATTGAAAAAATGAATGTATGAACGTAAATACAATGGCTGGAAAAATGTTAAAAATTTTCTGTTCTTTTTTACTTTATATTAAAATTTAAATTAAAATTTTATTTTATTCTTAGTAAAACCTGAAATAAATAAAATTCATAATACGAGTAATATTGAAAATAATTATTTATAAATAAATGGTGTCATAATGGTAAGATAGGAATTTGGATATAATTAACTATTTCAGTAACTATATTCTAGCTAAATAATTATCGATTATTTTTTATCAATTTATCACGAAAAGAAACAAATTTTCAAATAAAAGTTAAATTCTTGTTAAAAAAAAGAATTTCATAATCTTCCTTCGCTTGTATCGACCTGGGGTGCGATTCCGGTTCGATGATATGATAATGAAAAAACAAAAATATCATCGAATTTATCAATTGTTTTTGTCATTTTGCTTTGACCTTTGCTTTTTATCTTTTTATTCTATTTGATCATCAACATATCAAAAGCGATTCTGGTTCGATGATAATAAAAAATGATAAAATTATTATTCTTCAAAGAGAGTTTCCTCTCTTGATGATATTAAATATTGGTTAATTGGTTTCGTTTTCCAAAAAAATGAGTTTGAGTATGCGCACTGCGCATTAATATTTTGTCAAGAGAGTTTCTCTCTTTACAATCATAAATATTCATATTGGTTTTCAAATCGGAAATATTTATATTTTCATCATAGTCGTTATATCGGATAAAAAATAATACCCCAAAAATTATTTAAAACTGTTCAATCTTCTTAAAAATTAAGATCTATTTTACAAATATCCTGGAAAATGGACATTTAGATTTAAAATTAGAATGAAAATCTCCATTTTCCAGAATATTTCAAAGTTAAATCTTCCTTTTCCATTAATTATTGTTTTTAATTTTTAATAAATCAGTAAAACTATTAAATATTATTTTCTTAGAAAATTATTTTTACTTTTCCAATGTTGTAGGTAGTATAAATTGTATATTTGTTAATCGATTAATCTAACCATGCGCTACTAAAAACACGAATAGGCGAAGAAAATAATTTATATCATCGGCAATAAAGCGACAAAAATAAAATGAAAAAATATTCATTTTTTTCACCAATTTTGACATAAGTTTATCATACATCGTCAAATCGGAATCGCTATTTGTATTTCATCGATGATAATGATATAATTTTTAATTATCATCGAACCAGAATCGCTTTTTATTATGGTGAAATCTACTATGATAAAATACAATGATAAAAGCAAATAAAAAATCCGATGATATTTTTGTTTTTTCATTATCATATCATCGAACCAGAATCGTACCCCTGGGGTGCGATTCCGGTTCGATGATATGATAATGAAAAAACAAAAATATCATCGAATTTATCAATTGTTTTTGTCATTTTGCTTTCGCCTTTGCTTTTTATCTTTTTTTTCTATTTGATCATCAACATATCAAAAGCGATTCTGGTTCGATGATAATAAAAAATGATAAAATTATTATTCTTCAAAGAGAGTTTCCTCTCTTGATAATTGTACATATTGGTTAATTGGTTTCGTTTTCCAAAAAAATGGTTTTGAGCATGCGCACTGCACATTAACATTTTGTCAAGAGAGTTTCTCTCTTTACAATCATAAATATTCATATTGGTTTTCAAATCGGAAATATTTATATTTTCATCATAGTCGTTATATCGGATAAGAAATAGTACCCCAAAAATTATTTAAAACTGTTCAATCTTCTTTAAAATTAAGATCTATTTTACAAATATTCTGTAAAATGGACATTTAGATTTAAAATTAGAATGAAAATCTCCATTTTTCAGAATATTTCAAAGTTAAATCTTCCTTTTCCATTAATTATTGTTTTTAATTTTTAATAAATCAGTAAAACTATTAAATATTATTTTCTTAAAAAATTATTTTTACTTTTTCAATGTTGGTGGTATAAATTGTATATTTGTTAATCGATTAATCTAGCCACGCGCTACTAAAACCACGAATAGGCGAAGAAAATAATTTTTATCATCGGCCATAAAGCGACAAAAATAAAATGAAAAAATATTCATTTTTTTCACCAATTTTGACATAAGTTTATCATACATAGTCAAATCGGAATCGCTATTTGTATTTCATCGATGATAATGATATAATTTTTAATTATCATTGAACCAGAATCGCTTTTTATTATGGTGAAATCTACTATGATAAAATACAATGATAAAAGCAAATAAAAAATCCGATGATATTTTTGTTTTTTCATTATCATATCATCGAACCAGAATCGTACCCCTGGAAAGTTTCTGGATAGTGAACAAGATTTACCAATTGCATGACAAATGTTCCTAGATAGTTGAAAAATTGTATTCCTATGTTACAAACACCTAAGTTCAGTACAATGTTAGGTGAGGGAAAACCACCTCTAATTTCAGTTTGAAAACCGAAATTTTAAGCGCGAAAATTAAATGTTTCTACGATAGTGCAGTAACCTATGCTTTCGATTATGATTTTTGAATTTAAATTATATAAGAAAAGAAGCCTTTGCGTCGTCTACTAAAATCGTGTGGCAATATACACAACGATTTCTTAATATTGCCACACGATTTGTGAAAACCCAGACGTTTCAATTTCATTTTTGGTTGCGAATAATTTTTTTTTCTATCGTAGAAAAAATAGCGTGTGTTACTCATGTGAAAATGAGTCATTGCAATACTCAAGTGAGTGCAGCCCTTGCTATCGCTCAGGCCGCAAATTTCACTTTCGTATTGCAATGACTCGTTTTCTTTATTTGTTATACAATAACTATTACAGATTACAACTTGCTAACATTTAGGAGGAAATTTACAGCAATAGTCCGGTTTTTAATTTTAAAACTATACTTAAATTTTAACCGGTAGGGATTTTGCGAGCGATTGCTAAATCAGTTAGAATTTTTAGAAATGTTAGTGGCGACGCTGGAAGTTAAATTCACCACTAGACTGGATTTATATTTTTTAATTAGTGGACTGTATTATTTTTATTATTAAATATTTATTTAAATTAACATTTTATTATTTATTATTAACAATTTTATTAAATACATATTAATTTATTTTATAATTACATTTTTTATTTATATTGTGCTTAAATTTCTGTGTTATAATGATGTGTTCTTCACGAACGTCGACGATGGAAGAGAGAGAAAATTTACAAAACAATCAAGAATTAAAGGTTGGAGAATACAATACAAAAGTGCGAGAATACACAACTCGTCTACAAACAAATAGTACATTTTATCATAGAAGGCTACCAACTGCATGAATTACAATTTTTATTTTAATGTTGGTAGCTATCAAAATATAAAGTAAACAAAGCAACTACTACATTTTTGTTATTACAATTATCTACGTAATTTAAAGTTAATAAAAATTAATAATTTTATGAATAAGTAATTTATACAATTTGACGACAAAGCTAAGTATAATAAATTGAATTATATACACTACTAATTTTAATGCAATTAACACTTTCTCGTATGAATTTGTAGATACATCTTGGATACAACGCTGGTAAACGATTCCGGCGTTAACAGTTAGAAATGTTTCCTTTTCTTTTTGAACCAGTTTCCTTTTCTCTCCAACTTAGTATCTTTAAAAGTACGCCTCAAACAATCCCGAATTTATTATACAGGATTTTTGATGCTGACGGTATTTTATTGAGAGGGGTGATAGAATATTAGATTCTGAGAAAAAAGTTTGCATTGAAAATTCGGCGTTTATTTTAGTTTTTTGACGAATTGAAAAACGAAAAGTGTTTTCTGTTTTGAATAGTGAAAATTTAATGTCATAAGTCACTTTTTTATAAAAATGAGTTAAAGCTCTTGACGGTTACAAATATGTAAGGTAATTTTAGTAGCCTTGGATATTTTTTGAATATTTAGGGATTTCCCCTATTAAATACTATTGTTTTAGTTTATATTCGTCGGTAACAGTACAAAAAGCTGTGCTTAGTGAAATAAAATATTTAAATTTTTATATGTGAGAAATATGTTGCATTTTTCAGAATAGGAAAATTATTATGAAAATTTTTTGCTAAAATAGCAAGCCTGTTAAATCAGTCTATTTTGAGTTATGTGTATGAAATAAACCAATCAAAATAACATTACACTGATAATTTCCCTAGGGAACCCAGCAAATTATTTGTCTTTGGTAACAAGTTTTTTGTTTGTCTGGAATAGAGAAAATAATATGAAATTACACTAGTTCAAAAGAGACAAATTTCTTAGGCAACATGTCTTGCGGTTGTCTTCAGTATGTTACTAGAGAGAGGCACAGACATTTTGTAATTTAAAGCGCTCCTATCGGTGGGAAATAGAAGTAATGGTAACAAGTCTTCTGATTGTCTTCAAAATGTCTTCAAAAACAGCTACGTTTCCGACACCAACGCACAAAAAGCATAATATTTCGCCATTTTTTGTAGTTTTTATTATTATTTTTGTGCGGATGGTGATGTGTTCAATTTTTTTTCTAGGTTAAATAAATATTATTTAATTTAAATATAAAAAATATTTTTCTTATAAAATATTCTAAATTCAATACAATATTTATTTGTGAAAAAAATAAAACAAAAAGCGTTAACAAACCCAGCAAACGTGTCTTAATTAACACATGCAAGAAAAACTCAAGACTTGTTACGGTAACAAACCCAAGTCAGTCAAAAGACAACTCCATGTATTTGGGACGAAGAGTCTTCAAAGAAATGTCTTGTGGTCACCGGTGTGAAGTTTTCCACAGAATTCAGAAGTGTAGCTACACAAATTAACAGATTTCAAAAATGTAGTTACACAATATAGGAAATAGTGTAGTTGTACACAAAAAGATGTGTATAAACTATAAATAGTAGGAAAAGTTTATATTTATGTTAATGAAGGAAAAATTTTAAGCGTATAAAATGAAAATTATTTTTGTCTATGAAATACAGACAAATGATTAATAAAATAGAAATTCCATTTCACTTAGAAAAATAAATAAATCTGTAGTTTTATACAAATTTAGTGTAGTGGTCACTTTTGGCCAGTTTCAAGAAATCCTAGAGATGTCTAAGTAAATCTGAGTATGCCATATTATTGTACGCTATCAGTAGAATATTTGGGCCGATACTCATTTTAACGCGACCCTCAAGGGGTGAGATATCGTATTTCCACACTTTTAATTTATACAAATTTAGTGTAGTGGTCATAGTGGTCAATTGTTGGAAAATTACAAGAAATCCTAGAGATGTCTAAGTAAATCTGAGTATGCCATATTATTGTACGCTATCAGTAGAATATTTGGGCCGATACTCATTTTAACGCGACCCTCAAGGGGTGAGATATCGCATTTCCACACTTTTATTTTATACAAATTTAGTGTAGTGGTCATTTTTGGCCAGTTTCAAGAAATCCTAGAGATGTCTAAGTAAATCTGAGTATGCCATATTATTGTACGCTATCAGTAGAATATTTGGGCCGATACTCATTTTAACGCGACCCTCAAGGGGTGAGATATCGCATTTCCACACTTTTATTTTATACAAATTTAGTGTAGTGGTCAGTTTTGGCCAGTTTCAAGAAATCCTAGAGATGTCTAAGTAAATCTGAGTATGCCATATTATTGTACGCTATCAGTAGAATATTTGGGCCGATACTCATTTTAACGCGACCCTCAAGGGGTGAGATATCGCATTTCCACACTTTTATTTTATACAAATTTAGTGTAGTGGTCAGTTTTGGCCAGTTTCAAGAAATCCTAGAGATGTCTAAGTAAATCTGAGTATGCCATATTATTGTACGCTATCAGTAGAATATTTGGGCCGATACTCATTTTAACGCGACCCTCAAGGGGTGAGATATCGTATTTCCACACTTTTAATTTATACAAATTTAGTGTAGTGGTCATAGTGGTCAATTGTTGGAAAATTACAAGAAATCCTAGAGATGTCTAAGTAAATCTGAGTATGCCATATTATTGTACGCTATCAGTAGAATATTTGGGCCGATACTCATTTTAACGCGACCCTCAAGGGGTGAGATATCGCATTTCCACACTTTTATTTTATACAAATTTAGTGTAGTGGTCAGTTTTGGCCAGTTTCAAGAAATCCTAGAGATGTCTAAGTAAATCTGAGTATGCCATATTATTGTACGCTATCAGTAGAATATTTGGGCCGATACTCATTTTAACGCGACCCTCAAGGGGTGAGATATCGCATTTCCACACTTTTATTTTATACAAATTTAGTGTAGTGGTCATAGTGGTCAATTGTTGGAAAATTACAAAAAATCCTAGAGATGTCTAAGTAAATCTGAGTATGCCATATTATTGTACGCTGTTAGTAGATTATTTGGGCCAAGACTTTATAAGTAGATTATTTGGGCCAATAAAAGTGTGGAAAGGCGATATCTCACCCCTTGAAGGTTGCGTTAAAATGAGTCTTGGCCCAAATAATCTACTAACAGCGTACAATAATATGGCATACTCAGATTTACTTAGACATCTCTAGGATTTTTTGTAATTTTCCAACAATTGACCACTATGACCACCACAATAAATTTGTATAAAATAAAAGTGTGGAAATGCGATATCTCACCCCTTGAGGGTCGCGTTAAAATGAGTCTCGGCCCAAATATTCTACTAATAGCGTACAATAATATGGCATACTCAGATTTACTTAGACATCTCTAGGATTTCTTGAAACTGGCCAAAAGTGACCACTACACTAAATTTGTATAAAATAAAAGTGTGGAAATGCGATATCTCACCCCTTGAGGGTCGCATTAAAATGAGTCTTGGCCCAAATAATCTACTAACAGCGTACAATAATATGGCATACTCAGACATAGACATCTCTAGGATTTTTTGTAATTTTCCAACAATTGACCACTACACTAAATTTGTATAAAATAAAAGTGTGGAAATGCGATATCTCACCCCTTGAGGGTCGCATTAAAATGAGGCTTGGCCCAAATAATCTGCTAACAACGTACAATAATATGGCATACTCAGACTTACTTAGACATCTCTAGGATTTCTTGAAACTGGCCAAAAGTGACCACTACACTAAATTTGTATAAAATAAAAGTGTGGAAATGCGATATCTCACCCCTTGACGGTCGCGTTAAAATGAGTCTCGGCCCAAATATTCTACTGATAGCGTACAATAATATGGCATACTCAGATTTACTTAGACATCTGTAGGATTTCTTGAAACTGGCCAAAAGTGACCACTACACTAAATTTGTATAAAATAAAAGTGTGGAAGTGCGATATCCTACCCCTTGAGGGTCGCGTTAAAATGAGTCTTGGCCCAAATAATCTACTAACAGCGTACAATAATATGGCATACTCAGACTTACTTAGACATCTCTAGGATTTTTTGTAATTTTCCAACAATTGACCACTATGACCACTACACTAAATTTGTATAAAATAAAAGTGTGGAAATGCGATATCTCACCCCTTGAGGGTCGCATTAAAATGAGTCTCGGCCCAAATATTCTACTGATAGCGTACAATAATATGGCATACTCAGATTTACTTAGACATCTCTAGGATTTCTTGAAACTGGCCAAAAGTGACCACTACACTAAATTTGCATAAAATAAAAGTGTGAAAGTGCGATATCCCACCCCTTGAGGGTCGCGTTGAAATGAGTCTTGGCCCAAATAATCTACTAACAGCGTACAATAATATGACATACTCAGATTTACTTAGACATCTCTAGGATTTCTTGAAACTGGCCAAAAGTGACCACTACACTAAATTTGTATAAAATAAAAGTGTGGAAATGCGATGTCTCACCCCTTGAGGGTCGCGTTAAAATGATTCTCGGCCCAAATATTCTACTGATAGCGTACAATAATATGGCATACTCAGATTTACTTAGACATCTCTAGGATTTCTTGAAACTGGCCAAAAGTGACCACTACACTAAATTTGTATAAAATAAAAGTGTGGAAGTGCGATATCCTACCCCTTGAGGGTCGCGTTAAAATGAGTCTTGGCCCAAATAATCTACTAACAGCGTACAATAATATGGCATACTCAGATTTACTTAGACATCTCTAGGATTTCTTGAAACTGGCCAAAAGTGACCACTACACTAAATTTGTATAAAATAAAAGTGTGGAAATGCGATGTCTGACCCCTTGAGGGTCGCGTTAAAATGAGTCTCGGCCCAAATATTCTACTGATAGCGTACAATAATATGGCATACTCAGATTTACTTAGACATCTCTAGGATTTCTTGAAACTGGCCAAAAGTGACCACTACACTAAATTTGTATAAAATAAAAGTGTGGAAATGCGATATCTCACCCCTTGAGGGTCGCATTAAAATGAGTCTCGGCCCAAATATTCTACTGATAGCGTACAATAATATGGCATACTCAGATTTACTTAGACATCTCTAGGATTTCTTGAAACTGGCCAAAAGTGACCACTACACTAAATTTGCATAAAATAAAAGTGTGAAAGTGCGATATCCCACCCCTTGAGGGTCGCGTTAAAATGAGTCTTGGCCCAAATAATCTACTAACAGCGTACAATAATATGGCATACTCAGATTTACTTAGACATCTCTAGGATTTCTTGAAACTGGACAAAAGTGACCACTACACTAAATTTGTATAAAATAAAAGTGTGGAAATGCGATGTCTCACCCCTTGAGGGTCGCGTTAAAATGAGTCTCGGCCCAAATATTCTACTGATAGCGTACAATAATATGGCATACTCAGATTTACTTAGACATCTCTATGATTTCTTGAAACTGGCCAAAAGTGACCACTACACTAAATTTGTATAAAATAAAAGTGTGGAAGTGCGATATCCTACCCCTTGAGGGTCGCGTTAAAATGAGTCTTGGCCCAAATAATCTACTAACAGCGTACAATAATATGGCATACTCAGACTTACTTAGACATCTCTAGGATTTTTTGTAATTTTCCAACAATTGACCACTATGACCACTACACTAAATTTGTATAAAATAAAAGTGTGGAAATGCGATATCTCACCCCTTGAGGGTCGCATTAAAATGAGTCTCGGCCCAAATATTCTACTGATAGCGTACAATAATATGGCATACTCAGATTTACTTAGACATCTCTAGGATTTCTTGAAACTGGCCAAAAGTGACCACTACACTAAATTTGCATAAAATAAAAGTGTGAAAGTGCGATATCCCACCCCTTGAGGGTCGCGTTAAAATGAGTCTTGGCCCAAATAATCTACTAACAGCGTACAATAATATGGCATACTCAGATTTACTTAGACATCTCTAGGATTTCTTGAAACTGGCCAAAAGTGACCACTACACTAAATTTGTATAAAATAAAAGTGTGGAAATGCGATGTCTCACCCCTTGAGGGTCGCGTTAAAATGAGTCTCGGCCCAAATATTCTACTGATAGCGTACAATAATATGGCATACTCAGATTTACTTAGACATCTCTATGATTTCTTGAAACTGGCCAAAAGTGACCACTACACTAAATTTGTATAAAATAAAAGTGTGGAAGTGCGATATCCTACCCCTTGAGGGTCGCGTTAAAATGAGTCTTGGCCCAAATAATCTACTAACAGCGTACAATAATATGGCATACTCAGACTTACTTAGACATCTCTAGGATTTTTTGTAATTTTCCAACAATTGACCACTATGACCACTACACTAAATTTGTATAAAATAAAAGTGTGGAAATGCGATATCTCACCCCTTGAGGGTCGCATTAAAATGAGTCTCGGCCCAAATATTCTACTGATAGCGTACAATAATATGGCATACTCAGATTTACTTAGACATCTCTAGGATTTCTTGAAACTGGCCAAAAGTGACCACTACACTAAATTTGCATAAAATAAAAGTGTGAAAGTGCGATATCCCACCCCTTGAGGGTCGCGTTGAAATGAGTCTTGGCCCAAATAATCTACTAACAGCGTACAATAATATGACATACTCAGATTTACTTAGACATCTCTAGGATTTCTTGAAACTGGCCAAAAGTGACCACTACACTAAATTTGTATAAAATAAAAGTGTGGAAATGCGATGTCTCACCCCTTGAGGGTCGCGTTAAAATGATTCTCGGCCCAAATATTCTACTGATAGCGTACAATAATATGGCATACTCAGATTTACTTAGACATCTCTAGGATTTCTTGAAACTGGCCAAAAGTGACCACTACACTAAATTTGTATAAAATAAAAGTGTGGAAGTGCGATATCCTACCCCTTGAGGGTCGCGTTAAAATGAGTCTTGGCCCAAATAATCTACTAACAGCGTACAATAATATGGCATACTCAGATTTACTTAGACATCTCTAGGATTTCTTGAAACTGGCCAAAAGTGACCACTACACTAAATTTGTATAAAATAAAAGTGTGGAAATGCGATGTCTCACCCCTTGAGGGTCGCGTTAAAATGAGTCTCGGCCCAAATATTCTACTGATAGCGTACAATAATATGGCATACTCAGATTTACTTAGACATCTCTAGGATTTCTTGAAACTGGCCAAAAGTGACCACTACACTAAATTTGTATAAAATAAAAGTGTGGAAATGCGATATCTCACCCCTTGAGGGTCGCATTAAAATGAGTCTCGGCCCAAATATACTACTGATAGCGTACAATAATATGGCATACTCAGATTTACTTAGACATCTCTAGGATTTCTTGAAACTGGCCAAAAGTGACCACTACACTAAATTTGCATAAAATAAAAGTGTGAAAGTGCGATATCCCACCCCTTGAGGGTCGCGTTAAAATGAGTCTTGGCCCAAATAATCTACTAACAGCGTACAATAATATGGCATACTCAGATTTACTTAGACATCTCTATGATTTCTTGAAACTGGCCAAAAGTGACCACTACACTAAATTTGTATAAAATAAAAGTGTGGAAGTGCGATATCCTACCCCTTGAGGGTCGCGTTAAAATGAGTCTTGGCCCAAATAATCTACTAACAGCGTACAATAATATGGCATACTCAGACTTACTTAGACATCTCTAGGATTTTTTGTAATTTTCCAACAATTGACCACTATGACCACTACACTAAATTTGTATAAAATAAAAGTGTGGAAATGCGATATCTCACCCCTTGAGGGTCGCATTAAAATGAGTCTCGGCCCAAATATTCTACTGATAGCGTACAATAATATGGCATACTCAGATTTACTTAGACATCTCTAGGATTTCTTGAAACTGGCCAAAAGTGACCACTACACTAAATTTGCATAAAATAAAAGTGTGAAAGTGCGATATCCCACCCCTTGAGGGTCGCGTTAAAATGAGTCTTGGCCCAAATAATCTACTAACAGCGTACAATAATATGGCATACTCAGATTTACTTAGACATCTCTAGGATTTCTTGAAACTGGCCAAAAGTGACCACTACACTAAATTTGTATAAAATAAAAGTGTGGAAATGCGATGTCTCACCCCTTGAGGGTCGCGTTAAAATGAGTCTCGGCCCAAATATTCTACTGATAGCGTACAATAATATGGCATACTCAGATTTACTTAGACATCTCTATGATTTCTTGAAACTGGCCAAAAGTGACCACTACACTAAATTTGTATAAAATAAAAGTGTGGAAGTGCGATATCCTACCCCTTGAGGGTCGCGTTAAAATGAGTCTTGGCCCAAATAATCTACTAACAGCGTACAATAATATGGCATACTCAGACTTACTTAGACATCTCTAGGATTTTTTGTAATTTTCCAACAATTGACCACTATGACCACTACACTAAATTTGTATAAAATAAAAGTGTGGAAATGCGATATCTCACCCCTTGAGGGTCGCATTAAAATGAGTCTCGGCCCAAATATTCTACTGATAGCGTACAATAATATGGCATACTCAGATTTACTTAGACATCTCTAGGATTTCTTGAAACTGGCCAA
The DNA here is from genome assembly GCA_963556165.1 of Tipula helvola. Classification (NCBI taxonomy): domain Eukaryota; kingdom Metazoa; phylum Arthropoda; class Insecta; order Diptera; family Tipulidae; genus Tipula; species Tipula helvola. The sequence goes on from OY744483.1 coordinate 158,940,229, forward strand.
AAGTGACCACTACACTAAATTTGCATAAAATAAAAGTGTGAAAGTGCGATATCCCACCCCTTGAGGGTCGCGTTGAAATGAGTCTTGGCCCAAATAATCTACTAACAGCGTACAATAATATGACATACTCAGATTTACTTAGACATCTCTAGGATTTCTTGAAACTGGCCAAAAGTGACCACTACACTAAATTTGTATAAAATAAAAGTGTGGAAATGCGATGTCTCACCCCTTGAGGGTCGCGTTAAAATGATTCTCGGCCCAAATATTCTACTGATAGCGTACAATAATATGGCATACTCAGATTTACTTAGACATCTCTAGGATTTCTTGAAACTGGCCAAAAGTGACCACTACACTAAATTTGTATAAAATAAAAGTGTGGAAGTGCGATATCCTACCCCTTGAGGGTCGCGTTAAAATGAGTCTTGGCCCAAATAATCTACTAACAGCGTACAATAATATGGCATACTCAGATTTACTTAGACATCTCTAGGATTTCTTGAAACTGGCCAAAAGTGACCACTACACTAAATTTGTATAAAATAAAAGTGTGGAAATGCGATGTCTCACCCCTTGAGGGTCGCGTTAAAATGAGTCTCGGCCCAAATATTCTACTGATAGCGTACAATAATATGGCATACTCAGATTTACTTAGACATCTCTAGGATTTCTTGAAACTGGCCAAAAGTGACCACTACACTAAATTTGTATAAAATAAAAGTGTGGAAGTGCGATATCCTACCCCTTGAGGGTCGCGTTAAAATGAGTCTTGGCCCAAATAATCTACTAACAGCGTACAATAATATGGCATACTCAGATTTACTTAGACATCTCTAGGATTTCTTGAAACTGGCCAAAAGTGACCACTACACTAAATTTGTATAAAATAAAAGTGTGGAAGTGCGATATCTCAAACCTTGAGGGTCGCGTTAAAATGAGTCTCGGCCCAAATATTCTACTGATAGCGTATAATAATATGGCATACTCAGATTTACTTAGACATCTCTAGGATTTCTTGAAACTGGCCAAAAGTGACCACTACACTAAATTTGTATAAAATAAAAGTGTGGAAATGCGATGTCTCACCCCTTGAGGGTCGCGTTAAAATGAGTCTCGGCCCAAATATTCTACTGATAGCGTACAATAATATGGCATACTCAGATTTACTTAGACATCTCTAGGATTTCTTGAAACTGGCCAAAAGTGACCACTACACTAAATTTGTATAAAATAAAAGTGTGGAAATGCGATATCTCACCCCTTGAGGGTCACGTTAAAATGAGTCTTGGCCCAAATAATCTACTAACAGCGTACAATAATATGGCATACTCAGACTTACTTAGACATCTCTAGGATTTTTTGTAATTTTCCAACAATTGACCACTACACTAAATTTGTATAAAATAAAAGTGTGGAAATGCGATATCTCACCCCTTGAGGGTCGCATTAAAATGAGGCTTGGCCCAAATAATCTACTGATAGCGTACAATAATATGGCATACTCAGATTTACTTAGACATCTCTAGGATTTCTTGAAACTGGCCAAAAGTGACCACTACACTAAATTTGTATAAAACAAAAGTCTGGAAATGCGATATCTCACCCCTTGAGGGTCGCATTAAAATGAGTCTCGGCCCAAATATTCTACTGATAGCGTACAATAATATGGCATACTCAGATTTACTTAGACATCTCTAGGATTTCTTGAAACTGGCCAAAAGTGACCACTACACTAAATTTGCATAAAATAAAAGTGTGAAAGTGCGATATCCCACCCCTTGAGGGTCGCGTTGAAATGAGTCTTGGCCCAAATAATCTACTAACAGCGTACAATAATATGGCATACTCAGATTTACTTAGACATCTCTAGGATTTCTTGAAACTGGCCAAAAGTGACCACTACACTAAATTTGTATAAAATAAAAGTGTGGAAATGCGATGTCTCACCCCTTGAGGGTCGCGTTAAAATGAGTCTCGGCCCAAATATTCTACTGATAGCGTACAATAATATGGCATACTCAGATTTACTTAGACATCTCTAGGATTTCTTGAAACTGGCCAAAAGTGACCACTACACTAAATTTGTATAAAATAAAAGTGTGGAAATGCGATGTCTCACCCCTTGAGGGTCGCGTTAAAATGAGTCTCGGCCCAAATATTCTACTGATAGCGTACAATAATATGGCATACTCAGATTTACTTAGACATCTCTAGGATTTCTTGAAACTGGCCAAAAGTGACCACTACACTAAATTTGTATAAAATAAAAGTGTGGAAATGCGATATCTCACCCCTTGAGGGTCACGTTAAAATGAGTCTTGGCCCAAATAATCTACTAACAGCGTACAATAATATGGCATACTCAGACTTACTTAGACATCTCTAGGATTTTTTGTAATTTTCCAACAATTGACCACTACACTAAATTTGTATAAAATAAAAGTGTGGAAATGCGATATCTCACCCCTTGAGGGTCGCATTAAAATGAGGCTTGGCCCAAATAATCTACTGATAGCGTACAATAATATGGCATACTCAGATTTACTTAGACATCTCTAGGATTTCTTGAAACTGGCCAAAAGTGACCACTACACTAAATTTGCATAAAACAAAAGTGTGGAAATGCGATATCTCACCCCTTGAGGGTCGCATTAAAATGAGTCTCGGCCCAAATATTCTACTGATAGCGTACAATAATATGGCATACTCAGATTTACTTAGACATCTCTAGGATTTCTTGAAACTGGCCAAAAGTGACCACTACACTAAATTTGCATAAAATAAAAGTGTGAAAGTGCGATATCCCACCCCTTGAGGGTCGCGTTGAAATGAGTCTTGGCCCAAATAATCTACTAACAGCGTACAATAATATGGCATACTCAGATTTACTTAGACATCTCTAGGATTTCTTGAAACTGGCCAAAAGTGACCACTACACTAAATTTGTATAAAATAAAAGTGTGGAAATGCGATGTCTCACCCCTTGAGGGTCGCGTTAAAATGATTCTCGGCCCAAATATTCTACTGATAGCGTACAATAATATGGCATACTCAGATTTACTTAGACATCTCTAGGATTTCTTGAAACTGGCCAAAAGTGACCACTACACTAAATTTGTATAAAATAAAAGTGTGGAAGTGCGATATCCTACCCCTTGAGGGTCGCGTTAAAATGAGTCTTGGCCCAAATAATCTACTAACAGCGTACAATAATATGGCATACTCAGATTTACTTAGACATCTCTAGGATTTCTTGAAACTGGCCAAAAGTGACCACTACACTAAATTTGCATAAAACTACAGATTTATTTATTTTTCTAAGTGAAATGGAATTTCTATTTTATTAATCATTTGTCTGTATTTCATAGACAAAAATAATTTTCATTTTATACGGTTAAAATTTTTTCTTCATTAACATAAATATAAACTTTTCCTACTATTTATAGTTTATACACATCTTTTTGTGTACAACTACACTATTTCCTATATTGTGTAACTACATTTTTGAAATCTGTTAATTTGTGTAGCTACACTTCTGAATTCTGTGGAAAACTTCACACCGGTCTTGTGGTCGTTATTGGTAACATGTATACAAGATGTCTTGGGTAACATATCTCAAGGTCTTCATAGGTAACATGTCTGGTGGTCGTTATTGGTAACATGTGCATGTCTGGATGTTGACTTTTGTATTATGTTTGGTGGTCGTATTAAGTACTTTTCATACCAAGCTTTTCATACAAAATGCATTTATAAAATAATATATTGTCGAAAACATTTGTTCATATTTAATCAGACAAATTTTAAACTTGGTAATTATTCGTGTGAGCATGATACACACACAAATGAGATTTCTGCTTGGGTTTTTTGATTTTGAGTTAGTGAATATAATTCGCTAAGTCAATATACTCTGGTTATATACTTAGGCCCGATTGTATGAACGAGGGTAAATGATTAATCCTCTGATTTAGCGTAGTTTGCATTGTTTAATACAAGGCAAACTACGCTAAATCAGAGAATTAATCATTTATCATCGTTCATACAATCGGGCCTTAATGTATTTAGCGAGAGTTGGATTTTTGTAGTTTCGTCGTAGAATTAGCGGCACAAAAATCTCAAAGAGGTTCTTATTTTTGAGAGTCGATACATTTTGTATTGACTCTGGGGTAAAGAAAGGGGGAGGGGAATAATATTTTCTACTTTTTCTGGGTAGATATATTACGAGTGTGGCTGCTTCAAACATGTTACCAAAGACGGTCGTCATGCATCTTACTAAAGTCAAACTCGAAATATGTTATCAATGAAGAACGCAAGACATGTTGCTTAATACGACCACTAAACATGTTACAAAAGTCAACATCCAGACATGCACATGTTACCAATAACGACCACCAGAAATGTTACCTATGACGACCTGGAGATATGTTACCCAAGACATCTTGTATACATGTTACCAATAACGATCACAAGACATTTCTTTGAAGACTCTTCGTCCCAAATACATGGAGTTGTCTTTTGACTGACTTGGGTTTGTTACCATAACAAGTCTTGAGTTTGTCTTGCATGTGTTACTTAAGACACGTTTGCTGGGAAGTTATCAGTCTAATGTTATTTTAATTGGTATATTTTGTACACGTAACTCGAAATTGACCGATTTAATAGGCTTGCTATTTTAGAAAAACTTACTCTGGCTACTAGATGAAACGAATTTATAGTTTTATTTTACAATAAATACTGTTTCAAAATGACACTTTCATAGAACAATTTACAATCTAGCAGCCAGTTGGCTATTTTGCGAGAAAAAAAAAACGTTTTTGAAATTAATATAATCGATATCCCCCTTTGGCCAGATACAATGCGCTTATATAAGCCGAGCAGTGAGCATCGTAAAAATAGGTATCTGTAAAAATTAACCAGTGTGTCTCTAACGTCAGAAAAACATGTTCATTTCAAAAATCCTTTTTTGTTAAATATCGTGTGTTTGTGTTAAATATATAGGAGTATAATTCTTGTCTGTTTGAACTAAAATATGTATATACAGAGAAACCTCATTATAATGGACATCTTCTTCTTCCGCTGGCGCTACATCCCATGAAGGGATTTGGCCGCCTCAACGATGCTCCTCCAAATAATTCGATCCGCCACAAGAGAACGCCAGACACGGTGACCGAGTGTGTTTAGGTCCCTTTCAACGTCGTCCATCCATCGGGTAGGTGGTCTCCCACGAGGTCCTACTTTCGTTGGTGCCGACTCCAAGGCCTGTTTGGTGGTCCGATTTTATGAACGAAGTACGTGCCCAAGCCATCTTAGCCTTGACGATTTTATGAATCCAATGATGTCAACTTTATCGAGATCATTTCTGATCTCCTGATTCATTCGCATTCTGTAGGTGGCTCCTTCTTTAATGGGACCGAGAATTCTTCTTATGATCTTACGCTCAGTTACAGCGATTTTCTGGATGTTTTGTGCTGTCAGCGTCCAAGACTCACAACCAAAAGTGATAACTGGTCTTATCAGCGCCTTGTAGATTTTTTTTTTTTTTTTTTTCATTTTATTTTATTACGACTGAGACTGCGCTCATCTAGCAATTTTTCTTTCAAATACAAATTTTTATATATCTAGTAAAATTCACGTTTGTTGGGGTGTAACCCACTGGTTAGCCCCATAATCAATTAAACCTATTTACTAATTTTAGTTTGGTAAGTTCACTAGGTCAAGTGGCCTCGTTCTTTGGAGTCTTCTTTCAACGACAGGGTTATCTATCATATGGCGAATATAGGGGTTTCCATGTTCCTGGAGCCTTATTTCGTGTTTTGCGGCATGCATTTTTATTTCCTCTTTGATGTATTCCATCCGTAGGTCCCTGTGAAGGTCTTCATTTCTTGCGTACCACGGAGCATTGACGATGCTACGAAGAACCTTGTTTTGAAACGTCTGTATCATTTTGACGTTTGTTTGCTTGGTACATCCCCAGAGTTGTATACCGTAGGTCCATATCGGCTTCAAAATTTGCCGATATAGCAGCAGCTTATTGTGAATTGTAAGCTCAGAGCCTCTACCTATGAGCCAATACATTTTTCTGAACTTTATGTTAAGTTCTTCTTTTTTCTTTTTGACATGCTCTCTCCACTTAAGCTTGGCATCGAGGGTCATGCCAAGGTATTTAGCTGTATTTGCATAAGGCACGAGTCGCGAGTTAATTTCTATAGGTAGGTGGTAAGCCTTTTGATAAGTAAAGTTAATATGCGTGGATTTTGTCTCATTAAGTTTGATTCGCCAACGCTTTGTCCAGTTACAAACCGTATTGGTCATCCTCTGGAGTTTGCTCGTTGCATCAGCGACATTATTTCCAACTGCCATAATTGCTGTGTCATCTGCAAAGGTGGCTATGGTTCCTTCATTTGTGGTTGGTATGTCCCTGGTATATAGTAAATACAGGATTGGTCCTAAGACACTCCCCTGCGGGACACCGGCAGAGATTTTCTTTAGCTCAGAGTATTCATCCTCATATTTCACTCGAAAGTGTCTATTGGATAAATAAGATCTTAGTATGGCATAGAATTGTCTCGGTAGATCTCTATGCAGCTTGTATTCCAGACCACTGTGCCAGACTTTATCGAATGCTTGCGCGACGTCCAGGAATATGCTTGAGCATACTTTTTTACGTTCTAACGTTCTTTCAATTATGTTGGTGATTCTATGGACCTGTTCAATTGTAGAATGCTTTTCTCTGAATCCAAATTGATGTGGAGGAATTAGTTGTCGGTCCTCAATTATTGGTTTAAGTCTCTTTAGTAATAATTTTTCAAAGAGTTTTGACATGATTGGCAGCAGAGAAATTGGCCTGTATGATTTTTTATCGTTAGGTGGTTTATCAGGTTTTGGTATCATGATTACTTCTGCTACTTTCCATTGATTCGGAACATATTTTAACCGAAAGCTCGCATTGATTATGTGTAGTAGCTTACGAAATCCTTTGTTAGGTAGAGCTTTGATAATTTGGCAAGTAATCAAATCATACCCTGGGGCTTTTTTAACATTCATGTTACTTTTCACTTCTTCTTTTAATTCTTTGAGAGTTACTGGCCGTATTTCAAACTCATCCAGCTTGTGAATAGATATTATATTTTCATTGGCAGTTTGTCTTGGTAGTGGTTGGAAGGTTTCCTGGAGATACTCCGCAAATAGATCAGCCTTCTCTTTGTGGCCTCTTGCCCAGGTTCCATAATCCTTTTTAAGTGGAGGCACTTGCATTTTGGGTCTTTTGAGTCCCTTCGTCGCCTTCCACAGTGAGTAATCAGAATTTTTTTCATCAGTTAGGCTAAGTAGATATCTGTTGATTGATTCATTTTTAACTTCTTTAAGAAGGGATTTGAGGCTGTTACATAAATTGTTAAGAATTGTTTTGTTCTCCGGTGTTCGATTAATTTGCCAGGTTTTACGAGCTCGTCGTTTTTCTCTTACCAACTCTCTAACTTCCATTGGATAGGATATGTTAAGCGTCTTCTTATTTTGTAAAATGGGAGTGCTTGCCAATGCAGCATAGTGAATTATTTCATTGAGTTGCTCCAATTCGTCTTCCAACTGTCGAGAATTTCTTATCGGTACCTGGAGATTGATTTTTTCCTCCATTATTTCACGAAAGAGATCCCAGTTTGTTTTTGAATTTGTTAATCTGGGTGCACTTTCCCTTTGAATTACAGTTTCACTGACTGTCATGATAACCGGTGAGTGATCCGATACTAGAGAATTGCTGTTTTCAATGTGAATATAGTTCTGAGATATACCTCTTGCTACATAAAAGTCGATTAGGTCCGGTATCTTAGCTTCGTCACTGGGCCAGTATGTTGGGGAACCACCAGAGTAAAATTCACATTTTGATGTCTGGGCTGCTTGAAACAATTCTTTACCCTTTGACGTCGTAAGTCTAGATCCCCAATAGGTGTTTTTTGCATTAAAGTCTCCTCCAATAATAAAATCACGTCCTAATGATTTAAATAGTTTAATGTAGTCCTCCCTTTTCAAGTTATGCCGGGGAGGACAGTATATTGCGGAGACAGTAAGCTGTCTGTGTTTAATGTGAATCCCAACAGTGGTGACTTGCATTGTTTCTTCTTCGATTTCTGTTTCTACATGGTGTTTTATATTTTCTTTTATTAGTAATGCTGAACCACCTCTTGCTCTTTCTGCTGGATGAATGGAATGATATAAGTTATAACCCCGGATTTTAACAAACGAAGATTTAACAAAATGGCTTTCGGATATTAGAAAAATGTCGATTTTTTCTGTATTTAAAAATATTTCTATTTCTGGAATATGTTGCATAAGTCCATTCGCATTCCAGATTGCTATTCTGAAAGTTGTGTTCTTACTTAACATTTTTTATCGGATTGCGTTGTGGGAGTTGCATTTTCTTCAGTTGATCAAATATCATGTTGTTCAGGTTACTTTGGTCATCTAGCCGCTTTGTAATAGCTTCGATGCTGTTCATAATGTTTTCCATAATTCGATTATTTTCAGAGCCCATATATTTGGTTGAACCCGAGCCTTTCACTACCTGAGCAAATGTTCTTCTTTGCCCTGCGTTGCTTGGTTGTGGATTTTGATCCATCTGATTTGATGGTTGAATCCTTCGAATTTCATGATTTTGCGATTGATTTCGTGATTTATCTCTTAATTTTTGTAGGTGTTTAGCAACCTCACAGCCCCGATAATTGGCCGGATGTTGGCCTTTACAATTTATACACTTAGCTGGTACATCTCTCCCTATTGTACATGCCTGGGTAAAATGTTTACCTGAGCATTTTACACATCTCGGATCCCGGCTGCAATATTTTTGGGTGTGATTAAATCCCTGACATTTCTTGCATTGTGGTATGCGTGTAGTGGTTCTCCTCATAGGTTCAATCTTTACCTTCATGTGAAGAATTGCTTTTATACCATAAATATTTTGAACATTTTCTGAGTTATCAAATACTAGCATAAAAAGAGGGAGTCCCCTTTTATTGAAAGTTGGGTTTCCTTCTTGGTTTTCTATTCTCTCTTTTTTAATCATATTCACAGCATCTAGTATTTTAAGACCTTTATTTTTTAAGTCTTCCATTATTTCTTCGCTTGAGCAAGTGTGATGCAAACCTCTTGCCATAACTTTTATCGGACGAGCCTGTTTGTCCTCATAGGTAAACCACTGATACTTTTCAGCATTCAGCTTCATAGATAATGTTCTATAGGTTTCTGAGTCCAGAGTATTAATTTTCCAAACGTCATTGTTTAGCGCTGTTACCTTATATTCTTTGTCAGTAACCGATTTCATCAGTGACTGAATTATTGGGTAACTGGTTACTCCCACGATACTTATTGGTGGGGGGGTTTTTTCTTTCGGTTGCACCAGTTTTGGTGCAATGTTCTTGGTAGATTTACTACCTTTCGGTTGATTGGCCTCAGGTTGGACAACTTCCGGTTCGGTACTTGTAGTTCCACTAACATTTAGTTGTTCAACCTCAGGTGACGATTCAGCTTTTCTTTTCTTACCCTTCCTGGAATGTTTTTTTTTCTTCTTTAGGATCCAGTTCGTCTCCCTTTCTAATTCATCCTCATCAGTGAGATAGTTGACTTTCTTTGGTTCAATACTCTCTAATTCGCTTTGTTCTTTAGCATCCCGATTCATTTTTAGAAGTTCATTTTCTCGCTTTAGATACTCAATTTCTTCGCTTAGCTTGGCAAATGATTGCTCCATCTTCTGTAGCCTCTCAAAGAGATCCATATTTTCCTTTTCTAGGTCAACAGTTCTTTCACTGAATTTTACTGCTCGCATTGTAAAATTTCCGCTGGCATCACTTCTTTCATGGAGTGTTTGGCCCTCCTCAAAATCCATAGGGCCAGCCTTCGAAGAGGATGGATCCCCCCCGGATGTATTGTCCAGTCGACTGACTGGAGTACCACTTGGGGTAATAACTTTCTCGGACTTATGCATTGCATAGAGTCTTGCTGGTGATCGTGGCACTATGGAACTTCTTCCAAATGGATTTACAGAACTTATCACCTCTTGTAGATGTCCAATTTTATTTTGCGCGATATATGAGGAGACTTGAAAATTTTTATATTGGCGTAAAATGCTCGGTAGCCTGCTGCGATCCTCGATAAAATGTCCACAGAAACGGAGTTATGCTCAGTGATCAGTGATCCTAGATATTTGAACTCATTCACATTTTCATATTGAGTGTCTCCCGAAATGAAGTCCCCACGAGTCTGCCTTCTCGCGGTCACCATGTATTTGGTCTTCGCTTCATTGATCTGAAGGCCTATTGGTTGGGCTATTAATTCCAATGGGAGGAGGACTTCTTTTAGGGATATGATGTTGCGACCCAGAATGCAAATATCATCAGCGTATGCTAATAGCTGGGTTGATTTATAATACAGGCAGCTACGCTGCGCCATATTGAGCTGACGAATGACATACTCTAATGATAGGTTGAAAAGAGTTTGAGCTATTGGGTCTCCTTGCCGCACTCCAGATGTTATCTCGAAGGCATCCGAAATTTTCCCTTCTATTAGCACCTTACATAGTGAGCCATCCATTAAAAGCTGGCACATTGAAACCAATTTTGACGGTATGCCCAGGTAGGACAATACGTTCCATAACGTATTCCTCTTAATGCTGTCGTATGCCTGTTGAAAGTCTATGAATAGACTGTGTACAGGGATGTCCTTTTCATAGCATTTCTCCAGCAAAATCCTCAGCGTAAAAGTTTGATCGGTCGTTGATCTATTTGGACGAAAACCACATTGATAATCACCCAAGATCCTCTCGCTGTAAGTTGATAACTTTACTGCGACTACGTTGGCCAAAACCTTGTAGCCTGTGTTCAGCAAAGCTATACCGCGATAGTTGTTGCAGTTCAATCGATCTCCCTTTTTATGAAGTGGACATATAAGAGCCGTCTTCCACTCTACTGGGATTTCTTCTCTAGACCAAATTGTTGATATTAGCTCAAACATGCGGCAGTACAGATAATCACCGTCATATTTGAGCATTTCGTTGCAGATACCATCCTCACCAGGTGTCTTGTAATTTTTCATCTGCGATACCACGTTCCGCACTTCATCATATGATGGAGGAGGTGGTGGTGTCATCTCGACGTTAATATCGCGATAACGGACATCGACGGGACCAAAAATGTTCTCCATTGAAGTGAGATGCTTGAATGAGGATTTGTGATTTTTTTTATAAGAATTTTCAGCATTCCCAATGTAAATGGGATTCTTAAATTATTTTTAAATAAAGTTTTGGAATATGGCCAGTTAGTAAGAAACTGGGCCATTTCTTATCCGATCTTGATGAAATTCTCAAATGGATAAAGTTCTGGAATATGGCCAATTAAGATGGAACTTGGCCATTTCTTATCCGATCTTGATGAAATCCAGCATGTACGATGGAAATGGGATTCTAAAAAGATTTTTAGATGAAGTTCTGGAATATGGCCAATTATGATGGAACTTGACCATTTCTTATCCGATTTTGATGAAATTCAGGATGTAGGATGGAAATAGCCTCTAAAATTATTTTTAAATGAAGTTCTTGGATACGGACGACTAGGAAGGTACTTAATATGATTTTATGTATTTGATGACCTGTTTTATAAATAATTTTAGAACCCCGTTCCATAGTACATGCTGAATTTTATCAAAATTGGATAAGAAATGAGCAAGTTCTTTCCTAATTGGCCAAATTCCAGAACTTCGTTTAAAAATCATTTGAGAATCCCATTTCCATCGTACATGCTGCATTTCATTAAGATCGGATAAGAAATGGCCAAGTTCCATCCTAATTGGCCATATTCCAGAACTTTACCTAAATATCTTTGAAGAACTTATCCTAAATGAAAATCATTTGAGAGTCCCATTTCCATCGTGCATGCTGAATTTCATCAAGATCGGATAAGAAATTGCCAAGTTTCATCCTAATTGGCCATATTCCAGAACTTCGTCTAAAAATCATTTAAGAATCCCATTTCCATCGTACATGCTGAATTTTATCAAAATAGGATAAGAAATGGCCAAGTTCCATCCTAATTGGCCGTATTCCAGAATTTTATCTGAAAATCATTTGAGTATTTCATCAAAATCGGATAAGAAATGGCCAAGTTTCTTCCTAACTGGCCATACTCCAGAACTTTATACAAAAGAATCCCAATCCCATTGGGAATGCTGAATTTCATTAAAATCGGATAAGAAATAGAATCCCAACCACAAATCCTCAGTTCAAGGGACACCTCACTTCCATGGACAACTTTTTGGTCCGGTCGATGTCCATTGTAGTGAGGTTTCTCTGTATATACATATTTTAGTTCAAATAGACTAAAATTATATAAGTTTAACACAAACACACAATATTTAACAAAAAGAATTTTTTAAATGAGACGTTTTTCTAACGTAAGAGACACACGGGGTGATTTTTACCCATACCTGTTTTTACGACGTTCATTGCTCAGCTTCTATAAACGCACTGTATCTGACCTAAGGTGGGATATTAGTAGACATTTCAAACTTCCCTAATCCACTGGCCCGATCGTCCAAGGACCACGCGTTTTAAAATGGCGCGCGTTAAAATTAAAGACCTGGGTTAATTTAACCCAGTGTGTCTCTTAAGGGTTAAAATAAATAGTACAATTTGAAACATTTTCAATTTTGTATATGTACTAATATCTCGAGTCGACTAATGACATCACTTCAATTTTGGTATTCTTTTAGCCGATTGAAGTGACGTTTATCGTTTGGTGTGATAACTATCACTTGAAGCCATATTCTCTTAGTCGTATAAAAGTTAAACATCACTTGAAATGATACATTCATCACCTGAAAAAAACGTAAGTTTTTAATTTTCAGTTACACTAATATTGAAAATAGGTAGTTTCTGTCATTTGTCGTATCACATCATATGAATCGACTAACAGAATAACCAATTTATACTTGAAGTGATGTGATAGTTGTCAAATCACATGAAGTGATGCGACTTTGGGAATAGGGGTGATTACATTTTAGCACTACACAAAATAATTTTTCACTATTCAAATACAAATTCAAACACGATATTCGACTGCTATTGAGCTGTCGGATTTGTCAATTTTATTTTTAAAAATCCGCCTTCTTTTTCCATTATTCGACACTGTGAGGAATAGTAGGTCATGATAAAATACTGTGAGGAATAATAGGTCATGAAAGAATAACAAAAGGGTTAAGAGAGTTGACACGTATGCCTTATTCCTGATCGAGATAATAAACAATTAAATTATATATTTAAAGATACTTCTTATTTCCGTACCCGTACCCTAATACCAGGAGTATCCACAGTGGCGACGAGGAAAGAAACGAGCCTTCACATAATTTGATACAAATTAATCGAAAAAATTTGTAGTTTAAGCAACACCAAAAAAAAAAAAAAAAAAGAAAAGATGGATGCTAACCAGGTAAAGGAAATATCATGCAAGCAGTTCTAGCTGCGGCTAACCAATGTGCCCAAGCAGATCGTGATGCGGCCCAAGCAGGTCGTAATGCGCTACTGGAAGCAATGAAAGCCGAACGCGAAGCAACCGAAAAACGTTTTGAGTTGCTTCTGTCGATGTCGAAACAGCAGTCCAACATCCAGGCCACCGCAGAAGGAACGTCAGCTGGATCACCGCTGGTAATGCAAGGATTCTCGGTAGTCAGAGACTTATCGGATCGCATCGAAAAATTTGTATATGATCCTGAAAACAGTGTGACATTCGACCTCTGGTACGCGAGATACCAGAGTATCTTTGAAGTCGAAGCTAAAGATCTTCCAGACACAACAAAAGTCGGACTGTTAATACAGAAGCTTTCTCAACTCGACTACCAGAAGTTCGCAAACACAATTTTACCAAACCTACCTATGAATTTGACGTTAGAGGCTGCAGCCAAAGATCTCAAGCGGATTTTCGGACAGAAGGAGTCACGCTTCGCGCTCTGCTATAAAGTTTTTAAAATTAGAAAGGAAAGCGGGGAAGAGTACAAAACTTATGCAGCCCGGGTTACGCGCGAATGCGTTAGATTTGAGATCGAAAAATGCAGCGAAGAAGATCTAAAGATGCTGGCATTCGTACAAGGTCTGGTATAGATTCGAAAGATGCTGCAATTCTCAAGCGGCTGCTCGAAATGCTAGATGCACATTACACACAATACGAGGCAGCCGACGATCCTACAACATCACCCAAGCTGAATCTCAATGCACTGGTCAGCACATGTGAACGTATGCGAGCTGCAGAAAAAGAGAAGATTATGGTCGAACATCAGGAAATGGCCAGGCAGGAAGCCCGAACGAGATTTTAGGCCAATACGACAAGTGCCGCAGCAAATTACAACTAACTCAACGAGCGGGAAGAGTGCACGCTATCCATGCGCTCACTGTGGCGGCTGCCATTTCCACAGAGACTGCCCATTTAATGGCAAGACGTGCACGCTGTATAGCGGTGTTGGGCATAAAAGCGAGGCGGGCTTCTGCAGCAGTTCACGCATTTGGAGACAGCTCCAACAAAAACGACGAAATGATCCGCGCCGTCGCAGCAATGCGATCAGCACTACTCATCCAAATTCAACCAAAAAGTTTGTCACGGCAACTGTTGACGGAACGAAAGTCAAACTGCAACATGACAGTGGGTCATACTTTACGATCATATCTAGGGTTTCTGAATCGGATATATCCGTAACCGGTATCCGCGGATATTTATGACTTTAACGGTATCCGATAACCGCGGTTATTTTTCAACGGTATCCGGAAATATTGTTTTTTTAAATAATTTCAATATGTTTTTTTAATTTTAATAAAACAATTAACCAGAAATACAAAAATAAATCTCATTTTCATAAGTTTTATTTATAAACATATGCGCTCTTTTTTGACAATCTGTTCCTCTCAATAATGTGATAAAGTATTCAACACAATAAACCTTAATACGATCCTCATTAGTTGTTTAATTTCTCCTCGCTTTCCCCGTTAAACGTGAAACTATGTACTAGGGTATTTTTTTCATTTTTCATGCTCATTTTATTGTAACGTAATAATTCAGAAGCACTACCGCATTAACGCACATACTCATATCTCTTATAAAAGAATTGAACCATGAATTTGAACTACTCCTGGATATTAAAATTCGCTGGAACTCGATAACTCTAATGTTATAGAGGTTCTTAAAGGTAAATATGGCCTTTACTCAAGCTCTAAAAGATTTAAACGCTTACTCCATGATGTAAAAATTTGATTTCCAATAATCAGACATCTCGGCCAATCTCTACATCCAATAAAACTGCCTGGGCCGAAAAGATGCCAATATTTTTGCTGCTTAAGGTAGTTTATCTTTTTTAAGAAATAAAATGGAAGCAATTAATTCCGAAGTAAGTCGTGGAAATGCCTTGTTGATCCAAATATGAATCCAACAAAATTAATTTTGAGTTTTGCAAACCTCATGAATCAATAATACGGTGATGAAACTACTCGAGTTACCTAGAATGACAAAGCAGATCATTGCTCATTGAAATGAAACTGCTTTGACTGTTGAATTATATTCAGAATTAAAACAATCATTAACTGAAGAATTAATTCTTATATTTCAAATGCGACGACCGTTAAACATGTAAGGACATCGAATCTTCCGAGCAGTTTAAAACAAGAATTTAACCGCTTCAAGAAAACTGGTAAGAGAACCCCAAATTTTGATTTATTATTCAAGGCATTAAAAACTGCAAAGCCAACATCGACAGATTCAAAAAAAACATTTTTGGTTTCAGGTGATTTTTGCAATAAAGTTGGGTCCCGTCTTTCCTGCACTTCACTTAATGCATTAACATTTTTAAAATATCATTAGTAAGACCAATTACTTAAATATTTAAATATGAAATATAAAAAAATATTTAACTTTAACTACTTTTGTTTATTTTTGACGGTTATCCGGTAACCGTCAGATACTTCATAACCTTCAATTCAATATCCGCGGTTACAGAAAATCACGATATTTGGAAACCCTAATCATATCTCAAGCGAACTGGATGAAATTCGGCGAACCAAACTTGAGGCGCCACAAAGGAACTGCCGTAAACGCTTCCGGCAAACCTATAAGCATCCTGGGATGTTTTGACGCAACTTTGAAGATAGGCAACTATGAGGCTACTGGAATCATCTACGTCTCACCTTCAATGCTGAATCTTTTTGGCAACGAATGGATGACAAAACTCAAATTGTGGGATGTACGACTGTCAGCATACTGCCATAATATCAACGAAGTACACAGCGGTCCACACACCCTCGAAAACGAGATAAAAGCAAAGTTCCCTATGCTCTTCTCCGAAACCTTAGGCCAGTGCAATAAAATAAAATCATCACTGACGCTGAAGCCAGGGACAAACCCCCCGATGTTCCGCCGAGCACGGCCGGTGTACCCACTGCCAACGCAAAAAAGCTCGCTGGCAATACCGTTTTCACCGTCATCGACATGTCGGATGCTTTCTTACAAGTGGAATTGGATGACGTTTCCTAAAAATTGATGCCGATCAATACACACTGCGGCCTGTTTCAGGTGAACCGGTTGCAGCCGGAGGTTAAAACGGCTCCTGGTATTTTCCAACAGTTGATGGACACAATGATAGGCGGTCTAGAGGGCGCACTACCTTGGATCGACGATATTATCATTGGAGGCAAAGATGACAAACAACACCGTGAGCGCCTCTTCAGCGTGATAAGCCACATGCAAGAATAAGGTTTCACCCTCAATCGATCTAAGTGCTCGTTCGGTCAGAAATCCGTCGAGTTCCTGAGTCACATTATCGATGAAACTGGTATTCGACCAAATCCAGCGAAGCTGGAAGTCATTCAGCAGCTGCCAGCGCCATCCGACATTACTCAACTTCGCGCTTTCTTGGGCGCCGTGAACTGGTTTGGAAAGTTTATACCAAAGCTCAAGGATATGCGTGGCCCACTCGATGAACTGCTACAAGAAAGCGTCGAATATAAGTGGACTGAAGCTCGAGCTAATGCAGTCTTCCGGCTGAAGCAAGTGCTCGCATCTGACCTGGCCCTGACACACTATGATCCAGCCAAAAAAATCATTGTCGCAGCTGATGCGTCCAGCTATGGTTGGGGGGGGGGGGGGGTGAGGGGTGGGGGGTACTCATGCATCAGCTCGAGGACGGCACCAGTAAGCCCGTCATGCACGTGGCAGGATCTTTCACGAAGGGGGAAAAAAACTACGCACAGGTCCAACGAGAAGCCTTAGCTCTAGTGCGGATGCTAAAGAAATTCCATCGCTTTGTCTACGGTTGCAAGTTTGAGCTCCAGACAGACTATCAGCCGCTGCTTTCGGTTTTCGGAGCGAAAAGCGGTATTCCAATCTACACAGCAAATCGCCTGCAGCGATACGCAGAGAACCTTCTCGCCTACGACTTCCATATTAAGTATGTGGACACTAAAGGATTCGCCTATGCCGATTTTATACCCAGACTGATCGCCGCACAACTTCCGCTTGAATCTGAAGACACGGTCATTGCAACGTTCCGTGACTGCTTCGCAGTTGACACCGCCAAATCGTTGCCAGTCAACTTTAGTGACATTCAAAAGGCAACCACGGAAAGTGACGTACTTCAGAAGGTGGCTGATTACATCATTGATGGCTGGCCACGTCAGCAAAAACAAATTTCCGACCCAGCAGTAGCACAATTTTTCAATCGCAAGTCAGAGCTGTCGATGGAGCAAGGATGTCTGTTCCTCGGCGAGCGAATCATCGTTCCAGCAAAATTCCACATTAAATTGATGGAGGAACTACATGACGGGCATCCAGGCGCTGCACGCATGAAACTGGTCGCACGAAGCAACCCCGGCTAAATTCACGATGCAGGCCTGGCCGATTCCTCTGGGGGCCATGGTCGCGGGTCCATGTAGACTATGCGGGGCCAATCGACGATTGCTACTATTTGGTCATCGTTGATGCATTCTCCAACTGGCCAGAGATTTTTAAAATGCGCTGGGGCCCTATTATGAAAAAAATGCGATTTCGCATTTGGGTATTATAAAACGACATTTTGGCAAAAAATGCGCTCATGGTGTCTTATTATAAAATGCGATATCGCATTTTGGCGAAATTGAAAATGACAAATGCGACTAGTCTATAGCAGTCGGATATCGCATTTGCGAAATGATTGTGTTAAAAAATAATTTTTTTCTGTTTATATTTAATATACAATTAAAATGCCTTTTATTAAGAAATATTTAATTTATTTTGTTAAAAATAATAAAACATAATTTTTATTTGTCAATGGTGCTTGGAGTCGGCAGCAACGAAAGTAAGACCTCGTGGCAGACCACCTACCCGATGGATGAATGACGTTGAGGGACCTATACACACTCGGTCACCGTGTCTGTCGTTCTCTTGTGGCGGATCGAATTATTTGGAGGAGCATCGTTGAGGCGGCCAAATCCCTTCATGGGATGTAGCGCCAGCGGAAGAAGGTCTAATCGAAATGTATATACAAATATACCGCTATTATGGTTCTCACCTCGCCGAGAATTACCTACTATGCAAATGTGACTCGATTTGTATGAAATTTTTCGGTGAGGTGAGAACCATAATAGGAGTATAAAAATTGCAACTCAGAAAACAATATTGAACGGTTTGTCTGCAAAACAAATTTGTATTGGCTCAAACAACGGTTGTAAAACTTGTTTCTCAACTTATTGAACAAAATTAATCGTATAATCTATGATGTAGCCGTTTAACAAATCATATTCGATTATTCACTCTGATCTAAGAATAAAAAAACTCTTTAATCTTTTTAACTATATAGAACAAACATTTTAATCTTCATAAACTGTTGGAAAGAATTTTATAAGCTTCCTTGAAAGGATATCTTCTGGTAAAGCACGTTCATTCAAATGCTCTGTACCATATCCATGCATCTGTCCATTATCCTCTAATAAAGAGAATAAGACAAACGTTATATAAGTTAAAAGCAAAGTAACTGCTAATGTCCGGCGAGCAAAAAAATTGGTAGTTATTAAACCAAAAGACAAGAGTAGTATTTGTAAAATACCAAAAATGCTACCAGTTGGACCCATTCCACCAGTCATAAGCTGACTTTTATCTCCATTATAAGTGCGGATCATGAATCGTATTCCCATTTCGAAGTAACCACGAAAAATTACAGTCGCAAAACATCCTGACCATGCAATTTTTGGGTATCCACGTTGAACCATATTAACGGCTAGACTTATATCAGGGATGATATCAAAAAAGGAGACAGCCAAGTGACCTATGGCTTCTATATTAAAATTCAACACCATAAACACTGACAAAACGACATTTTCAACTATTGACATTATGCCGAATGTGATGAAAGTGTAACCAAAAAATACGCACATCCCGTATATGGGGTAATATTCTGGTGCTCGATCAGTCCGTGATGTAAAGAATATAACGATGGCCAGAACAATTGTGCCATACAAAATGTATTGGTAATATACCATGGGTACTGAAAATAATAAAAATAAAATTCCAATTATAATCAGCATCGTATCCGCCCGCCAAAATTTATGGTTTACTTACAGTCTAACGCAAACCAGCATGCGAGGGGAAATACAATTACATTGATAGTCCGCAATAGCTTCGACCATTTATGGCACGGTTTCCTGAGATCAACAACCGGCATTACAAATCGAAACGCAATAACAAATGGCACCTCAAAAATTCGTTTCATTTTAATAAAGGTTGAAACATCCTTAAAACTAAATTCAAATAAATCATCTTTGAATTGTTTAAATAAGTTTTCATTGGCAGAGCCCCGATTCAATGGATCAAACCATTCTGCATAACGTCGTGCTTTTACCATAAAAATATCTTCAGCGTCCGTAAAAATTTTCTTATTTTTAAAATTGGCAAATATTTTAAACGGCATTTTTGCGTACATCAATTCTGCCAATTCTTCCGGCTTCACAGTATCGTAAGTAAATCGCCAGCGGAGAAATCGCTGATCAATCCATAAAATTACCGTGTACACTATATACCCGAACGCAAGGAAAATTGACTTAAGGTAACCAATTCCACGGCCCTGATAGAAAATTTCAAGCCAAATAAAATTCACTATTATAAATACTGCATCGATTATTGTATAACTTTTGATAATCCTGTGCGGCATCATAAGTATAATAATCGGTACAAGAACACCAAAATCGATTAGAGCGGTGCCAACTAATGAATTATATATCAAACCAGTATTCTGACTGGAGTTATAAAAAGTAAAATAAAAATTGTACATAGAATTCGCAATCGTGATTATCACGACACCGGTTAAATATTCATTAAAACCTAACATTCGGCCAATTGATAGTGTTGTATCCACAAAACTAAAAAAATATAAAGTAAAAATTAAACTAAACTTTCCCCTGTCTAATCCGTAGCTACTTACAATTTAGTGATGAACAAATTTAAAAAATTAACAAGGAGGACACCGATTACTATTAGAATTACCACTGGTAACCAGTAAGCATTTTCGGATTGATCGCCAAACGTACAAAACGTGAATTCCGCGCAATTAAATTTATATGCCAACTCACGGCATGATTTTGTGTTTGTTACAAAATCGCATCGTTGGTTTGAGGGTAAATTTACAACATAGCTGCACTCTTCCTGCGTATGGAATAATAAAAGAAAAAAAAAAATTATTTATTTTAAAGAAAATGGAGCAATTAAATTTTAGGTTTTAACGATCATTTCGCTTACATAAATCGGCGAAGTAATATACATTGCGTGCCGTTTAACTCTTGAAAAATTAGTAATTAAATTTTCCATGTTGGTATAATAATGAATTTACTGCTTTCTCGATTTTTATATTACTGGATTGTTCGTCAAATGTTTTTCAATATTATTTTAAATCATGGCCACTTTTGATCTATTTTAAATTAATTCAAATTTTTTTTGTAATTTTAAAATTGTACAGTATACAACTATACAGTGGTATTTACTGAAGCAATCGAAAGTATACATACATATATTCTGTTCTGTTTCTAAAAATTGTTAACTAAGAGCTGGTGAATGTGACGAAGAAAATTTGTAAGGGAATTTGGCTTAATATAATTCGCTAATACAATCTGCACAGTACATTCGGTATATATGATACGGCTAATGTGCATAGAGCGACGAATGTGTACATTAGCCGGTAAATGTGCATATTCGTCTGCTACTTTGGATAATATGAATGAATTCAACCTACATTTACCAACTAAATTTGGATAATGTACACATTTACCAGTTAACGTTGGTAAATGTGGATAAATTATTTATTATAGATCATTTATGCTAGTGTACTTTCTGTTATTAGGTTAGGTTAGGGTGGCTGTCCTAAGGGACACAAAAATGGTCCGAAACCATACCACATACAATTTTTCTCGGCTCTACTCACTGAACCATCCAGAGCTTACAACGAAGCGTTGAATACACTTAGAGGAGAATAGCGATTTTATAGGAGTATAGCGCTATAGTAGCTTTCTTTACCCTTTCTAAGATATTAGGCTTCCAACTAAGTTTGCTGTTCAAAACAGCACGCAGGTATTTCGCTTTATCAGTAACGGTCAAGCTTACCATTTAAAGTAAGCGGATCAATCTGGAAGGTTGCATTTCCTAGAGAAGAGGACCACCTCAGTTTTATGTGGATTAACATTTAGTCCATAACTGTTGGTCCATTTAGAAAGAAGACTAAGCGTGCTTTGCATGTGATCTCTTAAAGTACAAGGATACTTACAAGCAACCACCCTAAAGCCCTGCCCCTCCAATTCCAGTAATAGGTCACAAGTTCCAAAGAAAGAGGGACAAGACTCCACCTTGCGGTGCACCCACACCTACAAATGTGCTAATGGAGAATCCGCCCAGATTAGGCTTCACGATCCTGCATCTCAGCATCTGATCTATCCAGCGAACGAGAGATTCATCCACACCCAGACTTAACAAAGCTCGAGGTTATTGCCACCGGTTTAACGTTATTAAAGGCACCTTCTATATCCAGAAAGGCTACTAAGGAGTATTCCTTAAATTCTTGGGATTTCTCAATAGGACAAACCAGGGAGTGTAGAACGGTTTCTACCAATCTCCCATTACAGTACGCATGGTGAGATTTCGATCCGGCTCAATAGAGCCTCTAATGTGAGCTTTTACTTGTCTTTCTTTTTCATCTTTTTTTTTTAATAAAATAAACCGTTGACCTCTTAATAGATTTTGAAATTAGTCCATAACCCTTTCACTAGTCTGTGTACAAAAACGTTTGTTTAGGTTTTTTTATATGGAGTTTTTCTAAAAGAGCTATAAAAAGATTGAGATAAATTGAATAAAAAAATGCCACGATATGAAGAAACTGATAATTGGAAATTAACGCTGCGGGCGATAACTCAGGTAAATGCCTAATTTACCTGTTTTTAACAGTATAGATGGTGTGATTAGTATGTCTACTTACCACCAGAGTATATGAACGTGGGGTTAATGAGTTTTGTTTACTTACGTTTTTCTTATGTAATTTTCCCAGTGTTTAAATTCATTTTTTCGTTCCCTTCTTTTATCTTTTTTTCTCTCTTTGTGAAAGAAAACGAAAAATATTTTTATTTGTTCCTTTACCCGGGAGGCCGGGAACGAAATCGAAAAAAGTAAAATATCTCTCCTCATATAAAACACAAAAGATAGGAGAGGAGAGATATTTTGTTTTGTTGGATTTCGTTCCGAAAGAAAGAAACAAAACAAAATATTTTTTCTCTTCTTTCGCAAAAAGAGAATAAATAAAGGAACGAAATTTGAATTTAAACACTGGATTTTCCAGTTATACAAAAAAAACCGGGTTGAAAATTGACAGTTTTTTGATGTTTCAACTGGAACGGCAAAAAATGCGGTTTCCGTCATTTTTTGTTTTTTGCATGTGTATACGTATTAATTGTTAAATTATTTTGACAATTCTAAGTCAATTTTGCAATGAAAGATTTTTTTCGTGTTAATTTATTTAATTATATTTAGTTTTTATTTAAATGACGTTTGAAATGTAATTGTGTTAGTAATCGCCCGAAAAGTTTTACCAGGCGACGAATGACAGCTGCTGCCGCCCCGTTTTCACCCGGGTTTTTTTTATCTGTCAAATTTGTTGCAGCTGGAAAACCACATTATATGGAGTTTGATCAAAATCAGCTCTATTATAATTGAAAAGCCTTTGGTTTACAAGAATTTGATGTTTAAACGTCGGCTGGAATTTTATTAAATTAGATATTAGATATAGCAGGATTTGATAAAATGGAAAAAAAATTATAAATTGCGAAAGAGGGAAAACAATACACATTTTTAATTCCTGCTCACCGATATTCACGCTGGCACTATTTGATTAGATATAGTCGATAAAATCGAAAAAAAATTATAAATTGCGAAAGAGGGAAAATAGTACACATTTTCAGTTCCTGCTGTGCTATTTTATTGCTTCATGCCAGCATTATTATTATTAATATAATATATTTAGCTAGAACAATTTAACAATGCAAATTAAAAGTGCAATTTAATATAGTTTGTGGCATAGTGGTAAATCACTGGACAAGAGCGATGAGGTCTTCGGTTATTATTTTTTTAGTATTCATGTAATAACCAAATATTTTACTTTAAATTAAACATTCCGCTGTATAGATATTACAGTAATTACACAATAAAACACGCGGTATGCGTTTATATTGCGCCGAAATGTATGCGAATACTACAGCAAATTATTTAAAAACTTTTATAATATGATACCGTGTGAGTTGTAGTAAGCTATGAAAATTTTCCTGTAAAATTCTTTTTTCCTGTCATAAACTTCATAGCATGCTATGTTTGAAATAATATAACAATAAAAATTAAATAAATTTTATTATAGTGAATGTGGCTTACTAGTAACGTATTGGACTAGAGCGGGTAAGGTCTGGGATTGTGCTCAAGGCATTTTAGTTTTGTATTTCCAATTTATATTTTTTTGACATGATAAGATAACGTCTTACACCGCATATTCAGAAAATTGACACGAAATTTTGCCTTTGGTGTAAGCATTACCTTTTATTTAAATGTATGATTTCTTAGGTTGTTTCTTAGGCTTCATGCCTCACGCACCATATTATTGCAATGACGTCATCAGGCGGTGAAGTAAGCCATTGTAGCGAGAGAACGCCTCTTCTGATCGGAGAAATTCTAATCTCAATTTGTGAGTAAAGAAACTGGATAATTTATTTTAAATTAAGAAAATTAACCTCCACATAAATTTTAATTGAAATTAAAATCTGCACAATGGCGATTTACAATAGTTGAGAACATTGTAAAGAGAGAATCTCTCATTTATTTGTGGGTAAAGAAACTGAATTAATATCAACATCTTATGAACGTTATCACGCAAAACAGCTACGGCCAAGTAAACCACACAGCCCACCCCGAATTTTTTTGTGCTCCCGCTGTTTGCCGGTCTGTAAGGTTTTTTGTGTGATGCCCCAACTTATGTATGTAAAATCTTCCTTAAAAACCCCTACCCTTAAACTAGCGGCTAAATAAATATCAAATTGTCAAATGGGGACTGTAGCAGTGGCCGCTGGACAATTACATTTTATATAAATTGTTTGGACGGGCTGTACCCCCTAGTTTTATTATATTAGATAAGCTAAGCTGTTTTTAATTATTGAAGCGGTCAGTGAGCTATATTGTGTTTGTTTCCAGTCTGGCTCGTTATCGGATGCTTATGTCGGCTGGCATTTTATTATTTAGATATTACAATACTTCTTTTTCAATTCACCCGAATTATTTTTGGCGTTATTTTACTTAATGAGTATATATTTTGAAAATGTTTGAATGTAGGATTGTGTATTTATAGTTTTTAGGAGGTGAAGCCAATTTTCCCCGGAAAATTACCTCATTTTCCGGGAAAACTTTCACTTTTTGTATTTTTTATTTTTCCAAATTAAGTAAAATGTAAATTTTTGGATAATTTTTGACGTTAGCTCCTATCGCTTCTTCTGATAGTACCACAATGTTGAAAACAGCAACTTTTGCAAATATAACAATTTTTTTAATGTAATTTTAATTCGTTGTATACCTTAGAGGATGGGGGCTGCTTTTCCTGAATTTATAAATTCTTCCTGTTTCAAATTTTGTTTGTAATTTTAAACTAAGTAAAAAAAAAAAAATTTCCTGGAAAAATTGCAAAATTTTTTCCGGAAATATTACTTATAGGTAAAACTATTGTGATACAATCCTAACAACAACCCGGGGCGTGCTACAGCTATCGGGGGGTCACAGGTGGTGGATAGTAGACGGCCTATCGATAGTTATGTTAGCGGTGACTTAAATAAGCCGCCTCCACTGCAGCCCTGCTGGGAGGAGCGTCTCAGGAAACTGGGGAGTGGTTAACCTCAGTTTACTAAATTGTGAGGGCCTATAATACCAGGTATGGAATGGCGAACTGTTGGCGCCATAAAACCATCCACTACTAACCACAGGCGAACTGAGCGTCACATCTTCCTGCGCTCCCGGGTCTCCAAGTAGTGCGTGAGGAGCCCTATAAACGGGTTACCCCTTGTATGGAATGGGTCCCATTGGTTTGAGATATCCATATGGATGGGTGAAGGATGGATGGGCGTGGGGGTACTGGGGACGGGTTCCTTGGTGAGCCAATGGGCTAGATTAAGGTGTTATGCGACCCGTGCTGATGATCGGCTAGGCTTAGGGCCCATTTAACAAAGCCCAGTCGTTAACGGAGCCCTCTGGATATCTGGCTGCCTCCAGTTGTATTTAGATGGACCATTATTTCTTCGACACTCGTGGGAATATTATGGATCAACTATTAAACCAAAATAAGGGAGCCGGTACCCTTGAAAAACCGGAAAAATCTAAGGAAGAAAGTGGCTCTTACCTTAAAAGTGGAGCTACCTCCTCAGTGGCAGGGGTATAAGCAGTACCATGGCACCAAAGCCAGGAGTCAGCGGTACCAATGCCAAGCAGGGAAGCGGGGGATCGGGAAGGATCGCTCCAGCAAAGCGACGATACAGGGAGATTCGGTCGGCGTTTAAAATCCTGGACAAACTGGCAGCAACCCCTGAGGGGCAGCTTAAAGTAGAATAGAAGGAATCTGTGGTATGGGCGAGGGAGATTGTCAGTCGCGACAGCTCGGATAGGTTCCTTGTGCCTAAAAGACAGAGGTCCCAGGATGAGCTCGAAGTAGGCGGCAACAAACGAGCCAAGACAGTCACAGGAGCAGGGTCGGGAGATCCCAAGGAAATCCCGAAATTATTCAGTGAGATCCTAAAGGAGAACGTACTGGTGCTAGCCGTCATTGACAGAAGTCAAGAAGATGGGAGCATCACGTCAGAGTAGTGGAGGGAGGTGTACAATGCACTAAACTCCATACTCATCAAGGTCTTGAGAGAAAATTCAGGACCCCCTCCGTTCTGTAGAGATGAGGGATGGCACCAAGGGCGCGTAAAGTGAACTGCTTGCTCGGATCAGAGAGGGGTCGGTCCTTGAGATCATTCGGGCAAGTAATCCAGATCTTCCAATGAAAGACTGGAAGATTGTCAAATAGGAGGAGGCTAAAGGAGGCTTCAGAATAGCAATCATGCTGATCCATAAGGAGTCCCTTACTACGCTTTCAGAGACAAAGGGAGTGATCAGCGTCGGTTTCGGGTCGATCACTCTGAAGGTTTTTAAAAAGGATGAGGTAGGCATGCGCTCGGAGGACAGGCCGGGGGAGAACGTCGGATGGAACCAGCAGGAGACGGTACGCCTTGCCGGAATCTGAACGAAGGGTGGCTGGAGATGACGTTCAAGGCAGCGAAGCGCTAACTACGGGGGTGAAGCGGCAGATAACAGCGGCCCCCCCGTGGGAAGGTAGCATTAGCCTGAAACAGAGAATGCATGAAGAGGTAAGTGAGATAATGCACGATGATTAATGTTGTCCAGATTAATCTTCACCATACGAAGGCTGCTTCGGCGGCTCTCGTTCTCAGACTGACTAGATCAGGAGAGGACCTAGTGTTAATCCAGGAACCTTAGATTAATAAAAACAGGATTTGTGGTCTTAAGGTTAAAGGGTATACAATTTTGTACTCAAGTAACTCTGAGAAGATCAAATCTTGCATCTTAGTGAAAAATACTTTAAACAATTTTCTACTTTCTCAATACAGTAGTGGTGACGTTACTGCAATCAGTGTGGAGGTTGGCAGAGACAAGTTTTGGCTGGTCTCTGCTTATATGGATCGGGAGAAGGAGAACCCGCCAGATAACCTGGGGAACCTGATCCGACAAGCAAGGCAAAATAGGATTGGTGTGGTACTCGGATGTGATGCAAACGCGCATGACACAATTTGGGGGAGCACTGATATTAATGAGAGGGGTGAGTTATTTTTTGATTACTTATTAAATGCTAACCTTTCAGTCTGCAATGTTGGGCAGGAACCGACATTTATCTTTAGTAATCGGCAGGAGGTTCTAGATGTGACCTTCACCTCGGATAATATTCAATTGATTAGGGGATGGAGAGTGGCGAAGGAGCACTCATTCTCTGATCACCAATATATAACATATAACCTAAACATTCACCCGCTTATCCAGAAGCCCTTCAGGAATCCTAGAAGGACAAACTGGGAGAAATATGGGGAGGTGTTGGAGGAATTATTGCAGTCAGAGATCTCGGGACTTCAGGAGATAGTGGAAGAGTTGGATTGCATTGTGGACGTTGTCACAAAAGCCTGCAATCTTTCCCTTAATGCTGCTTGCCCCCTGATAAAGCCAAGGGGCAGGCAGAAACCGACATGGTGGTCCATGGAGCTGGAGACCTATCGGAAGGCGTGTAGGATAGCAATTAATAAAGCAAAGAGCACGAGGCAGTTTCGGGACTGGGACTCCTATAAGGAGGACCTAAGAAAGTACAAAAAAGAATTGAGGAAGGCACAAAGGGGATCGTGGAGACTCTTACGTCGCCTTACACTCGTGTAGGAACGCCATAGGTAATAAATGGGGTTTGGACCCGGAGCTGGCACACTGGCTCTATACCGCCGTGGTAAGACCTGTGCTAATGTACGAGGTGGGCGTTTGGTGGCCAGCTCTGGATAAGGTAACATATAGAGGTATGATGGAGAGGGTGCAAAGAAACTCTCGGTCAAAGTGACTCTCGGCTGTCTCTCACAAGGGATGATCCCGAACCCGAAAATTCAAAAAATTGTGAAACTTTGGGAACATGTACATCTCATATAGGTATGTACTACGCAATTTTTTTTTCTGCTGAAAAACACTCTAGTCTTGTCCGTAAGAATTCTGAGCGAAAAACCGTCAATGGCTGGACTATTAATAAAACTCATCCAAACAAATATTTTTTGTGTTTTTCATTAGTGAAGGTAAAAAACTGACATTTCTAAAACCTTATTTACTTTCATGCACACCGTCCTGCTGTCTTAAGCAAGCCCACACTTTTCTCTACCTCTTACCGTTAACGAGTTATGCGCAGAGGCAGAATGGAAAATTTCCAATTTTCAAAAATCCATTTCACTCAGTCAGAGTGTTTTTCCGCAGAAAAAAAAAATTGCGTAGTACATATCTATATGAGATGTACATGTTCCCAAAGTTTCATAATTTTTTGAATTTTCGGGTTCGGGATCATCCCTTGTCAGTGGAAGTGTCTTCAGGTGGAACACTCGACGATAGGTAGATTCGCTGGCGAAGAACTGGCGAATCTGGATTATATTACACCAACGTTTTTCTTTGATAGAGGTTTCCGAACCATCTGTCCTTCAAGGGAATCCTGGAGAAATGGATCAATACTGGAAAACAAGGCAGTGTAATTTTTCACAGAGGGCTCGAAGCTAAACGATAAAGTAGGAGCCGGAGTCTTCTGTGAAAAGCGTAATGTTAATATTTCTGTTCGTCTACCTGACTACTGCAGCGTGTTCCAGGCTGAAGTGGTGGCGATCGGGGAAGTCATGACATGGTTGAAGCATATAATGTGGTATCCCACTAGGGGCATCCAGATAATCTAGGTCCCGGGTCACTCGGACGTCACGGGGGACTGCAGGGCGGACGAAGTAGCTAGGTACGGTACGACTCTCCAGATGCAGCCGGAAAGGGTAGGTCTGGGGAGGCTTATGGCAGTGCTAAAATTGGCGCTCAGTAAAAAGGCAATCGCCTTAACAAATGAGAGGTGGATCAACACTCTCACATTCAGGGTAGCAAAACGGGTTTGGCCAAAATTGGACTTGCGGCGCTCCAAGGTATTAGTATCCCTGGGAAGAAGAGAAATATGATGGGTCTTAGAGATAATGACAGGTCACTGCATTTTTGGGGAACATGCGAGAAGGCTGGGGTTACAGACGAATGACTTTTGTGGAAGTTGCATGGACGAAGAGCAGGAGGAGACTTTGGATCACTTCCTATGCTTATGTCCGGCGCTATCATACAGTAGGCATAAGTACTTGGGTGTGTACGGTATAGACTTCCTTTCTGAATTCGCGAACTGTGGAGTGCGAGATATTTTACGCTACATAAGTGACTCTGGTTGGTTTCAACGGAAGTAATGGGGAGATTCGATCCTGTGGTATCACAATGGGTCACGTGAACATACCAACTCACCATGCTGCATAAGTATGGCCTCAGTCGTATAAATACAAGTCATTCTTGTTATTATTATTGATTAATGCAATTTAACTATAATACAATGAAAAAAAATGTCTATACATATTATACATTTTTCCTTAATATAACGTTTTCATATTCTTAGTCAGTTCATTGACACCAAATATATAATTTTTTAACATACAATTGTAATATTAAAATCAGCAATTTTAGACTGTATTATTTGTTATTATTATTAGTATAATTAATGTATAAACATTTTGTATATAAATCAAACATTTTTCTGATTTAAAGCAGTTCAAAAAATAATTGACTCAAGAAAACATCGCCCTGACCAACGGTAAGCGATACAAGATTAATAAAAGAATAAAAACTAAAACCAACAGTTAGTCTTTTATTCCCAATTCAAAACTAAATAGAACCCAAGGTAATCTATTCAGTTATATTTTCTGGTAAATCAACGACTATATTAAATTTACAACTTAAGAATTAAAGTCTGAGATTTATACAGCCACTGCTGGCCTAAGTGTGCGATAGCAGCCACTCTAACCTAACCTAACCTAACCTATCCTAACATCAAAACCTGATTTGCTCGATGTACACGTAAAGTGATGCAGAAGGTTTTTCAAATCGCATCAAGTTCTCCAGATATATAAAACCTTCATCCGACCATGTATAGAGTATTGCTGTCAAGTTTGGGGAGGTGCGTCTGGTACCACCCTCCACTTATTGGACAGGGTTCAACGCCGCGCTATCAGAATAATACGGAATCCCAGACTTACTCAAGAACTAGACAGCTTACAGCATCGCAGAGATGTTGCAGAACTCTGCGTCTTCTACAGATGCTTACATGGTAAATGTTCTGCAGAACTATCGGAGAAAATACCACCATTCGTTACAACAACAAGAGTAACAAGAGGAACAACCAATGCACATAGGTTTACGGTGAAGCTCCCGAAACCTCGAACTGAAGAAATCAAGCGCGAATTTATATACCGAACATCAAAAAAATGGAATTCGCTAATACATTTCAAATTTCCGAAGGAATATAAAATGAATAAATTTAAGGTAGCTATTAATCTTTACTTGCAGGATCGCGCATTGGGTGCAGAAGCTCTGACAGTTACAAGGAGCTAGGACCGTTAATAAGTCCGCTCTGCACCCAATTAAAAAAATTTATAAAAAAAAAAAAAAAAAAAAAAAAAAAGTAAAATAACGCCAAAAATAATTCGGGTGAATTAAAAAACAAGTACCGATATTAGATATAGCATCAGGCTTTGATAAAATCGAAAAAAAAAAATATAAATTGCGAAAGAGGGAAAACAATACACATTTCTAGTTCCTGCTGTCCTATTTTATTGCTTCAAATTAGCATTTTATTATGGGTGCTTTCAAGAATTCAGTCGGCTGCGCAGCAATTGCAGTCGAAAAAAACTGAAAAGCAGACAAACTGCAATAGCTGCTGTCTGCATTTTAAAACGACCAACTGCGCAAATAAAAATTGACATAAAAAATATCTAACCAATAAATAATAATTACGTTATAGAGTTGTCATAAACATGAAAAATGTTTCGGGAATAAATAATAATAGATACTATCTAAGAATGTTTCTAAAAAACGATAATAGATCGATAATTTGGCAGCTAAAATATGTCAGATTTTTTTTAAGTGTTAAGGAAAACAAACAGCAGTTTATGTAAAACTATCTTAAAATGTTTGAAAATAACTTAATTATAAAAATAACCACAAAAAAACTCAAACGGCACAAGATTAAACCTAAAGAATACGAATTGCATTTTCTTTATGTTTAAATTTTTCACTGGATTTTCACAAAACAAATACGGTCTTAGCTTAAAATGACATAAAATGAATACATTTCAATTAAATTTTTATTAAAAAATATTTAATAAATGTCTATAATATACAAATAAAATTGTATCTTTCTTCTTACAAAAGATATGAACAATATTTTGAGGTTTAATTTATTTTCCTTAACACAAAAAATCACAATGAAGTTATCTACCATTCAATCTATTGACTGGCTGCATCTACGCAGTTAATATAATACGACTGCAAAAACTGCATACCGGCTGCGTTCGTGAATGTAATTTTTGAACGACCAACTGCGCTGCTTTTGCTGCAAAACTTAATTTTTGAACGAAGTACTGCACATACTGCGCAGTCGACTGAATTCTTGAATGCACCCTATATTAGATAAGCTGAATGGAAATTTAATTGGAAAATAAATGATTTCTTGATGATTTTTAATTATTGAAGCTGTCAGTGAGCTATATTGTGTTTGTTTCTAGGCTGGCACGTTTTCGGATATTTATGTCGGCTGGCATTTTATTATATTAGATATTACATATAGCAGGCTTTCGCCTTTCGCAGAATTTTAGCAGGTTTTGATTGAGTAAATAAGCGTACCATATC
This sequence comes from Tipula helvola, assembly GCA_963556165.1. NCBI lineage: Eukaryota > Metazoa > Arthropoda > Insecta > Diptera > Tipulidae > Tipula > Tipula helvola. The sequence continues at coordinate 158,972,313 of OY744483.1, forward strand.
CTATAATATAAGTAGCTATATAAGTACATAAAAGGTGGTTGTCAATAAGCTGCACGTTAACGAAATTAAATTAGATTACATAACTATAAATTTTGACTGAATGATTAAAATTAAATGATGCTTGGAATTAATAAGATTCTAACTGTATGTTGAGTTGTCTTAACAGCCACTATTGATCATTTTTAAATTAATTCAAATTTAGTTGTAATTTTAAAACTGTACAGTACACTGTGGTATTTACATAACCAATCGAAAATAGAGTGACCGGCAAAGGAAATGTGCCACCCTAAAAAAATTTTTTTGATGCGAATATCTTTTGAACCCCACTAGCTAGAAACATGAATGTTTTAGTATTAATAAAAATTAAAATTAAATTAAAAAAAAAAAAAAAATTAAAAAATAAATAAAATTAAAAGTGTTTTTATATAAAACGGATATCTGCAGAAAACCACAAATAACAGGTAGGTGTACAATTTTTTTAAGTAAATGTTTGTTTTTTTTTTGTTGTTGATGTCAAGGTATATGTTTGCTTCTTATCTGTTTTTTTCTTCTGAGGCGGTTGGTCCGATTTTGTTAGGTTTTGTTTTGTTTTAGTGTGGTGTAGTGAGTGAGTTTTCTAGTTTATGTAAAACATTTAGGGTACTAAATAGTTATGCGTTCATGTTACACGCTGCATTATAATAATGTTATGTTAAATGTTGTGTTAAAATGTTACGTGTCATGTAAAATGTTATAATTTCATCTCTTTTGATTTATCACATTAAAATAGAAACAAAAAAGACAAAAAACATAGCGAGAGTACTTTCAGTGTTCATGTTACATGTATGCTGTGTTAAAAATGTCATGACGACATGTGTGAGGCTAAATAATTCTGTGCGTCCGACTTTTTCCAAAGTTATAATTGCATGCCATAAATTTTCAATGGTCATCATTTTCAAAATACAAAAATTAAAAAAAGAAATCATGTCATAATAGCAAAAATATTTTAACGAACTGGGCTTCTGAGTTCGTTCGGATTTTGAAATTAAAAACACTGTGTACTTTTTATTTCATTCTACTTTTATACACTTTGATATTTGATTTGACTTTTCTATTTAATTCTGTCTGCTTGCTACTGGTAGGGGCTATAACAACAGATTTATTTATTTATTTAACGATTTAAAATAAACCAAATACTCCTTTTTGCTTGGCATCGGTCGTGTTTATAACACTTAACCATCTAAGCTATTGCTGTTCATAACGTGAGCTTGTTGTATGATGGCCAAAATCGTCACAGTACTATACCGAAGATTGATTTAACATAAAAACATCAAAATTATTATTAAATTTTAAATACATAACATTAGAATACAATATGAAAGAATTACGATTGAACCAACATTGGACTGTAATTTGATTTTCCAATTAAAAGTTTTATTGATTATAATGAAAATAACTAGGTTATATGGTGTCCCAACCCCAACATCTTCCCCCGCATTGAGCCGTTTTGCTCAATTAACTGGTAACGGCACGATTTTGTGGATTGGTCGTTTAATGGTGGATGCAGTTTTGGTGCGGAGCATTACCACACGAACCAGTCCGTCGCTTCCAGGATAAATATTCAAAATCCTTGCTTGCCTAGTTGGCCATACACTAGCTGGTAGATTATTTTCTTTGATTAAAATTAAAACTACGTCGTCGATTTGCCAGATTTTGCTGCAATGTATGTATGTAGTTCCGAGAGTAGCCTTTCCAAAAATTATTCATCAGCTTTGTTATGAGTTCCCATCTATTGAGTCTGTTTGCAGGAACTTGTTCAAAAGTTGTTTCAGGCAATGATGTGAGAGCTGCCATAATCAAAAAGTGAACCGGAGTCAACACATCATTGTTGGTTGGGTATCCTGATTTTATCTGACATAACGGTCTTGAGTTGAGAATGGCTTCAACCTAACAAAACAACGTCGCCAATTTCTTCAAACGTGAGATTCGAATTTCCTGTGACCTTGATGAGATGTATATTTTCATAGACTTCACTTCAGAAGTTCCCAGAGTCCCGCAAAGTGTGGCACTACTGGTGGAATGAATTTCCAGAAAATATTCTTGCTAAGCATGAAATCTGAAATGAAGTATTATTAAGTTTCCAAATATCTTTGTAGAATTTAGCTATTTTATTTGCGGCTCCGACAAAATTTGTCCCGTTTTCACAACCTCCAAGTTTATCGCTTTCGTTGTCATACAAACAAAAACTGAAATATATGACTTGATTAATTTTGCACCCCAGCCTTTCTTGGGTGCAATAGAAATTGTCCCCGCGCAGTCAACGCCAACTTTACTGAACGGACGAGATATCTCACTCTTAAAGTAGGTAAACCGCCCATTAATTGTGATGACGTCATTGCTCGATGACTTACTCATACATGACATTTATGTACGATGTCTCTATCAAACTTTTGCCATTCACGATCCAGAATTTTTGTTTTATGAGAGAGGATAACAAGGAGAGGCCAAGATGAAAATATTTTTTATGGTAAAAAGTAGGGCTTGCCCGTTCCCAGACCTTTTACATTCTCGGGAGACGGGATTGTTATTTTTTGTTTCCCGGGAATTCCCGGGATTCGGGACAAACCAAGTTTTTATCCAATACCTCAGTATACTTATGTTACGTAATATTAAAATTTAAACAATTTGAACACCCTTATTCCCTAAGTCGTGTCACTTGCCACTCTTACCGACAATCAAATTTTTGTATTCTTTTAGTCGATCGATTCGATAATCGTCGTTTAAAGTGACAAGCATTTTTTTTAAATTGCATTCTCTTATAGTATCACTTCAATCGACTAAGAGAATACCAATTTAGAATTGAAGTGAGTAAGTGACACGACAATTGTTACGTTGAATGAAGTGGCATGACCAAGAGAATAAGGGTATAAATTTTAGGTCGAGAAATGGAAAGAAAAATAAATTAAGGAACATTTAAAATAATTGAAAAGAATATGATGTACTGATTTAACCACTCAATCGGTGGATTCCGTTCTCCAATCATGGGAAATCTACGGGCGGAACAAATGAAATTTAAACTATCAGACTAACATATTGCCAACAGTTGGCGGAGCTGAATGCGTCCAATGACGATTTAGTTTTCGATAGAAACCCATCCGTCGAAGTTTTTAAATTTGGTTGTTTTTCGTTTTTTGGCTTAAACGTAGCACCTTACTTTTCCTTGTGCCAGGGTTTTGGGTACAAACACAGCACGACGATCCTTTTGCTTTAAGGCTACACTTCATCTCCTGCCTATACCATTTGTAAGAGAGGCATTTTGAGCTACTGTTGCATTTTCCCAAACTTCCTGAATTTGGGCGTATAAATATTCACTGTTTTGGTTTCCTTAGTGAGATTTCTCATTTAACATTTCCCCATAGATTCTCGATTCTTTTTTGCCGTTCTAAATATGCCGTACATACTTTGAGATTTTATTTGGTGAGCTGATAACGCCACCGATGGTGGCGATATATTTAAGCACATCTATAATTCCATCGATTTTGACGATAGGCCAACTGCCTGAGAAGTGCAGCAGCATCCTCAAACCATTACTGATGCATTGCTATGGTTCATTGTTTTTTCTTTTTCTTTTTTTGGTATACTGAGGGTTAAGCTCCTGATTAGGGGACGCCTTACGTATGTTCTCTCATCACCTCTAACCACGTTGTATTTCCTTTCATTCCTCCAAATTATTGAATTACAAAATGCCACAGGTTTTGCTAAATGCTCTCCAGCAAAAGCAGTTGTTTTACCTACGTTCCGGTTGCTTAATTGCAATTCCTTTTTCGCTTGATTGCTCTCGGACTTAATTATAATCCCACGACTGTACGTCCAGCTATTCTTTTGACTGAATTCTATCAATTTTTTGCCTCTAATGGTCCTAACACGTAAAGGCTATTTCCGATTATGAGCTCATCCCAAAATGCATCAACTATAATTTCCTTTGTCCCCAACTCTGGTTCTTGAACGAATTTTATTAATGAGGCAACACCTTTATTTCTTCTAATGACTAGTTTTTCTTTTAGAAGTTCTAACGTCTATGGTCAATAATAGTTGCCTGTTCTTTTAAATTTGTTAACAAGAACAATAATGCTGAAGTCGCTACAACTTCGGGTATCTGAAGATATCTTCAGCTTACACCGGCGACTTTCTGATTAATTCCATGAAGTTAGAAATGACATAAAGAAGTCGGGAATACTTTTAATTTCTTAAATTTCCGGGACACAAGCCCTAGTAAAAAGCAACCAACACTATACTTGAGATGTGCAGGTTAGGTAGGATTACAGGATGTTTTGTATTGTACGAACAGGTAGCAATATGAATTCTGCCCCCAACACGTAACACACCATCACTGTCGATAAATGCGGCAAGTGAAGTAATTTTTCTTTGACCTTCAAACCATTTGTTTCGGCTAGACTTTCCAGCTCTTCAGCAAAATTTTGATGTTGACACCAACGAATGCAGGTATATTCTGCTGGTTGAAGTTCCTCGACGCTGAGAGATAGATTTAAAAATCGTTTTTCATTTTTTATCGTCCATGCTGCGCGTTTGCAGTAAGCTAATACACGCAAAATTTTCCCCAAGGAAGAAATTTGCTGAAACAACGTGCGTCCAAGATGTCATTTCTTCCTTTCTTCCTCGAAAACATTGTCACATGATGATGTTGGAATATTATGCTGCCATGATGATCTTGAAGCCAGTTAGGTCCATTCCACCATAAATCCAAAGATTTTAATTGATTTGGAAAAATTCCTCCACTGGCGAAGTCTGTCGGATTTTCGGCTAACTTGACTTATCCCCATTTGCTTTGCGGCAAAGTTTCGTTAATAAATGCGACGCCCGATTAGCCAGAAAGGTTTTCCATCGCCGAGGTTGGTCTGATATCCAGGCCAGTACTATTTTCGAGTCCGTCCAAGCATACTCTTTAGTGTTCACATTTGAGAAGTATCTCGTTACCTTTTTGAATAATTATGTCAAAAGATGTGCTGCGCATAATTCAAATCTTGGAATTGTAATTTGACATAAGGGAGCCACCTTTGTGTTAGACGCCACCAAGCTAACGTATATACTTCCGTTTTCATCTTGAATTCGTGAATAAATAACTGCAGCATACGCTGACTCGCTTGCATCACAAAATCCATGCAGTTGTACGGGTTCGCCTTTCCACGAAATGTTCGTAAAGCTACGTAAAGCTTCCGGCTTCTCCCATATCTTCCATTTCGAAGAACCGTTTTAAAGTTATATTTTTACTTTCCCCATCTAATATTTACGTTAAAATTATATAGAGTATTTGTTGTACTATTATCGTAGTATTCCGGAGAAATTATATAATTGACCATTTTCCACCAATTCAAACAATTTATTAGATCCAATCACAATATCAATTCCATTTAGTTTATGACATTCAGAATCAGCTAACTGAATATTTTGCAAATACTCTAGTTTTTTATGTTGAACTTGCTCGGTGAGATTTGACACCGCACTACACTTTAAATGTTCTACATGATAAAACACAATAAAACAATTTCTCGTTGATTGATCAGAATGTACGACCAAGCCTAAGAGCAAGACTTCCGATGGCGCTGGGCCCTTCGTAAACCCTTACACACAATAAGATCGAAGGAAAGGAAAGAGGTATGCTAGTATTAAAGACTCGACCCGATTCCAGACACCTAAGTAGACGATAGTTAACACAACTTTTTTTCCTCTGTACGTCAATAAAACAATTTCTTGTTGCACCAAAAATGTTTGAGAGATATAAATGAGTTACAAATAAAAACATAATATTGAGCTTTTAAAACAACGTTTATGTCATTATCTCGTCTATTTCACCGGTGTTACATCATAACAAAGATTTTGTTGTCTTTTTTATCGTTCCCATCCCATATATGATATTTATTTATGAGCAAATCCCTATATAGATAACCAAAAACCATCGCCAGCTTCAAATGAAACGTTATTCTTTAAAACTGTTGAAGACATGAGCAAGCGCCACATAAAAATAACTCCTCAGTTGAACCAACTGAGGAACACCCATTTGGTGCAGAATCGAATTGTATATATAATGATAATTATTACCAATACACATAACCTTACGGAACTCACAGTAATTATGTATATCATATACATATGTATAATAATATCGTAATGCAAAGTTTTGCAAGTAATGTTTGTTAGTTCGACACTTAAGTATTCCCACTTTAAAATAGTTTCTATTGTCGCTTGAATTTAAATACTATGAGTTTGTCATATGAACAATGTCTTCTCTATTTATTTATCAATAACGCCGCAACTGTGCTGTATTTAAAAATTACAATAATTATTTATTAGCTCGATGAAATTAAATTTACAAAATGTGTACACTTCTTAACCTTGCAAGAAAAGTAAGTGAATATATAGTTTTCTTTTATTCTACCTATAGTGTTTTTTAAACGGTCGGTTCTGTAGGGCAAACCGATCCTCATCTCTAAAAATAAATTTTATAAAAAAAAAAAAAAGTTGCTAAACAACTTTGTTTTTTTGTAACTGGACGTATAATTTACTATTTTGTGATTTCGTACCAAAACTATTCACAAATCGCAACCATCTGCTAAACGGTAAAGATCATAGTTTTTATTATTTTTACAATAATGTGATATTATTATCCAATAATATGTGATAGATTAAGATTTAGTGTTAATTAAATCGTTATTGATTTACAAAAATATTCTACTTCTAATTAAAAAAATTTGCATTTTACGTCACATATAATATTAATTAAAAATGTGTTTTGTTTTTTTTGCTGCATCATCGTAACCGTCAAAAACACTTTGTTTTTATTGGATAAAACGGAAGATGTGGACTGTGGTTTGGTTTTTTATTTATTGTTGTGATTATATAAATTGTCTGTTGAAGAAAGTTGTTATAATATTTTTTAACCGGTGTGTACGATTGAAATTTTAATTTGGATAAGAGGCTATTCACACCGAACGCGGTTAGTGAATGTGAGTAAATTTTTTAGATCAAATTTAACCTAAATAACCTTCAAAATTATTGAGATGTTATTTTATTTGCCAAAATTTGCTTTAAAAAAGCAAAAATGTCTTGGACCATATTCGCGCTAGGTGTGAATGGGCCTTAAATATGACAAAACTTGTTTACTCTCTACTTAGCTGAATATTTTTTTCAGTAATAAACCGTAGTATAAAGTACGATACTTTTTTTTTTTTTGCGGTCGGCTAATAAATAATTTAAGTACATAATTAAAGTGTACACATTTTTTTTAAGTGTTAGGTCAAAGTTAATTTTTTTTAAGCTTGCGAATAGTAATTTACGTAAATAATCTCAATTCTACTATATAGTTATTAACTAATTGTAATAAAACGTGAACCTTAAAAAAATTGGTAAGATGGTTCAAATTCTTTTAAAAGATGCCATTAAAAATATTTTACCAGTTCGAGTAAAAATACTGTGAATAAAAATATGTTCTGTGTCTTTCAAAGCAAGTGGAAATCTTCACCGTAACGTATAGTTAATATTAAACGGATTACAAGTGGATTTTTTCTGTAGTTGATTAGGTATGTGTATTAGTAAAATCATACGGTATTTTAAAATTGAATGCTAAGTGTTAAGATCAGTTGATAAGTTGCAGTGAAACAATAATTATAAAAAATTTTGTTTTAAAGATTCTGCGTCGGTCGCACATATGTATTATAATTGGTCAGTGATTTAAATTGAAGTAGTGAATATATTTATTATTTGTATACTTGAATATTAACTATGACACCGTTGCCAACAGTATTAATACTGGAATGTCAAAGTAGGTGTCTATAGATTTATATATTTTTTTTAAGAACTGACAGAAAAGAAATTAAAGTTATTTAGAACTTTTATCATTTTATCATAAATTGAAATTAATAGTTTAAAGTGTATGAACATAAAAACGATGTTAACTGGAACAACGCTAAATAGGTATAACAATAAAATTATTAATTAATCTCAATTGCTGCAAAAATTCAACAACTCTTTCTCATTCGCTGTAAATAAATTAAAAAATTTAAAACAAATTTATTTGCAAAATACAACAAAACAAAATATACGAGTGAAACATTTAATTAAGTTCAATTTTTATTAACTTCTAAATTTTCCGGGTAATAATTATAGTTTTATAAATTTTGTTCGAATTAAATACCATAAAATTATATATAGGAGGCAATTGGTCAATCTCGACACACTAAATTGTCGGCACTCTGCTTTATATTAACTATTTACCAATCAACCGTAACACAAAATAATTGCAATGTGTGCGATAAACAGCTCAGGACGTGGACGCTCAGTTTCTGTAAATTTAATTTCCTATATTTACTGAAGGATTAGTACTTAGAAATATTTTCCCAAAATTCAAAAGCGAAAATGTTGGCAAAGTATTTGGAAGCAGAAACTATGCCTAAATTTTATTTACTGCGGATACGTCGAGAAAATTAGGTAAGAAGTATTTATAAAAATTTTGGAATATAGGATTTTGTACGTACAGTTTTTAGGAGGTGGAACCTCCTACCTCATATTCCGGAAAAATTTTCACTTGTTCGTAAAATACGTAACAATTCACAATTTTTATAAAGATCTTCATTGTTCCGATAACTTTTAATCGGGACACGTTGATTTTGAATTGATAAACAAACGGTTTGTGAGCTGGGATTAACTGCGACAATATTTCCAATTTATTTTAAACTAGCTTAGTTACCCGGCGTTGCACGGGAGGTATATAATTCAAATACCTTGATTGTTATGCAAGAATTCTCTCTTTACATCGCTGTAGTTGCAATCACATATGAAAAGAAAATTATAAGTAGCTGTATTCAGTAACGGGTGCCTCCGTCAATGCATACAGGCGAAATTTTGTAATGATATTATTGGACATCCTGTTAGTGAGGATAGTTAATTAATTTTGGTTTGGTATTTGTTATTAATTGCCAAATAATTATACTCCATTTTTACAAACCTTCAACCAGATCAAAGTGAATAATAAATATAAAGATATTTCATTTGCTCCAATGCAGTTTTGAATAAATTTACCAGAGATTGCGTTCATGGAATAGAATCTGTAAACTTGATATTATTTCACGTTTTGTTCAGGGACTAATAGCACAACGTTGATAAGTCTCCGCCTCCTCGTTGCCCATGAAGTAAATTTGTAAAAACTTGGAGTCGTTGTTAGAGAGAGGAAGAAGTGATCCAATTTTATGATAAATTTGTCCTTGTACTTTAAACGTGGGCATAAAACCTCTATCCTTAACAATTTGGGTTGCTCCAAAAGATGTCATTTGAAAGCATGAGTTGTTTTTTCGAATATTTTGTAGAAAATGTCTGGATAACTCAGTAGTTCCGGAGACGTAAGCTAGAAGAGGTTCAGGTGGATCATCCAGAGGAGGTAAATTCACTTTTCCACTTGAACAACACATTCCAGGCGATTCATTGTAAAACTTTAAAGCATGACAATACAAACAAATGTTTTCCATTTGCCCAATTGAAACATTGTAATCATAGTCTTTCTCGTAATTGAATGCTGTTAACTTTAAATCACCTGTAAAAGTTAATCGTCTATTAATCGTCCATATCGTAACCGATCGACTTCCAGCCGGGCCTCACGATGTTCAATGGTTTCAGTAGCTCTAGAAGACATCCTGCTTCGAACATTTTCAAGTTGTGTTTCACGCTGTTCAGTTGTTTCATCAGCTCTTGAAGAAGACATCCTGCTTCGAATGTTTGCAAGTCGTGTTTCGCGCTTTTAGTTGTTTCATTAGCTCTAGAAGAAGATGTACTGCTTCGAACGTTTGCAAGTCGTGTTTCACACTGTTCAGTTATCTGCCCAATTGATCTTTTCTCCGGTGGCATTTTTAAGCAAAAATGAAACGTGTAGCTAATTAATCAGGAATGACGGGCATTCAAAACAGAAATTAGTATTAATTTATCAAAACGATTTTAATGTTCCCTTCGATACGTTTCACCGCGAACTGTGTTTGAAAATGTCTTTACGGAATTTTTTTTAAGCAAAATCAAATGTTATCTACAATCAAAAAGTAATCATAGATTAACACGTTTATAAACTGAAAACTTAAATCTAATAAGAATGTACATTCACTTGAAATAATATTTAATACCTGGAAAATAATCACCAACAATTATTTTATTGCAATATAGCTAACTAATCGAGAACAACGGCATCCGAAACACAAATTAATATTAATTTATTCAAAACGATTAAAACTACGTCCACTTCGATACGTTTTACCGCGAACTGTGGTTGAAAATGACATTTCGAAAAACAAAAGAAGTTTTTTCAAACTAATGCAATTTTACACGTACAATAATTTGAATCCAAGGATGTTTCTTGTAGAAGATGCTATTTTCAAATATAAAACGCTAGTACTTTTCAAAGTAAATCAGTTTATACGTACAATATTTTTTAGTACCTTTCCTAGAATTGATTTTATGAAACAATCATTGATTATTTAAGTAATAAACTAAAAAAAAGTAATAAACTATTGGCGTTTAGTATGAAACTACTATTTTCATTAAAAGCCGCCGGTTGCAATATTGGATTAAAATAGAATGTTAATTATTTCTGAAGTTATGTGGAAATTAGAACTCGCTGACTATGGTACATTTCAAAACAGGATATGATAAATAGGATATCACTAAACAGTACATGTCAAACCAGTAAAAATGGATTATTAGTATGGATAATATAAGTGTTCAGAGATTTGTCTTGAGTTAAAGTGATGAAAGATTGTCTTAAATTTAAATTAATAAAATTAATTTGAATAATTAAATCAATTATAGTAGAGGTATGATTTGTGTATAACAATCGCACGCTAGATATCCTTTTTGGTGTATATGTTAAATTTGCGGCTAAGGCGCATTGATCCAGGGCAGACTTCCGGATTGGAGCATGTCACTAATTTCATATAACCCCTTTCCTAAAGTCATTCCCGTCAAAAAAATCTTAAAAAAATTGAAATTTGAGAAAAAATTTGTACCACAGCCCTTAGACCCCGGGGTCCAGCCCCTTCAAAAGTATCGTGGACTTGGTCCTGAACATGCAACATATACATGGTAAAAATTTCATGGCGATCGGTAAAGCGGCTAAGGCGTTATTTCAGAACAATCAAATAATTGTATCTTTACATGTAAAAATGAATTTTTGATCCAGGGGCGGACCCCCCGAATTCGAGCATGTCTCTTATTTTATATAACCCCTTTCCAAAACTCATTCTCGTAAAAAAATTTAAATTTTTGAAAAAATTTGTACCATAGCCCCTAGACCCCGGGGTCCAGCCCCTTTCCCAATATCGTAAGATTGGTCCTGAACATGCAACATTTGCATGGTAAACATTTCATGGCGATCGGTTGAGCGACTGAGAAGTAATTTTGAAATAATCAAATATTAAAATTAATTTTTGATCCAGGGCTGGGCCCCTCGGATTCGAACATGTCAGTAATTTCATATAACCAGCCCCATAAAGTCATTTTCGTGGAAAAATTTAAAGAAAATTAAAATTTTCGAAAAAATTTGTACCGCAGCCTCTAGACCCCGGGGTCCAGCCCCTTCCAAAATATCGTAAGGTTGGTTCTGGATATGCAACTTGTACATGGTAAAAATTTCATGGCGATCGGTTGAGCGGCTGAGACGCCCACTCAGAACAGACAAACAAACAAACAAACAGGAATTCATTTTTATAGATAAGTATAGTGAAAATAATATCTCAGCGAAATTCTGACAGCTCTCGCGCATCAAAACAAATGGCGTAAACACAGCGATGTATTTAGGCTAATTTGTTTACATTTTGAGGTTAGAATTTGTCTATTTTGAATTATGTTTTTCCTCAAATTTATTCACAATAATTAATGTAATTTTAATTTAGATAATACAGTAGCACTAGAACTTTTGATAACATTTAAGATAATTTTAATGTCATTAGCTTGCCCCGAACAAATTGAAATTTAAAATCGAGTTTTTTTATTGTTTTGCTTTAACACGAAAAATGACATTTCTTTCTAAATATGCCTAGTTCGTACCTTAAATGGGTATAACGTTACATATCCAGTGGTGTTGTTAATATTTTTTATATTTTTTAATTTCACATGTTATTTTGGAATTTACCTATAAAATAATGAGAATTTTCAATATTTTCCAATATAAATTACATTATGTATTGGAATCAAATTTCACATATCTTTATTTAAATTTTTTTTTGTTTTTAAAACTATTATTCAGCCGACCCTTCCCTGAATTTTTAATTTATTTTAACTACTTCACTGTTGGCTGCGCACAATGTTGAAAAAATGAGTTTCGCTGAGATATTATTTTCACTATACATAGATTACAATTTCGTTTGATTATTTGTTTAGATTTCCTTATTCTTCTTTTTGCTCTTTTAATTTTAATTCCTGATTTATTTATTGTGATTTTGCGAAGTGTTCACAAGAGTGTTGAGCGGAAAATTGCTCTTCTTTCTTTTATTTGTTTCTATTTTTTGTTTTCTATTTTATCCATCATAATATTGTCGAGTATGATGGGTGCGTTAAATGTCCATTTCATTCCAACATTGATGCTAGCATTGTATCTCAATCGTTTTTTGATATACATAGTGCACGTAATTTAGGAAAATTTTGAAATGTTTCCAGGAAAATTGTGCAATTTTTTGTTTCCTTTTTTACTTGAAGAAATTCTGATTTAAATTCTGGAGAAGACGGGGTTTGAAGTCATACAAAGGTGACATACCAAGGTGCATCAACGATGTTCCTTAATACCATAATATTCAGATTCTGAAATCTTTGGATGATATTTACGTTGCTCTGTTTGGTACAACCCCAAAGTTGAATACCATACGTCCAAACCGGTTTCAATATTTGCTTATAAAGTATAAGCTTGTTGTATGTTGATAAAGAAGAGTTCCTTCTCATCAGCCAATACATCTTTCTGTATTTAAGTATTAGTTCTTCACATTTTTTCTTGACATGTGCGTTCCATCGCAGTTTAGCATCCAGGGGCATGACGAGATACTTGTGTGAGTTGTGTTCGCCTACGGTACTATTTCTCGATTTATGGTAATCGGAATATATTCAAATCGCATGTTTATAAAGTTGATGTGAACTGATTTAGTTTCGTTTAGTTTTATTCGCCATCTTTATGTCCATTTATAAATTTTAGTTATTGCTGATAGTAACTTCTGTGTTGACTCTTCATTGTTTTTGCCAACAGCTAAGATCGTGTGATTTTTTCTAATGCATGAAGATGATAAGTGTACAGTAGAGATTCCTGTATTTTAGCAAATTCAATTAGTAGAAGATTTCTTAATTTATGGTTAAGTCCTTCATGCCACACTCTATCAAACACTTGTACAACATCGAGAAATATCGTTGAACAGACTTTTTTCTCCTCTAGTGCTTTCTCAATTATACTGGTTATTCTGTGAAATTGATCAATAATTGTTGAGTGTTGGTTACGAAAACGGAACTGATGATTTGGGATCAAGTTTTTACTCTCGATTATCGGATTTAACCTTCTTACCAATACCTTCTCAAATTATTTGGAAATGACTGGCAATAGCGAAATTGGCCTGTAAGATGAGGTTATGTGTGGTGGTTTCCCAGGTTTTGAGATCATAATTACTTCTGCAATTGTCCACAAGCTTGGTACATATTTGATTCTAAATGCTACATTTATAAGATTGGTGAGCTTCACCATAGCTTTCATACACGACTTCTTTTGGCGTTGTCGGTAGGATTTCTTTACTTCCTTGCACAGCTTGTTCAATTATTAGCTCGGGTTCTTACGCTTGGTCTTGATGTGGTTGGAATATTTTTTCGAAAGTGTTCAGCAAATTCCCGAGCTTTGTCTTCATTATTCTTAGCCCATTTCTCGCCTGCTACTCTTATTGGAGGATTCTGCATTATTGGTCTTTTAATTCTGTTGGTTGCGTTCCAAAGAGAATAATCAGTACTGCTTTCATTAGTTAATTTTCTTAAATAGTTGCTGATTGATTCATTTTTCAATTTTTTGATCTCTCTTCTTAATTGTTGAGTGAGATTGCTCAAATTAGTTTTATCTTGGAGCCCTTGTTTGTTGCCATATTCTTTTTGCTCTTCTTTTTTCTGCTAGGAGCTCCATAATTTCCAAAGGATAGTTGTTTCCCTTGATTTTCTTTTTAATTTCAGTGGCATTTCTCAAGGTGATTGCTGAATATCGTTTACAAATTTGTAAACTTCTTTGTCTAATTGCTTCTCGGTCTTTAATGGAACCGTTAAGTTAATTTTTTCTTCTAGCGATGGTCTAAAGTATTCCCAATTAGTGTGATTATTTACTAGAAATGGGTTTCTTTCTTACTGAGTTATATTTTTACTTAACGAGTTTAAGTTGTGGCTTTCATCTACTTGTGCCTAATTTACAGATATGTTCTTTATTATGAGGAAATCAATCAGATCTGGTACTTTGTTTGTATCAGTCGGCCAGTAGGTTGGTTTTCCAGTTAAGAGGGCTTCACAACTGCATTTCCTAATAGCTTTTAAGAGTACTTTACCATTAGTCGTTGTTAATCTGGAGCCCCAGTGAACATTTTTTGCATTAAAGTCTCCATTAGAGTATAACTGTCTTTCTTTTGGTTAAGAGCTTTAACTTTGTTTTCAAGCGTCTTCATACTACGTCTTCAACTAATGCATTATTAGCTTTACACAATTTATTGTGAAGCTTTGCTTCGTTTGTAGAACGAATGTTCTTGCTACTGGCCCCGATGGAGGGAGTACCGTCTCTTATCGGAAAATACGATACTTTCTTACTCTTCTCGAAGGGATGTGAAGTATCCTGTTCTAAGAATAGCAGGTGACAGTAAAATGATGAAGAGTTAGTGACGAGTCACAATAATGGCATGGCATTTACAACATTTTTCGACCTGTTAATCAGAAAAATGAAGAGGCCAATCATTAATAATATATCTACCAAAAAAATCCAAAATCCCCCCGTGCAAACTTTTCAGTACGAAACCAAACTACCAAATAGAGAACTCAAGGTAAGTTCTCATTTTTCGTTCAGGGCCGACAAGTCGAACCAGGTCCTGGATTTTCCGACAGGACTTTCACGTAGGTGGTGGTTTAGGCTCATTCCACTTTCCTCCAATTTGGCGGCGTGATACTGCGATCCTCTTGGAATTAGTCAATAACTGCCATTCAGCTGATCCTTGAGTACCTCATGAAAAGCCGTCATACTGATAGAGTGAAGATTCGTTCTCTTAGCGATCTTAGGAACTTCCTCCTGAGATCTTATTCGTTTTAGCTGTTTCGCATATTTTTAAATTACTTCACTGACGTACTCCATTTTTAGATCCTTATGAAGGTTATCATTCCTTATGTACCATGGTGCGTTGACCATACCACGCAAGACTTTATTTTGAAAGGTTTCAATTAATTGTGCGTTAGTTTTCTTGATACAGCCCCATAGCTGTATACGATACGTCCATACAGGTTTCAATATCTGCAGATATAAGAGCAGTTTATTATGTAATGTTAGCTCAGACTTCCTTCTTTATGAGCATTTTTCTATATTTGATGTTTAACTCTTCTTTTTTCTTTTTAACATACTCTTTCCACTTGAGTTTAGCATCAAAGGTCATTCTTAAATATTTTGTCGTATTTCCATGTAGAAGTGGTTAAATTCAATCGAACAGGTAACCAATTAACATTTTTGTTGGTAAAGTTTATATGCACAGATTTAGCTTCGTTGAGTTGAAGGCGCCATTTACTCAATGAATTAGCGGCGTTTTGTAATTTACCTGTTGGCGCCTCTATGATGGTCCCCCTATTCTCCACAATTCCCGGTTAGGTAACCTAACACAAAATGGTTTGTGGAAATCCAGTTTAGCTGGTATACAGTCGGAAGGCATTCCTTTAGTAGGGTCTGTCTGAAATGCCTTGAGGATTTCCAGATGACACACCATATTACCTGGTTTGATATTACCCTCCGCCTGCATCTAAGGGCCATAATAGCAGCATCCTTTTTAACATGCAGATGCAATGGAGTTAGTCCTAGGAGTGCCTTCATTGCTGCGGTTGGACATGTTTTCATTGAACCCGTAACACCAATGCAGGCTATACGCTGAATCTTATTCAATAAATTTTGCGCTGTCCTTTGTTCAGTTTTAGGCCACCACCCTACTGATGCGTAAGTAACCATAGGCCTAATGATTCTTAGAAATGACTAGTAGATAATTTTTGGTTGTAGTCCTAGAAGTACGTTTGTAGAGCCTCTGACCTGACAGGCCTAAAAAACCTTTGTGGCTGTATTTTGAACTTTTAGTAAATGTTGTTTCCAGTTCAATCTTTGATCTAGTATGACCCCTAGATATTTAACCTCTTTGGAAAAAGCAACAATAGTACCGTTTAACAAGGGAGCTATAAGCGAGAGCTGTTTCCTCCTCGTAAAAGGTACAATGATAGTTTTGTTTGGATTGACGCTGAGTCCTTCCTGCTCACACCACTGCCATATTAAATCTAGTGCATTTTGCTTGAGAGATGACCCCATCAAACTTGCCTCTAATTATGATAGCCACGCCTTCCGCATAGCCCTGGACATCAAACCCATGGCTATTCAGGAGAACCAGTAGTCTGTCAATAACCAAAGAGCAGATAGTACGCCTCCTCGGGGACAGCCCTTTACGGCGCTGATGGTTACCGACTCGCCATCTAATCTGGCTGTAATGTCGCGATGTTTCAGCATGGAGCGGATCCACTTAATTGTAGAAAGCAGAACCCTATTCTCCATTGCTGCCCACTCTATCGAATCATTGGAGGTATTATCAAAAGCCCCTCAATGTCCTCAAAGGCACAAAGGGAATCCTAGTGACTATACCACTAAGAGCCATCACAGTGAATTTGCCAGTTTGATAAGCAAACTTGTCCCGATACAGCGGATTATTTACAAGGATTTCACTTCTTATTTGATGATCCAAGATTTTTTCCATCGTCTTCAATAGAAACGATGTGAGGCTATTGACCGATAAGGCTTGGGCTGGGTGTCCAGACGACCCCCTCCCTTTAGCACAAAAGACCACATTTACTTTCCTCCATAGTTTCGGAATAAAGTTAAAAACATAACTTGCTCGAAACATCTGGATCAAGCTGGGGAGAATTTCCTCAATACCTTTTTGAAGTAAAGCTGGAAAGATACCATCCCCTCCAGCGGATTTGAAAGGTTTGAAAGAGCCAATAACCCATCTCACCTTGCTGGGTGTGAACATTTTCCCAGAGAGACCCCAGATCTACCATTTGAGTAATGGTATGATAAATTTACAGCAATTCATAGCTTAATTCGACCAATTTGGAAGTAGCGACTTAACAAGAATGAGCCGATGCATTATCGTGATAGAAGAGCACCTTTTTCTTCGAATCAGTCCAATAAATCAGCATAACGTTCAAACGTTCTTCGCCTTTACTCAGCAGTAGGGATCTCTTCCAAATTTATAGAAACGGTCGTTTAGTCAGAATTCTTTTGTTAGGAATATTTCTCTGAAAACATGATGATTTAAATATTAAATAGAATAAAATATCGTTAGATAACTCATTCTTTCCTGGTATTTTTCTGCACGGTTCACTAATTCTCTATTCAAATGCTTCAGAATTTAGTTAGTTTTTAATAAAACTTTTATTTCAGGTGATTGTTTAGTTAGTATGTATTAGTAAAAGGGTGTTTGGCGTGCTTTGTTGTTTGTGTAAAGAAGTAGGATTTTCTGGTAGTCAGTTTAAAAAATAATATTTTTATCTTATCTTTTTACTCATTTTATTTACGGTGATAAATTTTACTTGGCATCTTGCTTCAGGAAAATATGAATATTGTCCATCCAAAGATGTCTCAATGCTTCTACTAGGTTTAGCGCTTTTTTTATTTTTTACGAATATCGCGATTGGCATTTTATGTTTAAACTCCTCAAAACTATGTAGCCTTTTCACCTTAATATTTTCTCGACTTTTTAAAAGTCCCTGAGTATGAAAAAGCAAAAAAAATGTCCGTCGGTCTGTCTGGATGACTGGATTGTCTGTACACATGGTATCTCGAGAACGGCTTGCCCGATTAGATTTTTTTTTTTCGCCAATCTGTTTCTATGGTCAAGGCGGAGATTTGAACAGCTTTTAGAGACTGTACGTCAAGAGGGTGGGGTACTTGCCATACGATTGACCCAAAACACCTGGTTATATAAATATTTACGATTTTTTTATATACATACATAATATGTTGGTTTGAAGGTCATATTGAAAGGGCCAATTTGCGGGTTGAGTTGAAGTTGAATTGGAGTTGAGTTGGGGTTGGATTAGGATATAGTGAGCAGTTATCCAATTTTTTATATATGCTGGTTTGAGGATTAAGTTTGGCATAGTGTTTGCGATTAAGTTGAGAGTTGAGTTGAGTCCCGTTTGCGGGTTGAATAGGGCTGAGTTGGGGTTGGATTAAGGTTTAGTGAGCAGTTAAACTGAGGATTTGTGAATTTTTTTATAAAAATTGGTTGAGATTCTATATCATATCCGATTTTGATGAAATTCAGTATTTCCAATTTATATGGGATTCTCAAATTATTTTTGGATGAAGTTCTGGAATATTGCCTATTTCTCAACTGATTATTATGAAATATGACATGTGTGTTGGAAATGGGATTCTAAAATGATTTTTAGAAGAATTTCTGGAATTTGCCTACTTTTTAACCGATTTTAGTGAAATAGTACATCCGCGATGAGTATGGGATTCTGAATTAATTTTCGGATAAAGTTCTGGAATATGGCCAAGTATGATGGAACTTAGTAATTCCTGCACCAATTATTATGAAATTTGAAATGGGATATTAAAAATGATTTTTAGATACCATTATGGAATATGGCTAAGTCTGATCTCGTAACTTCCCAATTTCTTAACCGATTTTAAGATTAAATTCTGGTATATGGGCAATTAAGATATACCTTAACCTTTTTTAACCGATCGTTAACTAATAGAAGGAAACGTGACATAAAAATTATTTTTGGATGAGGTTATGAGGAATATGTCAATATGGCTTTTAAATTGTTGTCAGTGTAAACGTCTATTTCAATTTCTTAACGATCGAGATTTTCTTCGAAATAATATTCAAGTTCGCCTACAAACTTTTCTCACAAATTCTTCGCTTTAAACGTTGGGGTATGTTTCCTGAGTATTTACTATCAGAGCTGTAAGTTTGGCCATGCTTAAAACAATGAAGTGTGTGGTGAGCACGCGCTGAAGAATTAAAACTACTCACGGTAGTTTCGGTAGAGTCTCTTAATTAGCAGAATCATTTAAGAATCACCTTTCCATCGCAATATTCCAGAATTTCATACAAAAATCATTTTAGAATCGTATTTCCAAGTCGAATTTCATCATAATCGGATGAGAAATGGACAAGTTCAATCACACTTGGCCATGTTCCAGAACTTCACCCAAAAACCATAATCATATTTCCAACGCACATGCCAAATTTCATATTAATCGGTTTAGAAATAGGCAAGTTTCATCCCACTTGGCCATATTAAGTTTATCCAAAAAACATTCTATGATCCCATGTCTATCGCGGATGTCAAATTTCACTAAAATCCGTTATGAAATAGATAAGTTTTATCCTAGTTGGCCATTGAAAAACCTGTATATGTGCAATATTTTTAAATAAATCCTCACGCATTGATCAATTTGAACCAAACTTTACACAAATACAGTTTTTTGAGGTTGAGCTGAAGACTGACTTAAGAGATTAGACTTAATTTTGAAGACCAAAGTTCTGTTCACCTAATGAGGTTTCAGCACTTTATATTTTACAGAATTGCAGCAGTTGTGGGAACGATGGTACACAGAATATCTCGCACCATTACGCAGAAGAACAAAATGGCAATCACAAAGAGAACAACTGAAAATAAACGAAGTGGTCATAATTAAAGATGACAATCCATCCCCTTGCAACTGCATACATTGTCGTCTATAAATTCACTGTCACTCGACGATGATTGAATAAATAGATTTAACAGGCCGATATGAATTTTATCAATGATGATATCTCTCTTTGGTCGAGAATTAAATTAATATAATCTACCTTGCCCGAAAATTAATTTAAGACAGCAAGCCGTGTGAAGCTATAGGTAATTTAATTTACATGTTGATTTTTCTTTTCGTCCGTTTGGACGGACCCTCGACAATCACATTCCAATAACACAGAACACTATCTTATTGCATATACAATTAACATCGTACGTTCTTTTTCTCATTTATAATGATAAACAAAGTTTATAACGGAAACATACGAAAACCGCATTTTAATACACATAAACAAAAAATAGATGAGCACGTTACGTCAAGTAAAATTCCCCATGCAGACAGCACGACTACGTATTCTGTGTATACTGTACATAATGTACATAATAGCAATGGAATGTTATTAAAGTACATTGCTCATGCTCTCTCGTATTATTTCATTCTCAATTTGCACATTTTAAATCTCACTCGTGGTTGCGCACACATGCAAACTTCTATAACGAATATAACAAAAACTAAAAATCAGCAGGTCTTATTTCAGTTTAAGTCGCGCTGGTATTACGAACCTAACCGCACATTTTGTTATTTATTATTTGTTGTTTAAATTATTGGTGTTTCTCAAAACTTGTAGTTTTGCAATAATACGCAAACCATACAATTCTGTAATAAAAGTGAAATTTTGGTAATAGTGTGAATGAGTGTTTCAAATAAAAACTTGTAGTTAGTTTTTTTTTTTAATACGTAATAGTGCGACTACTTTTTGTTTTAAAGCATTTTTCCAAAATCTTCATTACACAGCAGAATTTAATTATTTATTTATTTATCGTCACCAAAATTAAACATGAACTCGACAGGTAATTAAATATTTGATAGATAATTATAAAATTATTATGTCACACTTAATTGTATACAAAACATTGTATTACGCGAATCTAGTGTAACGTAGTAAACAAAAAAAAGGGTATCACGTGATTTAGAGTGCGACGAGAGGTTAAACCATTTTTGTTGTAAACGTATTGTATATTTCAATTTTTTCTTTTTTTTTTACTTTCCATTGATAAAAAATAATTTTGATTTATACAAAGACGTAGTTGGGTAAAAAATTGTTTGAAGGTGACATTTCATTTAACCGGCTTACTTACATGAATAAATGTGTGGTTTGCACTAAATATGTACGCTTGAAGTTTTTTGACTTTAGGTTTTTTTTTTTTTTTGTTACTTTCGAATGTGGAATAAATGTGGAATACAGTTTAGCATGGGTAATCTTTTCGGAATATTTGGGAGGGTTTGTTACTGATTTTCTTTCCTGTTGAAATTGATTACTAATTAATGTTTTGATCAGATGAGTAATCTCTATGCGAAAAAATAATAAAAAAATATTTTTTGAACATCCATAATCTTATGTAAATATCGATGGCTTAGTGAATATCGGCTCTAACCCACATTTCTAACATTTTCAAGAAAAGCAAAAAACGAACTTTTTGACAGATGTTACAGTACGCTTTACGTGAAATGTTTTTTATTGGTTTTTGCACAAAAAAACGTGACGTGTTGCATTTTACATTTTGGTGTCAAAATGTCATTTTTGAAAAAAATGTGGGTTAGGGCTGATATTCACTAAGCCATCGATATGTATTTACAATTTACATATACCGGTTCCCAATACTCAATTACTGATCATCACAATATTACAAACATTTGATTTCTGATAGTGATAAGACATTAAAAGTCAAGGCTACTTCTAACAATCAAACAAGTTCAACGATAATAATCATTGCCTTGAGGTTTAAGTATATTAAACTTGTAATACTTATATTTATTAAAACGATCGTTTATTACAAATTTACCATCGCCTACTCGACTTTGAAATTCAAATAACTCTTACACCTACCTCAATAATATGTTCATAGAGCTAACCATATCCATTCGCTACTGTATTATACTCTAATCACATTCGTTCTGTAATTATACCAAATCAAAATGATTTAAAAGAATGTTGCTTGACCCAGTTTATCGCTCTTAAGCCGCGCGCGCATATTTATATTCTTGTCTCATCATTTTTTTTCTTTTCAATAATCTCGCACTCTTTTACGAAATGGTGACTAACACATAAAAATCGATCGCGATTATAGCTAATCCAGACTCTTTTATTGTACGAAACAAAACCAAGTTTTCAAAGTTAAATGAATGTCAATTCACATGCACGAAAATGAAAGTACTTGAGCATATTTTAAATAGAGTCTACAGCAACAATGTTTGTAGATGTAGATCTAGTATAATGGTCAATTGCATATTCGCATGCATTCACTTATATAGTATTTATCGACCTCCCTACATGTCTACCTTATCACACGGTGAAATAAATAAAACATTACTATACGTACATACATAATAGCAAGGGTTACTTAATGAGCATATTATATAAACCGAACGATATTGATAATGATAATGATTTTAAGTACACTTCATTAATATGAAAAGTTGAAAGTTCAAGCTTATTTTCATACGTTTACAAAAAATTATGTCTATCCGACTCCTCGGACGACACTTTCCCTAAATTATGTTCTCGTATATTTGGACCTCCGTTCCCCACTTCAACGGAGAACTTCAACGATTGGAAGTTTGCGATGCAGGCGTTACTCCAATTAGACGAATTAAGGGAATATGTATCTGGTGACATTAAAGTCGGCGAAAATGGGAATGCAAAGAAAAAAATGTGAAGGCTATAGGGCCAGATTAATTTTGTTGATTGATGCGGTGAACTCCGCAACTTGTGGAGTGAAAAAGTGAGTTTATTAAAACGTTGATAACAACGAGGCTTCAAAATAGCAAATGGGTCGAAGAATATGCAAATACAATCATGACAACTCCTCATAAATTGCTGCTTGCGCGCTTACCGGACGAATTTCGACCAATGCTAATGGGGCTTGAGAGCTCAGGGACGAAAAATACAGGAGATTTTGTCAAAACGAAGCTTTTGCAGGACGTTAAATTACCCATATCCCCTGGGAAACACACAGATCATCAATCAGCCGTTTATGGTAAAAAGGTAAATTCTTTTAATTTAAAGAAGAGGGAACCACGGTGCTATCGATGCAATGAGTTTGGTTACATTACGGCATGCTATAACAACAAGAATATTGAAAAGTCACCTGAAAAAGAAAACAATTCCAAGCCAACTAGAAAATCTGCTTTCATCACAGCCTCAATGAGTGGTACTTATATTGACTTTGGTGCCTCTGCACACGTGTGTAAGCACGGTTATTGGAGGCGTGACGTAAACGACTTGTCGAGCAAAGAAATTGTGTTAGCAAATACATAATTCGGAACTTGAAGTAAGGAATTGGAATTGTTGATTTGCTAAAAAAACAATGAATAGCACACAATCGAATTTAGAGATGTCCTTCTTGTATCAAAATTTTTAGCAAATTTGCTCTTGGTTAGTCAAATAACCAATCATAATAATAAAGTTATTTTTGACAAAACTGTCAAATGTATGTATTCTCCTGAACAAAATGGAACGGTGGAGCGAATGAATCGTACTCTCGTGGAGAAAGCACGCTGTATGTTGTCTGATTAAAAGATACAAAAATTATTTTAGCCGGAAGCTATAACTACAGCTGCTTAACTCGTCAACCGTTCACCGACGAAACGTCTTGACAAGACACCCGAAGAAATTTGGTCTGGAGTAAAATAGGATCTGCGCCATTTGAGAGTTTTTGGAGCAAAAGCTATGTCACACACACCGAAACAAAAACGAAAAAAACAGGATTTCAAATCTGAGGAATCTATTTTTGTTGGCTGCTGTGGGAATTCAAAAGCTTACCGATTATACAGTATTGGGTGTGTGAATTAATTTTTAGACTTTTTTTATAAAAAAGAAATGTTTATTAAAAGATAACGATACAGTATATTTTATCCAATATATTCGCCATCGTTAGCTATGACTTCCTGCCATCTCCTGGGAAGTTTGTGGATTCCTCCTTTGAAGAAGCCTTCAACTTTCCCAGCTATCCAGCCATCGATCCAATTTTCGGAAGCGTACGTCAGCCAGGCCTATTTGCATTGATCGAAACAAATGGTAGTCGGAAGGTGCAAGGTCTGGAGAATACGCAGATTGTTCAAGCCGATCCCAACCGAGTTGCTCTACCTTGTTTTGAGCGGTTTTTGCACGATGTGGTCTGACATTGTCATCATGAAACAAAACTTTATAGCTTTTGTTCGCTATTGCTGGTCGTTTTTCGTCTAATGCACGTGCCAAATTGGCCAGTTGGCGTCGGTAGCGATCACCTGTAACCGTTTCACTTTGATTTAACTGCTCATAATACACCACACCTTTTTGGTCCCACCAAATACTCATCATAACCTTATCGCAATGAATATATCGTTTTGGCTGCGATGGTCCTGCTTGGCCTGGATCGACGTAAGCTGCTTTACGTTTGGTGTTGCCGTAACAGACCCACTTTTCTTGTACTCAGCAAGATTTTTTTGCATGCTTCAATTCGTGCTCTCAATTGATTTTCGGACAGTTGCTGTGGAACCCATCTTCCTAGCTTTCGAATCTTTCCCATTGCGTGCAAACGATGAGATATGGTTGATCGGTCAATGTTTAACTGCATTGCAAGTTCTTTTTGCGTTTGACATGCATTTTCATCCAATAATGTTTGTAATTCGGCATCTTGAAACTTTTTTGGCTGACCTGGCCGTTCTTTGTCTGTCAAGTCAAAATCACCAGCTTGCTCTTGATGGAGCTTGATTACCATAAGTATCAGAAAGCAATCGGTGAGCTTCAGCGGCAGTTTTCTTGGAATCAAAAAAGAAAAGAAGAACCCCTCGAAAAAACAACTTATCACGATCCATTTTAAATCGATTACAAAAAAATGACGTAATATGAAAAATAACTTTCTGCTCTGAATTAGATTGACAATTGTGACAGCTACAAAATGCAATTGGAATTGCTTGTCAAACTATACGCAATCTCTCGTAGCGACATGTAAATCTCGAGTCTAAGAATTAATTCACACACCCAATAAACAAAATGATGACATATTAAAGAGTCGTGATGTAATTTTCATTGAATCGTCTGTACCAATAATTACAAACGATGATCATGAAGTGAGGGAATCATGAAGCACGCCTCTTTATTGCAATAAAGAAGAAGTGAAGGAAACGCCGACATTCATAGAAGCTGCTGCAGCCGATGAAATGTGTTCCACTTCCAATGATGGATTATATTCCAATGGTGGATTATGTTCCAATGACGAATTAGGTTCTAAAATTATAGAAAACAATGTAGAAGCCATCGAAGAAAACAACAAGTGCATCAGGAAACAGCCAGCAAAGTTGAAGAATTATAAACTCAGTTACAATGCCAAATTATCTAAATTACTCTCAGATCCTTTAACATATCATATGAAGAGGCTATGAGCAGTCCTGAATGCGATTTGTGGAAAAAAGCGATACAAGGGGAATACGAATCTCTTCTTGAAACTGGAACCTGGACTCTAGAAAATATTCCACCGAATAGAAAAGCAATCCAATGCAAGTGGGTCTACAAAACCAAATCCGATGTTAATAGAAATATCAACCGTTATAAAGCGCGTCTTGTAGTTAAAGGTCATTCTCAACGTATATGACTATGAAGACACATATTCACCAGTTGTTCGTTACTCATTCATCTGATACTTAATTGCACTTGCAGTTAAGTATGATCTAGAAATTGATCAAATGGATGCAGTTGCGGCATTCTTGAAGGATAAATTACGGGAAGAAATTTATATACGCCAACCACAACGACATCAGAATAGGAACCAATCGTCGAAAATTTGTCGTCTTAAGAATGCATTGTACGGCTTAAAACAAGCTAGTCGTACTTGGAATTGTAAATTGGATAGTGTTCTTAAAGATTTCAGCATGAAGTCCTTCGTTAGTGGATCCCTGCATCTATTACAAAATTCAGAATGGACATATTTTGTTAGTAGCCGTGTACGTTGATGATTTGTTGTTATTCTCAAATAACAAACAGTTAATAGATTCATTGAAAAGAAAATTATCGAATACCTTTAAAATGAAGGACTTGGGAGTAGTTCAACCATGCCTAGAAATGCGAATCACTCGGGACCGTGAAGCTGGAAAAATATGAATTGACCAACAAGTATACCAATCGAAGAAATGTTATAAAAGTATGGTATGGCCGATTGTAATCCAGCGTTGACACCACTTGATGCAAATCAAAAATTAACGATGATTATGTGACCTAGATCTGATAATGAAGCCGTTCAAATGAAAAATGGTCCTTATCAGGAAGTAGTTGGGAGTATCACGTTCGCTGCTCATGTTACTCATCCGGATATATGCTATGCAATCCACACCGTTAGCAAATTCAATAATAACCCTGCTCTGCACTGGAACGCGGTTAAAAGAATCCTGAGATACCTTCGTGGTACTGCATCAGCCAAACTGGAATTTTCAAAAAACGATAATTCAAAGGTAATTGGTTATTCTAATTCGGATTGGGCCAACGACATAGACGGTAGACGATCGGTTACTGGTTACGTTTTTAAGCTTCCGGGAGGAGCTATTTCTTGGAACAGCAAGAGACAGCCAACGGTTGCTCTTTCCACAACTAAGGAAGAGTACGTGGCACTCTCCGCCGCAGCTCAAGAAGCTTTGTTGGTTGCGAAATTTTGAAATCGTTTTAAAGTTGTGCTAAACTCTAGATGCAACTACTAGTTGTTGCGCCAACAGAAGTTCTATAAGTTTAGCATCAACTGATGCTTATCACGCCAGGACAAAGCACATCGATATTCGACATCACTTCATACGTTAAAAAATTGAAGAAAAGGAGATTCAATTGACATCAATTAGCACTGATCAGATGATTGCGGATAAATTAACTAAGCTTCTCTTCAGCAATAAGGATTTATTATGTTTACATGGAATGGGTTTAGTTCTAGTTAATTAACAAATGAAAACGACGTGATGGAAACCAAATGGAAAGATTTTTTCATAGAACAAGAATTGACCCCCTAATAACTTATTTCGCCGAGAAATATGAAAATTACGAACAACATTTTTTCGCGATTACAATACTTACCCATTGTAACTTCGTTATAGTGGGAAAAATAAAAAAGCGCAGCGGCTATTAACTAGCTTAAGGCAATTTCATTTTATGAGTTATAAAATAGACGATAGAGCAATAACCGCACCATTCACAATACACTATAAGTTTTTGATTTATCATTTCTGACTAGCAAAGAAACTTAAGAACATGAATTTGTAATTGATTCGATCTTTAAATTACATTGTCATGTATAAATAATTATTGTGGACAAGAAGAATGTTGCTTAAATATATTCTTAAAATGAAGAATACTGTTGAGAACGAATTTTATATATCTATTTGATTAAGTATAACGAAAAAATCCGGCTTGTTATCAACTGAGTATGATAAGAGGCAATAAATTAATAAATTGACTTGCATATTTATTGAATACGGTTAATTCTAATCTTTATCTAATTGAATTTATTCGTAAACAAGTCGTAAGTTTTTTTCTAGTGTCATTAACAAGGCTGCTAACATGCTAATCAGGTTAAATTTTTTGAAGCACGTTTGATTTACAGTATGTTCCACGAGAAAGTATCACAAAGAAAATAATAAAAAATTTATTGATATCTATTTCTAATAGATATTAAAACTAATGTAGTAAAGTGGCCATTGTGTTGTCCATTATAGACTGATATCTCCTAAGGCAACTTTCATTTAATTGGCAGCATATTCTTCATAAGCATTTTGAAATATTTTTGAGAACGCGAAAAACCTGCTATGTAGTTGTCATTCTTTTCCTTCCAAGCTTTGACTCCTTAAGACTCTAGTTTCGTTTGCCTTGGCCAGCTTTTTTCGATTTGCCGCTCTATTAACAAATGTTTATTCTGTGAGCTCCTATTTTTAATGTCGAATTCTCCAAGTCTTCGCGCATACATATGTATTGTTTTGTTTGTCGTAGGTTTATGGTTGAATTTTTGTCAAACAACTTCAAAATGGTCTTATCGTAATTCCCTGAAGTGAATATATCTAAACTTCTTCCAGATAAAAAATCCACATTTCCACAGTCTCTATACCGCTTAATTAACTTCTTCACAAACGGCACAGATTTTTGGTGTATCTTGCTATCTGCTTCACACTCATTTTCGGTCCTTTGCGATGGTTAACTAAGAACCTCTTCTAAACGCTTTGTATATACGCAAATGCTTAAACTGAATTGAAGAAAGAAGTTAACGCGAAAAGGGTAATATAGTGAAGAGAAAATCTTACCTGCTACATTGTGGCTCAATAGAAAGAGTAAATTGAGATACTTTCTTGTTGAGCATACGGTTTTGTGATTATATTATCTTAAAATCTGTCAAATTCTGAGTATATCTGCTTTCGATGATTGGAAAAATCCATAGTCTGCGTCAGTTGTTGTTAACCTACCATGAATCTTATAACAAGACTCAAATTAAAAGGGTACAGCGAAAAAAGTAGCACGCTCAGTGAAACAATTACCGATAGAAAATAAAACCAGTGATCCTATATCGGCGCAAACAATGTGGAGCACGGCGTCTATGAAAACGATTTAATGTCAGGCCGTCGGCCGGTGCAGGAATTGCAAGCTTTGAAGAGGGACATTATCGATATTTTTAAGAGCGGCGGGGTGGTATATTTAAAAAAATAATATCTAATTGTTCAAAATTGTTATAAGAAAAAATTGTTTAATTATCAAACAAAGAATTTAATATCGGTGACCTTGGGGAAGTGCTAGATATGAAATAGCATCCCAAAGATGATAGATTTACATTTGAAATTAAATTGTGTAACAAATCATTCTATAGAAGGAGGCAGGCCCTAATAACCCTAAACATCATGTCCAAATTAGCGGTTGGCATAGTCGATTCAATGGCCGCAATAACTCCAAATTTAGCACTACTTGAAGGGTTATTGCATGGATAATAAATTAGCCACCAGCCCGTGGACCACAAGTGTACCGGTGGTATACTGGCCTGTACTAGTATTATAAAGAGTGGCATTTTAGTGCTACTCTGTCCAATGTAAATAATATTAACCGCTTTTTTGTATTATTTAGTGTGGTATACCGGTGCACATAAGGGTTTTAAGTAGTATTTAGTCCCAAAAATGTCTAGAGGCTAGAAAAATGTACCAAATTGAGCATTTTTTTTTTAAATACTCTTTATGAGATTCTTAAAAGATCCCTCATGAGTATGTCTGAAAATTTTTTGTATGCGTAAAAATCAGTACATACTCAGATATTTGTTTAAAAACATCACTTTTTTTCTTAACCCTTTGAAGCATACATTTTTGTGTTTAATATTTTTTTCTAAAATTTGGAACACATTGTTTTCGGTCGCTACGTTCAAATATGGAGTTAGATTTTCGATATTGACAGTTGACAGCTGTCAAATCACATTCATCTATTAGAAATTTCAAATTTATTCTCATTTTTATGTTTCTTGGGTCTCTGATTTCAAATCTGAAGTCGGTTTTTCGATATTGACAGTTGGCAGCTGTCAATTAGCAGTCAAATCACTTTCACTTGTTATAAATCTTGAATTTATTCTCATTTAGTACGTTTCTTGGGTCTCTGATTTCAAATCTGAAGTCGGATTTTCGATAACAAATATCTGAGTATGTTCTGATTTCTATGCATACAAAAAAATTTCAGACAAAATACTCATGAGGGATCTTTTAAGAATCTCATAAAGAGTATTTAAAAAAAAAAAATACTCAATTTGGTGCATTTTCTAGGCTCTAGACATTTTTGGGACTAAACACTACTTAAAACCCTTATGTGCGGTGTTGCACTGGCAACTGGGTGTGTTTTTCATCGCAGCAAACCGGTGGTACACCGGCAGGGAATCTTTTAAGTAAGTGTAGCTAGCATTAGAATTAGTCTATATAACTTAAAATTGCATCGATTCCTAAATCATATTCTGGAAACCCTTTAATTCGATAGCAATATTTTAATTAAGTCGATAATCCAATTAAGTTTTGCATAGGCAAAATTCAACGGTTTTCGATTAAGACTTTTGCGTTTGGAAAGAGAAGAAGAAAAATCTGATAATGGTCACTTCATTTTGAGAGTTTGTTTCGTTGAACTAATTTAAACGTTTTAGACAATTTAGTAGCAGTACGGCCGTTGTTCAGTTGTTGTCATTGATATGGTTTAAACTATTTCTATTGAAATGTGTCCCACGTTTAGACGTACCCCACTATTTTAGTACTAAAGTCATCAACGATAACTGGATATTATGCTGAATTCGTAAACATTGCCAGGGTGATGTTAAACCTTTTGAATATCGTAGAGTATCGTTAAGAAAAAATTATCATCATCACTAGCTGCTTATGTAAGTAGTTGGCCAAGGGCCTGACGTTTCGCCTAAAAGGCAAAAACTTAGAAAGACCCGTTATTATCTGATACCATCAGGAAAAATTGGCTTAACTGGGCAAAAGGGTTCCAACATTGATATATTTTGGGATGGAGTCAAGTTCTTTGGTAGGACCAAAGTAATATTAAGGTTTGCTCTAAATATGCTGAGGAAATATAAAAAACACAGTATTTGACAATTGACATAATAATCTATAAAAAAAACCACCATTACCTTTATTTGGATAATTCTAAACAATTTATTCAGGTTTTCTGGATATCTGGGACTAAAAACTTACATCGAAGAACTGGTGAAGTCTATAATTCGAAATACTTAGCTACTACTGTCAAGCAAGGCGGCAGCAGCATCATGATTTGAGGACATATACGACCATATTGGAACCAACAGACATTGGAACTGTCAATTGAAAAATTATTTCTAATGTAAAATTCTACATTAGTGGGTTGAGTTTCTCTTAGTGGGGATGGTTTCCGGCTTTTGATAGAAGAGTAAGGTCCCAAGTGCTTAATTTAAGTACTCTTAATTTAGAGCAGTTATTCGCCTTTCCTTGGTTTAAGCTTCTTTATTTTGTCAAGGTTTCAGTACACATTTGCTTTTACTAAGTGACCTACGTGGCATTGAATATAGGGTACAACTATTTTTTAAGATTAAAGTTTAAATCAACAGAAGTTATATTTTAATTGAGTGCAAACCATTATTCAGACATTTTTCTCATTTCATGACTGGGTGCTTCATTATGTTCAAGTGTGATTTTTGTTTTACATTTATACTAGGAATTGCTGTTACTCATAGGAATGTTGTTGAACCTGTTTATTACTGTACGCAGAGATTTTTTGTTGCGGTGGATGGTTGGCTGGCTTTATAGTAGAAGATGGTGTGATCGGTTTGTGAAATTTTTGTTGGTTGATTTGTTGTTTCTATTTCAAGTGTAAATTTAATTGGCGGATGTATTGTTTTGAGAGGGAATTCTTATTTTTCACATTTATAGAGGCAAATAAAAAAAAGCTACTTTATGCGTTTTAATTTATATTTCACTAGAAAATTCTGGAACGACAAAATTAACCGTTACTTATTTAACTTAACTTTCCTTAATTCAAAATATGCAGCATTCCACATTCTTCCGCAATTTTGCTCTGAGATATTCTTCATTCGTTATTCACTCGAGGGACAGAACTAGTCGAGTTTTTTGTTAAGTTTTAGAAGTTGATAGAAAGGGACATTCTTCAAGAAAAATTGCTAGCTGGTGTAATGTTACACATTCCGTGCGATTGGTCGGCCAAAGAAGTGGTATTGGGCCTACCTAAGGCCAGAGTGAATGGGGAAAATTATTGTTCAACGGAGACGCTCGTCTGATGGAACATCATTTAATTGGAAAACCCACAACGAAGAACCCATAAACAAAACTGTAAGCGAATGGACGACCCGACGGGCACTTAAAAGAATTGGATTTGTTAGCATTGTCACATGGAAAAAAATAGCTATTATATTTATTAGCCAACAGTACCATTGTACATATGGTATTTCTAAGAAAGGAAAGATTCTCTTTGTGTAATTTGGTTAATCACGTAATCATCGGTGCAGTTGGTTTTATATGTTTGATGCTTGCTAAATTCTTGATAGTTTTATTGATTTTTTTTTGAGGTAAGTGTTCGTAGAATCGTTTGATTTTATTTTTTTTTGCTATAAGATCTTAAGCAATGCATTTTCCATGCAGTCTGTGCTCCTCGATTCTACTTCATCGTTTCATCTTCACAATTAGCCTCGGATATTTATCATTCCAATTTGTAATATTCCGTAGACAATCAAATCATTGGTACAATTAAATTAAAAGATGCATATCATTTTGTCAAAACACCATTTACCAAGCAACTTTACGATAACCAAAAATCGGCACGATGTTATTATTAAACAAACAAAACATTTAATAAATAATGTTTCAACATATGTAGAATTCACAGAAGCGACAAAACGTGATTTTTATATGGAAAAATGTCGAAAAAATTTTTGACTTTGACTTGTCGAAGGTAAGATTCTCAGTGTTAAATTGTTGTTCAGTGGGTCCACCCAACCTGTTTATTTATTATTCTATGGTTTCACTATAATTCCGAAAAATTACCTAGCTAATTGTTTGTTCAACTTCTTCGTTTTTAACCATGACACTTGTAATAAATATTTCATCCACTTTAAGCTTAAATTACTTTCTGGCTTTTATAACGGTAAAACAGTAAATTTGATTGATATAAATGTGGAATTAACCATTTCATTATGTCAAGAATAATAAACAATAAACATTCTTCATCGCGGCCCCGACAACCACCGGTTAGCTTATCCCTGTACAGTTCTGCTAAAACTAACCAACTTAACCAATTTATTTACAAAGACGATTTTCAAGATAACATAGCGCCTCATGAGGATGAGGAAATGAAGTTAAGATGGATGTTTGAACAGGCAATGATACACAAAACTTTGGTGAGAAGGGTTTAATTTAAAATAAAATGAATGTTTTGAAGTGACCAGCTCAATCACCCAACTTGAATTCCTTAGAATACCTTTGGGAAACCTAAGGGCCGGCGTATTCAACGAGATAACTGCTGGAAGATTTGCAACAGTTTTGAAAAATAATATGTTTTCCTCAAAATGTTAGGTACCAAATATCCTCATTATACATTATTGTGGTTTTCGCTTCAAAATTCGACACATTGAATCTAATTTAATTCTATGCTTTAATAACCTTTTACTAGCTGAAACACCCGGCGTTGCTCGGGAAAAATTAATAATTTTATGGTTACCATCGTACCATCGTGGGTAAATTTCATTTTGATGGCTGGTTGATCCCATTTGCAAGCTACATACTCAATTTCATTATGATTGGTTTATAAATGGCTAAGTTCCATTTCTTGCTGGCCCCATTGGCAATATTCTGGAACTAAACCCGGCCATGCTTCGATGTGGCTAAGTCTGATATGAAATGAATCAGAAAGTAAATAAAAGTATTTTAATGAACACAGATTCACCGCGAAAACACATCATTCAATGAAGGACTTGCCCAATATCGATTTTAGTTCATTTGTCCCCACGCTTGGGCAGCGCTGACTACCTTTTTCTTTTTACATGCAAAAACAAGTAAAATCATGTTTACAAATACAAGTTTCTTGTCTAAATTAGTGGATGTCCCCCTACTTTTTTTTATGATTAATAAAGATGAGTATGTTGCGATTAATAATAAATTTCAAAATTTAAAATTAATTTAGTCGAAATTAATAATTTAATGAAACATTCAAGACACATTTTGACCATATAAAACTACATACGAAATATTTTAGCTGCCAGTCAGCAAGTGTTGCAATTATATTTGGGAAAATCACTAATTTAGTACCCTGCCTTGCATTGCTGTAGCTATGCTGTGGAGTGAAAGGAAAGGAAGAAAAATTTGTTTTCATAGAAAATCTATTTTTATTGAAAAGCTAGTGGATTTGCTATATTTATTGTTTGTCCATCTGTATAAATATAAAGATCAGACGGTTTACCAACTCTGGAGCATACGACGTATAATTGCCCATAAGAGAAGCAAACGTTTTCTAAATTCAAACCGCTTGCACTTTATTGATTGTCATAGAGAACGCAATGCGTATTGTAAATTGAAGTCGCTTGAACTCGAATGCCATGTTGGTAAGAATGAGTAGTATTCGTGGAAGTAGTACGTCTTCACCTGTATGAGGTTCAATCAGAATTGTTGCCTCCATTAGATTGTTCATCAACTTTTTTACTACTAATCGTGTGCCATTGCATAACTTTGGCTGATATATATTTCGGAGTAATATAATTGGCTTTCCAATTATAAAATTAAGAATGTATGGCGGTAATCCGAGAACGTCGAGAGAGTTAAGAAAGTCCGTTGGAAAATTTACTACTTCACTTTGGTTCATCACGGAGTCAATGGATTTTTATATGCCACCGTTTTACTTGCGATTCTGTTTAAAATGATGTTATTCATATCGTATACGTCAACATTTTTAGCCGCTAGAATGGCTCTTCCGCTCAACCATGCGTAATTTCGATAATTTGATTCGATGCTTTGGATAACGTTGTCTACTAATTCTTCTTTTGAATTCACTATGTTGCAGAAATTAGATGGGAAGGTGATTTTTTTTATTTCTGGATTTGTAGGTACGGTACCCTTACCAACCTCGAGTAATTGCCTTCAAAATATGTCAACTGTTGGATCGGTTTAAAGCTGAACTCTTATATTTGTTGTTAAATCGTTAAATGCATTTTTTATCTGTGTTTCAAAAAGTTGAATAGTTCAAGCAGGCATGCAATTCATCAGTTGGTGTTGATCATGGTATAACTGGAAGCGTTTGCCTGAAGTCATCGGATAGTAACAACAATGCTCCACCAAATGGAACCTGATTATTTCGCAAGTCTTTCAATGTATGGTCTAATGACTTCTTGCGAGCCATAGTACACTCATCCCATACAATGATTTTGCACGTCTTAAGAACCTTTCCCATTCCTGATGCTTTTGAAATATTACATGTTGGGTTGTCTGTGAATTGCATGTTTAGTGGCAGTTTAAGAGCTGAGTGCCTGTTCTCCCTTCTTCCATCAACGTGGTAGCATGCATTGTTTGAAGAAGCAAGAGCTAATGCAATATTGCCATTTGAACGGATTTTAGCTAGTTTTTATGAGGTATCAAATGCTATCTTTTTTCTGGTAGGAGTTTCGGTGTTTTTCTTGGACGAACAGCTGTAAGTCATTCCTGTT
Organism: Tipula helvola; assembly: GCA_963556165.1. Lineage (NCBI taxonomy): Eukaryota > Metazoa > Arthropoda > Insecta > Diptera > Tipulidae > Tipula > Tipula helvola. Next base: position 159,007,590 of record OY744483.1, read on the forward strand.
GTATGATTGCTCTCTGAGCATTTCTCTGTCGAATGTTGCATTGGCCCGATTTGGTGCTGTCAAGATAAAGATCCTCAATGAAGATTAGCGCTTCATTGTATATTTCTTCTGTGAAATGCAAGCCATGATTTTGTGTTTCATACTGTGCAGAATATCTTCGGCCATGTAGTCTTTGTATTTCTCCCACAATTGTACTGGTTGTGTCGGGGAACATGTAAATAAAATAATTGAAAACAGCGTGCGTATTTGAAATGGATTAGAAGTAGCGGATGACGCCAGCGATCGCGTTTTCCAGCAAATGAAGTGTCTCGCATGCACTACGGTACGTATTATGTACTATTGCAACCACTGTTCGTAAATGTATAAATGATTAATCAGAAGCAACCGTAAATAAAAGCATTAAGCGTTGTTCGGATGTACGGTGTATATTCTTCCTAAAGCATTTGATGAAAATATTCCAGGTTGTCCAACTACTGCTTTGCCTGTCTTCTTTCTTTCAAAATTCTTTCTTATTGCGTTCCAAGTGTATAATAAGTCTTAATGTTTGCATGAAACGAATTTCATATGATTGTAATAATGGTACCGTTTATGGATGCAATGCACTCAATTCGAATATCATAAAACAGTGAATTAATACTCAAATTTCCAATTTAGGCTGCGGTCGAATTCTCGGGTAAATCATTTACTTCGGTAAATATAGATTTTTAATGTTCGTTTTCTGTTAAATATCGCATGTTTTTCTACTTTTTACTCGTTCAATTCTTATAACAATAAAGAATAAAGTATCTAAACGTAAAAGATTTACCTTTTTTTATTTCCCTTACTCTCCAGCAAAAAAAGGTAAATGCATTTACCGAATTTTGCGGATTTACCCGAGAATTCGACCGCAGCCTTAATACCAGTAAGAAAAATAACACACTCGCACAATCGAAAATTACAAAGCAAGAAGGATACCTGTCAAATTGCACAACGCCTAAGTCAACGTAAAACGCAATCTACTGGGTTGTGGCATTAATGATCACACCACAGCGCCATCTCTTATATATCTCGTTAACTTTGTGTTTTTATCAATTTATTTCACGATTTTCTGAGATTTTTCAAGCTTTGTATCGATTTTTCACGCTTTACAGCGTCCAAAATCATCAAAACATGCAAAAAATTCAAAATTTCAAACAAACAAAATTCAATTTTCTTCGGGGTTTTCCGCAGTTTCGAGTTTTCCACTCATATTTTCCAATTTTTCTCTTCTAAAAGACCATCTGGATTGGATACGCGCGAAATACCATACAAAAACATCATTTTTCGATTTTCCGACTTTTCCAGTGAATTTTCCCAAAATTTTCTTTCGTAAGAACCATCTCCTGGCAATTGCGAACACAACAAAAAAAGATTTAGCCCAATCGGTTCAGCCGTTCTCAACTGATGCGCGCATATACATTTTTTACACCATTATTATATATTTAGATTGCGTATTTGACATGAACGTTGTCTGGGCGGTTCAACTTCTTTTAGGTAATCTTTGACTTACTTCCCCACACATTAGAAAGTGGAATGTAGCACACATTTTATATCGTGGTATACATTTACACTTTCAACATTTGGCCTATTCAGGAACCCCCTCTCATTCAATTTGTATATTTCAGCTTTCAAAATTTGACGGATTCTGGATTAACCCCTCCCATTATATTTTGCATAAGCAATTTGTGTAATTCTATTTCTCTAATGAGTAACTGCCTCAAGTACTAAAAAGTTAAAATTTGGCATACAACTTTATCTCCTGAGACATTTTTAACTATCAACTTTTTTTTAGCTGAGACGGAAGTTAGGGGCCCTAAAGTCACTTGTTCCGGACCTAGACTAAGGGTTAAATTTCGGGTCAATTTTCTGAACATGCGGTGTAAATCGTTATCACATCAAAATGCCTCATTGTTGTTTTTTTTTTTTTTTTTTTTTTTTTTTCGCTGGCGCTACATCCCATGGAGGGATTTGGCCGCTTCATTTTGAAGTTTCGTAATCATTTTGTTGGATAATGAGTGATTAATTCATTGATCCTACCTACCCTTAAACCAGCCGTGATTTTTTCATCACCCGCCGGGAATCGAACCCGGGACCTCCGGAGCGTAAAGCAAGCATGCTAACCACTGTGCCACCGGGGCGGCTTTGGTGTGTACACATACCTTTAGGTTCACAAACATACATTTTTTAGGTTTGGTCGAAATTTTATGATTTTCCTATTTTCAATATGTTAAAATTTCTCAGTTGAACGATTAATATTTGTTAAACCGTTTCATGTTCCTATAGGAGAGGAGAACCTATTATGTATGTATGAGAGAAGAATAAAAATAATGGAAGCCATATTTTGATCCAAGAAATATTGCGAAACATATCGAGGAAATGGTGGCGCCATTCGGAGTTATGTGAAATGTCACTTGTGGATATTTTTACTTAAGTGTACAGTTGCAGTGAGTGTAACGTGTTTGTGAGATAGCGAAGAAGACGGAATTGTCCAAAGAAACACTAAAGTAGACTTTTACGAAAAATAAATACTTGCAATGTGTCCGTGAAATACGTCAGCACCCGAATTTCGGTTCTGTAGCAAATGAATAAAAGCTGTCTTCCACCCTGCTTGACTTCTGTAGACCCAATTGCTGATACGAGCTCGCTCAAACTTACGGTAGAAAGGATGATCGCCGCCATTTTTGAGGATTTTTTTGCATACATATCATTGTCTCAAGATTGCGATTATGGTTTAAGTGCTTATTTTGAATAGTCCGGTGCGAATAGCGCTACTACGTGGGTGGGAAAGTCTATAACTATTTCTCTTATGTAGCGGTATCTTTCTTTTAGGACAGAATTTTGAATGACGAGTGACTGTTATTCGTGCCATTCCTGATACTCTGTTTGGAGGATACCAGAACTTGAGCTAATGGGAATGATTTATTGTTTTTGGTTTAACGAAACTAAGAAAGGGGTACAAAATGGCTCATGTTAAAAATAATGAAACGACAAAAAAAAATCGTAGTTCAATTTTTTTAGCAGTTAATCGAACAATTACAGCAGAAAACAGTTTAATTTGGATTTTTTTTTTTTGACATTTTATGTTTGACATCCAAAATAATTTTGGTTGTGTTACAACTACGGTGAACGTTTCAACCAAATTTATTTATTTATTCCTCAACAAAAAGTGAGAATGTTTATACAGGTTGAGAACAGCACAATTGTGTAACAAAAAAAAAATTCAAAAATATATAACAACGAAGGTTGCAGCGAAAATATATTGACCAAAATAATCAATGATAACTCCCACCACTACACTAAAATTTTTATACTTTGATTAAGCCCAGCTTGAACAAATGAAGAACACATCCGGGGTGACACAATTTGTTCCGTGTATAAACGAACTAAACTTAGGAAGTTCCGTCATGACAAAATGAAGTCAATCTTTTTGAAGTGGCCGCCAGAATTTTTATTTTAGCAATAAATTGAATTGCACTCTTCTTCTCAATATGGCCAGCTTATCCAAATTCTAAAATTTCAGATCACCTACGATTCCTGAGCAACACCATTTCTTGTATTTTTGCAGTCAACTCTAAAATTAAGTTTCAAAAAATTAATCCTAACATGGTTTCAAATTTCAATGAATAATTGGTTTTGGATTCGAAGGTACAGTAGTTTTAAGATGTTTCTATTGCCCAGTTGCTCAATGTGCTCTTTATTGTCTTTCGAAGAAGATCGTGCGCACTAAGGTAAAATTAGCATTAGAATTTATTCAAATAATGCTTCATTTTAGATTGCTAATCAGTTTTAAGTTAGTTTATGTAAAATTGATATTCAAACCAAATCGAATTAGAAACTTTAATTAATTCAAAAAGTTTCAAAAAATCTGAACGAAAACATTAAATTCGATTTTCCTAGATTTTTGTTTTTACAATTAACCACTTTTTGTTTAACACGACATTTTATTAAAAAAAAAGGAGGTTACTACAGCGAGAAGCGAAGGACTTAGCCATGAACACTGCTGGAAGAAATCGAAGTAGAAGATCAAAAATTATTTAAAACTATATTAAGAATGATTATGGTTGCTAACTTTCTAAAATGGTCCGACCGGCCAGAGGTAAAAAAAATAAACGTCAGACACAATTGAGGTGCGCCAACATATGACTTTTTTTACAAACGAAAAATTTTGGGAAGATTATTTAGCAAATTTGTTAAAATTTTTAAATTTTTTGTTTTAAAACAAAAATAAATTCTGTCGCCCATGGAAGCAACCACTTCCGTTTGGCCGATTTTCATAAAAATTCACCATTACCTTCCAATTTAGGAAAAAAGCTTAAATATGAAGTCTCAGTTCGAATGGTTGAAGATTAAACCATCTGTGCTGTAATGCCACGAACAAACAGACATATGGATAGACAGACACCAATTCGAAACCCAATTATATAGACTTAAGGGATCAGCAAATTAAAAGTTATTAACGTAGATAAAAGAAAGTAAAAAATTGAGGTGTGGCCAACAGACGAGTTTCTTTTACGAACGGGGAATTTTGAGCAACTAACTTAAAAGAATGGTAAAAGTGCGTTCGATGATTATAGCAAACCGGCGCGGCGTTTCGAACGATGTGCAAGAATACATTGCTTTTTGTTTTCCTTCCAACTGCAAACAGAATTAGTTTTTGTAAATTAATTTATTATTTTGTAAAATAATTTATTATTTTGATCAATTTTATATTTTATTATTTAACACAACATAAAAATATAGCTGATAGGCAACACTATGGACCAACGTGTTGTCGTTTATAAATTTGAGATGAGACTGAATAAATTTTATTTTGTTTTAACTTTTGTTGTTTGTGTGTTTTTGTTGTTTTCGTGTTTTTGATTGGTCCCGGCAGAACACGTACAGTAAAAATGTGTACTGGGTGACACCGGAGGCACCCAATGCGCGGCAAGCTCATGTTGGTACCGGAGCAATATTATGAATGAATATTGTAGTGGTTCATTGGTTGAACCACAACAAGTCCGTAAAACATTGCCAAAACAACATCAAATTACATAATATATTTATTTTAGCAATGAAAAAACCGAAAAACTATGAGAAACGCAAAAAACTGCTTTCATTTACCATCGAAAATACCGACGTTGTGTACACTGACCCTTTTAGGGAACGGACGTGACTTGCACTTGCTGGCGTTTGCCAGTAAACTGCCAGACCCGGCGTCATTTCGGCCTTTAGTGCCCACTACTACCCAAATTTTTTAGAGAAGGTAACCAAAGCCCACTCTCTATTCATGTGAGGGAAATTTGAGTTTAAAATTTCGACTGTTCCTTCAAAGACCCAGTGTACACACGCAGGGTTAAACATTTTTATACAAAAATATTGATAAAAATATAAATTTTGGTTTCATAAAAATAAAAATTTTGAATATTTTTATTCTTAGAAAGATAAAAAATTAAAATAAATTTCGACACAAACGCACATTCGGCCTTTCGACACAATCGGCTTTTCGACATTCGGCTTTTTGATATTCGGCCTTTCGACACATTCGGCCTTACGACACATTCGGCCTTTCGACATTCGGCCTTTTATTATTCGGCCTTTCGTTATTCGGCCTTTCGACATTCGGTCTTTCGACATTCGGCCTTTCGGCCCTATTCGGACCAATTAATTTCAACTTTTCATTTAATCGATGCATCAAGAAGTATCTTCGTGTTTCAAGTTACGAATTTCATGAACTATAACTCGCAATTACGAGAAAACACGCTTATGTGAGCGTTCCTACGAGAACTCGAAATGTTTTACATAATCGCATTTTGCTGCAATTTCGGAAAGAAAATCGAACTTATACATAAATGCTTACATAATCGAAGACCCATTCATCTCGATTTTCGGGTTTGGTAATTTTCTAATATTTGTTAAATAAAGTTAAATAAGAATTGTCTACCAGGATTATTCCGGTTTCTTGAATTTTGACGTTGACTTGCGTTATGTTACCGACTTACAAGTACATGAGGATTTTGGATATTGTTTGTGATTTTTTGAATAGTCCTTAAATGAACAAAATGAAGGAAATTTTAAATTTCAGTTTTTTTTATCAAACATTTTGTTTTTGGTTTGCTTCCCGATGCGAGATTATTCAAGTTTTATCGACTTTCTCTCACTGAGTTTTGTGTATGTAACAGATATTATTAAAGATTTGATACATTTTGCACGAGATTCTTGGAATTATCCAGATTTCTGAATTTAAATAGCGCAAAATTATTACGGATATCACTTAATATTTTCGATATTATTCGTGCGATGTCTGCATAAGATTTTTCAGATTTTTCACATCCTGCGAGCTTATTCGAGTTTGTCGAGAAATTCGAAATTTTTTGTGATTATCGATACCTTGTTTAGAATTCTCACATTATTTGGTTATTTTGTGTTTCCGATATTCCTCGGAATTTGCAACCGAAGAAGTTGCTGCTTGTTACAGAATTAGTGATCTACTTGGCATCGAGTTATTACAAGTTTAGTTTGTAGGATATTGATTTACATAGGTGACTTTTTTTTGAGAATATTTGAGACCATCCGAGTTTCTTGAAATAATTTTGAATTATTTCAGATATTGTTAATTTAAACCGGCAAATTACGCTTCGAGATAAATCGATATTTTGGATATTAACATTAAAGATAACGCTCATTGATGTTACTCGCATGATATTACAGTTAATTCAAAACGGTTGATGATTTTCGGTAATTCTTCGAAATTTTTTATACTTTTGTAGATTCGAGGAGAATTTTTGATCGATAATTTACTAGGATTCAGTATATAGCTGCTTTATGTCGAATGGTATTGTAGGATCTGTAATTTTCTGTAATTTTCTTCGATACACTTAAAATGATGATTGAAAATCAGTCATTTATTCTGTTGGTCCTCGTACAGATTCAGAAAATTTTAGAGAGGAACAAACATTTAAAAACAAAATTCTATTTGTCTTTATTTCACTATACTATAAACAATTTATCAACAAAGTAATGACATTTCTAAAAAAGTCAGTAGCACACCACTACATTAGGATAATAAAACTAATTTGTTTTTAACATGCAGGATTTAACTTACGAAAAAGTACTAGAATAGTCATTGTGTGAAGTCGTGTTTTTCATTCGCTCCTTAATTTTTATCAATTTTCTCCTGTTTTTGTTTTAATTTAACATTAAAAAGTTGATAGTTTGTTGTATGGTTGGGTTTTATACCCGTTGCAATAAAAACTTTAACGTGTTATTCAATTGTTTCCATTTTTTTTGCAATTTTAATTTTTTGATTGTTTTCTAACCTAAAAAAATTACACGAGAAAATTGAAAGTAAAGTAAAACCGATAGATTTTTGTTTTTTATTTTTGAATTGACTGATCGAAAATGTAATGGTCTATAAAGTGTTATGGCCGAAATTTAAAAAAAGGTACACAAACTTCAATAGATACAACTCAGTCTCAGTGCGTGAAGTGTTTTAAATTAAAATTAAAGAAAATTAAATATGTACATAGTTAAATATGGAAAAATGTAATCCACCGGGATGCATTTATCAGGCAATATCTTAAATTTGCAGTGGGGGAAGTCAAATTTCTTGATTTCTCGCAAATAATGCATGATTTTAGGTTTGTGTGGTTGTTCATATCATTTTAAAATACAAAACATCCCAAATTTAATTTAAATTGATATTGAATTGAGTAATTTTGACATACGCAGTTTTTTTTTTGTTCACGCATGATTTTAATTTTTAATTTTTTAATTGTTTTACCCACACTCGAATGTTTTGTATTTTAGTTTTATGTATAATCGACACAAGTGTCTTTATTGTAGTTTGGTGTGTGATTTTAATATACATATATGTATGTATCATAGAGCTAAAAGCTATAGAGGAGAAACAAACAAATGTTAAGTATAAGAAGTTCGGTGCGAGGGAAAGAGACAATAAAATAGTTTGGTGCCATATTTTGATTTTTGTTCAGTACATTGGAATGGAGTGTGTTGCTTAAAATAAAACAATTAAACTTAGGAAATGTTTTTGTTTAGGTTGCAAAGGTAAGGATGCTTATTATTTGGTTCAATATTTGGGTAAAGTTGATTTTGTTATTAAGGATAACTTTTCTAAGGACGCGTCATTGTTTTGCACTTTTGGTGCGGACCTGGTAAAAATAGGGCCGTGTAATTTTCCCATTCTGTTTGGAATGGTTTCAACCAAGCTTTGTTGGTGTAGACATTTTTGGAGATTTTTTGATGTTTTGTTCTCGGTTTTATTTTTGAACAGAATTGGCATTTGTTTTGTACAAGTTGCTGTTTTGGTTGCCAAAGCGAATCGATCTATACATTTTTTTTTTGATTTTTTTAGTTATTGATAAGTTGAGTTCAACTCGTTTTGGTTTTTTCTTTTGTTTTTTGCTTTTATATTTTCTCCTTTACGAATATTTATATTTATAAAATCTCTCCAGTTAAACGGAACATTGAAAAAAGACCAGATATTTATCTGGTGATTTCTTTTCCTGAATAAAATGGACGGTTTGTTTTGGTTGGTTTTGCAAAACACGTTGGTATTGCAAAACAAACCATTACAATTATTCACTAAATACTAGCGTTGGTATTTCAGTTAATTAACCCTGTGAGTGCTAAGGAACGCGATCGCGTTACTTAATACACCGGCCGAATAGCCAGGAGCGTGATCGCGCTTTTGCTCCCACATGAACTAATACGATCTCTATTTCAAACTTGTCGATTCTTGTTTATTGTTTTTGGAATTGGAATTAGAGAGTAAGTCCCTTACTTTTAGCTAATTCTCTAAAAATCACATTGGCACTCAAAAAAGAGTTAAAGAATTTTGAGAGATTTTCAAACACAATTATGGTGTTTTGTAAAGGTTTCCTGTGAATACTGCAACGAATTATTATCATAAAACCTCAAAACATTTTAAATGATTTATGTATTGTAAATTTTATATTTTTAGCATATTACCGTCGTTGTGCTACTACTTAATTGTCAATGTAATAAAAAATAATTGGTTTATTTAGAATAATTTGAAAACAGTAGGTATCTAGTAATAATTACAATACGATAATAACTGTAAATAGACCGCATAACTGTTGTTTAAATAAATACCAACTTTTACATTTTAATTGCGATAGTGAAAATAAATTATAATAATTACTTTTAACGAGTAAGCAGCTCTGTATAAGCGCTAAGTAGTTTAATGTTTATTGAATTAAAGAATTAATTGATTGATAATTTTTATTTTTAGCAATAAACCACTGTGTTTTTAGTGTGCTTAGGTTGAAAAATTAGATATACATACCAACTTTCTTAATCTTACGTTACAGCTTTAATTTAAAATAATCGAGATAAGACAACTTATACTGATACAGTGTAAACTATAATAAACAAATAAATTAGTCACGCGCCTCCACTAATATTGCTACTGTACCTCCTGAATAGAAGATAAGACTTGATTGACCCTTATAACCCTTTTTATTTATATGCTTATTTCAAATAAGTTTGAATGATTTGATAATCCCCATGTACTGAATGATTTATATACCGTAAATAAATCTTTCGCCGAACATGATCAACAATTAAGATATTAAATACGTGAAACAATACAATAGTTCATTAATAAAAACACGTGAAATTTGCGCATAATAATGTTTTTCGTTATTTCGTACTAAATTTTGATAACAGAATTTTATGCCGTTATCAGTTGGTTTATCACGAAATAAAATTAGAAATGCAAAGAAAGATGCTTAATTAAATTTTTTTTTTTATTTTGGTTTCGTCAAAACAGGTTTGCAAGGCAATACAACAGCTGATACATTAGCTATAATTCGACAGTCACTTAAATCACCCGCCATGGATTTCGAGGGAACACATTTTGATCGACAATTTCCACATGTGTTTGTCATATTTGGTGCATCGGTGAGTTATTTTCACGATACCATTTATATAATAAATTGTTAATTTTTATTTATTTTTTATTTAAGGGGGATTTGGCACGCAAAAAGATCTACCCCACTCTGTGGTGGCTGTTCCGTGACAATTTACTTCCAGTCAAAACCTATTTCTTTGGGTATGCTCGCACAAAATTATCCATCGAACAAGTGCGCGAGAAGTGTCATCAATATATGAAGGTACAAAAAGGTGAAGAAGAACGTTACGAAGCATTTTGGAATTTAAATAAATATGTGGCAGGCGATTATAATCAGCGACGTGACTTTGAACTGTTAAATCAAGAAATTAGTAAATTCGAAACGGAAACACATGCTAATCGTTTATTTTATTTGGCCCTACCACCATCTGTATTTGAAGATGTGACGGTACACATTCGTAATGCATGTCTTGGTACAAGAGGATGGAATCGTGTTATTGTAGAGAAACCATTTGGACGTGATGCTAGCTCATCGGGTAAATTGAGTGAACACTTGGCGAAATTATTCTCTGAAGAGCAATTGTATCGTATTGATCACTATTTGGGCAAGGAAATGGTACAAAATTTAATGACTATTCGGTTTGGCAATAAAATCTTTAGTCCGACATGGAATCGAGAAAATATTGCGTCCGTATTGATTACGTTCAAGGAACCGTTTGGAACACATGGACGTGGTGGATATTTTGATGATTTTGGTATTATTCGTGATGTCATGCAAAATCATTTACTCCAAATTTTATCATTAGTTGCAATGGAAAAACCAGCATCATGCCACCCGGATGATATTCGTAATGAAAAAGTTAAAGTATTAAAAAATATTACCGCACTAGGTTTAAACGATGTTGTACTGGGGCAATATGTGGGTAATCCTAGTGGCGAGGGTGATGAGAAATTTGGGTATCTCGACGATAGTACGGTGCCTAGAAATTCAATAACGCCAACGTATGCAGTGGCAGTGTTAAAAATTAATAATGAGCGATGGGATGGTGTACCGTTTATATTAAAATGTGGTAAGGCATTGAATGAGCGCAAAGCTGAGGTTCGAATTCAATATCATGATGTGTCTGGCGATATATTCGATGGTAAATCAAAACGAAATGAAATGGTAATTCGTGTGCAACCGGGTGAAGCATTGTACGTCAAAATGATGACAAAATCGCCAGGAATCACGTTCGATATGGAAGAAACGGAATTAGATCTAACCTATCGGCATCGGTACAAGGAAATTAATTTACCCGATGCTTATGAACGACTAATATTGGATGTTTTCTGCGGATCACAAATGCATTTCGTACGAGCGGATGAATTATGTGAAGCATGGCGTATATTTACTCCACTGTTACATGAGATTGAAAACAAACGACCCAAACCAATTCCGTACGAGTATGGATCACGCGGGCCCAAGGAAGCCGATCAAAAATGTGAAGAATCCAATTTTAAATATTACGGTTCATACAAATGGCATCAAAGTCATAAATTGTAATTTTTGTTGTTGTTAGGGTCAGGAAAAAATTGGATTCATTTTGTTTCTTTACTTATTATTATGTTTGAGGTTAGGTTATTAAAACATTTTGAGGTTATATAATTATAAATTATAAAAAAACGTTCCGATTTTGTATTTTTTTATTTTTATTTAATAAATTTAAATTATATGTTTTTCAAACATCATCAAAGTCTTCACATTCAACATCGCTGGATGAACTTGTATTGAGCACATCCGGGCCGCCATCTTGTCCTTTTACACCAACGGTTGGAAGTAAATTATTTGCATTCGATGTACCGAAAACTCGCTCCAAATCAGCGATTCCATTTGAATTAATTCCTGGATCGTGTGGTGATAAATTGAAAAGAGATGATGTCGGAGACTGTGGCAACATCGATGAACATTGCGGGCCTGATGGTGAATAGTTTGTTTTTGTTAAAAATGAGTTATAGTAGTAAGGATTTCGGTGAGACTGCATCTGATGCGGATGATTTAGCATAGTTGGCGAATAGCCACGTAGACTCGTTGTTGGCATTGGTGGTATAATTGGTCCATTATTTAATAAAATTGTTTGAACTGGTGCTGCATTACTTGGGGTTTGACTAAATAACCACAATCGATCACCAACAACCATTGGACGAGCGAGTGCTCCAATTCCTAACTGTGAATAGTAATGCGTTGCTAGAGATTCTACGTCAGCCGTATATTTTCGTTTCCATTTTGTTCGCCGATTTTGAAACCATATTTTGATCTATACACCAAACATAAGATAATGGCGGTCAATAAATTAACCATATATGCACAAAAAAAAAAAAAATATTTACCTGTGTCTCGGTTAAATTCAATTGTTTGGCTAGAGATGTCCGTTTTGCGACTGACAAATATTTCCCCTTTTCAAATTCAGATTCAAGTGCCTTAATTTGAGATGCTGAAAATGCGGTTCTTGGACGTTTCTTACGATCATCACTTTGTGTGGAATCTGTAATATGAAGAAAAAGAAAAAATAAAGATACAAAATACCGTTAAATTTGTTATTTATGTCAACACATCGTTTCTAAATTTAAACATTTAATGATCGATCTCTAATTGAGTTTTTGCTGTTTTTTGTCACACAACCAAACAAAAAAAAAACGCGCACGCAACAACAAAAATGAGCCCAACGATATTTCTTTTGATGAGTTAATTACTTTGCGTTTGCCTTTAATCTTCTTATACACATTGTTGAAAATCTTCTTCAATCTACATATTATAACTGACTAATTAGACTTGGAATGTTTGTCAAAAATAGTTTTGTAAAATGTACGAGTATATGCGATATTTTTTGTGAAGGTAATGATGTAGAAAATAAATAAATGTATTTAACTCTTATGGAACACTCGCCCGTAATATATTTTGAGATGAGTTAATTTTAAAGGTAATTATCTTGCTGAAAAATGTGACAGTCCTTTTAGTAGTATGTATGATCAAGACAAATTAATTGTGCTCGATGCAGACAAAATGGTAATATAGTAGAGATGGGTGTATAATGGGTTGGGAAATGTTTTCGTGTAATATAATTAGGTCAAGTCAAAATTTCCCGCGCACATTTCGATTTTACAGCTTTGATATTTATGTAGATTAAATGGATTAATATAAACTTCAAAGGCTAATCTTAATTATTTTAAATTTAATTTAATGATTATGTACGAAAGATGAAAGATTTTTTGAAAGGGGATTGGATCAGTGAGCTCAGAAGAAATCGTATATAAAGCAAAATTTACAAATTTAAAAAACAGGGCATGTTTATCGATAGCATATCCACAGGCCGTTTATAAAAATTCAAATGATGCCCAATATATTGAAAATTATAATGAATGTGAAAATAAATTCACTCAGGTTGATACGGATCTGGAAAATATAGCTATAATGCATTAAAACTTTTTTTACAAGATGCATCCAGTTTATTAAACACATTCAAAGTCGAAACTAGTCTTTCACGGTAATAGAAGCTTTGTAATATATTGCAAATTTAGGGATCATCTAGGCGTTCTTTGTTGTTGGAACTGTTGCTACCTAAATTAGATAAACTCAAGCTCATAAATTATATGAGCAGAAACTAGACGATCGTAAACAAATTTTTTTTAGTTTTCTGTTAATACGATTACGCAGTCATTAGATGATTGGCAGCAATAATAGCAAAGCCAGACAACAAATTATACATCACACATTTGCCACAATACTGTGCGAAATGTAATGACAGCATTGTAAGGTAATTAAATGGAAGTAGAAAGTGTTTCTTGCATTTGGTTCACAAAAGATGTAAATCAAAAATACAATTTCATTTATTAGCAAGGCTACATCAACACACACCTTAACAGCAGTAGCGCAAGCAAGAAATTACGAAATTCGGATTGCTGGCAAATACACTGGTAAAAATAAAAATAAACAATGGAAATGAAGCCTTTGCTAGCGATTTTAGCGACAGCGTTTCTCAGGCAATATAACAAGATTAACTTCAAATAAAAAAACTGCTATTTGCGTCTGATTTTGGACTTCAAAACAATGTACACGATTTACCAAACTTAGGCCGATTCCATATTTAATGTCCCAGGCATAATAAATTTATTGCTGGGAATGGACTATAGGGACTCAAATTTATCAATAAATTGGAATCCCTAATGGACTACATCTAGAGGTATTGAAATCCCTATTGGACTACAGAAAGAGGTGAAACAAGACCCAAAGCCCAGCGAACTAACTTTGGTTTGATCATGTTTGAAGTCATTAAACCAAGCCTTGTGCGGAGTTGCTAGACTCCCATCGGGCGCGTCTCCAGGTGGCGGACAGGGGGAAACCCTAACCGACTTGTCGGCGAGTAACTGGGAAATAAAATACCATTCGTGGACCAAAACTAGTGGTTTCCTGAATATAATAACCACTATGGACGACTCTAATCGAGGAAACATTACGGCGCAGGGTAACGGATACCCAGTGCCGGCGACTTTGAGGGGTGAGCAAGCGGGCCCCCAGTCGTCGCAATACTTCAGAGGTGATGAACTCTGAAAATCCATTTGGAAGAAGTTCCATAATGCTACGTTCACCAACAAGACTCTATGCAATGCACAAGCCAGAGAAATTTATTACCCCAAGTATTACTCCAGTCAGCCGACTGGACAATAGATCCTTTCCAAAGGCTGACTCTATGGATTCTGGGAAGGGTCAAATACTGCATGACAGAAGTGATGCCAGCGGAAATTTTAAAGTGCGAGCAGCTGGATCCAGTGAAAGGACTATTGACCTAGAAAAGGAAAATATGGATCTCTTGGGGAGGCTACAAAAAATGAAGCAATCATTTGCCAAGCTAAGTGAAGAAATTGAATATCTAAAGCGAGAAAATGAACTTCTAAAAATGAATCGGGATGCCAAAGAACATAGCGAATTAGAGAGTATTGAACCAGAGAAAATTAACTAAAGAAGAAACAACAGTCGAGGAAGGGTAAGAAACGAAAAGCTGAATCGTCACCTGAGGTTGAACAACTAAATGTTAGTGGAACTGCAAGTACCGAACCGGAAGTGGTCCAACCCGAGGTCAATCAACCAAAAGATAGTAAATCTACCAAGAACATTGCACCAAAACTGGTGAAACCGAAAGAAAAACTACCCCCATTAATAAATATTGTGGGTGTAACCAGTTACCCAAAAATTCAGTCACTGATAAAATCGGTTACTGACAAAGTGTATAAGGTAACATCACTAAACAATGACTTTTAGAAAATTAATACTCTGGACTCAGAAATCTATAGAACATTATCTATGAAGCTGAATACTGGAAAGTATCAATGGTTTACTTATGAGGACAAACAGATCAAGACAAGCTATAATGGAAGACTTAAAAAACAAAGGCCTTCAAATACAAGATGCTGTGAATATTGTTAAAAAAGAGAGAACAGAAAATAAAGAAGGAAACCAAACTTTCAGTAAAAGGGGACTCCCTCTTTTTATGCTGGTGTATTTGATAACAAAGAGAATATACAAAACACTTATGGTATAAAAGGAATTCTTCACATGAAGGTAAAAATTGTGAACCACTACATGCATACCCCAATGCAAGAAATATCAGGGATTTAATCACACCCAAAAATATTGCAGCCGGGATCCGAGATGTGTAAAATGCTCAGGTAAACATATTACCCAGGCACGTACAATAGGGAGAAATGTGCCAGCTAAGTGTATAAATTGTAAGGGTCAACATCCGGCCAATTATCGAGGCTTTGAGGTTGCTAAACAGCTATAAAAATTAAGAGATAAATCACGAAATCAATTGCAAAATCATGAAATTCGAAGAATTCAACATCAAATCAGATGGATCAAAATCCACAACCAAGCAACGCAGGGTAAAGAAGAACATTTTCTCAGTGAAAGGCTCGGGTGCAACCAAATATATGGGCTCTGAAAATAATCGAATCATGGAAAACATTATGAACAGCATCGAAGCTATTACAAAGCGGCTAGATGACCAAAATAATCTGAACAACATGATATTACTTCGGTCTAAAAAGATCAAAGTATTGAAATCCTGTCAAAAATGACGAAAAATTTGGTTGGTCCAAAACCACTTTTCTCGACGTTTTGAAAGTCCCTGAGTCTGAAAAAGCAAAAAAAAAAAAAGGCCGTCCGTCTGTCTGGATGTCTGAATGTCTGGATGTCTGGATGTCTGGACCCATGGTATCTCGAGAACGGCTTGTCCGATTTGGATTTTTTTTTCGCCAATCTGTTTCTATGGTCAAGGCGGAGATTTGAAAAGCTTTTGGAGACTGTACGTCAAGGGGGTGAGGTACCTGCCATACGAATTGACCCAAAATAACTGCTTTTATAAATATTTACGATTTTTTTATATATGCTTATTTGATTATTGAATTGGGCATTGAATTTGGCATTGAATTGGGAATTGATTTGAAGATTAAATTAGGGGTCAATTTGCGCGTTGAGTTGAAGTTGAGTTGGAGTTGAGTTGGGGTTGGATTTGGATGTGGTGAATAGTTAACAAATATTTTATATGATGGAACTTGCCTATTTATCAACCGATTACGATGAAATTCGACATTTGTATTGAAAATGGGATTCTAAAATGATTTATGGATGAAGTTCTGAAATTTTGAAACGATTTCTGGATGAAGTTCTGGAATATGGCCAAGTATGATGGAAATTGTCTACTTATCAATCGATTATTATGAAATTTAATTTGTGTGTTAGAAATGGGATTCTAAAATGAATTTTGGATAAAGTTCTGGAATATGGCCAAGTAGGATGGAACTTGCCCATTTCTCAACCGATTACGATGAAATTCGACATTTGTATTGGAAATGGGATTCTAAAATGATTTATGGATGAAGTTCTGGGATTTTGAAACGATTTCTGGATGAAGTTCTGGAATATGGCCAAGTATGATGGAACTTGTCTATTTATCAATCGATTATTATGAAATTTGATTTGTGTGTTAGAAATGGGATTCTAAAATGAGTTTTGAATGAGGTTCTGGAATATGGCTAAGTATGATGGAACTTGCTCATTTCTTAACCGATTATAATGAAATTCGACATGTGTATTGGAACTGGGAGTCTGAAATGAGGTTTGGGCGATGTTCAGGAATATGGCCAAGTATGATGGAACTTGGCTATTTCTTAACCGATTATAATGAAATTTAATATGTGCGTTGTAAATGGCAATATTTGATATTTGTGTGGAATATGGCCAAGTAGGATGGAACTTGACTATGCCATAACCGCGGGTATCATTGTGTTAGAGATGTGCGTTGTAAATGGGATTCTAAAATGAGTTTTCGGATAAATTTCTGGAATATGGTCAGTTAAACGGTTAGAAGTATCAGTATAATTTGTTATACTACTTTCGGTATAAAGTTCTAGAATACGATTTTTCGTTTTAAATTGGATGCCTGTACCCTTGTTGAAGCTTTTGACCTGTTTGGCTGTTGTTGTATAAGTAAATATATATTGGTTAAAATAGAAATCAATAATGTCAAAACAGTCACACCAACTTTATGATATTATTGAAGATACCAAAGACCGAAGTTCTGATCACCTCGTGAGGTTTCAGCCCTTTATATTTTGATATTGATCAACTGAAGAAAATGCAACTCTCACAACGCAATCCGATAAAAAATGTTATGTAAGAACACAACTAACAGAATAGCAATCTGGAATGCGAATGGGCGTATGCAACATATTCCAAAAATATAAATATTTTTAAATACAGAAAAAATCGACATTTTCCTAATATCCGAAAGCCAATTTGTTAAATTTTCGATTGTTAAAATCCGGGGTTATAACTTATATCATTACATTCATCCAGCGGAAAGAGCAAGTGGTGCTTCGGCATTACTAATAAAATAAAATCTAAAACATGATATAGAAACAAAAATCGAAGAAGGATGATCGCTACAGCTTACTGTCTCTGCAATATACTGTCCTTCTCGGTATAACTTGAAAAGGAAGGACTACATTAAACTATTTAAAAGTGTAAAGAATTATTTCAAGCAAGGCAGATACCAAAATGTTAATTTTACTCTGGTGGTTCCTAACATACTGGCCCAGTGACGAAGCTAAGATACCGGATCTAATAGACTTTTATGTAGCAAGAGATATATCTCAGAACTACATTCACATTGAAAACAGCAATTTTCTAGTATCGGATCACTCACCGGTTATCATGACAATCAGTGAAACGGTAATTCAAAGAAGAAGTGCACCCAGATTAACAAATTCAAAAAAAATACTGGGATCTCTTTCGTGAATTAATGGAGGAAAATATCAATCTCCAGGTACCGATAAGAAATTCTCGACAGTTGGAAGACGAATTGGAACAACTCAATGAAACAATTCACTATGCTACGTTGGTAAGCACCCCCATTTTACAAAGTAAGAAGACACTTAACATATCTGTCCAAATGGAAGTTAGAGAGTTGGTAACAAAAAACGACGGAATCATATAAACCTGGCAAATTAATCGAACACCGGAAAACAAAACAATTCTTAACTATTTATGTGACAGTCTCAAATCCCTTCTTAAAGAAGTTAAAAATAAATCAATTAACAGATATCTACTTAGCCTAACTGATGAAAACAATTCTGATTACTCACTGTGGAAGGCGACGAAGGGCCTCAAAAGACCCAAAATTCAAGTGGCTCCACTTAAAAAGAATGATGCGACCTGGTCAAGAGGTCACAAAGAGAAGGGATCTGTTTGCGAAGTATCTTCAGGAAACCTTCCAACTACTACCAAGACAAACTGCCAATGAAAATATATTCACAAGCTGGATGAGTTTGAAGTACGGCCAGTAACTCTCAAAGAATTAAAAGAAGAAGTAAAAAGTAACATAAATGTTAAAAAAGCCCCAGGGTATGACTTGATTAGTTGCCAAATTATCAAAGCTCTACCAGACAAAGAATATTGTAAGCTACTACACATAACCAATGCGATCTTTCGGTCCAATTTCTCTGCTGCCAATTATGTCAAAACTCTTTGGAAAAACCAATAATTGAGGACCAATTTGGATTCAGAGAAAAGCATTCTACAATTGAACAGGTTCGTATAAACACACAAGCATTCGATAAAGCCTGGCACAGAACTGGTCTGGAATACAAGCTGCATAGAGATCTACCGAGATAATTCTATACCATACTAAGATCTTATTTATCCAATAGACACTTTCGAGTGAAATATGAGGATGAATACCCTGAGCTAAAGAAAATTTCTGCCGGTGTCCTGCAGAGGAGTGTTTTAGGACCAATCCTGTATTTACTATATACAAGGGACCTACCAACCACAAATGAAGGAACCATAGCCAACTTTGCAGATGACACAGCAACTGTGGCAATTGGAAGTAATGTCGCTGATGCAACGAGCAAACTCCAGAGGATGACCAATGTGGTTTGTAACTGGATAAAGCGTTGGCAAATCAAGCTGAATGAGACAAAATCCACGCATATTAGCTTTACATATCAAAAGGCTTACCATCTATCTATAGAAATTAACTCGGTGTCAGATGTAGTGATTTAAGAAAATAATTTTCATAATACATAAATTATTTCTTAAATTTTCGATAAATAAAATAAAATAAAAAGAAAAAAAATTGTGTCTATCCGACTCTCGGACGAGCGAGTGTATTAACTGTAAAAACATCAGTCTTCGGAAAGTTCGACATTAGCTCGATAAACAGATAAACGAATTTATATTATTCCTTTTTGTTAAAATGACCTCCACGTAATGCTTCAATCGAATTCAAATTTTGTGAACAAGTAGATGATGAATTGTCAAATTTATCATCAACATAAGAAACAAGTCGTCGGTCCCGTTTTTGAGAAAATCTGTTTGGCAGTTTTCTCTTCCACTGCAACCCACTCTATTTTATACTCGAATGGAGCTAAAAGTTAACCCAAATTACTGATTACTAAAATCTATTTTTGTACAGAATTTCGACTAAACCTATCAATATTTGTGAGAATGGGTGGTTAAACAAAAATAATAAAAATGTGCGACTGGAAGGACGGAAAGAAGGACGGACACAACATTTTTCTGATCGGTGTTTCGGGTCCTGGTAGCCTAATTCGTCGAGAAATGTGAAAATCTGGAACAAAACCAAATTAAAATTATGTCAAACAAGTGTAAAATTGTACGGACATATTTTAAACGATCAAGATCCGAAGGCAGATAAAACCAAAATATTAGCAATAAAAAAAATACCATCTCCCAAGGACAAGCATGACTTACAACGCTTTGTGGGTATGCTTAATTACCTAAGCAGATATATCAAGAATTGGAGTACAGAATGTGCTGAGCTTAGATAATTGACCTTAGAAAAAACTGAGTGGCTAATGATATAGAGATTCTTTAAGATTTTAAAGACAAACATGTGTTGCAGAGGCAAGATGTCAATGCCCGAAAGTTGGGCCAAGAAGGAGATAGCGCATCATGAAACGTCATTAACCGGATAATATATTTCTGTCGAACCAAAAACGAATTTATAAGTCTGTGGCAATAAGACATAAGGGAATAACTCGAGTTATACCCTTTTACATATTATTTCAAATTCGAAATCTTCATATTCGAATTCATATTATAACAATTTTTTTGTAATAATCCAGCACCTACAAACAACCGTAATAATCCTTTAAAAAAGCAAGAATTCAAAAAACTCATACGATTTTGAACGACTCTTAATTTTAAAAACGTTTTCCTGAAAAATGCGAATTTTAGAGTTATTCCCTTATGTCATATTGCCACAGCAGTGTTTTACAAGCACCACCCCAACACGCTATCCCGTAGAGAAGAATAGAATCCACTAGGGCATAATAAACTAACCTACGTAGGTATAACGGACAAAAGAGGCGTAAGACATACATCTTCCTCGAAACTAGTAAAAGTTTATGTTTCAATCCTTCAATGTGGGCCTTCCAATTTAGTATGAATCAATCAAAATACCTAAATATGTAATTTCCTTCACTACAATAATCTTAAAACATCCAAACGAAGTATAAGTCTGAGCTCTGTTACAGCCAAAACCATGGTAAGATAGAGCATCAGACAAATCTTGGTTTTCCCTAAAATGTACTATTTTAGTTTTCTCACTCAAAAGTAAGTTGTGAGCATTAACCCATTCTACCAGTAAAATTAAATCGTGTTCGATCCCTGATATGTTGACCTGTTTGCTTACCCCAAAGTACACAAACGAAAAATCGTCCGCAAAAGCGGTCAGGGAGCCTGCAAAAGGCCGACCTAAAATTCCATTCACGTAAATAACGAATAACAGGAGTCCCAACACCGAGCCCTGAGGAACTGCTGTCGTAATTGATAATTCCCCACTTAGATGATGATTCACACGCACTACTTGGGATCGACCAGATAGAAAACTACACAACCAGCTGTAAATCATTCCGCGAAATCTACAACAAAAAAGTTTCCTTAAAAGAACTGCATGGTTCACTCTATCAAAAGCTTTAGTCATGTCGACAAACAGAGCAGATGACTTCAGCCCTAGATCGATGCGCCCACTTATTTGTTCAAGGACTGTAAAAATAGCCTGTTCCGTGTTTTTCTTTTTTCTAAACCCTAATTGCAGTGGAGACAGAAAATTATAATATTCGAGGTTAAAATTTAATACATACTTAAAGTGTTTAGAAGTTTCCAATGATTGAGTAGAAAATAAACAATTAGAAACTTCAAGTGATCCGTCTCCACAAACATTGGTTAAGTTTATTGCAAATGGATGGCCGAAGAATATTCGTGACGTTGCTGAAAACATTAAAATGTATTTTAAATATAAATATGAGTTATCTGCGCAAAAAGGATTGATATTTCGTAATCTCCAAACGAATACAATTTCAAATCATCAGCATAAAGATAATAGTAAGTATTATTAGTTTGTTGAACGACTTTGCATATTTCATTTATGTGACGAGAGAATAATATTGGCCAAATTTATACCATCTTCTATATTAGAAGTAATGTCATCCACAACTTTCAAAAGTGCTGAGATAGTGCTATAATTCGCTCAAAAACCAGATTGATAGTTGTTTAATAAGTTACACTTTGTTAAATGACCGTTTATTTGGTATATTGACACTGGTAAAATGTTGATTGGGCGAAAATCGTTCACAGTTTCTGGGGCACGTGTTTTAGGAATAGGTGTAACCACTGCTATTTTCCACGTATCTGGAAAGACATATTTAGTAAGTGCTGAATTTATTAGGTAGGTTAAATGGAGCAAAACTATTGGAATTGGAAGTTTCATAAAAATAAGTGGTATGCCATCAGAACCAGCTGTGCCGGATTTAACTCTATCAAAATTAAGGGGGACTTCATCATTAGAAACATTACGAAAATAGAAATCATTTTCAGAAATATATTGTAACGTATTTAAATTCTACTTATTATTACTTCCAAAGAAAACCGAACCAAAATATTCATTAAACTCTTCTGGAGTTATATTGGATTTCGAGTCAGCACCAGAAGAATGAGTGTTAGCCCTAAAAATTTTCCAGAATAATTTACATGGGATGTTTTTGTTAAAGCGATCATTGAAAAATTGGCGTTTTGTAGACCTCATCAAATTATTTATTTTATTTCTAGCTCTGATATAGTCTAACCGACTGAATTCAGTTTTATTTCGTTTCCAGTTTTCGTGAAGAAAATCGCGAATATTTCGGTACCTGAGAATTTCATTACCAAAGTTAATCTCATTTAACCTTAAACCCGTGTGTATGTTTTACAACTTAATTCCGTGTTACGGGAAATATAATTCCTCAATATTAATTTTCATTAAATGTGAGGATAATGCCATTTTTTAAATGATTTTGAGTTATGTGTACTTAGTTTATTTATAAAATGATGCAATGAGTAACAAAGTTAACCTTAAAATCGTGTTTGGGGAACAGTATTCCCCAAAACACGGTTTTAAAGTTAATTAAGATTTTATACTAAGTACTTTCGAAGCGGTGCAAAAATATTAAGTAAATCGAATACAAAAGCATTAAAAATTGATAGTTGCTCATTTACATCGCATAACGAATAAAGACTATTCCAGTCTAAAGAGCTGGCAGCCAAAAATACAGCATCCCTGTCAATATTACAAAAGTTCCTCACAAAATTAAATTGCGTGTTCACCTTATAATTCCCAGTATAAAAGGCATAGGAACCAAAAATTATATCTTGAGTAGTAGTAATTCCGGGGACAGAGATTTGTGTGAAAGTACCAAAATTGGCAGGATAATTAGCAAACGCTAAATCAATTAATGTAGCTTTGCCCATGAAATTAGTGGCCTTTTTTGAAATTAAGTAAGACCAAAAGAAGACAGTAATGATTTGAATTTTTTGACCTTTGGTTTAGTACTAAGACAATTACAATTGAAGTCCCCAACAATTATTACTTCACTGAATTTAGACATAATATCATCCAAGATAATTTCAAGATCATTGATAAATTCTATTTTGGGTGGGGAATAAATCACTCCTATAACTAGTTATAGCAGTGATTGTTTTGGCTATGACATCTACGTAATTCTTCGAACAAAATGAATTTGAGCCCAGTACAAAGAATTTTCTCTAGAAAAACTCGAACTTCTATACAGCTATACATGGTAAATGGGACTTTAAAAGTTGATTCGAAAAAGTGATGGTTAGCATGTTGTAAAATTTTCAACTCTAAAGTGATACGTTAATACGGCAACCATTTTTCAAAGATGAATTAACAACAACAATTGTAATTTGACATTTAGCTGTTATACTAAGCGTTAAATAAATATCAATTCTTAAAGATTTTATTTAAAAAAAAAACAATGTATTATGGATATTATTATAATATATTTTGACGAATCGCTAATATATCACTTTAAATAATCTGAGTGATACTGAAGTATCTTTATCGTGATTCGGAAATTTTACAACATTTCAATTTTTGGCCTTCTGTTCGAATTTCGAATTGAAATTACAACGTGTTACAATATAAGTACGAACATTTTGTAGAATTTGAACAACTAAGGCCAGACCCATAATTTTTATGGTTTGGTTTATTATTAAATTAAATTTTACTTTAATTTGAATTAAATAATTAGTTCGTGTAAGTGAACTTGGTCAAATTTGACTTTTTGCGGCAACCAAATTTATCATAAAGAACTTTGTAATTTAATAATTCAAAATTACTAGTTAACTTTCACTCTCCTAAAATATTCCACTCAATCCTAAAACAACACAAAATTGACTAATCTTAACACACCAATCAAATTTCATTTATTTAAGTATCCTCCTATTAACTACATAACACTACGAGTATTTTCATCTTTGCAATTGAAATTTAAAACATTTGTATTTTTTGTTAGTCAACGACTCCGCCCCGATGAGAAAAACCAAAAAAAAAAAAAAATCAAAAGCCAGAAATAAAATATCTAAAATAATTAAAGCAAATTTATTATCTGTTAATTAAAATAATGTAGCATTTTATTCATACAACAACAAAAAATTAAAATAAAACACAAAAAAAAAATTCATTTGAAATCTACTAATTAAAGTATTTCTTATGATGATATTTTGTATTTTTTTTGTTTAAATTTAATTAATTATATTTGACATAATTGTATTTTGCGCGAATAATAATTTAACGACAAATTATTAGGTTCAAATAATTAGTTGTTTGTATAAAAAGATAAATTTTACGTTTTTTGTATTATATTGTACGCGATCAAACAATTAAACTGTTATAATTTATTAGAACAGTTTTATGATGAGTGGAAATTAATTTAGTGGTTTCTTGGTTTTTTTGTTTTTAGTTTATTTTTTTGTGAATTTTTAATTGGAGGTTTATTGAGCAACTATGTGATGACAGTTAAATTTTGTTTTCTCGTTTGTTTTACACGTTTATGTGCGTAGGTAGGTTGGTGGATTTAGTAAGTTTTTCCTTATTTATTTTTAATTAATTTCTGTTTTATAAAGATCTATACTCGTCCACAAAATTATCGCATGAAATACATTATTTAGGTATTGTTTGGTTTAATTCTGTAGATACACTTTTATCTAATTTTAACGATCCTACCACAAATAACCATTGCAACAGTGTTTTTTCATAATTTACCATTTTGGATTTTGAGCTTATTCCAAAGAATGCATCAGTCATAATTACCTTTCTCTACAACTCTGGATCTGGGGGGGAGGGGAAAGGGGGAGGGGGAAGGGGAAGAGGGAAGAGGGAGAAGGGGGAAGGGGAAGGGGAGGGGGTTGGTATTTATTAACAAGGCGAACTCTTTATTCCTTCTAAAGGCTGATTTTTGTTTTAGGAGTTTTAACATATGGCTCATTTGCTGCAAGAATGACACAACTTAAAAATTACTATTGTTGAAGAAACACTTTAAAAACTGTTGAATTGTAATATTATTCGACAATAATTTTAAAATTACTTAGCGGTATAAATTAGAGATGTAATGGAGTATATGTTGTTAGAAACACAGCGTTGTATGTAATAATGCATGTGTGGGGCCATAACCCAAACACAACTCAAACATTTCCATTTTGAGTTGTATTATTCTTGCAGCAAATGAGCGAATTATGTACAAGTGGTCAAATACTTGTCCGTTCTTTTAAATTCCTAGCAATAATGATAAAGCCGTTTCAGCAGCTGAACTTACCTGTGGTTTAAGAACATTTTGTAACTGTACGATACGATTCAATATTCGTTCATCCCACATTTCCTATATATTTCAGTTCCCAAAGTGCTGCTTTTATTAAGAAGTATACTCTCTAATGTAATACAGCGGATGTGGCTGTTTAAGATAAGATAAGACGCTTATTTTATGTTCCAACTCTATAAAGCATTTTCATTTTTTATAGCATTGTATTTTTCAATGGCGACTTTCTGATTAATTCCATGAAATCTAAGTATGTGAAGTTATCCCAGTTTTTCGTCCCAGAAATAATAAAAATGTCCATCAGGTAACACTATACCATCCCATCCCAGTATTTTTCTGTACATTTTAGAAATGTAAATAAAAAATTAAAGGATGATTAAAATTTTCATCCCATCCCAGCTTTTTCTTTACAGCGTTTTACAACCCAATATTCAATATAAAATTATCATAATTTTATAATTTTATTGGTTATCTCCTAAGAACTTAGTGGGCCAGACATAATTCTTTATGTTTTGATTTGATGAACTTTGATGAAGATCTAAGATCACCCGTATGGGTGCAATTTTCACAATCGGCAAACTTCCAAATGAGTTCTAGATTCTTTATTGGCTATCTCCTACTCATCTTAGTACGGACACGAAATACTAACAAGTAAAAGTAATTTTGGACATGGATTGGAAACAATTTTAATGAAATTTGTTGACAGAATATTAGATTTGAAGTTTGCGATTTGAAATTTGGAATTTGGAATTTAAAATTTGAAGTTTCAAATTTAGAATTGAGAATATGAGATTTTCGATTTGAAATTTGGATTTTGGAGTTTGACATTTGGAATTTTAAATTTGGAATTTAAAGTTTGAAATTTAGATTTTAAAATTTGAAGTTTCAAATTTAGAATTGAGAATATGATATTTGAAATTTAGAATTTGAAATTAGGAATTTGAAATTTAAAATTTAAAATATGGAATTTAAAATTTAAAATTTGGAGTTGGGAATTTAACATTTAAAATTTGAAATTTAGGATTTGAACTTTAAAATTTAAAATTAAAAATTTGAAATTTATAGTTTAAAATTTGAAATTTAGAATTTGAAATTTAAAATTTAAAATTTGTAATTTGAAATTTGAAATTTGAAATTTGAAATTTTGATATTTCAAATTTGGAATTTGAAATTTGGAATTTGAAATTTAAAATTTGAAATTTATAATTTAAAATTTGGAATTTAAAATTTGAAGTTTCAAATTTGAAATTTACAATTTAAAGTTTAAAATTTGAAATTTGAAATTTAGGATTTGAAATTTGAAATTTAAAATTTGAAAATTATGATTTAAAATTTAGAATTTGAAATTTAAAATTTAAAATTTGAAATTTGAAATTTAATATTTGAAGTTTGGAATTTGAAATTTAAAATATGAAATCCGAAATTTGAAATTTAAAATTTAAGTTTAAAATTTAAAATTTGACAGTTAAAATTAGAAATTTTAGATTTGAAATTCTTGAAATTTAGAATTTGGAATTTAAAATTTGAAATTTGGGATTTGGGATTTGAAATTTGGGATTTGGAGTTTGGAATTTGAGATTTGAAATTTGAAATTTAAAATTTGGAATTTAAAATTTGAAATTAAAATTTAAAATTTAGAATTTGAAATTTGAGATTTAAAATTTGAAATTTTAAGTTTGAAATTTGGAATTTAAAATTTGATGTTTCAAATTTAGAATTGAGAATATGATATTTGAAATTTGAAATTTAAAATTTGAAATTTATGATTTAAAATTTGGAATTTAAAATTTGAAGTTTAAAATTTGAAATATACAATTTTAAAATTTGAAATCCGAAATTTGAAATTTAAAATTTAAGTTTGAAATTTAAAATTTGAAAGTTAAAATTTGAAATTTTAGATTTGAAATTTTTGAAATTTAGAATTAAAAATTTAGAATTTGGAATTTAAAATTTGAAATTTGGGATTTGGAGTTTGGAATTTGGGATTTAAAATTTGAAATTTAAAATTTGGAATTTAAAATTTGAAATTAAAATTTAAAATTTAGAATTTGAAATTAGAGATTTAAAATTTTGGAAATTTAAAATTTGAAATTTGGAATTTAAAATTTGAAGTTTAAAATTTTAAATTTACAATTTAAAATTTGAAATTTGAAATTTAAGATTTGAACTTTGAAATTTAAAATTAAAAATTTGAAATTTATAGTTTAAAATTTGAAATTTAGAATTTGAAATTTAAAATTTAAAATTTGATATTTGAAATTTAAAATTTTAAAATTTGAATTTTAAAATTTGAAATCCGAAATTTGAAATTTAAAATTTATAGTTTGAAATTTAAAATTTGAAAGTTAAAATTAGAAATGTTAGATTTGAAATTTTTATAATTTAGAATTTAAAAGTTAGAATTTGGAATTTAAAATTTAAAATTTGAAATATTTGGAAATTTTAAATTTCGGATTTGGAGTTTGAAATTTGAGATTTGAATTTTGAAAGTTAGAATTAGAAATTTTAGATTTGAAATTTTTGAAATTTAGAATTAAAAATTTAGAATTTGGAATTTAAAATTTGAAATTTGGGATTTGGGAATTGAAATCTGGGATTTGGAGTTTGGAATTTGAGTTTTGAAATTTGAAATTTAAAATTTATAATTTGGAATTTAAAATTTGAAATTAAAAGTTAAAATTTAGAATTTGAAATTTGAGATTTAAGATTTCAAATTTAAAATATGGAATTTGAAATTAGGAATTTGAGATTGAAAATTTAGAATTTATTTTTTTAATGGTCCAAAGTGAAGAGTTTTTGGTTTCAAATAGTTTGTTCATAACATTGTTGGTTGGAGCGAGGGTTATAAAGCTTCAGACTTCTAAATCAAAATGATTCTGAATTTATATTTATATATCTTCTTATAGAGGGAATTTTGTTAATGGCTATTAGTTTGTATTGGTACTAATAAGACTATACAAATGTAGATACTCAAATTATTTTATTTAATTTAGTATGAACAACTTAAAGCTGTTATTATTTAATGAGTTCTAGATCTAATTTAAATTATTTTGCAGTGGGATTTGAAGCAGAATAACCATAAGCAATTATTTATTTTAATTTTGATTTTGAATGTAATTTCTAGAGTCAATAGCTAGCTATAGATTTGGAAATTAAATTTTATGGTGTTTTAGATTTTTTAGTTACTGATTTTAGAATTTTATTTTAAAATATTAAAAAAAATATTTAGTTTTTAATATTCATAATTTAGAATTAAAATTTTCTATGCATCTCGATTTCAGGTTATTTAGTTAGTGATTAATTTGGTGTTCTTTTAATTTAAATGCTGAATTGAATTTAAATTATTTAAGGGTATTAAGGGCTGATTTTAAATAAAGAATTAATGGTGAAGTAAATTGGTTTTTCAGTTATTAATTGATGTTGGTATTGGTATCGATGTGGATATTGGTATTGGTATTATTGTTAATATTGGTATTAACGTAAATTTTAGTATTATTATTGGATTTTATTTTAGAATCACCTGAGAAACTCGACCAAGCTGGAATTGGCTGAGGCCACATCGAGAATAAATCTCGGTCTAGCTTCAATTGTCAATCGATTGGAATAAAATCATATGCTGTACCTTGGTAATTTAGATCTATTTAATATGTCTTTGTTGGAATTTCGTAAAAAACGCAATTTGATCTTGTGCAGTAATATAAATCGTATAAGTTCATTCAGGTCATTTAGACAATTTATCAAAATCGCGGTTCTTCGAAAGGGCGTTTTCCAGAAATATCATATTTTACTAAGGTGCAAACTAAACCAAATTGTAGTTAATACACTGGCGAAGATTCATGGTTATATATGTATATTATGTTTTAAGGCGAGAATCGGCCATAGACCCTCCACAATTAATCAAAATTGCAGCTTTCCGAAAGTGTGATTTCCAGAAAGCTCGCCTTTTACTAAAGAACGAACTAAAACAAAGTACAATAAATAAATTTGCCAAGACATTGTAATTTAGCATGTATAGGCCATAGAACAACTCCGATATAAAATAGCGGGTTACCGAACAAATTATGTAGGTGATTTTCAGAAATCCCTCCTTTTACTAAGATGTGAACTGAAGCGTAGTACGCAATAGATATACTACTCAAGATTCATGTTTGAACATATTATACTTTAGTCAAAATCGGCCATAGAACCTCCACGATATATGAAAATTGCGGTTTTTTGAAGAGATTATATGGGCGATTTTCAGAAATCCCAATTTTTACTAAAGCTCGCACTAAACCAAAATACAATAAATATATTGGCCATAAGATTCATGTTTGTGCATATTTTAATCAGAAGTAGCTAAAGAATCTATTGTGCATACTTTAACCAGAATCAGCTAAAGAACACGAATTTTGGCCAATATTTTAATTGTCCCTTGTTTTTATTCGCAATTTACTAAAAGGTGAGATATCTGGAACTCGCTCATATATACTCTTCGAAGAACTGCGATTTTCAAAATTTGTGGAGGTTCTCTGGCCGATTCTGGCTGTTTAAATTGTTTTTAAGCTTTGTTTAGGTAAGCACAATGTTACACAATCCTCATTAACCGAAAAATATGTTTCATTACGTAATGAATATATGGAATTTTTGGTGTGATAATTGCCGGGAAAATCGTATCCTGTTTCCTATAAAGGACTTTATGCATGTTACAAAAGGCACAAAATTGCACTGCTACATATTTAGGTACAAACACCACACAATTATGGTTATAAACCTAACATTTAATCCAATACTACAGGGTGGGCCATTATGTACTTTTTAGCATTCCTCAGTCCTGTTTGTTTTTCTTTTGTGAAGTGCATATACGCATGTAATTTGTTAAATGCTTAAATTATTTTATGAAAACGAATGTTCGGTTATTTGCATTTAAATAACTCAACATAAGTTGGTATGAAAAGCCATTACATAGAACATTCAGCTCTTGCCGATCTAAAAGCTAACACTCGACAGGAAGTCGCCACTATTTTGACCAAAACACTGCTGTGTGGCCAGTTACCAAACATAATTTTTCATACCTAAGCGAAACGAATTGTTTTTCTGGCAAAACATCGTAATTTTGAATAATTTTCTTTTAGTTACTGAGTTATTCAACAGACAAATCGTTCAATTTAATAATGCCAAAGTTTGTACTTAAAGTTTTAATTTAGATAAATATTGAAATTTGGGTAAAATTTGTCCTGAAATTCCTAATACTTTAACTTTTACTCCTAAAATAGACTACGACAAACTTTAACTTGCTCCAAAAATCAAATCGCTCCTATAATAATTCACACAACTAACAATTTGATTAAAGAAATCTGCTGAAAGACGTTTCTGTTTTTTACCTATATAAAATTGAAGAAAGACGCACTTAGGTTTTCAAATTTTTAATTTTTGATTTTTGTTTCTGAATTCTTCGTTTGTATCGTCCATGAGGTCAAACCACTCAATGAAATTTGAAATAAAGATAGACTTTATTTCTTTATTGACAAGATAACGGACATTAGTGAAATTTTTAGTTAAAGCAAGAGGCAGTACATACAACGATTGCAATGTTGAAGAACCATAAAGATTCGAAATTTTGAAATCATTCGCCTTAACTACCAACAAAGTGTTGCTGTTATCTTATACGGTTACATTGGTTAAAATCACTGCAAAATAATTCAGCCTGGTCTACAGGTACTGTTCCTAATGAAATAAAGAACAAGTCAATTTGTGACAACATTTACAGAAAATTATTCAATCACCATTTTGTTGTTTTTGTAAATCAAGCAAATTACGAAACGTATCGTAAGCCGATCCTTTGAATACTTTAATGTTCAGTTGAATCTGAGGGACATTTTTATAAGTAGTCTTTATAGCAGGGGCGTCCAAGCAAAATGAGTATTTTTGGCAAATTTTCAAAATAGCTACAGCATTAAAACTGCGATTAGAATAAAAAGTCAACTGGTCAATGCGGTAATTATTTATGTATCCAAAACCAAAGAATTCATCACTCCGGAATAGATGTGAAGATCACCGCAATAGTTGTTACATATTGCAGCATGCGGCCCGCGGGCCGCACGCCTCAAAATGGAATAAAAATTGCGGTGGTCGTCACATTCACCCCAGAGTAATAAATTTTATGGCTATGTATATATAAATAGTTACCGCGTTGTCCAGTTGGCTTTTTATTCTAATCGCAGTTTTACTGCTGTAGCTATTTTGAAAATTTGCCAAAAATACTCATTTGGCTTGGACGCCCCTGCTTTATAGAATTAA
The DNA here is from genome assembly GCA_963556165.1 of Tipula helvola. Taxonomy (NCBI): domain Eukaryota; kingdom Metazoa; phylum Arthropoda; class Insecta; order Diptera; family Tipulidae; genus Tipula; species Tipula helvola. The sequence goes on from OY744483.1 coordinate 159,039,472, forward strand.
TTATATTTGGCTATAGTAACGATATAGGCTGTAGAAGGTATATGTACATTGCGGAATTCAAATCACTCAGTATCATTTTGATATGAGCCGTAGGCCTCTTGCAAACAAATTTAGAAAGTTAGCAAATCGCCAAATTTCGCTTCGAATAAGACGTTGTTGTCTATTATAACAAATAACATGAATCTCAAAGATTGGCTCATATAGTGACTATGTAGGTAGTATATTGTTTACATGAATACGGTCAAGGGAATGGATCTTGCCTTCGGAAATTTTAAGTGCGGTAACCAACATAATATCTCATTGAAGCATTTGTGATATTGGCAGGTATATGATCCATATCTAATCTTATAAAATTGTGTATCGTAGACGAATGTCAAACAAGTATTCGTTGGTTCCAGTTACTTCTGAAATATGCCAATAGGGACACAATTTATTTCTTCCTCAATAAGCTCCGCAACATCAGTTGGAAGTTTTAAAGATTTGTCTGAATCTCCCTCGCAATTGGCACAATTAGAAAATTGGGTTAGAATTTTGATGGTTGTTAGCTTTGCTATAATTATGATTAAATTCATAGACTGAAGAGTTCTTTTTATGTCCATTAGCCGCTCTAATTTGAGAAAACAAGTTTTCGATAGGATCCTGATTTAATCTTGCAGTTAGTAAATATTCAATTCCAGAATTGTTTGACTTAATTTGCAGCGCTAATTCGTTAATCCCATTAATTGTTTTAATTAATCCATCAAAACAGTAGACCGATGTTTTTTTATGACTTTAATTTTTGATATGTAATCAACCATATAGTTTAAAAATTCCGTTATTTGTTTATCTAACACAAAAACACTCGCGAATTTATTTTTGCTAAATTTAATTTTGAATTTAAGCCATCGAAGAGTTTGCCGAATTTTCCCGAGTTAACCCGCAGTTTTAATTCCAGCTGCTACACTTCTACTTAACACATGTACACTGTACAGCTAGCTTAACGCTCATTTTCTCAAACGTATTAGGAAATTTGTTGGCAACAGTTGGTTAGTGGTTCTCAAACTCTCAAATTTTTGAATCTGTAAATGGTTTTTGTAAGATATGTGATGTATATATCAATTCCACAATCACGAGGATTTTGGTAGGCAAGTTTTAATTCAAAAATGAACATGAAGAGGAATTTGAGATTACAATCCTTTGCGGGACAAAATATTTATGGTTGAAATTAAGTCGTTTTATGAAGTAACAACATTTTTATATCAGAGGTCGATATCCGAAGTAAATTCTCAGAAATTTAGGAGTTAAATTTAAGCTCAAAACTAAAGGAATTTATATCTTTGAAAATTTGTGAAATTGTCTATTGAAAATGTTAGTTTGTAATTTTAAAAAGTTACTCGTACTTTAATTTAATTTGAAATTTCAAATGGCAGCTTGCGAAATTTGGCTTCAACAATTTCAATTTGGTTAAATTGTAAATCAGACAGTAGTGTTGAGAACTTCAAATCAAAAATTCTAGGATTCTAATGCCGAGTTTTTTGTAGGGAATCCTATACATATTTTCGGTAAAACGATTACTTACCGAAAACTTCTGTAACTATCTTCAGATAAATGCCTATAGAAAACTGGTCTACTCTCATCTAATGAGCTATCATTTTTATGGCACGATTCGTTTTTTTTTTTTTTTTTTTTTGAAGAACTCGTCACAAATAAAATTTCAAATTTTGAATATAAAATATCTTGATTACATTGAAAATTGGTAGTTGAAAAAATCTACAAAAACTTTGGATAACTCTGAATTTTGTACAGAAAAATTCAATTTGTTTAATTCGTTTTTAAATTTGGTTTTAAATACCTAAGTAAAAATAATTTGCCACAAAAAATAAAAACGAAACAAATCCTAGTAGGCTTGCGGTCAAATTAATGAAACGTGCAAAAATTGAATTTTGACAAATTTAGAATAGTCGTAAGCTCAAAAATGTTTAGCTTTAACTTTAGTTTGGTCATTTTAGTATATATTCTCCTCCACTCATTTTTTTTTTTTTCCGCTGGCGCTACATCCCATAGAGGGATTTGGCCGCTTCATAGTGAAGTTTCGTAATCATTTTTTACATCAGATAATGAATGATTAATTCATTGATCCTTACATTAACCAGCCGTGATTTTTTCATCACCCGTCGGGAATCGAACCCGGGACCTCCGGAGCTTAAAGCAAGTATGCTAACAACTGTGCCACCGAGGCTCCACTCATTTGCCCAGCTAAAATATTTAGTTTGGAGTTTTCACAGGTATATGTACATATATCTAATTTTTAATAGTTCCTTATGTATAATCCTATCATGTTTTTTAAAACCCAAGCTTAGAATTTCCTGGAATTCTACATTTTTTACGTTTAGGAATTTTTTTACCTGTAACTCGGATGAAACTGAAAGAATTTTTTTTTGGGTTCGTAGAACATTTTTTTAAATTGGCGGGACACGGATATGAGACATCAGGGATCCTCGGACAAGAATGCCCGAAATGCTTAGCTGAAAATTCATTATTATTGAATAACATTTATTTTTGGGAGCCCTGGATTTAATTTTTTCGATTTCGGGGGCCACAGTATGAAAAAGTTTGAGAAGCACTGGATTACAGAATCCTTTTCTAAATTGTATAATTCTTTTACGACGTTCCAACTTATTATTCCATCAGGGCATTTTAAATCGAACTTCATTAGGGTATTTCATACTGATTTTATTAGATGTGGCTGATCTTAAGTACTGATTATTTATTGATCGCCACATTTTAAAAATGGTCTAGTTACTGTCATGCCACATATTCTAAATGCTTTCCGATTACTGGACCCCTGGTCACACGTTACAGCGCTTACTTTGACACCTAGTTTCTTACATTTATTCAAGTTTTCCATTATTAATAAATAAAGTTTATCTGATGTTATGGATTCATTGGGTCCAAACTAAGTAAGGACAAATTTCCAGTTCGAAATAATACTTCTAATCATAAAACAACAAATTATTTTTCCAATCTTGTCTTGCCTCTCGGTACCAAAATCCACAGAATATATTTAATACTTGAGAAAATATTTAGATTAAATCCGGGACTTAAATGTTTAATAGGTTGCCACCTAAACATTTTTTTTATATTATATCACTTTTTGGTAAAATTCCCATTAAAATTGAGAAAGATACGTTATAAAAATTAAATATCGCTTAATTACATATAAATAATTTAACAAATGAAAGAACCGCTTATGTGTTATGTGAACAAAAATTAAATTATTGTAAATTTGGTTGCACTTAAGTCATTTATTCATTTATATTTTAAATACTTTTTCCTAATATTTGAAAATAAAACTTGCCAAAAGGTATTTAAGCGATTCCTCCATTTTTCACTGTTGTTAAATTTCTATACCTAAAGTTAAGTTAAAATTGTCAAATTAAGTACCGTAAGCGGTTTTTCTATTTTTTGTATTAAAAAAATAAAAATTATGTGTTTTAAGATGTTTTTTTACGAATAGTGGCTTATTATAGAAAAGAGTACTAAAAAATAACACTACCCTGCAAAATTTTGCCCCTGGACAATGCATATTTGTTTCCGAAGTAATTTTTCACGCTGGACCCGAATCCGGGCTCAGAATTGCTCTATCACGTCAGGTTTTTGAGATATTCTAACCTAAAAGTGCAAAAAACACTGTTTTTTGACATATTTGAGGTATTTGAGGTTTTACTTTTTTATAAAAGTTATGTATGGGATCTTATTATACAAGTCTTCCTCTTTCAAATGCCGTGGAATTTGCTCAAATATCTTTTTTTCGCCGAGATATCGCATTTTTAAATTTGCATATTCGTGAATTTTTCTGTGTACTACCCTGCAAAATTTTAAAAATTTGGTGCCACTTGACAATGAATAGTTGTTTCCGAAGTAATTTTCTACGCTGAATCCGAATCTTGGCTCAGAATTGCTCTATCACGTCAGGTTTATGAGATATTCTAACCTAAAAGTGCATATATACCGTAGGTATAAAAGGTAATACAGTATACCGACAAATTCACGAACATGCAATTTTGAAAATGCGATATCTCGGCGAAAAAAAAACATATTTGAGCAAACTTAAAGGCATTTGAAAGAAGAAGACTTGTACTATAAGATCACACACATGAACTTTTGAAGAAAAAAAAAAATCGTGGTGCTAGACAACCTCAAATATGTCAAAAAACAGTGTTTTTTGCACTTTTAGGTTAGAATATCTCATAAACCTGACGTGATAGAGCAATTCTGAGCCCAGATTCGGATTCAGCATAAAGAATTACTTCGGAAACAACTATTCACTGTCAAGTGGCATCAAATTTTTAAAATTTTGCAGGGTAGTGTAATTAAGAACAAGTTATTTTATTGAGAATACAACTTTCACAAAATATGCCATGGGAAATTTTACGAAAAAGCGAATATTAAAGCAATAGTATTTAGATTGCCATGCAAAATACGTACCACAACACGTTATTATAGCGGTAGTTTTACGATTTTCACCATAGCAACGCGATAGTTTTACAATTTTCACAATAGCAACGCGATAATTTTACAAATTTTACCATAGCAACAAGAAAATCCTAAACAGTTATCTCTAAATTTGTAATTGTATTTCAATTTTTTTTATTATGATTGAATTTTTTTTACACACATCAAAGGAAAAGCCATGCAAACAAAAGCTTGTCAAATAATTTGCATACAACATGACACAAATGGATGAATTGTGATTTAATCGCTGACGGGAAAGTTGTATTCTCTTACTAAATATAACACGTGCTGCAATTAATGATCTATAATTTTTTACTCGTTAAAACCGACGCAGATAATTCAACTCGTGCGGCGCACTCGTTGAATTTTCAGCACAGTTTTAACTCGTAAAAAATTATCGATAATAATTGAGCACTAGTTGTATTACGAGTGATAGTAAAATTTAATAAGATATAGAAGTATTTCAGCAGCACAGACACAGTTGAAGTCGAAGCCATCCTCGTTTGGGTAATAAAAAATATTTTGTATGTATAGAAAATTCTTAAATTTGTTTCAGTTGTAAAAAACTCTTGTAATTTAAATAATGCTTCAAAAAGTAATAAGCGTGTAAGTTATTCAGAAGCCAAGGGTTCTGATGAAGTTTCCTATTGACTCATTCGACGATATTGATATGGACCCAGACTTCTATCCTCCCTGACATTGACGATGAAGAAGAAGCTGAACTACAAGAATAATGTTTCCTCAAATTAACTTTTATTTACTAACAATTTTGTCGTTTAAAACATTTCGTATGAAATAAATAATTAAATGAAAAAATAGCTTAAGTCACATAAGCCATTGTGTTCAAGTTAAAAAAAGCGAAAATCGCTTAACTGGGAAAACTTGAGATTTCCTATAATTCATTGTATTTTTCGTCAATCTTTTGATTCCTTCTCGAATGGGTTAATTACGCTAAGAAAATATGCCTTTAATTTTTTCCCCACAATCAATCAAAACATCAGTCTTAATTTCTGAACATTGGGCAACAGTCACATAAGCGACTCCTCCTTTTTGGTACAGATTAATAGAACAAAGAAAACATTTGACTTATTTAAATCTTAGTCGACTTATTAAAAATTCCGGCCACTAGACGATTTTTCATACAAAAAATTTATTTCGAATGGTGGGTAATTATTTTCAAACTGAATTAAATTTAAATTGGCTATTTCCATGGAAAACACTAAAATACAAAATAATTCAAATTCAATTTTTCTCGAGAAAATACGCCTAACGCCGATTTATTTTGAACTCTGCATTCAAATCACTTAAGAACCCCAAAATATTGTTTCATTCTGTTAAATATTCCGTCAGTCCGGCGGACATTTGTACACATTGTTATAAGCTATTAAAATATAAAACACCGTTCACTTACTTCCACTTTCTTCCGATGCAATTTCACTAATATTATCCAATAAATCATCATCAATTTCACCAGTACCACCCGCACCACCACCACCACCATTATGATTAACACTAGATCCAGTTGACATATAATTATCACCACCCATATTCACATATTCCCCACTATTATTACCACTAAAGTTATTTAAATTACCACTAGTAGGACCAACCAATTTACCATTATAATCACAATCACTATTTTTATTAATAAATGCCGTATAACACAATCGATTATCATAAATTGTGTCGTGTGGCTTTTTTTCCGGTCGTGCCAAAATATTTTCGATAGAAAATTTGTTTAAATGTTGCTGCTTTTTTATGATTTGTTGATTTTTATCCGTTATTTCATCCATATTGAAAATTTGAAAAATTTACTGAACTAATAATTTATAAATCAATTCTATACGATTTTACGAAATTCTCGGCAAAAATGGCGCCGAGTAGCGATGACTGGTTCGGTGGTTAGATTAATAGATACTAAAAGTGTAGTGATTTCAATCTGTTAGTATATGATTTCGGAAATACTAATTATTTTGTGATCTTTTTTTGTCGACAAAGATGACTTTTTTCTTCTTTTTATTCCACCACCACCATCGTATTTCAAATGTTGACAGGATTCAAAATTAGTACATTGCGACACGATCGTAAATATAAATGGTAAAATTGATTTTTTAACCGTTATATAGTACAAGTTACTAATAATACATTCGATAGTAACCCGCCTTATTCAATTTTTCAAAACCAAATATACTTGTTGTTTTGATGTAATTTTTAACCGAGAGGCGTTTACTTAAAAAAAAATGTATTTTTACATCTAATTAAGAACAGCGAGCACCGAGCGAGTAAAGCATATGTTGAATATGTTTGTATGTATGTATATACATAGTTTTGTTGTATATTTTTAGTAAATTAAATGCTTAATTAGCTGTTATTATAAATATATCGCGTATATCTTGTGAATTTATGGTGACGTTATGGTGCGCTGTCCCATCTCGAGCATGTGTTGATATTTAATTGATTTATAAGTGATTTTTGTGTTTTAAACTAATATAATTAGAATAATTTAACGAATATATTATTATTTAATTAGATGAGTGGAAAAGGACAGCATGATGATTTTCTTGTACATAGGTATAATTGGTATGATCATTAAAATAACGAATTAATGAGATTACTAAGTCGGCATTTGGCATCGAAAAGGTTGTAATGATTACTGTTTTGTACAAGTATAATGCGAAACGATTTTATTTTAATTTATTATTAATTAAATTAAATTAAATAGTTGGGTTGTCTTTTTAGTTGAAGTTGTCTTTATTCTTTTTAATTAGCTTTTGATTGAAATTTTGGCACGATTTTTGCTGATATTTTTGTGTTTTCATTTGGTATGAAATTGCCACATTTGTGTTTGTAATAATTATGGATTTTAAAATGGATTCGAAATGTATGGTTTTGTAGGAGGGAAATTTAATAAAGTCAGGCTGATCCCAATCGTGTTTTAGGTTGATTAAAAACTTTTAGGCCAATGGATGGGGCTTATATTCCTGGAGTAAAAAACGGATCATAAATGGCTGTGTTTTTGGTATTTATTATGGCCCGAAAGTTTTTTGTTCTAAACCGGTTAACTGGAGTCAGGATGACCCTAACAATTTTTCATATATTTTGTTTTTAACAAACAGTGATATTGAGTAATTTCTATATACATAAGAATTGCTATATGAACTGATCCCGCAAGCCTCCCAAAATAAAATCCTAAATATTTTTTTCTTATTTTTTTTGAAAATAATTCTTTATTATTTCTTTTTTTGACTAATAAGCAATTTTATTCTAACTTAAATTACTACATATTACTGAAATTTAAGGGTTCATCCATCGATGTACTCCTTAGTGTCGATATTTATTATTTGATCGCGCTTAGTTGTGCGCTATATAAAGATTTATTTTAACTGATTTTACACTAACTCAAAACGCTTTACTCTTTTGAGCCTTCTAACTAAATCCGTATTATCCACTAGCTGGATGGTCTCTATGTTAACATGGCGAAGTAGCCGTTTTTCATGACTTCTAGCAAATTCATAATTTCGGTTTTGATGGGTTCTATGCCCAGATCTTTGTGGGTGTTGCTATTTCTGGCAGATGATCCATGGTGGGTTGACGATGTTTCTTATAGCACTTTATTTTGGAACCGTTGGATAATACCCATGTTGCTCTGCTTGGTACATCCCCACAGCTGTATACCATAAGTCCAAACAGGCTTCAATATTTACTTATAAACCAGAATCATATTAGGGATTGATAAGAGTTTCTTCCCAGTAGCCAATACATTTTATTGTGCTTTAATCCCAACTCGTCTCTTTTCTTTCATACCGAGATATTTGGCAGTGTTTGCATGTTGTATTTGTTGATTATTTAAATAGTCTGGTTTGTGTCTCTTGTTCGTAAAGTTGACATATACAGATTTAGTTTCATTTAATTTTATGCGCCATTTTTTTGTCCAGATGTATACTTGCTCTATGGCGGTTTGTAATTTCTCTGTTGTATCTGAGTTATTGTCACCTACTGCCATGATAGCTGTGTCATCGGCAGAAGTGGCCTAAGTACACTTCCATATAGAACTCCTGCTGTGGACTTCCTTAAGCTCAGAATATTCATCTTCTTGATTAAGCCTGAAATATATTTCCGTTATTTATGATTTCAGTATTATGTTGTACTGTTTAGGTAGGCTTGATTTGAGTTTGTAGATTAAATCTTCGTGCCAAATCTTGTCAAAGGCCTGCGCTACATTAAAGAATACTGCGGAACAAACTTTTTTCTCTTCTAACGTCTTCTCAATGAGATTGGTTATTCTATGCACTTGATCAATAGTTGAGCAAGTAATCACAGTAATACGTCAATTCGTCAATTTACTAAGTAGAAATTAACTGACTCATTTTTTAATTTCTGAATTTCTCTTGTTAATTGTTGAGTGAGGTTGTTTAGTCTTTTTTTGTCTTGTGGAGCTCTAGTTGGGTGCCACTTTTTTCTGGATTTGCGTTTATCCCTAAGGCGATTTCTAATTTCTATTGGATAGTTATTTCCTTTCAGCCTTGATTTGGTCTCTGGAGTACTTTCTTGGACATAGAAGTAGAAAAAACTTTTCTACTTCTATGTCCAGTTGATCCATAGTTTTTAAAGGAACTTTCAAAAGTATTCTTTGTTCAAGGTGTACTTTGAAACTTTCCCAGTCCGTATATTTGTTGGTTAATACTGGATTATTCCCTTTATGGATGATATACTCGCTTAAAGTTAGGATTATTGGAGAATGATCTGAGCTCATATCTTGGCTTTCCTCGACTTCCATAAAATTATTAGAAATATTTTTGGTTATAAAAAAATCGATCAGGTCAGGTATTTTTCCTGGGTCAGTTGGCCAATATGTTAGTTTTTCCAACATGTTGGTCACTCCAGTGAGTATTCTTCTTTTTCCCATACGCTTGAAGAACTCTGAGTATTGTTTGTTTTTTATAGAATGTCTTGGTGGACAGTAAAATCCTGCCACAACAATAGGAAAGTTGTTGGTTTCTATATAAACCTTGCTTCTTCAAAATGTTGAATATTTTTCTTTATGATGACTGGACTTCCTCCTCTGGCTGAATTAGCTTGATGAATAGTGTGATATATGCAATAACCTTTAAATGTTATGAAGGATTGCTTAGTAAAATGTGCTTGTTGAGGACTGCTTGTAGTTCTTGCTGATGCCGGAGCAAATCATTAGCATTCCATGACATGATTTTCATTGTGCTGTTCATTTCTGTGTGGATTTGGGTTTATCTCCCAATCCTCTATCGTCCAATTTTTGTACCCTCTCATCAAATTTTGTTAATTTCATGAGAATATCTTTAATATTTGACTGATGTCTACATCTATCGATTTTTGCTGGAGTTTATTGACTACGCCTCTCGTTGCTTCGGCATATGTAACACCTTCAGCTCTTTGTTGGTCGGCCTCTTGTATATATCGATTTGCCTGACCATTCTTGGGTTTTATGTTGCTTTAACTGCATCATTTCTTTTTTTAGTTCGTCAATTTGTTGTTGTAAATTGAGAATAATAATGCTTTGCTGATTTTTCTCATCAGTTACTTTTTGCCATTGTTTGTATTACATTCGCTCTTTTTCTGAAGCAAAACGTTCAAGAACAAATGTTTCACTATAATTATATAAGGTTGTTATACCTGCTTGTTGGGGTGCCGCTGTTGCGCCCATATTATTTTGGAATTGCTCCATGTTAAGATTTTCAGATGAGAAATTAAAAGTTTTCTCAGGACATCTAGCAACCTTTTCTCGCCTTTGGAACGGGCTGCTTAGAATCCCTAGAGCCAGTCTCATCAGAGAGTGGATTGCCCAATGTTTCCATTGGTGTATCACCTGGGCTATTTCTTCATTCTGTTTTGTTCATTGTACATTGATTATTTATAGTGTAATTTAGCCGACGTTTTACATCGTTACCCGGGTGTTGCCATACGTGGTCTCTGTATAGTTGCAAGGTTGGAATATAATCCACAAAAGTCATGGCTATAGACGGTCAACCCCACCCTATTGAGATGCACCCAACACCCAAATATTTTCTTGGCACCATTTTGTTATGATAAACTCAATTGAAATATATTATAGCATTGGTGGTTCTCTTAGCAATTGGGGTGACAATACTGACAGGGAGAACCTGGCGTAGCTTTAATTGAAGCATTTTTAAGACAAGGACGTTTGAACATACCGATAAACTGGCACTTTTATGAAAAAAATAGTTTTTCGTATAAGCCATGAGGATAATTGACATCGATTAGCAGCTGGTGCTAGCTAAAGAGTGATGTTCATCTTGCCAATATGTTTCATGGAAACCCGAAAAATGTAGTATTCAAATATTTTGGAAATGCATAGACAATTTCTTCACTCGTTGCAAATTGATGGAACAACTGCTACAAACGGTGGCAATTTCACAGCCATCGCGGCTACTTCGCTTTTGGACGGCTCTGTATCTTTGCTCTCGTTATCAGACATGGTTAGATTTGTACAAAACAAATAAAAATCAATAAATAAATGATACGAGGGCTGATATATCGGTTGTTCAATCATGGTTGCAAAACTTCGGATCTTCGGATTTTCATTTATCCGCTGCAAATGGAACATGTATAGATACATTTGGTACAAAGCTACTAGAAATCGACTTAGGGTTAAGACGTTGTTTCATTCATCCGTTTATTTTAGCCTCCGTCACTAAGCCAATATTAGGTGCAGATTTCCTTACAAAGTTCGGACTTATTATTGACTTGAAAGGCAAACGTCTTATTGATACCAAAACCAAGTTAAACATAAATACTTTTTCAGTTCAAGATGACACACCAACACCTTTACACTTTGTGGTCGATAACGATTTTAGTTTTCTGGTAAAAGAGTTTCCAAGCCTCGTGGAAACCCCGAACTATAATCTTCCGGTCAAACATGGTGTTCTTCATTATATCCAAACAATCGGTCCGCTTCCGTATTGCAATCCAAGAAGATTAGATTCAATTCGACATAAAGCTGCCAAATTGGAATTTGATCATATGGTACAGCTTGGCATATGCCGTCCGTCAAGCTCTAGCGTGTCTTCACCGCTGCAATATGGTATCAAAAAAGGATAGTGGGGATTGGCGGCCTTGTGGCGACTATACTCGGTTAAACGCCATCACAACACCAGACAGATATCCAATACCCAATATCCAAAATTTTTCATTAGCTTTAAATGGTTGTCAGGTATTCTCAAAAATAGATTTAATAAGAGCTTACCATCACATACCAATCGCCGAAGAAGATATACACAAAACCGCGCTAACTACGCCATTCGGTTTATTCGAGTTTGTTCGCATGCCTTTTGGCCTGAGAAATGCGAGTCAAACGTTCCAACGCTTTATGAATACCGTGGTTCAGGGTTTCAACTTTGTGTTCGTGTATATAGACGACATTCTGGTCGCTAGTGAGAATGTTGAACAACACAAACATCATCTGAGACTTCTTTTCAGTAGACTGGTGGAATTTGGAATTAATATCAAAAGCCTCTAAATGTGTATTTGGTGTGGATAGCCTCGATTTTTTGGGACATACGATAACGAGACATGGAATTTCATCATCTGCCAATCGAATTGAGGCAATTTGTAATTTTCCTACACCCTCTTCGATTCGGCAGTTACAACAATTCATTGGGATGATCTACTATTATAGCAGGTTCATACGAAACATCGCAGAATATCTCTCACCATTACATTCTCACTTGGCTTCTGTATTAAGGCTCAAGAACAAAGCACGCATGTTCTTGTGGCCAGAGGAATGCGAGCAGTATTTCAATAAAGCCAAAGAAGCTCTAGCAGCATCACCACTGATGCATCAAGTTGGGCCGTCGGAGCAGTGTTGCAGCAGTTAAATGAGGGAGTCTGGGAACCGATATCATTTTTCTCAAAGAAAATTTCACCTGCGGAATCTAAGTACTCAGCTTTCGATAGAGAACTTTTAGGAGTTTACCTAGCTTTGAAGCACTTCCGCTATTTCATTGAGGGCAGACAGTTCGTGATATAAACAGACCACAAACCGCTCACGCGAGCCATTACTTCAAAAACCGAACGAAGTCCCAGACAGGCTAGACACCTGGATTACGTCGCACAGTTTACCAGCGATATCAGACACATTAGTGGTAAAGAAAATGTGGTTGCGGATTGTCTATCTCGAATTGGCTGTCCAGAAGAGAATATTGTGAACAGTGAAATTGTCGATGAACGAGCTCTGATAGAACAGCAAAACAATGATGACGAATTGAAACATTTGATGGATCGGTCACTGAAAAACCCAAAATCATCAGTGAAATTAGAGAAGTGTAAAATTTCGGATACGGAGGTTACTTTATGGCGTGAAATATCAACAGGACGTAATCGACCATTCGTTCCGAAGAGTTTAAGAAAATCTGTTTTTGATACGCTTCATTCATTGGCTCACCCTGGTATCCGTGCTTCCCGAAAACTGGTTTCCTCTCGGTATTTCTGGCCTAGTTTAAACAAAGATTGCAACAATTTGGCCAGAGCTTGTTTACATTGTCAAAAGTCAAAGGTTACAAGGCAAACGAAATCAGAGCATGGAATCTTTAACATACCACCATCACGATTTGAATACATCCATATGGATTTGGTAGGACCACTGCCACAATCCAACGGATTAGCCTATTTGCTCACAATCGTTGATAGATTTACGAGATGGCCCGAGGCTTACCCGATTTCAGATATGTCAGCATCGACGGTAGCAAAGACTATCGTTTCACAATATATTTCGCGGTTTGGGTGTCCCAGGAAGTTGTTTACAGATTTAACAAAGTTATTGGGATCACATCGCATTCGTACTACCGCCTACCATCCTCAGTCCAATGGTATGGTAGAACGGTTTCACCGAGATCTTAAAGCATCACTAATAGCTCGATGCAACACAATTAATTGGAGCGATGAAATACCATTTGTCTTGCTCGGAATTCATACGACCGTGAAAGAGGGCCTTAAATGCACACCAGTCGAAATGGTGTATTTCCAGACTTTGATTGTACTAGGATAATTTCTCATTCAGGAAGAATCACCAATTCCCACTGACCCAAGCAACTTCTCTGACATCGTCAAACCAAGGATGCGTAATATAAAATCATACGACACGCGTCAATCAGAACATGCGGCATACATACCAAGGTCACTGAGTACATCAGAGTACGTATTTATAAGAGTTGATAAAGTTAAGGCAGGATTACGACCCCCATATGATGGTCCTTTCAAAGTTATTCGGAGATTGCGTAAATATTTCGTAGTGGATGTTGGAGGAAAACACTCGTCTATATCGATCGATAGATTAAAGCCTGCCTATGGCGGCATATTGAGTGCATCTTCAGGTCAGGTTAAACCAGATTCCAGTCGCCGAGTAACTTTTCAAAAATAATTTCTTTTAAATTGCGCGCTTCGCTGGAGGGTGAGTGATGTGGCGGTCGCGTCCCAAAGTTAACGCCGCATTGTAAATCTTTTTATGTTCAAACTCTCGCGACACTATGATGCACATATTTAATGTAATTGTATGAATTAAAGATTACTTGTTTATTTCTAGTTATATATAATTATTATATAATGTCATTGTGTAGAGTAAATAATGAAAAATATTTATGTATTGTACCTAATAGCTATGTTGACTTGATTGCACGGTACCATACCACAGATACTTACACATTTTTAATGCACTGAATGTACAAAATAATTGTAAAGAAATAAGCAGAGTCAGTTGTTCTCGGTATCTTCTCAATAAAACATGAAAATATAAAATGTATAACCGAGTTTTAATTTTTGTGATAAGAAGTGATTTGTTAGTGGCAATAGCAGTAATTTTATGTACTGTGCAATTAAATAGTTTTTTTGTACGCGATCTCAAAAATCCAGAGCCTAGTGCCGACAAGTAATCTATCTATATATATAAAAATGAATTCCTGTTTGTTTGTTTGTCTGTTCCGAATGGGCGCCTCAGCCGCTCAACCGATCGCCATGAAATTTTTACCATGTACAAGTCGCATATCCAGAACCAACCTTACGATATTTTGGAAGGGGCTGGACCCCGGGGTCTAGGGGCTACGGTACAAATTTTTTCGAAAATTTTAATTTTCTTTAAATTTTTCCACGAAAATGAGTTTATGGGGCTGGTTATATGAAATTACTGACATGTTGGAATCCGAGGGGCCCAGCCCTGGATCAAAAATTAATTTTAATATTTGATTATTTCAAAATTACTTCTCAGTCGCTCAACCGATCGCCATGAAATGTTTACCATGCAAATGTTGCATGTTCAGGACCAATCTTACGATATTGTGAAAGGGGCTGGACTCCGGGGTCTAGGGGCCATGGTACAAATTTTTTCAAAAATTTAAATTTTTTTACGAGAATGAGTTTTGGAAAGGGGTTATATGAAATAAGAGACATGTTCGAATTCGGGGGGTCCGCCCCTGGATCTAAAATTCATTTTTACATGTAAAGATACAATTATTTGATTGTTCTGAAATAACGCCTTAGCCGCTTTACCGATCGCCATGAAATTTTTACCATGTATATGTTGCATGTTCAGGGCCAAGCCCACGATACTTTTGAAGGAGCTGGACCCCGGGGTCTAGGGGCTGTGGTACAAATTTTTTCTCAAATTTCAATTTTTTTAAGATTTTTTTGACGGGAATGACTTTAGGAAAGGGGTTATATGAAATTAGTGACATGCTCCAATCCGAAAGTCTGCCCTGGATCAAGAATTCATTTTTACATGAATAGATACAATTATTTAAATGTTCCGAAATAGCGCCTTAGCCGCAAATTTATACACCAAAAAGGATATCTAGCGTGCGATTGTTATACACAAATCATACCTGTACTATAATTGATTTAATTATTCAAATTAATTTTATTAATTTAAATTTAAGACAATCTTTCATCACTTTAACTGAAGACAAATCTATGAACACTTATATTATCCATATACTAATAATCCATTTTTACTGGTTTGACATGTACTGTTTAATGATATCCTATTTATCATATCCTGTTTTGAAATGTACCATAGTCAGCGAGTTCTAATTTCCACATAACTTCAGAAATAATTAACATTCTATTTTAATCCACTATTGCAACCGGCGGCTTTTAATGAAAATAGTAGTTTCATACTAAACGCCAATAGATTATTACTTTATTTAGTTTATTACTTAAATAATCAATGATTGTTTCATAAAATTAATTCTAGGAAAGGTACTAAAAAATATTGTACGTATAAACTGATTTACTTTGAAAAGTACTAGCGTTTTAAATTTGAAAATAGCATCTTCTACAAGAAACATCCTGGGATTCAAATTATTGTACGTGTAAAATTGCCTCAGTTTGAAAAAACTTCTTTTGTTTATCGAAATGTCATTTTCAACCACAGTTTGCGGTAAAACGTATCGAAGTGGACGTAGTTTTAATCGTTTTGAATAAATTAATATTAATTTGTGTTTCGGATCCCGTTGTTCTCGATTAGTTAGCTATATTGCAATAAAATAATTGTTGGTGATTATTTTCCAGGTATTAATTATTATTTCAAGTGAATATACATTCTTATTAGATTTAAGTTTTCAGTTTATAAACGTGTTAATCTATGATTACTTTTTGATTGTAGATAACATTTGATTTTGCTTAAAAAAAATTCCGTAAAGACATTTTCAAACACAGTTCGCGGTGAAACGTATCGAAGGGAACATTAAAATCGTTTTGATAAATTAATACTAATTTCTGTTTTGAATGCCCGTCATTCCTGATTAATTAGCTACACGTTTCATGTTTGCTTAAAAATGCCACCGAAAAAAAGATCAATTGGGCAGGTAACTGCAAAGTCGAAGAAGATTAGAGCCGCAAGGGTGGCTGAATCAAGCGAACAGCATGAAACACGACTTGCAAACGTTCGAAGCAGGATGTCTTCTTCAAGAGCTGATGAAACAACTGAACAGCGTGAAACACGACTTGAAAATGTACGAAGCAGGATGTCTTCTTCAAGAGCTGATGAAACAACTGAACAGCGTGAAACACGACTTGAAAATGTACGAAGCAGGATGTCTTCTCAAGAGCTGATGAAACAACTGAACAGCGTGAAACACGACTTGAAAATGTACGAAGCAGGATGTCTTCTTCTAGAGCTACTGAAACCATTGAACATCGTGAGGGCCGGCTGGAAGTCGATCTGTTACGATATGGACGATTAATAGAAACTTTTAGAGGTGATTTAAAGTTAGCAGCATTCAATTATGAGAAAGACTATGATTACAATGTTTTAATTGGGCAAATGGAAAACATTTGTTTGTATTGTCATGCTTTAAAGTTTCACAATGAATCGCCTGGAATGTGTTGTTCACATGGAAAAGTGAATTTGCCTCCTCTGGATGATCCACCTGAACCTCTTCTAGCTTACGTCTCCGGAACTACTGAGTTATCCAGACATTTTCTACAAAATATTCGAAAATACAACTCATGCTTTCAAATGACATCTTTTG
Organism: Tipula helvola; assembly: GCA_963556165.1. Classification (NCBI taxonomy): domain Eukaryota; kingdom Metazoa; phylum Arthropoda; class Insecta; order Diptera; family Tipulidae; genus Tipula; species Tipula helvola. The sequence goes on from OY744483.1 coordinate 159,056,481, forward strand.
GAGCAACCCAAATTGTTAAGGATGGAGGTTTTATGCCCACGTTTAAAGTACAAGGACAAATTTCTTCCATAACAATGAAGGTATTTGAAGTATATACCTCCCGTGCAACGCCGTGTAACTCAGCTAGTATTATATAAAATACATACAAGAATGTTCAACATTTTCTTAAGCTATAAATTTCCATTTCATATATCATTGTTAAACATAGTTCAATAGCTCATGTGTTAGAGCGATGCGCTAGGAAGATAAAGGTCTCGAGTTCGATTCCCGATAACTTCGTCTTTTTTTTTTTTTTCAATTTAATGTAATTTTTTTTTTTTTCTCCGATTTCTCGAATCAGAAGAGGCATTCTCTCTCTACAATGGCTTGCCTGAAACCACACACTACAATGGCTTGCCTGTTTGAAATTAATGGGGCATGCAAAAAGAGTTTGTTTTTCAGATGTCATTACCGTCGTGATAAAGGTTACAATAAAGTTTGACGTTTAATTTTCTGGCTACGAAGTGCGAACGCGTCGATAAACAACTTATAAACATTTCAAAATATACAAATTCTTTTGTGTTATTAAATTCACCATACACTTTCGATACAAAACACTAATGACAATTGACATGCTAACCTTTACCGAGGGTGCTGCATTCTAAAACAGCGGCGAATATTGTTACTATAAGCATGCCCCATTGGAATTTATTTAATTTTCATTGTTATATTATTTCAAACATAGCATGCTATGAAGTTTATGACAGGAAAAAATAATTTTTCAGAAAAATTTTCATAGCCTACTACAACTCATAATATAAAAGTTTTTAAATAATTTGTTGTAGTATTCGCATACATTTAGGCGCAATATAAACGCGTACCACGTATTTTATTGTGTATTTACTGTAATAACTATAAAGCGGAATGTTTAATTTAAAGTAAAATATTTGGTTACTAGGGGACTCCTGTGCAATTGCACAATTTTATTATTTATGTGAAACATTTTTGCCATAATAAATACAAACAACTTCTGCAAAAGGAATACTTCACTACAGGTTGCCCCGACGAAAAAAAGACTTCGAACTCTAATAAAGTAGAACGCATTTAATTTTGTTTAGCAAAAATGTTTCACATAAATAATAAAATTGTGCAATTGCACAGGGGTCCCCTAGTTGGTATATATTATTGTTCGCATTCCAAACCAAACACTACGAAGAAGTTAGCTCATAAATCACATATACAAATAAGATCCGATGAATCTTTGCTTCAAGAGGTATTTTGCTTGAATGTTCAATGGGCACTTTTGAGTCATACGCACCAAAAAAAAGTCAAGTTTCCATTTTGAATGATGATAAAATCAGTATTTTGTGCCATTATTGCAAAAATTTGTTTACAAGACATTGTGAACAATGATGCAGAATAGCCAAATAAAGCAGATGGGGCAAAGGCGCAGGTATACCAGAAATGGATTAAGGATGACGCGAATGCCATGTTCGCCATAACCTCCGCAATGGCTTTTAATCAAATTACGTTGGTGAAGAACTGCAAATCGTCATATGATATAATGACCAAGCTGGATTCTATTTACGAACAAAAGACGGAAATGAATAATATGTTAGTGCATGATCGATTCCATCAATATAAATTGATCTCAGTGACAACATCTCACAGCACATTGCTAAAGTAGAAAATTTGGCACAACAAATCAAAGAAACAGGAAAAGATGTCAGTGATGTAGCCATTATTACAAAAATTCTCGGAACTTTGCCTCAAAAATACAGAAATTAAAGACAAGCCTGACCATATCAATGGATGAGGCAAAGCAAACAGTAGCTAATCTAAGAGCACTACTTTTAGATGAAGAAGCCAGCCTGACATCATATGAAGAATCTGACTCGGCAATGGTGGTAACTAAAGCGCGATGCAGCAGCTCATCAATACAATGGAACTCAAATAAGAAGCATAGTTACCGACCTCGAGTAACCTGCTACAACTGCCAAAAGAAGGGGCACTTTGCAAGTCAATGCCGGGCTCCAAAGAAAAATCGAGGAAAAAAGAAACATGATGATTCAAAAGAAAAGCACTCACAATCAAATGTCACAGCTTTTTCGACTGTTGAAAATAGCTCGCTATACTAACATCCACAATCGACGATACTGGATAATGGATAGCGGCGCATATGACACATAAAAGTGAGTACTTCTCATTTTTTGAAACTATGGATGACTATGCTTATATAAAACTCAGAAATAATCAAAGTCTAGTAGTTAAAGGAAAAGACACCGTAAGAATTCAAAAAGTAATTGGTGAAACATGGCACGAATTAACAATAACAAATGTGTTGTACATAGCTGATCTCAGGAAGAATTTGTTTTCCGAAGGTGTAATAACGGCGAAAGGCATGAAGGTTATTAAAAAAGAACAACTGTGCGAAAACTACGAAAACTACAATTTAGTATAGCTAGCGCGATTCGAGAATCTAACAATATATATTATATACTGATTGTTATTTCGAACAATAACTGTCTCTGAAGACTTTAAAAGAATATCTTTCGAAAAATGAAATATCTTTGGAAACAACTCCTCCCTATACACCCGAACAGAATGGGAGAGCAGAACGAGATATGAGAACTATTGTGGAGAGTTCACGATCAATATTGTATACAAAGGACGTTCCACTTATTTTGTGGAGTGAAGCTGTCAACACTGCAGTGTATATCTTAAATGGCACTCCAACCACTCAAACATCCGATTCAACTTCATATCAAGTATGGACTGATAAAAAGCCTATATTTTACCACACCAAAACTTTTGGATGCTAGGCGTATATGCGTATACCCAAAGAGCTTCGTACAAAACTGGATCCAAAATACAAGAAACTAATGTTTGTTGGTTACGAAGGAGATTCTTCCAATTATCGTATTTATGATAAAGAATCCGAAAAAATCAAGGTTTCTCGCAACGTTACTTTCAACGAAAATGCAGTTGTTCTACTAATGAGAATTGTACTCAATCAAATAAAGACGAAAAGCAATTAGAAGTTTATGAATCCGAAAATAATAAAACTAAAGGAATTCGAGATATAGAAGACGATTTAGTGGAACATGAAGCAACAATACAGCAGACAACAAATAGTCAAGACAATGCTGGCTATAAGTTACGCAATCGCGAAACAATCAGAATGCCTGCACGATACAACTGCGAGGCAAATTTTATTGAAGCTGATAGTCCTGAGACTTGTGAGGAAGCAATATCAAGTACAGATGCAGAAAATTGGGTGAAGTTTGAATTAGATGCACTCAAAAAGAACAACAATTGGGAGGTTGTTAGGTTACCACTAGGTAAAAGCACTGGATCAAGATGGGTTTTCAAAATTAAAAGAAATCCGAATGGAGATGTTGTTCGATACAAATCAAGACTTTGTGCAAAAGTGTATGCACAAAAACAGGGCATTGACTTCAATGAAGCGTTTGCACCGATGCAATTAGGATTCTTCTCTGTGGCCGCACAAAATGATTTCGAAATTTTTCAGTTCAATGTAAAAACAGCATTCCTATAGGGCGAGTTACAGGAAGACATTTATTTGACTCCACCAGATGGGACATACATCAACTCAAAAATATGGTATGCAAATTGAAAAAGTGTTTGTATGGTTTGAAACAAGCCTCGCACTGTTGGAATACAATATTTCACATTTTTTATTTGAGCAAATACGGCTTCGTTCAAAGTAATGCTGACCATTGTGTTTATCGAGGACAGTTCAATAATGCGAAAGTACTATTAATACTTTATGTTGATGATGGACTAGTCATGGCCGAAAATAAAGAAGCACTGAAAATTGTACTAAATCATCTTCGAGCTACTTACGAGGTAAAACTAAATGAACCGGATAATTTTGTTCGAGTGAAAATTGAAGAGGTGAGATACGTTCAATTTTTATTTACCAGATGAACTATATAAACCAAATTATAAAACGTTTTAACCTCGAAATAGCACATCCAATAAGCATTCCGGCTGATCCACAAATACATCTTAATTCAACTGACTATAATCAAGAACCAAATAAAATGTCCTTACCGTATCGAAAGGCAGTTGGTTCTCTGATATTTGCTGCAATAGTCAGTCGACCACACTTCTCCTTTGCAGTGGGAGTTGTCAGTAGATTACTTTCAAAGCACACGAATGCCCACTTGAATGTGGTTAAATAAATAATTAAATATTTAATTGGCATAAAAGATCAAGGAATTGAATACAAACAAGATTATGCAAATGACACCGTACACGACGATCAATTTCTGGATACGTTTCCATGCTCAATAGTGAACCGGTAACATGGAGCAGTCAACGACAACATTCAGTCGCACTATAAACGACCGAAGCTGAATATATGGCTGGATGTGCAGCGGTTAAAGAAGTGACTTGGTTGCATCAGTTCAGGAAAGACCAGTTAGCCGATATTCTTACTAAACACATTATTATCGGATAGATTCAAGACTCTTTGTGACTCTATTTCGACGATTAAGAATTAACTATAATATCTTTTACGAGTTCCCATTTAGTGGGAGTTTTGAATTATTTAAAATGTCGAACCGTCAAACATATTTTGGAGAGGGTTCAATATGTCGTACTGTTTCAAAAACTTTCATGAAATCTAATAATTTCTTTAAGTCCTGTTTAATATAAAAATAAAATAAAATTTTTCGTTTTGTTCATCATCTAACTTGCATGCATTTTTTATTGTGAAGATATTCGAAATACATCATATAAAATCCCAAACTGAATTTTAATCAAATATATCTGTAACTTCAGGTGGTCACAGGATTGGGATTTTAATATCAACGAGATGGTCACGTTGTTAGCAGATGAATTGCAACGAATTGTTACGGAATTCTAAATTTCTAAATTTTTTCGTAACTTAAATGGTGCTGTACCACAAATGGCAGAGAAGAAACTCATCAGTGTCGTTGCTGAACGCGTTGATTTCTTGCTTGGTCATACATATCTTCAACTCTTATTACATCAGTTCCAGAAATAAAACGCACCGTTCATCACTCGTTTGACTCCTCAAACAGCGATTGAAAATGTTGTAAGCTTTATCAAAACGAAAGCGGATTCTACTTGCATTAGATGTTTGGACGTCACGCCGGTAGAGAGGCTAACTGTGTAGCGTTTAGATCTTTCAAAGTGGATATACCGCATAATCTTTATAACTCATATTTACATCAATCTTTTGGTCTAAAGAATTGTATATTAAATCCTTTATCGAAAGGATAAATATTTCGTCAAAAAAACCGGGTTGCAACCCTAAATCCAGCTGGAAGTTTAAATCAAAGTTTTTCTAATTTTCTAGATTCTTGGAAACGATGTATAAACTTCATTGAGATATGAATAGTTGGCAATTTATTTAACTCTGTAAAAGTGGAATCCGATAATAGTTCGTAATTAAACATTACGATGAATTATATCTTCTTTTGAAAAAGATGGATCTTAAGGGGCGTTGAATTTCTGAGTCGTGGTTGAATGATGGTTTTACTGATACGATGATTCATATTTCGGGGTACAATGTTTTTATTTGGCACCAAGGTGATGCAAAGGTATTAAGCTGTATTTCCATATGGCACGTGTCGTGAGTTAATCTCTATAGGTAGATAGATGGTAAGCCTTTTGATATGTAAAGTTAATATGCGTGGATTTTGTTCATTAAGCTTGATTCGCCAACGCTTTGTCAAGTTAGAAACCGCATTGGTCATCTGGAGTTTGGTCTCTAAAGTTTGCTCGTTGCATCAGCGAAATTACTTAAAATTGCCATAATTGCTCTGTCATCTGCAAAGGTGGTTATGGTCCTTCATTTGTGGATGGCATGTCCCTTGTATATAGTAAATACAAGATTGGTCCTGAGGCACTCCCCTGCGTGACATCGGCAGAGATTTTTTTTAGCTCAGAGTATTGATCCTCATATTTCACTTGTAGAATGCTTTTCTCTGAATCCAAATTGATGTGGAGGATAATTAGTTGTCGGTCCTCAATTATTGGTTTACGTCTCTTTAGTAATAATTTTTCAAAGAGTTTTGATATAATTGGCAGCAAAGAAATTGGCCTGTATGTTTTTGTATCGTTAGGTGGTTTATCGGGTTTTGGTATCATGATTACTTTTATTGCATTCCAAGCGACGAATAGAATAAACTTATTATAATAAAACGGTTTGCATTTCGTTTGAAGTGAAAAATGGAATTCAAATAAAAATATGCTCTCTAAAATTGACTAGGTCTTGGACATTTGGTGGCGCCCTATAAATGCGGCGCCCTAGGGCTGCAGCCCTTATAGCCCTATGGTAAAGATGGCCTTGTTTGAGTCTCTTCGTCGCCTTCCACATTGAGTAATCAGAATTTTTTTCATCAGTTAGGCTAACTAGATATCTGTTAATTGATTTGATTTTAACTTCTTTAAGAAGGGATTTGAGACTGTTACATAAATTGTTAAGAATTGTTTTGTTCTCCGATGTTCGATTAATTTGCCAGATTTTACGAGCCCGTCGTTTTTCTCTTACCAACTCTCTAACTTCCATTGGGTAGGATATGTTAAGCGTCTTCTTATTTTGTATAATGGGGGTGCTTGCCAATGCAGCATAGTGAATTATTTCATTGAGTTGTTCCAATTCGTCTTCAAAGTGGAGTTGTTCCAATTTGTTATCGGTACCTGGAGAATGATATTTTCCTTCATTAATTCACGAAAGAGATCCCAGTTTGTTTTTAAATTTGTTAATCTGGGTGCACTTTCCCTTTGAATTACCGTTTCACTGACTGACATGATAACCGGTGAGTGATCCGATACTAGAGAATTGCTGTATTCAATGTGAATGTAGTTCTGAGATATACCTCTTCCTACATAAAACTCTATTAGGTTCGGTATTTTAGCTTCGTCACTGGGCCAGTTTGTTGGGGTTCCACCAGAGTAAAATTCAAATTTTGATGTCTGCCCTGCTTGAAACAATTCTTTACTCTTTGACATCGTAAGTCTAGATTCCCAATAGGTGTTTTTCGCATTAAAGTCACCTCCAATAATAAAATCACGTCCTACCGATTTCAATAGTTTAATGTAGTCCTCTCTCTTCAAATTATGCCAGGAAGGACAGTATATTACAGAGACAGTAAGCTGTCTGTGTTTAATGTGAATCATTACAGTGGTGACGTGCATTGTTTTTTTGTTCGATTTTAGTTTATAGTTGTTTATAGTAGAATCCGTATATAGTGAGAGTTAAACTTTTCAGTCTCAAGATTATTTTTAGTTTAGTTGCTATAGGCACACATCATAAAGAATAAAATGCTACTACATAAAGCAGTATTCGTCTTGCCGTTATATAATTCAATTCTGGGGTTCCATCGGTGCTTCAAGACACATTGGTACTAAAACCGCTAAAAAACAATTACAAAATATTAGTCAAAATTCTAGACACGGTCTCCAAAACAGTCGAGATTAAGATGATGGAGAAGCAGATCCGTTTAAGGTAATTTAAATATATGAAATGCAACAGCTTACGTTACACGAAAACGAAAACTAATTAACCCAATTAATACGAAAATCATACCAACCAATAATAACTACGTATAGTAACTAAGATTGAGACTTCAAAAAATATAATTAAAACTTATTAGTTCGTGCGGATTGAATACTTCTTGTTATGTTTCAGTTAATTATTTTTGAACCTTTTCGTCTTTTTAATACAGCAAATCAAACATGTGACGGTACGGCACTTCCGTAATTAGTCAATGGACAAAAACGAGTCACAGTTTTGAACTATATACAAATTCTAAATAATTATCAACCGTTAAATCTTTCTATCGCTTATTTAATTATAGTTTGCCTGTTCCAAAGCAATATTAGTTCGTATTTCGTCTTTTATGTTATCTGCTGATGATACATTTAAATTATTATGCTCATTTTCTTATACGTAATTTATTATTATATCCATAATAGTGACTCCAATTACACCGAATGCAGGTAAACCTCGTATAATGCACACTTTCTTATGATTTTTTTGTTTTGGTTTTCCTCGTGTGGAACACTTAAAAGATTATTTATCGTAATAACCTATTGTTGCCCTGAAATCGAGTAGTAAACCTTTCGATAATTTACATCTCACTTAACATTCAATTATTTTTGGAATGCTTGAACAGCGTTAAACGGCGCATTTCTGTATTTGTTCCGTGAATGGAGTGATGTTAAATTAAATTATGTTTGAAATACAAAAAAAAAAAAATCCAAAAACATGATACTAATTATGAAAATGATTTTCTTAATTTGGTTTCGGCTTAATTTTTATTTTATATGTACATACATACACAAACACTAAAATGTTTAATTTGAATGTGAAAATTATGATGGCAGATTTATGAGATCCTCAGCATTTATTTTAATATTTATTTATACGCACATTTTTCGTTTATTTTTTTTTTTTTTTTTTAATAATTTTATGTGTTAATTAAATTATTTATAATATTTTAATGAATGGCGTGTAAGTTAAGTGAGAAAAAATAAATTATTTGTACAATATTTAAAATTATAATTTAAATGGTTGATGTTTTTTTTTTTTAACGAAAAAATGGCGTCGAGCCAAACCAAAAAAATAGGCACACAAGAATTTGTTAATTTTTTACATAATATAAAACAAAAGTAATTTTACATGGACAGTAAACAATTGTTTGATTATTTTGTGATCATTGAAAATCGAGAAAAAGATGGCGCCATCTATTTATTTTTAAAAATGATTTAAGTGAGACCACGCCATTATAACGTTATTTTATTTTAATTAAAAACTTCCGATTAGTGTTTTGTTTGGTATATAGTCGTACATACAAGCTGGTTGTGTGTCATATTGTTTTTTGTGGGGGAAAGGAAACATTAGGATCAAATTAATATTTTGTTCATTAGGCGCCGCCGTTTATACAAAAATCTCATGTGTTAATTTATTATTTAATTTTTGAATTATGAGATAAACGATCTTTGTCTTTCTGAAATTTAAAACGTGTATTTATAAAAATATTAAAATTTAAATGATCCGGGGTTTGGAAGAAGGTCTATGTCCTTTAAACTTTTTTTTGGAGATACATACATATACAGAGAGCTATAATTTATTTATAATGTGTACATATGAGATAAGATGAAAAGTCTAAATTATAATTTGTCAAATAAAAAGTAAAGAGAAATATTTTATTTTTCCATCTTGTTGAATTTTGTTTTTTTGTTTTTTCATATTTTTTGTGAAAATAAAAAATAGAAATATTTCACAACATCAAAAGGAAATTATAATTAAAATTAATATTAGTCATTTTGACTGTCATAATTAAGATTTTATAAAAATAATAAAATGAATGGAAGTTTAAGATGTTGAACGGGTTATTTTGGGTGGACGCTGCGATTCGAAAATTCAAAGGCGCTCCGATCTCCGCAATGCCAAATTGATTACGATCATCATCATATATCAATTAAAAATATAAATTGGATCACATTACGTTAAAAAGAATATGATGTATGTGTAATGCCTAAAAAATTCACCTCCACACAATTTACGATCGTTTTATTTATATAAATATCACTCTAATTAGCTTGGGAAATAGGAGGAGCACAGAAAACTATTTAAAAAATAATTTATAGTCTTAAACATTTTTCGTTGCATATTATTTTACATATTGTTGTTGTTGTTGGTCTCTTCCTCAGTAAAACATATACACAACATTTACTACATATATGTATATCACACCAATAATAAGATCATATAATTTCTAAGTGATTAATTACAGTAATTTGAAATTGTTAAAACTTCTTCTCGTATATAAGTCTCTCAAACACAAAACACAATTTTTTTTTTTTTCGAACATATGTTTTCAATCGATAAGATATTTAAAAGACAATTTAAAAATGTTTAATTTTTTGTTTTTGTTTTTAAATTTAACATCTTACTATTTACAATAATGCGCGCGATCATAATAATAAACATCATGATCAATAATGATGATGATGATTGTCGCCGGGAACTATGCGCACAAAATCAAAATCAATTTATCACTCAAACCAAATTCATTCTAATTACTCAATTTTTGTCAAAATAATTAGAGACTCAAGGAATTTCGTTTTAATTTTGAGAATTTTTGAAATTTTTTTAACACTTTGTGGGACATGGTTGTGATACACAATACATTTAAAATGAGATCAATTAGCATAATGATTGATCGTCCCCGCGTATATATTCAGTTCTACAAAAAAGAAACAACTTCATCATATAATATACAAAAAAAAAAAAAAAACAAAAAAGAGTTGTGATCATCATCCGGTTTTCATTTGTTTTTCTTTTGATATTACAGTAACCGAAAATGTTTGGTTTCTTTTTGATTTTTGTGAAAATATTTAAATTGGTTTGGAGAATGATCTTTCTTGATCTTCAGTGGTTTATTTTAGGATTTAAGAAACCAACTAAAAATTGTTGAGTTGAGAAATTACTAATGATACTTAAAATGGAACGAACATTGTACATCATTACATATACATAGTTATGTAGACTAAAGGTTTTGATTAGGTGGAAGAAAGGACAACGATAATATATGTATGTACTGGATAATTCTTTGTAGAACGTCACGTAGTCTGATATAGGTTTTGACTATTATTTTCTGATTTCTTAAAGATTTTAATTGGAGTTGGAATCGTTTTTAAACTGTTGTGAACTTTCCTTATTCATTGCAGAAAGGTTACGCTAAGAACTTGATTATTCTTATGCTGTATTTTCTGGCTTCATATTTATTATGGTTCTGTTTCTGTACCAACCTATATTTTACAGATTATTTTAACCTCACTAAGAAAATTATTCATCCATGTTTATGTTGAATACATAATCGAGACTTCAGACTTAACGAAACGTTTAACATGCATTAATTGTATATACTATGTAGAAGGCTTTGGTAGGACAGTCCTAAATAAACATTTCGCATTAGAAACCGTGTGAAAGAAACCGGGAAATAAATTGCGAAATTATTAAAGACGTAATTACAATGAAGACATGAAACAAATTTTACATAAGGAGCAATGGCAGCAACTATGCGAATTTGAAGTTCAGAATGGAATTACTACTTCGAAAGAAAAATTTGTGAAAAATGGGGATTAACCGGCAGCTAAAACAATGATGATCAATTCGCACGCATTCATACGGCAGATATACAGCAAGCAAAACATGGGATGCGTTGAAAAATTACCATGAAAAGAGTACGCTTGCTAACATGGCATACTTGGTGCGATCAATTTGTGCATTGAAACTCGAAAAAGGTGGTGATGCTATGGGCTCACGGTGATCGAGGTGTTGGTCAGCGAGCCTCTTAAGGGTCACGGCCACTCGGCTAATCCTCTGCCCGTCCGAGTTCCGTGGTGATAATGCGTCGATGTGCTATGACGGCTAACGGCGATAGATCCGGGTGATGCGGTATGCCCCGGATCAATATGGCGTGGGGCAATGGCTAATCCAACGATCTGCCAGGCCCGGTAGTATGTCGCTCAACGATGGGGGCTAATCCACAGATCCACCCGGTTATGGCTGCGCGGCGAACAAAACGTCCTGCGAGACTAGCTCCTCCGGACCGACCGACTTCTTCCCCACTCGTATTAAAACACGCCACACTTAGTTAACGATCTTTATTTTATATTATACAATTATTTGTACACTTATATATATTCGACGTGCAAGGCGGCGAATGCTAAGCGCGCTGGAGATGTCTGCACGTTATATAAACTTATTATGGGGTTCGCTGTGTTGGTTGCTGAACTGAGCAGTAAGTCGTTACTCATTCAGCGGTTGCGAAATAACTAATTTTTATGTTTTCCGTATTTTTGCTTTTTCAAAACGCATTGTTTTGCGTCGCCTAGCTTGACCTATTCGTTCTCCCAAATTCACCACACCGCGTGAACGAGTGTATTTAGATGTTTTAGAGAATCGAACGTAGAGGTCACTCGGCATAAGTAAAGGTGAAATCGTGTTTGACCAATGAAATTAACTATTTGTTTGTGTAGTGTCATTTGTTAGGTGGTAATCACCACAATGCAAAAGCACACATAAATCGAATGCAAGATCTATTAACGAAATTAAGCGACCTTGGTGAAGGAACATTGGCAAGTTTGTTTGCGAAAATATTTTTACTCGGTAGTTTGCCAGAAAGTTATGATACAATGATTTCTGTACTTGGAGCGCGTGATGAAACAGAAATCACCAAGAGAGGAACTTCAAATGATTCAGTTATGAAGACTGTAACAAAAGTTGGTTTTTGTTTTTTTCTGTAAAAAAACCAATCATCAAAATAAAAATTACCCAAAGTACAAGGAATGGCTTGAAAAAGGAATATCACTGATGGCAAATCGACCGATAAGCTGAATAAGATCCAAGATTCGGATTTTTTGTTTATGATTAGTAACAAACAAAAGAAGGGATGGATCATGGACCCAGGCGCAACGAAGCATGTTGTCAGCAATAAAGTTTTTTTTACTGAAATTTATGAATCATATAAAAGTTCAATCGAGCTTTAGACGAAAGTGGATGCTTCGTAAAGCAAAAGCAACCGACCTTTTTTATGCACCAAAATTGGTTGGGAATGTACTTTCTGTCCGACGATTCGTGAAAAATGATCTTAAAGTCGAATTCAACGATCGAATTTGCGAAATCAGGCCCAATGGTCAACAAATCGGTTTATAGCTGACATAGTTGGTGAATTGTATGTGTTGCGTCAACCAGATTCAGTTTGTGCGGTGTTAACCCACTATGACAAATGCATACATGGGTGGCATCGAAAAATGGGACATCGTGATCAAGCAGCGATTCGGAAAAAGGCATCAGAAGATATCAATAGGCGTTGAGACCTGTAATTGTCATACAAACGGCCATTTGGATCGGTCGAATATTTCTACACGTTTCGTGGAAAATTCAATTTTTTTTTGAAAATCAACTGAACTATAGCCCACAAATTCAGAGCCCCAAAAATCGAAAATCAGCACAAATGTGCTCCGATTTCGATGATTGATATCTCTATCAATAGGCGTTGAGACCTGTAATTGTCATACAAACGGCCATTTGGATCGGTCGAATATTTCTACACGTTTCGTGAAAAATTCAATTTTTTTTTAAAATCAACTGAACTATAGCCCACAAATTCAGAGCCACAAAAATCGAAAATTAGCACAAATGTGCTCCGATTTCGATGATTGATATCTCTATCAATAGGCGTTCAGACCTGTAATTGTCATACAAACGGCCATTTGGATCGGTCGAATATTTCTACACGTTTCGTGGAAAATTTAATTTTTTTCAAAATCAACTGAACTATAGCCCACAAATTCAGAGCCACAAAATTCGAAAATCTGCAAATGTGCCCACAAATTCAGAGCCACAAAATTCGAAAATCTGCAAATGTGCTCCGATTTCGATGATTGATACCTCTATCAATAGGCGTTGAGACCTGTAATTGTCATACAAACGGCCATTTGGATCGGTCGAATATTTCTACACGTTTCGTGGAAAATTCAATTTTTTTCAAAATCAACTGAACTATAGCCCACAAATTCAGAGCCACAAAATTCGAAAATCTGCAAATGTGCTCCGATTTCGATGATTGATACCTCTATCAATAGGCGTTGAGACCTGTAATTGTCATACAAACGGCCATTTGGATCGGTCGAATATATCTACACGTTTCGTGGAAAATTAATTTTTTTCAAAATCAACTGAACTATAGCCCACAAATTCAGAGCCACAAAATTCGAAAATCTGCAAATGTGCCCACAAATTCAGAGCCACAAAATTCGAAAATCTGCAAATGTGCTCCGATTTCGATGATTGATACCTCTATCAATAGGCGTTGAGACCTGTAATTGTCATACAAACGGCCATTTGGATCGGTCGAATATTTCTACCCGTTTCGTGGAAAATTAAATTTTTTTCAAAATCAACTGAACTATAGCCCACAAATGCAGAGCCACAAAATTCGAAAATCTGCAAATGTGCTCCGATTTCGATGATTGATACCTCTATGAATAGGCGTTGAGACCTGTAATTGTCATACAAACGGCCATTTGGATCGGTCGAATATTTCTACACGTTTCGTGGAAAATTAATTATTTTTGAAAATCAACTGAACTATAGCCCACAAATTCAGAGCCCCAAAAATCGAAAATCAGCACAAATGTGCTCCGATTTCGATGATTGATATCTCTATCAATAGGCGTTGAGAACTGTAATTGTCATACAAACGGCCATTTGGATCGGTCGAATATTTCTACACGTTTCGTGGAAAATTTAATTTTTTTCAAAATAAACTGAACTATAGCCCACAAATTCAGAGCCACAAAATTCGAAAATCTGCAAATGTGCTCCGATTTCGATGATTGATACCTCTATCAATAGGCGTTGAAACCTGTAATTGTCATACAAACGGCCATTTGGATCGGTCGAATATTTCTACACGTTTCGTGGAAAATTTAATTTTTTTAAAATCAACTGAACTATAGCCCACAAATTCAGAGCCACAAAAATCGAAAATTAGCACAAATGTGCTCCGATTTCGATGATTGATATCTCTATCAATAGGCGTTGAGACCTGTAATTGTCATACAAACGGCCATTTGGATCGGTCGAATATTTCTACACGTTTTGTGGAAAATTCAATTTTTTTAAAATCAACTGAACTATAGCCCACAAATTCAGAGCCACAAAAATCGAAAATCAGCACAAATGTGCTCCGATTTCGATGATTGATATCTCTATCAATAGGCGTTGAGACCTGTAATTGTCATACAAACGGCCATTTGGATCGGTCGAATATTTCCACACGTTTTGTGGAAAATTCAATTTTTTTAAAATCAACTGAACTATAGCCCACAAATTCAGAGCCACAAAAATCGAAAATCAGCACAAATGTGCTCCGATTTCGATGATTGATATCTCTATCAATAGGCGTTGAGACCTGTAATTGTCATACAAACGGCCATTTGGATCGGTCGAATATTTCTACACGTTTCGTGGAAAATTTAATTTTTTTCAAAATCAACTGAACTATAGCCCACAAATTCAGAGCCACAAAAATCGAAAATCAGCACAAATGTGCTCCGATTTCGATGATTGATACCTCTATGAATAGGCGTTGAGACCTGTAATTGTCATACAAACGGCCATTTGGATCGGTCGAATATTTCTACACGTTTCGTGGAAAATTCATATTTTTTTTTGAAAATCAACTGAACTATAGCCCACAAATTTAGAGCCCCAAAAATCGAAAATCAGCACAAATGTGCTCCGATTTCGATGATTGATATCTCTATCAATAGGCGTTGAGACCTGTAATTGTCATACAAACAACTGTTTCGTGGAAAATTTAATTTTTTTCAAAATCAACTGAACTATAGCCCACAAATTCAGAGCCACAAAATTCGAAAATCTGCAAATGTGCTCCGATTTCGATGATTGATACCTCTATCAATAGGCGTTGAGACCTGTAATTGTCATACAAACGGCCATTTGGATCGGTCAAATATTTCTACACGTTTCGTGGAAAATTTAATTTTTTTCAAAATCAACTGAACTATAGCCCACAAATTTAGAGCCCCAAAAATCGAAAATCAGCACAAATGTGCTCCGATTTCGATGATTGATACCTCTATGAATAGGCGTTGAGACCTGTAATTGTCATACAAACGGCCATTTGGATCGGTCGAATATTTCTACACGTTTCGTGGAAAATTTAATTTTTTTAAAATCAACTGAACTATAGCCCACAAATTCAGAGCCACAAAAATCGAAAATTAGCACAAATGTGCTCCGATTTCGATGATTGATATCTCTATCAATAGGCGTTGAGACCTGTAATTGTCATACAAACGGCCATTTGGATCGGTCGAATATTTCTACACGTTTCGTGGAAAATTTAATTTTTTTCAAAATCAACTGAACTATAGCCCACAAATTTAGAGCCCCAAAAATCGAAAATCAGCACAAATGTGCTCCGATTTCGATGATTGATATCTCTATCAATAGGCGTTGAGACCTGTAATTGTCATACAAACAACTGTTTCGTGGAAAATTCAATTTTTTTTTGAAAATCAACTGAACTATAGCCCACAAATTCAGAGCCCCAAATATCGAAAATCAGCACAAATGTTCTCCGATTTCGATGATTGATACCTCTATCAATAGGCGTTGAGACCTGTAATTGTCATACAAACGGCCATTTGGATCGGTCGAATATTTCTACACGTTTCGTGGAAAATTTAATTTTTTTCAAAATCAACTGAACTATAGCCCACAAATTTAGAGCCCCAAATATCGAAAATCAGCACAAATGTGCTCCGATTTCGATGATTGATATCTCTATCAATAGGCGTTGAGACCTGTAATTGTCATACAAACAACTGTTTCGTGGAAAATTCAATTTTTTTTGAAAATCAACTGAACTATAGCCCACAAATTCAGAGCCCCAAAAATCGAAAATCAGCACAAATGTGCTCCGATTTCGATGATTGATATCTCTATCAATAGGCGTTGAGACCTGTAATTGTCATACAAACAACTGTTTCGTGGAAAATTTAATTTTTTTCAAAATCAACTGAACTATAGCCCACAAATTCAGAGCCACAAAATTCGAAAATCTGCAAATGTGCTCCGATTTCGATGATTGATACCTCTATGAATAGGCGTTGAGACCTGTAATTGTCATACAAACGGCCATTTGGATCGGTCGAATATTTCTACACGTTTCGTGGAAAATTCAATTTTTTTTTTGAAAATCAACTGAACTATAGCCCACAAATTCAGAGCCACAAAATTCGAAAATCTGCAAATGTGCTCCGATTTCGATGATTGATATCTCTATGAATAGGCGTTGAGACCTGTAATTATCATACAAACGGCCATTTGGATCGGTCGAATATTTCTACACGTTTCGTGGAAAATTCAATTTTTTTTTAAAATCAACTGAACTATAGCCCACAAATTCAGAGCCACAAAATTCGAAAATCTGCAAATGTGCTCCGATTTTGATGATTGATACCTCTATCAATAGGCGTTGAGGCCTGTAATTGTCATACAAACAACTGTTTCGTGGAAAATTTAATTTTTTTCAAAATCAACTGAACTATAGCCCACAAATTCAGAGCCACAAAATTCGAAAATCTGCAAATGTGCTCCGATTTCGATGATTGATACCTCTATCAATAGGCGTTGAGACCTGTAATTGTCATACAAACGGCCATTTGGATCGGTCGAATATTTCTACACGTTTCGTGGAAAATTTAATTTTTTTCAAAATCAACTGAACTATAGCCCACAAATTTAGAGCCCCAAAAATCGAAAATCAGCACAAATGTGCTCCGATTTCGATGATTGATATCTCTATCAATAGGCGTTGAGACCTGTAATTGTCATACAAACAACTGTTTCGTGGAAAATTCAATTTTTTTTTGAAAATCAACTGAACTATAGCCCACAAATTCAGAGCCCCAAATATCGAAAATCAGCACAAATGTGCTCCGATTTCGATGATTGATATCTCTATCAATAGGCGTTGAAACCTGTAATTGTCATACAAACGGCCAGTTGGATCGGTCGAATATTTCTACACGTTTCGTGGAAAATTCAATTTTTTTGAAAATCAACTGAACTATAGCCCACAAATGCAGAGCCACAAAATTCGAAAATCTGCAAATGTGCTCCGATTTCGATGATTGATACCTCTATGAATAGGCGTTGAGACCTGTAATTGTCATACAAACGGCCATTTGGATCGGTCGAATATTTCTACACGTTTCGTGGAAAATTTAATTTTTTTCAAAATCAACTGAACTATAGCCCACAAATTTAGAGCCCCAAAAATCGAAAATCAGCACAAATGTGCTCCGATTTCGATGATTGATATCTCTATCAATAGGCGTTGAGACCTGTAATTGTCATACAAACAACTGTTTCGTGGAAAATTCAATTTTTTTTTGAAAATCAACTGAACTATAGCCCACAAATTCAGAGCCCCAAATATCGAAAATCAGCACAAATGTGCTCCGATTTCGATGATTGATACCTCTATCAATAGGCGTTGAGACCTGTAATTGTCATACAAACGGCCATTTGGATCGGTCGAATATTTCTACACGTTTCGTGGAAAATTTAATTTTTTTAAAATCAACTGAACTATAGCCCACAAATTCAGAGCCACAAAAATCGAAAATTAGCACAAATGTGCTCCGATTTCGATGATTGATATCTCTATCAATAGGCGTTGAGACCTGTAATTGTCATACAAACGGCCATTTGGATCGGTCGAATATTTCTACACGTTTCGTGGAAAATTTAATTTTTTTCAAAATCAACTGAACTATAGCCCACAAATTTAGAGCCCCAAAAATCGAAAATCAGCACAAATGTGCTCCGATTTCGATGATTGATATCTCTATCAATAGGCGTTGAGACCTGTAATTGTCATACAAACAACTGTTTCGTGGAAAATTCAATTTTTTTTTTGAAAATCAACTGAACTATAGCCCACAAATTCAGAGCCCCAAATATCGAAAATCAGCACAAATGTTCTCCGATTTCGATGATTGATACCTCTATCAATAGGCGTTGAGACCTGTAATTGTCATACAAACGGCCATTTGGATCGGTCGAATATTTCTACACGTTTCGTGGAAAATTTAATTTTTTTCAAAATCAACTGAACTATAGCCCACAAATTTAGAGCCCCAAATATCGAAAATCAGCACAAATGTGCTCCGATTTCGATGATTGATATCTCTATCAATAGGCGTTGAGACCTGTAATTGTCATACAAACAACTGTTTCGTGGAAAATTCAATTTTTTTTTGAAAATCAACTGAACTATAGCCCACAAATTCAGAGCCCCAAAAATCGAAAATCAGCACAAATGTGCTCCGATTTCGATGATTGATATCTCTATCAATAGGCGTTGAGACCTGTAATTGTCATACAAACAACTGTTTCGTGGAAAATTTAATTTTTTTCAAAATCAACTGAACTATAGCCCACAAATTCAGAGCCACAAAATTCGAAAATCTGCAAATGTGCTCCGATTTCGATGATTGATACCTCTATGAATAGGCGTTGAGACCTGTAATTGTCATACAAACGGCCATTTGGATCGGTCGAATATTTCTACACGTTTCGTGGAAAATTCAATTTTTTTTTTGAAAATCAACTGAACTATAGCCCACAAATTCAGAGCCACAAAATTCGAAAATCTGCAAATGTGCTCCGATTTCGATGATTGATATCTCTATGAATAGGCGTTGAGACCTGTAATTGTCATACAAACGGCCATTTGGATCGGTCGAATATTTCTACACGTTTCGTGGAAAATTCAATTTTTTTTTAAAATCAACTGAACTATAGCCCACAAATTCAGAGCCACAAAATTCGAAAATCTGCAAAAGTGCTCCGATTTTGATGATTGATACCTCTATCAATAGGCGTTGAGGCCTGTAATTGTCATACAAACAACTGTTTCGTGGAAAATTTAATTTTTTTCAAAATCAACTGAACTATAGCCCACAAATTCAGAGCCACAAAATTCGAAAATCTGCAAATGTGCTCCGATTTCGATGATTGATACCTCTATCAATAGGCGTTGAGACCTGTAATTGTCATACAAACGGCCATTTGGATCGGTCGAATATTTCTACACGTTTCGTGGAAAATTTAATTTTTTTCAAAATCAACTGAACTATAGCCCACAAATTTAGAGCCCCAAAAATCGAAAATCAGCACAAATGTGCTCCGATTTCGATGATTGATATCTCTATCAATAGGCGTTGAGACCTGTAATTGTCATACAAACAACTGTTTCGTGGAAAATTCAATTTTTTTGAAAATCAACTGAACTATAGCCCACAAATGCAGAGCCACAAAATTCGAAAATCTGCAAATGTGCTCCGATTTCGATGATTGATACCTCTATGAATAGGCGTTGAGACCTGTAATTGTCATACAAACGGCCATTTGGATCGGTCGAATATTTCTACACGTTTCGTGGAAAATTTAATTTTTTTCAAAATCAACTGAACTATAGCCCACAAATTTAGAGCCCCAAAAATCGAAAATCAGCACAAATGTGCTCCGATTTCGATGATTGATATCTCTATCAATAGGCGTTGAGACCTGTAATTGTCATACAAACAACTGTTTCGTGGAAAATTCAATTTTTTTTTGAAAATCAACTGAACTATAGCCCACAAATTCAGAGCCCCAAATATCGAAAATCAGCACAAATGTGCTCCGATTTCGATGATTGATACCTCTATCAATAGGCGTTGAGACCTGTAATTGTCATACAAACGGCCATTTGGATCGGTCGAATATTTCTACACGTTTCGTGGAAAATTTAATTTTTTTAAAATCAACTGAACTATAGCCCACAAATTCAGAGCCACAAAAATCGAAAATTAGCACAAATGTGCTCCGATTTCGATGATTGATATCTCTATCAATAGGCGTTGAGACCTGTAATTGTCATACAAACGGCCATTTGGATCGGTCGAATATTTCTACACGTTTCGTGGAAAATTTAATTTTTTTCAAAATCAACTGAACTATAGCCCACAAATTTAGAGCCCCAAAAATCGAAAATCAGCACAAATGTGCTCCGATTTCGATGATTGATATCTCTATCAATAGGCGTTGAGACCTGTAATTGTCATACAAACAACTGTTTCGTGGAAAATTCAATTTTTTTTTGAAAATCAACTGAACTATAGCCCACAAATTCAGAGCCCCAAATATCGAAAATCAGCACAAATGTGCTCCGATTTCGATGATTGATATCTCTATCAATAGGCGTTGAAACCTGTAATTGTCATACAAACGGCCAGTTGGATCGGTCGAATATTTCTACACGTTTTGTGGAAAATTCAATTTTTTTAAAATCAACTGAACTATAGCCCACAAATTCAGAGCCACAAAAATCGAAAATCAGCACAAATGTGCTTTGATTTCGATGATTGATACCTCTATCAATAGGCGTTGAGACCTGTAATTGTCATACAAACGGCCATTTGGATCGGTCGAATATTTCTACACGTTTCGTGGAAAATTTAATTTTTTTCAAAATAAACTGAACTATAGCCCACAAATGCAGAGCCACAAAAATCGAAAATCAGCACAAATGTGCTCCGATTTCGATGATTGATATCTCTATCAATAGGCGTTGAGACCTGTAATTGTCATACAAACAACTGTTTCGTGGAAAATTCAATTTTTTTTTGAAAATCAACTGAACTATAGCCCACAAATTCAGAGCCCCAAATATCGAAAATCAGCACAAATGTGCTCCGATTTCGATGATTGATATCTCTATCAATAGGCGTTGAGACCTGTAATTGTCATACAAACGGCCATTTGGATCGGTCGAATATTTCTACACGTTTCGTGGAAAATTTAATTTTTTTCAAAATCAACTGAACTATAGCCCACAAATTCAGAGCCACAAAAATCGAAAATTAGCACAAATGTGCTCCGATTTCGATGATTGATATCTCTATCAATAGGCGTTGAGACCTGTAATTGTCATACAAACGGCCATTTGGATCGGTCGAATATTTCTACACGTTTCGTGGAAAATTTAATTTTTTTCAAAATCAACTGAACTATAGCCCACAAATTTAGAGCCCCAAAAATCGAAAATCAGCACAAATGTGCTCCGATTTCGATGATTGATATCTCTATCAATAGGCGTTGAGACCTGTAATTGTCATACAAACAACTGTTTCGTGGAAAATTCAATTTTTTTTTGAAAATCAACTGAACTATAGCCCACAAATTCAGAGCCCCAAATATCGAAAATCAGCACAAATGTGCTCCGATTTCGATGATTGATACCTCTATGAATAGGCGTTGAGACCTGTAATTGTCATACAAACGGCCATTTGGATCGGTCGAATATTTCTACACGTTTCGTGGAAAATTTAATTTTTTTCAAAATCAACTGAACTATAGCCCACAAATTCAGAGCCACAAAAATCGAAAATTAGCACAAATGTGCTCCGATTTCGATGATTGATATCTCTATCAATAGGCGTTGAGACCTGTAATTGTCATACAAACGGCCATTTGGATCGGTCGAATATTTCTACACGTTTCGTGGAAAATTTAATTTTTTTCAAAATCAACTAACCTATAGCCCACAAATTCAGAGCCACAAAATTCGAAAATCTGCAAATGTGCTCCGATTTCGATGATTGATACCTCTATCAATAGGCGTTGAGACCTGTAATTGTCATACAAACGGCCATTTGGATCGGTCGAATATTTCTACACGTTTCGTGGAAAATTTAATTTTTTTCAAAATCAACTGAACTATAGCCCACAAATTTAGAGCCCCAAAAATCGAAAATCAGCACAAATGTGCTCCGATTTCGATGATTGATATCTCTATCAATAGGCGTTGAGACCTGTAATTGTCATACAAACAACTGTTTCGTGGAAAATTCAATTTTTTTTTGAAAATCAACTGAACTATAGCCCACAAATTCAGAGCCCCAAATATCGAAAATCAGCACAAATGTGCTCCGATTTCGATGATTGATACCTCTATCAATAGGCGTTGAGACCTGTAATTGTCATACAAACGGCCATTTGGATCGGTCGAATATTTCTACACGTTTCGTGGAAAATTTAATTTTTTTCAAAATCAACTGAACTATAGCCCACAAATTTAGAGCCCCCAATATCGAAAATCAGCACAAATGTGCTCCGATTTCGATGATTGATATCTCTATCAATAGGCGTTGAAACCTGTAATTGTCATACAAACGGCCAGTTGGATCGGTCGAATATTTCTACACGTTTCGTGGAAAATTCAATTTTTTTGAAAATCAACTGAACTATAGCCCACAAATGCAGAGCCACAAAATTCGAAAATCTGCAAATGTGCTCCGATTTCGATGATTGATGCCTCTATCAATAGGCGTTGAGACCTGTAATTGTCATACAAACGGCCATTTGGATCGGTCGAATATTTCTACACGTTTCGTGGAAAATTTAATTTTTTTCAAAATAAACTGAACTATAGCCCACAAATGCAGAGCCACAAAAATCGAAAATCAGCACAAATGTGCTCCGATTTCGATGATTGATATCTCTATCAATAGGCGTTGAGACCTGTAATTGTCATACAAACAACTGTTTCGTGGAAAATTCAATTTTTTTTTGAAAATCAACTGAACTATAGCCCACAAATTCAGAGCCCCAAATATCGAAAATCAGCACAAATGTGCTCCGATTTCGATGATTGATACCTCTATGAATAGGCGTTGAGACCTGTAATTGTCATACAAACGGCCATTTGGATCGGTCGAATATTTCTACACGTTTCGTGGAAAATTTAATTTTTTTCAAAATCAACTGAACTATAGCCCACAAATTTAGAGCCCCAAAAATCGAAAATCAGCACAAATGTGCTCCGATTTCGATGATTGATATCTCTATCAATAGGCGTTGAGACCTGTAATTGTCATACAAACAACTGTTTCGTGGAAAATTCAATTTTTTTTTGAAAATCAACTGAACTATAGCCCACAAATTCAGAGCCTCAAATATCGAAAATCAGCACAAATGTGCTCCGATTTCGATGATTGATACCTCTATGAATAGGCGTTGAGACCTGTAATTGTCATACAAACGGCCATTTGGATCGGTCGAATATTTCTACACGTTTCGTGGAAAATTTAATTTTTTTCAAAATCAACTGAACTATAGCCCACAAATTTAGAGCCCCAAAAATCGAAAATCAGCACAAATGTGCTCCGATTTCGATGATTGATATCTCTATCAATAGGCGTTGAAACCTGTAATTGTCATACAAACGGCCAGTTGGATCGGTCGAATATTTCTACACGTTTCGTGGAAAATTCAATTTTTTTGAAAATCAACTGAACTATAGCCCACAAATGCAGAGCCACAAAAATCGAAAATTAGCACAAATGTGCTCCGATTTCGATGATTGATATCTCTATCAATAGGCGTTGAGACCTGTAATTGTCATACAAACGGCCATTTGGATCGGTCGAATATTTCTACACGTTTCGTGGAAAATTCAATTTTTTTGAAAATCAACTGAACTATAGCCCACAAATTTAGAGCCCCAAAAATCGAAAATCAGCACAAATGTGCTCCGATTTCGATGATTGATATCTCTATCAATAGGCGTTGAGACCTGTAATTGTCATACAAACAACTGTTTCGTGGAAAATTCAATTTTTTTTTGAAAATCAACTGAACTATAGCCCACAAATTCAGAGCCTCAAATATCGAAAATCAGCACAAATGTGCTCCGATTTCGATGATTGATACCTCTATGAATAGGCGTTGAGACCTGTAATTGTCATACAAACGGCCATTTGGATCGGTCGAATATTTCTACACGTTTCGTGGAAAATTTAATTTTTTTCAAAATCAACTGAACTATAGCCCACAAATTTAGAGCCCCAAAAATCGAAAATCAGCACAAATGTGCTCCGATTTCGATGATTGATATCTCTATCAATAGGCGTTGAAACCTGTAATTGTCATACAAACGGCCAGTTGGATCGGTCGAATATTTCTACACGTTTCGTGGAAAATTCAATTTTTTTGAAAATCAACTGAACTATAGCCCACAAATGCAGAGCCACAAAATTCGAAAATCTGCAAATGTGCTCCGATTTCGATGATTGATACCTCTATCAATAGGCGTTGAGACCTGTAATTGTCATACAAACGGCCATTTGGATCGGTCGAATATTTCTACACGTTTCGTGGAAAATTTAATTTTTTTAAAATCAACTGAACTATAGCCCACAAATTCAGAGCCACAAAAATCGAAAATTAGCACAAATGTGCTCCGATTTCGATGATTGATATCTCTATCAATAGGCGTTGAGACCTGTAATTGTCATACAAACGGCCATTTGGATCGGTCGAATATTTCTACACGTTTCGTGGAAAATTTAATTTTTTTCAAAATCAACTGAACTATAGCCCACAAATTCAGAGCCACAAAATTCGAAAATCTGCAAATGTGCTCCGATTTCGATGATTGATACCTCTATCAATAGGCGTTGAGACCTGTAATTGTCATACAAACGGCCATTTGGATCGGTCGAATATTTCTACACGTTTCGTGGAAAATTTAATTTTTTTCAAAATCAACTGAACTATAGCCCACAAATTTAGAGCCCCAAAAATCGAAAATCAGCACAAATGTGCTCCGATTTCGATGATTGATATCTCTATCAATAGGCGTTGAGACCTGTAATTGTCATACAAACAACTGTTTCGTGGAAAATTTAATTTTTTTCAAAATCAACTGAACTATAGCCCACAAATTCAGAGCCACAAAATTCGAAAATCTGCAAATGTGCTCCGATTTCGATGATTGATACCTCTATCAATAGGCGTTGAGACCTGTAATTGTCATACAAACGGCCATTTGGATCGGTCGAATATTTCTACACGTTTCGTGGAAAATTTAATTTTTTTCAAAATCAACTGAACTATAGCCCACAAATTTAGAGCCCCAAAAATCGAAAATCAGCACAAATGTGCTCCGATTTCGATGATTGATATCTCTATCAATAGGCGTTGAGACCTGTAATTGTCATACAAACAACTGTTTCGCGGAAAATTCAATTTTTTTTTGAAAATCAACTGAACTATAGCCCACAAATTCAGAGCCCCAAATATCGAAAATCAGCACAAATGTGCTCCGATTTCGATGATTGATACCTCTATGAATAGGCGTTGAGACCTGTAATTGTCATACAAACGGCCATTTGGATCGGTCGAATATTTCTACACGTTTCGTGGAAAATTTAATTTTTTTAAAATCAACTGAACTATAGCCCACAAATTTAGAGCCCCAAAAATCGAAAATCAGCACAAATGTGCTCCGATTTCGATGATTGATATCTCTATCAATAGGCGTTGAGACCTGTAATTGTCATACAAACAACTGTTTCGTGGAAAATTCAATTTTTTTTTGAAAATCAACTGAACTATAGCCCACAAATTCAGAGCCCCAAATATCGAAAATCAGCACAAATGTGCTCCGATTTCGATGATTGATACCTCTATCAATAGGCGTTGAAACCTGTAATTGTCATACAAACGGCCAGTTGGATCGGTCGAATATTTCTACACGTTTTGTGGAAAATTCAATTTTTTTAAAATCAACTGAACTATAGCCCACAAATTCAGAGCCACAAAAATCGAAAATCAGCACAAATGTGCTCCGATTTCGATGATTGATATCTCTATCAATAGGCGTTGAGACCTGTAATTGTCATACAAACAACTGTTTCGTGGAAAATTCAATTTTTTTTTGAAAATCAACTGAACTATAGCCCACAAATTCAGAGCCCCAAATATCGAAAATCAGCACAAATGTGCTCCGATTTCGATGATTGATACCTCTATGAATAGGCGTTGAGACCTGTAATTGTCATACAAACGGCCATTTGGATCGGTCGAATATTTCTACACGTTTCGTGGAAAATTTAATTTTTTTAAAATCAACTGAACTATAGCCCACAAATTTAGAGCCCCAAAAATCGAAAATCAGCACAAATGTGCTCCGATTTCGATGATTGATATCTCTATCAATAGGCGTTGAGACCTGTAATTGTCATACAAACAACTGTTTCGTGGAAAATTCAATTTTTTTTTGAAAATCAACTGAACTATAGCCCACAAATTCAGAGCCCCAAATATCGAAAATCAGCACAAATGTGCTCCGATTTCGATGATTGATATCTCTATCAATAGGCGTTGAAACCTGTAATTGTCATACAAACGGCCAGTTGGATCGGTCGAATATTTCTACACGTTTTGTGGAAAATTTAATTTTTTTCAAAATCAACTGAACTATAGCCCACAAATTTAGAGCCCCAAAAATCGAAAATCAGCACAAATGTGCTCCGATTTCGATGATTCATACCTCTATCAATAGGCGTTGAGACCTGTAATTGTCATACAAACAACTGTTTCGTGGAAAATTCAATTTTTTTTTGAAAATCAACTGAACTATAGCCCACAAATTCAGAGCCACAAAAATCGAAAATTAGCACAAATGTGCTCCGATTTCGATGATTGATATCTCTATCAATAGGCGTTGAGACCTGTAATTGTCATACAAACAACTATTTCGTGGAAAATTCAATTTTTTTTTGAAAATCAACTGAACTATAGCCCACAAATTCAGAGCCACAAAAATCGAAAATTAGCACAAATGTGCTCCGATTTCGATGATTGATATCTCTATCAATAGGCGTTGAGACCTGTAATTGTCATACAAACAACTGTTTCGTGGAAAATTCAATTTTTTTTTGAAAATCAACTGAACTATAGCCCACAAATTCAGAGCCCCAAATATCGAAAATCAGCACAAATGTGCTCCGATTTCGATGATTGATACCTCTATCTATAGGCGTTGAGACCTGTAATTGTCATACAAACGGCCATTTGGATCGGTCGAATATTTCTACACGTTTCGTGGAAAATTTAATTTTTTTAAAATCAACTGAACTATAGCCCACAAATTTAGAGCCCCAAAAATCGAAAATCAGCACAAATGTGCTCCGATTTCGATGATTGATATCTCTATCAATAGGCGTTGAGACCTGTAATTGTCATACAAACAACTGTTTCGTGGAAAATTCAATTTTTTTTTGAAAATCAACTGAACTATAGCCCACAAATTCAGAGCCCCAAATATCGAAAATCAGCACAAATGTGCTCCGATTTCGATGATTGATATCTCTATCAATAGGCATTGAAACCTGTAATTGTCATACAAACGGCCAGTTGGATCGGTCGAATATTTCTACACGTTTTGTGGAAAATTTAATTTTTTTAAAATCAACTGAACTATAGCCCACAAATTCAGAGCCACAAAAATCGAAAATTAGCACAAATGTGCTCCGATTTCGATGATTGATATCTCTATCAATAGGCGTTGAGACCTGTAATTGTCATACAAACAACTGTTTCGTGGAAAATTCAATTTTTTTTTGAAAATCAACTGAACTATAGCCCACAAATTCAGAGCCCCAAATATCGAAAATCAGCACAAATGTGCTCCGATTTCGATGATTGATATCTCTATCAATAGGCGTTGAAACCTGTAATTGTCATACAAACGGCCAGTTGGATCGGTCGAATATTTCTACACGTTTTGTGGAAAATTCAATTTTTTTAAAATCAACTGAACTATAGCCCACAAATTCAGAGCCACAAAAATCGAAAATCAGCACAAATGTGCTTTGATTTCGATGATTGATACCTCTATCAATAGGCGTTGAGACCTGTAATTGTCATACAAACGGCCATTTGGATCGGTCGAATATTTCTACACGTTTCGTGGAAAATTTAATTTTTTTCAAAATCAACTGAACTATAGCCCACAAATTCAGAGCCACAAAATTCGAAAATCTGCAAATGTGCTCCGATTTCGATGATTGATACCTCTATCAATAGGCGTTGAGACCTGTAATTGTCATACAAACGGCCATTTGGATCGGTCGAATATTTCTACACGTTTCGTGGAAAATTTAATTTTTTTCAAAATCAACTGAACTATAGCCCACAAATTTAGAGCCCCAAAAATCGAAAATCAGCACAAATGTGCTCCGATTTCGATGATTGATATCTCTATCAATAGGCGTTGAGACCTGTAATTGTCATACAAACAACTGTTTCGTGGAAAATTTAATTTTTTTCAAAATCAACTGAACTATAGCCCACAAATTCAGAGCCACAAAATTCGAAAATCTGCAAATGTGCTCCGATTTCGATGATTGATACCTCTATCAATAGGCGTTGAGACCTGTAATTGTCATACAAACGGCCATTTGGATCGGTCGAATATTTCTACACGTTTCGTGGAAAATTTAATTTTTTTCAAAATCAACTGAACTATAGCCCACAAATTTAGAGCCCCAAAAATCGAAAATCAGCACAAATGTGCTCCGATTTCGATGATTGATATCTCTATCAATAGGCGTTGAGACCTGTAATTGTCATACAAACAACTGTTTCGTGGAAAATTTAATTTTTTTCAAACTCAACTGAACTATAGCCCACAAATTCAGAGCCACAAAATTCGAAAATCTGCAAATGTGCTCCGATTTCGATGATTGATACCTCTATCAATAGGCGTTGAGACCTGTAATTGTCATACAAACGGCCATTTGGATCGGTCGAATATTTCTACACGTTTCGTGGAAAATTTAATTTTTTTCAAAATCAACTGAACTATAGCCCACAAATTTAGAGCCCCAAAAATCGAAAATCAGCACAAATGTGCTCCGATTTCGATGATTGATATCTCTATCAATAGGCGTTGAGACCTGTAATTGTCATACAAACAACTGTTTCGTGGAAATTCAATTTTTTTTGAAAATCAACTGAACTATAGCCCACAAATTCAGAGCCCCAAATATCGAAAATCAGCACAAATGTGCTCCGATTTCGATGATTGATACCTCTATCAATAGGCGTTGAGACCTGTAATTGTCATACAAACGGCCATTTGGATCGGTCGAATATTTCTACACGTTTCGTGGAAAATTTAATTTTTTTAAAATCAACTGAACTATAGCCCACAAATTCAGAGCCACAAAAATCGAAAATTAGCACAAATGTGCTCCGATTTCGATGATTGATATCTCTATCAATAGGCGTTGAGACCTGTAATTGTCATACAAACAACTGTTTCGTGGAAAATTCAATTTTTTTTTGAAAATCAACTGAACTATAGCCCACAAATTCAGAGCCCCAAATATCGAAAATCAGCACAAATGTGCTCCGATTTCGATGATTGATACCTCTATGAATAGGCGTTGAGACCTGTAATTGTCATACAAACGGCCATTTGGATCGGTCGAATATTTCTACACGTTTCGTGGAAAATTTAATTTTTTTAAAATCAACTGAACTATAGCCCACAAATTTAGAGCCCCAAAAATCGAAAATCAGCACAAATGTGCTCCGATTTCGATGATTGATATCTCTATCAATAGGCGTTGAGACCTGTAATTGTCATACAAACAACTGTTTCGTGGAAAATTCAATTTTTTTTTGAAAATCAACTGAACTATAGCCCACAAATTCAGAGCCCCAAATATCGAAAATCAGCACAAATGTGCTCCGATTTCGATGATTGATATCTCTATCAATAGGCGTTGAAACCTGTAATTGTCATACAAACGGCCAGTTGGATCGGTCGAATATTTCTACACGTTTTGTGGAAAATTCAATTTTTTTAAAATCAACTGAACTATAGCCCACAAATTCAGAGCCACAAAAATCGAAAATCAGCACAAATGTGCTTTGATTTCGATGATTGATACCTCTATCAATAGGCGTTGAGACCTGTAATTGTCATACAAACGGCCATTTGGATCGGTCGAATATTTCTACACGTTTCGTGGAAAATTTAATTTTTTTCAAAATAAACTGAACTATAGCCCACAAATGCAGAGCCACAAAAATCGAAAATCAGCACAAATGTGCTCCGATTTCGATGATTGATATCTCTATCAATAGGCGTTGAGACCTGTAATTGTGATACAAACGGCCATTTGGATCGGTCGAATATTTCTACACGTTTCGTGGAAAATTTAATTTTTTCAAAATAAACTGAACTATAGCCCACAAATGCAGAGCCACAAAAATCGAAAATCAGCACAAATGTGCTCCGATTTCGATGATTGATATCTCTATCAATAGGCGTTGAGACCTGTAATTGTCATACAAACGGCCATTTGGATCGGTCGAATATTTCTACACGTTTCGTGGAAAATTTAATTTTTTTCAAAATCAACTGAACTATAGCCCACAAATTTAGAGCCCCAAAAATCGAAAATCAGCACAAATGTGCTCCGATTTCGATGATTGATATCTCTATCAATAGGCGTTGAGACCTGTAATTGTCATACAAACAACTGTTTCGTGGAAAATTCAATTTTTTTTTGAAAATCAACTGAACTATAGCCCACAAATTCAGAGCCCCAAATATCGAAAATCAGCACAAATGTGCTCCGATTTCGATGATTGATACCTCTATGAATAGGCGTTGAGACCTGTAATTGTCATACAAACGGCCATTTGGATCGGTCGAATATTTCTACACGTTTCGTGGAAAATTCAATTTTTTTTTGAAAATCAACTGAACTATAGCCCACAAATTCAGAGCCCCAAATATCGAAAATCAGCACAAATGTGCTCCGATTTCGATGATTGATACCTCTATGAATAGGCGTTGAGACCTGTAATTGTCATACAAACGGCCAGTTGGATCGGTCGAATATTTCTACACGTTTTGTGGAAAATTCAATTTTTTTAAAATCAACTGAACTATAGCCCACAAATTCAGAGCCACAAAAATCGAAAATCAGCACAAATGTGCTTTGATTTCGATGATTGATACCTCTATCAATAGGCGTTGAGACCTGTAATTGTCATACAAACGGCCATTTGGATCGGTCGAATATTTCTACACGTTTCGTGGAAAATTTAATTTTTTTCAAAATAAACTGAACTATAGCCCACAAATGCAGAGCCACAAAAATCGAAAATCAGCACAAATGTGCTCCGATTTCGATGATTGATATCTCTATCAATAGGCGTTGAGACCTGTAATTGTCATACAAACGGCCATTTGGATCGGTCGAATATTTCTACACGTTTCGTGGAAAATTTAATTTTTTTCAAAATCAACTGAACTATAGCCCACAAATTTAGAGCCCCAAAAATCGAAAATCAGCACAAATGTGCTCCAATTTCGATGATTGATATCTCTATCAATAGGCGTTGAGACCTGTAATTGTCATACAAACAACTGTTTCGTGGAAAATTTAATTTTTTTCAAAATCAACTGAACTATAGCCCACAAATTCAGAGCCACAAAATTCGAAAATCTGCAAATGTGCTCCGATTTCGATGATTGATACCTCTATCAATAGGCGTTGAGACCTGTAATTGTCATACAAACGGCCATTTGGATCGGTCGAATATTTCTACACGTTTCGTGGAAAATTTAATTTTTTTCAAAATCAACTGAACTATAGCCCACAAATTTAGAGCCCCAAAAATCGAAAATCAGCACAAATGTGCTCCAATTTCGATGATTGATATCTCTATCAATAGGCGTTGAGACCTGTAATTGTCATACAAACAACTGTTTCGTGGAAAATTCAATTTTTTTTGAAAATCAACTGAACTGTAGCGAATACTACTCGTAATTAAGATTATACAACCCTGGATAAAATAACCAAATATTAAAAAGGTCATAAACAGCAATTGATGTTTGGTAAAATAAAAAAGGCAGTTCTGTTGTGTACCTCAAAGAATAAACATCCTAAAATAAAACATAATAAATTCCTAAATAAATTAATTATAAATAAAATAAAATATAATAAAATCTTAAAAACGTATTAAAATTGTTTTAAGTTGGAAAACCAAGCCTAAAATCGTTCGGCACACAACAGTGGTGGCAGCGGCAGAGATAGTTTTTAACAGTTTCTTTAAAAAAAATCTGTTCATTTTCTTATTCTGCGTCGAATTGGTAAAAATTACTGTTATCAATCCTGTTCACGGTACGTTTTAAGTATAAATGATTATAAAAATGAGATTAGTTTGATAAAAACATAATACTGCAAACTATTACTCGAGTAACGTTTAAAAGTAGAGTATCAAGTATTTAGATACTCCTAACATTTAAAACTCTTAAAATCTTAAAAATAAAAAATAAGTGAATACATAAAAACAGTTTTTTTCAAGCACATTTTTGCTTGTGAACACAAAACGTTTCTTGTTCATATTAAACAGTAAGTGCCGTGCTAATCCGTACAGTTACATATAGCAATCAAAATCTATGTGCAAAATTGTTATCATAAAAAAAAAAAATAAAAAAACAATGAAAATATAAACAATTTTTGTGATTACGAATCATTCAAGAAAAAAAAACATAACGTAAAATACAACTGAATGAAAATTCATAATTGTAAATTGAGTGCAAATTAAAAAAATTTTGGTGAATAAACTATGAGTGCTAAAAATATACATATAAAAAAAAAAACTAATTTAAACTATTTAGTTACAAATATATAATCAATTAAAGCAATATTTAATTAATTTAAACAATTTTAATCAATTAAAACTTAGAAATGATTAAATCAACGTGAATTAAAAAAAATTCTAAAATCAATAATGTGCCTATAAAATAACGTATAATATATGATCCAGTTAAGTACAAAAAATATTTACAAAAGTAAAACCTGTACACAATTTTGTTGAAGTTCAAGAACACCTACAAAAAAAAAAAAAAAAAAAATTTTCCTTTCAAATTTGGACACATATCATCTGTCACACAAGACGTCACATAATCATAAACAATAAAAACATTCTGGAATATTATTGAATGAAGGACGAGATTCATAGAGGTCGTATGTCGTGTCATGATGTGAATCGGTAAATCAATTTTGTAAAATTTATTAAAAAAAAAATTAAATTTTTAAAAATAATTTAGTAACCTAATTTATACCAAATCATTATTATTTTTATACTTAATTATTATTTATATTTACATTATAATTTCTATTTAATATTATTTAAATTATAGTTCTTAATTTTTTTTCCTCTAAATTTATAATTTATTTTCCATTTCCATTTGAATTTTATTACATACATATATATTATGGTGTGCTTATATTTTGAATTATCTGTATATACACATTTACAGTATTATTTAATTTAAAAAAAAAAAAGTCATTTAAATTAATCCAATTTGGTTTAATACTTATATACTTTAATTCGCGTGCGTTAATTTGTTCTCTCAATTCCGATATTGATTATGTCAGATGATGAGTTACCACAAGACGAAGAGATAGATAACTCAACAAGTTTCTTACAATTACGTAATACAATTATAGAAATATCTAGACCTAAACCTTCCAGTTCTAAAACATCAAAATCCGAATCAAACTCTCAGGCGTCCAATCGTGGCCAATTTCCTGCGGTTATTGTAAAAACCGAACCAATTGATCTTACAGAAAATTTAACACAAAACGCCGAACACATAGAAAAAGTAATGGCTTCGGCACTAGATCCAAAATATGTACTGAGATTAGTTCCCAGTTTTTCTGGAAATTCTAATGAATTACATAAATTTATCTCATCTTGTGAATTTATTCATAAAACACTACGTCAACAAGATCAGGATCAATTTCTAGAATTAATTAGGCTTAAGCTTGATGGCAAAGCTTATAATTTAATGAAGTATAAAACCCTTGATTCATGGGCTAATTTCAAAAAACTCCTTGAAACTGAATTTTCAGATACCAGATCAATTGGGCATCTGCAAATGGAGCTTTCCTCTCTTCGACAACGGGTAAATGAGGATGTTAAAACTTATGCGAACCGTGTTGAATCTTTACTCCATAATTTAAATGAAGCTTGTATTGCTTCAGTAGGCGCTGAACAAGCCGAAACGATACGCAAGCTTAATTCAAATATAGCATTGAAATCATTCCAAGAAGGTCTTGACGACTCTGTCAAATTAATAGTAAAAGCATGCCGGTTTACGAATTTTCCTGAATCAGTCAATAGAGCAATAGAAGAAGAGATAACGTTTAAGCACACATCAAGAATTCCTATTGATAAGTTTAGTAACCAAGGAAATTCAGAATTTTATAAGGTTCGTAGATCTGGCCATATAAATGTTAAAAATCCTAATAGCAATCACATTACAATACCTACCCCAAACCTAAATATTAGATCAATCAATCCAGTTTCGCCTATTCCATGTGCGTATTGCAAGAAATATGGTCATCACATTAAAGAATGTTTCCTTAAAAAGCGAAGTGATGAATTTAGAGAACGTTCAAAATCTCAACAAAGTCCAACTACATCGGGAAACTCTATAGGATTTTCGAAGCTAGAAAGGGGCACTCCTTCGAAAGTCCGAGACCTAACGAGTGCTTCCAAAACAAACACCAACCAATAATTATTAATGAAAGTCAAAACACAAATCTTCCACTAAAATCTCTCAAACGTAATATTCCGACAGTAGAAATGAACAAAATCACAAAGACGTCTAATACATTCAATAAGTATATTCATTTGAATCTCGATATTTGTAAGTTCAAAAATGTTCCTTTTATGGTAGATACGGGAGCGGACATCTGTCTGATAAAAAAATCGATTCTGTCCGAAGATACTACAGTTTATGTCGAATCTAAGTGTAAATTGAGGGGTATATCAAAGGAAACACATGAAACTCTTGCCGAGTGTGATGCAACAATAAAATTAGCTAATAATAATGAAATTAAAATGAATTTTCAAATAGTAGACGATTCATTCCAAATTAATGCTTGTGGCATAATTGGACAAAACTTTTTAAATCTTTATAAATGTAACATAAATTTTCAAAATCTTACAGTTGAAATTCCTATTAATCATGAAATAATTCCTTTATCTTTAAGTTGTGATATGCAAGTTGAGGTTTTGCAACCTTTAGAAATATTTCCACGGTGTGAAAAGTACATTTCAATTCCTGTTAATCTTCCAAATGATTTTGAATTTATATGTCCTGCACAACAGCCAGCTTCATTCATATTTATCGCAAGTTCAATTCATAAAGTCCGTGACAGTTATATTACCTTACCCATTCTGAACTTGTCAGATAATATATATAAATCCGAATGTCTTAAATTTAGAATTGAAGCAGTCAATAATTACGAAGTTTTCAGTTTTCAAAAAGCAGACTGCAACAATTATAATCGAATAAATAAACTTCAATCCTCTATCGATATTAGTCACTTAAATACAGAAGAATATGACACATTAAAAGAAATACTGAACGAATATAATGATGTATTCTATCTGGATGGTGATATACTTACTACGACAGATCTTGTGCAACATGAGATTCGTACCATTCTGAATCCACTTCCCATACATGTTCGTCCGTTTAGACAACCTCACTCAATAAAAGCTGAGATACAAAATCAAGTCGACGATATGAGATCTCAAGGCATCATCCAAGACAGTATGAGTCCTTGGAATTCTCCTCTTTTGGTGGTCCCTAAAAAATCTACAACCACAGAAAAAAAATGGAGAGTGGTTGTGGATTACCGCAAACTGAACCAAGTTAGCATCGATGATACCTATCCACTTCCCAACATTGCCGATATATTGGACAAATTGGGCAAGGCTCAATATTTCTCGACCCTGGACTTGCAGAGTGGTTACCATCAGATTAAATTGTTGCCTGATGATCGACCTAAAACAGCTTTCAGCACAGATGAAGGTCACTATGAATTTGTGTGTATGCCATTCGGGCTAAAAGGTGCTCCTGCAACGTTCCAGCGTATGATAAATACAGCTCTTTGTGGTTTAAACAATATCAAATGCCTTGCGTACCTCGATGACATTGTTGTTTATGGTGCCGCACTAAATGAGCACAATACCAATCTTAAAGAAGTTCTTAAACGTCTACGACGGTTCAATTTAAAATTAAACCCTTTGAAATGCCAATTTCTAAAGCAAGAAATAAGGTATCTGGGACATATTGTGACACCTGACGGTATTAAACCTGATGAGACAAAAATTACAGCAGTTAGAAATTTTCCCGTACCTAATAATCCTACAGAGATAAAATCGTTTTTAGGTTTAGCGGGATATTACCGTAAATTTATTCCCCAATTTTCAGGAGTCGCAAAACCTATGACCGACCTTTTAAAGAAGAATGCACCTTTTAAATGGACTTCAAAATGTCAAGAGTCTTTCGAATCATTAAAAGAATCCCTTATTACTCCTCCCATTCTTCAAATGCCTGATTTTAGTAAACCCTTTATTCTTACTTGTGATGCGAGCGACATAGCTATTGGCTCGGTTTTGTCACAAAATATCAATGATTTCGAACTTCCAATAGCATATGCAAGTCGCGTGCTCAATAATGCAGAATCTCATTATTCCCCAACTAATAAAGAGTTATTGGCCGTAATATGGTCAATGTCACACTTTCGACCTTACCTATATGGACATAAATTTCGTCTTGTGACTGATCACAGAGCACTTATATGGTTGCATAATTTAGAGTCCCCAAAATCCCGGGAAATTCGTTGGCAAATTTGTCTCGAAGATTATGATTTTACAATTGAACATAAACCTGGCAGACTAATAACAAACGCCGATTCCCTAAGTCGTATAAAATTAGCTGAACCAATTAAATCTTTTAATAATTGTAATGTAATTACTCGATCGATGGCAGCTGATCCCAATCTTAAAAGTGACGGTGTAGATATTTTAAAATCAAATTCATGTGAATTAAACGATCAACAGGAGTCCGAAAGGAAAATGTATTTCCATAAAAGTCATCCTGAAAGAAATAACGACCAGAATTCCATAAATCGTGATAGTTCCTTTATAACATACATAACCGATGATTCTGAAATTGATCAATTGATCAAAGAGTTTCACACATCTCCTTTAGGTGGACACCAAGGTGTATATCGTACGTATAATCGAATGCGGAAATATTATAATTTTCCAAACATGTACTCAAAAATAAGCCATTTCATATTAAACTGCAAACTTTGCCAAATTAATAAACATGGCAAAACTACGAAGGAAGCCCTAAAAATAACTTCAACATCTTCCAAATCATTCCAAAAAATTTTCCTGGACATCGTTGGCCCTATGTCATCTTCTTATAAAAATAACAAATATATACTTACTCTTCAAGATGACCTTACCAAATATTCCCTTGCTTTTCCTATACCTACACAAGAAGCCAATATAGTAGCAGAAACATTTGTTGAAAAATTTGTCTGTGTATATGGTATTCCTGATGAGATCTTAACAGACCAGGGTACCAACTTCATGAGTAAACTATTTACTCAAATTTGCAAGTTATTAAAAATAAAAAAAATTTCAACAACTGCTTACCATCCGCAAAGTAATGGTGCACTGGAAAGATTCCACAAAACCCTTGGTGAATACTTGCGCAACTTCTCACAAACAGATGCTTTGAATTGGGACATATGGCTACCTTACCTTACATTTTCATATAACACTACACCACATAGTTCAACCGATTTTATGCCGTATGAGTTAGTATATGGATTTAAGCCCAATATTCCTTCCTCTATTTCCAAAGATCCAGATCCTATATACACCATAGATGACTACTACCATGATCTTAAATATCGCCTGCAAAATTCATTCACCATTGCCAAAAATAACATACTAAAAACAAAATCAAAGACTAAAACCTATTATGATCATTCCATTAATCCTGTTGAATTTCAAGAAGGAAATTACGTACTATTGAAAAATGAGAACATTCAAGGTAAATTGTCCCCTTTGTGGCTTGGACCATACGAGGTGGATAAAATAATATCTCCAGAAAATTCTTCCATTAAAATTGGTAAATCTTCAAAAATTGTTCATAACAATAGATTGAAAATTTTTCGTACCGAATAAAACGTTGACATCAATAAATTATGAGTATATAAGAATTAAATAAATTAATTAATTATTTAAGAAAAAAAAAAAATCATGATTTCTTAACAGAAAATAAATAATGTATTAAGAAAATAATGTGTATATACGAGTATACATATATATGTATTTACAAATAATAAGCATGATCACTTTGAATTATATTTCTATTTATATAAAATTATTGTTATTATTATCATTACTATATTGTTAAATTATATAAAACAAATATTATTTTGAATTAAGTATTATAAAAATATTGTTAATATAAAAAAAAAAAATATGTAATAAGTAAATATCATTTTATAAATTTTGAAATAAAAGTTAATCAAAAGATTATCCTTAGGATAACTTTTAATTTAAGCAGGGGGTTGTAGCGAATACTACTCGTAATTAAGATTATACAACCCTGGATAAAATAACCAAATATTAAAAAGGTCATAAACAGCAATTGATGTTTGGTAAAATAAAAAAGGCAGTTCTGTTGTGTACCTCAAAGAATAAACATCCTAAAATAAAACATAATAAATTCCTAAATAAATTAATTATAAATAAAATAAAATATAATAAAATCTTAAAAACGTATTAAAATTGTTTTAAGTTGGAAAACCAAGCCTAAAATCGTTCGGCACACAACAGAACTATAGCCCACAAATTCAGAGCCCCAAATATCGAAAATCAGCACAAATGTGCTCCGATTTCGATGATTGATACCTCTATGAATAGGCGTTGAGACCTGTAATTGTCATACAAACGGCCATTTGGATCGGTCGAATATTTCTACACGTTTCGTGGAAAATTTAATTTTTTTAAAATCAACTGAACTATAGCCCACAAATTCAGAGCCACAAAAATCGAAAATTAGCACAAATGTGCTCCGATTTCGATGATTGATATCTCTATCAATAGGCGTTGAGACCTGTAATTGTCATACAAACGGCCATTTGGATCGGTCGAATATTTCTACACGTTTCGTGGAAAATTTAATTTTTTTCAAAATCAACTGAACCAAATTCAGAGCCACAAAATTCGAAAATCTGCAAATGTGCTCCGATTTCGATGATTGATACCTCTATCAATAGGCGTTGAGACCTGTAATTGTCATACAAACGGCCATTTGGATCGGTCGAATATTTCTACACGTTTCGTGGAAAATTTAATTTTTTTCAAAATCAACTGAACTATAGCCCACAAATTCAGAGCCACAAAAATCGAAAATCAGCACAAATGTGCTTTGATTTCGATGATTGATACCTCTATCAATAGGCGTTGAGACCTGTAATTGTCATACAAACGGCCATTTGGATCGGTCGAATATTTCTACACGTTTCGTGGAAAATTTAATTTTTTTCAAAATAAACTGAACTATAGCCCACAAATGCAGAGCCACAAAAATCGAAAATCAGCACAAATGTGCTCCGATTTCGATGATTGATATCTCTATCAATAGGCGTTGAGACCTGTAATTGTCATACAAACGGCCATTTGGATCGGTCGAATATTTCTACACGTTTCGTGGAAAATTTAATTTTTTTCAAAATCAACTGAACTATAGCCCACAAATTTAGAGCCCCAAAAATCGAAAATCAGCACAAATGTGCTCCGATTTCGATGATTGATACCTCTATCAATAGGCGTTGAGACCTGTAATTGTCATACAAACAACTGTTTCGTGGAAAATTTAATTTTTTTCAAAATCAACTGAACTATAGCCCACAAATTCAGAGCCACAAAATTCGAAAATCTGCAAATGTGCTCCGATTTCGATGATTGATACCTCTATCAATAGGCGTTGAGACCTGTAATTGTCATACAAACGGCCATTTGGATCGGTCGAATATTTCTACACGTTTCGTGGAAAATTTAATTTTTTTCAAAATCAACTGAACTATAGCCCACAAATTTAGAGCCCCAAAAATCGAAAATCAGCACAAATGTGCTCCGATTTCGATGATTGATATCTCTATCAATAGGCGTTGAGACCTGTAATTGTCAAACAAACAACTGTTTCGTGGAAAATTTAATTTTTTTCAAAATCAACTGAACTATAGCCCACAAATTCAGAGCCACAAAATTCGAAAATCTGCAAATGTGCTCCGATTTCGATGATTGATACCTCTATCAATAGGCGTTGAGACCTGTAATTGTCATACAAACGGCCATTTGGATCGGTCGAATATTTCTACACGTTTCGTGGAAAATTTAATTTTTTTCAAAATAAACTGAACTATAGCCCACAAATGCAGAGCCACAAAAATCGAAAATCAGCACAAATGTGCTCCGATTTCGATGATTGATATCTCTATCAATAGGCGTTGAGACCTGTAATTGTCATACAAACGGCCATTTGGATCGGTCGAATATTTCTACACGTTTCGTGGAAAATTTAATTTTTTTCAAAATCAACTGAACCAAATTCAGAGCCACAAAATTCGAAAATCTGCAAATGTGCTCCGATTTCGATGATTGATACCTCTATCAATAGGCGTTGAGACCTGTAATTGTCATACAAACGGCCATTTGGATCGGTCGAATATTTCTACACGTTTCGTGGAAAATTTAATTTTTTTCAAAATCAACTGAACTATAGCCCACAAATTCAGAGCCACAAAAATCGAAAATCAGCACAAATGTGCTTTGATTTCGATGATTGATACCTCTATCAATAGGCGTTGAGACCTGTAATTGTCATACAAACGGCCATTTGGATCGGTCGAATATTTCTACACGTTTCGTGGAAAATTTAATTTTTTTCAAAATAAACTGAACTATAGCCCACAAATGCAGAGCCACAAAAATCGAAAATCAGCACAAATGTGCTCCGATTTCGATGATTGATATCTCTATCAATAGGCGTTGAGACCTGTAATTGTCATACAAACGGCCATTTGGATCGGTCGAATATTTCTACACGTTTCGTGGAAAATTTAATTTTTTTCAAAATCAACTGAACTATAGCCCACAAATTCAGAGCCACAAAATTCGAAAATCTGCAAATGTGCTCCGATTTCGATGATTGATACCTCTATCAATAGGCGTTGAGACCTGTAATTGTCATACAAACGGCCATTTGGATCGGTCGAATATTTCTACACGTTTCGTGGAAAATTTAATTTTTTTCAAAATCAACTGAACTATAGCCCACAAATTCAGAGCCACAAAATTCGAAAATCTGCAAATGTGCTCCGATTTCGATGATTGATACCTCTATCAATAGGCGTTGAGACCTGTATATGTCATACAAACGGCCATTTGGATCGGTCGAATATTTCTACACGTTTCGTGGAAAATTTAATTTTTTTCAAAATCAACTGAACTATAGCCCACAAATTCAGAGCCACAAAAATCGAAAATCAGCACAAATGTGCTTTGATTTCGATGATTGATACCTCTATCAATAGGCGTTGAGACCTGTAATTGTCATACAAACGGCCATTTGGATCGGTCGAATATTTCTACACGTTTCGTGGAAAATTTAATTTTTTTCAAAATCAACTGAACTATAGCCCACAAATGCAGAGCCACAAAAATCGAAAATCAGCACAAATGTGCTCCGATTTCGATGATTGATATCTCTATCAATAGGCGTTGAGACCTGTAATTGTCATACAAACGGCCATTTGGATCGGTCGAATATTTCTACACGTTTCGTGGAAAATTTAATTTTTTTCAAAATCAACTGAACTATAGCCCACAAATTCAGAGCCACAAAATTCGAAAATCTGCAAATGTGCTCCGATTTCGATGATTGATACCTCTATCAATAGGCGTTGAGACCTGTAATTGTCATACAAACGGCCATTTGGATCGGTCGAATATTTCTACACGTTTCGTGGAAAATTTAATTTTTTTCAAAATCAACTGAACTATAGCCCACAAATTCAGAGCCACAAAATTCGAAAATCTGCAAATGTGCTCCGATTTCGATGATTGATACCTCTATCAATAGGCGTTGAGACCTGTAATTGTCATACAAACGGCCATTTGGATCGGTCGAATATTTCTACACGTTTCGTGGAAAATTTAATTTTTTTCAAAATCAACTGAACTATAGCCCACAAATTCAGAGCCCCAAAAATCGAAAATCAGCACAAATGTGCTCCGATTTCGATGGTTGATATCTCTATCAATAGGCGTTGAGACCTGTAATTGTCATACAAACGGCCATTTGGATCGGTCGAATATTTCTACACGTTTCGTGGAAAATTTAATTTTTTTCAAAATAAACTGAACTATAGCCCACAAATGCAGAGCCACAAAAATCGAAAATCAGCACAAATGTGCTCCGATTTCGATGATTGATATCTCTATCAATAGGCGTTGAGACCTGTAATTGTCATACAAACAACTGTTTCGTGGAAAATTTAATTTTTTTCAAAATCAACTGAACTATAGCCCACAAATTCAGAGCCACAAAATTCGAAAATCTGCAAATGTGCTCCGATTTCGATGATTGATACCTCTATCAATAGGCGTTGAGACCTGTAATTGTCATACAAACGGCCATTTGGATCGGTCGAATATTTCTACACGTTTCGTGGAAAATTTAATTTTTTTCAAAATCAACTGAACTATAGCCCACAAATTTAGAGCCCCAAAAATCGAAAATCAGCACAAATGTGCTCCGATTTCGATGATTGATATCTCTATCAATAGGCGTTGAGACCTGTAATTGTCATACAAACAACTGTTTCGTGGAAAATTCAATTTTTTTTTGAAAATCAACTGAACTATAGCCCACAAATTCAGAGCCCCAAATATCGAAAATCAGCACAAATGTGCTCCGATTTCGATGATTGATACCTCTATGAATAGGCGTTGAGACCTGTAATTGTCATACAAACGGCCATTTGGATCGGTCGAATATTTCTACACGTTTCGTGGAAAATTTAATTTTTTTCAAAATAAACTGAACTATAGCCCACAAATGCAGAGCCACAAAAATCGAAAATCAGCACAAATGTGCTCCGATTTCGATGATTGATATCTCTATCAATAGGCGTTGAGACCTGTAATTGTCATACAAACGGCCATTTGGATCGGTCGAATATTTCTACACGTTTCGTGGAAAATTTAATTTTTTTCAAAATCAACTGAACTATAGCCCACAAATTCAGAGCCACAAAATTCGAAAATCTGCAAATGTGCTCCGATTTCGATGATTGATACCTCTATCAATAGGCGTTGAGACCTGTAATTGTCATACAAACGGCTATTTGGATCGGTCGAATATTTCTACACGTTTCGTGGAAAATTTAATTTTTTTCAAAATCAACTGAACTATAGCCCACAAATTCAGAGCCACAAAAATCGAAAATCAGCACAAATGTGCTTTGATTTCGATGATTGATACCTCTATCAATAGGCGTTGAGACCTGTAATTGTCATACAAACGGCCATTTGGATCGGTCGAATATTTCTACACGTTTCGTGGAAAATTTAATTTTTTTCAAAATCAACTGAACTATAGCCCACAAATTCAGAGCCACAAAATTCGAAAATCTGCAAATGTGCTCCGATTTCGATGATTGATACCTCTATCAATAGGCGTTGAGACCTGTATATGTCATACAAACGGCCATTTGGATCGGTCGAATATTTCTACACGTTTCGTGGAAAATTTAATTTTTTTCAAATCAACTGAACTATAGCCCACAAATTCAGAGCCACAAAAATCGAAAATCAGCACAAATGTGCTTTGATTTCGATGATTGATACCTCTATCAATAGGCGTTGAGACCTGTAATTGTCATACAAACGGCCATTTGGATCGGTCGAATATTTCTACACGTTTCGTGGAAAATTTAATTTTTTTCAAAATAAACTGAACTATAGCCCACAAATGCAGAGCCACAAAAATCGAAAATCAGCACAAATGTGCTCCGATTTCGATG
Organism: Tipula helvola; assembly: GCA_963556165.1. Lineage (NCBI taxonomy): Eukaryota > Metazoa > Arthropoda > Insecta > Diptera > Tipulidae > Tipula > Tipula helvola. The sequence continues at coordinate 159,100,914 of OY744483.1, forward strand.
ATTGATATCTCTATCAATAGGCGTTGAGACCTGTAATTGTCATACAAACGGCCATTTGGATCGGTCGAATATTTCTACACGTTTCGTGGAAAATTTAATTTTTTTCAAAATCAACTGAACTATAGCCCACAAATTCAGAGCCACAAAATTCGAAAATCTGCAAATGTGCTCCGATTTCGATGATTGATACCTCTATCAATAGGCGTTGAGACCTGTAATTGTCATACAAACGGCCATTTGGATCGGTCGAATATTTCTACACGTTTCGTGGAAAATTTAATTTTTTTCAAAATCAACTGAACTATAGCCCACAAATTCAGAGCCACAAAATTCGAAAATCTGCAAATGTGCTCCGATTTCGATGATTGATACCTCTATCAATAGGCGTTGAGACCTGTAATTGTCATACAAACGGCCATTTGGATCGGTCGAATATTTCTACACGTTTCGTGGAAAATTTAATTTTTTTCAAAATCAACTGAACTATAGCCCACAAATTCAGAGCCCCAAAAATCGAAAATCAGCACAAATGTGCTCCGATTTCGATGGTTGATATCTCTATCAATAGGCGTTGAGACCTGTAATTGTCATACAAACGGCCATTTGGATCGGTCGAATATTTCTACACGTTTCGTGGAAAATTTAATTTTTTTCAAAATAAACTGAACTATAGCCCACAAATGCAGAGCCACAAAAATCGAAAATCAGCACAAATGTGCTCCGATTTCGATGATTGATATCTCTATCAATAGGCGTTGAGACCTGTAATTGTCATACAAACAACTGTTTCGTGGAAAATTTAATTTTTTTCAAAATCAACTGAACTATAGCCCACAAATTCAGAGCCACAAAATTCGAAAATCTGCAAATGTGCTCCGATTTCGATGATTGATACCTCTATCAATAGGCGTTGAGACCTGTAATTGTCATACAAACGGCCATTTGGATCGGTCGAATATTTCTACACGTTTCGTGGAAAATTTAATTTTTTTCAAAATCAACTGAACTATAGCCCACAAATTTAGAGCCCCAAAAATCGAAAATCAGCACAAATGTGCTCCGATTTCGATGATTGATATCTCTATCAATAGGCGTTGAGACCTGTAATTGTCATACAAACAACTGTTTCGTGGAAAATTTAATTTTTTTCAAAATCAACTGAACTATAGCCCACAAATTCAGAGCCACAAAATTCGAAAATCTGCAAATGTGCTCCGATTTCGATGATTGATACCTCTATCAATAGGCGTTGAGACCTGTAATTGTCATACAAACGGCCATTTGGATCGGTCGAATATTTCTACACGTTTCGTGGAAAATTTAATTTTTTTCAAAATCAACTGAACTATAGCCCACAAATTTAGAGCCCCAAAAATCGAAAATCAGCACAAATGTGCTCCGATTTCGATGATTGATATCTCTATCAATAGGCGTTGAGACCTGTAATTGTCATACAAACAACTGTTTCGTGGAAAATTCAATTTTTTTTTGAAAATCAACTGAACTATAGCCCACAAATTCAGAGCCCCAAATATCGAAAATCAGCACAAATGTGCTCCGATTTCGATGATTGATACCTCTATGAATAGGCGTTGAGACCTGTAATTGTCATACAAACGGCCATTTGGATCGGTCGAATATTTCTACACGTTTCGTGGAAAATTTAATTTTTTTCAAAATAAACTGAACTATAGCCCACAAATGCAGAGCCACAAAAATCGAAAATCAGCACAAATGTGCTCCGATTTCGATGATTGATATCTCTATCAATAGGCGTTGAGACCTGTAATTGTCATACAAACGGCCATTTGGATCGGTCGAATATTTCTACACGTTTCGTGGAAAATTTAATTTTTTTCAAAATCAACTGAACTATAGCCCACAAATTCAGAGCCACAAAATTCGAAAATCTGCAAATGTGCTCCGATTTCGATGATTGATACCTCTATCAATAGGCGTTGAGACCTGTAATTGTCATACAAACGGCTATTTGGATCGGTCGAATATTTCTACACGTTTCGTGGAAAATTTAATTTTTTTCAAAATCAACTGAACTATAGCCCACAAATTCAGAGCCACAAAAATCGAAAATCAGCACAAATGTGCTTTGATTTCGATGATTGATACCTCTATCAATAGGCGTTGAGACCTGTAATTGTCATACAAACGGCCATTTGGATCGGTCGAATATTTCTACACGTTTCGTGGAAAATTTAATTTTTTTCAAAATCAACTGAACTATAGCCCACAAATTCAGAGCCACAAAATTCGAAAATCTGCAAATGTGCTCCGATTTCGATGATTGATACCTCTATCAATAGGCGTTGAGACCTGTAATTGTCATACAAACGGCCATTTGGATCGGTCGAATATTTCTACACGTTTCGTGGAAAATTTAATTTTTTTCAAAATCAACTGAACTATAGCCCACAAATTCAGAGCCACAAAATTCGAAAATCAGCACAAATGTGCTTTGATTTCGATGATTGATACCTCTATCAATAGGCGTTGAGACCTGTAATTGTCATACAAACGGCCATTTGGATCGGTCGAATATTTCTACACGTTTCGTGGAAAATTTAATTTTTTTCAAAATAAACTGAACTATAGCCCACAAATGCAGAGCCACAAAAATCGAAAATCAGCACAAATGTGCTCCGATTTCGATGATTGATATCTCTATCAATAGGCGTTGAGACCTGTAATTGTCATACAAACGGCCATTTGGATCGGTCGAATATTTCTACACGTTTCGTGGAAAATTTAATTTTTTTCAAAATCAACTGAACTATAGCCCACAAATTCAGAGCCACAAAATTCGAAAATCTGCAAATGTGCTCCGATTTTGATGATTGATACCTCTATCAATAGGCGTTGAGACCTGTAATTGTCATACAAACGGCCATTTGGATCGGTCGAATATTTCTACACGTTTCGTGGAAAATTTAATTTTTTTCAAAATCAACTGAACTATAGCCCACTGCAAATGTGCTCCGATTTCGATGATTGATACCTCTATCAATAGGCGTTGAGACCTGTATATGTCATACAAACGGCCATTTGGATCGGTCGAATATTTCTACACGTTTCGTGGAAAATTCAATTTTTTTAAAATCAACTGAACTATAGCCCACAAATTTAGAGCCCCAAAAATCGAAAATCAGCACAAATGTGCTTTGATTTCGATGATTGATACCTCTATCAATAGGCGTTGAGACCTGTAATTGTCATACAAACGGCCATTTGGATCGGTCGAATATTTCTACACGTTTCGTGGAAAATTCAATTTTTTTTTGAAAATCAACTGAACTATAGCCCACAAATTCAGAGCCCCAAATATCGAAAATCAGCACAAATGTGCTCCGATTTCGATGATTGATACCTCTATGAATAGGCGTTGAGACCTGTAATTGTCATACAAACGGCCATTTGGATCGGTCGAATATTTCTACACGTTTCGTGGAAAATTCAATTTTTTTTTGAAAATCAACTGAACTATAGCCCACAAATTTAGAGCCCCAAAAATCGAAAATCAGCACAAATGTGCTCCGATTTCGATGATTGATATCTCTATCAATAGGCGTTGAGACCTGTAATTGTCATACAAACAACTGTTTCGTGGAAAATTCAATTTTTTTTTGAAAATCAACTGAACTATAGCCCACAAATTCAGAGCCCCAAATATCGAAAATTAACACAAATGTGCTCCGATTTCGATGATTGATATCTCTATCAATAGGCGTTGAAACCTGTAATTGTCATACAAACGGCCAGTTGGATCGGTCGAATATTTCTACACGTTTTGTGGAAAATTCAATTTTTTTAAAATCAACTGAACTATAGCCCACAAATTCAGAGCCACAAAATTCGAAAATCTGCAAATGTGCTCCGATTTCGATGATTGATACCTCTATGAATAGGCGTTGAGACCTGTATATGTCATACAAACGGCCATTTGGATCGGTCGAATATTTCTACACGTTTCGTGGAAAATTTAATTTTTTTCAAAATAAACTGAACTATAGCCCACAAATGCAGAGCCACAAAAATCGAAAATCAGCACAAATGTGCTCCGATTTCGATGATTGATATCTCTATCAATAGGCGTTGAGACCTGTAATTGTCATACAAACGGCCATTTGGATCGGTCGAATATTTCTACACGTTTCGTGGAAAATTTAATTTTTTTCAAAATCAACTGAACTATAGCCCACAAATTCAGAGCCACAAAATTCGAAAATCTGCAAATGTGCTCCGATTTCGATGATTGATACCTCTATCAATAGGCGTTGAGACCTGTATATGTCATACAAACGGCCATTTGGATCGGTCGAATATTTCTACACGTTTCGTGGAAAATTCAATTTTTTTAAAATCAACTGAACTATAGCCCACAAATTTAGAGCCCCAAAAATCGAAAATCAGCACAAATGTGCTCCGATTTCGATGATTGATATCTCTATCAATAGGCGTTGAGACCTGTAATTGTCATACAAACAACTGTTTCGTGGAAAATTTAATTTTTTTCAAAATCAACTGAACTATAGCCCACAAATTCAGAGCCACAAAATTCGAAAATCTGCAAATGTGCTCCGATTTCGATGATTGATACCTCTATCAATAGGCGTTGAGACCTGTAATTGTCATACAAACGGCCATTTGGATCGGTCGAATATTTCTACACGTTTCGTGGAAAATTTAATTTTTTTCAAAATCAACTGAACTATAGCCCACAAATTCAGAGCCCCAAAAATCGAAAATCAGCACAAATGTGCTCCGATTTCGATGATTGATATCTCTATCAATAGGCGTTGAGACCTGTAATTGTCATACAAACGGCCATTTGGATCGGTCGAATATTTCTACACGTTTCGTGGAAAATTCAATTTTTTTTTGAAAATCAACTGAACTATAGCCCACAAATTTAGAGCCCCAAAAATCGAAAATCAGCACAAATGTGCTCCGATTTCGATGATTGATATCTCTATCAATAGGCGTTGAGACCTGTAATTGTCATACAAACAACTGTTTCGTGGAAAATTCAATTTTTTTTTGAAAATCAACTGAACTATAGCCCACAAATTCAGAGCCCCAAATATCGAAAATTAACACAAATGTGCTCCGATTTCGATGATTGATATCTCTATCAATAGGCGTTGAAACCTGTAATTGTCATACAAACGGCCAGTTGGATCGGTCGAATATTTCTACACGTTTTGTGGAAAATTCAATTTTTTTAAAATCAACTGAACTATACCCCACAAATTCAGAGCCACAAAATTCGAAAATCTGCAAATGTGCTCCGATTTCGATGATTGATACCTCTATCAATAGGCGTTGAGACCTGTAATTGTCATACAAACGGCCATTTGGATCGGTCGAATATTTCTACACGTTTCGTGGAAAATTTAATTTTTTTCAAAATAAACTGAACTATAGCCCACAAATGCAGAGCCACAAAAATCGAAAATCAGCACAAATGTGCTCCGATTTCGATGATTGATATCTCTATCAATAGGCGTTGAGACCTGTAATTGTCATACAAACGGCCATTTGGATCGGTCGAATATTTCTACACGTTTCGTGGAAAATTTAATTTTTTTCAAAATCAACTGAACTATAGCCCACAAATTCAGAGCCACAAAATTCGAAAATCTGCAAATGTGCTCCGATTTCGATGATTGATACCTCTATCAATAGGCGTTGAGACCTGTATATGTCATACAAACAACTGTTTCGTGGAAAATTCAATTTTTTTTTGAAAATCAACTGAACTATAGCCCACAAATTCAGAGCCCCAAATATCGAAAATCAGCACAAATGTGCTCCGATTTCGATGATTGATACCTCTATCAATAGGCGTTGAGACCTGTAATTGTCATACAAACGGCCATTTGGATCGGTCGAATATTTCTACACGTTTCGTGGAAAATTTAATTTTTTTCAAAATAAACTGAACTATAGCCCACAAATGCAGAGCCACAAAAATCGAAAATCAGCACAAATGTGCTCCGATTTCGATGATTGATATCTCTATCAATAGGCGTTGAGACCTGTAATTGTCATACAAACGGCCATTTGGATCGGTCGAATATTTCTACACGTTTCGTGGAAAATTTAATTTTTTTCAAAATCAACTGAACTATAGCCCACAAATTCAGAGCCACAAAATTCGAAAATCTGCAAATGTGCTCCGATTTCGATGATTGATACCTCTATCAATAGGCGTTGAGACCTGTAATTGTCATACAAACGGCCATTTGGATCGGTCGAATATTTCTACACGTTTCGTGGAAAATTTAATTTTTTTCAAAATCAACTGAACTATAGCCCACAAATTCAGAGCCACAAAATTCGAAAATCTGCAAATGTGCTCCGATTTCGATGATTGATACCTCTATCAATAGGCGTTGAGACCTGTATATGTCATAAAAACGGCCATTTGGATCGGTCGAATATTTCTACACGTTTTGTGGAAAATTCAATTTTTTTAAAATCAACTGAACTATAGCCCACAAATTTAGAGCCCCAAAAATCGAAAATCAGCACAAATGTGCTCCGATTTCGATGATTGATACCTCTATCAATAGGCGTTGAGACCTGTAATTGTCATACAAACGGCCATTTGGATCGGTCGAATATTTCTACACGTTTCGTGGAAAATTTAATTTTTTTCAAAATCAACTGAACTATAGCCCACAAATTCAGAGCCACAAAATTCGAAAATCTGCAAATGTGCTCCGATTTCGATGATTGATACCTCTATCAATAGGCGTTGAGACCTGTATATGTCATACAAACGGCCATTTGGATCGGTCGAATATTTCTACACGTTTTGTGGAAAATTCAATTTTTTTAAAATCAACTGAACTATAGCCCACAAATTCAGAGCCACAAAAATCGAAAATCAGCACAAATGTGCTTTGATTTCGATGATTGATACCTCTATCAATAGGCGTTGAGACCTGTAATTGTCATACAAACGGCCATTTGGATCGGTCGAATATTTCTACACGTTTCGTGGAAAATTTAATTTTTTTCAAAATAAACTGAACTATAGCCCACAAATGCAGAGCCACAAAAATCGAAAATCAGCACAAATGTGCTCCGATTTCGATGATTGATATCTCTATCAATAGGCGTTGAGACCTGTAATTGTCATACAAACGGCCATTTGGATCGGTCGAATATTTCTACACGTTTCGTGGAAAATTTAATTTTTTTCAAAATCAACTGAACTATAGCCCACAAATTCAGAGCCACAAAATTCGAAAATCTGCAAATGTGCTCCGATTTTGATGATTGATACCTCTATCAATAGGCGTTGAGACCTGTAATTGTCATACAAACGGCCATTTGGATCGGTCGAATATTTCTACACGTTTCGTGGAAAATTTAATTTTTTTCAAAATCAACTGAACTATAGCCCACTGCAAATGTGCTCCGATTTCGATGATTGATACCTCTATCAATAGGCGTTGAGACCTGTATATGTCATACAAACGGCCATTTGGATCGGTCGAATATTTCTACACGTTTCGTGGAAAATTCAATTTTTTTAAAATCAACTGAACTATAGCCCACAAATTTAGAGCCCCAAAAATCGAAAATCAGCACAAATGTGCTTTGATTTCGATGATTGATACCTCTATCAATAGGCGTTGAGACCTGTAATTGTCATACAAACGGCCATTTGGATCGGTCGAATATTTCTACACGTTTCGTGGAAAATTCAATTTTTTTTTGAAAATCAACTGAACTATAGCCCACAAATTTAGAGCCCCAAAAATCGAAAATCAGCACAAATGTGCTCCGATTTCGATGATTGATATCTCTATCAATAGGCGTTGAGACCTGTAATTGTCATACAAACAACTGTTTCGTGGAAAATTCAATTTTTTTTTGAAAATCAACTGAACTATAGCCCACAAATTCAGAGCCCCAAATATCGAAAATCAGCACAAATGTGCTCCGATTTCGATGATTGATACCTCTATGAATAGGCGTTGAGACCTGTAATTGTCATACAAACGGCCATTTGGATCGGTCGAATATTTCTACACGTTTCGTGGAAAATTCAATTTTTTTTTGAAAATCAACTGAACTATAGCCCACAAATTTAGAGCCCCAAAAATCGAAAATCAGCACAAATGTGCTCCGATTTCGATGATTGATATCTCTATCAATAGGCGTTGAGACCTGTAATTGTCATACAAACAACTGTTTCGTGGAAAATTCAATTTTTTTTTGAAAATCAACTGAACTATAGCCCACAAATTCAGAGCCCCAAATATCGAAAATTAACACAAATGTGCTCCGATTTCGATGATTGATATCTCTATCAATAGGCGTTGAAACCTGTAATTGTCATACAAACGGCCAGTTGGATCGGTCGAATATTTCTACACGTTTTGTGGAAAATTCAATTTTTTTAAAATCAACTGAACTATAGCCCACAAATTCAGAGCCACAAAATTCGAAAATCTGCAAATGTGCTCCGATTTCGATGATTGATACCTCTATGAATAGGCGTTGAGACCTGTATATGTCATACAAACGGCCATTTGGATCGGTCGAATATTTCTACACGTTTCGTGGAAAATTTAATTTTTTTCAAAATAAACTGAACTATAGCCCACAAATGCAGAGCCACAAAAATCGAAAATCAGCACAAATGTGCTCCGATTTCGATGATTGATATCTCTATCAATAGGCGTTGAGACCTGTAATTGTCATACAAACGGCCATTTGGATCGGTCGAATATTTCTACACGTTTCGTGGAAAATTTAATTTTTTTCAAAATCAACTGAACTATAGCCCACAAATTCAGAGCCACAAAATTCGAAAATCTGCAAATGTGCTCCGATTTCGATGATTGATACCTCTATCAATAGGCGTTGAGACCTGTATATGTCATACAAACGGCCATTTGGATCGGTCGAATATTTCTACACGTTTCGTGGAAAATTCAATTTTTTTAAAATCAACTGAACTATAGCCCACAAATTTAGAGCCCCAAAAATCGAAAATCAGCACAAATGTGCTCCGATTTCGATGATTGATATCTCTATCAATAGGCGTTGAGACCTGTAATTGTCATACAAACAACTGTTTCGTGGAAAATTTAATTTTTTTCAAAATCAACTGAACTATAGCCCACAAATTCAGAGCCACAAAATTCGAAAATCTGCAAATGTGCTCCGATTTCGATGATTGATACCTCTATCAATAGGCGTTGAGACCTGTAATTGTCATACAAACGGCCATTTGGATCGGTCGAATATTTCTACACGTTTCGTGGAAAATTTAATTTTTTTCAAAATCAACTGAACTATAGCCCACAAATTCAGAGCCCCAAAAATCGAAAATCAGCACAAATGTGCTCCGATTTCGATGATTGATATCTCTATCAATAGGCGTTGAGACCTGTAATTGTCATACAAACGGCCATTTGGATCGGTCGAATATTTCTACACGTTTCGTGGAAAATTCAATTTTTTTTTGAAAATCAACTGAACTATAGCCCACAAATTTAGAGCCCCAAAAATCGAAAATCAGCACAAATGTGCTCCGATTTCGATGATTGATATCTCTATCAATAGGCGTTGAGACCTGTAATTGTCATACAAACAACTGTTTCGTGGAAAATTCAATTTTTTTTTGAAAATCAACTGAACTATAGCCCACAAATTCAGAGCCCCAAATATCGAAAATTAACACAAATGTGCTCCGATTTCGATGATTGATATCTCTATCAATAGGCGTTGAAACCTGTAATTGTCATACAAACGGCCAGTTGGATCGGTCGAATATTTCTACACGTTTTGTGGAAAATTCAATTTTTTTAAAATCAACTGAACTATAGCCCACAAATTCAGAGCCACAAAATTCGAAAATCTGCAAATGTGCTCCGATTTCGATGATTGATACCTCTATGAATAGGCGTTGAGACCTGTAATTGTCATACAAACGGCCATTTGGATCGGTCGAATATTTCTACACGTTTCGTGGAAAATTTAATTTTTTTCAAAATAAACTGAACTATAGCCCACAAATGCAGAGCCACAAAAATCGAAAATCAGCACAAATGTGCTCCGATTTCGATGATTGATATCTCTATCAATAGGCGTTGAGACCTGTAATTGTCATACAAACGGCCATTTGGATCGGTCGAATATTTCTACACGTTTCGTGGAAAATTTAATTTTTTTCAAAATCAACTGAACTATAGCCCACAAATTCAGAGCCACAAAATTCGAAAATCTGCAAATGTGCTCCGATTTCGATGATTGATACCTCTATCAATAGGCGTTGAGACCTGTATATGTCATACAAACAACTGTTTCGTGGAAAATTCAATTTTTTTTTGAAAATCAACTGAACTATAGCCCACAAATTCAGAGCCCCAAATATCGAAAATCAGCACAAATGTGCTCCGATTTCGATGATTGATACCTCTATCAATAGGCGTTGAGACCTGTAATTGTCATACAAACGGCCATTTGGATCGGTCGAATATTTCTACACGTTTCGTGGAAAATTTAATTTTTTTCAAAATAAACTGAACTATAGCCCACAAATGCAGAGCCACAAAAATCGAAAATCAGCACAAATGTGCTCCGATTTCGATGATTGATATCTCTATCAATAGGCGTTGAGACCTGTAATTGTCATACAAACGGCCATTTGGATCGGTCGAATATTTCTACACGTTTCGTGGAAAATTTAATTTTTTTCAAAATCAACTGAACTATAGCCCACAAATTCAGAGCCACAAAATTCGAAAATCTGCAAATGTGCTCCGATTTCGATGATTGATACCTCTATCAATAGGCGTTGAGACCTGTAATTGTCATACAAACGGCCATTTGGATCGGTCGAATATTTCTACACGTTTCGTGGAAAATTTAATTTTTTTCAAAATCAACTGAACTATAGCCCACAAATTCAGAGCCACAAAATTCGAAAATCTGCAAATGTGCTCCGATTTCGATGATTGATACCTCTATCAATAGGCGTTGAGACCTGTATATGTCATAAAAACGGCCATTTGGATCGGTCGAATATTTCTACACGTTTTGTGGAAAATTCAATTTTTTTAAAATCAACTGAACTATAGCCCACAAATTTAGAGCCCCAAAAATCGAAAATCAGCACAAATGTGCTCCGATTTCGATGATTGATACCTCTATCAATAGGCGTTGAGACCTGTAATTGTCATACAAACGGCCATTTGGATCGGTCGAATATTTCTACACGTTTCGTGGAAAATTTAATTTTTTTCAAAATCAACTGAACTATAGCCCACAAATTCAGAGCCACAAAATTCGAAAATCTGCAAATGTGCTCCGATTTCGATGATTGATACCTCTATCAATAGGCGTTGAGACCTGTAATTGTCATACAAACGGCCATTTGGATCGGTCGAATATTTCTACACGTTTCGTGGAAAATTTAATTTTTTTCAAAATCAACTGAACTATAGCCCACAAATTCAGAGCCCCAAAAATCGAAAATCAGCACAAATGTGCTCCGATTTCGATGATTGATATCTCTATCAATAGGCGTTGAGACCTGTAATTGTCATACAAACAACTGTTTCGTGGAAAATTTAATTTTTTTCAAAATCAACTGAACTATAGCCCACAAATTCAGAGCCACAAAATTCGAAAATCTGCAAATGTGCTCCGATTTCGATGATTGATACCTCTATCAATAGGCGTTGAGACCTGTAATTGTCATACAAACGGCCATTTGGATCGGTCGAATATTTCTACACGTTTCGTGGAAAATTTAATTTTTTTCAAAATCAACTGAACTATAGCCCACAAATTTAGAGCCCCAAAAATCGAAAATCAGCACAAATGTGCTCCGATTTCGATGATTGATATCTCTATCAATAGGCGTTGAGACCTGTAATTGTCATACAAACAACTGTTTCGTGGAAAATTCAATTTTTTTTTGAAAATCAACTGAACTATAGCCCACAAATTCAGAGCCCCAAATATCGAAAATTAACACAAATGTGCTCCGATTTCGATGATTGATATCTCTATCAATAGGCGTTGAAACCTGTAATTGTCATACAAACGGCCAGTTGGATCGGTCGAATATTTCTACACGTTTTGTGGAAAATTCAATTTTTTTAAGATCAACTGAACTATAGCCCACAAATTCAGAGCCACAAAATTCGAAAATCTGCAAATGTGCTCCGATTTCGATGATTGATACCTCTATGAATAGGCGTTGAGACCTGTAATTGTCATACAAACGGCCATTTGGATCGGTCGAATATTTCTACACGTTTCGTGGAAAATTTAATTTTTTTAAAATCAACTGAACTATAGCCCACAAATTTAGAGCCCCAAAAATCGAAAATCAGCACAAATGTGCTCCGATTTCGATGATTGATATCTCTATCAATAAACGTTGAGACCTGTAATTGTCATACAAACAACTGTTTCGTGGAAAATTCAATTTTTTTTTGAAAATCAACTGAACTATAGCCCACAAATTCAGAGCCCCAAATATCGAAAATTAACACAAATGTGCTCCGATTTCGATGATTGATATCTCTATCAATAGGCGTTGAAACCTGTAATTGTCATACAAACGGCCAGTTGGATCGGTCGAATATTTCTACACGTTTTGTGGAAAATTCAATTTTTTTAAGATCAACTGAACTATAGCCCACAAATTCAGAGCCACAAAATTCGAAAATCTGCAAATGTGCTCCGATTTCGATGATTGATACCTCTATGAATAGGCGTTGAAACCTGTAATTGTCATACAAACGGCCAGTTGGATCGGTCGAATATTTCTACACGTTTTGTGGAAAATTCAATTTTTTTAAAATCAACTGAACTATAGCCCACAAATTCAGAGCCACAAAAATCGAAAATCAGCACAAATGTGCTTTGATTTCGATGATTGATACCTCTATCAATAGGCGTTGAGACCTGTAATTGTCATACAAACGGCCATTTGGATCGGTCGAATATTTCTACACGTTTCGTGGAAAATTTAATTTTTTTCAAAATAAACTGAACTATATATAGCCCACAAATGCAGAGCCACAAAAATCGAAAATCAGCACAAATGTGCTCCGATTTCGATGATTGATATCTCTATCAATAGGCGTTGAGACCTGTAATTGTCATACAAACGGCCATTTGGATCGGTCGAATATTTCTACACGTTTCGTGGAAAATTTAATTTTTTTCAAAATCAACTGAACTATAGCCCACAAATTCAGAGCCACAAAATTCGAAAATCTGCAAATGTGCTCCGATTTCGATGATTGATACCTCTATCAATAGGCGTTGAGACCTGTAATTGTCATACAAACGGCCATTTGGATCGGTCGAATATTTCTACACGTTTCGTGGAAAATTTAATTTTTTTCAAAATCAACTGAACTATAGCCCACAAATTCAGAGCCACAAAATTCGAAAATCTGCAAATGTGCTCCGATTTCGATGATTGATACCTCTATCAATAGGCGTTGAGACCTGTATATGTCATACAAACGGCCATTTGGATCGGTCGAATATTTCTACACGTTTCGTGGAAAATTCAATTTTTTTAAAATCAACTGAACTATAGCCCACAAATTCAGAGCCACAAAAATCGAAAATTAGCACAAATGTGCTCCGATTTCGATGATTGATATCTCTATCAATAGGCGTTGAGACCTGTAATTGTCATACAAACAACTGTTTCGTGGAAAATTTAATTTTTTGAAAATCAACTGAACTATAGCCGACAAATTCAGAGCCACAAAATTCGAAAATCTGCAAATGTGCTCCGATTTCGATGATTGATACCTCTATGAATAGGCGTTGAGACCTGTAATTGTCATACAAACGGCCATTTGGATCGGTCGAATATTTCTACACGTTTCGTGGAAAATTCAATTTTTTTTTGAAAATCAACTGAACTATAGCCCACAAATTTAGAGCCCCAAAAATCGAAAATCAGCACAAATGTGCTCCGATTTCGATGATTGATATCTCTATCAATAGGCGTTGAGACCTGTAATTGTCATACAAACAACTGTTTCGTGGAAAATTTAATTTTTTTCAAAATCAACTGAACTATAGCCCACAAATTCAGAGCCACAAAATTTGAAAATCTGCAAATGTGCTCCGATTTCGATGATTGATACCTCTATCAATAGGCGTTGAGACCTGTAATTGTCATACAAACGGCCATTTGGATCGGTCGAATATTTCTACACGTTTCGTGGAAAATTTAATTTTTTTCAAAATCAACTGAACTATAGCCCACAAATTTAGAGCCCCAAAAATCGAAAATCAGCACAAATGTGCTCCGATTTCGATGATTGATATCTCTATCAATAGGCGTTGAGACCTGTAATTGTCATACAAACAACTGTTTCGTGGAAAATTTAATTTTTTTCAAAATCAACTGAACTATAGCCCACAAATTCAGAGCCACAAAATTCGAAAATCTGCAAATGTGCTCCGATTTCGATGATTGATACCTCTATCAATAGGCGTTGAGACCTGTAATTGTCATACAAACGGCCATTTGGATCAGTCGAATATTTCTACACGTTTCGTGGAAAATTTAATTTTTTTCAAAATCAACTGAACTATAGCCCACAAATTTAGAGCCCCAAAAATCGAAAATCAGCACAAATGTGCTCCGATTTCGATGATTGATATCTCTATCAATAGGCGTTGAGACCTGTAATTGTCATACAAACAACTGTTTCGTGGAAAATTCAATTTTTTTTTGAAAATCAACTGAACTATAGCCCACAAATTCAGAGCCCCAAATATCGAAAATCAGCACAAATGTGCTCCGATTTCGATGATTGATACCTCTATGAATAGGCGTTGAGACCTGTAATTGTCATACAAACGGCCATTTGGATCGGTCGAATATTTCTACACGTTTCGTGGAAAATTTAATTTTTTTAAAATCAACTGAACTATAGCCCACAAATTCAGAGCCACAAAAATCGAAAATTAGCACAAATGTGCTCCGATTTCGATGATTGATATCTCTATCAATAGGCGTTGAGACCTGTAATTGTCATACAAACGGCCATTTGGATCGGTCGAATATTTCTACACGTTTCGTGGAAAATTTAATTTTTTTCAAAATCAACTGAACTATAGCCCACAAATTTAGAGCCCCAAAAATCGAAAATCAGCACAAATGTGCTCCGATTTCGATGATTGATATCTCTATCAATAGGCGTTGAAACCTGTAATTGTCATACAAACGGCCAGTTGGATCGGTCGAATATTTCTACACGTTTTGTGGAAAATTCAATTTTTTTAAAATCAACTGAACTATAGCCCACAAATTCAGAGCCACAAAAATCGAAAATCAGCACAAATGTGCTTTGATTTCGATGATTGATACCTCTATCAATAGGCGTTGAGACCTGTAATTGTCATACAAACGGCCATTTGGATCGGTCGAATATTTCTACACGTTTCGTGGAAAATTCAATTTTTTTAAAATCAACTGAACTATAGCCCACAAATTCAGAGCCCCAAAAATCGAAAATCAGCACAAATGTGCTCCGATTTCGATGATTGATATCTCTATCAATAGGCGTTGAGACCTGTAATTGTCATACAAACGGCCATTTGGATCGGTCGAATATTTCTACACGTTTCGTGGAAAATTCAATTTTTTTCAAAATCAACTGAACTATAGCCCACAAATTCAGAGCCACAAAAATCGAAAATCAGCACAAATGTGCTCTGATTTCGATGATTGATACCTCTATCAATAGGCGTTGAGACCTGTATATGTCATACAAACGGCCATTTGGATCGGTCGAATATTTCTACACGTTTCGTGGAAAATTTAATTTTTTTCAAAATCAACTGAACTATAGCCCACAAATTCAGAGCCACAAAATTCGAAAATCTTCAAATGTGCTCCGATTTCGATGATTGATACCTCTATGAATAGGCGTTGAGACCTGTAATTGTCATACAAACGGCCATTTGGATCGGTCGAATATTTCTACACGTTTCGTGGAAAATTCAATTTTTTTTTGAAAATCAACTGAACTATAGCCCACAAATTCAGAGCCCCAAAAATCGAAAATCAGCACAAATGTGCTCCGATTTCGATGATTGATATCTCTATCAATAGGCGTTGAGACCTGTAATTGTCATACAAACAACTGTTTCGTGGAAAATTTAATTTTTTTCAAAATCAACTGAACTATAGCCCACAAATTCAGAGCCACAAAATTCGAAAATCAGCACAAATGTGCTCCGATTTCGATGATTGATACCTCTATCAATAGGCGTTGAGACCTGTAATTGTCATACAAACGGCCATTTGGATCGGTCGAATATTTCTACACGTTTCGTGGAAAATTCAATTTTTTTTTGAAAATCAACTGAACTATAGCCTACAAATTCAGAGCCCCAAAAATCGAAAATCAGCACAAATGTGCTCCGATTTCGATGATTGATACCTCTATCAATAGGCGTTGAAACCTGTAATTGTCATACAAACGGCCAGTTGGATCGGTCGAATATTTCTACACGTTTTGTGGAAAATTCAATTTTTTAAAATCAACTGAACTATAGCCCACAAATTCAGAGCCACAAAAATCGAAAATCAGCACAAATGTGCTCCGATTTCGATGATTGATATCTCTATCAATAGGCGTTGAGACCTGTAATTGTCATACAAACGGCCATTTGGATCGGTCGAATATTTCTACACGTTTCGTGGAAAATTTAATTTTTTTCAAAATCAACTGAACTATAGCCCACAAATTCAGAGCCACAAAATTCGAAAATCTGCAAATGTGCTCCGATTTCGATGATTGATACCTCTATCAATAGGCGTTGAGACCTGTAATTGTCATACAAACGGCCATTTGGATCGGTCGAATATTTCTACACGTTTCGTGGAAAATTTAATTTTTTTCAAAATCAACTGAACTATAGCCCACAAATGCAGAGCCACAAAAATCGAAAATCAGCACAAATGTGCTCCGATTTCGATGATTGATACCTCTATCAATAGGCGTTGAGACCTGTAATTGTCATACAAACGGCCATTTGGATCGGTCGAATATTTCTACACGTTTCGTGGAAAATTCAATTTTTTTTTGAAAATCAACTGAACTATAGCCTACAAATTCAGAGCCCCAAAAATCGAAAATCAGCACAAATGTGCTCCGATTTCGATGATTGATATCTCTATCAATAGGCGTTGAGACCTGTAATTGTCATACAAACAACTGTTTCGTGGAAAATTCAATTTTTTTAAAATCAACTGAACTATAGCCCACAAATTCAGAGCCACAAAAATCGAAAATCAGCACAAATGTGCTCCGATTTCGATGATTGATATCTCTATCAATAGGCGTTGAGACCTGTAATTGTCATACAAACGGCCATTTGAATCGGTCGAATATTTCTACACGTTTCGTGGAAAATTCAATATTTTTGAAAATCAACTGAACTATAGCCCACAAATTCAGAGCCCCAAAAATCGAAAATCAGCACAAATGTGCTTTGATTTCGATGATTGATACCTCTATCAATAGGCGTTGAGACCTGTAATTGTCATACAAACGGCCATTTGGATCGGTCGAATATTTCTACACGTTTTGTGGAAAATTCAATTTTTTTAAAATCAACTGAACTATAGCCCACAAATTCAGAGCCACAAAAATCGAAAATCAGCACAAATGTGCTTTGATTTCGATGATTGATACCTCTATCAATAGGCGTTGAGACCTGTAATTGTCATACAAACGGCCATTTGGATCGGTCGAATATTTCTACACGTTTCGTGGAAAATTTAATTTTTTTCAAAATCAACTGAACTATAGCCCACAAATGCAGAGCCACAAAAATCGAAAATCAGCACAAATGTGCTCCGATTTCGATGATTGATACCTCTATCAATAGGCGTTGAGACCTGTAATTGTCATACAAACGGCCATTTGGATCGGTCGAATATTTCTACACGTTTCGTGGAAAATTCAATTTTTTTAAAATCAACTGAACTATAGCCCACAAATTCAGAGCCACAAAAATCGAAAATTAGCACAAATGTGCTCCGATTTCGATGATTGATATCTCTATCAATAGGCGTTGAGACCTGTAATTGTCATACAAACGGCCATTTGAATCGGTCGAATATTTCTACACGTTTCGTGGAAAATTCAATATTTTTGAAAATCAACTGAACTATAGCCCACAAATTCAGAGCCCCAAAAATCGAAAATCAGCACAAATGTGCTCCGATTTCGATGATTGATACCTCTATCAATAGGCGTTGAGACCTGTAATTGTCATACAAACGGCCATTTGGATCGGTCGAATATTTCTACACGTTTCGTGGAAAATTTAATTTTTTTCAAAATCAACTGAACTATAGCCCACAAATTCAGAGCCACAAAATTCGAAAATCTGCAAATGTGCTCCGATTTCGATGATTGATACCTCTATCAATAGGCGTTGAGACCTGTAATTGTCATACAAACGGCCATTTGGATCGGTCGAATATTTCTACACGTTTCGTGGAAAATTTAATTTTTTTCAAAATCAACTGAACTATAGCCCACAAATTCAGAGCCACAAAATTCGAAAATCTGCAAATGTGCTCCGATTTCGATGATTGATACCTCTATCAATAGGCGTTGAGACCTGTAATTGTCATACAAACGGCCATTTGGATCGGTCGAATATTTCTACACGTTTCGTGGAAAATTTAATTTTTTTCAAAATCAACTGAACTATAGCCCACAAATTCAGAGCCACAAAATTCGAAAATCTGCAAATGTGCTCCGATTTCGATGATTGATACCTCTATCAATAGGCGTTGAGACCTGTATATGTCATAAAAACGGCCATTTGGATCGGTCGAATATTTCTACACGTTTTGTGGAAAATTCAATTTTTTTAAAATCAACTGAACTATAGCCCACAAATTCAGAGCCCCAAAAATCGAAAATCAGCACAAATGTGCTCCGATTTCGATGATTGATATCTCTATCAATAGGCGTTGAGACCTGTAATTGTCATACAAACGGCCATTTGGATCGGTCGAATATTTCTACACGTTTCGTGGAAAATTCAATTTTTTTCAAAATAAACTGAACTATAGCCCACAAATGCAGAGCCACAAAAATCGAAAATCAGCACAAATGTGCTCCGATTTCGATGATTGATATCTCTATCAATAGGCGTTGAGACCTGTAATTGTCATACAAACAACTGTTTCGTGGAAAATTTAATTTTTTTCAAAATCAACTGAACTATAGCCCACAAATTCAGAGCCACAAAATTCGAAAATCTGCAAATGTGCTCCGATTTCGATGATTGATACCTCTATCAATAGGCGTTGAGACCTGTAATTGTCATACAAACGGCCATTTGGATCGGTCGAATATTTCTACACGTTTCGTGGAAAATTTAATTTTTTTCAAAATCAACTGAACTATAGCCCACAAATTTAGAGCCCCAAAAATCGAAAATCAGCACAAATGTGCTCCGATTTCGATGATTGATATCTCTATCAATAGGCGTTGAGACCTGTAATTGTCATACAAACAACTGTTTCGTGGAAAATTTAATTTTTTTCAAAATCAACTGAACTATAGCCCACAAATTCAGAGCCACAAAATTCGAAAATCTGCAAATGTGCTCCGATTTCGATGATTGATACCTCTATCAATAGGCGTTGAGACCTGTAATTGTCATACAAACGGCCATTTGGATCGGTCGAATATTTCTACACGTTTCGTGGAAAATTTAATTTTTTTCAAAATCAACTGAACTATAGCCCACAAATTTAGAGCCCCAAAAATCGAAAATCAGCACAAATGTGCTCCGATTTCGATGATTGATATCCCTATCAATAGGCGTTGAGACCTGTAATTGTCATACAAACAACTGTTTCGTGGAAAATTCAATTTTTTTTTGAAAATCAACTGAACTATAGCCCACAAATTCAGAGCCCCAAATATCGAAAATCAGCACAAATGTGCTCCGATTTCGATGATTGATACCTCTATGAATAGGCGTTGAGACCTGTAATTGTCATACAAACGGCCATTTGGATCGGTCGAATATTTCTACACGTTTCGTGGAAAATTCAATTTTTTTCAAAATCAACTGAACTATAGCCCACAAATTCAGAGTCACAAAATTCGAAAATCTGCAAATGTGCTCCGATTTCGATGATTGATACCTCTATGAATAGGCGTTGAGACCTGTAATTGTCATACAAACGGCCATTTGGATCGGTCGAATATTTCTACACGTTTCGTGGAAAATTCAATTTTTTTTTGAAAATCAACTGAACTATAGCCCACAAATTCAGAGCCCCAAAAATCGAAAATCAGCACAAATGTGCTCCGATTTCGATGATTGATATCTCTATCAATAGGCGTTGAGACCTGTAATTGTCATACAAACAACTGTTTCGTGGAAAATTTAATTTTTTTCAAAATCAACTGAACTATAGCCCACAAATTCAGAGCCACAAAATTCGAAAATCTGCAAATGTGCTCCGATTTCGATGATTGATACCTCTATCAATAGGCGTTGAAACCTGTAATTGTCATACAAACGGCCAGTTGGATCGGTCGAATATTTCTACACGTTTTGTGGAAAATTCAATTTTTTAAAATCAACTGAACTATAGCCCACAAATTCAGAGCCACAAAAATCGAAAATCAGCACAAATGTGCTCCGATTTCGATGATTGATATCTCTATCAATAGGCGTTGAGACCTGTAATTGTCATACAAACGGCCATTTGGATCGGTCGAATATTTCTACACGTTTCGTGGAAAATTTAATTTTTTTCAAAATCAACTGAACTATAGCCCACAAATTCAGAGCCACAAAATTCGAAAATCTGCAAATGTGCTCCGATTTCGATGATTGATACCTCTATCAATAGGCGTTGAGACCTGTAATTGTCATACAAACGGCCATTTGGATCGGTCGAATATTTCTACACGTTTCGTGGAAAATTTAATTTTTTTCAAAATCAACTGAACTATAGCCCACAAATGCAGAGCCACAAAAATCGAAAATCAGCACAAATGTGCTCCGATTTCGATGATTGATACCTCTATCAATAGGCGTTGAGACCTGTAATTGTCATACAAACGGCCATTTGGATCGGTCGAATATTTCTACACGTTTCGTGGAAAATTCAATTTTTTTTTGAAAATCAACTGAACTATAGCCTACAAATTCAGAGCCCCAAAAATCGAAAATCAGCACAAATGTGCTCCGATTTCGATGATTGATATCTCTATCAATAGGCGTTGAGACCTGTAATTGTCATACAAACAACTGTTTCGTGGAAAATTCAATTTTTTTTTGAAAATCAACTGAACTATAGCCCACAAATTCAGAGCCCCAAATATCGAAAATTAACACAAATGTGCTCCGATTTCGATGATTGATATCACTATCAATAGGCGTTGAAACCTGTAATTGTCATACAAACGGCCAGT
This sequence comes from Tipula helvola, assembly GCA_963556165.1. Lineage (NCBI taxonomy): Eukaryota > Metazoa > Arthropoda > Insecta > Diptera > Tipulidae > Tipula > Tipula helvola. The sequence continues at coordinate 159,122,414 of OY744483.1, forward strand.
TGGATCGGTCGAATATTTCTACACGTTTTGTGGAAAATTCAATTTTTTTAAGATCAACTGAACTATAGCCCACAAATTCAGAGCCACAAAATTCGAAAATCTGCAAATGTGCTCCGATTTCGATGATTGATACCTCTATGAATAGGCGTTGAAACCTGTAATTGTCATACAAACGGCCAGTTGGATCGGTCGAATATTTCTACACGTTTTGTGGAAAATTCAATTTTTTTAAAATCAACTGAACTATAGCCCACAAATTCAGAGCCACAAAAATCGAAAATCAGCACAAATGTGCTTTGATTTCGATGATTGATACCTCTATCAATAGGCGTTGAGACCTGTAATTGTCATACAAACGGCCATTTGGATCGGTCGAATATTTCTACACGTTTCGTGGAAAATTTAATTTTTTTCAAAATAAACTGAACTATAGCCCACAAATTCAGAGCCCCAAAAATCGAAAATCAGCACAAATGTGCTCCGATTTCGATGATTGATATCTCTATCAATAGGCGTTGAGACCTGTAATTGTCATACAAATAACTGTTTCGTGGAAAATTCAATTTTTTTTTGAAAATCAACTGAACTATAGCCCACAAATTCAGAGCCACAAAATTCGAAAATCTGCAAATGTGCTCCGATTTCGATGATTGATACCTCTATCAATAGGCGTTGAGACCTGTAATTGTCATACAAACGGCCATTTGGATCGGTCGAATATTTCTACACGTTTCGTGGAAAATTTAATTTTTTTCAAAATCAACTGAACTATAGCCCACAAATTTAGAGCCCCAAAAATCGAAAATCAGCACAAATGTGCTCCGATTTCGATGATTGATATCTCTATCAATAGGCGTTGAGACCTGTAATTGTCATACAAACAACTGTTTCGTGGAAAATTCAATTTTTTTTTGAAAATCAACTGAACTATAGCCCACAAATTCAGAGCCCCAAATATCGAAAATTAACACAAATGTGCTCCGATTTCGATGATTGATATCTCTATCAATAGGCGTTGAAACCTGTAATTGTCATACAAACGGCCAGTTGGATCGGTCGAATATTTCTACACGTTTTGTGGAAAATTCAATTTTTTTAAGATCAACTGAACTATAGCCCACAAATTCAGAGCCACAAAATTCGAAAATCTGCAAATGTGCTCCGATTTCGATGATTGATACCTCTATGAATAGGCGTTGAAACCTGTAATTGTCATACAAACGGCCAGTTGGATCGGTCGAATATTTCTACACGTTTTGTGGAAAATTCAATTTTTTTAAAATCAACTGAACTATAGCCCACAAATTCAGAGCCACAAAAATCGAAAATCAGCACAAATGTGCTTTGATTTCGATGATTGATACCTCTATCAATAGGCGTTGAGACCTGTAATTGTCATACAAACGACCATTTGGATCGGTCGAATATTTCTACACGTTTCGTGGAAAATTTAATTTTTTTCAAAATAAACTGAACTATATATAGCCCACAAATGCAGAGCCACAAAAATCGAAAATCAGCACAAATGTGCTCCGATTTCGATGATTGATATCTCTATCAATAGGCGTTGAGACCTGTAATTGTCATACAAACGGCCATTTGGATCGGTCGAATATTTCTACACGTTTCGTGGAAAATTTAATTTTTTTCAAAATCAACTGAACTATAGCCCACAAATTCAGAGCCACAAAATTCGAAAATCTGCAAATGTGCTCCGATTTCGATGATTGATACCTCTATGAATAGGCGTTGAGACCTGTAATTGTCATACAAACGGCCATTTGGATCGGTCGAATATTTCTACACGTTTCGTGGAAAATTCAATTTTTTTTTGAAAATCAACTGAACTATAGCCCACAAATTTAGAGCCCCAAAAATCGAAAATCAGCACAAATGTGCTCCGATTTCGATTATTGATATCTCTATCAATAGGCGTTGAGACCTGTAATTGTCATACAAACAACTGTTTCGTGGAAAATTTAATTTTTTTCAAAATCAACTGAACTATAGCCCACAAATTCAGAGCCACAAAATTTGAAAATCTGCAAATGTGCTCCGATTTCGATGATTGATACCTCTATCAATAGGCGTTGAGACCTGTAATTGTCATACAAACGGCCATTTGGATCGGTCGAATATTTCTACACGTTTCGTGGAAAATTTAATTTTTTTCAAAATCAACTGAACTATAGCCCACAAATTTAGAGCCCCAAAAATCGAAAATCAGCACAAATGTGCTCCGATTTCGATGATTGATATCTCTATCAATAGGCGTTGAGACCTGTAATTGTCATACAAACAACTGTTTCGTGGAAAATTTAATTTTTTTCAAAATCAACTGAACTATAGCCCACAAATTCAGAGCCACAAAATTCGAAAATCTGCAAATGTGCTCCGATTTCGATGATTGATACCTCTATCAATAGGCGTTGAGACCTGTAATTGTCATACAAACGGCCATTTGGATCGGTCGAATATTTCTACACGTTTCGTGGAAAATTTAATTTTTTTCAAAATCAACTGAACTATAGCCCACAAATTTAGAGCCCCAAAAATCGAAAATCAGCACAAATGTGCTCCGATTTCGATGATTGATATCTCTATCAATAGGCGTTGAGACCTGTAATTGTCATACAAACAACTGTTTCGTGGAAAATTCAATTTTTTTTTGAAAATCAACTGAACTATAGCCCACAAATTCAGAGCCCCAAATATCGAAAATCAGCACAAATGTGCTCCGATTTCGATGATTGATATCTCTATCAATAGGCGTTGAAACCTGTAATTGTCATACAAACGGCCAGTTGGATCGGTCGAATATTTCTACACGTTTTGTGGAAAATTCAATTTTTTTAAAATCAACTGAACTATAGCCCACAAATTCAGAGCCACAAAAATCGAAAATCAGCACAAATGTGCTTTGATTTCGATGATTGATACCTCTATCAATAGGCGTTGAGACCTGTAATTGTCATACAAACGGCCATTTGGATCGGTCGAATATTTCTACACGTTTCGTGGAAAATTCAATTTTTTTAAAATCAACTGAACTATAGCCCACAAATTCAGAGCCACAAAAATCGAAAATCAGCACAAATGTGCTCCGATTTCGATGATTGATATCTCTATCAATAGGCGTTGAGACCTGTAATTGTCATACAAACGGCCATTTGGATCGGTCGAATATTTCTACACGTTTCGTGGAAAATTCAATTTTTTCAAAATCAACTGAACTATAGCCCACAAATTCAGAGCCACAAAAATCGAAAATCAGCACAAATGTGCTCTGATTTCGATGATTGATACCTCTATCAATAGGCGTTGAGACCTGTATATGTCATACAAACGGCCATTTGGATCGGTCGAATATTTCTACACGTTTCGTGGAAAATTTAATTTTTTTCAAAATCAACTGAACTATAGCCCACAAATTCAGAGCCACAAAATTCGAAAATCTGCAAATGTGCTCCGATTTCGATGATTGATACCTCTATGAATAGGCGTTGAGACCTGTAATTGTCATACAAACGGCCATTTGGATCGGTCGAATATTTCTACACGTTTCGTGGAAAATTCAATTTTTTTTTGAAAATCAACTGAACTATAGCCCACAAATTCAGAGCCCCAAAAATCGAAAATCAGCACAAATGTGCTCCGATTTCGATGATTGATATCTCTATCAATAGGCGTTGAGACCAGTAATTGTCATACAAACAACTGTTTCGTGGAAAATTTAATTTTTTTCAAAATCAACTGAACTATAGCCCCCAAATTCAGAGCCACAAAATTCGAAAATCTGCAAATGTGCTCCGATTTCGATGATTGATACCTCTATCAATAGGCGTTGAAACCCGTAATTGTCATACAAACGGCCAGTTGGATCGGTCGAATATTTCTACACGTTTTGTGGAAAATTCAATTTTTAAAATCAACTGAACTATAGCCCACAAATTCAGAGCCACAAAAATCGAAAATCAGCACAAATGTGCTCCGATTTCGATGATTGATATCTCTATCAATAGGCGTTGAGACCTGTAATTGTCATACAAACGGCCATTTGGATCGGTCGAATATTTCTACACGTTTCGTGGAAAATTTAATTTTTTTCAAAATCAACTGAACTATAGCCCACAAATTCAGAGCCACAAAATTCGAAAATCTGCAAATGTGCTCCGATTTCGATGATTGATACCTCTATCAATAGGCGTTGAGACCTGTAATTGTCATACAAACGGCCATTTGGATCGGTCGAATATTTCTACACGTTTCGTGGAAAATTTAATTTTTTTCAAAATCAACTGAACTATAGCCCACAAATGCAGAGCCACAAAAATCGAAAATCAGCACAAATGTGCTCCGATTTCGATGATTGATACCTCTATCAATAGGCGTTGAGACCTGTAATTGTCATACAAACGGCCATTTGGATCGGTCGAATATTTCTACACGTTTCGTGGAAAATTCAATTTTTTTTTGAAAATCAACTGAACTATAGCCTACAAATTCAGAGCCCCAAAAATCGAAAATCAGCACAAATGTGCTCCGATTTCGATGATTGATATCTCTATCAATAGGCGTTGAGACCTGTAATTGTCATACAAACAACTGTTTCGTGGAAAATTCAATTTTTTTAAAATCAACTGAACTATAGCCCACAAATTCAGAGCCACAAAAATCGAAAATCAGCACAAATGTGCTCCGATTTCGATGATTGATATCTCTATCAATAGGCGTTGAGACCTGTAATTGTCATACAAACGGCCATTTGGATCGGTCGAATATTTCTACACGTTTCGTGGAAAATTCAATATTTTTGAAAATCAACTGAACTATAGCCCACAAATTCAGAGCCACAAAAATCGAAAATCAGCACAAATGTGCTTTGATTTCGATGATTGATACCTCTATCAATAGGCGTTGAGACCTGTAATTGTCATACAAACGGCCATTTGGATCGGTCGAATATTTCTACACGTTTTGTGGAAAATTCAATTTTTTAAAATCAACTGAACTATAGCCCACAAATTCAGAGCCACAAAAATCGAAAATCAGCACAAATGTGCTTTGATTTCGATGATTGATACCTCTATCAATAGGCGTTGAGACCTGTAATTGTCATACAAACGGCCATTTGGATCGGTCGAATATTTCTACACGTTTCGTGGAAAATTTAATTTTTTTCAAAATCAACTGAACTATAGCCCACAAATGCAGAGCCACAAAAATCGAAAATCAGCACAAATGTGCTCCGATTTCGATGATTGATACCTCTATCAATAGGCGTTGAGACCTGTAATTGTCATACAAACGGCCATTTGGATCGGTCGAATATTTCTACACGTTTCGTGGAAAATTCAATTTTTTTTTGAAAATCAACTGAACTATAGCCCACAAATTCAGAGCCCCAAAAATCGAAAATCAGCACAAATGTGCTCCGATTTCGATGATTGATATCTCTATCAATAGGCGTTGAGACCTGTAATTGTCATACAAACAACTGTTTCGTGGAAAATTCAATTTTTTTAAAATCAACTGAACTATAGCCCACAAATTCAGAGCCACAAAAATCGAAAATCAGCACAAATGTGCTCCGATTTCGATGATTGATACCTCTATCAATAGGCGTTGAGACCTGTATATGTCATACAAACGGCCATTTGGATCGGTCGAATATTTCTACACGTTTCGTGGAAAATTCAATTTTTTTAAAATCAACTGAACTATAGCCCACAAATTCAGAGCCACAAAAATCGAAAATTAGCACAAATGTGCTCCGATTTCGATGATTGATATCTCTATCAATAGGCGTTGAGACCTGCAATTGTCATACAAACGGCCATTTGAATCGGTCGAATATTTCTACACGTTTCGTGGAAAATTCAATATTTTTGAAAATCAACTGAACTATAGCCCACAAATTCAGAGCCCCAAAAATCGAAAATCAGCACAAATGTGCTTTGATTTCGATGATTGATACCTCTATCAATAGGCGTTGAGACCTGTAATTGTCATACAAACGGCCATTTGGATCGGTCGAATATTTCTACACGTTTTGTGGAAAATTCAATTTTTTTAAAATCAACTGAACTATAGCCCACAAATTCAGAGCCACAAAAATCGAAAATCAGCACAAATGTGCTTTGATTTCGATGATTGATACCTCTATCAATAGGCGTTGAGACCTGTAATTGTCATACAAACGGCCATTTGGATCGGTCGAATATTTCTACACGTTTCGTGGAAAATTTAATTTTTTTGAAAATCAACTGAACTATAGCCCACAAATTCAGAGCCCCAAAAATCGAAAATCAGCACAAATGTGCTTTGATTTCGATGATTGATACCTCTATCAATAGGCGTTGAGACCTGTAATTGTCATACAAACGGCCATTTGGATCGGTCGAATATTTCTACACGTTTTGTGGAAAATTCAATTTTTTTAAAATCAACTGAACTATAGCCCACAAATTCAGAGCCACAAAAATCGAAAATCAGCACAAATGTGCTTTGATTTCGATGATTGATACCTCTATCAATAGGCGTTGAGACCTGTAATTGTCATACAAACGGCCATTTGGATCGGTCGAATATTTCTACACGTTTCGTGGAAAATTTAATTTTTTTGAAAATCAACTGAACTATAGCCCACAAATTCAGAGCCCCAAAAATCGAAAATCAGCACAAATGTGCTTTGATTTCGATGATTGATACCTCTATCAATAGGCGTTGAGACCTGTAATTGTCATACAAACGGCCATTTGGATCGGTCGAATATTTCTACACGTTTCGTGGAAAATTCAATTTTTTATTGAAAATCAACTGAACTATAGCCCACAAATCCAGAGCCCCAAAAATCGAAAATCAGCACAAATGTGCTCCGATTTCGATGTTTGATATCTCTATCAATAGGCGTTGAAACCTGTAATTGTCATACAAACGGCCAGTTGGATCGGTCGAATATTTCTACACGTTTTGTGGAAAATTAAATTTTTTTTTAAATCAACTGAACTATAGCCCACAAATTCAGAGCCACAAAAATCGAAAATCAGCACAATGTGCTTTGATTTCGATGATTGATACCTCTATCAATAGGCGTTGAGACCTGTAATTGTCATACAAACGGCCATTTGGATCGGTCGAATATTTCTACACGTTTCGTGGAAAATTAAATTTTTTTCAAAATCAACTGAACTATAGCCCACAAATTCAGAGCCACAAAAATCGAAAATCAGCACAAATGTGCTCTGATTTCGATGATTGATACCTCTATCAATAGGCGTTGAGACCTGTAATTGTCATACAAACGGCCAGTTGGATCGGTCGAATATTTCTACACGTTTTGTGGAAAATTAAATTTTTTTGAAAATCAACTGAACTATAGCCCACAAATTCAGAGCCACAAAAATCGAAAATCAGCACAAATGTGCTCTGATTTCGATGATTGATACCTCTATCAATAGGCGTTGAGACCTGTAATTGTCATACAAACGGCTATTTGGATCGGTCGAATATTTCTACACGTTTCGTGGAAAATTAAATTTTTTTAAAATCAACTGAACTATAGCCCACAAATTCAGAGCCACAAAAATCGAAAATCAGCACAATGTGCTTTGATTTCGATGATTGATACCTCTATCAATAGGCGTTGAGACCTGTAATTGTCATACAAACGGCCATTTGGATCGGTCGAATATTTCTACACGTTTCGTGGAAAATTAAATTTTTTTCAAAATCAACTGAACTATAGCCCACAAATTCAGAGCCACAAAAATCGAAAATCAGCACAAATGTGCTCTGATTTCGATGATTGATACCTCTATCAATAGGCGTTGAGACCTGTAATTGTCATACAAACGGCCATTTGGATCGGTCGAATATTTCTACACGTTTCGTGGAAAATTAAATTTTTTTGAAAATCAACTGAACTATAGCCCACAAATTCAGAGCCACAAAAATCGAAAATCAGCACAAATGTGCTCTGATTTCGATGATTGATACCTCTATCAATAGGCGTTGAGACCTGTAATTGTCATACAAACGGCTATTTGGATCGGTCGAATATTTCTACACGTTTCGTGGAAAATTAAATTTTTTTTTAAAATCAACTGAACTATAGCCCACAAATTCAGAGCCACAAAATTCGAAAATCTGCAAATGTGCTCCGATTTCGATGATTGATACCTCTATGAATAGGCGTTGAGACCTGTAATTGTCATACAAACGGCCATTTGGATCGGTCGAATATTTCTACACGTTTCGTGGAAAATTAAATTTTTTTTTAAAATCAACTGAACTATAGCCCACAAATTCAGAGCCACAAAATTCGAAAATCTGCAAATGTGCTCCGATTTCGATGATTGATACCTCTATCAATAGGCGCTGAGACCTGTAATTGTCATACAAACGGCCATTTGGATCGGTCGAATATTTCTACCCGTTTCGTGGAAAATTAATTTTTTTTAAAAATCAACTGAACTATAGCCCACAAATGCAGAGCCACAAAATTCGAAAATCTGAAATGTGCACCGATTTCGATGATTGATACCTCTATGAATAGGCGTTGAGACCTGTAATTGTCATACAAACGGCCATTTGGATCGGTCGAATATTTCTACACGTTTCGTGGAAAATTAAATTTTTTTTTAAAATCAACTGAACTATAGCCCACAAATTCAGAGCCACAAAATTCGAAAATCTGCAAATGTGCTCCGATTTCGATGATTGATACCTCTATCAATAGGCGTTGAGACCTGTAATTGTCATACAAATGGCCATTTGGATCGGTCGAATATTTCTACACGTTTCGTGGAAAATTTAATTTTTTTTGAAAATCAACTGAACTATAGCCCACAAATTCAGAGCCACAAAATTCGAAAATCTGCAAATGTGCTCCGATTTTGATGATTGATACCTCTATCAATAGGCGCTGAGACCTGTAATTGTCATACAAACGGCCATTTGAATCGGTCGAATATTTCTACCCGTTTCGTCGAAAATTCAATTTTTTTGAAAATCAACTGAACTATAGCCCACAAATGCAGAGCCACAAAATACGAATATCTGCAAATGTGCTCCGATTTTGATGATTGATACCTCTATCAATAGGCGCTGAGACCTGTAATTGTCATACAAACGGCCATTTGGATCGGTCGAATATTTCTACACGTTTTGTGGAAAATTCAATTTTTTTAAAATCAACTGAACTATAGCCCACAAATTCAGAGCCACAAAAATCGAAAATTAACACAAATGTGCTCCGATTTCGATGATTGATATCTCTATCAATAGGTGTTGAGACCTGTAATTGTCATACAAACGGCCATTTGGATCGGTCGAATATTTCTACACGTTTCGTCGAAAATTCAATTTTTTTGAAAATCAACTGAACTATAGCCCACAAATGCAGAGCCACAAAATTCGAAAATCTGCAAATGTGCTCCGATTTCGATGATTGATACCTCTATCAATAGGCGCTGAGACCTGTAATTGTCATACAAACGGCCATTTGGATCGGTCGAATATTTCTACCTGTTTCGTCGAAAATTCAATTTTTTTGAAAATCAACTGAACTATAGCCCACAAATGCAGAGCCACAAAATTCGAAAATCTGCAAATGTGCTCCGATTTTGATGATTGATACCTCTATCAATAGGCGCTGAGACCTGTAATTGTCATACAAACGGCCATTTGGATCGGTCGAATATTTCTACACGTTTTGTGGAAAATTCAATCTTTTTTAAAATCAACTGAACTATAGCCCACAAATTCAGAGCCACAAAAATCGAAAATCAGCACAAATGTGCTCTGATTTCGATGATTGATACCTCTATCAATAGGCGTTGAGACCTGTAATTGTCATACAAACGGCCATTTGGATCGGTCGAATATTTCTACACGTTTCGTCGAAAATTCAATTTTTTTGAAAATCAACTGAACTATAGCCCACAAATTCAGAGCCACAAAATTCGAAAATCTGCAAATGTGCTCCGATTTCGATGATTGATACCTCTATCAATAGGCGTTGAGACCTGTAATTGTCATACAAATGGCCATTTGGATCGGTCGAATATTTCTACACGTTTCGTGGAAAATTTAATTTTTTTTGAAAATCAACTGAACTATAGCCCACAAATTCAGAGCCACAAAATTCGAAAATCTGCAAATGTGCTCCGATTTTGATGATTGATACCTCTATCAATAGGCGCTGAGACCTGTAATTGTCATACAAACGGCCATTTGGATCGGTCGAATATTTCTACACGTTTTGTGGAAAATTCAATCTTTTTTAAAATCAACTGAACTATAGCCCACAAATTCAGAGCCACAAAAATCGAAAATCAGCACAAATGTGCTCTGATTTCGATGATTGATACCTCTATCAATAGGCGTTGAGACCTGTAATTGTCATACAAACGGCCATTTGGATCGGTCGAATATTTCTACACGTTTCGTGGAAAATTCAATTTTTTTTTTAAAATCAACTGAACTATAGCCCACAAATTCAGAGCCCCAAAAATCGAAAATCAGCACAAATGAGCTCCGATTTCGATGATTGATATCTCTATCAATAGGCGTTGAAACCTGTAATTGTCATACAAACGGCCAGTTGGATCGGTCGAATATTTCTACACGTTTTGTGGAAAATTCAATTTTTTTAAAATCAACTGAACTATAGCCCACAAATTCAGAGCCACAAAAATCGAAAATCAGCACAAATGTGCTTTGATTTCGATGATTGATACCTCTATCTATAGGCGTTGAGACCTGTAATTGTCATACAAACGGCCATTTGGATCGGTCGAATATTTCTACACGTTTCGTGGAAAATTTAATTTTTTTCAAAATCAACTGAACTATAGCCCACAAATTCAGAGCCACAAAAATCGAAAATCAGCACAAATGTGCTCTGATTTCGATGATTGATACCTCTATCAATAGGCGTTGAGACCTGTAATTGTCATACAAACGGCCATTTGGATCGGTCGAATATTTCTACACGTTTCGTGGAAAATTAAATTTTTTTGAAAATCAACTGAACTATAGCCCACAAATTCAGAGCCACAAAAATCGAAAATCAGCACAAATGTGCTCTGATTTCGATGATTGATACCTCTATCAATAGGCGTTGAGACCTGTAATTGTCATACAAACGGCCATTTGGATCTGTCGAATATTTCTACACGTCTCGTGGAAAATTCAATTTTTTTGAAAATCAACTGAACCACAAGTTCAGAGCCACAAAATTCGAAAATTTGCAAATGTGCTCCGATTTCGATGATTGATACGTTACCAATAGGCGTTGAGACCTGTAATTGTCATACAAACGGCCATTTGGATCGGTCGAATATTTTTACACTTTCCGTGGAAAATTCAATTTTTTTGAAAATCAACTGAACTATAGCCCACAAATTCAGAGCCACAAAATTCGAAAATCTGCAAATGTGCTCCGATTTCGATGATTGATACCTCTATGAATAGGCGTTGAGACCTGTAATTGTCATACAAATGGCCATTTGGATCGGTCGAATATTTCCACACGTTTCGTGGAAAATTAAATTTTTTAAAAATCAACTGAACTATAGCCCACAAATTCAGAGCCACAAAATTCGAAAATTTGCAAATGTGCTCCGATTTCGATGATTGATACGTTACCAATTGGCGTTGAGACCTGTAATTATCATACAAGCGGCCATTTGGATCGATCGAATATTTCTACACGTTTCGTGGAAAATTAAATTTTTTGAAAATCAACTGAACTATAGCCCACAAATTCAGAGCCACAAAATTCGAAAATCTGTAAATGTGCTCCGATATTGATGATTGATACCTCTATCAATAGGCGTTGAGACCTGTAATTGTCATACAAACGGCCATTTGGATCGGTCGAATATTTCTACATGTTTCGTGGAAAATTCAATTTTTTTAAAATCAACTGAACTATAGCCCACAAATTCAGAGCCACAAAAATCGAAAATCAGCACAAATGTGCTTTGATTTCGATGAATGATACCTCTATCAATAGGCGTTGAGACCTGTAATTGTCATACAAACGGCCATTTGGATCGGTCGAATATTTCTGCACGTTTCGTGGAAAATTTAATTTTTTTGAAAATCAACTGAACTATAGCCCACAAATTCAGAGCCACAAAATTCGAAAATCTGCAAATGTGCTCAGATTTTGATGATTGATACCTCTATCAATAGGCGTTCAGACCTGTAATTGTCATACAAACGGCCATTTGAATCGGTCGAATATTTCTACACGTTTCGTGGAAAATTTAATTTTTTTCAAAATCAACTGAACTATAGCCCACAAATGCAGAGCCACAAAATTCGAAAATCTGCAAATGTGCTCCGATATTGATGATTGATACCTCTATCAATAGGCGTTGAGACCTGTAATTGTCATACAAACGGCCATTTGGATCGGTCGAATATTTCTACACGTTTCGTGGAAAATTTAATTTTTTTAAAATCAACTGAACTATAGCCCACAAATTCAGAGCCACAAAAATCGAAAATCAGCACAAATGTGCTTTGATTTCGATGATTGATACCTCTATCAATAGGCGTTGAGACCTGTAATTGTCATACAAACGGCCATTTGGATCGGTCGAATATTTCTGCACGTTTCGTGGAAAATTTAATTTTTTTGAAAATCAACTGAACTATAGCCCACAAATTCAGAGCCACAAAATTCGAAAATCTGCAAATGTGCTCAGATTTTGATGATTGATACCTCTATCAATAGGCGTTCAGACCTGTAATTGTCATACAAACGGCCATTTGAATCGGTCGAATATTTCTACACGTTTCGTGGAAAATTTAATTTTTTTTAAAATCAACTGAACTATAGCCCACAAATTCAGAGCCACAAAAATCGAAAATCAGCACAAATGTGCTCCGATTTCGATGATTGATATCTCTATCAATAGGCGTTGAGACCTGTAATTGTCATACAAACGGCCATTTGGATCGGTCGAATATTTCTACACGTTTCGTGGAAAATTTAATTTTTTTCAAAATCAACTGAACTATAGCCCACAAATGCAGAGCCACAAAATTCGAAAATCTGCAAATGTGCTCCGATATTGAAGATTGATACCTCTATCAATAGGCGTTGAGACCTGTAATTGTCATACAAACGGCCATTTGGATCGGTCGAATATTTCTACACGTTTCGTGGAAAATTTGTTTTTTTTGAAAATCAACTGAACTATAGCCCACAAATTCAGAGCCCCAAGAATCGAAAATCAGCACAAATGTGCTCCGATTTCGATGATTGATACCTCTATCAATAGGCGTTGAGACCTGCAATTGTCAAACAAATGGCCATTTGGATCGGTCGAATATTTCTACACGTTTCGTGGAAAATTTGTTTTTTTTGAAAATCAACTGAACTATAGCCCACAAATTCAGAGCCACAAAAATCGAAAATCTGCAAATGTGCTCCGATTTCGATGATGGATACCTCTATCAATAGGCGTTGAGACCTGTAATTGTCATATAAACGGCCATTTGGATCGGTCGAATATTTCTACACGTTTCGTGGAAAATTCAATTTTTTTAAAATGAAAATCAACTGAACTATAGCCCACAAATTCAGAGCCACAAAAATCGAAAATCAGCACAAATGTGCTCCGATTTCGATGATTGACACCTCTATCAATAGGCGTTGAGACCTGTAATTGTCATACAAACGGCCATTTGGATCGGTCGAATATTTCTACACGTTTCTTGGAAAATTCAATTTTTTTTTGAAAATCAACTGAACTATAGCCCACAAATTCAGAGCCACAAAAATCGAAAATCTGCAAATGTGCTCCGATTTCGATGATTGATACCTCTATCAATAGGCGTTGAGACCTGTAATTGTCATACAAATGGCCATTTGGATCGGTCGAATATTCCTACACGTTTCGTGGAAAATTTGTTTTTTTGAAAATCAACTGAACTATAGCCCACAAATTCAGAGCCACAAAAATCGAAAATCAGCACAAATGTGCTCCGATTTCGATGATTGACACCTCTATCAATAGGCGTTGAGACCTGTAATTGTCATACAAACGGCCATTTGGATCGGTCGAATATTTCTACACGTTTCTTGGAAAATTCAATTTTTTTTTTAAAATCAACTGAACTATAGCCCACAAATTCAGAGCCACAAAAATCGAAAATCTGCAAATGTGCTCCGATTTCGATGATTGATACCTCTATCAATAGGCGTTGAGACCTGTAATTATCATACAAGCGGCCATTTGGATCGGTCGAATATTTCTACCCGTTTCGTGGAAAATTAAATTTTTTTGAAAATCAACTGAACTATAGCCCACATTGCAGAGCCACAAAATTCGAAAATCTGCAAATGTGCTCCGATTTTGATGATTGATACCTCTATCAATAGGCGCTGAGACCTGTAATTGTCATACAAACGGCCATTTGGATCGGTCGAATATTTCTACACGTTTTGTGGAAAATTAAATTTTTTTGAAAATCAACTGAACTATAGCCCACAATGCAGAGCCACAAAATTCGAAAATCTGCAAATGTGCTCCGATTTTGATGATTGATACCTCTATCAATAGGCGCTGAGACCTGTAATTGTCATACAAACGGCCATTTGGATCGGTCGAATAATTCTACACGTTTTGTGGAAAATTTAATTTTTTTAAAATCAACTGAACTATAGCCCACAAATTCAGAGCCCCAAAAATCGAAAATCAGCACAAATGTGCTCCGATTTCGATGATTGATATCTCTATCAATAGGCGTTGAGACCTGTAATTGTCATACAAACGGCCATTTTGATCGGTCGAATATTTCTCAACAAATTCAGAGCCACAAAAATCGAAAATCTGCAAATGTGCTCCGATTTCGATGATGGATACCTCTATCAATAGGCGTTGAGACCTGTAATTGTCATATAAACGGCCATTTGGATCGGTCGAATATTTCTACACGTTTCTTGGAAAATTCAATTTTTTTTTGAAAATCAACTGAACTATAGCCCACAAATTCAGAGCCACAAAAATCGAAAATCTGCAAATGTGCTCCGATTTCGATGATGGATACCTCTATCAATAGGCGTTGAGACCTGTAATTGTCATACAAACGGCCATTTGGATCGGTCGAATATTTCTACACGTTTTGTGGAAAATTTAATTTTTTTAAAATCAACTGAACTATAGCCCACAAATTCAGAGCCACAAAAATCGAAAATCAGCACAAATGTGCTCTGATTTCGATGATTGATACCTCTATCAATAGGCGTTGAGACCTGTAATTGTCATACAAACGGCCATTTGGATCGGTCGAATATTTCTACACGTTTCGTAAAAATTAAATTTTTTTGAAAATCAACTGAACTATAGCCCACAATGCAGAGCCACAAAATTCGAAAATCTGCAAATGTGCTCCGATTTTGATGATTGATACCTCTATCAATAGGCGCTGAGACCTGTAATTGTCATACAAACGGCCATTTGGATCGGTCGAATATTTCTACACGTTTTGTGGAAAATTTAATTTTTTTAAAATCAACTGAACTATAGCCCACAAATTCAGAGCCACAAAAATCGAAAATCAGCACAAATGTGCTCCGATTTCGATGATTGATATCTCTATCAATAGGCGTTGAGACCTGTAATTGTCATACAAACGGCCATTTGGATCGGTCGAATATTTCTACACGTTTCGTGGAAAATTTAATTTTTTTCAAAATCAACTGAACTATAGCCCACAAATTCAGAGCCACAAAATTCGAAAATCTGCAAATGTGCTCCGATATCGATGATTGATACCTCTATCAATAGGCGTTGAGACCTGTAATTGTCATACAAACGGCCATTTGGATCGGTCGAATATTTCTACACGTTTCGTGGAAAATTAAATTTTTTTTTTAAATCAACTGAACTATAGCCCACAAATTCAGAGCCACAAAATTCGAAAATCTGCAAATGTGCTCCGATTTCGATTATTGATACCTCTATCAATAGGCGCTGAGACCTGTAATTGTCATACAAACGGCCATTTGGATCGGTCGAATATTTCTACACGTTTTGTGGAACATTCAATTTTTTTGAAAATCAACTGAACTATAGCCCACAAATTCAGAGCCACAAAATTCGAAAATCTGCAAATGCGCTCCGATATCGATGATTGATACCTCTATCAATATGCGTTGAGACCTGTAATTGTCATACAAACGGCCATTTGGATCGGTCGAATATTTCTACACGTTTCGTGGAAAATTAAATTTTTTTCAAAATCAACTGAACTATAGCCCACAAATTCAGAGCCACAAAATTCGAAAATCTGCAAATGTGCTCCGATATCGATGATTGATACCTCTATCAATAGGCGTTGAGACCTGTAATTGTCATACAAACGGCCATTTGGATCGGTCGAATATTTCTACACGTTTCGTGGAAAATTTAATTTTTTTTTAAAATCAACTGAACTATAGCCCACAAATTCAGAGCCACAAAATTCGACAATCTGCAAATGTGCTCCGATTTCGATGATTGATACCTCTATCAATAGGCGCTGAGACCTGTAATTGTCATACAAACGGCCATTTGGATCGGTCGAATATTTCTACCCGTTTCGTGGAAAATTCAATTTTTTTGAAAATCAACTGAACTATAGCCCACAAATGCAGAGCCACAAAATTCGAAAATCTGCAAATGTGCTCCGATTTCGATGATTGATATCTCTATCAATAGGCGTTGAGACCTGTAATTGTCATACAAACGGCCATTTGGATCGGTCGAATATTTCTACACGTTTCGTGGAAAATTAAATTTTTTTTTAAAATCAACTGAACTATAGCCCACAAATTCAGAGCCACAAAATTCGAAAATCTGCAAATGTGCTCCGATTTCGATGATTGATACCTCTATCAATAGGCGCTGAGACCTGTAATTGTCATACAAACGGCCATTTGGATCGGTCGAATATTTCTACACGTTTTGTGGAAAATTTAATTTTTTTAAAATCAACTGAACTATAGCCCACAAATTCAGAGCCACAAAAATCGAAAATCAGCACAAATGTGCTCTGATTTCGATGATTGATACCTCTATCAATAGGCGTTGAGACCTGTAATTGTCATACAAACGGCCATTTGGATCGGTCGAATATTTTACACGTTTCGTGGAAAATTCAATTTTTTTTTAAAATCAACTGAACTATAGCCCACAAATTCAAAGCCACAAAATTCGAAAATCTGCAAATGTGCTCCGATTTTGATGATTGATACCTCTATCAATAGGCGTTCAGACCTGTAATTGTCATACAAACGGCCATTTGGATCGGTCGAATATTTCTACCCGTTTCGTGGAAAATTCAATTTTTTTGAAAATCAACTGAACTATAGCCCACAAATGCAGAGCCACAAAATTCGAAAATCTGCAAATGTGCTCCGATTTTGATGATTGATACCTCTATCAATAGGCGTTGAAACCTGTAATTGTCATACAAATGGCCATTTGGATCGGTCGAATATTTCTACACGTTTTGTGGAAAATTTAATTTTTTTCAAAATCAACTGAACTATAGCCCACAAATTCAGAGCCACAAAATTCGAAAATCTGCAAATGTGCTCCGATATCGATGATTGATACCTCTATCAATAGGCGTTGAGACCTGTAATTGTCATACAAACGGCCATTTGGATCGGTCGAATATTTCTACACGTTTCGTGGAAAATTAAATTTTTTTTTTAAATCAACTGAACTATAGCCCACAAATTCAGAGCCACAAAATTCGAAAATCTGCAAATGTGCTCCGATTTCGATTATTGATACCTCTATCAATAGGCGCTGAGACCTGTAATTGTCATACAAACGGCCATTTGGATCGGTCGAATATTTCTACACGTTTTGTGGAACATTCAATTTTTTTCAAAATCAACTGAACTATAGCCCACAAATTCAGAGCCACAAAATTCGAAAATCTGCAAATGCGCTCCGATATCGATGATTGATACCTCTATCAATATGCGTTGAGACCTGTAATTGTCATACAAACGGCCATTTGGATCGGTCGAATATTTCTACACGTTTCGTGGAAAATTAAATTTTTTTCAAAATCAACTGAACTATAGCCCACAAATTCAGAGCCACAAAATTCGAAAATCTGCAAATGTGCTCCGATATCGATGATTGATACCTCTATCAATAGGCGTTGAGACCTGTAATTGTCATACAAACGGCCATTTGGATCGGTCGAATATTTCTACACGTTTCGTGGAAAATTTAATTTTTTTTTAAAATCAACTGAACTATAGCCCACAAATTCAGAGCCACAAAATTCGAAAATCTGCAAATGTGCTCCGATTTCGATGATTGATACCTCTATCAATAGGCGCTGAGACCTGTAATTGTCATACAAACGGCCATTTGGATCGGTCGAATATTTCTACCCGTTTCGTGGAAAATTCAATTTTTTTGAAAATCAACTGAACTATAGCCCACAAATGCAGAGCCACAAAATTCGAAAATCTGCAAATGTGCTCCGATTTCGATGATTGATATCTCTATCAATAGGCGTTGAGACCTGTAATTGTCATACAAACGGCCATTTGGATCGGTCGAATATTTCTACACGTTTCGTGGAAAATTAAATTTTTTTTTAAAATCAACTGAACTATAGCCCACAAATTCAGAGCCACAAAATTCGAAAATCTGCAAATGTGCTCCGATTTCGATGATTGATACCTCTATCAATAGGCGCTGAGACCTGTAATTGTCATACAAACGGCCATTTGGATCGGTCGAATATTTCTACACGTTTTGTGGAAAATTTAATTTTTTTAAAATCAACTGAACTATAGCCCACAAATTCAGAGCCACAAAAATCGAAAATCAGCACAAATGTGCTCTGATTTCGATGATTGATACCTCTATCAATAGGCGTTGAGACCTGTAATTGTCATACAAACGGCCATTTGGATCGGTCGAATATTTTACACGTTTCGTGGAAAATTCAATTTTTTTTTAAAATCAACTGAACTATAGCCCACAAATTCAAAGCCACAAAATTCGAAAATCTGCAAATGTGCTCCGATTTTGATGATTGATACCTCTATCAATAGGCGTTCAGACCTGTAATTGTCATACAAACGGCCATTTGGATCGGTCGAATATTTCTACCCGTTTCGTGGAAAATTCAATTTTTTTGAAAATCAACTGAACTATAGCCCACAAATGCAGAGCCACAAAATTCGAAAATCTGCAAATGTGCTCCGATTTTGATGATTGATACCTCTATCAATAGGCGTTGAAACCTGTAATTGTCATACAAATGGCCATTTGGATCGGTCGAATATTTCTACACGTTTTGTGGAAAATTCATTTTTTTAAAATCAACTGAACTATAGCCATGCGCGAGAAGTATGTCCTAAATTTGTCCTAAAAGCAAAAACAACATTTTAGGACAAGTTTAGGAAAAACTTCATACGACTATATAATAGTAAGAAGTTTGTCCTAGATCCCAAAACTGTTTATTAGTATGTGTGAGTGATGATGTTTTGTAAAAAAAATCAGGAAAACATTTCGGCGGATTTTTTTTGAGATTGATGTAATTATTGAGCTGAATAATAATAAATAAAGTTTTGTTAAAAATCCAAAGGTTCATGAATTTTGTTTCGATATGTCTAAAAGGTTACTACAGCTGAAATGTACATTTTCAGATTCAACTAGATCTATTCTATTCAAAACATATCACTTTTCCGGAAAATGTCGGATAAAAGTACGTTAGGATTCGACATTTAGTTGCTTAGTAGATATAAATCAAAAATCAAAATTTTCATGAATTTTCTTTTGATATTTCTAAGAGGTTACTACGGCTGAAATGTACATTTTCAGATTGAACTAGATCTATTCTATTCAGAACATATCACTTTTCCGGAAAATGTCGGGGAAAAGTACGTTAGGATTCGACATTTAGTTGCTTAGTACGTATAAATCAAAAATCAAAATTTTCATGAATTTTCTTTTGATATTTCTAAGAGGTTACTACGGCTGAAATGTACATTTTCAGATTGAACTAGATCTATTCTATTCAGAACATATTACTTTTCCGGAAAATGTCGGGGAAAAGTACGTTAGGGTTCCACATTTAGTTGCTTAGTACGTATAAATCAAAAATCAAAATTTTCATGAATTTTCTTTTGATATTTCTAAGAGGTTACTACGGCTGAAATGTACATTTTCAGATTGAACTAGATCTATTCTATTCAAAACATATTACTTTTCCGGAAAATGTTGGGGAAAAGTACGTTAGGATTCCACATTTAGTTGCTTAGTACGTATAAATCAAAAATCAAAATTTTCATGAATTTTCTTTTGATATTTCTAAGAGGTTACTACGGCTGAAATGTACATTTTCAGATTGAACTAGATCTATTCTATCCAAAACATATCACTTTTCCGGAAAATGTTGGGGAAAAGTACGTTAGGATTCCACATTTAGTTGCTTAGTACGTATAAATCAAAAATCAAAATTTTCATGAATTTTCTTTTGATATTTCTAAGAGGTTACTACGGCTGAAATGTACATTTTCAGATTGAACTAGATCTATTCTATTCAAAACATATTACTTTTCCGGAAAATGTTGGGGAAAAGTACGTTAGGATTCCACATTTAGTTGCTTAGTACGTATAAATCAAAAATCAAAATTTTCATGAATTTTCTTTTGATATTTCTAAGAGGTTACTACGGCTGAAATGTACATTTTCAGATTGAACTAGATCTATTCTATCCAAAACATATCACTTTTCCGGAAAATGTTGGGGAAAAGTACGTTAGGATTCCACATTTAGTTGCTTAGTACGTATAAATCAAAAATCAAAATTTTCATGAATTTTCTTTTGATATTTCTAAGAGGTTACTACGGCTGAAATGTACATTTTCAGATTGAACTAGATCTATTCTATTCAAAACATATTACTTTTCCGGAAAATGTTGGGGAAAAGTACGTTAGGATTCCACATTTAGTTGCTTAGTACGTATAAATCAAAAATCAAAATTTTCATGAATTTTCTTTTGATATTTCTAAGAGGTTACTACGGCTGAAATGTACATTTTCAGATTGAACTAGATCTATTCTATCCAAAACATATCACTTTTCCGGAAAATGTTGGGGAAAAGTACGTTAGGATTCCACATTTAGTTGCTTAGTACGTATAAATCAAAAATCAAAATTTTCATGAATTTTCTTTTGATATTTCTAAGAGGTTACTACGGCTGAAATGTACATTTTCAGATTGAACTAGATCTATTCTATTCAAAACATATTACTTTTCCGGAAAATGTTGGGGAAAAGTACGTTAGGATTCCACATTTAGTTGCTTAGTACGTATAAATCAAAAATCAAAATTTTCATGAATTTTCTTTTGATATTTCTAAGAGGTTACTACGGCTGAAATGTACATTTTCAGATTGAACTAGATCTATTCTATCCAAAACATATCACTTTTCCGGAAAATGTTGGGGAAAAGTACGTTAGGATTCCACATTTAGTTGCTTAGTACGTATAAATCAAAAATCAAAATTTTCATGAATTTTCTTTTGATATTTCTAAGAGGTTACTACGGCTGAAATGTACATTTTCAGATTGAACTAGATCTATTCTATTCAAAACATATCACTTTTCCGGAAAATGTCGGGGAAAAGTACGTTAGGATTCGACATTTAGTTGCTTAGTACGTATAAATCAAAAATCAAAATTTTCATGAATTTTCTTTTGATATTTCTAAGAGGTTACTACGGCTGAAATGTACATTTTCAGATTGAACTAGATCTATTCTATCCAAAACATATCACTTTTCCGTGGTCACGCATGATTTTAATAAACGATAGCTAAAATATTGTGTATTTACTAAAAATAAAAAGTTAAATTTTAAATTTTAATACTTTCAATACAAAATTTCAATTTATCGTCTGAAATTAAAAATTATCAACGATAAATTGAAAATTTTGTATTAAAACTGTTAAAATTTTAAATTCTATTTTTAGTAAATGCACGATATCTTAGCTATTGTTAATTAAAATGAAACGCATTTTATTATTTTAACAATTGCTAAAGTTGTCATTTCGGTTTAGCATTGCTAATTTGCGGTATAAACGCAGCAATTGTGTACCGGCCTTTATAGTACACCGCTCGGTCGGGGACTGCTTATTGGTTATTCGCAGCTAACCTATATATCTATGGCCGTCCAGCTATCCGCCACCTTGCTGACCCCCCTGGTTGCTGAGCTAGCCCCAGGTGTGTGTGTGTGTGTGTGTGTATGTGTGTAAGTGCTAAGTGTGTATGTGTGTATGTGTGTATGTGTGTATGTGTGTATGTGTGTGTATGTGTGTGTGTGTGTATGTGTGTGTGTGTGTGTGTGTGTGTGTGTGTGTGTGTGTGTGTGTGTGTGTGTGTGTGTGTGTGTGTCTGTGTGTGTGTGTGTGTGTGTGTGTGTGTGTGTGTGTGTGTGTGTGTGTGTGTGTGTGTGTGTGTGTGTGTGTGTGTCTGTGTGTCTGTGTGTTTGTGTGTCTGTGTGTCTGTGTGTCTGTGTGTCTGTGTGTCTGTGTGTCTGTGTGTCTGTGTGTTTGTGTGTCTGTGTGTCTGTGTGTCTGTGTGTCTGTGTGTGTGTGTAAAAAACAAATAGCACGAAAATATGTAGGTTGAAAAGGGAATACATTCAGGATCCAAATCGCTCTGTGTCATTTTGACATGAGCGGCTCTTGCAATTTTTTTTTTGAAAATTAACAAATTGACAAATTTCGCAGGGAGGGATAACTTTTCGTGAACTCTCCGAAACCTTTCGTTCTCTGGCCTTCACATAGTCATTCATCCAGGAGAGCCCGTTTATAGGGATCCTCATTCAAATATCCATTCATATGGAGCGCCCAAGCCAATGGGATCTATTTCATTTACCACATAGAGCCCGTTAGGGATCCTCTTTCATTTCCAAGAGAAACGAAACGTGTTGGTTCAGTCAGTTGGTTAATGGTTTTGTTACGTTTCGTACCTTTCCTTTAATAATTAATAATAATTAAAAACGTCCTTGTACTATTGGAAATTCGTCGATGTGTTAGTTTTCAAAAAAAAAAATTGCAAGAGCCATACGGCTCATATCACAATGGCACTGAGTGATTTGAAGGCCTCTATGTATACCTTTTACTACCTTTAAAGTCATTATATGAACCAATCCTAGAGATTCATGCTATTTGGTATAATATTTAAAAAAAAATTAATTTTTATGGATTTATGAATGTTCGGAGCAAAACATACAACAATTATTAACGATACTTATTTTCTCTTTACAATTGTCGTGTATATGCCGTTGGCACGTGAAGCACTGAATTGATTGGTGGCTTATTTCACTATAACAATACAAACAATGATTTAGCAAGGGTTCAGAATTATTTGCTATTATATTTTTAAGGTAGATTCTGTACTCCTGCAACGCGGTGATGCTTGTATTTTCATCGTCTTCATGAATATTTTGCTTGTACCCACCATTTATTAAAAAATCTACTGCATAGGTTATTAAAACACCACAGTTGTAACTGTCTTTCTGTTGCGGTAAAGAACTGTTCGATATTATGTTGAACTTCCTTTGTGGTTTTCCGTAATAGTTTAGTGCCTCGTTTAGGAAGATTTGAACTTTTTTGCCTATTTCAAATATTCGTTGATATGGGTTTATAGGGTTGTATGTCAGAATAGTTGATGCTTCAAGGTCAACCACTGCTAACTGAAAATGACTATCTGTACATATCGGTATAATCAAAAACCGACTTTCATTAAGCCATTGCAATTCCGGCTGTGTTGAATCGTCGATGGCTTTATAACCAGGTTCTGTTTGTAAAATTTTGAAGACTTGAAATTGGTCGAGGCAAACACAATTCTTATTTCTAATGAGGATACTCATGGCAACGTAAACTAACTCTGTGGTTAGAAAATTTTTATTGTTGAGTGATGTGTAACAAGAATTATACAGACAAGTTTCTCTTAACTTATGAAAATGAAATTTAAAAACCACAATATGAAATTTTAAATTTGTCATATTTTGGTAATAGTTGTTACTTATTGTTGGGCCAAAACGGATTCTTTTTGGCCTTATAAATTTGGCTAAAGCTCGCTTGCCTGAATATTTAGCATCGCATTTTTTTTTGCGCTTGCACCAAGTTTCCTCATTGTCGGAATCATTCGGATGCTTTTCGTCAGCTCTAATAGAATTTGGAGTTCTATTATAAGAAATGGAGTCTGCTTTTTGTACAGTTTTGTGATACATTTTCTTAGTCTTCAAATGTGGAGCGCAGTCAACAGCCTTTAGTAAGAGTTGTGTTTTCTCTTTTAACGTATCTACAAATCGGCCCACTTTGAGATGATGTTCCTTTATCAAATTATTTTTTAAAATGTTGAACCAATTCTCAACAACTGCATTTGATACCCTTACATCATGTCCAAATTTCTTCAGGAGTATTGTTCCCCATAACGGTAAATACTTCATGTATTTTTTAATGCAAAAACAAACAAATTCTGGACAAAATAAAATGTTTTTTTTGCCGTTATTATCATGGTGGGACAAATTTTCCAATACAGATTTATAAATTGAATTATACCTCTGGAAAAATGGCGTGTCATCCAGATCCGTTTGATCTAGATCATCCGTAATATTTTTTGACTGTTGATTGAGTTCTTCATCAGAAAAACAGTAGATATTGGATTCTAGATGTACCTATAGAATAGATCTAGTTCAATCTGAAAATGTACATTTCAGCCGTAGTAACCTCTTAGAAATATCAAAAGAAAATTCATGAAAATTTTGATTTTTGATTTATACGTACTAAGCAACTAAATGTGGAATCCTAACGTACTTTTCCCCGACATTTTCCGGAAAAGTGATATGTTCTGAATAGAATAGATCTAGTTCAATCTGAAAATGTACATTTCAGCCGTAGTAACCTCTTAGAAATATCAAAAGAAAATTCATGAAAATTTTGATTTTTGATTTATACGTACTAAGCAACTAAATGTGGAATCCTAACGTACTTTTCCCCGACATTTTCCGGAAAAGTGATATGTTTTGAATAGAATAGATCTAGTTCAATCTGAAAATGTACATTTCAGCCGTAGTAACCTCTTAGAAATATCAAAAGAAAATTCATGAAAATTTTGATTTTTGATTTATACGTACTAAGCAACTAAATGTGGAATCCTAACGTACTTTTCCCCAACATTTTCCGGAAAAGTAATATGTTTTGAATAGAATAGATCTAGTTCAATCTGAAAATGTACATTTCAGCCGTAGTAACCTCTTAGAAATATCAAAAGAAAATTCATGAAAATTTTTATTTTTGATTTATATCTACTAAGCAACTAAATGTGGAATCCTAACGTACCCAAGTAACATTCGTTAGAGCTGATAGTTGCGAGGTTGCTCTGTTGTAGTTCTAGAAAAGCACGTGGATTGCTATTGGCACTAAATTAGAATCAATTGATACCCTAAGCTTTATTAAAGAAAAAAGTAAGCTCTGTAAGGTAATTTTTTAGCACTGTTAGCTTTAATCGTTTTAAGAGCTGATAGTTCTATTAAACAGCTCTTTAAGCCAGTTTAGAGCTCAAAACAATACCGTACTAAAGCACGTCAAATTATAGAGGAACTAGTTTTTATTTAGCAATTAAGTAGCACTATCATCTACAAAAGAGCTTATTTAATGCAATTAGCTTTACATTTATTACCTCTAATAGTGCGTAAATTGTGGCTCATTTATAGCTAATTTGTTAATTCTAAATAAAAAAGAAAATTTTATAAAGCTTTGAGTTATATTTTGCATTGATTTAAAGTAGTAACATGATTTTGTAACTAATAAAGAGTTCTCATAGTTTTAAAAGAAATTTGATTTTTTACTGTCAAAATCTGATCACATAAATTTCATCTCAACGTAAAATTTAAAATATTTAAAATGTATAATTCCAAATCGTGGAAAAGGTATCATATAAACTGAGTAGTGCAAGTAGGTCTCAAATTCGGAAAAACCAAACGCTTATATTTAATAAACCTACAAGCGTAAAGAGAACACCAATTTTTCAATCACAAAACTCCGAAACAACTCATGCAACTCAAAACATACTAATAAACCGTAAACAAAATACTGAAAGTTTTATTAACTACATGTATATGCAAAGAAAATGAGGATCCGTTCGAAATGGTACAAGAATCAAGGTCCGATTACGATTTAGGAACAAATCACACAAATTTAAGGGAAGAACTGAGAAATTGGGCATTATAATATAACATCAAAGATCAAGCACTTCATAAATTGTTATGCTTGTTGGAAGGACATCCCCAAGATCCACGGACCTCATTAGAAACCTCTAATGCCCTAGCATTGAATCCTTTCGGCACTGGAAAATATTGGTATTAGGGTTTGGAGAATTGCTTAAGACATTACTTCAATGGAAACCTTGATAGATCAATGAACATAACAATATCACTGAATTTTAATGTCGACCGATTGCCAATTTACAAGAGCTCACAGTGGCAATTTTGGCCAATCCTTTTCAATATTACTGAAATAGAAAATTTTAAACCAATGGTTACTAACACTTGAAAAATAAAAATAGACTGAAATACAGATGTGTGCTCTTAATTCATAATCTTCCTCTTTAGTATATTTATAATGGAATATAAATTATTTTTATTAAAGCTATTAGCTCTATAAAAGAATCGTGTGAAAATGGCAACTCTATATCGGTCTAAGTTATCATCAGTTCCGTTTTTGTAAAAATAATGTATAAAATAACAATCGCCATATAAAAAATAATGAAATGATCACTAAACAAAATTTTAAATTTGTAATTTTATGCGACTGATTTTTATTATTAATATATTGATAAGAGTTTTCTGCAATAAATAACTATCGAATTACACGTTGATCCATAAATCAAATTAATGATTGTAAAATGACCACAGAAAATCGAACATTCAATTTTTTACATGAAGTTTATTATAAATTTATTTCAATAAAGTTTATGTATTTTCGAGGCGCATCAAATTTTTGTTAACTAAGTGGTTAGCGTTCACCATAAAAAATAAACCGCATTAGAAATTACATACATATTATGTCCTAAATATTTATTTATTTCCTTCCAATCTTAAAATATTCTTGGACAGAACATTTTGTAACAAATGTACTTGTATATTTTATCTATAAACCAAAATACTTTTGACGTTTTCTCATAAAGCATTCGATTACATTTTGGCATTTTATAAAGTATCACAAGAGCCTTAAGCTTTATATCAAGGGCTTCATATGTCTCTTATATTTTTCATTTATAAAACTATTAGCTCCAAGGAAGCTGTTACATAGGGTCTACAAGAGGAAAAATATTGCTCTAAAAGTAGCTAAACCGACTCGATAACTTCTCTAAATAAGCTTCAAGAGCGCTGCTAGAGCTAAATCTAATGCTAGTTGCTCTAAAATATAGCTCCAGAAGCGCTGCTAGAGTTTATTTACAGCTGGAATTGTTACTTGGGTACTTTTCCCCGACATTTTCCGGAAAAGTGATATGTTTTGAATAGAATAGATCTAGTTCAATCTGAAAATGTACATTTCAGCCGTAGTAACCTCTTAGAAATATCAAAAAAAAATTCATGAAAATTTTGATTTTTGATTTATACGTACTAAGCAACTAAATGTGGAATCCTAACGTACTTTTCCCCAACATTTTCCGGAAAAGTAATATGTTTTGAATAGAATAGATCTAGTTCAATCTGAAAATGTACATTTCAGCCGTAGTAACCTCTTAGAAATATCAAAAAAAAATTCATGAAAATTTTGATTTTTGATTTATACGTACTAAGCAACTAAATGTGGAATCCTAACGTACTTTTCCCCAACATTTTCCGGAAAAGTGATATGTTTTGGATAGAATAGATCTAGTTCAATCTGAAAATGTACATTTCAGCCGTAGTAACCTCTTAGAAATATCAAAAGAAAATTCATGAAAATTTTGATTTTTGATTTATACGTACTAAGCAACTAAATGTGGAATCCTAACGTACTTTTCCCCAACATTTTCCGGAAAAGTAATATGTTTTGAATAGAATAGATCTAGTTCAATCTGAAAATGTACATTTCAGCCGTAGTAACCTCTTAGAAATATCAAAAGAAAATTCATGAAAATTTTGATTTTTGATTTATACGTACTAAGCAACTAAATGTGGAATCCTAACGTACTTTTCCCCAACATTTTCCGGAAAAGTGATATGTTTTGGATAGAATAGATCTAGTTCAATCTGAAAATGTACATTTCAGCCGTAGTAACCTCTTAGAAATATCAAAAGAAAATTCATGAAAATTTTGATTTTTGATTTATACGTACTAAGCAACTAAATGTGGAATCCTAACGTACTTTTCCCCAACATTTTCCGGAAAAGTAATATGTTTTGAATAGAATAGATCTAGTTCAATCTGAAAATGTACATTTCAGCCGTAGTAACCTCTTAGAAATATCAAAAGAAAATTCATGAAAATTTTGATTTTTGATTTATACGTACTAAGCAACTAAATGTGGAATCCTAACGTACTTTTCCCCAACATTTTCCGGAAAAGTGATATGTTTTGAATAGAATAGATCTAGTTCAATCTGAAAATGTACATTTCAGCCGTAGTAACCTCTTAGAAATATCAAAAGAAAATTCATGAAAATTTTGATTTTTGATTTATACGTACTAAGCAACTAAATGTGGAATCCTAACGTACTTTTCCCCAACATTTTTCGGAAAAGTGATATGTTTTGGATAGAATAGATCTAGTTCAATCTGAAAATGTACATTTCAGCCGTAGTAACCTCTTAGAAATATCAAAAAAAAATTCATGAAAATTTTGATTTTTGATTTATACGTACTAAGCAACTAAATGTGGAATCCTAACGTACTTTTCCCCAACATTTTTCGGAAAAGTGATATGTTTTGAATAGAATAGATCTAGTTCAATCTGAAAATGTACATTTCAGCCGTAGTAACCTCTTAGAAATATCAAAAGAAAATTCATGAAAATTTTTATTTTTGATTTATATCTACTAAGCAACTAAATGTGGAATCCTAACGTACCCAAGTAACATTCGTTAGAGCTGATAGTTGCGAGGTTGCTCTGTTGTAGTTCTAGAAAAGCACGTGGATTGCTATTGGCACTAAATTAGAATCAATTGATACCCTAAGCTTTATTAAAGAAAAAAGTAAGCTCTGTAAGGTAATTTTTTAGCACTGTTAGCTTTAATCGTTTTAAGAGCTGATAGTTCTATTAAACAGCTCTTTAAGCCAGTTTAGAGCTCAAAACAATACCGTACTAAAGCACGTCAAATTATAGAGGAACTAGTTTTTATTTAGCAATTAAGTAGCACTATCATCTACAAAAGAGCTTATTTAATGCAATTAGCTTTACATTTATTACCTCTAATAGTGCGTAAATTGTGGCTCATTTATAGCTAATTTGTTAATTCTAAATAAAAAAGAAAATTTTATAAAGCTTTGAGTTATATTTTGCATTGATTTAAAGTAGTAACATGATTTTGTAACTAATAAAGAGTTCTCATAGTTTTAAAAGAAATTTGATTTTTTACTGTCAAAATCTGATCACATAAATTTCATCTCAACGTAAAATTTAAAATATTTAAAATGTATAATTCCAAATCGTGGAAAAGGTATCATATAAACTGAGTAGTGCAAGTAGGTCTCAAATTCGGAAAAACCAAACGCTTATATTTAATAAACCTACAAGCGTAAAGAGAACACCAATTTTTCAATCACAAAACTCCGAAACAACTCATGCAACTCAAAACATACTAATAAACCGTAAACAAAATACTGAAAGTTTTATTAACTACATGTATATGCAAAGAAAATGAGGATCCGTTCGAAATGGTACAAGAATCAAGGTCCGATTACGATTTAGGAACAAATCACACAAATTTAAGGGAAGAACTGAGAAATTGGGCATTATAATATAACATCAAAGATCAAGCACTTCATAAATTGTTATGCTTGTTGGAAGGACATCCCCAAGATCCACGGACCTCATTAGAAACCTCTAATGCCCTAGCATTGAATCCTTTCGGCACTGGAAAATATTGGTATTAGGGTTTGGAGAATTGCTTAAGACATTACTTCAATGGAAACCTTGATAGATCAATGAACATAACAATATCACTGAATTTTAATGTCGACCGATTGCCAATTTACAAGAGCTCACAGTGGCAATTTTGGCCAATCCTTTTCAATATTACTGAAATAGAAAATTTTAAACCAATGGTTACTAACACTTGAAAAATAAAAATAGACTGAAATACAGATGTGTGCTCTTAATTCATAATCTTCCTCTTTAGTATATTTATAATGGAATATAAATTATTTTTATTAAAGCTATTAGCTCTATAAAAGAATCGTGTGAAAATGGCAACTCTATATCGGTCTAAGTTATCATCAGTTCCGTTTTTGTAAAAATAATGTATAAAATAACAATCGCCATATAAAAAATAATGAAATGATCACTAAACAAAATTTTAAATTTGTAATTTTATGCGACTGATTTTTATTATTAATATATTGATAAGAGTTTTCTGCAATAAATAACTATCGAATTACACGTTGATCCATAAATCAAATTAATGATTGTAAAATGACCACAGAAAATCGAACATTCAATTTTTTACATGAAGTTTATTATAAATTTATTTCAATAAAGTTTATGTATTTTCGAGGCGCATCAAATTTTTGTTAACTAAGTGGTTAGCGTTCACCATAAAAAATAAACCGCATTAGAAATTACATACATATTATGTCCTAAATATTTATTTATTTCCTTCCAATCTTAAAATATTCTTGGACAGAACATTTTGTAACAAATGTACTTGTATATTTTATCTATAAACCAAAATACTTTTGACGTTTTCTCATAAAGCATTCGATTACATTTTGGCATTTTATAAAGTATCACAAGAGCCTTAAGCTTTATATCAAGGGCTTCATATGTCTCTTATATTTTTCATTTATAAAACTATTAGCTCCAAGGAAGCTGTTACATAGGGTCTACAAGAGGAAAAATATTGCTCTAAAAGTAGCTAAACCGACTCGATAACTTCTCTAAATAAGCTTCAAGAGCGCTGCTAGAGCTAAATCTAATGCTAGTTGCTCTAAAATATAGCTCCAGAAGCGCTGCTAGAGTTTATTTACAGCTGGAATTGTTACTTGGGTACTTTTCCCCGACATTTTCCGGAAAAGTGATATGTTTTGAATAGAATAGATCTAGTTCAATCTGAAAATGTACATTTCAGCCGTAGTAACCTCTTAGAAATATCAAAAAAAAATTCATGAAAATTTTGATTTTTGATTTATACGTACTAAGCAACTAAATGTGGAATCCTAACGTACTTTTCCCCAACATTTTCCGGAAAAGTAATATGTTTTGAATAGAATAGATCTAGTTCAATCTGAAAATGTACATTTCAGCCGTAGTAACCTCTTAGAAATATCAAAAAAAAATTCATGAAAATTTTGATTTTTGATTTATACGTACTAAGCAACTAAATGTGGAATCCTAACGTACTTTTCCCCAACATTTTCCGGAAAAGTGATATGTTTTGGATAGAATAGATCTAGTTCAATCTGAAAATGTACATTTCAGCCGTAGTAACCTCTTAGAAATATCAAAAGAAAATTCATGAAAATTTTGATTTTTGATTTATACGTACTAAGCAACTAAATGTGGAATCCTAACGTACTTTTCCCCAACATTTTCCGGAAAAGTAATATGTTTTGAATAGAATAGATCTAGTTCAATCTGAAAATGTACATTTCAGCCGTAGTAACCTCTTAGAAATATCAAAAGAAAATTCATGAAAATTTTGATTTTTGATTTATACGTACTAAGCAACTAAATGTGGAATCCTAACGTACTTTTCCCCAACATTTTCCGGAAAAGTGATATGTTTTGGATAGAATAGATCTAGTTCAATCTGAAAATGTACATTTCAGCCGTAGTAACCTCTTAGAAATATCAAAAGAAAATTCATGAAAATTTTGATTTTTGATTTATACGTACTAAGCAACTAAATGTGGAATCCTAACGTACTTTTCCCCAACATTTTCCGGAAAAGTAATATGTTTTGAATAGAATAGATCTAGTTCAATCTGAAAATGTACATTTCAGCCGTAGTAACCTCTTAGAAATATCAAAAGAAAATTCATGAAAATTTTGATTTTTGATTTATACGTACTAAGCAACTAAATGTGGAATCCTAACGTACTTTTCCCCAACATTTTCCGGAAAAGTGATATGTTTTGAATAGAATAGATCTAGTTCAATCTGAAAATGTACATTTCAGCCGTAGTAACCTCTTAGAAATATCAAAAGAAAATTCATGAAAATTTTGATTTTTGATTTATACGTACTAAGCAACTAAATGTGGAATCCTAACGTACTTTTCCCCAACATTTTTCGGAAAAGTGATATGTTTTGGATAGAATAGATCTAGTTCAATCTGAAAATGTACATTTCAGCCGTAGTAACCTCTTAGAAATATCAAAAAAAAATTCATGAAAATTTTGATTTTTGATTTATACGTACTAAGCAACTAAATGTGGAATCCTAACGTACTTTTCCCCAACATTTTTCGGAAAAGTGATATGTTTTGGATAGAATAGATCTAGTTCAATCTGAAAATGTACATTTCAGCCGTAGTAACCTCTTAGAAATATCAAAAGAAAATTCATGAAAATTTTGATTTTTGATTTATACGTACTAAGCAACTAAATGTGGAATCCTAACGTACTTTTCCCCAACATTTTCCGGAAAAGTAATATGTTTTGAATAGAATAGATCTAGTTCAATCTGAAAATGTACATTTCAGCCGTAGTAACCTCTTAGAAATATCAAAAGAAAATTCATGAAAATTTTGATTTTTGATTTATACGTACTAAGCAACTAAATGTGGAATCCTAACGTACTTTTCCCCAACATTTTCCGGAAAAGTGATATGTTTTGAATAGAATAGATCTAGTTCAATCTGAAAATGTACATTTCAGCCGTAGTAACCTCTTAGAAATATCAAAAGAAAATTCATGAAAATTTTGATTTTTGATTTATACGTACTAAGCAACTAAATGTGGAATCCTAACGTACTTTTCCCCAACATTTTTCGGAAAAGTGATATGTTTTGGATAGAATAGATCTAGTTCAATCTGAAAATGTACATTTCAGCCGTAGTAACCTCTTAGAAATATCAAAAAAAAATTCATGAAAATTTTGATTTTTGATTTATACGTACTAAGCAACTAAATGTGGAATCCTAACGTACTTTTCCCCAACATTTTTCGGAAAAGTGATATGTTTTGAATAGAATAGATCTAGTTCAATCTGAAAATGTACATTTCAGCCGTAGTAACCTCTTAGAAATATCAAAAGAAAATTCATGAAAATTTTTATTTTTGATTTATATCTACTAAGCAACTAAATGTGGAATCCTAACGTACCCAAGTAACATTCGTTAGAGCTGATAGTTGCGAGGTTGCTCTGTTGTAGTTCTAGAAAAGCACGTGGATTGCTATTGGCACTAAATTAGAATCAATTGATACCCTAAGCTTTATTAAAGAAAAAAGTAAGCTCTGTAAGGTAATTTTTTAGCACTGTTAGCTTTAATCGTTTTAAGAGCTGATAGTTCTATTAAACAGCTCTTTAAGCCAGTTTAGAGCTCAAAACAATACCGTACTAAAGCACGTCAAATTATAGAGGAACTAGTTTTTATTTAGCAATTAAGTAGCACTATCATCTACAAAAGAGCTTATTTAATGCAATTAGCTTTACATTTATTACCTCTAATAGTGCGTAAATTGTGGCTCATTTATAGCTAATTTGTTAATTCTAAATAAAAAAGAAAATTTTATAAAGCTTTGAGTTATATTTTGCATTGATTTAAAGTAGTAACATGATTTTGTAACTAATAAAGAGTTCTCATAGTTTTAAAAGAAATTTGATTTTTTACTGTCAAAATCTGATCACATAAATTTCATCTCAACGTAAAATTTAAAATATTTAAAATGTATAATTCCAAATCGTGGAAAAGGTATCATATAAACTGAGTAGTGCAAGTAGGTCTCAAATTCGGAAAAACCAAACGCTTATATTTAATAAACCTACAAGCGTAAAGAGAACACCAATTTTTCAATCACAAAACTCCGAAACAACTCATGCAACTCAAAACATACTAATAAACCGTAAACAAAATACTGAAAGTTTTATTAACTACATGTATATGCAAAGAAAATGAGGATCCGTTCGAAATGGTACAAGAATCAAGGTCCGATTACGATTTAGGAACAAATCACACAAATTTAAGGGAAGAACTGAGAAATTGGGCATTATAATATAACATCAAAGATCAAGCACTTCATAAATTGTTATGCTTGTTGGAAGGACATCCCCAAGATCCACGGACCTCATTAGAAACCTCTAATGCCCTAGCATTGAATCCTTTCGGCACTGGAAAATATTGGTATTAGGGTTTGGAGAATTGCTTAAGACATTACTTCAATGGAAACCTTGATAGATCAATGAACATAACAATATCACTGAATTTTAATGTCGACCGATTGCCAATTTACAAGAGCTCACAGTGGCAATTTTGGCCAATCCTTTTCAATATTACTGAAATAGAAAATTTTAAACCAATGGTTACTAACACTTGAAAAATAAAAATAGACTGAAATACAGATGTGTGCTCTTAATTCATAATCTTCCTCTTTAGTATATTTATAATGGAATATAAATTATTTTTATTAAAGCTATTAGCTCTATAAAAGAATCGTGTGAAAATGGCAACTCTATATCGGTCTAAGTTATCATCAGTTCCGTTTTTGTAAAAATAATGTATAAAATAACAATCGCCATATAAAAAATAATGAAATGATCACTAAACAAAATTTTAAATTTGTAATTTTATGCGACTGATTTTTATTATTAATATATTGATAAGAGTTTTCTGCAATAAATAACTATCGAATTACACGTTGATCCATAAATCAAATTAATGATTGTAAAATGACCACAGAAAATCGAACATTCAATTTTTTACATGAAGTTTATTATAAATTTATTTCAATAAAGTTTATGTATTTTCGAGGCGCATCAAATTTTTGTTAACTAAGTGGTTAGCGTTCACCATAAAAAATAAACCGCATTAGAAATTACATACATATTATGTCCTAAATATTTATTTATTTCCTTCCAATCTTAAAATATTCTTGGACAGAACATTTTGTAACAAATGTACTTGTATATTTTATCTATAAACCAAAATACTTTTGACGTTTTCTCATAAAGCATTCGATTACATTTTGGCATTTTATAAAGTATCACAAGAGCCTTAAGCTTTATATCAAGGGCTTCATATGTCTCTTATATTTTTCATTTATAAAACTATTAGCTCCAAGGAAGCTGTTACATAGGGTCTACAAGAGGAAAAATATTGCTCTAAAAGTAGCTAAACCGACTCGATAACTTCTCTAAATAAGCTTCAAGAGCGCTGCTAGAGCTAAATCTAATGCTAGTTGCTCTAAAATATAGCTCCAGAAGCGCTGCTAGAGTTTATTTACAGCTGGAATTGTTACTTGGGTACTTTTCCCCGACATTTTCCGGAAAAGTGATATGTTTTGAATAGAATAGATCTAGTTCAATCTGAAAATGTACATTTCAGCCGTAGTAACCTCTTAGAAATATCAAAAAAAAATTCATGAAAATTTTGATTTTTGATTTATACGTACTAAGCAACTAAATGTGGAATCCTAACGTACTTTTCCCCAACATTTTCCGGAAAAGTAATATGTTTTGAATAGAATAGATCTAGTTCAATCTGAAAATGTACATTTCAGCCGTAGTAACCTCTTAGAAATATCAAAAAAAAATTCATGAAAATTTTGATTTTTGATTTATACGTACTAAGCAACTAAATGTGGAATCCTAACGTACTTTTCCCCAACATTTTCCGGAAAAGTGATATGTTTTGGATAGAATAGATCTAGTTCAATCTGAAAATGTACATTTCAGCCGTAGTAACCTCTTAGAAATATCAAAAGAAAATTCATGAAAATTTTGATTTTTGATTTATACGTACTAAGCAACTAAATGTGGAATCCTAACGTACTTTTCCCCAACATTTTCCGGAAAAGTAATATGTTTTGAATAGAATAGATCTAGTTCAATCTGAAAATGTACATTTCAGCCGTAGTAACCTCTTAGAAATATCAAAAGAAAATTCATGAAAATTTTGATTTTTGATTTATACGTACTAAGCAACTAAATGTGGAATCCTAACGTACTTTTCCCCAACATTTTCCGGAAAAGTGATATGTTTTGGATAGAATAGATCTAGTTCAATCTGAAAATGTACATTTCAGCCGTAGTAACCTCTTAGAAATATCAAAAGAAAATTCATGAAAATTTTGATTTTTGATTTATACGTACTAAGCAACTAAATGTGGAATCCTAACGTACTTTTCCCCAACATTTTCCGGAAAAGTAATATGTTTTGAATAGAATAGATCTAGTTCAATCTGAAAATGTACATTTCAGCCGTAGTAACCTCTTAGAAATATCAAAAGAAAATTCATGAAAATTTTGATTTTTGATTTATACGTACTAAGCAACTAAATGTGGAATCCTAACGTACTTTTCCCCAACATTTTCCGGAAAAGTGATATGTTTTGAATAGAATAGATCTAGTTCAATCTGAAAATGTACATTTCAGCCGTAGTAACCTCTTAGAAATATCAAAAGAAAATTCATGAAAATTTTGATTTTTGATTTATACGTACTAAGCAACTAAATGTGGAATCCTAACGTACTTTTCCCCAACATTTTTCGGAAAAGTGATATGTTTTGGATAGAATAGATCTAGTTCAATCTGAAAATGTACATTTCAGCCGTAGTAACCTCTTAGAAATATCAAAAAAAAATTCATGAAAATTTTGATTTTTGATTTATACGTACTAAGCAACTAAATGTGGAATCCTAACGTACTTTTCCCCAACATTTTTCGGAAAAGTGATATGTTTTGGATAGAATAGATCTAGTTCAATCTGAAAATGTACATTTCAGCCGTAGTAACCTCTTAGAAATATCAAAAGAAAATTCATGAAAATTTTGATTTTTGATTTATACGTACTAAGCAACTAAATGTGGAATCCTAACGTACTTTTCCCCAACATTTTCCGGAAAAGTAATATGTTTTGAATAGAATAGATCTAGTTCAATCTGAAAATGTACATTTCAGCCGTAGTAACCTCTTAGAAATATCAAAAAAAAATTCATGAAAATTTTGATTTTTGATTTATACGTACTAAGCAACTAAATGTGGAATCCTAACGTACTTTTCCCCAACATTTTCCGGAAAAGTAATATGTTTTGAATAGAATAGATCTAGTTCAATCTGAAAATGTACATTTCAGCCGTAGTAACCTCTTAGAAATATCAAAAAAAAATTCATGAAAATTTTGATTTTTGATTTATACGTACTAAGCAACTAAATGTGGAATCCTAACGTACTTTTCCCCAACATTTTCCGGAAAAGTAATATGTTTTGAATAGAATAGATCTAGTTCAATCTGAAAATGTACATTTCAGCCGTAGTAACCTCTTAGAAATATCAAAAAAAAATTCATGAAAATTTTGATTTTTGATTTATACGTACTAAGCAACTAAATGTGGAATCCTAACGTACTTTTCCCCAACATTTTCCGGAAAAGTAATATGTTTTGAATAGAATAGATATAGTTCAATCTGAAAATGTACATTTCAGCCGTAGTAACCTCTTAGAAATATCAAAAGAAAATTCATGAAAACTTTGATAATAGTTTAGCAAATTAAACTATTTTAAATTCAATGTCCCAAGACGGTGGTTAACGTTTTGTTGCCCAGTACGAAATAATGTATTACAAATAGGTATATATGTTTTTATTACAAAAATATATAAGTTTCGCCTAAATGGCAATTTTTTTTTAATGAAACACACACATTCTCACACTCATATTTGTTGTTGTTGGTTTAGGACAGTTTAGGACAAACTTCTCATCCGTTATCAATAGGCGTTGAGACCTGTAATTGTCATACAAACGGCCATTTTGATCGGTCGAATATTTCTACACGTTTCGTGGAAAATTCAATTTTTTTGAAAATCAACTGAACAATAGCCCACAAATTCAGAGCCACAAAATTCGAAAATCTGCAAATGTGCTCTGATTTCGATGATTGATACCTCTATCAATAGGCGTTCAGACCTGTAATTGTCATACAAACGGCCATTTGGATCGGTCGAATATTTCTACACGTTTCGTGGAAAATTAAATTTTTTAAAATCAACTGAACTATAGCCCACAAATTCAGAGCCACAAAATTCGAAAATCTGCAAATGTGCTCCGATTTTGATGATTGATACCTCTATCAATAGGCGTTGAAACCTGTAATTGTCATACAAATGGCCATTTGGATCGGTCGAATATTTCTACACGTTTCGTGGAAAATTCATTTTTTTAAAATCAACTGAACTATAGCCCACAAATTCAGAGCCACAAAATTCGAAAATCTGCAAATGTGCTCCGATTTCGATGATTGATACCTCTATCAATAGGCGCTGAGACCTGTAATTGTCATACAAACGGCCATTTGGATCGGTCGAATATTTCTACACGTTTCGTGGAAAATTCAATTTTTTTTAAATCAACTGAACTATAGCCCACAAATTCAGAGCCACAAAAATCGAAAATTAGCACAAATGTGCTCCGATTTCGATGATTGATACCTCTATCAATAGGCGTTCAGACCTGTAATTGTCATACAAACGGCCATTTGGATCGGTCGAATATTTCTACACGTTTCGTGGAAAATTCAATTTTTTTTTAAAATCAACTGAACTATAGCCCACAAATTCAAAGCCACAAAATTCGAAAATCTGCAAATGTGCTCCGATTTTGATGATTGATACCTCTATCAATAGGCGTTGAAACCTGTAATTGTCATACAAACGGCCATTTGGATCGGTCGAATATTTCTACCCGTTTCGTGGAAAATTCAATTTTTTTGAAAATCAACTGAACTATAGCCCACAAATGCAGAGCCACAAAATTCGAAAATCTGCAAATGTGCTCCGATTTTGATGATTGATACCTCTATCAATAGGCGTTGAAACCTGTAATTGTCATACAAATGGCCATTTGGATCGGTCGAATATTTCTACACGTTTTGTGGAAAATTCATTTTTTTAAAATCAACTGAACTATAGCCCACAAATTCAGAGCCACAAAAATCGAAAATCAGCACAAATGTGCTCTGATTTCGATGATTGATACCTCTATCAATAGGCGTTGAGACCTGTAATTGTCATACAAACGGCCATTTGGATCGGTCGAATATTTCTACACGTTTCGTGGAAAATTCAATTTTTTTGAAAATCAACTGAACTATAGCCCACAAATTCAGAGCCACAAAATTCGAAAATCTGCAAATGTGCTCTGATTTCGATGATTGATACCTCTATCAATAGGCGTTCAGACCTGTAATTGTCATACAAACGGCCATTTGGATCGGTCGAATATTTCTACACGTTTCGTGGAAAATTAAATTTTTTTGAAAATCAACTGAACAATAGCCCACAAATTCAGAGCCACAAAAATCGAAAATCAGCATACAAATGTGCTCCGATTTTGATGATTGATACCTCTATCAATAGGCGTTGAAACCTGTAATTGTCATACAAATGGCCATTTGGATCGGTCGAATATTTCTACACGTTTTGTGGAAAATTCATTTTTTTTGAAAATCAACTGAACTATAGGCCACAAATTCAGAGCCACAAAAATCGAAAATCTGCAAATGTGCTCCGATTTCGATGATGGATACTCTATCAATAGGCGTTGAGACCTGTAATTGTCATACAAACGGCCATTTGGATCGGTCGAATATTTCTACACGTTTCTTGGAAAATTTGTTTTTTTTGAAAATCAACTGAACTATAGCCCACAAATTCAGAGCCACAAAAATCGAAAATCAGCACAAATGTGCTCCGATTTCGATGATTGATACCTCTATCAATAGGCGTTGAGACCTGTAATTGTCAAACAAATGGCCATTTGGATCGGTCGAATATTTCTACACGTTTCGTGGAAAATTTGTTTTTTTTGAAAATCAACTGAACTATAGCCCACAAATTCAGAGCCACAAAAATCGAAAATCTGCAAATGTGCTCCGATTTCGATGATTGATACCTCTATCAATAGGCGTTGAGACCTGTAATTGTCATACAAATGGCAATTTGGATCGGTCGAATATTTCTACACGTTTCGTGGAAAATTTGTTTTTTTTGAAAATCAACTGAACTATAGCCCACAAATTCAGAGCCACAAAAATCGAAAATCTGCAAATGTGCTCCGATTTCGATGATGGATACCTCTATCAATAGGCGTTGAGACCTGTAATTGTCATATAAACGGCCATTTGGATCGGTCGAATATTTCTACACGTTTCGTGAAAAATTCAATTTTTTTGAAAGGAAAATCAACTGAACTATAGCCCACAAATTCAGAGCCACAAAAATCGAAAATCAGCAAATGTGCTCCGATTTCGATGATTGATACCTCTATCAATAGGCGTTGAGACCTGTAATTGTCATACAAATGGCCATTTGGATCGGTCGAATATTTCTACACGTTTCGTGGAAAATTTGTTTTTTTTGAAAATCAACTGAACTATAGCCCACAAATTCAGAGCCACAAAAATCGAAAATCTGCAAATGTGCTCCGATTTCGATGATTGATACCTCTATCAATAGGCGTTGAGACCTGTAATTGTCATACAAATGGCCATTTGGATCGGTCGAATATTTTTACACGTTTCGTGGAAAATTCAATTTTTTTTGAAAATCAACTGAACTATAGCCCACAAATTCAGAGCCACAAAAATCGAAAATCTGCAAATATGCTCCGATTTCGATGATTGATA
The DNA here is from genome assembly GCA_963556165.1 of Tipula helvola. NCBI lineage: Eukaryota > Metazoa > Arthropoda > Insecta > Diptera > Tipulidae > Tipula > Tipula helvola. The sequence goes on from OY744483.1 coordinate 159,163,457, forward strand.
CCTCTATCAATAGGCGTTGAGACCTGTAATTGTCATACAAATGGCCATTTGGATCGGTCGAATATTTCTACACGTTTCGTGGAAAATTTGTTTTTTTTGAAAATCAACTGAACTATAGCCCACAAATTCAGAGCCACAAAAATCGATAATCTGCAAATGTGCTCCGATTTCGATGATGGATACCTCTATCAATAGGCGTTGAGACCTGTAATTGTCATACAAATGGCCATTTGGATCGGTCGAATATTTCTACACGTTTCGTGGAAAATTTGTTTTTTTTGAAAATCAACTGAACTATAGCCCACAAATTCAAAGCCACAAAAATCGAAAATCTGCAAATGTGCTCCGATTTCGATGATGGATACCTCTATCAATAGGCGTTGAGACCTGTAATTGTCATATAAACGGCCATTTGGATCGGTCGAATATTTCTACACGTTTCGTGGAAAATTCAATTTTTTTGAAATGAAAATCAACTGAACTATAGCCCACAAATTCAGAGCCACAAAAATCGAAAATCTGCAAATGTGCTCCGATTTCGATGATTGATACCTCTATCAATAGGCGTTGAGACCTGTAATTGTCATACAAATGGCCATTTGGATCGGTCGAATATTTCTACACGTTTCTTGGAAAATTTGTTTTTTTTTTGAAAATCAACTGAACTATAGCCCACAAATTCAGAGCCACAAAAATCGAAAATCTGCAAATGTGCTCCGATTTCGATGATTGATACCTCTATCAATAGGCGTTGAGACCTGTAATTGTCATACAAATGGCCATTTGGATCGGTCGAATATTTCTACACGTTTCGTGGAAAATTCAATTTTTTTGAAATGAAAATCAACTGAACTATAGCCCACAAATTCAGAGCCACAAAAATCGAAAATCTGCAAATGTGCTCCGATTTCGATGATTGATACCTCTATCAATAGGCGTTGAGACCTGTAATTGTCATACAAATGGCCATTTGGATCGGTCGAATATTTCTACACGTTTCTTGGAAAATTTGTTTTTTATGAAAATCAACTGAACTATAGCCCACAAATTCAGAGCCACAAAAATCGAAAATCTGCAAATGTGCTCCGATTTCGATGATTGATACCTCTATCAATAGGCGTTGAGACCTGTAATTGTCATACAAATGGCCATTTGGATCGGTCGAATATTTCTACACGTTTCGTGGAAAATTTGTTTTTTTTGAAAATCAACTGAACTATAGCCCACAAATTCAGAGCCACAAAAATCGAAAATCTGCAAATGTGCTCCGATTTCGATGATTGATACCTCTATCAATAGGCGTTGAGACCTGTAATTGTCATACAAATGGCCATTTGGATCGGTCGAATATTTCTACACGTTTCTTGGAAAATTTGTTTTTTTTGAAAATCAACTGAACTATAGCCCACAAATTCAGAGCCACAAAAATCGAAAATCAGCAAATGTGCTCCGATTTTGATGATTGATACCTCTATCAATAGGCGTTGAGACCTGTAATTGTCATACAAACGGCCATTTGGATCGGTCGAATATTTCTACACGTTTCTTGGAAAATTTGTTTTTTTTGAAAATCAACTGAACTATAGCCCACAAATTCAGAGCCACAAAAATCGAAAATCTGCAAATGTGCTCCGATTTCGATGATGGATACCTCTATCAATAGGCGTTGAGACCTGTAATTGTCATACAAACGGCCATTTGGATCGGTCGAATATTTCTACACGTTTCTTGGAAAATTTGTTTTTTTTGAAAATCAACTGAACTATAGCCCACAAATTCAGAGCCACAAAAATCGAAAATCAGCACAAATGTACTCCGATTTCGATGATTGATACCTCTATCAATAGGCGTTGAGACCTGTAATTGTCATACAAATGGCCATTTGGATCGGTCGAATATTTCTACACGTTTCGTGGAAAATTCAATTTTTTTGAAATGAAAATCAACTGAACTATAGCCCACAAATTCAGAGCCACAAAAATCGAAAATCAGCAAATGTGCTCCGATTTCGATGATTGATACCTCTATCAATAGACGTTGAGACCTGTAATTGTCATACAAATGGCCATTTGGATCGGTCGAATATTTCTACACGTTTCGTGGAAAATTCAATTTTTTTTGAAAATCAACTGAACTATAGCCCACAAATTCAGAGCCACAAAAATCGAAAATCTGCAAATGTGCTCCGATTTCGATGATGGATACCTCTATCAATAGGCGTTGAGACCTGTAATTGTCATACAAACGGCCATTTGGATCGGTCGAATATTTCTACACGTTTCTTGGAAAATTTGTTTTTTTTGAAAATCAACTGAACTATAGCCCACAAATTCAGAACCACAAAATTCGAAAATCAGCACAAATGTACTCCGATTTCGATGATTGATACCTCTATCAATAGGCGTTGAGACCTGTAATTGTCATACAAATGGCCATTTGGATCGGTCGAATATTTCTACACGTTTCGTGGAAAATTCAATTTTTTTGAAATGAAAATCAACTGAACTATAGCCCACAAATTCAGAGCCACAAAAATCGAAAATCTGCAAATGTGCTCCGATTTCGATGATTGATACCTCTATCAATAGGCGTTGAGACCTGTAATTGTCATACAAATGGCCATTTGGATCGGTCGAATATTTCTACACGTTTCGTGGAAAATTCAATTTTTTTTGAAAATCAACTGAACTATAGCCCACAAATGCAGAGCCACAAAATTCGAAAATCTGCAAATGTGCTCCGATTTCGATGATGGATACCTCTATCAATAGGCGTTGAGACCTGTAATTGTCATACAAACGGCCATTTGGATCGGTCGAATATTTCTACACGTTTCTTGGAAAATTTAATTTTTTTCAAAATCAACTGAACTATAGCCCACAAATGCAGAGCCACAAAATTCGAAAATCTGCAAATGTGCTCCGATATTGATGATTGATACCTCTATCAATAGGCGTTGAGACCTGTAATTGTCATACAAATGGCCATTTGGATCGGTCGAATATTTCTACACGTTTCGTCGAAAATTCAGATTTTTTGAAAATCAACTGAACTATAGCCCACAAATTCAGAGCCACAAAAATCGAAAATCAGCACAAATGTGCTCCGATTTCGATGATTGATACCTCTATCAATAGGCGTTGAGACCTGTAATTGTCATACAAACGGCCATTTGGATCGGTCGAATATTTCTACACGTTTCGTGGAAAATTAAATTTTTTTGAAAATCAACTGAACTATAGGCCACAAATTCAGAGCCACAAAAATCGAAAATCTGCAAATGTGCTCCGATTTCGATGATGGATACCTCTGTCAATAGGCGTTGAGACCTGTAATTGTCATACAAACGGCCATTTGGATCGGTAGAATATTTCCACACGTTTCTTGGAAAATTTGTTTTTTTTGAAAATCAACTGAACTATAGCCCACAAATTCAGAGCCACAAAAACCGAAAATCAGCACAAATGTACTCCGATTTCGATGATTGATACCTCTATCAATAGGCGTTGAGACCTGTAATTGTCATACAAATGGCCATTTGGATCGGTCGAATATTTCTACACGTTTCGTGGAAAATTCAATTTTTTTGAAATGAAAATCAACTGAACTATAGCCCACAAATTCAGAGCCACAAAAATCGAAAATCAGCACAAATGTACTCCGATTTCGATGATTGATACCTCTATCAATAGGCGTTGAGACCTGTAATTGTCATACAAACGGCCATTTGGATCGGTCGAATATTTCTACACGTTTCGTGGAAAATTCAATTTTTTTTTGAAAATCAACTGAACTATAGCCCACAAATTCAGAGCCACAAAAATCGAAAATCTGCAAATGTGCTCCGATTTCGATGATTGATACCTCTATCAATAGGCGTTGAGACCTGTAATTGTCATACAAATGGCCATTTGGATCGGTCGAATATTTCTACACGTTTCGTGGAAAATTCAATTTTTTTTGAAAATCAACTGAACTATAGCCCACAAATTCAGAGCCACAAAAATCGAAAATCTGCAAATGTGCTCCGATTTCGATGATGGATACCTCTATCAATAGGCGTTGAGACCTGTAATTGTCATATAAACGGCCATTTGGATCGGTCGAATATTTCTACACGTTTCGTGGAAAATTCAATTTTTTTGAAATGAAAATCAACTGAACTATAGCCCACAAATTCAGAGCCACAAAATTGGAAAATCTGCAAATGTGCTCCGATTTCAATTGACGACTGCTTTGGTGTGCTCTAGCGGACAATAGTGAACTACGATACTTCTAATAACAAAAATTTGCTATCTGTGGCACTATTCCGGTTTTCCCGGGAAATTGGGAATTGGAATTTTATTTTTGTGATTTTTTTAGTGTATTTTGTTATTATTTTTTCCAAAGCATACTACGGCGATTTGCATTTTTTCAAATTTTGGGAGCAAATAACTCCATTTCATAGCAATTTTTTTGTTTATTTTTCCCTAAACATTTTGTTGGGAATTGTTTAGTAGGCAGTAATGTTCAAATGGAATTATTTTTTCCCAAAATTTGAAAAAATAGAAATCGCCACAGTATGCCTTGGAAAAAATTATACTAAAATACACCAAAAAAAATCACAAAAATGAAATTCCAATTCCCAATTATCCGGGAAAAGCGGAAAAGTGCCACAGATAGCAAATTTTTGTTATTAGAAGTCTCGTAGTTTACTATTGTCCGCTTAAGGCGCTTTTTCAACTTTACCAGTCGTCCGTCAATGCATAAAATAACTATCGCGACTCGTGCATTCCAAGCGGCGAATAGAATAAATTTATTATAATAAAACGGTTTGCATTTCCTTTGAAGTGAAAAATGAAATTCAAATAAAAAGATGTTCTCTAAAATTGACTATGTCTTGGACATTTGGTGGCGCCCTAATAATGCGACGCCCTAGGGCTGCAGCCCTTATAGCCCCATGGTAAAGATGGCCTTGAGGTCAACATCCCAAAAAACCTTCCCCAGCCGAACAAAAAATATTCCACGCTTGATCGTGAACCACTTGCGATGTATTTAGTTAGTATGTTTGTACTAAAAATCATACAAATATTCCTGATCCATGCACCAAAATTCAGGAACACATTTGTGTCGATTATACATAGAATAAAATGCTAAAGTATTTTCAAGTTAGTAAAAATAAAATTAGGCATGAAACCAACTGTCAAGTCAATCCCAATTTAAATTTGATCCAAATATCCCTCGCAATTAAATTCCATGTACAATCACACAACCATCAAATTCATACAATTAATCGAGAGCCCGGTTTCATTCACTCGCTATACAGACAATAAATAAAACTAACTAAAGGAAATTAAAAAATTATATTCTTACAAATTTCATCATTGTACCTAAGGCATACTTTTTCGGGCTTTATTCAACATCGAGAGTTCCGAAAAACGTATATTAATTTTATCAAAAACTGATTTTGTATTTCACTTCATTTCCGCCAAAAATATATAACACCCGGGGAATTCCCTCCGAACATAAATGTTCATATTTCCCGAAAAAGTTATACCTAAAGGCCATTTTCACATGAATCGCGATCCCCCCCGCACGAGCAAACACGATCTACCGACCCCTCCCTCACCACACGGCAAAACATCCACCAGTCACCCGAAAAATAGTAAGCATGACCCCGAATGTAATACTATTGACAATTCCTGTGGCAAACGCAGACTTCCCAATAAAAAGGGCAAAAGAGTGTTTTCTCGCGCGAACTTTCCAATATGGCGGCGATTTAAACACTCCTTGCAGCCCCCATCAAACTGTTGTGCGCCCGCCAAAAAAACTGTCAACCATATTACATTCGGAATCGCCCACCCACTACCCTCCAAGCGACCAGCAAATATTCCACCACGTAATTGAAGAGAAATCGGCGAACCACCCCCACCCGCACGATAAAAATCGCGATTCATGTGTATAGACCATTAAATCCCATATAAATAATATTGTCGTTCATGTGTGAGAACTACAACCTAAACTCCATAAAATTAGTTAAGTTAATTAAATTAAATATAGGTATGTAGCATCTCAAACGTTCCCATTCATAGGGTCCAAATTAATGCATTCAAATACTTCAACAGATCAACCTAAATATAATATAATATTTTATATTAGTATTTTATTTATATAATTTATTGAAATTTTAGTATTTTAATTTAATTTAAATTAATTTAATATAAGTTATAAAATTTAATGCTATAAGTAGCATAACCCATATTAATATTAATCAAACTTAAATAAACAATTTTATATGTACAGAGAAATCTAGTTACGGCGAAGCCAAAGAGACCGGAGAAATGTATTTATTTATTTTATTTAGTCATGTATTTATGTAGTTTTATTATTTCATTTCCTTATTAACCATAGTATATTTCCACATAAAACAACTTTCACCTTGGCGAATAAAAATTTCATTGCGAAATTTCAATTACCTTCAATCGGTATTCGCTACAACGAGACCTCACCGTATTACACACAATCTCAAATTTACTCGATAATACAAAGTAAACAAATCCCATTAGAATCGAATACAATACCAGAATCGAATACAAGAAACTTTTAATTCTAGTTGCATATTCGGTGGTTATACGAATTAAATAATTAATTCAAGTTAAAAAACAAAAAGAAAATAATTATAAATAACATTTACTAAATCTAAAACGATGCATTAAAAAAAACAACCATATTACAAACTAAAAGAAATCTGTAACAAAATTACAAATAAAAGCCAGAATATCCAAAGGTTTCTCTTAATATAGCTTGCCTAATGAAATGTTAGGAACATTCTGCAGTACGGTACAGTACTTGTAGGCTTGTAGCAAATGCCCCAACTAAATAAATTATAAAGGTATACGGGAAATGAGGTTATGTTTTCATAGTAAAGTTGCCTGCCTGTTGAATGTCAAGCATCATTAGCCAACAAAATTGATGGCACACAAGAAAAGGATGACTGCTGAAAATATAAATAAGAAAATAGTTAAATACAATTTAAAACATAACTAAATAATATAACTTAGCTTTAAAAATCGATATTCTATATGGAATATCCAGCTGGACTTCACTTCCACATCTGCATAACCTATAAATGTGACCATCAAATTATTGGATATGGTTGAGGATTACACCAATTTATTCGCGGTTAATTAATACTTACAATTATTAGGACACATAGATGAAATTAAGACTAAAAATGTTTATAAATAAATTAATGTAACTAGAATTAATTAAATATGTATTATAAATTAGCTTCCCATTTGTTTTTTGTTTACATTGTCATCACTATTTGACAGCTAAATTAAACACATATATTTTTTGGTTGCAACCAGTATATACGCCACTCAATTTTTAGTAATGCGACTATTCACCTATCGGACATTCCGTATACTAAGTTATTAATGCATTTTGGGTAATTGTGATTGTGTTTTGTAAAAAGAAAAAAGAAAACTAAAAATAAATAAAAAATGCAGAGCTAAAACAATTGTCGTACAAATAAGTACACATTTTTGATTATTTGGATTTTTGTTGGAAAAAAAGTTTAAGAATTTTCGACTTTGGATTTCCTGCTCATCCCAAACAAAACACCTGCCCACATCTTATTCGTTAAAAGATTTTGATCGCTGATCGACAACAACAGTATATTGCTTCAGTGAATAAAACTGATGATAAACGAAGTATTACTAGGCACAGGTAAGCAGAAACGCGAAGAAAAAGAGGCAGGTTCCTTTCTAGATAATAAACATTTAAAAATTACATTATGTAACGTTAATTAATTTAATTTTTCATTTAATTTAAATGTAAAATAGTTACAATTCAAAATACAATTATCATTTTTAATTTTATATGAAATTAAATGAAAACATAAACTAATTAAAAAAAAAAGAATTTTCATTTTTCAATATGACATTTATTTATTCATCTTCGTCTAGCATGACCTTCTTGGCTTCAAATACACCTTTCCAACTTTTTTTATTGATCAAATGGTGCGGCTGTTAAAATCGTTGCAAGCGCAGCGGGTAAAAATATAATATGTGCACCAAACCATGTATGCGTGAGCCAATTGAATAATCCATGAAATTAGGCTAGCTTAGCGGTAGCCATTATTACATAAGATATCGAGCTTTCTAGAGCTTCGGCAATTTTTGTGCCTAAAATAAATCCATGTTCATCGACCGCCGCCAATCCCGCATATCTATCCTCACTACTGTTCAATAGATAAAAAACTCCTGTGAAAAAGATTATCTACAAAAAGAATATAATAAAATTACTGTGTAATCAAGTCGTACTCACCGCATTCACAATAAACGATATAACAACATGTCCACCGCCGAGTATTACAGAAATAATAGTCCAAACCACCAAGCCGAGCAAATGTAAATTCTTTCGCACAATTAACCAAAGAGAATCAGCCACTTCCATAATCATTGCATATTTACTTTTCGCCCACTGTACAATTCCCTCCTTTGCCTTCCACATTAATTCAGCATTTGCCATAATATCATCAATCGAATTAGTAATAGGGTCTGCCGGAACCTTCAATACAATAGAATCACTTCTATCTAACCAATTCTTTATTAAATGGTCCCAGATTGCCTATCCGTACCGTTAAACAATTGACCTATATACGTTTTAATATAGTGCCTACCACGTTCATGTGCATTATCCAACATATTTTCCATCGAATACTAAAATCCTTCAGGCAGCATTTGCATTAAATCCGGTCTTGCTGTTAATGTCCGGTTAACCAAATAACTTCCCAGCTCAACGGCTGCAAATGTTTCAGAGTAAATTTGTAAATATAGTTGCAAATATCACAAGAATAAATACGAAGATCGATGATACTAGATCGATTGAGGATTTTAGACAGTTTTTTTTTATCGCTGGCGCTACATCCCATAGAGGGATTTGGCCGCTTCATTATAAAGTTTCGTAATCATTATTTTTAACGGATAATGAATGATTAATTCATTAATCCTACATTAACCAGCCGTAATTTTTTCATTACCCACCGGGAATCGAACCCAGAACCTCCGGAGCTTAAAGCAAGCATGCTGACCACTGTGCCACTGGGGCGGCAACAGTAGATAGTTTAGACAGTTGCGTAAACTTAAATTAAGTTTCTCGTTGAGTTCGACGACACCCGAAAGACATACGGATTACGGGTAGCAGGGCTGACTATCGCTCAACAGTCAAAATACTCATTTTATTGATAAAAATCGTCACATTTTCTTTAACATAACGTAAAATACCAAAATATTTAAATCTTAAATACAACAAACATAAAATAACGGGCAGAGGTACCAAAAACAGGAGTAAATGTTTATATAAAACGGTTGCACCACACACATAAAATAGTATGATAAAGTAGGGTGACAATACATACCACATTAAGTGGTATTGTATGACATTTGGAACTAACGTACCGCATTGCAAACTGCACCATATTTTATACCACAAGAGGTACCAAATGTACTACATTTCACACATAAATTTTCCACAAAATTGTATTTAAAGTTACATTATTCGCATTTGTAAATAAAAGCTACCCTAAAAGTATTGGAAAGAGATTATACGAGTATAGGAACTGTCTGACCTGCCCGTATTATATATAAAACAGTTTAATCTGCAGCTGGTCGTCTTTCGGTTGCTTCGAAATCAATAATAAGCAGCTTTATGTGGTTATTCTTATAAATGTAGTATTCGAGATTCTTTCAAATCCTATTTCGAAATTCTTTCAATAATTTTTTATAAATCTGATGTTGAATATTAAATAGTTTTAGATTTGTGCAAAACTCGTTGGCTTTCGCTAATGCTGATATGAAATGTTAAAACTTTAGCAAACGTTGAAAATCTAGTTTACGTCGTTAGAAGTTTGTCCAAAGTTAGTAGATATTTTTTTAACGATAACACTTCAGAATTAAGATTGAAGTAGACTGCGGCGTATTGAGGCGGTAAAATTTCAATACTAATGGAAAAAGTAACACTCTTCTGCCATTAGCAGTTAAAATGTAGTTTACCAAACAATAAAACTTGAAGACATCAGAATTCACCTGTATTCACTCGAACGCCATATTGAAAAAATGAACTTGAAGAAAATTAAATTTGATTGAAAATCACCTCTTCATATACACACTAATATAAGCCCACAAATTCCAAGCCAAACATCTAAAACCTGCCTGCAACACAACAGCTTTCGGGATTTGTAATTGTTGTATCAAATTCCCTTTGACTCCCTCGATTATTTCTAAACATTTTACCTGTAGCTTATACGTCCTAGTATTTGAAATTTTGCATCATTTGATTATTTCCTATCTTTCATATAATATTCAATTTATTTCTTCACAGTAACTTTGGCTTTATTTTTAATGCAATACTTTGAATTATGAAGTCCATAAAACAAATTTAATCATCATAATAAAATCTTTATCTCCTCGATGGCTATTATAATTTCCTATTATAAGACACTTTCACTCGAACCTCCTCCTAAGATCTTTCTGTTCACGAAGCTTTGTATCTACCAAAAAATTCCAAATATGTACATCAATTTTCTCGTCTAAAGGGATGTAAAGGTATTTAAATTCTCTGTACTCTAATAAATATCTATGTATAGTCTATCTCTAAATTTATATTCATTATGAACTTTAAGCTCGCCTTAAGCATTAAACTTCGATGTGTTTATTAATAAAATTCACCACATTTTTTTACTGAGATTCGACTGTATGTTAATAATATAATTATTACAAATAAATATAACTAATTTGAAATATTAGTGAGAAGAGATTTACAAAAGATGGCGCACCGCAAAAGTTTAAGAAGTGTTGCAGCTTAGACACAATATAGCAAAGTTTAGCGTTGAAACAAAAAATTAATAATGCAAACAGTGCGCGACTAAATTATATGTTGATATACGAATATTAAATATTTGTACATTATTTTTCTATTGCGTTTGATGTTTGATTTTAACTCGTTTGATGTTGGATGATGGTTAATAAATACGATAATATTGTAATTGTTATGTACTATAACAACAATAACATCAATAATAATCATTTATTATATAATAATAAACAACATCTACATAAGTTAATGCACAAGCAAATATTTTATTTTATTGATGACCTTAGATATATAAGGTTCTTATATTAATTTATTTATTTTAATCAAAAACATTAAAAAGGATCCAGTTGCCAGAAAAACAAAGGCTCACCTGGAAAAAAGGAAAGAAGAAATCACAGATTTGTACAACAGATACAAAACAAATGACCAGAAATCAATCAGCTACGCTAGCATAAACGATTTTACAGAAACATTACAGCTGATATCAGCCTAAAAAGAGAAGCTGCTGCAACAACTCCAACAGCAAGAGATGACTTCACAACACAAACAGCCAGCAACAACCAAGCTATCAGAGCTGAGTAATTTGGATAGTGATTCAGCCAGCACAATTACGGCATCAATAAAGATCCCAACAAAAAGCTGCTTAGAAAGCAGTTAATATAAATATGCCACTTGCAGAGCCTCATCTTGCAAGCAAACGACTTAATTAAAGTCAGAAAATAACTCGAATTTCTTAAACAAAAATTCAACCAGCTAAATAAAGCGGTAGAGAAAATTGATGAGCTGCACGAAGCGATCCTCCTATAGAAACAACACAAGAGGATCTAAAAATTCAGGAATATTTTAAAAACAACTACTATTTTGAGATTAGCAGCTTTACTGCTAGGTTACAACAGGCAGTACATAATAAATTTGAAATCAGTGGAATCAACAACAACCAGTAGCCAAAACAATACAGTTAAAACCAGGGCCGTTCTTATATATTAAGCCGCCCTGGGCTAAAAATATTAGGCGCCTTTATAGAAGCTAATGAAAACTTCCCAGTGCAGAATCATCTTCTGTTTTAAAACCAGTACATTTGACACCATGAAATTCTAGAGAAAATACAAGACATGAAGTTCGAACAGCATTTAGAAAGAGAGGCAATTAATTCCAGAAACGAAAAAAAGTTAGTGATTTCGACAATCGGAGACGATACAATGAATAAAATGAGAACACCGCATGATTGTGAAAATGTGTACTAGCATTGATACCTCTATCAATAGGCGTTGAGACCTGTAATTGTCATAAAAATGCCCATTTGGATCTGTCGAATATTTCTACACGTCTCGTGGAAAATTCAATTTTTTTTTAAAATCAACTGAACCACAAGTTCAGAGCCACAAAATTCGAAAATTTGCAAATGTGCTCCGATTTCGATGATTGATACGTTACCAATAGGCGTTGAGACCTGTAATTGTCATACAAACGGCCATTTGGATCGGTCTAATATTTTTACACTTTCCGTGGAAAATTCAATTTTTTTGAAAATCAACTGAACTATAGCCCACAAATTCAGAGCCACAAAATTCGAAAATCTGCAAATGTGCTCCGATTTCGATAATTGATACCTCTATCAATAGGCGTTGAGACTTGTAATTGTCATACAAACGGCTATTTGGATCGGTCGAATATTTCTGCACGTTTCGTGGAAAACTCAATTTTTTTGAAAATCAACTGAACTATAGCCCACAAATTCAGAGCCACAAAATTCGAAAATCTGCAAATGTGCTCCGATTTCGATGATTGATACGTCTACCAATAGGCGATGAGACCTTTAATTATCATACAAACGGTCATTTGGATCGTTCGAATATTTCTACACGTTTCGTGGAAAATTCAATTTTATTGAAAATCAACTGAACTATAGCCCACAAATTCAGAGCCACAATATTCGAAAATCTGCAAATGTGCTCCGATTTCGATGATTGATACGTCTACCAATAGGCGATGAGACCTTTAATTATCATACAAATGGTCATTTGGATCGGTCGAATATTTCTACACGTTTCGTGGAAAATTCAATCTTTTTGAAAATCAACTGAACTATAGCCAACAAATTCAGAGCCACAAAATTCGAAAATTTGCAAATGTGCTCGGATTTCGATGATTGATACGTCTACCAATAGGCGTTGAGACCTGTAATTATCATACAAATGGCCATTTGGATCGGTCGAATATTTCTGCACGTTTCGTGGAAAACTCAATTTTTTTGAAAATCAACTGAACTATAGCCCACAAATTCAGAGCCACAAAATTCGAAAATCTGCAAATGTGCTCCGATTTCGATGATTGATACGTCTACCAATAGGCGATGAGACCTGTAATTATCATACAAACGGTCATTTGGATCGGTCGAATATTTCTGCACGTTTCGTGGAAAACTCAATTTTTTTGAAAATCAACTGAACTATAGCCCACAAATTCAGAGCCACAAAATTCGAAAATTTGCAAATGTGCTCCGATTTCGATGATTGATACGTCTACCAATAGGCGTTGAGACCTGTAATTATCATACAAACGGTCATTTGGATCGGTCGAATATTTCTACACGTTTCGTGGAAAATTCAATTTTTTTGAAAATCAACTGAACTATAGCCAACAAATTCAGAGCCACAAAATTCGAAAATTTGCAAATGTGCTCCGATTTCGATGATTGATACGTCTACCAATAGGCGTTGAGACCTGTAATTATCATACAAACGGTCATTTGGATCGGTCGAATATTTCTGCACGTTTCGTGGAAAACTCAATTTTTTTGAAAATCAACTGAACTATAGCCCACAAATTCAGAGCCACAAAATTCGAAAATCTGCAAATGTGCTCCGATTTCGATGATTGATACGTCTACCAATAGGCGATGAGACCTTTAATTATCATACAAACGGTCATTTGGATCGTTCGAATATTTCTACACGTTTCGTGGAAAATTCAATTTTATTGAAAATCAACTGAACTATAGCCCACAAATTCAGAGCCACAATATTCGAAAATCTGCAAATGTGCTCCGATTTCGATGATTGATACGTCTACCAATAGGCGATGAGACCTTTAATTATCATACAAATGGTCATTTGGATCGGTCGAATATTTCTACACGTTTCGTGGAAAATTCAATCTTTTTGAAAATCAACTGAACTATAGCCAACAAATTCAGAGCCACAAAATTCGAAAATTTGCAAATGTGCTCCGATTTCGATGATTGATACGTCTACCAATAGGCGTTGAGACCTGTAATTATCATACAAATGGCCATTTGGATCGGTCGAATATTTCTGCACGTTTCGTGGAAAACTCAATTTTTTTGAAAATCAACTGAACTATAGCCCACAAATTCAGAGCCACAAAATTCGAAAATCTGCAAATGTGCTCCGATTTCGATGATTGATACGTCTACCAATAGGCGATGAGACCTGTAATTATCATACAAACGGTCATTTGGATCGGTCGAATATTTCTGCACGTTTCGTGGAAAACTCAATTTTTTTGAAAATCAACTGAACTATAGCCCACAAATTCAGAGCCACAAAATTCGAAAATTTGCAAATGTGCTCCGATTTCGATGATTGATACGTCTACCAATAGGCGTTGAGACCTGTAATTATCATACAAACGGTCATTTGGATCGGTCGAATATTTCTACACGTTTCGTGGAAAATTCAATTTTTTTGAAAATCAACTGAACTATAGCCAACAAATTCAGAGCCACAAAATTCGAAAATTTGCAAATGTGCTCCGATTTCGATGATTGATACGTCTACCAATAGGCGTTGAGACCTGTAATTATCATACAAATGGCCATTTGGATCGGTCGAATATTTCTGCACGTTTCGTGGAAAACTCAATTTTTTTGAAAATCAACTGAACTATAGCCCACAAATTCAGAGCCACAAAATTCGAAAATCTGCAAATGTGCTCCGATTTCGATGATTGATACGTCTACCAATAGGCGTTGAGACCTGTAATTATCATACAAACGGCCATTTGGATCGGTCGAATATTTCTGCACGTTTCGTGGAAAACTCAATTTTTTTGAAAATCAACTGAACTATAGCCCACAAATTCAGAGCCACAAAATTCGAAAATTTGCAAATGTGCTCCGATTTCGATGATTGATACGTCTACCAATAGGCGTTGAGACCTGTAATTATCATACAAACGGTCATTTGGATCGGTCGAATATTTCTACACGTTTCGTGGAAAATTCAATTTTTTTGAAAATCAACTGAACTATAGCCAACAAATTCAGAGCCACAAAATTCGAAAATTTGCAAATGTGCTCCGATTTCGATGATTGATACGTCTACCAATAGGCGTTGAGACCTGTAATTATCATACAAATGGCCATTTGGATCGGTCGAATATTTCTGCACGTTTCGTGGAAAACTCAATTTTTTTGAAAATCAACTGAACTATAGCCCACAAATTCAGAGCCACAAAATTCGAAAATTTGCAAATGTGCTCCGATTTCGATGATTGATACGTCTACCAATAGGCGATGAGACCTTTAATTATCATACAAACGGTCATTTGGATCGTTCGAATATTTCTGCACGTTTCGTGGAAAATTCAATTTTATTGAAAATCAACTGAACTATAGCCCACAAATTCAGAGCCACAATATTCGAAAATCTGCAAATGTGCTCCGATTTCGATGATTGATACGTCTACCAATAGGCGATGAGACCTTTAATTATCATACAAATGGTCATTTGGATCGGTCGAATATTTCTACACGTTTCGTGGAAAATTCAATCTTTTTGAAAATCAACTGAACTATAGCCAACAAATTCAGAGCCACAAAATTCGAAAATTTGCAAATGTGCTCGGATTTCGATGATTGATACGTCTACCAATAGGCGTTGAGACCTGTAATTATCATACAAATGGCCATTTGGATCGGTCGAATATTTCTACACGTTTCGTGGAAAATTCAATTTTATTGAAAATCAACTGAACTATAGCCCACAAATTCAGAGCCACAAAAATCGAAAATCTGCAAATGTGATCCGATTTCGAAAAATGATACCTCTCTCAATAGGCGTTGAGACCTGTAATTATCATACAAATAGCCATTTGGATCGATCGAATATTTCTGCACGTTTCGTGGAAAATTAAATTTTTTTCAAAATCAACTGAAATATAGCCCACAAATTCAGAGCCACAAAAATCGAAAATCTGCAAATGTGATCCGATTTCGATAAATGATACCTCTCTCAATAGGCGTTGAGACCTGTAATTATCATACAAATAGCCATTTGGATCGATCGAATATTTCTGCACGTTTCGTGGAAAATTAAATTTTTTTGAAAATCAACTGAACTATAGCCCAGAAATTCAGAGCCACAAAATTCGAAAATCTGCAAATGTGCTCCGATTTCGATGATTGATACGTGTACCAATAGGCGTTGAGACCTATAATTGTCATACAAACGGCCATTTGGATCGATCGAATATTTCTGCACGTTTCGTGGAAAATTAAATTTTTTTCAAAATCAACTGAAATATAGCCCACAAATTCAGAGCCACAAAAATCGAAAATCTGCAAATGTGATCCGATTTCGATAAATGATACCTCTCTCAATAGGCGTTGAGACCTGTAATTATCATACAAATAGCCATTTGGATCGATCGAATATTTCTGCACGTTTCGTGGAAAATTAAATTTTTTTGAAAATCAACTGAACTATAGCCCACAAATTCAGAGCCACAAAATTCGAAAATCTGCAAATGTGCTCCGATTTCGATGATTGATACGTGTACCAATAGGCGTTGAGACCTGTAATTGTCATACAAACGGCCATTTGGATCGGTCGAATATTTCTACACTTTCCGTGGAAAATTCAATATTTTTGAAAATCAACTGAACTATAGCCCACAAATTCAGAGCCACAAAATTCGAAAATCTACGGTTTGCATTTCCTTTGAAGTGAAAAATGAAATTCAAATAAAAAGATGTTCTCTAAAATTGACTAGGAGTTGGACATTTGGTGGCGCCCTAATAATGCGGTGCCCTAGGGCTGCAGCCCTTGTAGCCCCATGATAAAGATGGCCTTGGTTAAAACAAATCGAGATACCAAAGTTGAGAGTGGGATGGTTTCCATGCGCTGTTCTCAAAATTAGTGGATCAAAACATCAGTTTAACTGATACCCACTAAATGATGATTATTATAAAGCCATTGATTTATAAATTTAATGAAAATAAATGGCAAGACGTCTAATTCGTCATTTGGATGATGATGAGGATGATAGGCGTTATAATTTAAGATTACATCGCAAGTGTTTACGCGATGCTTCCAAACCATTTGAAATTCACGAAACTGAATTTACTAATTTATAGAGGATACCGCAGCAATTGGTATTTGCATTAATACAACAAATTGAATGTCACATGGAAACAACATCCATGCCAAAAGAAATTGGTATGTTAGTTGCGCTTACAAAAATTATTTTTCTAATTAAATTAAATTTATTTGTTAATAAATACTTACTTTTACGAAAATAAATAATTTTCTAACAGCTCGTTCCTTTTTTCACTTACTGCTGCACGTCTTTCCTGTGCTGCTGCTATACGATTAAGAGCTTCGACCTTGTCTCTTTCAATTTTATTGGATTCTTTTATTAAGTTATCTCTGGTATAAACTGAACCTACCATTGCATGAAAATGAACACCAATTGTTTGTAAATATTGTAAAAATGAATATTTAATGTTGTGCACACCTCTAACCCGTTTGGAACGTGACGACCTTACTGGTTCCAAAACCTCCGTCGAACTAGGCGTATCTGTCGGTTGTAACGACGTTAACAGAATTTCTGTTACCGGTAAATTTGATTAAAAATTAACAATATAATTTTTTATTATGAGTGTGAAGTTTATGCTAAAAAAATAACAAAACATTACACTGTTAAATTAGTTATTTTTCCAATTGGAATTTAGATTATATGAAAATTTAAATTTTTTATAATTTTGGATTTTTCGTACTATCTCGTTGGCCAAAAGCCTCCAATTTTGTTGAACCTTACTATATTTCAGATAATTTAAATGTTCACTGATTTTTGATAATTAAATAATTGTTTAGCGCCAATCCTGGAGATGTCCCGAGGGTCCCGCACATTTTCTAGAATAACTAGGCCTGCATAGGTGTATATGTATGTCACCAAGCTGATCCAATTGTGATGAACATACTATATTTAACAGAATGTGAAATTTTTAATAATTTTTGATGATTTTAAAAGCTGTTATATCGCCAACTATACAAATGTCCACGAGGTTTTTCCCTCATTCTCGAATAGCCCTTATTTTCGGATAACTTGGCCATATGCCAATTTACGTGGTCAACCTGTAGTCACAATTTTGATGGTTTTATAAATTATTGTATCTCCGATCACAGAGATGTCCACAATGTCTCGCCCATATTTTCGCATAACTTGGCCATGTGCCAATCTACGTGGCCAACCTGATCCACTTGTGACGAACTTTTATATATATTTTGCTCCAAATACATTAACAAATATGTCGAAAATTCATTTGATTTATTTAAAACGTTTCTCGTATATATAATAAAAATGAAGCGGCTTGAGAATTTGAAACCGAAATTCCCAGCGAAACTGAAAATTTCATGGATAATGATACAAAATCGAGTCCATTTTATGCAAGATTCTTTCAAATTTACAAGCAATTAATTAAACTATTGAAAAAGAAGACCTCGTCGCAAACACTAAAAAAAAAATATTATAATAGTGAGTTTGTCATGTATTGCATAAAACGGTATTTAACCTATCTCCCACTTTGGGTGCACTTAGCAATGCCAGAATCACGGTTTGAAGGATCAGTGTCAAATGCGAATGCAGAAAACTGGTTTCGTTTAGTGAAACACCATTACATAGACCGATTTTTAAAAATTTTCAGAAAGGAAGAGAAAACTGGAAGAGCAAACATCAAAAATATTAAAAAAATTAAAATTAAAAAGCTTTTCTATAATAAAAAACAAAGGACGAGGAATATAGAACATTCCAACGAAGGGTCAGATCCAGATGACGCAGGAACGAAGAAAACTGGAAGAAAAAAGAAAACTTTCATCTCACCGAGGCATATGGGACAAGGGTCATACGCAGATATTCCAAACGGAACATTTTAAAAACCAAAAGCGATAAGAAAAAAGAAAAACCATTATCAGGAGTAGACGGCAATTCACTAAGTTAGCGGCAAAACCGCTTTTCTTCGAAAATCGATTTTTGAAATTTATAAACAATTATATTAAAAACCATCATGTAAATGCAATTATTTACATCGAAAAAAGTAGACTAATATTGGATAATCTAAAAATCGATATCGAATCGAAGACGGAATTGACAATAGATGCAACAACCAACCAAGTTATCCGAAAATATGGGCGAAACATTGTGGACATCTCTGTGATCGGTGATACAATAATTTATAAAACCATAAAAATTTTTAAAAATTCTAAATTCTATGAAGTACATATGTTCGTCACAACTGGATCAGACTGGTCACGTAAATTGGCATATGGTCAAGTTATATGAAACTAAGGGCTATTCGAGAATGAGGGAAAAACCTCGTGGACATTTGTATGGTACAACCGTGGCAACAATCTTATAGTGCCAAAGCCTAAAAACTGGGCATTTTTTTTCTAAATTTAAACACTGTAATCAACTTTTAAAAAAAAATTTAATGTGGCTTCAATGTGTGCGCAAGTTTTTTGGCCAATGACTGTAACAGGTAAAATAAAATTAGTTTTTGGCCGAGTTTTGGAATCGGCCGCCTTTGTGCGGTGCACACATTGCACACATGCTAGGCGCGGTCCTATTATTCTGCATCATTTCTTGTAACGAAATTGTTAACATCTGAATTCGTAGTAAGCTGCACAGTAACCAGACAGTATGAAAAAACAGTTGAAGAGAATATTTTAACCAGAAAATGAGATGTTTTTTATGGATTCAAATACAAACAAGAGCAGTGCTAGAAATATTGATTTGCTTTTTTGAAATTGGTCGATGCCATATCCATCTAAATCTTTCAAAATAACTATTAAACGAATATTTACGGTAGATTCCGGTCCTGTTCATAAAAGAAGGCCACTCCTCCATTTTTTTTATAGTTATTAACGGAAATCGACCATAACAATAATTAAACGTGTACATACATATGTATATCAATTAATAAAACAATTTAAATTAATATTTTTTTATTTTTACAATAATAGTATTCTAAAATTATATTTATCGGTTAAATGCGTTTCAGAAACCAGCATAAGATCAATTTCGTGCTTTGCAAGAAAATGTTTGCAGTGTGGTTTCCGCCGAAGTTACTGCATTTCTTTACTGTTGAGGAATTTTTTGGTTTCGGGCAACTATTGGTTGGGTGTAGTTCACCACATACAACGCATACGGATATCAACTTGCAATAAGTTCTTGAGTGGCCATATTCATGACAGTTTAAACACTGAATTGGTCTGGACCTTTTATTTGGTTCTTCAATAGTTATGCGTCTATGCATGAGGTACTTTATTTTAAATATTGGAAGCATTTCTCCCTTTTTCAAAGTGCTCTCGGATGGACACAGCACAACTTTGATCATTGGTTATGGTTGCTTCAAGCGGTTCATGATCCTATATACATTCTGTATTTTAAATCCAACTTCAACAAGCGCGGCCTGGATTTCAGTTGGCTGAACTTGGACATCGATTCCTTTAATAACGACTGAAAGACCCTTTGAAGACTTCAAACGGTATGTATAATAGTTTCTATTGTGTGTATCGTAATAATTAATGACTTCTCTGTAGTCGTTGACCTCGTGAGTTTGAATTTTTAGTTCGTGTATTTTGCCATGAAGTAAATTTGTTACATGAAATGGTTTTACATTTGTTGGCACGCTTGATTTAAGTTCTTGCACCACCTTATGTGTATCAGCTTAACGCAAGTAGATTGGAGGTGGTTTGTATTTTTGATTTGCCTGTTCTTGAATGTTTGCATTTTCAGGTTCACTCTCTTCGACATCCTTATCGGCGAATATTTCAAATCGGTTTTTAGTGGTAATTTTTCGACATTTAGTTTCTTATTATAGCGATATATCGATCGATGCCAGTTTGTATCACATGTACATTACATTTAGTAAAATCGTTGTATACCTACTGCCAGGTTTTTAGTACTGTCGCTCCTGATATGGAGAAACAGACGCTGGTTGAAGCCGCCCCTAACATGGGGAGCCGACGATTCAGGATATTCCATGGGTATTTCCTTCTCAAGGCAAGTGTTTAGGGTTTTTGCCGCGCCAGCATTTAAGATTTGACAACTTATTGTTATTTTCGTATGAAAGATTCAATAAATAAATAAATATTTAACAACAAAAAAATTCGTAATATTTCATAAGTAAATAAAAGTAAATACAAAATAATTCATAGCTCCACAGTTACTTTTTGATTTGGTCGATATTTTATTGCTTCATCAAGTTTAACATGTCTTTAAGACAGTTCACTTTTTCCCGTTCTAAATTATTCTTTTATTGTTCGACCCTCATCATTTTCTCGTGCCGGATCTCTTCCTTCTCATCTTGGTTTTCTAAATAGTTTAACAAATCTTTAATATCATCATCTTTTTTATTGCACTTGCTTCTTTGCCTTGGTGCTTCGTTTTCTACTTGACTTGTATTCGTTGATAGATTGATATATTCGACGATCAAGCTCGTTTAAATTTCCAATCGCGGATGAATCAAAAACTAAACCTCTAGGAGGAACTATATTGTGGCGCTCACAGTACACACAATCGAAATCTTAAAAATAGCGCCAAAATATTGGCCTACGACCAGTTTTGCCTTTTCGCTTTTTTGTTCTATTGTATGTACCAATAGAATAGGAATTCTTGTGCGAACTTCCGATGTGGAGAGGGCTAAATCTGAACAATGTTTTTTCATATTATACACACATTTCCTCCACAAAGTATTTTTTTTTTTACCGCCAGTAAACTCTTGTTCCATTGCTAATCTGGTTACTACTAGTAATTTGGTTGCTTCACTTACGTTAGAGTAAAATTTTCATTTTATTCTCTTTCATTCATTTCATTTTAATCGACATCTGAATCAAATGACATTTGTAAGTAGGGTTTCTGCTAAAATTAAAAGAAAAAATCTATAATGCTCCAATTTAAAATACTTACTCCCTGCCATCCATCTTGACTAGATAAATTGAGGTTATAAAATAAAAAAAATGACATTTCCAGCTATTGCATCCATTTTCAAGCGGCTGCATAAACTGCACAGTATAATTATTTTTGCTGCATTTTTATCCGACAGACTGCGCTGCATTGGCTTCAAACCTGAATTTTTGACTGACATGCGGTATAATCTGCGCAGCGACTGAATTCTTGACCGCACCCTAAGTATACGATAATAAAAGTATCAATAATAAAAGTCTGTCGCTGCTGTTACTTTAAACCTCCTTATTGCGTGGGTAGCCGTAGCATACAGTCATACACACAGTCGAATTTAATAAAAAAAACTCTGGTTGGTTAATTTTGATACTTTACGGTTAAATGTTGAAGAGAATATTTTAACCCGAACATGTGATGTATTTTTCGATGCAAATGCAAACAAGAGCAGTGCTAGAAATTGGTCGATGCCACGTCCATCGTCCAAAATAACTATTAAATGAATTATATTAAGGGTAGATTCCGGTGCTGTTCATAAAAGAACGCCACATCCACGTTTTTTTTTTTGTATAGTTATTAACAATCAGCTAGATATATCCCAAAAATCTCATAAAAAATGGAGCAAATTTTATTTTATAGTCTTACTACTCTTTTATATACTCCTCTTTATCAAAAAAAGTATTATCAAATAAGTACCGTACTTGAGTAAATTTTATTTCGAAATTTTTCGAAACAGGGGCCTTACCACCGACTCCGTCAGCGTTCGTTGCTGATTCGCTTTTGCAATTTTTGTACTACTTAAAACGCGAAGCGAAAATATGAACGCTTTTAGGCGTTAATTAAACATAATTTCGATACCACAAGAATCGAACGCGCTACCTTTCGATGATAAGCGGATGTATCTACGCGTTGTATTTTATGGCGAACAACAAAGCGAAGAAAACTGTTTACTACAAAAATGCAATTAGCGTTGTTAAAATTTATTTTTGACAAATAATTGTAATTTGAGTAAACGAATGTTCGCTTGTAGCGTTGCGTTGTTTGTGGTTGGGTGTCAATAAGCGAAGCGAAAAAATAAAAGCGAATAACAACGAACGCCGGTGGAATCGGTGGTAATAATGTTTAACCCTAAACCTCTTAACAAGAGCCTGACAGTCTCTATTTTTTATTTATCGTGTAATTATACAAAACATTTTTATTCAATCATGCTCATTTTTTTAATTTCAATTTACCGCTAACTTTACGAGGAAACGAACAAACACATTTTTTTCGAAAATAATCCCGTTATATTTTTGTGTTTGTTTTTGTTTACATATCTACAGAATATGTTAAGAGCTTTAGGGTTAATTATATTAAAAATAATTAATTAATTAATTATATCAAATTTAAATAGTAAAACATTACGCTACCAGTTTTCGTACACTAATTTTAGAATTAATAACCATTTATTACTTTAAATTTCAAATACATCGCTGAAAAATAAACAACAACAACAAAAATTTGAGTAAAACGTCAAAAATCTAGTATAAACAAACATTCAAGTGAATTTTCATTTTTTATTTTTAAGATGTGATTTAAATATGTTACCATGGTTACTACTACTTTTATATTATTGTATCTGGCATGCTTTTAGTTCGCAATGTTTATTTATTCCGTCTCTAGGTTACAACTACTTTGCTTTACCGCCTCCTACAAATAAATTTGAATTTGGTATTCGAAAATACGGATTTAAAGACACGAACGAAGGTTTTTTATTTCTCTGTCACACCTAAATACTTTTTCGATTTCTCCATAAATTTTGTTCTATCCCCTATCCATTTATATACCAGAGTTATATGTATCTACATCAAATAAATTATAATATGTACCTACAAATAAATTATAATACCCTATAAAGGACATAATGACATTTTTCCATAGTAAACTTGCGGTCAGTGATATTGGCAGATTTACCGATAATGCAGTATTATTTAATACGGGAAAACATAGTACGGGATAACTTCTAAAGATGTCAGCTTTAACAATTTTTAATTTTTGATTAATAAATCAAAAATAAAATTAATTTTTTTTATAATTCATGTCTAGTTGTAAGTTTTATTCGTGTTTTTTGCTTTTGTTTATATTTTTGTTTCGATACAACAAAAAAAAAATTTAAAAAAAACTACTAGTGCCATCTTAAGATTTAATCTATCTATCGCCGTTTTTTGACCGTTAATGTCCTTTATAGGGTATTATAATTTATTTGTGTACCTATAAAGGTCTTCGCTGTCAAAAACGGCGATAGATAGATTAAATCTTAAGATGGCACTAGTAGTTTTTTTTAAATTTTTTTTTTTGTTGTATCGAAACAAAAATATAAACAAAAGCAAAAAACACGAATAAAACTTACAACTAGACATCAATTATAAAAAAAATTAATTTTATTTTTGATTTATTTACCAAAACTTAAAAATTGTTAAAGCTGACATCTTTAGAAGTTATCCCGAATTATGTTTTCACGTATTAAATAATACTGCATTATCGATAAATCTGTCAATATCATTGACCGCAAGTTTACTATGGAAAAGTGTCATTATGTCCTTTATAGGGTATTATAATTTATTTGATATACATGGATAGGGGATAAAACAAAATTTATGGAGAAACCGAAAAAGTATTTAGTGTGTGACAGAGAAAGAAAAAACCTTCGTCCTTGTCTTTAAATCCGAATTTTCGAATACCAAAAATATGTGTAGGAGGCGGTAAAGCAAAGTAGCTGTAACCTAGAGACGGAATAAATAAACGTTGCAAATCAAAAGCATGCCAGATACAATAATATAAAAGTAGTAGTAACCATGGTAACATATTAAAACACATCTTAAAAATAAAAAATGAAAATTCACTTGAATGTTTGTTTATACTAGATTTTTGACGTTTTACTCAAATTTTTGTTGTTGTTGTTTATTTTTCAGCGATGTATTTGAAATTTAAAGTAATAAATGGTTATTAATTCTTAAATTAGTATACGAAAACTGGTAGCGTAACGTTTAACTATTTAAATTTGATCCATGTGCATATCGTTGGTATATCGCTGTTAACAATCGACGATAACTATTGTTTGTACTGCAAACGTCAATTAATAAAACAATTTAAATTAATATTTTTTTTTTTTACAATAATAGTATTTTATTAAATAAATTTTGATTGTTTTTGTTTTAAGTATGTATGTATTTTTTACAGAAATGTCTAATATTTTGTTTTGGAATATTAAAATTTTTTTTTACAACAAAATTAAAAATTTATGAAACTTTTTTTAATTATTTAATATTTTTAGTTTGGAAAAAATTTAATTATTTTTGTACTCCGAAATTTTCTTTTAACAATTTTTTTTTTTTGTTTTATATAAATTTTAAAAATTTTAATTTAATTATATCACGATAATAAAAAATTTTGTTTTATTTTATTTTTATTTATTTTTTTAAACCAATCGACTGGGATGTGTAAGATTAGTGCCCCCAAAAATTTTTGGTTATTTATAAATATGTATGTATGTATATAAATATATAATAATTTATATAAAATAAATTAATTAATAAAATTATTTTTCGGTTATATGATTTTGGTAAAATAATGAATAACTAAAATTTGCGTAAATAAAATTATTTTTTTTTTATCATAATTAATTTAAAATGGAAGCTCAAAAAAACTACATGGCGGTTTTTAAATTAAAAATTGGCAACGCTATTAAAAAAAACGGATTTAACGGAAGATTGCTATGTTTTGGTGTGTGGAATAAAAATATTTTTTTATATAAAAACTAATTGAATACAAAAATAAAAAAACTGGACGGTTTATAAATACATATAATATTTATATTCATTTTAAATAATTTATTATAGAAATAAGCTAAATGTTAAAAACTGTATGATTTATTATTTTAATATTTATTTGTTAAAAAAAAACAAAAAAATCGAATGAAAACAATAAAAATGGTGTTTGTTACTGAACAAAATGGCGGAATTAAATAAATTAAAATTCATCAAAATGGCGTAGATTTTTTTTTTTTTTTTTTTTGTTGGGTTAATATTTTATTTTATAATAAGGCACTCCATTTTAATTTTTTTTCTTTTTATTTAAATTTTATGTAACGAAATTTTAAAATTTTGAATTTTACGAACGAAATAATAAAAACTTAAAATATTTAGACAAATTTTTATTTTTTTTTTTTGGTAATTTTCAGTCTAAAATGGCACAAAATTAGAAGTTTAAAAAACATGTTTTTATTTTATTATTATATAATATTTAATATTCAAATATTTAAACTACCTAACACAGATTTTATTTTTTTAAATTTTAATTATTATTATTATTTTTTTTTTTTAGTTTGTTTTTAATTATATATATTAATTACTCATAATAACGTTATATTCTTTGGCATTTTGATTTTTAATTAAAATATTTTAAAATTTAAATTAATTGTTTTGTTTTTGTTAACTTAATGTTTAATTAGAATTAATTAAAATTTTGTTTGTTTAGTCCAATAATAATTAATTTAATTTACATTTAGAGAAGAAAACATAATTTATTTGTTTACAGAGATTTTTGAAAAAAAAAAAAAAAAATTATTTGGGTATGTGGTTAATTAATTTGGGCTACATACATTTATATACGTTTTGGTCCCGAGTTCAATTTCGTTTCTTTTTTATACTCTTATTCTCCTTTCCTTCATAAAAAATTGATCGATATGCAAATTAAAACCGTTTGTTTACTAATAATTTTTTATTTAATTATAAAATGAAACAAGGCACACATTATGTTGTTCTCCTCTGGATAAAAATCAAATGTTTTGTTTTTTTTTTTTTGGGTTGGGTTGGGTTGGGTGGTCATCAAAAAATGATGGAATTGGAATTTATAATAATTGTGGTTTTGAGTATTATTCTTAATAATCACTACACCTAATTTCTCTAAAGTAACAATTATTAATATTACTATTATTACCAATAAAATTATTATTACTATTATTACTGTTATATATACTATAATTATTACTATTGTTACTACAACTACTACCGCCACTATCATATTGATAATAATTGTAATTATTATTGTGTATATTGATACAACTACTTGTGTTCGAATATAAATCGGATAAATTTGTGTTGTTACTGCTACCATTATTTGTGTTATTGTTATTATTGTTGTTATAATAGTTGCCGGCATAATAGGCACCAATTTGTAAATTAAAATGAGGCCCTTCCAATGAATCGCCCGTTTCCCATGGCTGTGGACTTAGTGTGTCCGCCTCAGATTCGACAAACAATTGATCGATGATTGGACTTTCTGACAAATTGAAAAACACTTCGGAAAAGCGTCCAATTTCGGTTGAACCAAATGCTTGTTGAAATCCTGGTAATGGTGTTATATTTTTATTAATTTCAGATAATTTTTGCTCTTTTTGTGTTTGCTCAATTTTTGTGTTGTTACTGGTTGTGGAAGGTTTCACATTATTATTGGTGTTTGGATTTGGTTTTGCTTTTTTTCTCGTTCGTTTAACGGGGCGATTTGTTTTCGGTGCGGCAGAAGACGGTTGACTTTTAGGATTTTCTGATTTGTCACTGGATGGCTCAACCTGTAAATTTTATTTGGTAATTAATTATACTGGTAACTAACTAAGGTAAACAGAGAACGACTTACCGAATTTTTACTCTCATTTTTAAAACCAGCTAATGGAGTTGTAGTTCGTGGTGCTGATCCTGATGGTGGTGGTGGCGGCATTTGTTCATCTGCCGCACTTCCATTACTAATGGTTCCTTTTTTGTTACGATTTAATCCACTACCTGATGAACCCCACGGTACTTGATTCGCTAAAAAATTTGACGGTAGTGGTTGTGTTGCCATGTAACTAGTTTGATGAGGTTGGTTCATCCGATTTATCATGCCAAATGGGAAATTTGTATACGGATCATTCGAGTAAGTTGGTGGATGTGACGGACCATGGAATGGTGTTCCACATCGGTCGATCGGCTCCTAGAAAATATACGGTGAAAAGTACTAAAATACGTATTCTCTTTAATTTTCCCCATCGCAGTGACTCTCCTAAAAATTCATGCAGAGTAGATAAGTTAAAGACACCTGTTGATTCAATACTCCCAAATAAAAATAAAGCAACACAAAACATACACACATTTTCTCATTGCATTCAGTCAGCGTAAGAATGTCAGAACACATAAACACCAAATTAAGAAAATTACTAAGCTGAACAATAGGTGTCATTACTTATAGACAATCAATGATTTTATATTTTTTGTCGACAAATTGGGTAAATCCACGAGGGAAATGCATCATCCTTAATACCAAGAATAAACCATAGACCCTTTATTTTGGTTGTCCAATTATTATATTCCTTCCGGTACATTAAGTCCATATTGTGGATGGCATTATTGTAGTTGTTTATGGTCAATGGGTTTTTTGGATGGTGATAACAGCTAAGAAATATTACAAATTAGGATGATTCCCTAGAGGATCTAAATTACAACCCTTTTCTTATTTCAAGTTGAAATGCGGGTGTATCAAAATTATAGTTATTCATTTTTAAAAGCTCATCCGATTATCGTCCTTCGAGTATACAGAGCAAATTTTATCGGTTTTCATTATCTTCATCTCAGTCATATAAACATTCACACACACACAAACCATACTCTCTACTGAATTTTCTCATTTTCCATAACATTGAGTTAAAATAATTGAAAATCTATGATTTTCGTATGTGTTTGAGAGGAGAGAATTAAAACAAAAATATTTTAGATATTTTGCCTATATGCTTTATGGAATGGCGCCATTTGTCCCATTTATTTATTGCGCATGGTGTCAAGAGATTGAGTGGAATATTCCAAAAAACAAAAAATCTTTTTTTTTTTTTTGGTTTTTCTTTTTCTTCATTGCAATAATAAATAATTTTTGTTGTAGTATGTGTGTATACGAGTATACGAAGATTTTGAAATGAAATTTGAGAAAATAGTCTCAAGACAATAAAAAGTCAACATCTGGTACAATTTATGATTATTAATCACCCTATAGTTTATTGAATTTATGATTTACCTGTTGATCCGCCGTCTATACTGGTTATATATTTTGGTAATTTAATCGTCACGTATTTAGTAAATATGATTGTCTATGGAATATTCGGCCACATTTAGGTATTGCATGCAGAATGTGTATTCATCTGTTTTATGTTATGGATAAATTAAGTATTGATTTCTCTCGTTCTCTCTCAACGTATACATATAATGTATTTTAGAAGTTTCTTATCAGTGTTGTTTTATCGAAGCACACGAAAAAAAAAATTATGACCTAATTAGAGTATATGATGGGATGCGTGATTAGGAAGGAAAATATAAACTATCAATATTATAGGGGTGAAGAGAAATTAAACAACAATAACAAAATAATATGTGTGTAGTGTGTTTACTCACACGATAAACCCTTTTTGTTTGTTTGATTTCATGATTAATTATAATGTTTCGTTTAAGGATATGAAGCACAAGTATTGATCCGTTTCAATGAGGAGAATAAGCATTTTGCGCGTATCCTTTAAACGGTTTTTATGTCTTCGGTACATCAAGGATTAATCGTTTTTGGTTCAGTACAAAATTTTTAAAGTTTAGCGTCAAATCTATCTTTGAATTTTCATAATTTTTATAATCAACAAAATCTTATTTTTGCAGAAGCTTCTGAAAAATCTTTGTTAGTATTTTATCTAGAATCTAAACGTCAATGTTCATATCCTTCCGAAATGATATTCTTACTTCCTTGCGTACTTCGAAGTATATTTACTCGAGTTCATTTATTGTACAAAAAATTTGTGCTTTTCACAAAAATATAAATTTCTACAATTTTCATTCATAAAGCAAAAAAAAAATGAAAATTATCAATCCTCTCCTAAATGCGGCTATGAGCAAGTCATCCAACGTGTTCAATAAACAATGATATAAAACATATTGTCGTAAATTTGGCAAAATCATGTGTATACCATAGACAATTCAACGAATTAAATTTTCTCTCTTCTGGTTTTATACTACAGTGTGGTTCTTGTATTGCTTTTGGTGTTTTATTATAATGTTTGATGTTTATAAGATAATGACCTCAAAGTATTGTTATCAAAATCCATAAATCCGTTTGGTATTTTTATGTTTTAACTTTTAAAACCACTGCTACAACTATACAAATGTTTTCTAACAGTTTAGCCAGTGTTCTTGTAATATTAAGTAGGCATCTTGGTCTTAACAGATGTAAAACAAACTTGCAAGATCACTTCGGTCTGGAAAAACTTTCAGAGCCCACTTAGAAAGAATTTCACTATTAGTATAACGTAACATAAAAAAATCTAAACGTAACATAAAAAGTCTAAGTATAGATATCAAAATTATAGAACTTAAGGATAATTAACTACCAAAGAGTATTTTGGGGATCACTAAAAAAACGAGACGAATTAATGCAATTTAGGAAATGCCAGAGATTTCGACATGCAGCCGCAAACTGTTATCTTAATTATAGGTGCACAGCAACATTTAAAGGATGTCCAATATACAAAGATACGTTATTGAGACTAAAACAAAAATTAGCGGAAAAAAGGATAAGTGGAAAGACAGTTACGGAACCAAAAACAATATTGGTTCAGAAAATGGCACTTTCGCTAGCATGCTTAAAAAAAGGGACAACAATGCTAAAGTAACAACACAAAAACTAGCAGATAAAGTAGAATCAATGGCACAAACCATACAACAACAAAGTGAACAAATAGCACAACTATTAAGCCTCATTAATCAGTTAACATAAAGAATCTGAAAATAATACCAATTAACGTAAATTTAGTAGTAACCATTCAAAGACGATTAAATTTACTTCAATTTTTAAAACAACATATTCTGCATATAATGATGATAAACGAAACAAAATTAAATTACCAACACATACTCGAATTTAAAAATTATATTACTAGAACAGTAATGTATTTTTGCCGGTTCTATCGCAAATTTGGAGCGGGAGCGGAGTGAAGTGAATATCATAGTCGTTTACGTCATCAAAGGTCAAAGGCCAAAGGTAAAAAAAGCTAAAGGTCAAACAACAAATGTCAAAAGGATCAAGGTAAAAAAAAGTCACATTATCTATTAACAATTTCAACATCGGACATCCCACGCCCCCACATTCGCTTTTATATGGTTCATGAACATGGTCCATGAACAGTTTCAAAGAACAATTCTGTGTATAAGGACGTCGGATTTTAGATAACTTATTTAGTATGAAAGTCGTTTTATTTCAAGTTTCATGAGAAAAGTACAATTCTATATAAATATATCACCCCTTCTTCTTCTTCTTCTTCTTATGTGAAGAATAATAATTTAGTTTGGTGTGGCTAAAATTAAATGAAAACGAAAAGTTCGTTATGTATAAGTAATGAAACTCAGTAATTTATAAAAACCTTTATAAAATTAATGAATGAAGTACTTTTTTCTAAGACATGTATTCAAATCTGTATGATTTAACCATGTCTTTTGACTAAATTGAAAAACTGGGAAGTATCTTATTTATGTCTAATCTGTCTAACAAGTATAAAGTTAAAAACGTTAAAAGTTAAATGTTGAAAAGTTAAATATATAGCTACAAAGTTAAAAAGTCAAAACCTTAAGAAGTCAAAAAGTTAAAAAGTTAAGAAAGTTAATATGTTGGGATTTTAGATGACTCATTCAGTATGAAGGTCGTTTTAGTGTAATTTATTTGTAGTTGGATGATAAAAGAACAGTTTTGCGTATAATGACGTCGGATTTTAAGTGACTCATGATCTTAGTTTAATTTATGGTTTTAACCAAGTCTGCCAACTAAATTGAAAAACTCGAAAGTAGCTTATTTGGATGTAGCTGTTCTCCAAGTGACCACGCTTTGTTTTCATCTGGATGGATTGTTATAACTCTTGCAAGTGCCCAATGCACTTTGTACTGAAATATTCGTTGAAAAACCTTTTCCTAAAATGTTGCGTCCGTTGCTGTACTTGTTGCCATATTTTTAATCTTGCTTCAGGAGTATTAATGGCATTTTCTTCTAGAATCGCACTCACTGCTGATCCAATTAAGAAATGTGATGGTATGTGCTTGGTGGTCTTGAATTTAATATCGTTTCGATTTGACATAATAAGGTGTTCATCTCTTCGAATGTTAAATTAATTCCGTTGGTTGCTTTAATTAGGGGTGATTTGACAGATTTTACGGTCGCCTCCCATAAACCTCCAAAATGATGTGCCGCTGGTGGGATGAAATGCCAATTTATCCTATTTTCGTTCATAAATTCCATAATAGATTATCATTATCGCTGTACAATCTGTAGGTACACCTCTTCTGGAACTAAATCGATTCATTGTTGCTATGAAGGCCTAAGACGTTAAATCACTGACAGTTTCGATATGTATGGCTTTCGTAACCATACATACGAAAATTGCGATGTACTCCTTTATTATTTTTGCCGTCTCCCTTTTTTATAAGCTATTTGGATGGGTCTTGCATAGACAACACCGCATCTGCTGAATGACCTAGCTGGTGAAATGCGTACATTTGGTAGATTGCCCATTATTTACATTGAAATTTCTACCCGATGTCTCGTGCACTTCACACATTTTTGCAGTTGTTGTCTGATGTGATTGCGGCTACATACAATCCAAAATGTTTGTTTTATTATAGATTGGATGTTAAGGAAGAGCCGGGATGTAAATATTTTTCGTGGAAGAAGTTTATTATCAATCTACTTAACGGACTGGAATCTGGCAGATTAATTAGGTGCTTTTTCTCGAATTGACTATTCATATTGTGAAGACGTCCTCCAACTCTTAATATTCCATTTTCATATAGGAAAGGAGTATGTGACAATAAATTATTTCCCTTGTGTAACCTTTCATGTTTTGACAATTTATTAATTTACTGATTTATGTCCACCGCATTCACTGAGTTATGCCCACCTTAATAATTTATTTTCGGCTTCAACTATTTCGCTTGTTATTAGGGTCTTATTTCGCGTAGCATTAAATCGCTGTTTGCTACTTAATCGCAATGCGTAGCTTAACACCATAATCAATTTGCTGTAGGTTGAATATTTATTGGTTAAATCCGCTGATATATCGTCAGTTTTGTTTGTTTGGAAGCTGTATACTTTAAGTGGTCGTCTTGGTGTCCAAGCATAAATTCTAGCTGGCGGTACATTCATCTTCGTGGTGTTTCATAACTTCGCCAACAAATGATGACGCCAATTCTTTGGGATTGAAACCGGCTTGATTGGGGCTACCTTTGTTTTAGATGTAATCAAATTCACTTTGATTTCTCCATTTTTTCCAACAGATCTGCAATATATAACAGCGGCATACGCTCGTTCGCTCGCGTCGCAAAATCCATGATATTCGGCGTTCAAATTGAATATAATCTTGGAATCTGAATTTTTTCCAGTTGCTTTAATTCCAATTTAATTTTATTGTAGAATTCTGAAAGTTAATGAGGTAAATCTTCATCCGAATCTACCGTTAACATCCACAGTTTTTACATCAAAATCTTAAATTGTATGATAGAAGGCGATACCAGTCCGAGGGGATCAACAATTCCTGAAATTACTGCCAAAATTCGCCGTTTTGTTATTGTGGTATCTGCGTCTAATTTCACACTAAAACCAAATGAATCTTTCGCCGGATTCCATTACCCGAGTATTTTTATAGTTGCTGAGCGGTTTCATCTTCAAAATTAACATTTTTTAACCTAACTTCGAAATTATTCAGATAAAATGGGACAGTTGGATTCCCATTTTCGTAAATGAAACCCACCTGATTTCAATACGTTGTTGATTTTTTACCACAGATTAAATCATTGGCATAAAAATCATTGAATATTGTTGGGCAAATACTGGATTCGAAGTGATCTACTGCTGTTTGTTGCAGAGCACGTATCGCTAAAAATGGGGAACACGCTAAGCCGAAAGCTACTGTGATGAGTCGATAATGAACCAATTTGTCACTAGGAGTTTTACGCCGTAATATCCATTGAAAATCCGTGTCCGTTTTATCAACTAACACTTGACGATACATATTTACAATGTCTGCTGTTAAATCGATTCGATGTTGTCAAAACCTTGTTAGTATTGACCTTAGTGATGGTTGTAACGTTCATCATTTTTTGATTAAGCGAAATTCCACTTGAAGTTTTGCAAGTTCCGTCAAAAACTACATAATATAGACTTAAAGATTTCCCCACATTCCTTTTCTTCTGTAGAGTATGGTACACAAGTTGATACTTCTTCTTATTTGAATAATATGAATAATGATAATGATTATTATTTAATTTGTGAGTCCCCACTAACAATCCAACCCAATACGGTATTTTGTGCAATCATTGTTCCATTTGGGTGAGCTATACTCGTCCATATTCTAAAACGACGAAGAACTTATCGGCACCAATAAGTATGTCGATTCCACTTGGTTGATTGTATTCAGGATCTGCTAGTTGTAAGTTATAATTAATTCACAATCTTGCCACTTGTTAATTGCCTTGGTAGTAGAGAGCCTCAATATTTATTCGCGTTTGATTATCGTAAATTGACGACAGCACTAGTTTTGTGACACCCCTACAGCCTACTCGTAATAGTCAACGTAGCTATGCCTGTAAATCTGTAACCACAATTTTTGCATACAAAGGGCATGCATACAAGCTTCTGAAACAAAAGACGCTTGCGATCCAGAATCCACTGGGACTCTGCAGCGATTGTTGTATTTGTCTGAATTTCTATACATAAACTCGCAGCCTTTTCGAAGCGCTTAGCGTTTGTTTTTGATGAATCGTGCAAATATCCTTCAAAAAAGATTGTTGGTTTCCATCTTCTGATATAGGTCCGAAACAATTGTGGAGGTAACTAATGAACATCAGGTTAAGAAGATATTGGATAAGAAGTTCCGAGTTGGACCGTTGTGCGAAGTGGAGTGCAAATGTCGGGCGACTGGATGAAAACTCGATATGATATGCGGACAAATAAACAAGGATTCCAAGAAAGGCAACTGATATGGCTTCAAAACCCGGATCGAAAGAAGGAGGATTCATCGTCAAAACTGCAGCCCACATGGCCGGCAGCCTACAAGACTAGGAAAGGACAAGGAGATAAATCGAAAGTGGTGCATTTAAAGAGGCTGGCGATGTACAGAGGAGGTGATTTGGGTTATGTTCGGGACGAACAGGCTTAGTTGAGGGGTAGTGTTACGGTGACACCTAGAATATAATAAGTTAATTAATAGCGTAAAGTTCTACTATACTGTAATGGAATTTTCCATGGTAAAACTGTTCTAAATGTTTCTAAACTGTTCTTACCGGAACAATCATGAAATTTCGAGAAGTTTTGTTTTGAGTATCTAAGGAGCGAACGAATTCGAATTAAAACATTAGTATTTGGTAGCGATAGTGTGAAGATTAAAAAGGAAATTTAAAAGTGTTTTAGTGCGAAATAAATGTTATAAGTGATTAGTATAGGATTGTTCAAAAATATCAGGGGTACAAATTGAAAATGCGGGATTGATAACAGATGGCGTTACTAACGCTATACGCATCAGGCAGTACTGTGACTATGTTCATGTCAAAGCTACGTCTTATAGCTTTAATTTTCAGTATGTGTCAATTTGTCGCAGTGTCAAATTCATAGTTTTTTTGACTTCTCAATATGTCGAGTTTCGTGCCAACAAAACAGCATTTGCGGGAAGTTTTAATTTACTTCTTTAATTTGAAGAAAAGTGCTGCTGAAGCACATCGATTGGTCTCCGAGACTTATCCGAGTCATGTTCCATCGGTTTCAACGTGCGAGAGATGGTTTGTGCGGTTTAGAAGTGGTGATTTTGACGTTGAGGACAAAGAGCGGCCGGGCCAAGTGAAAAAGTTTGAGAATGCTGAATTGGAGGCAATACTCAATGAAGACTCGTGTCAAACTCAACAAGAGCTCGCAGATTCATTGGGAGTGACACAACAAGCCATTTCCCATCGTATAAAAGCCCTCGGAATGATCCAAAAGCAAGGACATTGGGTGCCGTATGAGCTGAAGCCGAGAGACGTCGAGCGCCGCATGCGAACTGCTGCTCGAACGGCAATAACGGAAGGGTTTTTTGCATCGCATTGTCACTGGTGATGAAAAGTGGATCCGTTACGATAACCCGAAGCGCAAAAAATCATATGGTTACCCCGGCCATGCATCATCATCGACGGCCAAACCAAATATTCACGGCGCCAAGCTCATGCTCTGTATTTGGTGGGACCAGCTGGGTGTGGTGTATTATGAGCTATTGAAATCGAACGAAACCATCACAGGAGCACTATACCGAACTCAATTGATGCGTTTGAGCCGCGCACTCAAAGAAAAACGGCCACAATACGAGCAAAGACACGACAAAGTAATTTTGCAACATGACAACGCTCGGCCACATGTTGCAGCGCCGGTCAAAACATACCTACAAACGCTGAAATGGGAAGTCTTACCCCACCCGCCGTATAGCCCAGACATTGCTCCTTCCGATTACCACCTTTTCCGATCGATGACACATGGCCTAGCTGACCAGCGCTTCCATTCTTACGAAGAAGCCCAAAAATGGGTCGATGACTGGATAGCAGCCAAGCCGGCCGAATTTTTTCGCGACGGTATCCGTAAATTGCCAGAAAGATGGGAAAAAGTTGTGGCTAGCGATGGACAATACTTTGAATAATTCATTTGTTACCATTTTTTCAGAATAAACGTTCAAAAATAGAAAAAATCCCGCATTTTCAATTTGTACTCCTGATAATATAAAGTGATTTTGTGAATTATCGTTAATAAAACAACAATAATGATAGAAATGAAACAACCAATTCAAGAATTTGTAGATTGTGAAAAGAGAATGGACGAGAAATATTTCGAATTACCTACAAACTTACGCGGCGAAATAGAGAAACTACAAACGGAATTTAAGACGGAGATTCAACAGTTCGAACAAAAATTAGAAACAAAAGTTCAACAGGTTGAAGAGAAATTTCAAGGTCCCGAGAAAGAATTAACTGATGTCAAGGCAAGTGAAACAACGGCGCAAGTGGTTCAGACGTTCACGCAATCAAGTTAAAGCCACCAACATTGGACAGAACAACATCATTCGGCATTTTCAAATTTCAATTTTAAATTAATTTCAATAAATTTCAATTTGAATTAATAGTGACTCTTAAAGGCGAAGCAGCAGATGCTTTACAAACTCATTTGGAACAAGAGCGCAACAGTTATCTAGAAATTATGAAGGCGCTAGATCGGAAGTATGGCAGTGACCAGGAGCGGGAAATCTATCACAGGGAATTGAAAAGGCGCCACCAAAAGGGAAAAGAGTTGCTACAGAAATTTTCATCGGCAATCGAGCGACTAATGCATCTAGCACATACAAGTACGCCGGTCGAATACATGGAAAGGCTTAAAATTGGCGCATTAATTGACGGCATTCGAGATCCAGAGACACGCAAGGCGGTTATATGCGAGGCTGTACAGACTATCACCAGACCGTCATTATTTAGCCGCCAAATGAATTTAAACACCAACGGGTACATCGAGCGGACGGTACAAAAATTCGGCAGCGGTAGGCTTGGGTGTTGGGAATGTGACAAGTTGGGCCACATCTCAAGGGACTATCGGAGCGTAATGCACGGAGAGAGAAGATCGCCACCTTTTATGTGGGAAAACAGCGAACGGTTGGGACAAAGGTCTAGAGGCAGCGAACTAAGATGTTGGGTATGCGATAAAATTGGCCACATCTCATGGAATTACTGGGAAACAAGAGTCAGACTTGAAGGATGGGCAACTTCTATGCAAAGAGCACCCAGAGGAGAGCAGGCATCGTATGAACGAATGGCAATAATCGGTAAGGTGGAAAGATTACAAGTCAGTTTGAAAGAGAAGAAGCTGGCTTCGCCAACTCGTTGCCCAATAATTTACATCGCTGTCACGAGTCTAGTATGAGGCGGATCCCTGTCACGAGTCTAGTATGAGGCGGTAGCAACTTAACAATCAAGGGTGATGTTGACGGGAGTAAATGTATCATTATGCTGGATACTGGAGCAACTCATACGATTGTCCCGGAAGACTTGATTGGAGGAGCTATGCAGCTGGCTAACGGGTCAAAAATTAAAGATTTCCCAGACGAAGTTCTGGTCGCAGGTATTATGGGCGAAGTCATTTTGGGAATGTACTTCATGAGGGTGACTGGATTCGTATTGAATTTTGGGCAAGGAGTATTGAATAGCGACAATACCGAGTTGCCACTTGAAAACAACGGTAAAGATACCACAGTGAGGCGAGTAACCGTCAGCCATTGCGAAGAGCTGCCATTGAAGTCAGAAACAATTGTGGTGGTACCCAACGAACATCAGGTTAAAAAGATAGTGGATAAGAAGTGCTGAGTTGTGCGAAGTGGAATTCAAGTGTCGGGTGACTGGATAAAAACTCTATATGACACAGGCAAATAACCAAGGATTCCACGAACGGCAATTGGTATGGCTTGAGGAGGATTCATTGTAGAAACTGCAGCCTACACGGACGCAACCCTACAAAACTAGGAAAGGGCAAGGAGGTAAACAGAAAGTAGTACATTTGAACAGGCTTAGGTGGGGGATAGTGTTACTCTGCCACCTAGGATAAAATAGAATAAGTTTATTGATAGTTCAAGTTTCTACTGTACTAAACTGGAATTTTTCATGATAAAACTGTTCTAAATGGTTCTAAACTGATCTTACTGGAACAATCATGAAATTTCGATAAGTTTTGGTTTGAGTATATAAAGAGCGAACGTGTTCGAATTAGAACATTAGTATTTGGTAAGCGATAGTGTAAAGAATACAAAAGAATTAAAAAGTGATTTAAAAAAGTGTTTAGTGCGATATAAAAATTAAAAATGATCAAAAAGTGAAAATAATAAAAAGTGATTTAGTGAATTATCGTTAGTAAATTGTGTCGTATTAAATGTTTGGTGCTCAATAAATAAATTCGTTGGTGATAAATTGAAGTGATACGAAGTTTGATTGACAAGGCAGAAACGAAAAATTATTTTGCCCTAAACATCTTAGACATCTGCCGTACACTAGTAAAACTAAAGATAAATTTATCAAGTATTATTTTAATTCGTCAGAGCCAACTTTGATCTATTTTTCAAAATGAAATTTCGAAAAATATTTCGAAATAGTTCGAAAAAAGCTTCTAAAAAATACGTCATGATGATTATGGCTCTATACTCTAGAACAGTGCTTATCAAACTGTCGGCCGCGGCCCCAGGAAACCTTGCCTTAATATCTCTTATAAACAGAGCCTTCTAGAGTATAGAGCCATAATCATTATGACGTATTTTTTCGAAGCTTTTTTAGTGGTATAACTTTTCACTAATTTCCATAGGAATCCATACTAAAAATGATGTTTTTTAGCTTCTAGTTTTTCAATGAAAAAAGCAAAAATGTTACAAAATTTTTATACAAAAGTGTTCTACATATATTTAGCAGCAATATACAAGAAGGGTATATTGGTATTAAGTAAATATTAATTGCAGAAATATTAAAATTAAATTATTTCTAAAATATATTTTGTGAATTTTCATTTTGAAAAATACATCAAAGTTGGCTCTGACGAATTAAAATAATACTTGCTAAATTTATCTTTAGTTTTACTAGTGTACGTTAGATGTCTCAGATTTATACAGAAAAATACGAAAAAGATTGTTTAATCACAAAATTATGACACGTTCTTAAATATTTTGCGAATTTGTTTTGCTTTTCCTACAACTTTTGAACTCAAATTTCCCCAAGTTGCGATTTTTTGTACGGTTTTTCAAAATGTTTACTGCCCACTGCCATCTATGTATATTGGCTTAATGCACACGATTTGTAGTAAGCTTTTCTTTTTAATTTGACCAGAAAGCTGTTGTTATGAACTTTTTTTTATATTTTGGTTTAAATAAATCAATTATTACAAGAAAATGAAAATGATTTACTTAAACGAGATTTATATATGTTGAAATTCAAACATTTATAAAAATATTTCAGAAATCATAATTAAGAATTTGCAACGTTTTCATTTACAAATTTGTCTTAGGAAAAAAGTGATTTCCCATATGTTTTATGTGTTTTACTATGGAAATTTTGATTTTTTCGTCGTTTCTAATTCCCTTATAAAAGCTTCGTTTTTTAGATTATGGCTTGTATAATCAAGGTTGCTTTGTTATAAACCGCAAAATTTCCTCGCATACCAATTTCTGAACTAAATTTAAACTAAAAACTATAGGAACTTAGATTTTTGAAAATTTGCGAAATTGTATATTGAAAATGTTCGAATTTAATAATATGTACTTTTAAAAAGTTACTCTAATTTGGCTTGAAGCCAAATTTCAATTTGATTAAATTTTATATCAGGTTAGTGTTGAGAACTTCAAATCGAAAATTCCAGGATTCTAATGTCGAGTTTTTTGTAGGGAATCTAATACCGATTTTCGGTAAAACGGTTGATTACCGAAATGTTGGTTAATTTAGTAAATTAGTCGAAACCTTTACTTTGGTTTTACACAAAAAAATGTCATAGTTATTCGTCTTTGGTGTCATTCTATTTTTCAGACTAAAAATCTTTTGATTGATTTGCAAATGTATCCAAATCTAAAGAGAATTCCATTAGTCCGATTAATTTATCATGAAAGTTGGCAAAAAGTGGGCACCAGGTTTGGGGAATAAAACCCTTTACTATTCAACGCAACAGAGTGGACTAGAATTATAAAATGAGAAGCAGTTTCGTTTAAAGTAAACAATTACGAAGAATTTTTTTAGTTAGCCTGTCAACACTTTTTAACTATAAGACTAACTTCCGTGGAATCGAAAGTGCCTTTTCGGCCGTAGGACAGTTTTGCACAACATATAAATTTTGGCTTAGTGACATAAGTAATCATAACTATTGTAA
Source organism: Tipula helvola (assembly GCA_963556165.1). NCBI lineage: Eukaryota > Metazoa > Arthropoda > Insecta > Diptera > Tipulidae > Tipula > Tipula helvola. The sequence continues at coordinate 159,204,491 of OY744483.1, forward strand.
AAGCTTTGTTTAAGACTCAAATCGACTTTATGTATAAAATTTAATTTAAACTTTTATTTTTATTTCTAGCGTTTGTAGACCCAATAAAATAATGAGGCCACCCAGTTTTCTAAAAATTAAGAACAAAAATTTGTGCGTCAAATCACTAATACAATCATTGAAAAAATTGAGCTTTCAATTCTGACAAATTATGTACTCACTCAGAATTTATAAGGGAAGTAGGAATATTCTTTAATTAAAAAATTATCAAGAACCTAAAACAAAACTGATCTACTCTCATTTACTGATATAATTTTCTATATTATGTCGAGTTCAATTTTTTTTTTTTGAAGAACTCCTCTTAAATAAAATTTCAAATTTTGGATATAAAATTGATAAGAGCTTTCAAATTGGTTAATTACATTGAAAATTGGTAGTTGAAAAAATCTAAAAAAAATTTTAGATAAGTCTGACTCAATTTTTGTTTTTAATGTTTCATGTTACTTCCAGAATTTTCAAAGTTCGATAACACTACCCTGCAAAATTTCGCCCCTGGACAATGAATAGTTATTTCCGAAATAATTTTTCACGCTGGATCCGAATCCGGGCTTAGAATTGCTCTATCACGTCAGGTTTTTGAGATATTCTAACCTAAAAGTGCAAAAAACACTGTTTTTTGACATATTTGAGGTTATGTAGCAATGCAGTTTTTACTTTTTTATCAAATCCATGTATGGGATCTTATTGTACAAGTCTTTCTCTTTCAAATGCCGTAGAATTTGCTCAAATATAATTTTTTTCGCCGAGATATCGCATTTTCAAATTTGCATATTCGTGAATTTTTCTGTATAAAAACACTACCCTGCAAAATTTTAAAAATTTGGTGCCACTTGACAATGAATAGTTGTTTCCGAAATAATTTTTTACGCTGAATCCGAATCTGGGCTCAAAATTGCTCTATCACGTCAGGTTTATGAGATATTTTAACCTAAAAGTGCATATATACTGTATAGGCACAGATAAGTATAGACAGATGGCTATCTTGTATGGGTTATATTTACATTCCAAAATTTCAATACCAAATTTCAATCCAATCCTTTTGGAGCAGGACGTACATTTCTGTCTCTTTTTATCTTTTTTTTACGTATGGCTATTTTGATTATACCGTTGATTGAATATATTATAGATAGTATCACTGCGGAATACAACAACAACTTAAATTGTTTGTTTCATCTTTCACATGGAAAACGAAGAGCAAATCAATATTGGTTTTGGTTTAAGAAGAACAAAGCCAGGTTTCAATAAAACAATGCGGCTAGAAAGGAATAAAAACAATTTTTAGTTTGTTTAGTTTTTATTATACTAATACTAAACCAAAAAAATCATGCTTTATAAAAAAATCAAATGTTTTACTCTTTCTTTCACAAGCAATGAAGAAATACAAAATCAAATGTTTTACTCTTTCTTTCAAAAGCAATAAAGAAAAATATATTTTTCCTTGAAGTTTTTAAAAAAGTAAAAAATAAAATATTAACACGTTGAAGCTCAATTTACAATAGTTTGTTGAATAATATTTCACTAATATCGATATCCTAAGGAAAATGTTTAAACCAATGCTTCAAGAAGTTTAAAGCAAACGAAAAGTAAAAACAATGGCATCACTTGATGTGTTGTTTTTATTCGTTTTCAGTAGGCTCCTTTTTATTGTATTCAGATGTTTCTTTATCAAACGTGAGTAACATTTTCCAATAATATAATTAAATTGTGGAACGAAAGCAAAAACAAAACCCACGAAAAATAACGTAAACCGAAAGATACACCCATTTACACCAATATTAATACAAATATTATAAGGAAAAAACTATTTAGTAGTTTTTAAGCTGCTAGAAGAGCTAAAATAGTTTCAAACAATTTTGTCTCTATTTATAAGCGACAGTGGAGACGTTACTTGATCGTAGCGGCGAAAATCGCGGTGGTATTATCTTAATATATTCAATCAACGATTATACATATCAAACCAAACATGGCATGGCTATTTTGATTATATCAAAGCAAACATAAACCAACTTCAAACAAAATTTTATTTTGTAATATATACGTCCTGCTCTAAAAGGATTAGATTGGAATTTGGTATTGAAGTTTAGAATGTAAATATAGCCCATACAAGATCGCCATCTGTCTATTCTTATCTGTGCTGTAGGTATAAAAGATAGTGTACATATTATACAGTATACCGACAAATTCACGAACATGCTATTTTGAAAATGCGATATCTCGGCGAAAAAAATACATATTTGAGCAAACTTAAAGGCATTTGAAAGAAGAGGACTTGTACTATAAGATCCTATACATAAACTTTTGAAGAAAAAAAAAAATCGTGGTGCTAGATAAACTCAAATATGTCAAAGAACAGTGTTTTTTGCACTTTTAGGTTAGAATATCTCATAAACCTGACCTGATAGAGCAATTCTGAGCCCAGATTCGGATTCAGCGTAAAAAATTACTTCGGAAACAATTATTCATTGTCAAGTGGCACCAAATTTTTAAAATTTTGCAGGGTAGTGAATTCTGAAGAATATATTAAATCCAAATTTGGTTTTAAATATCTAAGGAAAAATAATTTGACACAAAAATTAAAAACGAACCAAATTCGGGTCGGGTTGCGGTCAAATTAGAGAAACGTAAATCAAATTTAGAATAGTCGTAAGCTCAAAAATGTTTAGGTTTAACTTTAGTTTAGTCATTTCGGTATCTGTTCTGCTCCACTCATATATGTCTAGCTAAAATATTTAGTTTTGGAGATTTCACAGCTACATCTAATTTTTAGTTAGTTCCTTCTCCTTTGATGTTTTTTAAAACCAACCTTAAAAATTTTCTAGAATTCTACTATTTTTGAGTATAGGAAATATTATCTGTAAATCGGATGAAGCTTAAAGAATATTTTGGCGTGGTAGAACATTTTTTTTAAATTGGCGGGACACGGATATGAGACATCTGAGACATTTGAACAAGAATTCCCAAAATGCTTGACTGTAAATTCATTATTATTGAATACAATTTTTAGGAGCCCTAGATTTTATTTTGTCGATTTCGGGGGCCCCAGTATCAATCAAACAGTTTGAGATGCACTGCTCTAGAAGGCCGTGCTGGAATGCACAAAAATCTTTTTCATAAGTAATGTGTTTCAAACAGATTAAGAACTCTAATTAAAAAATCAATTATGTTTAATTCTGTTAACATCTCACAACAACTCATAATATACAAGTTTTAACAAAAGTGCAGAGCACACAATAGTGTCGCATACTCCGTCTCGTCGTCAATAAATCACTCCTACACCATTTCTTAAATCATCAATCACCCTATTCAAATTTATTCACCTTTCGCGTATATCAACTGGCACCCAAAACAATAAACAGTTTTTTTTCCCCAGGGTGGGAACATTATATACCAATAAACCTCTTATGTATATGCACAGAAAGGTAAATGAAGTGAAAGTGAATCGATATGGAATAGCCGAGTATTGTAAATTAATTGTTGCCTTTATGTATATTAAATTGGAATTTCCAACCCTCAATTTTAATCACATAATTAATTTAGGTTTTTATGGAAATATACGAGCACCTAATAATAAAATATGTGCATAAATACGAATAAACATGGGCACACGCCAAATTATTATCTCTTGCTATACTATATGTATATCACCCAGAGAACTAAACGTTTGCGACAACCGAATCAATTGCCCTACCGAATTATTCGGTCCGGTACACATTTTAATTAAACTTTACGACAACCTCTTTTTATTGTTTATCAGAACTGAAAAAGAAGTTGTAACTGACTCTTTTTAGTTAGCCTAAAGGAATTAGCTTGTATGAAGAACGAAATATACTGTATTACAACCGACCATTGGTTGAGCTTATCGATCATTCGGTTGAGTTAATCGATTATTGGTTTAGGAATATTACAAATTATAGTTGTCGTGACCACTGTCGGTTATAATAACAGACTTGGTTATTAAAGCAACTTTCTTTGCAGGGTTAGTGCAATCCTATTTCGGTTACTACATAATCAAAAGTAGTTGACACAACCGAATTCATTTGTTTTCTCCAACCGAATAGGATTGTTGCCAGTTCATTTAACCAAATTAGTTTTATTAAGAAAAAAATAGAAATATCCTCCCCCCACCCTTTACCTTACCCCAGAGTCAATATAAATGTATCGACTCTCAAAAATGAGAACCCTCCTTTACTTGAGTTCAATTATATTGGTAGTTCGGTTTCGTACTCAAAAGTACAACCTACTCATCAAGTAGCTACGACCAAACTACAAAAATACAATTCTCGCTTAATACCTTAAGTAGCAAGCAGAACGTACTGATTTAGCGAATTATATTTGCGTGTGTATTTATGCCAACATGAATGATTAAGAAGCTAAAATATTCGTTTATCATGATTGCGGTACAGTTTGCCACAAACGCAATTCGTTTGGTCTAATCGAAAGGTAGTTGTCCCGACACCAATTCGGTCATCGCAACTAGATTAAGATAAAATTTCATATAAATCGAAAACTACATATAAAAAAAAGTGAGAAACAATAATTGTATATCATAGTTTCATTGAAATTCCATTAGATTTTTTTACAATTCGTCATAAAAAAATTGTTTTTGAAACGCAAGAAAACTATTGCGTTTGTTCGGGGAATCAAAAAATCTAAATTGCTTGTAAATTTCAATAAAAGTTTTCCAGGATACTTTGATTTATACAAATTGTTTGCTATTTTTGTTATATGCAGTTTTCGATCCGCCATTGATTATTTTTACTTTCAGGTGTCAGTATTTCGCGTACATTATAAAACAATTTATATTATTCATGTGGTGTTCATGTTTGCAAAATAACCACAAATCATTTTGTAATTTTTTCAAATAGTAAATCTACCCTCTCCTCATATAACACCCTCTTCATTTTGTATTAGGAATATTCCAACGGCATATTAAACATTTTAGGCAGTAAGTTTGCAATCACAACAACCGATTAAGAGTTAATGAAACTGATACGATTATAATATTTAGTTGTAGCAACGGAATTCCAAAATAAATAATTCCACTTTGATATTTTGGTGCAACGACAGAATGATATGATTACATTGAACTACAATATTGTTCTCGCAACAGCATTATCAGTTAGTTTTGTTCGCAGTTGTCACAAAAGCCTCGTTTAATTGGTGTAAAAAAATTATGTTTGTGGCAACTGAAACGAGGTTGATACTTTAAAAACTATTAGGCTCATTCGGTTCTAACAACGAATATCTAGGAAATTAGCATCAACGGAGTTGAAGATTTGGAAACGAAGTTGTTGCAACTATATGTGCATTAGTGGCTACCGTAGTTTGTTTGTACCAATCTCATGTCAATTGGTGCTATCGAAATTATGTTGTAGCAACTACAATTCGTTCATCGCAATGGAAAGTATTTTCTCGCGACCTCATGCCAACGAATCATTTCTCTCAGTGATACTTATGCGTACATCGATAATATTTAGCACATTCCAAACTACATACAAGTATTATACACACCGAACATATAATATTTAAAAGAAAAATCGAATATGAAACCATAAATTTTCTCCACTTTGATTTTCCATAGAATTCAAACGAACGAAAAAAAAAAAAATCTGGCAACAAAACGGGAAAATCAATAAAACATTTTTTTTTGTATTATTATTATTTCGATGTGAGTGTGTGAACTCTTTCTGATTATGTTTGCTAACTTGGAAAAACTTCCTGGAGTTGCGTGGGAAAATAATCAAAAAAAAAAAACTGAAATCAAAATATCTTTACTCACCACCATTCCGGATGAATCAAAACTACTGCTGCTGTTGTTTGAACTGGTTTTGCGACCTCCACCACCTTTTGATTTTTCCTTGTCGCGGCCCGTCGATTTTCTTATTTTACCATCTTTATTCGTGTATGGAAAGCCTGAAATGAGATGTCAACATTTTTTTTTTATAATAATAACACATTTACAATCACCCTGTGTATATTATTTATATTTCCCCAGACAAAATACATACACGGACATAATGTTTAATCGACTATTTATAGTGTTGTTATGTATAAATTATACGAGTCAAGTTGAGTATTAAAAATTAAGATTTTATTTCATAACAAAAGACATTTCAATCATCGACATATTTAAGCGATATAACGATTAATTGTTGTGTGCTGCAATCGAACACAAAAAAAAAAAAAAAAAATTGTAGGTAATTTATGAATGAAATGGAAATTGTTTTGTTGATTTTTCTATTTTCATTGATGGAAACTTGAAAATTATTCGGTTTTAAATATTTTGATTGTGGGCTCTTTGCCCCGACTTTTTTTATTTTGGGGTGATGATTTTATGTGCGTCGCACGAATGTATTGGATTGAAATGTGAGATAAAATTTGGATGTTCGGGGTGCGACGATTGATTTTTAATATTTTTTTGTTTCTTTTTCTTTAATTTAGGGGTGATTTTAATACACTTTGTGGTGACAATGTGTCAGAAAGGGTTATCAGAAACAAAAAAAAAACTCACCTGTTGCATTTGATGTACCACCGCTATTTGATGATGTTGTACTTGGTAAACTCGGTGGATAGGGTGTCACGGGCGATTGTGGATATTCGCTGTATAACGAGCCTGGTGTGTTACTATTACTGCTACTTGAAGTTTGATTCCCGTCTGTGTCCGTTAGGTAGGTTGGTGTTTGCGGCCCATGATGTACATGTGGATTATACATATATGGGTTGTGATAGTGATGGTGTGGTGACGGCGATGGTGGAGGTGGAGGTGGCTGATGATGATGATTATGATCCCGTTGATAATAAGGTGACGAATATGTATTGTAATTAGAACTATATGTATCTTTATGATGATATGAATAACGATTGTAGCCATCATATGGGTGATAATAATTATAGTTACTGTTGAGTTCACGATTATAGCCATTAAAATAACTGCCATTCGGTAAATTACCACCAAATGTATAAGGTGCATGATTAGGATAATTGTTGTTGTATCGATCGTTATTTGGATACTCATTATACACGGGGCTATCAATTCCATTCGATGGCGCTTGCGGCAAGGCTGGTGAGGGTAACGGTGGTATAGCCGCACCACCTCGAAATATTTGTGGTACTGAACCTTGCAGCGGATATCTCATCCCACCGTTTGTTGGACTGCTATAATTATAGTAGGGTGATGCGCCTTCTTGACTTGATCCATTTAGAACACCACTCGAATGTCGATTCGCAAATTCTGGATATGGACTACAACAATCCATTTCTTTATCTTTTGGAATATGTGGTGTGTATCAAAAAAAATGTTCGCTCTACAAATTTGAACACATGAACACCCACATAGGTATAAAGGACCAGAAAAAAAAATAATTCACTACTCAATCGATTGTTCCATTTTTACTTTGATATACGGCGAATTTGTTTGTTGTAAAATTTTCATTATTTGTGTTGGTTCGATTTTTCACCTTCTCTATATTATATATTGGTTCTGATGTATGGAACACCCAAAATTGATTTTAAATTAAAATCTATTTTTAGACACAAAAAGTAGAAAAAAAAAAAAAAAATTAAATGTAACTATGTTTTCGAGTTTCTTTTATTTTATTTTTCTAATTTAATTAGAGACCAAATTACAATATTCATCAATAATCTATGCTCATATTTGTCATAATTATGTTCTTTTGTGTTACGCATGACGTGTAATATGACAGAATAAATATTTAATCAATTATGGTGAAAAATAGATTGCACGTGATTGAATGGCGCGGACTGTAGCAATTTTAGTCGTATTTGGGATTGTAAAGTGTGGAATGTTTCTAAATATACATAACAACGGGGGGACATGATTCTTTTACTTCTGAAATATTATATTTTGAAACCAACTTTATTAAAAACTTGCCCCACCCTCTTGCTCAATATTCTAGCATATCTCCAGCTAGAAGAATTCTGGAACGATTCAAAGAATCTAAAATCCTATAGCCCAAAGCCCGATGTGAAATTCTTATTTAGAGTTATATCAGAGCCTTGTAGAGTCATAATCACATAAGTCATAAGAGAGTCATAAAGATTCGGTATGATGGTTTTTAGCTTCAACTTTTTCAATGAAAAAAGCACAAATGTTATAAAACTTTTATGTAAAATATACTGTTCGTTTCAAAATTATGTGTGCAGCGTGAACATTTTTTGATTCACAAAATAAAATTGCTTCCAAAATTAAATGTGGGCCATACTTTTGGATGAAAGTTTTTTTATTAAATAAACTAAAGCATACGTCTTGAAATTAACTCAAACAGATTTTATTTTTTTTAATTCATTCGTACTTTAAATAAGTTCATTTCAAAATTATTCGTGCACTCAGTTTCCGTTTCAATTTTATTTCTGCATTAAGAAAAAATTAAAAATAACATAATAGCTCCGTAATAACTAAAATCTATTGAAACCAATTATGTAGCAGAAGTAATTATTAATATGTTGTGTACCCACCACCATTGGCTTCTATCGCCTCGCTGAGACGCCTCGGCATAGAAATTATAAAGTTTTTTATAAAATTTGAAAGAATTTCACTCCAAACATTTTTTATTGAGTTCCAAGTCATTTCTTCGGACAGTCCAACCTAGAATAGAACTTTCCTTTTCATATAAGCGCATACATTTTCAATGACGTTTGATTCAAAACTTTCAAAAAATCTTTAACGGTTTGGCCGTTGTGAATAGGGGCATTGTCCTGTTGTAGTACGAATTGCGGACCAATTAATTTTTCGCCAGCTAACAATAGTAGTTCATTCAGCAAATCCAAATACCTTACTTGAGTAACTGTTTCCCGGATCATTGTAATTGGTCGTACGCCGTTGAAGCTCAAACAACCTCATACCATTATATGTTCACCTGCAGAGTGGATGTGAGATCAATAACCATCCTGTTTCAGTGGGGGAATAATAAAATTGTCTTCCCTATGATTCATCCAACGAAAAATTAGATGCATCGGTCCATAATATGTTTTTCCAAAATTCAATCGGTTTGTTAATACGGTCCGAAGCAAAATTTAATCGAGCCAATTTATTTTTATTCGATATATGTGGCTTGTTTTGGGTGACGTATATGCATGAATCCTTTTTTCCTGAAGTCTTCTTTATATTGTGGGTTTACTAATGATCCGTTTTGAAGATGAATTAATCCTGTTTTGTATGTTGCTTAGTGTTAATGTATTAGAAACCTTTACAGCTCATGCAATCCAGTCGTCTTCCTTCAACGGATGTAACTCTTTTCCCTCTCTCCCCTCCGAATTTTTAGCACTCTTTTGTTTTTTTATTTTGTTACTTGGTATAAAATCGTATTTCGATGGCAACCATATTTTTTGGCCAAGTCTTTGCCAAAGTTTTTGGTCGAAATTCCACAATTATATTCAGCCACAGTGGCTGCTCTTGTTTCGACGTTAAGTTCCGATTTTTAGTCATTTTGAAATTATCTCATGTTTGCAAAAAAACAAAACAACAATTTTAAACAATTGGAAAACAATTGTAGGTTAAATATATTCACCTTGAAGCTCGAAAAAAATAACACATAACGCACAAATAATTTTGAAACAGAAACTGAGTGCACAAATACTTTTGAACTAAATTTTGAACTAAACTATTTAATTTAATTTGAAGTATATGCTTAAGTTTATTTAATAAAAGAACTTTCATCCAAAAGTATGGTCCACATTTAATTTTGGAAGCAATTTTATTTTGTGAATTAAAAAATTTTCACTCTGCACATATAATTTTGAAATGCATAATACATATCTACATGATGATATCTTAAATTCCCGAGTAACCAAAAATGGTGATCACAAAATTTTAGACCAATTTGTCACAAAATGTAAGTGCCATTTTGTCACAAAATAAGTTGGCAATTTGGACCATATTTATGCGGGTATTTTGTGACAAAATGTAGATGAATTTACCACCAAAAAAAAAAAATTTTGTCACCAATTTGTCACAAAACGTAAGTGCCATTTTGTCACAAAATAAGTTTACAATTTGGAACATATTTATGCGGGTATTTTGTGACAAAATGAATGTTGATTTTACCACCCAAAAAAAAAAAATTTTTGTCACCAATTTGTCACAAAATGTAAGTGCCATTTTGTCACAAAATAAGTTTACAATTTGGAACATATTTATGCGGGTATTTTGTGACAAAATGAATGTTGATTTTAAAACCCAAAAAAAAAAAATTTTTGTCACCAATTTGTCACAAAATGTAAGTGCCTTTTTGTCACAAAATAAGTTGACAATTTGGACCATATTTATGCGGGTATTTTGTGACAAAATGAATGTTGATTTTACCACCCAAAAAAAAAAAAATTTTAGTCACCAATTTGTCACAAAATGTAAGTTCCTTTTTGTCACAAAATAAGTTGACAATTTGGACCATATTTATGCGGGTATTTTGTGACAAAATGTATGATGAATTTACCACCCAAAAAAAAATGTTAGTCACCAATTTGTCACAAAATGTAAGTTCCTTTTTGTCACAAAATAAGTTGATAATTTGGACCATATTTATGCGGGTATTTTGTGACAAAATGTAGATGAATTTACCACCCAAAAAAAAAGATTTTAGTCACCAATTTGTCACAAAATGTAAGTGCCATTTTGTCACAAAATAAGTTTACAATTTGGAACATATTTATGCGGGTAATTGTGACAAAATGAATGTTGATTAAACCACCCAAAAAAAAAAAATTTTTGTCACCAATTTGTCACAAAATGTAAGTGCCTTTTTGTCACAAAATAAGTTGACAATTTGGACCATATTTATGCGGGTATTTTGTGACAAAATGTATGATGAATTTACCACCCAAAAAAAAATGTTAGTCACCAATTTGTCACAAAATGTAAGTGCCTTTTTGTCACAAAATAAGTTTACAATTTGGAACATATTTATGCGGGTATTTTGTGATAAAATGAATGTTGATTTTACCACCCAAAAAAAAAAAAAATTTTGTCACCAATTTGTCACAAAATGTAAGTGCCTTTTTGTCACAAAATAAGTTGACAATTTGGAACTTATTTATGCGGGTAATTTGTGACAAAATGAATGTTGATTTTAAAACCAAAAAAAATTTTAGTCATCAGTTTGTCACAAAATGTAAGTTCCTTTTTGTGACAAAATAAGTTGACAATTTGGAACTTATTTATGCGGGTATTTTGTGGCAAAATGAATGTTGATTTTACTACCCAAAAAAAAAAAAAAAGATTTTGATCATTTTTGATTTGGTGAATTTATAATTCGCTAAGTCACTACGTTCTTGCCTCATACTTAATGTATGAAGTTGGAATTTGTGGAATTAGTTTGTGTTTGGTCGTAGCTATACCTGAGTCCTGAGTACCTGATGAGTAGACCGAACTTTTTGTTTGTGCGAGCTTATCTGTACGAAACCAAACTACCACATAGAAAACTCAAGGAAAGTTTTCATTTTTTAGAGTCGAGACATTTTGTATTGACTCTCGGCTCGGGTTAAAGTACGGGGGGATTTTGATATTTCTACATTTTTGGCAGATATTTTTTTTTAAATAAATAATAATAAAAATATCAAATAAACCATACAATGTGTCATAAAAAATTTTCTTACGCATAATTGCATCAATAAACCAAAAAATATCCACAAAATTGTTGATAATTAAGTGATATTATCAAAAACTATCGAATTTGTCGTTATTTCAACAAATAGTTCATAATTAGTTCCACAGTTAAACCACCAATTATTCAGAAAATATCGAGAAATATTTGACTTTATTACCATAAAAAAACTGTCGAATTTGTGACAAAATTTTCAACAAATATTTCAAAAATATTCCACCAAAAACCGACAAATTTGATTTACAAAATGTTCGTTTGCGCGTGACAATCGGCGTCAACCCCATCAACCATTTTTCATCCATATTGTGACAAATTTTAGTCACATTTTTTTCCACCAATCACCATTTTATGTGAAATTTTTGTCGAGTTTTAGTGACACGTGGTTACTCGGGCTATATCTAAAATAATTTTCGAAATTATAATATAAATTAATTAATTTCGAAAAAATACATCAAAAGTAGGCTCTGGTGAAATAAAATATGTCAGTACTTTTTTTCTATTTTCTTTTTTACCGTATACTAATTTTAGTTGTATTGCTTTCACCAAAAATCAAAAAATTACAACAACAATTGTACTAGATAGACCAAAAAATACCCGAGTAACCACGTGTCACAAAAAAGCGACAAAAATTTCAAATAAAATGGTGATTGGTGAAAAAAAATGTGACAGAAAATTGTCACAATATGGATGAAAAATGGTTGATGAAGTTGACGCCGATTGTCACGCGTAAACGAACATTTTGTAAATCAAATTTGTCGGTTTTTGGTGGAATATTTTTGAAATATTTGTTGAAAATTTAGTCACAAATTCGACAGTTTTTTTATGGTAATAAAGTCAAATATTTCTCGATATTTTCTGAATAATTGGTGGTTTAACTGTGGAACTAATTATGAACTATTTGTTGAAATTATAACCACAAATTCGATAGTTGTTTTATAATATCACTTAATTATCAACAAATTTGTGGATATTTGTTGGTTTATTGATTCAATTATGCGTAAGAAAATTTTTTATGACACATTGTATGGTTTATTTGATATTTTTATTATTATTTATTTAAAAAAAAATATCTGCCAAAAATGTAGAAATATCAAAATCCCCCTGTACTTTAACCCGAGAGTCAATACAAAATGTCCCGACTCTAAAAAATGAAAATTTTACTTGAGTTTTCTATGTGGTAGTTTGGTTTCGTACAGATAAGCTCCCACAAACAAAAAGTTCGGTCTACTCATCAGGTACTCAGGTAGTCAGGTAGCTACGACCAAACACAAACTACAAAAATAAAATTCCAACTTCATACATTAAGTATGAGGCAACAACGTAGTGACTTAGCGAATTATAAATTCATCAAATCAAAAATGATCAAAATCTTTTTTTTTTTTTTGGGGAGTAAAATGAACATATATTTTGTCACAAAATACCCGCATAAATATGTTCCAAATTGTCAACTTTTTTTTGACAAAAAGGAACTTACATTTTGTGACAAATTGGTCTAAAATTTTGTGGTCACCATTTTTGGTTACTCGGATAGTTTAGCTAACCCAAAAAAAAATTAGTGGTTAAATAAATCTAAACCATATTTTTAGTTTTAATACCTGCCACAAGAGTGAAATTGATAAGAAAATACACGAAAAAAAATTAAACCAAAATTTGGTTAATTTTGCTGTTGCTTTGATTAGCAGTTAACCAAAAAAAATACCTAACTCATTATGGTTGAAAGCAATACGCTTATTCATAGGTTTAACCGGTTAACAAACTTCGAAAAGAAAATGTATCGGGTTCGTTGCTGATTGCTGACCCAAAGTACAAAATGATTTAATTTTATTTTTATTTTTTTAGTCTAGTCAATCTTTTCTGGGGCTCAAGGCACTCCCAACTCTTTTGCAGTTAACTTTTACCGTCTTACTTTACGCAGTAGTAGTCAACTCGAGGGCGTACGGCTATAGACCCGTTTTCTTTTGTATAAACCACCTGCACATTGCATTGCTTCATGCCAGCCTATAGTGCTGAAAGGTGGGTCGGCTCATGGATTCTGCACTCTCAACAGGGGGTCAGAGTTTCAATTCAACGGGCGTCTTAGGTGCGTTTCTACTAACTAGTGTTATAATATTTCAGGTAAAACATTAATTTATTGATGGTTTTAATCAAAATAAAGTTTTTGAGTTTTTTTCTAAGTTTAACCACTCGCTTTACGATTTATTATCAAAGAAACGTGCGTCTGCATACTAATTAATTTTAACGCAACTCTGTGCGGGCACAAACATGGCTCAATTATTTCGATTAAATCATCTTGGCAAAAACAGATGCTGAAAAACTACAACAGTTTAAAGTGAGTAGATCGTCGATTACAGGATCGCAAACCAAAGATAAAAATAACGGAATTTGATGCTACCACGCGACTAGGTGTTTTGGAAAATTATTTTGCTCAATTTCAAAATATTCAATCAATTATCGAACGCTTCAATCCTTCGGAAATCGGATTCGCGCGACGTGTTTGTTGAGGCGTATTCTGAAGTGAAATCTAAAATATTGTCCATACAATATATAACGCGTCACGAATCAATGGCCAGCATAACGGAACATAACGGATTATATACAGTCATCTCGTATACAGGCTTTTCTGAGGTGGTTACAACAGGTGGTTCACCCCAAAAGAACAAAGATTCTTCCGCACCATTTACATCGCTTCATTCTTCGTCTAATCCATGCCCTGTAATTTTAGCTACTGCTATATTAAATGCTCGTAATATTCATGGTGGTATAGTTAAATGTCGCGTATTACTCGATTCGGCGTCGCAACTCAATTTTATAAGTAGTGCTCTAGCAAATATTTTGCGGCTAAAAAAGTTGAGAACAGACTTTGCGGTCAATGGCTTAAACGACATCAACACTCGGGTTGATGGCTGATCCAGAATTCCGTTGTTCGCAGCCTGCCGACGGTCTAATTGGAGCAGAACTATTTTTCAACTTATTAGGCTCCAATCACTTCAAACTTGAACATGATTCACTTAATTTTCATGAAACTAAACTTGGATGGATTGCATCGGGCATAAGATTAATCCTAATAATTGCAAATATGTTTTTTCGACTATGGTAGATCCTCAAATTCGGAAATGCCACTTAGCATTGAGCAGCAGATTGAAAAATTTTGGACAATTGAAGGTTACCACAGTGACAGAAAATTGCTCACTTTCGAAGAACAAAAGTATGTGAGGAGCATTTTTGTCAAATAACCACTAAAGAATGATGTCGCTGAGCTAGGGGATAGTTATTGGATTGCTAGAACCAGGTTTCTGAACCTGGAGAAAATATTGACACATAATTCCGAAATAAGGCAGCAATATCACGAATTCTTGAATGAAATGAGTCGCTAGAGCATAACTATGCACAAACTCGATGAGAATGAGCGACGTAAATGTAAATATTTTCTGCCCCATCACTGTGTTATTAAACCCGAGAG
Organism: Tipula helvola; assembly: GCA_963556165.1. Classification (NCBI taxonomy): domain Eukaryota; kingdom Metazoa; phylum Arthropoda; class Insecta; order Diptera; family Tipulidae; genus Tipula; species Tipula helvola. The sequence continues at coordinate 159,219,608 of OY744483.1, forward strand.
CACATTAGCCAAATTGCGCGTTGTCTTTGACGCTTCCATTAAATTCGATTATATGAATGTCGCTCCTACAATTCAAAAGGATCTATTTGCAATTATACTTCGTTTCCGTTCTCGCCGCTTCGCGTTAACTGCAGATATATCCAAGATGTATCAGCAAGTCAAATTAAATGAAGAGCAAATTCCCAAAGATTCTCGAGAAAAACCATTTGCATTGACAGTAATGACTTCGTGAAAACTGTAGGCCTCTCTTGGCAGCCTGAAGAAGACGTTTTCCTTTTCGATTATTCACCCAAGCCATTCAATCACGAATTGAATAAGCGCAGCGTTTTTTCGGTTATAACGACACTATTCGATCCTTTGGGATTACTAAATCCAGTTGTTGTTTGGGCAAAGATCTTCATGCAACATTTGTGGAGATTGAAAATTAGCTGGGGCGAACCACGAAATTATCGAGAGCAGAAGGCAAAATTTCGGGATCAATTGCCCTTAGTCGAATTAATCAATTTCCCCCGTGTCGTATTCTCTGGACAACTTTCGTTTCGAATCGTGTGTCTACAAATGGAATCATGCGGATACGAAAAATAATCCTGCAGATCCCATTTCATGGGGGATGATGCCTGGAAATTTATTAAAAGCTCAATTTGGTTTACCGACCCATAGTTTTTGTAAGACGTTAATTAACATAGATTCATATACACATCAAAGGGATCCTGATCTTGATAATATACCAGAAAGGAGGAAGGTTATATTATGATGCTTATGCCGTCAAAACCAACTGAAAATTTGGTCTCTTCGTGCAAGTTTGTGAAATCATCCCAGAGGGTCGTTGTGTATTCGCATATGATCATCGTTTCGTCGTCAAATGTCTTAAGCGTAAGATCATCAAATCAGGCAACATGTCTGCATTTACACCTGAGGAGATTAATGGAGTTGGTGGATGACTAAGGGAAGCGAACTTGTCATACGTTCATCTGTTTTCGACATGGTCCTATACTCCTATTATCAGCAGATACTGAGAAATCGCCAGCTGAGCGAGATCAGCATGCCAGACCTTCCGTAAATTCTGGAGTCGACTTCTATGGTCCGGTGTTGGCTCACTACAAACATCAAGGTCATTGCTCAACCAAAGCATATATCGCCAGTTTTATATGTCTCGCTAAAAAGGCCGTCCATTTATAGTATCCATACCATAAACAACTTTAAATGTTTCATCTATCACATTCACAAGTGGATAAAGTATTCTTGGATAACTTGATTTTGCTATTTTTTAAATATCTCAGCCTGCTTATATTGTCAATTTGCCATCATATTTTTTATAAAAAAATCGACACATGCAAAATTTTAAAAAATTGTTTATAATTCACTAAGTCAGTGTATCTGTGTGATAGTTTTATGTGAATTAAAACGTTGTGTATTTAAATCGGATAAACATAAATATTATGTTGTGGAATTGTGAAATTAGCGTTTTAGGGTTCGATTGAGGGTAGGGGCTTGCTCCACTTCGATCGAGGGTTGACATGGTAGTTACCAGAGTTAGCCTGATAAAAAATAAATACACCTACAGTGTAAAGTTCAGTAGTACACTGTAAAGTTCAGTGCTATCAGCTGCAGCTGGCACCACAGTGTTCGCTGCCGCTATTCTACTTGTGAAGTTGCTTAGGCCTACAAAAATATTTGAACTGGGTTTGTAGCTGTAGCAGGGGAGAAGAAGTTAATCCTAGTCCTAGCTATAATATTAGGTTGTTCAGAAATTAAGGCAGGTTTTATGATTTTATTTGTTTCAACAATTTTTTAACAATAAAGAATTACGAAAAGTTTAACACTATAATTCATATTAAAGCTTATTTTATGCTCTTTCTTACCACATAATCTATTTTTAATCTAAATTGTAGTTTTTCTATTTTTAGACCTTTGAAGTTAAGATGTCAAAACAAGAATTTCGCCAAATTTACTTCTATGAATTTAAACTCGGCCGCAGTACAGCACAAACGGCTCAAAACATCAATGACATGACGGCACAATACAACGTTGGCTTCAAAAATTTCGTCGTGGCGAATTCAGTCTTGAAGAAGAAAGGTCGCGGACGTCCCTCAACCATTGACGACGATGAATTGAAGGCTTCGGTGGAAGCAAACTCACGCACAACTGTTCGAGAGCTTGCAGGGGATCTAGTCGTAAGTATTGGATTAATTTCGGAACATTTGAGCCGAATTGAAAAGTCGAAGAAGCTCGACAAATGGGTGCCATACGAATTGAATGAAAATCAAAAAATCACCGTTATGAAGTTTGCTCTTCACTTATTTTGCGCAACAAAAGCGAACCATTTCTCGATCGCATTGTGGCGTGCGATGAAAAGTGGATTCTATACGATAACCGACGACATTCAGCGCAGTGGTTGGACCGTGGCAAAACCCCTAAATACTTCTCCAAACCTGAGCTGCATCAAAAAGGCTATGGTGACTATCCACTACAGCTTCTTGAATCCTGGCGAAAATATCACAGCAGAGAAATATTGTCAACAAATTGTAGATTTTATTCAAATGTATCAATTTTCAGTTATTTTTAGGAGAAATACGTTTTCTTGCTTTTGAAATTTTTAACGTTTAGATTTTTGAAGATTATTCTACAATTCTAAAGTTTATTTGAGATTTCTGGGAATATTCGAAATTTTCTAAGAATATCGAGATTATTCTAGGATTTTAAGATGGTTCGAGATTTTTTGATCTTTTCGAATTCATTCTAGTCTACTCGAGTTTCTCGATATTATTCTAAATTTGAATAACGCTGTAGATGTGATATGCTATAGAATTATAGTGATACTTCGATATTTTAAGGGATTTTCGAGAATTTGAACAAATATTTCTTTTAGAAGTTAAAAATGTCTTTCTTTCGCCTAAACTCCCCTTAGTCAAATTAACCCTCTCAAACGCCTTGTACAATATATTGTACATCAACTTTCATCGCTTCGACCAACGGTAATTTTTAATTTTTGTCTCATTTCTCTTGTGCGATTGTTCTCTTATGTATTTATGTTCACACTACAGTTTTATGAGCAATGCCATATCATAGCAGTGCATAATTGTGCTACGTATTTTATTTTTAGAAGCAAGTCAATTTTAAATGGCGTTTGAAAGGGTTAAATTATCTCAATAGTTTACTGCACATTATTTGACGATCTGGAGTTCTTCTAGAAAAGTAGATTTTGTGATTGTTGTTTTTATACGTTAACGTATGTGATTAAAATATGGATATGTGTACATATGTAAAATTGTTAAGTGTAAATTACTAACTGCATTATTTGACCAAAATGTTAGATTACAAATCGATCTCGAATTACCATTAAAATACTATATGGATTTAACCAAAATTGTAGGGGAATCTAAAGGTAACAAAACTAGCTTCAAATCTGAATTGGACGTAATGATTGTGAATAAAATTTTAAGTAGAATAATTTGGTAAAATTTTAAATTTAATTTAGAAATGAAGTTAACTCAGAATTCAAACATGAATTTTAGTAAAATGGTGAGAAAATCAACATTTGTTTGCGAATTTCAGCATATCGAATATAAAATTAGAATTTTGAGCAAAAATCTGAATGAGAATTTGAATTCCTAAATGTTATTGAATAAATTCTTGAGTAGGTACTTAAATTAGATTTAAAAATTTAATTAGAATTACAAACTAGATTCAAACAACATCTCGTGTTTAACTATGAATTAAAAGCTAAACATAGTCTTCAGCAGAAATTTAGTTATAAATAGGTAGTCAACCAGGACCAGGCTTGTCTAAATATATTGAGTGGATTTTTTTAAAAAAAAAACCTCCGTTATTAAATCCATAAATTGTCAGTTTGAAATTAAACAGATACAAGTTTAATTATGTAAGTTACTCATCGAACCACGGCGCCAACAACATTTTGAGTGAAACGTAAATTAGAAATTAACAAAATATTTTTGGATTAAACTACTTTTTGCATGGAATTCAAATAGTACAAATTGTTGTACAGTGTTACTTAGGTTAAAAATTGATTTGGAAATTTAGATTAGAAATTGATTAGGACATTCTACTTGGTTTTGAGCAAAAATTTGAGTGTAAATTTTGTGTTCCAAACTAGACTTAAACATAATTTTAATTGCAATTGGGTAAGAATTGGGTTACAATATGAGATTTGATCTCAAATAAGCGACACAATTTCCTTTGAATAGTTAGGTTAGAAATTTGTATCGAAAATTTTAAGTAAAATTTGAATTAGGAATTTAAATTTATAAAAATAGTTTTGGTATTCCAAACCAAATAAAATCTTTGGTGAAATTACTTAAGTATATATAGGAATTGATTTAGAACTCGAGTTTTGATATCACAAAATTTTGAGAGAAATATAAGTTTACATTGCACAATAGATCTACTAAGTGGATTTTCATTTAGAAAACAAAAAATGAGATCAAATTATGTAGGTGGAGCAAAGAATAGATTTGTCAAGGGAAATACAACATACATATTTTGAAACTATGTAATTTGAATTGGATCAAAAAATTAGACTCGAAAAGAAAATAGTTTACAATTCCGTCTGGATTTGAATAAACTTTGAGTGCCATTTTAATCCGAAATTGAGTTAAACTTTCAAACTCTAGTCAGAAATTTAGTTCCAAACTAAATGGATAAATGGAATTTTGAACATAAATCTATAGTCTAAATTGGGCAAATGCATTCGACTGAGAAAAAATTGATTAAGAGAATGAAACTTTAAAGAGAGAAAATAATCTTGAATTATAAACTAGACATAATGAATTTGAGTGATATTTTAAGTAGAAATTGTCTTCTTTATATTGCATTTGGAAAACACATTTTGAAAACAATTTTAGGAAACTATCTAATGCACTTTATGTGACTGAGTTTTAGTACTAAAACTCACTTTATGTGACTGAATTTAGTACTAAATACGATTTTTTGATCAACTAGAAATTTAGGAATTGAATGATTTTTGTTTTATAATAGAAACATTTAAATTTTAAACCGTAATTGAATAAAATCTTAAGTAGGAAGTTACATTAGAAATAGAGTTTTAATTAAAATTTGGTCTAAGCAAATACATGAGCGTTTAGCTTTCAACTTGAGTTATGAATCTAGACTGCCTTTAATAACAGTTTGAGTGAATTTTAAAAATTTAGTTAAAATTATTCGAGAAACATTTTTATTTAGAACGGAGTAAAACAAGATTTGGACATAGCTTGGACTAAAAATTCAATTTCAAGCTAATCGAGGGTTTGAGCAACAATTTGGATACAATCTAATTAAAAAATATTTAAAAATTGATTTTGAATTCCAAATATAATTAACACAAAATTATGATTGAAATTAAGCTAGAAATTTTGTGATATCTAATGTCTCTATTTAGAAATGTGGAGTACATTAATTGGTAATTCGAACTTGCGCAAAAACATAGCTGTAATTTAGTTTTTAGTTTAAAAGTTGAGTTGATATTTGGAATTGGCGGCAAGGGAAAAATTAAAGATTAAGTTATGTTTAGTGAGGGCAAAATACTGAGGAAAAGTTGAGTTTGAATTCAAAAATGTTGGTTGGAATTAGATAGAAATTTTGTAATATTTTGAATACAAATAGGCTAAATTTTGAACTCGATTTGACCAAAATTGAAGGAGGAATTGAGTTATAAGTTTGAGTGAAATTTAAAACACAAAATTTACAGTTTAAAATTGAACTGTAAATTTTGTATTTTAAATTTCACTCAAACTTATAACTCAATTCCTCCTTCAATTTTGATCAAATCGAGTTTGGAACTTCATTCATTTTAAAATGGTTCGAAAAGTGTAAGTTGGATATTCCAAACTAAATTTTAAATGCAATTAGTAAAAATTGGAATACGAAACATGATTTCAATAAAACAACAAAATTATTTAGTGTACGATGTATAAAAGAATATGAATTTTAAACTGTAATTGAATATAATCTTGATGGCAACTTAAAGAAAAAATTGAGTTTGAAATACAATTTGATTGAGCAAAAATACGAGCGTAATTTAGCTTTTCTTAGTTTAAAACTTGCTTTAATAGCGAGAATCTTTTAGCCTCAACCATCAAGGTGGTGTTTTGAAGAAAGGATCGCTTACTTACCATGTGGAACCATTTTGGATTACTTCTCCAGCATTTTGCAACCCAGGAGAGTTAGTTTATCCAACTTTAAAGCCAAAAACTTGATACTTTTTTGGTAATGAGTGAATTGAAATCCTCTTTTTATCATAACATAACGTTTCAAAACTGGTCTCATCTTTTTATCTTTTTTACTTTGTATCAAAACAACCAAATTTAGAATTCAAAATGTATACGAGCAGCATCTCAAAACGGGAAAATCTCCTAATGAAAGGCGAGGTGTAGAGAGGAAACTGACTAAATATGAACGTAAAAAAGGTCAGGTTTAAACATTCCTGCCAAATAAATAATTAATAAAATATTAATTTTATCGCAACTCTATGTGGGCACAAACATGGCTAGTTCATCTGAAATATGGCCAATTAATATATAATTTGAGTATTCTTAACCGGTTTTGAAGAAATTTGACATTTCCGATGGAAATTGGACTCTAAAAAATGATGCTTCTAACTCCGGGATCCTGTACTACTATTAGAAGCTGCGCACACTTTGTTTAAACTTCTATCCGCAAGGAATTGATCCTTAAACTAAAATCAATCTAAGAAATTGGAATATTTTTGCAAATCGAAAAAATCGATCCAACTAATCTGAAAAAAAAATAAGAAACAGTAACAAAATTGATCAGATCGATCAGACCAATTAGATCGGAAATAAGAAACACAGTATTAGAATTTTTAGAAGAATTTATTTAGGGAAGTTAGAAGTCAGACCTTAAATATGTATAGAACAAAATAAAGATGTAAACAATTTTAAGGTAGAAAGTGAAACATGCAAGGAGTGACGCGTTAACGGTAAATTTAAGGATACGTTGATTCTTGATTTGCTTATGGATTGATAGAAAATTATATTTTGAGCAAAAAAATTTAAGAAATTTTTAAAAAAATATTTAAATGTTTCTTCTATCACATTCAAAAATCACAAGTGGATAAAGTCTTAGCCTGCTTATGTTGTCAATTTGTAAGCATATTATTTAGAAAAGAAATCGACACGGGCAAAATTTTAAATCATAGTTTATAATTCACTAAGCCAGTGTATCTGTATGCTAGTTTTATGTGAACTAAAATGTTGGGTAAGTAATCGGATAAACATAAATATTATGTTGTGGAATTGTGAAATTAGAGTTGAAGAATTCGATTGAGGGTAGGGGCTTGCTCCACTTTGATCGAGGGTTGACCTGGGATTTCCAGAGTCAGCCTGATAAAACAAAAATAGGATTGCCTTTACCTCGAAACTCTACAGTCTACACTGTGAAATGTGTAGCAAAAATTCAACAGTTCACTGTACCCATTGCAATCTTTACATAATTCGATTTTAAATTGTAGGTAGGTAGTATTTGAAATAGTATTACAAAATCTCACTAATAGTTTTAGAAATATGTAGTAGGATTAGGATTTAATAGTATGAGAGAATGAGTGCGTTGTAAGTACAATACGGTTTATACAGGGTGTTCGGCACATGGACCGACACAATTTTTTGGGGAATTGGTTGGGTCATTAGCTAGTTTTCACCCATACGACCCTACATCCTAAGTGACACGGTAACTGAGATATGAATTTTTTTCGTTTTTTATTTAAATTACCTGAAATTTCGCCTTTAAATCGTCATATTTTTTTTGTTTGTGATTATAATAGCACAAAATAACTTTTATTGTATTCTGCAATGTATTTTTAGTCTAAATAAATCACTATTTGGTACAAATGGCTTCAAGAAAATAAATTATATGAGCTTCGAAAGTCTTGAAAATGTGTAAATGTATGAAAAATTTCTACTTCTAAATTCAATATAAAAAAAATAAACATTATTTTGAACATAGGTTTGTTTTAAAAAGTTGTCTAGTTTATACTCTTTCCAACGGTATGCTACATGTTGGATAAATTATTTATAGTATGGTCAAAATAAGAGATGAAGTTGTCAGGGTCAAGAAAATTCTTTTTATCTTTATTATGTTTTTATTAAATATGAGTTATAATATTTGTTCGAATTGTTCTCCTCTACTCCGTATGCTTGCACGATACATTTTCCTTATTTCAAATGTTATTGTGCGAAGTCGCATTTCTCTTTTCATTATTTCAAATGCAGCTATAATTTGCTCCATTAAAATTTCTCGTGAAGGCACCTCTGTTGCATAAACCAATTCCTTTGCACGTCCCCAGACATAAAAATCGAGGGGTGTCCAAAGAAATTCCAAAAATTCCCAGAAAAAGCCCAAAAAATTCCCAAAATTCCCAGAAAAAGCCCAAAAAATTCCCAAAATTCCCAGAAAATGATCAAAAAATTCCCCAAAAATTCCCAGAGAATACCTATGAATTTCCAAAAATTCCCAGAAAATCCCAAAGAAATTCCAAAAATTCCCAAAAAATTCCAAAAATTCCCAAAAAATTCCCAAGAAATTCCAAAAATTCCCAAATATTCTCAAAAAATTCCCCAAAAATTCCAATAATTTCCAGAAAAAGCAAAAAACTCAAAAATTCCCAAGAAATTCCACAAATTCCCAGAAAATGGCCAAGAAATTCCATAAATTCCCAGAAAATTCTGGGTAGTATTTTTTTGGTATTTTTTGGTTATTTTTTGTTAATTAAAAATTTCCAAAAATACCAAAAATTAGCAAATAATTCCCAAAAGAGCAACAAAATACCAAAAAATACCACAAAATACCACAAAATTCCCAAAAAATTCCAAAAATTCCCAAAAAATGGCCAAGAAATTCCAAAAATGCACAAGAATTTCCAAAAATTCCAGGAAAATGCCCAAGAATTTCCAAAAATTCCAAGAAAATGCCCAAGAAATTCCAAAAATTCCCAGAAAATGCCCAAGAATTTCCAAAAATTCCAAGAAAATGCCCATGAATTTCCAAAAATTCCCAAAAAATGCCTAAGAATTTCTAAAATTCCCAGAAAACTTCCAAAAAATTTTAAAAATTCCCAGAAAATGCCCAAGAATTTCCAAAACTTCCCAGAAAATGGCCTTGAACTTCCAAAAAATCCCAGAAAATGGCCTTGGACTTCCAAAACTTCCCAGAAAATGGCCTTGCACTTCCAAAAATTCCCAGAAAATGGCCTTGAACTACAAAAATTCCCAGAAAATGGCCCTGAACTTCCAAAAATTCCCAGAAAATGGCCTTGAATTTCCAAAAATTCCCAGAAAATGGCCTTGAACTTCCAAAAATTCCCAGAAAATGGCCTTGAATTTCCAAAAATTCCCAGAAAATGGCCTTGAATTTCCAAAAATTCCCAGAAAATGGCCTTGAATTTCCAAAAATTCCCAGAAAATGGCTTTGAACTTCCAAAAATACCCAGAAAATGGCCTTGAATTTCCAAAAATTTCCAGAAAATGGCCTTGAACTTCCAAAACTTCCCAGAAAATAGCCCTGAAATTCTAAAAATTCCCAGAAAATGGCCTTGAATTTCCAAAAATTCGCAGAAAATGGCCCTGAACTTCCAAAAATTCCCAGAAAATCGCCTTGAATTTCCAAAAATTCCCAGAAAATGGCCTTGAATTTGAAAAAAAAACCAGAAAATGGCCTTGAACTTCCAAAAATTCCCAGAAAATGGCCTTGAATTTCCAAAAATTCCAAGAAAAAGGCCTTGAACTTCCAAAAATTCCCAGAAAATGTGAATTTTTGGAATTTCAAGGCCATTTTCTGGGAATTTTTGGAAGTTCAATGCCATTTTCTGGGCAATTTTGGAAATTCAGGGCTATTTTCAAGGCAATTTTTTGGGAATTTTTGGAATTTCTTGGGCATTTTCGGGGAATTTTTGGAAATTCTTGGGCATTTTCTTGGAATTTTTGGAAATTCTTGTACATTTTCTGGGAATTTTTGGAATTTCTTGGCCATTTTTTGGAATTTTTGGAATTTTTTGGGAATTTTGTGGTATTTTTTGGTATTCTGTTGCTCTTTTGGGAATTTTTGGTAATTTTTGGTATTTTTGGAAATTTTTTATTAACAAAAAATAACCTAAAACTACCAAAAAAATACTACCCAGAATTTTCTGGGAATTTATTGAATTTCTTGGCCATTTTCTGGGAATTTTTGGAATTTCTTGGGAATTTTTGAAAGTTTTTTGCTTTTTCTGGGAATTATTGGAATTTTTGGGGAATTTTTGAGAATATTTGGGAATTTTTTGGGAATTTTTGGAATTTTTTGGGAATTTTTGGAATTTCTTTGGAATTTTCTGGGAATTTTTGGAAATTCTTGGGCATTTTCTGGGAATTTTTTGGGAATTTTTAGGCATTTTTGGGAATTTTCTGGGAATTAGGATTCATTTATTTATTTACCAACTTTATACTTATATACAATCTGGTTACAATTTCAGTTATACAATAATACAGGTTGTTCGGCACATGGATCGACACTATTTTTTGGGGAATTGGTTGAGTCATTAGCTAGTTTTCACCCATACGACCCTACGTCCCTGACACCGCTCGGTTTTTACGTCTGGGGACGTGGAAAGGAATTGGTTTATGCAACAGAGGTGCCCTCACGAGAAATTTTAATGGAGCGAATTATAGCTGCATTTGAAATAATGAAAAGAGAAATGCGACTTCCACAATAACATTTGAAATAAGGAAAATGTGTCGTACATACGGAGTAGAGGAGAACAATTCGAACAAATATTATAACTCATATTTAATAAAAATATAATAAAGATAAAAAGAATTTTCTTGACCCTGACAACTTCTATCTCTTATTTTGACCATACTATAAATAATTTCTCCAACATGTAGCATACCGTTGGAAAGAGTATAAACTAGATAACTTTTTAAAATAAACCTATGTTCAAAATAATGTTTTTTTTTTTATATTGAATTTAGAAGTAGAAATTTTTCATACATTTACACATTTTCAAGACTTTCGAAGCTCATATAATTTATTTTCTTGAAGCCATTTGTACCAAATAGTGATTTATTTAGACTAAAAATACATTGCAGAATACAATAAAAGTTATTTTGTGCTATTATAATCACAAACAAAAAAAATATGACGATTTAAAGGCGAAATTTCAGGTAATTTAAATAAAATACGAAAAAAATTCATATCTCAGTTACCGTGTCACTTAGGACGTAGGGGTCGTATGGGTGAAAACTAGCTAATAACCCAACCAATTCCCCAAAAAATTGTGTCGGTCCATGTGCCGAACACCCTGTATAAACATTTTTGTCGGTTTTGGTTTGGTGCGCTACAAAAATTAAACAAAATCTTCAAATTTTTAATAGTATCTACATATCTCATTAATTAATTAATTTGTCGTTTTTGTAGCTTATTTTTTTGTATTAAGTCTTTATTTAATAAAAAAATCCGATTTTTCGACTACCATTCAAGCGTATAATTGTCACATAATTTAAATGAAAATTTTTGGTAACGAATTTTTTCCTAACGTAACTATAGGGTAGAATTTAAAACATTAAAAATACTAAGTTTAACGGAAATACCAAGTGAGTTATACCCTAATAACAAGTCAAAGGTAACAGATGGTGAAATTAAGACAGCCACTTGAATCTGCAGCAGGAATTCAGATAACTCGTTATAATTTTAGTCAAACAGAAGAGCAAGAGCTTTTCGATATAAAGTGGTTTGTAAATTATCACAAAATTATAGCTGATATAGAGAGCTATACCAAAATTTAATGAGAAGGCTTATAATATGATACGAAACAGTTTGGTGAATGTATTAACACGTTTTAAGTCAAATAATTATTTACGAAAGCAATTTTTAAGAATTGAAGAAATTCAACAAATTTGAGATGCTCCAAAGACAAAATATTTCTTGAATGGGCATTTGTATGTATTGAAAACTGGTAAGAGTAATTTACTTACAGAAAAAATGGAGCTACTCTTGTCAGACAACAATAAATTAAAAATATGTCTCTACTATTAGTTTGGAAATGCATTTCAAAGTGTTTAAGAACATATTGACGATTACACATATGAGTTTAAACCGTCACATAGCGCATTATAAAATCGTTTGCGTGGAAGTAGTCACTCATTATCTATATAGATGATGGAGCAAAATCTCAGTAAAAGATTAATTTTGGAAATCTTTTATTACAAGAAACATCAAAATTCATCTCAAAATTTATTAAATGCCAGAAAATTTTCAAATTTTTAGTAAATTATTACGATAGAATATAAATGGCTTTACGATATTCTATCGTAAATTATTACGATAGAATATAAATGGCTTTAATGGCTTTATTTTTAAATTTTAAATAAATCTCACTTTGTAATTGTACCTATAACTTAAATTATACATTTCGGTTAAACTACTGAGTATTTCATTTTTCAAATACATACTACCCTAGTTACGTTAGGAAAACATTCGATATCAAAAATTTTCATTTAAATTGTACCCTTGAAATAAGTATTGCACGATAAGCTCATTGAACTGGTTGATACCACGTTGTTAAGCTGCTTGTTAGTAAAATTTGTTCTAACAAGTTCTCTAAAATTTGTACATTTTGAGTTTGAATATACTTAAAACAATCTCTTTAACTAAAACCAATACTACATTAAGCCGAACATTGTAGTGCTAACAAGTTTTTTAAAGGTTCTCGTTCGTATAACTACAGTTCACTTAGGCGTTCAATGCTAGCATACCTTGCACATTGTCATTATGGTTGGGATAGGAAGTTGTCTCAGTCATTTAGGGTTCTCGTGTTTACGTTTTTTTTTTTTGTAAATGTTTAAATGACGGAAGCATTAAGATCATCCCACCATCTGGTGCGATGTGTGATAAAAAAGTTGATCGAAATTTATTAGTTCGTCCAAAATCTGCTTCTAGCGTGTGAACGTCAGAATCCTTAATTTATTGGATCTTTTGCCACCGCACGATTTGGTTACGAAAACCATAATGATGATCAGAAATTAAGTTGAATTTCTAAAGACAGTTTGTCAAGTTAAAGTTTATTATTGTCTCTATAACTTTAGAAACAATTGGCACTTAAGCTTTGATTTTATCCCCTTTTGTGGTACTAGATGAATATTTAAAATGTTCCATAGAGATGAAAATTTCCTGTTTTCATCAAAAGAAGAAATAGCTTGTTAATTACATTTGCTAAAGAAATATGGCAGTTCAAGAACAATTCCGAAATTGCGGAGATCATCCTCATTTATTAACGTTTAGATGTACCAAGAAAGTTATTTTGAACCTGCCCAACAAAAGTTCTCCAAAAGCACTAATAATTTATAAATTGCACTGCTTGCTACATTTTTATAAAAAAAAAAAATAAAAAAGTTAAGTACAATTCAACTTAATTTAGTACAATATCATTTCAATGTTCAGTACAATTCAAAAAATTCATTTTCCATCACTGGTATACTGTAAAGTTCAGCTCAGGGTAAGTAGCTTTAGTACCTATGTTGGTACGCCGAGAAAAGCTTGTCCGATTTGGATATGTATCTATTTATATGGTCATAGTGCAGAATTGGAAAGCTTTTGGGTCTGTATGTAAGGAGGCTCGGGCACCTGCAACTGCAATACGAAATAGGTAAACCAAAACCAAGTGGTGTTAACCACGTTGTCGAATTTAGTGAGTTTGAAAACTCATCTTATCCAAACAAGTAAACCTGGAACACGCCAGAAAGTTACCGACCAAACATTTTGGAGATGCTTGGGAAGCACGTCTGGACTTCCAGCCCTATAAAAATGTTATTTTTCAGCCTAAACTGGAAGGTAGTGCCGAACCACTAGACGAGTTCGTGCCACCCGAATTTTATTTTCATTTTTTAATAAAACTGAAGAACGAAAATTATAAAAACCAGTAAAAATAAGCTTTAGTCAAAAAGTCTTTAGTTACGTAACAAGTTAAATCGCCAAGTGTAGCAAAACTACAGTTATTCAATTAAATTACGCATACATGATTTAATAAACTAGATTTTCTTTTTAAATCCCGATGTACTAAGTTTATCAGCTCCTATTAGAATAGAAATGGGCTGGTTAGATAAAACAGTTTATCTGGAAAAGGTTTATCTGGAAAAGGCGAGTTTTGAAATTCACTTACTCGTATATGTTAATTTGAGGATTGAATTGGCCGTTGAGTTGGAGTTGAGTTGGATTAGGGTTTAGTGAGCAGTTGACCAATTTTTTATAGATTCTACTTAGGTTGAGGATTAATGGGCGGTTGTGTCTTATACTCGTGAAATAACAAAACACTGTGAATTATGTTAAATAATTTTCAAGTGATTCAATTTTTTATGCGAATTAAAACCGAATTATTCCAATCACTTCGAAATTAAGACTTATGTGGAGTCCTACGGAATTTTTGAAATATAGCAATTTTGAATGTGTCAAATAGAACGTACAAGTAAATTTATTTTGTGATGGAAACTAAACATTATTTTGGATTTGAAGATGAAGGAAAATTTAGTAAAATATCTCAATTTCTGAAAATTGATTTACATCAAAAAACCAGCAAAAATCTTTCCCCATAGTATGCCCAAAATGGCTGTAAATCATTTTTTCTTGATTTACAGCAATTTTTTTTGTACCATAGAGCTATTAGTTGAAAATAATTTCTGTGTATATATATATAACAGCTAACTGGCAACAATTTTATATTTCATCTATCACATTCACAAATGGATAAAGTATTTTTGAATAATTAGTTTTTGTATTTTTTTGAAATATCTCAGCCTGCTTATGTCACTAATTTGCCATAATATTTTTTATAAAAAAATCCACTCGGGTATAATTTTAAGAAAATATTTATAATTCACTAAGTCAGTGAGTCTGTGTGATAGTTTTATGTGGACTAAAACATTGGGTAAATTATAATCGGATAAACATAAATATTATGTTGTGGAATTGTGAAATTGAGTTTTAGAGTTCGATTGAGGTTAGGGGCTTGCTCCACTTCTTTCGGGGGTTGACCTGTGTTTTACCAGAGTCAACCTGATAAAAAATAAAAAAAACGTTAAAAAACGTATAAATCGTTTTAATGAAATAATATACAAAAAAATCAACATGTTGTTGTTGTTTCTGTCTAATCAAGTGATATATTCAGTTTCAGGTTCGGTAGTCGGTACTCTGTAGCTGTAGTATCCCTGATCCCACCACATACACATAATAAAAGGTAATATACTCCGAATCTCTGATGTTTCATTTTCGTTATTTCTTGCGCATCTATGTAAAAAAAATTTAATATGGCGGACATAGTGACCAAACAAATCGTGTTTGTTAGTTTTGCGTAATAATTTTGAGTATTGAGTGAATATAATTAAAATTTTGTGAAAAATTCTACTGACTTTAATTCAAAATAATTAACAATGTATCATTGTTTAAATATTTCATAAACTATCAGTCACGATCTCTGCCATTGTTGTTGTTATAATTTTTTGACATCCTGCGTAATATATTACCTTATATATGTATACTGTGGTAGTATCCTACCCATGGTACGTTGAGAACACGATATACTTATTATTTACTAAGGTAATAATACATAGAGGTTTCAGTTTCGACCGCATTCTCGCGAATGTGTTATGTGTCAAAAATTGCTAATATACCAAATATAACTTTGCGACCACTGACCACACCACTAAAGAAGTTTGTGTTTCCTTTTTAAAATATCAAATTTTGTGAAATAAATGGTTTATAAATTTGTAAACTATACATAGTACAAACAATAAAGGGAAGAATTATGATAAAGAAATATGTGTTCATGCTTTTCCAAAAGAACAAACTTTATGCAAACAATGAATCTTTTTGTGCTGCAGAAGAGACAAATTTAAGTTTATTCAAAACATTTTGGACCTGATGATTTTTCGCTGAATCCATTATATGAGCAGTTCGGACAAAAATTAAAAGCACAGCTCAAAAGAATCGCCGTTCCATCGCGTTTAATAAACTCGGGGGAAAACAAGTTGGCTAGCCAATGCCACGTAAGGCATCCAATTCCAGTATTCAGGAATACCAGCCCATATTTTGATTTCGAATATTTCAGAATTAATGAATTTCTATTTTTCACACGAATTTAAGTATTTTCAACATAATTTTATATAATTATTATTATACTTCCTTGTACTAACAAAAATCTATATACTGGGAAACTTCTCTAATGTCACTATTCAAGGGACCCAGAAATGTTGGTGAATGTGTGGAGTTGGTAAGTTTAAGGAATAAAAACTCTAATAATTTGAAAGTTCAACGTCAGACTATACAGAAATGTTCTTCAATTTTAACAAACAATTATACGTAATATGTCAGCGACTGATAAAAAGTATTCAATTTAGGGAGCTGGTCAAAATAGAGAGGTGGCTACTTTTGGAATTTTTAGAGTATTTCTGTTTTGCATTCACCATGACATGACACCTAGTAAACGAATTACGACATAATAAATGCTCGTCCCTGCCAAATACCTGCCAAATAACATATGTGTTGTGAGGTTTCTTAGTTTTTAAACTGAAAAAGTTGCTTAGTAGTATACACACAATACGTATATCTGGTCTCGGACTCAAACAAACAAATTTAGAAGCTTCTTGTCGTCCAATGCCAGTTATAAAATTTGATGAAAGCAATTCAAGCTCAAGCGGCGATGATAAAACTGATGAATTCAACAATCGTGTCCCTTGGCTCAGAGTGCTCATTGCGGGAACTTTGTTTCAATAAAATATATATGATTTGATCAGTTCTTCAAAAACAGAAACAATAAACATATCGCTGGTGACGACGTAAAATTGTCAAAATTCCTTAAAATCGGTTTATCGATTTAATGCTAAGAAAATTAGCAATTGCTCGTAAATCAGCAAAGACAATACTAGACGATAAACTGATCAGCATCATGTCAGCACTCATCAACAAACCAATAAATAAATTGTGCAAGAAGCTAATAAACCACTTAAGTCAAGGCAATCATTCTGATTCAACACTTGTAACTAAGGAAACGGAGACAAATGTCCATCAAACTGACAACTTTAATGCTGCTCTAATACAGCCACTTATATGATAAAAAAGAAGAAGGAAAATCAGTAATATGTCGGCCGAAAACGACATAGCGACAAAAGTCGAAAATATTTTAAACACAGACGGTAATAAGTATTCATCCGACTCAGAAATAGACGAAGATAACTACGAACAAAATGGCCTAACGGGCGGAAAACTAAACTAAATCAAGAAAAACATCATAACAAGGAAGAAATCAGAGAGGACCTAATCAACAAAGGGATAGACTATGTTCAAAAGCAACAGTGAGAGCGGACAAAAGAAAAAACTTCACATGTTCACTCTCAACAACAGCAATAAATCATCGCTAGAAGCGATACTCTCAATCAGAGGACGCTACGGGTATAAAATAACCCGGGCATCAAAAGAAAAACAACCAAGCACTACAGTGCAAAAACTGCCAAACTTTCGCCCATGCGGCTTAAATTGTTTCCTGGAGTACAATTGCCTGAAGTACACTTCAAACCATCTCCACGGGGGCTGCCTGAGGACAAACAAAACAATTTCAGTGTCGTGTGTTGAACCCTAACAACTAAATACATGGATTTTTTTAACTTTCAAATACATTATTTGGAGTAAATTTGAAATCAACCAGATCGAAGACATCTCGATACAAAAAAGCATGTACCTCAACTTCATCTTCAGCACTTAAAATGAAGGTTATATCACTAAATTGTAATAGCTTGATCAAGATCGAACGTAGAGTAGGGTTAGTAGCGCTAGTCGAAAGGCTAAAGCCAGATACCATCTGTCTCAACGAGACAAAATTATCAAGTAATCACAAACTGACAATACCAAACTACAGAGTATATGGAACAAACACCAATAAAGTCAAAACAAAGGGTAGAACGGTTGTCTCTATACCAGTTAAGTTTCTTAATCACATAACCCTGCCCGCAGACACAGTGGAGATGATTAGAGTCAGGAACAGAACTATTCATTGCAAAATGAATGAACAATATCAAAGATCGTTCGAGGACAGGCTTACAAATATATAGTGTAGCTGAGTATTACAAGGAAATTTTCAAAAAGCCAGCAGGAAAAGACGCTCTTGAAACACAACAGATAGAATCATTCACTTCTTCCCACCCAGCCCCTATGTCATTTACTAGAACACCTCAAATAGACGCCGAGCAGCAATGATCAAGCGACTAAAATGTAGAAAATCTCCGGGTGTGGATGGTATTTCCAACAAAACCTTAAAAAATATCCCTCACTCAGCCGCAGTACTTAAAAAAATAAACTAAATTTGTGACAACAAAACGTTCAAAAACTATAGAACTTATAGAATCTATAAATTTTACAGAATTTAAATAATTCATAAAATTTATTGAATTTATTAAGTTTTTAGAACCACACCAGCTGCAACCGGAAGGAGTCATATCACAGCGATTAAGCTGAGAAGGTGGATTAACTGGCCAAAACTAGACTTGGGGTGCACCTAAACATTAAGCTCTCGTGAATTAAGAATGAGAGGAGGAAGGGACTTTGGTTCGCTTGCTTTACTCATGTTCGGCATTAGCACGCAGAAGGGTAAGTTTAAGATGGACGACCACTCGGAGCTCGAAAACAGTATTTCGCGAGATGTTCTATGCTACCTAAGTAGCTCTAAATGGTTTCAGTAAGGGTGGAGGGATAAAAATTATGTGCCACTCGAACTAACCTGCTGAAGTTTCAGAATTTATAGGATTTACAAAATTTATTCCATTTATAAAATTTAAAGAATGTATTGAATTTATAAAAATTATGGAATTTTTAAAATAAGTCAAATTTGAGTTTATAGAATTTATAAATTTTATAGATTCAATGGGTTCTATAAATAGTTTAGGGATTTATACAATTTATAGTATTTGTGAGGTTTATATAATTTATAGAATTGATGAAATTTATAAAATCCTTAATATTTAAAGAATTTGCCGGTTTTATAAGCATATTAAAATTTATAATTACAGTCTTTGTGGAACTTTTAAGATTTATAGAATTTATCGAATTTACAGTAAAAGAACTAAAGAATTTATTAGATTTCATTTGAATTTAAAGAACTTACTGAATTTTAAAACTTATCCATAGAATTTGAAGAATTTATTAAATTTATAAAATCTATAGACATTAATGAATTTATAGAACTATTAATGTTTATAGGATTTATCGAAATTTTTGAATTTATAAAATTTGTAGAATTCAAAGAATTTATACAAACTATGGAATTTATAGAATAAGTAAAATTTAGTTTTGTAGAATTTATAGAACTGACACACGTCAACAATTTAAAGAACCCATAGAATCTATAAAATTTTAAAAATTTGTAAAATTCATAGAATTTATAGAGTTTATAAACATGTTAGAATTTTTAATATTTATAGACTTTGTAGAATTTAGAGAATTTATAAAAACTAAAGAATTTATGAGATTTGTAGAACTTAACTTTCTGAATTTTTAAACTTTATTCATAGAATTTATAAAAATAATAAAATTTAGAGGGCCTGGCCTGATTTATAGAATTTATTAAATTTATAGAATTTATAGAAATTATTGAATTTAAAGAATTGTTAAAGTTTATAAGATTTATTGAAATTTTTGTATTTATAAAACAAATAAAATTTGAGTTTCTAGAATTTAGAAAACAGACACACTTGAAACAATTAATAGAACTCAAAGAACCTACAAAATTTAAAGAATTTATATTATCCATATAGAATTTATAAATGTTGATATAGTATATAAAATTCAGAAAATTAAAAATTTATAGAGTTTATAGACATGTTAAAACTTATAAAATTTATAGGATTTATAACAATCAATACAATATAACAATACAATTAAGAAACTTATTGGATTTTAAACTTTATAGAATTTGTAGAATTTATTGAATTTGTAGTAAGTATTAATAGAATTTATAGCGTTTAAAAAATTTATATAATTACTACAAACTCCAAAACTTTATTAATTCTATAAAGTTTTTTAATTCTAAAAATTGTGATATTCCTTTAATTGTAAACATTTTGCAAATCCTAATCGTAACTGCGATTTAGTATAATTCATACATATGAGCATTAATTATAGAAATATCTAACATTTTAAACACAATAAAAGAAATTTGTAGTTTTTTGAAAAATTTTGATTTTTAATTCAGAGGTTATTTAAAAAAAAACAATTCTGGAATTCCTGAATCGAAAATATTCAAATTCGCAAATTCCAGAATTCCGGCATCGAGAGTATTTAATTTCAAAAATTCCAGAATTACTTTTGGACAAAAATTGGATGCCCTAACGCCACGTATTGTAAGAATGCTGAAGCGAAATTTGCAGCCATTTTTTTTTTGCGTTTCCTTAAACAGCGCAATTGCGACCAAAACAACAAAATATGTAGCCATTCTGTAATAATTAATTAATATGGAGGATAAAACAAAAATATACCTGAACCATTGCAAACGATACAAACCGTTTAAAATTCGTGCAATTGTTCATCAATTATCCGGTGTACTGAACAAGCTAGATTTTTAATAGAATGTCCTGTTTGCACCGTCGATAGCAGTACACAAACTATAGAATTTATTCATTCTAACTCAGAGATCGTAAAAATTTAATAATTTTTGTTTCATAACCCCTAAAAATTCTAACAGATAGCACTAGAAAAAGCAAAAAATAAAACACAACCCTTAGTACCCTCTGTATAATCGAACGAAGATGGTTCCGTTCGATTTTTAGAAGAATCTATTGAGGGAAGTTGGAAGTCAAACCTAAAATAGAAAAAATAAAGAATTTTTATTCCAAGATTCCAACAATTTTAAGGTTGGAAGTGAAACATGCAAAGAGTGACGTGTCAACTGTAAATTTAAGGGTACCTTAAATTTGCTAAATTTACAGAAAATAGTATATTGAGCAAACAAATTTAAGAAATTTTTTAAAAAAATATTTAAATGTTTCTTCTATCACATTCAAAAATCACAAGTGAATAAAGTCTTAGCCTGCTTATGTTGCCAATTTGCCGTCTTATTTAAAAAAAAAATCGACACGGGCAAAATTTTAAAAAATAGTTTATAATTCACTAAGTCAGTGTATCTGTGTGCTAGTTTTATGTGAACTAAATAGTTTTGTATGTACCTCATCGGATAAATATAAATATTATGTTGTGGAATTAGTAGAGTTTTAGAGTTCGATTGAAGGTAGGGGCTTTGCTCCACTTCATTCGACGGTTGATCTGGGTTTACCAGAGTCAGCCTGATTTGTTTTTCTTTATGTGTAAGAATCTAAGAATAAAATTGATTTGGTGCACTCGGTGAAATCTCTTCTAGAAAAGATTCAACCCACTAACTTGATTTATAATTTTGGAGGTGATTATCCATTGATCATTAAATATATTGGTAAGTCAGATAATAAATTTCAATAGAATTTCTGCATAATCATAGCAGTTCCATTTGGGGCAGGGATGGAGTTTCTTAAATAAAACATAGCCAGAATTCGACAAATATTGTAAGACACTATAATGACACTTTGGTTATTTGAAAAAAAAAAAAAAAAATGGGGAAATTAGATTTCCCAAAGAAATTTTTTTTTACTTTCATAACCATTCCAGGCCTTTACTAAATTTTCATTTTCAAATAAGAGCCAAATTCAAAAAAAATATTGCGGAACACCAGTTTATGCTATTTATCCGAAACATTGTTTCACCAATTTTGTTATTTTTTTACATTGGTAACCAACCCAGGTACTGTACTACGTCACCAGCTTCAAATGGAACTACGTGGCACGTTTGTAGATCGATTATAATAGGATTATAGGATTGATATCTAAGATTTGAGATGATAAGTCGATTCTTTAAATAATCTCTAATATACAATGTATTAATTCCGGCTCTGGCAAATTCATTCGGCCACATCATCTGGGGTCGGATTTTAACCCATAGCTCAAATTCAAGATATTTTTGGGTTGAAACTTTAAACCAAAAATGATATTCGCCAAATTTATTTCTAAACATTAGCCAATTCAGACTATCTTCTCAGCCTCCAGCATCAAATGGGTGGAACAGGCACATTTGTTGATGGATTTTAGTGAAATTTATTATCTGTAATATTTTATAAATTCTATAAATAGTTCCTATTATGAAAGCTCTTATTACGTGGCCTGAGAAAAATGTTCTGCTGGGATAAGTATATTTTAAAATAAAACATGGCCCAACGGCAAGAAATATTTTGCGGACAACACTCGTACTAATTTTGGCCATTTTGGTTTTCCATACACAACTAACCCAGACGTTTTTGCTTCGCCTCCAGCACCGAATGGAACACACATTTGTCGATGTATTTCAATGAAATTTTATTTTGGATATGTTAAACCGATTCTATATAAATAGTTCCTAACCTTAAATATATTAAATGACGTCCTGAAGAATTTTTCTAGTCCCTCCTGAATTTTGCTTTGCCGCTAATAAATTTGGGGATTTGAATGAATATTATCTAAAAACCAGGACATTTTCCTGGATGCCCACAGAAGTTTGAAAACCCAGGGTATTTCCAGCGAAACTAGGACGGCTGGTCACCATATCCCTACCTAGACCTTACTAAGGCGAGAAGGAGAATGTCAAAATAAAACTGAAATGCAATTTCTACTATTAGCATTTATCCATGTTTTAGACAAGAATGATGCATGGCAGTTTGGATTTTATTTAAATGTAAATAAAGGATTTGGGAATATTGATGTCAAGGCGCATTGGACGAATGAAATATCTCATATCACACTGCATAAATCCAAACTTCCATTCAACTTTCTGGTCTGGAAAGGTTATGCCTGCAGAAAATATCGGAAGATTTGGCAGTATTATAAATTTAAACTTCCATACATCATTTTGGTGCGGCAGGAGGTCCTAATCTAACTATTTAGCCAAAGCAGATAAAACATTTTTGTTAAAATCAGGTAATCTCTGTCATGTTTGAGTTCATCTGGTGCCCCTAAAGAGTGTGTTAATGTTTTTATAAATCATGCTTGAATTGATGACATATTTGAATTGATATTGTCTGCAAAAATGGCCGACACATTACTACAAGAAACCCGTGTTATGGGTTTATACCGGAGCAACAGAAACCATTATAAATTAGCTTTGAAAAAATGCCTTATGAAAAAGCCAGCTGTCTCCAAGAATAAATTATAATTATTGCAAGCAAACGCCGAAAAGTTAAAATATTTTATCAAAATATTCTTGCGCATAGCAGTGATTAGAAAATAGAACAGAAGAGTAAAAAATGAAAATAATACAAATACTCCGATCATGCCAGTGCCTTCACCTCAAACTCCACACTGTACCTTAATTTGCTTATGTATTTACAGAAAATCATATTTTGATCAAAAAACATTTAAGAAATTTTTATAAAAATATTTAAATGTTTCTTCTATCACATTCACAAATCACAAGTGGATAAAGTCATAGCCTGCTTATGTTGCCAATTTCCCGTCTTATTTTAAAAAAAAAATCGACACGGGCAAAATTTTGAAAAATTGTTTATAATTCACTAAGTCAGTGTATCTGTGTTCTAGTTTTATGTGAACTAAACAGTTTTGTATGTACCTAATCGGATATGTGGAATTAGTAGAGTTTTAGAGTTCGATTGAAAGTAGGGGCTTTGCTCCACTTCATTCGAGGGTTGATCTGGGTTTACCAGAGTCAGCCTGATAATACAGCAAAAAAATCAAGAGGGTAGTAGTAGTGTGATCGCTCTGAGAACTTTAAACGGAGTTGTTTCAAATTTTCTGGGGCGCATTTCTAGTCAAAAGGGAGCACGTACGAATACGAAATACAATAGGACGTAAATAATTGTCAGTTTTTTGTGTTAAAAAAGAAATCTCAATCATTTCACTAAAATTGTTTTTAGTTTTTGAGCCAAATTTGAATATTAAAAGAAAGCTGTTTTATTTATTGGTTTAAATTAGGACCATTCTTGTATTTGATTTATTCTCCGAGGACCAGATATTTTTTCAAAACCCGATTATTTTCATTTTCAATAATTTGAGTTAATGCTTAGATTGCTAGGCGGATAGGAGTAAGACTAATTACCAATCGATTTCGCTAATTCGATATTAAAATTACCATTACCGTGAATTGTAAATATTACACGTTTATTATTGAAAAAATTGGCAAAATCTTCACAAGAGAGATTTATTTGTGGCTTAGAATAACAAGCTTTAACTGTGGTTATTTCAGCCAAGTTCGCTGTGCCCTATCTCCATCAATTCAATTTTGAGATGTTTACAGTGAAAGAGAACAATTTTACAGGTGCAAGTTTTTTATGTAGATGTAAGAAATTACAACTTTATAGGTTTTATGGGTTTTTGCCGAGGAATGACAGAAATTATTAAAAATTAGCTTTTAAAAAATGCTTAATGAAAATGTCCGCTATCTCCAAGAATAAATTTTAATTATTGTAAGCAAAAGCCACAAAGTTAAAATATTGTGTAAAAGTATTAGATAGAACATGGGAGTACAAAATGAAATAACGGAGTACAGAGTAAGTACTAGGCGAAAGTAGCACAAATACTCTGATCGTACTCACTTCAACTGCCTTCACCTCAAACTATACACTGTAAAATTTGTAGCAAAGAGTTCCAACGGTACACTTTAAAATTTGTAAAAAATAGTTAACATTTTAAAACAACAAAAAATCAGGTTCTACCAGCTGCCACCAATGCTGCCACTGTTTTAAAGTTTATGTTTTTTTTAAGTTTCTCAGGCCCACAAAAATACTTGAAGTTGTTTCTTTCTAACTAAGTGATGTCAGTGGTACCCGTGGTACCTCGAGAACAGCTTGTCTGATTTGGATTTAAATCTATTTCTAATGTCATAGAGCAGAATTGGAAACTTGAGGTGGGTTCCATTTGCGGTTTGAATTGGAGTTGAGTTGGGGTTGGATTAGGATTTAATGAGCAGTTGACCAATTTTCTATAGATGCTGGTTTGCGAATTGAGATGGGCGGCTGTGTCTTGTTCTCGTCAAATAATAAAAAATTGTAATTTCTAATAAATAATTTTCAAGTGATTGAATTTTTTATGCGAATTAAAATCGAATTTACGCGAATGTATTAAATTAGTAATGAAATTATAGCAAATACTTCGAAATTAAGATACATAATTAATAATTTTTTTCTGTGTGTGTATAAAACTGCTAGTTGGGCCCAATTTTATATTTCATCTATCCTGACAAATTTTTTTTTTAAATATCTCAGCCTGCTTAAATTACCAATTTGCCATCATATTATTATGTAAAGAAATCCATGATAAACTGATTCATTGACATATTTTATTATACAAAATAGACAACAAATATGTCTACTATATTTCTGAGTATTTAACATCCGGCACATAATATATACCAATTATAAAATAAAAATTTGTATGTTTAATAGTTTATGTTATT
The DNA here is from genome assembly GCA_963556165.1 of Tipula helvola. Lineage (NCBI taxonomy): Eukaryota > Metazoa > Arthropoda > Insecta > Diptera > Tipulidae > Tipula > Tipula helvola. Next base: position 159,245,111 of record OY744483.1, read on the forward strand.
TTTGATATATAAACCATTATCAATTTAATTAAAGAAAACAAAATTATTAAGATATTAAGAAAAAGTTATCTTACATATTTAAAAACAACAAAGCCACGTGATTTTATCGCACCGAATGACGATATGCGCAGTAAAATACGATTTTGAAACAGCTGTCAATCATACCTAATAGATCAGTTTATCATGAAAGAAATCGACTAGTGCAACATTTTAAAAAATAGTTTATAATTCACTAAGCCAATGTATCTGTGTAATAGTTTTATGTGAACTAAAAGGTTGTGTAGATAATCGGATAAACATAATTATTATGTTATGGAAATGTGGATTTAGAGATTTAGAATTTGATTGAGGGTAGCAGCTTGCTCCACTTCGTTCAAGGGTTGACCTGGGGGGCTATTTGGGAATTCGATTCGAACGTGTTCGACTCTTCGATTTATAAGATTCCTATTTGATTTAAATAAGAAACGAACGAATCTGATTCAATTCAAATAAGAATCCAATAATCGAAGACTCGAGTGCGATCGAATCGAATTCACAAATAGCCCCCTGCGTTTTACCAGAGTCAGCCTGATTAAAAAAAAAATTCGGGGTAGGCTGTGTCTTCTACACGGCCGTAGGTGTTTTCCGTGATAACGTTTATAAGAGGTGCGAGAAATGGCACGATGTAGGGGTTTGTTAAAATAAATTTCTTTATAGCATCATAAAATGAGAGTACAGTGATTGTTTGCAAACGATTAAGTACTGGGCGATGGTATGAGAGGGCTTCAGGCCTCAGCGGAGATGTGCCTGATGAATGTGAGTTCCGCAGACTAGTGCCTCCCAAAGTCGCCGAGGCTAGTGTGATGAATACGCAGTCTAGGTCAAATATATTTTATATCAGAGTCCACACTGGCATTTGACCTATCAGATCAGGCATTCCCCCTTTATAGTGCTCTCTAGCATTGTAAATCGACACTTTGTAAATCTAAATTTTAATTAAAATTTATGTGAAAATTAATTATTTTAATTTACAATAAATTATCTGCCACAGTTTTTTTACGCACAAATTAGCACTAGAATTGCTCCGATCAGATGAGGCATGAGGGGTTGTCTCGCTACAGTGATCTCAAGCATTGTAAATCGCTATTTTGTAGTTTGTAATTTTAATTAAAATTTATGTGGAAATTAATTATTTTAATTAACAATAAGTTATCTGCCACAGTTTCTTCACGCACAAATTGACACCAGAATTACTCCGGTCAGATAAGTGATTTTCATGGTTGGTTGTAAATCGCTATTTTGTACTTTGTAATTTTAATTAAAATTAATGTGGAGATTAATTATTTTAATTTAAAATAAATTATCTGCCACAGTATTATTAAGCACAAATTCATAACCGAATTGCTCCGATCTGATGAGGCATTCGCTTGCTATAGTGCCCTCAATCTCTATAAATCCCTATATTGTAGTTTGAATTTTTAATTAAAATTGATGTGGAGATTAATTAATTTAATTTAAAATTAATTAACCACCACTGGTTTTCTACGCAAAAATTGACACCATCGGATCTCCGATCGGATGGGCCATTCTCTCGCTACCCTGGTTCAAGCATTTAAATCGATCGAAATCAGAGGTTCGCGGCGCGGGTTAGTGTGCCGCCCGATGGCATAATTGCGATACTATTATGCGTGACACATAAACCCGAAGGACCAATCTAAGCAACCATATCTTCAAATTAAAGGTAGTGCTTATAATTGATGAGTAATTGCCCCCGACCAAGTGCTAAATTTCGGGTAAGTTTTCTGAACATGCGGTGTAAAACGTTATCACGTCAAAAATCAAGAGGGTAGCGTAGCGCGTAGCAGTGCCTTCACCACAAACTCTACACTGTAAAATTTGTAGCAAAGAATTCCAACAGTACAAAATTTGTAAAAAATTTTAACATTTTAAAACAACAAAAAATTAGGGTCTGCCAGCTACCACCGTGCGCTGCGTCAAGTTGCGTCTTGAGTTTGTATCGTAATTCGCCTACTTTTGAAGTGGAACTTCTTTAGCTACGTAGCTGTTTGAAATTGTTGGTTACATGAAAGGAAAGTAAGAGACAAGCTTTAAGGGCCAACTTTATTATTTCTATGTATCTTAACCGATTTTGATGAAACTCAGCATGCACGATAGAAATGAAGTTCTAAAATGGTTTTCAGATATAGCTCTGGAAAAGGAGGCGTTACAACAATTAGTGGTTATTGAAACCATAAACGGTAACCAACAAACCAGAAGAGGTGGAAGTCGAAGTCGGTCTCGTGGTAAGGGTCCACAAAGAAGTGAAAATGTATTGCAACCAATTACCAGCTCAACCAATAATCCGTTATGGGTCACAATCAAAATGGAGAAGCAGCATATACAAATGGAAGTGGACACCTGTGCCTGTGCAATTGTGATGACTTTAGATATGTTTAAAAAAAATTTTTAGTGTGTAATTTAATTTATGAACATGTATCTCACAAATTTTCTTCTGTTACAGGTGAAATAATCAATGTTGTTGGGAAGAGAAGAATGCGGGTTGGATCTACCAGTAGGCCTCTCAAGGGTCGCACTTGGTTGTATATTTTATTCCCAAGCTGGAGGACTACTTTTAAATTAAATTATAATCAACAAATTGATCGGGTGAGTCAAAATTTTTCTGAAAATACGATGTATATACAAGATATCATGAAAAGGTATAGCTATAGTTGCAGCTGATGCCAGGCCATATGGCGTTTTCGCTGAATTATCACATTGAGTTGATGGAGTAGGAAAACCAGTTTTATTTACTTCTAGTAATCTTTCTCCAGCAGAAAAAAAATTATTGTCAGCTTCACCGAGAAGCTTTGGCTGTGATTTTTTGCAGTAAAGAAGTTTAATAAATATATTTACGGTCATATAGGTTCACTTTGGTTACTGATTCATAATCACTAAAAGAAGTATTCAGTCCAAAAAAAGTAGCATCAAATGTATCAGCGCTCCGATAACAAAGATGGGTGGTAATTCTTTCGACAAGGCCCCCAATAGCTGCAGGTCGTTTCTGTTGACACAGACGCACCATTAATTTTTTAACAACAGAAAATATTTCAGAGAATAGAGAATTACGTACGTGGCATTTGTTCTTACATTTATCGGTGCCGAAATTTATTCGGTTCTTAAAAGCTCATTATTCCTGATGAACCGTCAAAAAAAATTTTAAACAACTTATTAATATTTTGAGGAATCATTTTTCACCGGAAGTAAACGAAATTCCGGAAATGTACCGTTACCACAAAGAAGATCAAAAACACGGTCAATCCGTACAGGAATACATTGTACAGTTAAAAGCCTTGGTGCAAAGGTGCAAGTTTGGTGCATAAATTAAGATTTGCGAGATCGTTTCGTTTTTGAGTTGAGGGACAATTATTTAAGGGCTCATCTAAAGAAAATGTCTCACTTTTGAAAAAGCTGCGGAAATAGCCGTAAGTTTTCAGATCCTTGCTACTAAAAACAAAAATCATTATTTTAATTAAATGTTTATGGTAAAGATTAACTTATTGTAGAGAAAAATAAAATGTATATTAACTTAGCGCAATGTCATCATGTATGATCCTCATATAAATGAAATTACCTATTTGTTTGTATTATGGTAAGAATTATAGTATAAATTATAAATAGGAAAATGTTGTATTTAGAGTAGTGTTGAACAAGTCATGATTAAAGAGAGATGATAAAAATAGCACTGGGAGAGCTGGGATTTATTTAAAATTAAGCGAATGTGATAAATGGCGACGAGGATGGGATAAGCCAATTAGGAAAGAACGTGGTCATTTCTTATCCAATTTTGATGAAATTCAACATTCACGATAGAAATAGGATTTTAAAATGGATTTTAGATAAAGTTCTGGAATATGGCCAATTAGGAAGGAACTTGGCTATTCTTTAAATTCCTTCTTAATTCAGGCTCTACGATATAAATTTGATTCTAAAATGATTTTTAGATAATTCCAAATAACATCTACGACTAAATAAGTTTCGGTTTCCCCGCGAGCTTTTGCCGATGAGGCTCACGAGTTTTTTTTTTAAGTTCCTCAGCCCCACAAAAATACTTGAAGTTGTTCTCTCCTCCAACCAAGTGATGTCTGCAGGCCCATAGTACCTCGATAACAGATTGTCCGATTTGGATTTAAATCGATGGCTAAGGTCAAGGCGCAGAATTGAAAACCCTTAGCAACCTATACGTCAGGAGGACCGGATACCTGGAATGGCACTATTGAACCAAAATCAGCCGTGGTGTTAACCACGTTGTCCAATTTTTTATATATACCTTTTTCAAGTCAAGTTAATCTTTTTTCAAACCAAATTTAACAACAATTTTCAACAAATTAAATTTTTTTTTTTGCAAAATATAATACAATACATACAATAAAATTTAGCAAAATTTAATTCTTAGATAATTTTAAATTAATCAGAGAATTGAATTTCACTAAATTTTATTGTATGCATACAATTGATATGACTGTCATTAATATTTCAGGTGAAACATTTTAAAAAATTGAACTGATTTAGACCTTATTCTCATAAAGTATCAGCTTTGTGTTAAATGCACCGTCATAAAAACGGCAGGCGTTCCTAATTAATTAGGGATAATTAAATCAAAGGAAACTAAAAATATAAGAAAATCTATTAAAAACGGTTTACAGCATTGAAGAAAAAGCCAGGAGTTTTACAAATAATTTTATTAACATTGGGGGTATTTATGAGACAGATAATCTTAGAGAGAATCTTGTAAATATAATTGTAAAAAAGGTTTAAATAGTGATGTGAATTGTGATGTAAATAAATTCTGAATAATTCAGGAAGAGGTTCTCTTGAAGTTCAACTGGGCTGGAGTTCAATGGAAAAATAATTATCAACATTCAAAAATGTACGCCAAACTCTATTTGGTAAGCTTTTATTAAATAACTGTTTATTTTTTTTGAAAAAATTATAACTCATTCTTTTTTGTGCTATTAGGTTTTGAAGACTATGTGAAATTTTGCTTAATATTTCGTTATTTTTATTATATGGGATGCTACATTTTCAATTCGAGCCGTTTACGTCATCATTGTGTAACTTATCGGTCAGGTATAATAGTAAGGCCTTAATTAGTGCTCAACGACAGCCATTCGTAATACATTTCCAGTGACCTATTATCAGATGTTTAATTTAACTTAAGTTCAAGCCCAACCTCCATATATGTCAGCGAGACATAGAGGTCGATTACCATTTGCAATAAATGCCAAAGTCAGGCATTACCACGCTTTTTATATACATTTGTAAGGCCTGAATCTTTTGCTGGGATATTTCGTATGTGTTATTCTTGGTAGTAAAATATGAAAGCTTCGCTACGGTTGCGCACACTTTTGTCGAATTCGTTCGGGTTGCCCAAAAAAAAATGTAATTTTGTATGTACCAAAGAAACATGATAAAAAGTACTCTGCTTTTGTAGTTGTGTTGGTGCAAAAGTCTGTCAGCCAGACTTTATTCATTTTCATTATGCACGATTGAAGAAACGATTAAGTTATTTTTTTAATATTTACAAAATCTTCCTAAAATTTTATTATTAGAGCGCAGGTAAACATTAATTATTCTCAGTAAAAAATAAACCACAAATGAAATAAGAGAATGGTGTTTTGTTGTACATATATACCTCATTATGACATTTTTCACAGTTCTTTTTATTTGTAAACTGGAAAGCAAATCTACGAAAAGATCCAGAGTGAAAAACATGAAAACCAGACGTCATTTTTTTACTTTTAGGGTAAAATTATTTACCGTCAGATTACTTTTTTGTTCCAAAAGAATGTCACATTTGTTTTAATTTCGATCCGCAAGGACCATAAATTCTTCCGCAAGGACTATAAATTCTAACAGTTAGCACTAGAAAAAAGCTAAAAATAAAACACAACTATTAAAACCATAGGTAGCCTCTGTATAATCGAACGTCGACAATTTTAAGGTCGAAAGTGAAACATGTAAAGAAAGAGTGACGTGTCAACCGTAAATTTAAGGGAACCTTCATTTCTTATGTATTTACAGAAAATCGTATTTTGAACAAAAATATTTAAGAAATTTTTATAAAAACATTTAAATGTTTCTTCTATCACATTCAAAAATCACAAGTGGATAAAGTCATAGCCTGCTTACGTTGCCAATTTGCCGTCTTATTAATTAAAAAAAAAGAAATCGACACGGGCAAAATTTTGAAAAATATTTTATAATTCACTAAGTCAGTGTATCTGTGTGCTAGTTTTATGTGAAATAAAAATTTTGTTAGTAATCGGATAAACATAAATATTATGTTGTGGAACTAGAGTTTTAGAGTTCGATTGAGTGTAGGGGCTTGCTCCACTTCGATCGAGGGTTGATATGGGTTTACCAGAGTCAGCCTGATAGAACAGAAAAAAAATCGAGAGGCTAGTAGTAGTACTATCCATGATACAACGATTTTCCTTTATTAGATAGACTCAATCAAAACCAACACAAATGTCTTATACAAACACAAAATAAAACCTACTATTTCTGTAAGTATTAGCGTCATAAATACAGTATAATCTTTACATACTTTGATTTTAAATTGTAGTTTGTATCAAAAACAGTATAAAATATCACTAACACTTACAGAAAATAGTAGGTTTTGGATTTAATAATATGCGTGCGTCAAGGAAATAATATGGCTTGTATCAAAACCAACACAAATGTCTTATACAAGCCATATTATTGCCATACAAACACAAAATAAAACCTACTATTTCTGTAAGTATTAGCGTCATAATACAGTATAATCTTTACATACTTCGATTTCAAATTGTAGTTTGTATCAAAAACAGTATAAAATATCACTAACACTTACAGAAATAGTAGGTTTTGGATTTAAAAATATGCGTGCGTCACGGAAATAATATGGCTTGTATAAGACATTTGTGTTGGTTTTGCTTGTATCAAAACCAACACAAATGTCTTATACAAGCCATATTATTTCCGTGACGCACGCATATTATTAAATCCAAAACCTACTATTTTCTGTAAGTGTTAGTGATATTTTATACTGTTTTTGGTACAAACTACAATTTAAAATCAAAGTATGTAAAGATTATACTGTATAATGACGCTAATACTTACAGAAATAGTAGGTTTTATTTTGTGTTTGTATGGCAATAATACGGCTTGTATAAGACATTTGTGTTGGTTTTGCTTGTATAATACATTTGTGTTGGTTTTGACTCACTAGAAAACAATATTGTCGCTACTATACGAATTGTGGTGACCTTAGATTTTTTAATTTTTCTTGTTTAGTATTATTTCTGTGTGTATGTGTATGTTGTGTGTATGTAATTGCATTATTATGCAAAATCAAGGATATAAAGATAATTATTTCAAGTCACCGTTTTAGTTCATTTTTTGAACGTTTCATGGTGGGTTTATCTATATTTAGCGTATTTTGTTGACCAAAAGTGAATCCAAACTATTTTGGGTTTATTTGTTTCCCAAGAAAATAACCAATTTAATTTAATTGGCAAAAGCCAACTTTTCGAAATAAAATATAAATTTAATATGTAATATGACCTGGTGGCAGGTATCATAACCAAAAATTAGAATTGGGTTTAATTTAACCCAATATTTTTTTGGGTTAATGTTATTCTTGCGAGGGTTTATCCTGTGCAATTGTTGTTGTAAATTTTTCAAGGAAATACGCTTATTAATTCTATCATGGTACTATCGCTCTGGAAACTTTAAACTGAGTATGTACTTGAGTAGTTCAAAATTTTCAGGGGAGTATGACTTTGACTATGAGTATTTCTAGTCAAAACGTCAGTACATACGAAATACAATAGTTACACCTTGGACATAAATAATTGTTGGTGTTTTATGTTTAATAAAATAATCGTGAGCACATTACACTAAAATTTTTTTTTTGATTTTTGAGTTAAATTGGAATACTAAAAGAAAGCTGCTTTATTTATTGGTTTAGAGCCAAGGTATATAGAAATAATGGTATGATATTGCGCATGTAGCATGTTATCTCTTTCTTATATTTTTACGTCACGTGCATGATAGTTTTTTGTAGTTCTATCATTGAGCAATACAATTAAAGTATGTACTTCTCAGTGGTTTTATTTTATTCGTATTGTATTGTTTGAAAAGCGGTAATTCGCCTTTTAACGCAAAGTGGCTGACATCTGGTGAACGGTTTTACAACTTAGCCAATGGTGGTCAACCGGTAAATAAATGCATAATTAAACATGTTTCTTAGTGAATTTATTTCAAAATAATCGGTTTTTTGCAATTAAAAAATGAAATTCATTTAGATAGATAATTAATTTATCAGTAATATTTGAATTTAAATAAAAATGCGGTTCATAAATAACCGGTTACCACCATTGGCTCATGCAAATCGTAGCGCCTCTTGCGGCACTTTAAAGGCTTTAAAAATAAGTTGTTTTTTAGTAAAATTAATTTACAAATGGTTGTTTGTGCGGTATTTAATTGCAATAGTAACAATGACAAGAGATTAAAACGAAACGCTAAGTCGCGTGATAATGAAAATATTCGATACTTTCGATTTCCAAAAAACGTTTATTATTCTAAAATATGGATTCAAAAATGTTGTAGACGAGATAAATTGAACATTATTTAAAACATCTTACATTTGTTCAAAACATTTTACTAATGATCAATATAAAAGAAATCTGCAACACGCATTGTTGAATTACTCCCCAAAAAATAGTAAAAAATTCGATGGCAAGACGATGACATTTCTTGAGCCATCGCAATTTATGCTAGCGGGTCAAAAGTTTAACGTTTATTATTAAAAAGGAAATATCTTTTTCCTGCTGTGTCAACCTTAAAACATTGGGCCTCAAAAATTGATATAAACCCTGGGTATTTGAACGTTGTATTCAAGTTAATGGAAAATGTTAATTTTTCTCCTCATCAAAAGGTCTGTGTCTTGATGGCGGATGAAATGAAAATTGCAAAATCTTACGAATATGACCAGAAATTAGATACATTGCTTGCTCCGACTAATTATGACCAAGTTACAATGGTACGAGGCCTGTTTCAAAAATTTAAAACAGCCGGTGTTTTACAATTGTGATACAAACCATACTGGAAACAATAATTTTGAAATTATATAAAATGAAATATGATGGTGTGGCCGTTGTAGCCGATTTAGGAGGGGGTAACCAAGGGCTTTGGAATCAGTACGGGATAGGCGAGAACAAGCCTTATTTTGTTAATCCTTGTGATGCTAGTAATAGTAAGAAAATATGTATTTTGTGACACCCCTCACATGATAAAGCTTTTGAAGAATCACTTGGATTCGGCAATTTGGCTCAAGAACAATTTATTGCCAAAAGAACCACTTCATGAGCTGTTCGAAAACCAATCTAAAAGCGATTTGAAAATCGCAAGCCGATTAACATTAACTCATTTGACAGTCAAGGGTCTACAAAGACAAAAAGTAAAATTTGCAAACCAACTATTTTCGCACACTAATTCTTGTGCACTAATCCGAATGGGTAGGTAGTTTGGCTATTATAAAATCCAAACACTGGTATGAACTGGCTTTTGCCGTTTCAAAAGGCATAATCAGAAGCATCAATGCATTAAAAATGCTATTCGTAGATCTAAAAGAGGCATATAAAATTACTTACGTTCTGACATACCGATTAAACCAGGATGCCCCGGAAATGTTTCTTGGTATTATGCGGGCTAAAGGAGGTCTCTACGACAATCCAACCGCTTTACAATTCAAATATCGCCTTCTTAGTCATTTATTGGGACGAAATGAAGGTATTATTTCTCAATCTGCAAATGTAGAATGTGACAAAACTCATTTTATTCAAATGGATTTTAATACGTGTTTAAGGTATCCTAGTGTTGATGAAATCGAATTAAATATTATGGGCGAAAGACCAGAATGTTCCGGGGATTTACTGACATCTAATTTACTTTCGATATCACAGCAACGGAATATACTCAACTACAGGATTCAACCCAAGATATGACTGATCTGGAGTATGTAGCTGGGTACATCATAAAGCGACTCCAAATCAAAATGCCGCTTATAATGGCCAATTTTACTGAAATTGGGACAAGTCATAACTTCACTTGGGCGGATCAAGTGAGTGAAGGAAGTCTAAGAAAACCGAATATCCAATTCATCCAAACGCTCAAAAGGTTAGAGGACATATTTAATTAATGAATTCAACTCTACATCTCTGAAAACTGGTAAAAATTACATAAAAACACTATTATCAATCCCCGAGAAAATTGAATTAAATTTAGAAATAAAGAAATTGTATTTTCGATGTAAAATGTTTTTTTTAGAATAAGAATTTTAAATGCTAAGTTATTACAAAATATAAATTCAAAAAACAGAAAATTAAATAAAACTATTAATTAAAATTTGAGAAAGGCATTTTATTTCAATATTTTATACGCATAATTGATTAATTGAATATAATATTTTTTATATTTTGAAATCAGCGATACACTTGCATATAAATTTTACCATGCACGTGACGTATATGCGCAAGCAATGCTAACGAAAATAAAGCAAAGGAAAATCATACCATTATTTCTATATACCTTGGTTTAGAGCAGTGATTGTCAACCAAAATCACACGGAAGACGTGGACCATTTTCCGTAGATTTGATTTATTTTCCGAGGACCCGTTTTTTTTTAAATCCGATAATTTTCATTTTCAATCCTTTGAGTTAATTAATACTTAGATTGCTAGGCGTTATCATTACCATGAATCTTATTACTCACAGGTGTATTGTTGGAAAAATTGGCAAAATCTTCACAAGAAGGATTTATTTGTGGCTTCAAATAATGAGCTTTAACCCTAAGGCTGTGGTTATTTAAATCAAATTCGCTGTGCCTTATCTGCGTCAGCTTAATTCGGAGATGTTTAGATGCAAAACATTACAAGATTCTTCCTTAATTGAAAAAACTCTTTTAAATCCTCGGTTCTCTGTTTCAATTTCCGAAAAAAAAAATTTTGAATATACTGATTTTTGTAAACTTCCCGCGGAGGAAAAACTAAATAATGCCGCAGGAATTAATATCGTAAAACATTAAGGTCAACAATCTATTGCACTTAATGCAAGATCAGATTCTTAAGTTCGGGAATTATTGCTAGGCTTTACTTCCTTGACTTGGTTAAACTTTACTTTCTTACCTTATTTGACTGCAGTTTCTAGAGTGGTTTTGCTATTTCTCTTTTGAATTTGAATTTTTATTCCACAGTAGGTACCTAGGGTGGCCAATTCAAACATGACTAAACCGCCAAGAAATATTTTGCGACACTATACTCTTACTAATGGTATTAAATAAATCAAAAGTTAGATTTGCCAATTTTGGTTTTCCATACACAACTAACCCAGACAGTTTGATTCGCCTCCAGCACCGAATGGAACGCACATTTGTCGTTTCTATATAAACAGTTCCTAACCATAAATATATTAAATGACGTCAGGAGAATTTTTTGAGCCAGACATTTGGGCTGGTGTTCGAACTAAATTTTGTTATTATTATTAGTTTTCCAGCCCCTCCTGAATTTTGCATTACCGCTACTAAATTTAAAGTTTTCAATGAATATTATCTAAAAACCAGAACAATGTAAGACATTTCCTGGATAAGGACAGAAGTTTGAAAACCCAGAGCATGTCCAGGACGGCTGGTCACCATATTCCTACCTAGACTCTGGAGAGTGTCTTAATAAAACTGAAAGGCAATTTCTACTGTCAGCATAGGAGTTTGGATGTTTTTCAAATGTAAACAAAGAATTTGAAAATATTGATGTCAAGGCGTATTGGACGAATGAAGTATCCCATATCATACTGCATAGCTACAAACTTCCATACAATTTTCTGGTCTGGAAAGGTTAAAACGCTGCAGAAATTATCTTACTTATTAGAAATTATCTATTTTTATAAAGAGGACCTGTTCTAAGGTTAACCCCTCCTCTATTAATGACATATTGGCCCTTTACATGTTTTGTATAAAAATTACTGGAAACCAACTACTTCATTATAGAGAATGTAGGAATTTTCGGGGTGCGTCAGTATGTTTTACCTCATTTTTTTCATTTATACTTTTGTAGATGATAAATTATGCTAACATCTAACATATTGTAGAATAAAGCTAATGGGCATCGCTTCGTGTGGCACTTACAGCAAAAAAACACTTCCTTCGTTCTTATTATAAAACATAATAGATTGTAGTTCTGTAGATTCACCTAGGATCATCCTTTCTTCTTGGTTGAATTCTCTCTGCGTTGTTCCGATTCTTTACCTGTATATAAAATGCCTTTGCAAGGATAACCGCTACACGATTAATAGGTCCACCATATTTGCATTCCATATTTTGCTGGCTTGAACTGAATGTACTTTGTGAATATCGTATTTCCTGTTTGTGGGAAGAGCTGCTCGTCAACAGTACAATCATTTGCATAATTTTTTCCAATTCAATTAGGAAAACACAAAAAAAATATACATTCACAAAATCATACTGATAGAGCACGAAATACATTTTTTTTTCAATAAATCAAAAAATTCGTATGTATATGAGAAACGAAATCGAAGAGAAAGTGTTGATTGAGGAATTCATGACATTTCCTAACGATGCACAGAATATTTTTATTAAAAAAACACTTCTAAATTTCCGAAAGGTTTGACCAGACCTATAAATGTACAGAAGGGTTAAGGAAAAATTTGACAGTATTGTAAATCCAGACTAAATGACCGCATAATTCGTCTTGCAGCGAAATTTTTGTATTCAAGAGGTCTTAATCTAAATATTTAGCCAACGCGGATAAAACATTTTTGTTAAAATCAGGTAATCTTTGTTTTGTTTGAGTTTATCTAGTGCCCCTACAGAGTGTGTTGATGTTTCTATAAGTCGTAAAAAACTCAGAATTATCTTTTATAAGTTTTACAAACAAATCTTCAGTTTGACATGTTTGAATTGATATTGTCTGCTAAAATGGCCGACACATTACTGTAAGAAAACCGTTTTATATGAGTTTTTGCCGGAGAATGACAGAAACCATTATAAATTAGCTTTGAAAAAATGCCTTATGAAAAAGCCAGCTATCTCCCAGAATAAATTATAATTATTGAAAGCAAAAGCGAAAAAATATACATTCACAAAAATATTGTATCAAAGTATTCTTAGAATAGCAGTTATCAGAACAAGGGAGTACAATATGAAAATATTATAAATACTCCGATCATGCCAGTATATAAAACCCACCTCAAACTCTACACTGTACCTTAATTTTCTTATGTATTTACAGAAAATTGTATTTAAGAAATTTTTATAAAAATATTTAAATGTTTCTTCTATCACATTCACAAATCACAATCACAAGTGGATAAAATCTTAGCCTGCTTTTGTTGCCAATTTGCCGCCTTATTAAAAAAACAATGAGCGAGTTCACCCTCAACTCGCAAAATATTTATGTGAAAACTTTTTTGTATATGTACATATCTCTGAATCATTTCAAGTTATCTCGATGAGGCTGAGAAACCCTTGCATAAAGACGGCTGTTGTTCGCTCAGTATTTAAACAAAGTTACATTTTTGGTTCAAGAAGTCAATAAGTTATTCTATTTTGAATTTGGAGGACGAACCTTACTGACATTAATTGAGCATGAGAAAGGTACAGTTCTGTTAAGTTAATCACCTAAACCTGCCAAGTACGCTTTAAAATATACCATTACTCACGCACGGCAATCTTGTTCAAGATTCTAGTAAATGGTCACGGCAAACTCGCTGAACAAAGCAAAATCGTATCGCTTTGATCAGTTTAAAATAAATTAAATAGAGCGCTATTTGGGCGCAATGTTGACCGTAAAATCATTGCAATTGCAAAGACAGTAGCGCGACAGTAGCGAAACCACTTTATAATTAATATTTTATTATGTATCAATGTATATGTGCAATTTCCACAGCTCGATTTCGATTTCCATTTAATTATTTTGAGTTACATACACTAACAAGCAACAAGCATAATTTGTGGTCCTTGTGCTCGTTTGCAATTTTCATTTTCAAAAACACTTGCTGCTGCGGCCATATATCGTCCCTCTAGTAATGAAACAGCGTATAAGAAAAATGGCAGTTTTGAAATAATTCGCATTTAAATGTTTAATGAAAAAACTTTTTGAAATAAAATCTTTAATCTTATAGAAAATTTAATTTTCTATGAAATAAAAGATTTTATTTTAAAAAGTTTTTTCAAAAAATATTTAAATTCGAATTATTTTAAAACTGCCATTTTTCTTATACGCTGTTTCATTACTAGAGGGACGATATAGAAGATATTTTCACAACAAAATAAATTAAAGTAGGCGGTTTTCTTTGTATTTTTTTTTGTATTCGGCTCACGATGTTTTTGAAATGCCGGATGATGTTGTATATTGGATGAGTATGCGTAGATTTTGCGTTGATTTTACGTTTTATTTATTTTTTGTTGTTGCCGATATTCACACATACATGCAACATTTTTTGTTCGGCACTTTTGTTTCCGTAACCCGATTTCTGTACAATTTTTTACTTACTCCTGCCGCTAGAGATGTTTTCACATCAAAAAAAAAAATTGACACGGGCAAAATTTTAAAAAATAGTTTATAATTCACTAAGTCAGTGTAACTATGTGCTAGTTTTATGTGAACTAAAAAGTTGTGTAAGTAATCGGATAAACATAAATATTATGTTGTGGAATTGTGGAATTAGAGTTTTAGAGTTCGATTGAGGTTAGGAGCTTGCTCCACTTCTTTCGAGGGTTGATCTGGGTTCACCAGAGTCAGCATGATAAAACATAACAAAATCAAGAGGGTAGTATAGTAGTAGTGCTCTCGCTCTGAAAATTTTAAACGGAGTAATTTCAAATTTTCAGGGGATAGAAGTACTCCCGACAAAGGTATTTACGAATCTAATTAATGAAGCCACTAACAGAGTTGTACCAATCATCGAGCCAAAGTCCCGGCAACTACTTGACAGTATCAAACTGAGAAATTTGTATCGTAGTAAGCATCACTACTTTCCAAATCTATTCGGTTCCACTCTTATCAATCGAACTATTAAGGTCATACATGAGGCAATTGTTCAGCACCGCCAGGATTTGATACGTAGGAAGCTCAGAGGTATGGGTCCTGATAAAGATAATTTGTACAGGTACATTTGGTCAGTAAGGCCCTCCCGTTGTCCAGGCCTAGTCCTGGAGCCAAAATTATTATACTGCTGACCCATCTGTGCCTAATGAGGTGAAAGAATTTAACCTAGCTCAGAAATTTCCTTATAAATCAAGTAGGTTCCACACAAACACTAATAAATACTAATTATAATTCTAAACTATAAAATAAAAAATCTCCAGGAGTTGACAATGTCTCAAATAGAGACATTGAAATCTCCCACTATCTGGTATCACTCAACTGATGATAATTTTGAACGCGATTTTCTCTTTTGCCTATTTCCCAACCAACTGGAAGCTGACAAAAATTGTGGCAATATCAAAACCGGGTAAGCCAGGGTCTCCTGAAAACACTAGGCCGATCAGCTTGCTGAGTGGACTTGGCAAGCTTATCGAAAGGATTATAGTTCAAAGGCTTTGGGAAAC
Source organism: Tipula helvola (assembly GCA_963556165.1). Taxonomy (NCBI): domain Eukaryota; kingdom Metazoa; phylum Arthropoda; class Insecta; order Diptera; family Tipulidae; genus Tipula; species Tipula helvola. The sequence goes on from OY744483.1 coordinate 159,260,760, forward strand.
TGTGAAGTTAAGACACAAGGTATCGGCTGTTGTGTTCCTCGACATTCAGAAAGTGTTTGACTCAGTGTAGCATGACGGATTTTTGTGTAACATGATCAGATGTGGTGTTGAACCGCTTCTAATATCGTTAGTTGAATCATACTTAGCTACCAGAAAGTTCTTTGTCTGCATCAACAACAGCAATAATTCAGAAATTAAAAATATTGCTTCTGGCGTGCCACAGAGCTATGTATTGAGACGACTGCTATATGTTTTTTTCATGTACGATTTACCAAGGCTAAACTTACCATTTACTGAAGTCCACGCCTATGCAGATGACAGTTTTCACAGCCAGTTATAGTGAATTTCAATGTTACAAGCGAATTCAAAAATATCTAGATGCACTCTCTGCCTATTTTAATAAATGGAATGTGAAAATAAGTGCTTTTAAGACTCAGATAAAATATTTCCATCCCTGCCTTCATTTTGAGAAGAAAAAAAACTGAAGAAAGCAGAATCAGTTACTATAGATGCGCAAGCCCTTGAGGTGGTTGATGTAGCCGAATATCTTAGTATCACGTTATCCAAAAGATTAAATTTTAATAAACATATTAAATATCGGAAGATGTGCAGCAGTGGCATTTAGGGTCTTGTACCCAACTCTGAATCGTAGCAGTGAATTGGACACAGCAACTAAGCTGTTGGTATATAAACTATAATATCCGTCCACTGAAAACTTACGCCTGTCCGGCCTGGTATGATATGATAACCAAGACTCAGAGAGGTGTGCTTCAGAGGATGTAAAACAAGGAACTTAGGTTTGCTTTCGATAGTTGGCCGAAACCCCCAGACTTCAAACAAAAATCGAATATCTCTTTACACGAAATGGCCCGTATTGAAACAATTGCGAAATTCTCTGGTAGATTATTGTCAAATAAACTGAATAAACTACTTACAATTCAAAATGAGATGCTCAACAGTATTGCTCATTTCTATTAAATCCAAATAAAGCGACTGAACTGCAGTTTGTTTAATTTCTGGTAGTATTAAGTATATTAAGTAATTTTTAGTTACTAGGTTTGAGTTGTAAATATGTTAATGAAAAAAAAAAAAAATTCTGGAGGAACCTATCCGTTCTTCCATCAAATTTAATGGCTAGGCCTTAAAATATAAATCTCAAAATAATTAAATTTAAAAACTATCATAAAACCTATTGGGTTACTGTATAGTAATACAAATTTGAAACAACATGTATTTTCTAATATAAATTCAAAAATAAAGATCACTTAAACTAAAAAATTCGGCAGCGCTGCCAGTGCCTTCGCCTCAAACTCTACCCTGTACCTTAATTTGCTTATGTATTTGTACAGAAAATCGTATTTTCAACAAAAAAATTTAAGAAATTTTTATAAAGGTTTCTTCTATCACATTCACAAACCACAAGTGGATAAAATCTTAGCCTGCTTATGTTGTCAATTTGCCGTCTTATTTAAAAAAAAAGAAATCGACACGGGCAAAATTTTAAAAAATAGTTTATAATTCACTAAGTCAGTGTATCTGTGTGTTAGTTTTAAGTGAATTAAAAAGTTTTGTAAGTAATCGGATAAACATAAATATTATGTTGTGGAATTAAACTTTTAGAGTTCGGTTGAGGGTAGGGGCTTGCTCCGCTTCGATCGAGGGTTGATCTGGGTTTACCAGAGTCAGCCTGATAAAACAGAAAAAAATCGTGAGGCTAGTAAATAGTAGTGGTATCGCGCTGAAAATTTTTAAACTGAGTAGTTTAAAATTTTCACGGGCTATTTCTAGTCAAGAGGGAGTACATACGAAATACAATAGTTACACCTTGGTTGGACATAAATAATTGTTGGTGTTTTGTGTTCAAAAATCTCGATTCAGTTCATTACACATTAAAATTGTTTTTAGTTTTTGAGCCAAATTTGAATATTAAAAGAAAGCGATTTTATTTTATTGGTTTAGATTATGACCATCCTTATATTAGGACCTTTCTTATAACCCGATTATTTTCATTTTCAATTTCAATCCTTTGAGTTAATGCTTAGATTGCTAGGCGGGTAGGAGTAGGACTAACCAATCGATTTCGCTGTTTCGATTTTAAAATTATCATTACCGTGAATCATATTACTCACAGGTGTATTGTTGAAAAAATTGGCAAAATCTGCACAGGAGAGATTTATTTGTGGCTTCGAATAACGAGCTTTAACCCTAAGGCTGTTATAATTTCAATAAGAAAGTTTGCTGTACCCTATTTCCGTCAATTCAATTTGGAGATGTTTAGATGCAAAAAATTACAAGCTTCTTTCTTAATTCAAAAAACTATTTTAAATCCTGGCCAATCGACAGCAGAATTTTTCAACGATTTTATTTTTCAATTTTCGAAAAAAAAAAAAAAAAATTTGGAAAAGAAAATTCAAAAAATGTAAATTGGTTTTTGTAAACTTTCTGCGGGGGAAAAACTAACTAATGCTGTAAAATAGAATTAATGCAAAGAATTATTTTGGAACCAAGATCAATTGTTAAGTTCGGGAAATTTTTCTAGGCTTTACTTCCTTGACTTGGTTAAACTTTACTTTCTTACCTTATTTGATTGCAATTTTTTAGAATTTTTTTGATATTTCTCTTTTAAATTTTTTAATTTCTATTTTAATTTAAAAATTAAACCTATTTTCCAGAATTATTATGTGTAAGAAAAAGTAACTATCATATGATGAGGTTACGAATAAAAGTAAAACCCTTCCCTGTTTCCCAGTCACACCTGAAATTTCTTCTCTTAATAGAATTTTCCTTGACTTTACGGAGAAACAAAATAATTGGTTCATGGTTTCTGTGTTTTTCGAGAGTATTTTCGTTTTTGTAATTGAACTCGGAAAGTAATTTGTTTAATTCTATTTTTCTAAAAAATTTAATTCGCAGTATTCGTTATGTATTGGCGAGTTTATTACCCAAAAAAGTGGAAATAAACTCGGTAAAGTTATATAGAAATAAACAAAGAAACTTATTTGTTTACGAGTTTAATTTCACTTTTTATTCAGCATTTTCTGGTGGAACCCCGGGGACTAGTAGGAATATGTCACGGTCCAGTAGTGGTCCGCGGACCGCCGGTTGAGAAACACTGGGTTAGAGCTCTTTATCTATTTTACTATTAAAGCCTTAAGCCCTGTATGCTGCTAGAGCTAAATAGTTGTATACCGCGGCCACAACTCTTCGCAAAATCACAGATATTTTTAGATTATCGTTTTTAGGTTTTCAAGATTTTCCCGTAGAGAAGAATACCGGATCAGGAAAGCCGTAAGCGAAATTGTGATTTTTTAGCTATTTATAACTAAATTTTTACGTGATAAATGGAAAATTTATCTTAAAGCAACTTCGAACCCTTTTCATTTTCAAAAGTGTAATTTTGGCAGATTTGCTAATTCAGACAAGTCAAATATGCGCACATGTTCGTGATTTTCACAAAGCTAATTTTTTTAGAATTGGAAGATATTTTGATGCAATTTAAAGATATGTCATTGCTAGACTGGGTGACCAGGTCAAACATAACTAAACCTGAACGAAGCCTGAAAAAGTCGCCTTAAAAAAACAGGACAGTTGTTAAGTCTCGAAATATGTTATGTAGTTGATTTTGAAGTTTATCTGGAATTTATTGATTTTTTCAATTCAGTAATGCCTGCAGTGCATATTGATGAACAACTCATGATCATTGGTAATTTCAATCTTCCAGACATTGTTTGGTTTGACGTTGATGGTGTTCTCACGCCCTCTGCTAACGATCAAAAAGCATTGGCCATCACCGATTATTTTGCGAGTATAGCAACCAAGCAATTGAACCAGATAAGCAACAGTCGAGGAAAACTATTGAATTTAGTATTTTCATCTGATGTTATGTATTCGGATATTTCTTCATGTGAAAATTTTACTGGATGTGGGTGGGAGTGTCTTCCATCCAATAATGATAAATATTTTTCATGAACAATGCAATACTAATTTTTCCCTTAATAATACTTTTCATTTTGATTTTAGGCATGCTGACCACATTTCTTTAAACGAATTTCTTGTCAACTCTGAATGGGAGTTCCTTAGGCGTGGGAAAACTTGAACGAAGCCGTTTCTTTGTTCAATGAACTACTCAAAACTGGTGTCGAAAGGTATGTCCCTTTAATTAAAGATGATCCTCGGTTTCGTGAACCATGGTACAATAGTAAGCTACTGCGCCTGAAGAAACGGCATAACAAATTTCATTGTGCACTGATTACAATTTATTAAAATTCACTGAAACGGAGGTTTATGACTGCTTGTCTCTTCTTGATGTAAATAGGGGGGCTAGTCATGGTGGCATTCCACCCGGGATTCCATTCGGCCCGGGATTTTTCCTGATCCCTGGAAAATATCCTTCATTCGTCCGTTTTTTAAATCTGGCAAGAGATATGAAATTAGCAACTATCGAGGAATTGCTAATCTTGTGCAGAAATTTTTGTTTTTTTCATGTGAAATCTCTTATTTTGCCTGCACAACATCGGTTTTATCCGGGAAGATCTACAATTACCAATTTGGCTGCATTCTGTGGACATTTATACAGCAGAATCGAGGGTCGGCAACAAGTAGATATAGTTTACACTGACTTTTCAAAAACTTTTGATAAAATTGATCATTCAATTCTTATCTATAAACTAGAGAAACTAAATTGTGAGTTCATCCCTATCAAATGGTTGGAATCTTACCTGTTTGGCCGGTCACAATACGTTAAGATTAATGACTCTGCTTCTCATTTATTTCGTGTAACTTCTGGAGTATCGCAAGGTAGTCACAATGGTCCACTTCTCTTCTCATTATTTATTAATGATGTTGTGGAGTGTTTTGAATTTGCACATTGCCTTCTTTACGCAGATGATATGAAAATATTCGCTCCGATTTCTTCAATTTCTGATTGTTTAAAGTTACAAGTGATTTGAACACATTTTGCAGTTTGTCGTTTAACAACAAATTATTGTTGATTGTGGCCATATGTAAGGTTATCTCTTTTTTTAGAAAGCGATCACCTATTCTTCAGCAGTATTTTCTTTATAATATGGTGGTTGACAGAGTTGAGTTCATGTCTGACTGGGTATAATTTTCTCTTAAAGACATTTGTGACCCCCTCACACTAAAATCTTTATATGTGTCCTTTGTTCGGTCTATTCTTGAATTCGCTTCTCAGATCTGGTCGCCATTTTATAAGTGTCATTCAAGAGTGAATAACTATGTTCTTCTACCTTATGATCGCTGTAATTTATTAAAATTACAACGATTAAATCACCGAAGAGACATAGTATCAGCTATCTTTGTGCGCGATGTTTTCACCTCACGAATTGATTGTGATGAAATACTAATGCGTTTCAATTTTTACGCCCCTACGCGTTGCTTGCGCCGACGAGCCGGTTTCTTACACAATGATTCTGTTACTACAAACTACGCACTTTCTGAACCAGTCTTGAGAATGTCGTAAATTTTTAACTCTGTGTTTGATATTTTTGATTTTAATATGTCAAGAAATTCGTTTAGAAATGAATTGTTTAAATTTTTTCCTATTGATAATTAATATTTTTTGTACCATTCCAAGCCTTTACTAAATTTCCAGGTTCCAGCACCAAATAAAGTAGATTTGTCAATGGATTTTAGTGAAATTTTATGTTATTAAACCGATTCTATCAGTAGTTCCTAATGCAAAACCGAAATATTCACGCTCTGAAAATTTCTTGGGTCACCTCATTTACGGCCGGATTTGTTAAATAAAATAAAAACCAAATTCAAAAAAAAAATATTGCGGAACACAACTATGATATTTTGGTTGATGCTATTTATCAGAAACATTGTTTCATCAATTTTTCTTTTTTTTTCACACAGGTAACCAACCCAGGTAGTGTACTACGTATACAGTTTTAAATGAAACTACGTAGCACGTTTGTAGATCTAGTATAATAGAATTGATATCTGAGAATGAGCGAGATGTTAAGTCAATTCTTTAAGTAGTTATATAAAAGTTATTAATTCCGGCTCTGGAAAATTCCTTCGGCTACATCATCTCGGGTCGGATTTTTTAATTAAACCATCGCTCAAATTCCGAATATTTTTGGGTTGAAACTTTAAACCAAAAATGATATTCGCCAAATTTATTTCTATAATTCTATAAACATAGCCAATTCAGACTATCTTCTCAGTCTCCAGCATCAAATGGAAGGAACAGGCATATTTGTGGATTGAATGGATTTTAGTGAAATTTATTATCTGTATTTTATAAATTCTATAAATAGTTCCTATTATGAAATCTATTATTTCATGACCTGAAAAATATTCTGCCATAAAGTAGGGCTGGGATCAGAATTTTTAAAATAAAACATGGCCCAACGGCAAGAAATATTTTGCGATACTACTCGTACTAATGGTATTATGAATTATACCATAAATCAAAAATTAGATTTGCCAATTGTGGTTTTCCATACACAACTAATCCGGACACATTTTTGGTGTATTTCAGTGAAATTTTATTTCGGAAATGTTAAGCAGATTCTATAAAAATAGTTCCTAACCTTAAATATATTAAATGACGTCCTGAAGAATTTCTTGACCCCGTCATTTGGGCTGGTGTTCGAATTAAATTTTGTTAAAATTATTATTTTTCTAGTCCCTCCTGAATTTTGCGAATGAAATATCCCGCATATAATACTGCATAAATTCAAACTTCCATACAACTTTCTGGTCTGGAAAGGTTAAGAGGCTGCAGAAATTATCTTACTACATTATTTTTATAAAGAGGTCCTAGTCTATGGTTAAAGAATTATTTGACAGTATTGTAAATCCAGACTTCCGTACATCGTTTTGGTACAGTAGGCTAAATGACCGCATAATTTTGTCTTGCATCGTAATTTTTGTATTCAGGAGGTCCTAATCTAATTATTTAGCCAAAGCAGATAAAACATTTTTGTTAAAATCAGGTTACCTCTGTCATGTTTGAGTTTATCTGGTGCTGCTCAGAGTGTGTTGATGTTTCTATAAGTCGTAAAAAACTCGGAATTATCTTTTATAAGTTTTACAAACAAATCTTCAGTTTGATATGTTTGAATTGATATTGTTTGCTAAAATGGCTGACACATTACTGCAAGAAGAATGACAGAAACCATTATAAATTTAGCTTTGACAAAATGCCTTATGAAAAAGCCAGCTGTCTCCAAGAATAAATTATAATTATTGCAAGCAAAAGCCGATAAGTTAAAATAGTTTATCAAAGTATTCTTGCGCATAGCAGTTATTAGAACAGAGAAGTACAAAATGAAAATAATACAAATACTCCGATCATGCCAGTGCCTTCACCACAAACTCTACACTGTACCTTAATTTGCTTATGCATTTACAGAAAATCATATTTTGATCAAAAAACATTTAAGAAATTTTTATAAAAATATTTAAATGTTTCTTCTATCGCATTCACAAATCACAAGTGGATAAAGTCATAGCCTTCTTATGTTGCCAATTTCCCGTCTTATTTTAAAAAAAAAATCAACACGGGCAAAATTTTGAAAAATTGTTTATAATTCACTAAGTCAGTGTATCTGTGCTTTAGTTTTATGTGAACTAAACAGTTTTGTATGTACCTTATCGGACAAACATAAATGTTATGTTGTGGAATTAGAGTTTTAGAGTTCGATTGAAAGTAGGGGCTTTGCTCCACTTCATTCGAGGGTTGATCTGGGTTTACCAGAATCAGCCTGATAATACAGAAACAAAATCAAGAGGGTAGTAGTAGTGTGATCGCTCTGAGAACTTTAAAACTGAGTAGTTTCAAATTTTCAGGGGCGCATTTCTAGTCAAAAGGGAGCACGTATGAATACGAAATACAATAGTTACACATTGGACGTAAATAATTCTTAGTGTTTTGTGTTAAAAAACAAAATCTCGATCATTTGACTAAAATTGTTTTTAGTTTTTGAGCCAAATTTGAATATTAAAATAAAGCTGTTTTATTTATTGGTTTAAATTAGGACCATTCTTGTATTTGAATTATTTTCCGAGGACCAGATATTTTTTCAAAACCCGATTATTTGCATTTTCAATAATTTGAGTTAATGCTTAGATTGCTAGGGGGATAGGAGTAAGACTAATTACCAATCGATTTCGCTACTTCGATATTAAAATTACCATTACCGTGAATCGTAAATATTACATGTGTATTATTGAAAAAATTGGCAAAATCTTCACAAGAGAGATTTATTTGTGGCTTAGAATAACAAGCTTTAACTGTGGTTATTTCAGCCAAGTTTGCTGTGCCCTGCTCTGTCAATTCAATTTTGAGATGTTTACAGTGAAAGAGAACAATTTTACAGGTGCAAGTTTTTTATGTAGATGTAAGAAATTACAACTTAATGAAAGCTTAATGAAAATGTCCGCTATCTCCAAGAATAAATTATAATTATTGTAAGCAAAAGCCACAAAGTTAAAATATTGTGTAAAAGTATTAGATAGAACAACCGAGTACAAAATGAAATAACGGAGTACAGGAGTAAGTACTGGCGAAAGTAGCACAAATACTCCGATCGTACTCACTTCAACTGCCTTCACCTCAAACTATACACTGTAAAATTTGTAGCAAAGAGTTCCAATAGTACACTTTAAAATTTGTAAAAAATAGTTAACATTTTAAAACAACAAAAAATCAGGTTCTACCAGCTGCCACCAATGCTGCCACTGTTGTAAAGTTTATGTTTTTTTTAAGTTTCTCAGGCCCACAAAAATACTTGAAGTTGTTTCTTTCTAACTAAGTGATGTCAGGTAGTACCCGTGGCACCTCGAGAACTGCTTATCTGGTTTGGATTTAAATCTATTTCTAATGTCATAGAGCAGAATTGGAAACTTGAGGTGGTTTCCATTTGCGGTTTGAATTGGAGTTGAGTTGGGGTTGGATTAGGATTTAGTGAGCAGTTGACCAATTTTCTATAGATGCTGGTTTACGAATTGAGATGGGCGGCTGTGTCTTGTACTCGTCAAATAACAAAAAATTGTAATTTCTAATAAATAATTTTCAAGTGATTGAATTTTTTATGCGAATTAAAATCGAATTTACGCGAATGTATTAAATTAGTAATAAAATTATAGCAAACACTTCGAAATTAAGATACATAATTAATATTTTTTTTCTGTGTGTGTATAAAACGGCTAGTTGGGCCCAATTTTATATTTCATCTATCATCACAAATGGATAAAGTATTTTTGATAATTTAATTTTGGTAGTTTTTTTTAAATATCTCAGCCTGCTTATGTTACCAATTTGCCATCATATTATATGTATCTAAAGAAATCGACTAGGGCAACATTTTAAAAAATAGTTTATAATTCACTAAGTCAATGTATCTGTGTAATAGTTTTATGTGAACTAAAACGTCGTGTAGATAATCGGATAAACATAATTATTATGTTGTGGTAATGTGGAATTAGAGATTTAGAATTTGATTGAGGGGAGAGGCTTGCTCCACTTCGTTCAAGGGTTGACCTGCGTTTTACTAGAGTCAGCCTGATTAAAAAAAAATCAAGAGGGTAGCTTAGCGCGTAGCAGTGCCTTCACCACAAACTCTACACTGTAAAATTTGTAGCAAAGAATTCCAACAGTACAAAATTTGTAAAAATTGTTAACATTTTAAAACAACAAAAAATTAGGATCTACCAGCTGCCACCGTGCGCTGCACAAGTTGCGTCTTGAGTTTGTATCGTAATTCGCCTACTTTTTGAAGTGAAACTTCTTTAGCTACGTAGCTGTTTGAAATTGTTGATTACACTTAAAGGAAAGTAAGAGACAAGCTTTAAGGGCGAAACGTTATTATTTCTATGTATCTTTACCGATTTTGATGAAATTCAGCATGCACGATAGAAATAGAGTTCTAAAATGGTTTTCAGATAAAGCTCTGGAAAAAGGAAGCGATACAACAATTAGGGGTTATTGAAACCATAAACAAACCAGAAGAGGTGGAAGTCGAAGTCGGTCGCGTGGTAAGGGTCCACAAAGAAGTGAAAATAGGAACGTCCAAAGTAATAAATAAAGTAGTAAATAAATGTATTGCAACCAATTACCAGCTCAACCAATAATCCGTTATAGGTCACAATCAAAATGGAGAAGCAGCTTATACAAATGGAAGTGTACACCGGTGCCTCTGCAGAAAATCGTATTTTGAACAAAAAAATTTAAGAAATTTTTATAAAAATATTTAAATGTTTCTTCTATCACATTCAAGGCGAGTTTATCTCGTTTCTGTGTCGTAAAACTCCGCAGTATTACTACTGAGAATATAAAAGAGAGTAAAAACTTCATATAAAAAAAATTCATTTGGTAAACAAACTTCCCCTGCGGATTGAAAAATTTTCATTTCGCGTCGTAATACTCTCCAAGATTGCAACCTCAAAACAATAAATTTACAAATTAATTGTGCTCATTATGTATGTTTCGCTCAATTGCGTTTTGCTAATTATGATTGTCCGCCATTTTACAACAACAACAAAATGTTGTAATAATTTTTTTTTTTTTTCGTAAATTATTTAAAATAAAAGTAAGATACAAATAAATTTTGCCAGGATTTAAGAAACAATTTATTTGGAAATAAATACATAATATATTTCGAATTATGATCGAAATGTAATGGAGGATTTTTTTTTTTTGCAAGCATCACATGAGAAACATCTAACATCAATCAAATTGATACAAAAACATTTCTGCTAAAACAATAATAAAAATGATGCACAAAAAAAGTGGCGTAATATTGTATTTCACCTAAAAACCTAAAATCTATAAACTAAAAAAATCCATACTCAATCATCAAAGCGCGAAGGCAAACTAAAATGTTACTGAAATGAATTTATTTGTGTCGCTTTGACATAAATATATTGTGCGAACGTTTATTTGGAGATGGTTGCTCAGTTTATACCAATTTAATAAAGAAAAAATCAACGATATTCGGCTAACTTCATTTCAAACTGCGGAGTAATACTCCGGAGTTTTACGACACAGAAACGAGATAAACTCGCCTTCACAAATCACCAGTGGATAAAATCTTAGCCTGCTTATGTTGCCAATTTGCCGTCTTAAATATTTAAAAACAAACAAATCGACACGGGCAACATTTTAAAAAATATTTTATAATTCACTAAGTCAGTGTATCTGTGTGCTAGTTTTAAATGAACTAAAAAGTTTTGTAAGTATGTAATCGGATAAACATAAATATTATGTTGTGGGATTGTGAAGTTAGAGTTTTAGAGTTCGATTGAGGGTAGGGGCTTGCTCCACTTCGTTCGGGGGTTGATCTGGGTTTACCAGAGATACAACAGAAAAAAATCGAGAGGGTAGTGGTAGCAGGTAGTGCTATCGCAATGAAATTTTTTAAACTGAGAAGTTTAAAATTTTCACGGGGCTATTTCTAGTCAAAACGTCAAAAGAAAGTACATACGAAATACAATAGTTACACCTTGGACATAAATAATTGTTGGTGTTTTGTGTTAAAAACAAAAATCTCGATTCAGCACATTACACATTAAAATAGTTTTTAGATTTTGAGCCAAATTTGAATATTAAAAAAATTATTCTAGGAAAAATTATTAAAGTACATATAAATAAATAAAACAGCTAAATTATGAATCGTTTGTTTTATAACTCGACATCTTTCGATTCGAAACACACGCTTTTTCACAAAAATTTAAATTTATTTAATTTAATTTAAACAATTTTTAAGTTTAAAAACACTTTCTTTATTTGTGAAATTATTATATTTTTATTTACACACTACTAGTTTCGAACATAATTGTTCATCATCAGGTAGTTTTTAAAACTGAACACAGTTCAGTTTTAAAAACTACCTGATGATGAACAATTATGTTCGAAACTAGTAGTGTGTAAATAAAAATATAATAATTTCACAAATAAAGAAAGTGTTTTTAAACTTAAAAATTGTTTAAATTAAATTAAATAAATAAATCGTTTGTTTGTTTGTTTTTATCTCTGCAATCTTTTCTGGGGCTCAAAGCACTCATAACTCTTTCGCAGTTCGCTTTTTACGGCCTACCTTACGCAGTAGCTAAATCGAGGACGTACGGCTGTAGGTCCGTTTCGTTTAAACCACCTGCACATTGCTTTTGTTCATGCCAGTCTATATAGTATTGACATGAAAGGTGGGGCGGCCTATGATTCTGCACTCTCAACAGAGGATCATAGTTGTTTTCATCTTCATCACCGATCGTAATCAGATGATGAAAAATCCCTTTTGCATCCCGCCCCAAAATTTTTTTCAAAATAGGAGCGAAGCATTTGTACAAATTTATCTTTGTTCCTGTCTCTTAAGTTCTCTTGGCTAGTTCTCGAACGTCGTACTCTTTTCGAAGTTTTGGGTCCTGCGATACTCATATCTTTTGAATAACCATCGAATATAATTATTGCGTTCTCTCAAAAGTGTTGTTGCACGCACGTAACATATTTTTGGTAGATGAGACCAAATGTTTCAATTCGACCCCTAACAATTTTGTGCAGAAGAAAACCACTAATTTGTGGTTCTTCTACTAATTTGTCATTCACTTTTCTCGATAGCATATCCTTTGTGATTTGAAAGGTGAAACAATTAAAGTTATTTGCTTTCAGCAGAACTTTTGTTTGAATAAGTGATTCGCAAGTAGTTACTATACAGCTAAAAGTGCTGCCTGATGTTTACAGAAAAAATTGAATATAAATATTTTTCAAAAGGACTGAATGTTGATCAAAAGTATCGAAGTACTTTTTATACTCGAAAAAACTTCTATAGGACCAATTTTTTCATCCCTGCATTGTAGGTATTAAAATGCTCTACAAGTTTGATAGTAGATATTGAGTAGCCGAGGAAAAGCAAATAAATTGTGGTTGATGATAGCCAAGGTAAATTTTCCGTACACAAATAAATTTGCTAATGCACCGGAACAATTTTATTTATACAATGTGTTTTTGTTGAAAGTCGGTCGAGAATTAATCCTAATTTTTATATAGGTACAATTTTCATTTCATGCAGCAATTGTATACATAGCGCTAAAAAGAGCATTTACAGTAACAGTAAACAACTTATATACCTATGCACTAATACAATACAATAATTACAATTATTTATTTTAATAAAAGAGAACAAAATTCGCAATTTATGTTTAGCGCTTATATATGCACTCGCATTTTAAATCTATATACATAATCTACAATAAATTTAACTTAAATTGTACACTTGGTGACATAAGTTACTCGTAGAGTCAACAGATATTTTATCGACATGTATTACGAGAAAGAAGAAATAGCAAACAACAAGTTCAATCTCTTAATTTTTTACTTTCACGTTCTATACATCAACAACGATCAACGGTAGGTGAAAAATTTATATACACAAAATTGTAGAGCGTAAAAAAAGCAACAAAATGTATATAATCGCAATTTTCGTACCATGATGGAGAGCAGAGTTATCGCAAACAAACAAAATTTACCCCTTTTTCAAGATGCTGGAGAATGCAACTAGGATATCTTGGTCGAAAATTTCAAGTTAAGATGTTTTAGCCGCCGATGATTTGACGATTGTAAAAGTAGAGAAAGCGCCTCTCGAGTACAATAGATAAAATGATGCACCTGATAAAATGACATTTGTCACAAATGCGACGAAAGAAAATTTAGCAATGCGGTAATTAAAAATTGTTTTTATAGTCCGAAATTGGAATAATTTACAATTATTAGCAAACCGGTAAGTAAAAATTGTGTTTACAGTTCAAAATTGCAGTTGTTTACAATAATTTCGAACGTCAAATTATCAGGTACCTCAGTTTAAAATTTTTCCACTAGGTGGAATCCGTGATGCTCCAATCGTCAATAGAGCGCACGTCTCTGGTATATAAAGAGACGTCAAATAATTAATGTGACACAAATTATCAGAAAATTGAACTATCCAGTACGAAAATTAAAATAAAATCAAAAATTATAAGAAACCTATTTGTTTTAATAAAAATCCGGGAAATTGGTTAGCACAAGGCGTGTTCAAGGTGCCAGAAACGCGGGATTAACTGGGGGAGAACAAGTAAAACAAGTAATTCAGTCTAATTCTAAGAATAAAAAGAGCAACGTGATAGAGAAATTTTGGAGAAAGGTAGCAGATTGAAAATATTCGAAGGAAATTTACTGTGGCTACAGTAATGGCAAAGTGGTGGATAAAGGAAAACGAAACTCTTTTTACTAAAGGAAGATAGCGGACAGGTAATTTTTATTTTATTTATGGTGGAAAATAACAAATATAAGTCAATGAGACTATAAGAAATTTGAGGTTATGATAAGACAAAGCGTGGTGGTAGATTTTTTAGTATTAGCAGAAGGGTGTGGTGCAAAGTAGTATAACGGGTTATTTTATGAGCATAAAAAGGTAAAAGAAGGTATTCAATGTAGTGTAGGCGGGATAATTATGACCGTGTGGTGTCACATATGGTCGGAGAAAATGTGTAGCGTTAAATACGGGTACAAAATGATTGTAAAATTTTTTTTTACATAACATGATTAAACAAGAGAATACGAGTAAAACGTAATGATGGAATTCATACAATGTGAGAATTTTGTGTCAAAAAAAAGTTGTACGTGATTTTTACCAAAATTTTGCTAAAATGATATAGTGAACAGTACGGTTGGTAAAATGGAGGATCATGATAGTTGAGTGATTGTGCATCAAGGTGATCAGGGATTGAACGTGAATCCTTGATTACTTATAGCGCTGCACTGTGTCATTGGTTGATAAAGAATGAATCTTTTGATATCAGGACATGTGTAAGATCATTCTACTAAATTGATTTTAATTTTGATGGAGAATAGTAGAGTAAATTAAATTGTATTATTGGTAGCAGTAACGGGATGGCCGTACTGTAATTGGTATAATATTGGTATTAGTGTCGGAATAACCGCATTAAAAATATAAGAGAAAATTGTATGGTTGGTAACAATAACGGGATGGCCGTGTTATCAAATTAAAATAAAAGTGGTACCAGTGTCAGGATAACTGCACTGAGGTTAAAATATGCCCAAGTATTGTAATGTATATTATCAGCAACGGAATGTTGTACTGATGGTTGGCCCGAACTATAATTAAGCCTTGGCTAAGAAATTTTATAGGAGGGAGCGAGATATTAACAAGAATTGAATGAGCAACTTGTAACCATCGTCGTTGGTCGCGCCAACGTGTGATGATGCACTTCATATGCCTGGATACCCTCTTCCGGATTGGTGGGTTCACAAAAATCATCACAGAAGAAATCCGATGTACAAAAATAAATGTTGAAGTGCCAAACCAAAAACGAGCGGACGGACAAGATCATTTGGGCCTCACACCAATAATTTGGCTTTTCTCACAAATTAAATTAACAAAACCATGATTACTATCACCAAATTTATATAATTAAATAATTAAAATCAAAAACCAAAATAAAAAATATATTAAATCTAATAACTATTTTGTTTTTTTTTTTATAATGTATAAATATGTTAGGAATATACCGGTATATCGACGAGGCAGTAGCGCTTCGATGGAGCTGGAACAGCTGTAAAGTATCCTTTCACTTATATGATGAGTCCACCTTCCAATTGACTGGTAATAATTATATTCCTTCGATTTTTTTTATTTTAAGAGTTGTGATTATTAATAATAATTTAACTATCGTTTTGATTGGTATTCAAGTTATTTCTATTAATTGAATTAAAATTCAATACTTTTAAAATCTCGTAATAATTAACAATATTATCTATTAATCGTTTTTATTAAAAAAAAATTCCTCCGTATCTTCCAATTTATTGTTCCGCCATCATCAGTGAATTTTTTGTTTATTTTTTTTTTTTTTGTTTACCATTTATTGGTCCAAACAAAATAATCGTCAACTTTTTCAATATTACGTTATTTCACAATACAATTGTTATTGTTAACAATTTAAACAAAAAAATTATCATTAGATCTTAAGATATCCTATCTTAAATAGTTTATCCTACACAATTTGTTTTTCTTCAAAAAAAATAATTTAGTTGATCCTCAAAGCTAAATTTTTCTTGAGCTCTTTTAATTACAACTCCCAACAACTGACTGACTCTTTCTCCTCCTTGCATCGTCTATCAACATTTTTTCTCCACTCCTCACTAACACTCTACCTACTTTTAGTAACGCGAACTAATTTTGTTTAGACAGGTAACACATAAGGTGTCTTCCTTTGATACAGTTCAACAACAAATATCGTTTCGTTACAAACTTTGTACAGCAAATTTTTTATTATTTCAGCAGTAGAGAAGGAATGGATGACAGTGAAATGGAGGAAAAATTAGAAGCAAAGGAAAATGAATTGAGGGAGATTATCTGGAGCATCGTTAGAGCCGAACGAGGAAATTCCAAGGAGGATATACGGGCAATTGATGAAGAAATCGATAGGATTGATAATGAGGTACGACCATGGGTATTAGAAGAGCAAGGAAAGGACGAAAGGAGAGAAGGAAGAATAAAGACATATAAATTATTATGGACGGAGGTGTATGAAAAACTTGAAATGAGATTCGGAGAGTTGGAGGAAGAGGAAAAAAGACAGAAGGTAGCCGCGGGAATCAAATCAAAGGTGTTAGTGACGAGGCAATTTGTGCCAATTGGATTTAAAGATGGAGGAAAGAGCCATGAAATTTATAAGGTCGAGCCGCAAAGAAGATTTGACAAACCAAGGGAGGGTGTAACATATCCACCGATGGGATGGGCATCACCGAGGGAGCTATCCAAATCAGATCCAAGTTTGATTGGAATGAGCGAAATATTTACGTTAAGGAGGCATAGTGGGAATTGCCTCATATGTGGAGGCATACACAAGATGTATAGGTGCGAGAAGCTGTTGGGGGCCAGGCTAAACGAAAGGTGGTATTTGGTGTTGAGGGAGGGAGTGCGTCTAAACTGTCTGTACCCACGCCATTCCTCCTTTACCTGTAAGGAGTTAGGAGCTTGTCAGAGGTGTGGGACTAGACACAACAGTGTCTTATGTTCCAGAAATCCGGCAAATAATTATGGTGAAAAAGGAGCAACGTTGTATTGGGGAATGGTATGAGAGAAAGAGGATAAGCTTGAAATTGAATAAAAGGAAGGAGTTATTATAGTGAAATGAATTATAAAATGAAATAAAGGTTTTTTTTTGTTTTCTCTTATAGATTAAGTAATTTAGTTTTTTTTCTTTTAAGAGAACTGGTCAGGAAGAATGAGTTCTGAAGAACCCAAATAGGGGAAGCTAGGTGCCCATAGAAATGGGCTAGTTAAAGAAGGAATAAGGTGGCCAACATGATCCAATAGATCACGGGGTCACAAGAAGGTGAAGATAAAAGCTCTAACAGAATTTCCGGAATTTTAATTTTAGGAGATTGCGAGATGGAGGATGATAGTCAATTAGGGTTTGAAAGCGGGGAGGTAGTGATGCTTAGTGAAGAGGAGGTTCCGATTGACAGGTCAAGTCCAAATCAAATAGAAGGAGAAAAGTTGTACGTTTAGCGTGAGCAAAGGATTGATTCATTAAACCGATTTTATAATGAATCAATGGATGAGGATTGTTTTGGGACACTAACCGAATCAGAGTTACGTATGCGTCAAGAGAGGTTGCGACGACATTTTGAATTATTTGAGGATGCGGATATGGTATATCGTCAGTGTAACATGTTGGTCACTAGTCAGGTATACGGTGATATGGAGAATCGGTTTATGTCCTCAATGGTTAAAATACAGGACAAATTAAATGGGCAGTGTGGGAATGGGACAAGTTGTACAGCATCAACATCAGTTGATGCTGAAAATCGTCAGCCAACTATTATAAAGGTAGAAACAATGAGACCACCAAAGCTTGGTAAATTTAGTGGAGACCAAGCTACTGGCCGCCATTCCGTGACTTATTTCTAGCAGAAGTTCACAATAAAAATTATGATCCGGTTACTAAACTCTTGTAATTACAAGAGGCTTGTGTAGGGAAAGCCGCCATAACGTTGGGTCCGTGGCAACCCACAGGTGGTAACTATAAGGCGGCATGGGAGGTTTTAATGAAGACGTACGACGACGACTACCACGTTATTCATGGTATCCTGGGTAAGATCTCAAACCTGCCTTGGGTTTCAAACCTAAGACCTGGGGCAGTCGCTCAAAGAAATAACCAATAGCAATTAAAAGAAGGGAGGGCCCCGGAACAGCCGATTCGATCGGTGTACCGAGTTGTCGATTTATCATCAAGAACAATTTTAGCGACAGCTTGCTTCCGGTTGAAAATTGGCAATCAATTTTCACGAAAATTGAGAGTAATTTGTGATTCGGGAGCTCAAACCAACGTAGTCAATAATGAAGTCATAAAGGAATTTAAATTAAGTAGATCGGCAACCACAACCGGCATCAGGGGGATTGACGGCAAGTTAGCCAGGACAAAGGGGGAGGTACAGCTGGAATTATGGCACAACTGTGACGATCGGTTGATCATAAGAGCAAAATTTGTGGTATTATTGGACTCGATTCCACACCATCCCGAAAGATCATTTCAACCCGAGCAATTTAGTAACATTGAGTCGAAGGATTTGGCGGTTCCACAGTATTACAAGCAAGGACGGATAGAGGCCATAATTGGTGTAGGGTTATTGGCAAGCCATATCAACGAAGGTATAAGCCGAAATGCAGCTGGTCTATTGGCTCAAAATACATCGTTTGGATGGATTGTTTCGGGGGAAGGTGTATTACAAGATTTTGGAGAACATTTGAGTACAATAGAGATAACGATTAAGGAAGAACTTCGATTCCTGGTTCAAAAACTGTGGGAAATAGACGAGATGCATGAAAGATTGTTATCAGCTGAAGACCAATTCTGTGAGGACAATTTCAAAAGCACCGTTGTTAAAACGGGCAATCGATATAGTGTTACAATACCAATGAGGCCTGATGTGGAATTAGGAGAATCGAGAGATGTGGCATTACGTCGACTCTACTGTCAGGAGAATAAGTTTAAACGAGACCCGGAGTATAGGGATAAATATATTGAATTCATGACGGAATATGAGAACTTAGGTCATATGCAACGAGCAACAGCATTAAATCCAGGAGATGTACATAATTACATACCACACCACGCTGTTTCAGTGGAACGCAAATTCAGGGTTGTTTTTGATGGTTCAGCAAAAACTACCAATGGGAAATCATTAAACGATGCACAATACACGGGGCCACGCCTTCAGAGGGACTTACTGGATATAGTTATGAAATTTTGCATCGGAAAAATAGCATTAACGGCAGATATCTGTAAAATGTTCCGTCAGATAGGGATTCAGCCAATTCAATGGGCTCTGCAAAGAATTTTGTGGAGAGCCAACTCAAATGAGCCAATTCGTGACTATTGATTTCTATATGGACGATATGTTAACGTCTGTTGAGTCGGAATCCCAAGCAATCAAGTTAAAAGCGGAAGTTATTAAACTAGTTAGGCAAGGTGGGTTCGAGTTGGATAAATGGAGATCAAACTGTTTAGAAATTATGGGAAGTGAATTGACAGCGAAGGTTGTAGAGTTGCAAAATAATACTAGTATAATTAGTATTATGTGGGATTTTGTCAAGGATGAATTTCCATTTAAGGTGCAGGATCATAATCAACCTGATGTCGTCAATACACGGTTTATCACCAGAGAGGCGGCAAGGATTTTTGATCCACAAGGATGGGTATCTCCAGTTACAATAAGAGCGAAGTTGTTTATGGCGATTGGGCAGTAATTGGGATGAACCTTTGTTGTTATCCATACAACAAGAATGGAAGGATTTTTATCATGAATTAAGACTAATTAATGAGGTACGGATTCCACGATGGTTAGATACATCAAGCAACCGCAGAAAACCCAAATTCATGTATTTTCTGATGCGTCAAATAAGGCGTATGGAGTAGTGATTTATGTACGAGTGTGTATTAACAAGCAGTGGAGTTCAAGGTTATTGTGTTCAAGAAGCAGGGTAGCCCCTATAAAGTTAGTGACAATACCGAGATTGGAGCTATGTGCGGTTGAGCTAGGTTGTAAATTAATTCTGAAGGTGAAGGAGATAACGATGTTTAGACGAGCGCCAATTTATGTTTGGACTGATTCAGAAATAGTGTTACATTGGTTGAAAAAGCCTATTAATGAATTGAAATCATTTGTGGCAAATCGAGTTGATAGGATACTTAAGCAATCAGCAATGGAGCAATTTCGTTATATCAAATCAGAACAAAATCCTGCCGATCTGATATCTCGTGGAATAAAAGTGGAAAATCTGTTAAGGAATGATTTGTGGTGGAGGGGACCAGCTATGCTGAGAGAGAGTAATGAAGAGTGGCCATATTGGACTCCTAACCTAAGCAACAAAGAGACTAATAACCAGATTGATACGGAATGTAAAGAACCACCAGTGAGACTAGACAGCGTCTGGCTGACGACGGTTGAAAATGGTGATCAAGAAATTGAATTAATGGAGAAGAGGTCATCATATGAATCAGTATGTCGTATTACGGCATATATATTACGATTCTGTAAATTGTGTTTTGAGCCAGTTCGTAATCGCAGGCTTAACAATAACATCGTGAAGGCAAATAATCTATTAAATCAGGAACTTCCGGCACGGGGAAGCAGCAACCTTGGCGGTATTACAATAAGCAATGTAGTAGGTTCTGTGCCACGATTAACTGTAAACGAGATAGACAACGCTTTGAACTACTGGTTGATAAGTGCCCAAAAGCAATCCTTTCCAGCCGAATATAAAGCGCTACTTGGTAAGGCTGGAATATCGAAGACTAGTCGATTGTGGATGTTGACTACATGGATGGATAGGCAGGGATTACTGAGGATTACTGGAAGGTTGAACAAGGGACAGTTACCATTGGCACAGCGGAATCCAATTATATTAGATCACAAGGGTATTTTAGTTAGGAGAATAGCCGAAAAGGCTCATAAAGATTTATGTCATGGGGGAGTGCAACTTTGTACGCAATATTTGAGAAATAAGTATTGGATTCTTCGATGTAGAGTTTTATAGCGCAGCGTAATATATCATTGTGTAGTTTGCTGCAGACACCGGAGAGAGGCAGGTTAACAATTAATGGCAGATGTGCCGGAATACAGACTACAACCAGCACCGGCATTTTATCATTGTGGGGTAGATTACGCCGGGCCAATCCAATTAAAACAAAGTCGTAATGTGACTATAAAGGGTTACATTGCGATATTTGTGTGTATGATCTACAAAGCGGTCGGCAGTTTGGATGCCGATTCGTTTATTGCAGCACTGACTAGGTTCGTAAATTTACGAGCCGGAGCAGTGCACCATATGTATAGCGACAACGGGCGTAATTTTGTTGGTGCGGACCGCACCATTCAAGAAGCCGCAGAGCTACGGCGAAATTCTTCAGTAATGGATTGTCTTCAAGCTCATTGCATCCAGTGGCATTATAATCCACCAAATGCACCACATCATGGTGGTCTATGGGAAGCGGTGGTAAAATCGGTTAAGTATCACCTAAAAAGAATAAGTGGGGCGCAGTTGTATACATTTGGGGAATTACCTACACTATTAGCTAAAATTGCGGCTTGTCTAAATTCGAGACCATTGACACCAATAAGTAATGATCCCACGGATTTAGCGACATTATCACCGTGACATTTTCTGACAGGGAGACCAATTATAACTCCATACGAGACGCTGTTAGCTGATATACTATCAAACCGATTATCTACATGGCAAAAGTTGCAGAAACTACAACAGGAGTTTTGGGTAAGATGGTCAGAAGAATACATCACGGAACAAGAACGTCGTAATAAATGGGCCATCGAAGCTCGCTCATTTGAAGTAGGAGATTTGGTATTTGTGAAGAATGAGATAACACCTCCTAGTCAGTGGATGATGGCTAGAGTCGTCGAAGTATTTATGGGCCAAGATGGAAAGGTAAGGACGTGCAAAGTTAAGACTGAGAAAAGTAATATAATTCGGCCAATTACCCAATTGTGTTTACTGCCAATGGATGATGAGAGAATTTCCCAGGCAACGAGGTCAACACAGGCTATTATAAGTGATAAGTTGTATTCAGGAGACAATCAGGAGATGGGAGCAAATTTGTAACATTGTATAATTTGAATTATAAGACAAGAGATTTGGAGACATGGGGTAGTCAACAATATTGAATATCGAGGAACTAGTGAGTCACGTCGTTTCTCGAGGGCGCCAAGTTGTTACGGCCACCGTAATGGTGATCATGTGAAATACATAATTGATCGTTGTAATGTTCCAATTTGTATTTTGCCATCTAGTTTATAATATTTTAACTACCAAAGGTTGTCTTGGCTAAATGCCATCTGAATTGTATTAGTTGTAGTAAATTTAAATTGTCTTGAGTTAGTGCCATCTATGTAATAGTAATTTAAGTAGTTAATTTGTATCTTCACTAACGTTACTGCCATCTATATTGAAATGGTATGAAACTTGCTCATGCGTTACTCCGTATAGAGCGCACGTCTCTGGTATATAAAGAGACGTCAAATAATTAATGTGACACAAATTATCAGAAAATTGAACTATTCAAAAATTATAAGAAACCTATTTGTTTTAACAAAAATCCGGGAAATTGGTTAGCACAAGGCGTGTTCACATGAGAATCCATCAAACTACCAAAACTAAATTAAATTTTAAATGAAAGCTAAATTTATAAAGAAAGTCGCCCTAATGGATATAGGACACAGACCATTTATGTTTGGAAAAGTAAAAAGAAATTGTTTTTTTTTTAAATTTTATACGGATATAGAACACTATTTTACTAAAAGAAATTTAACCCCAAAAATTAAAAAAGGAAAATTAAATTTAACCACTGATTATTAAAAAACAGTAATTTTTCAAGTTTTCTTTTTATTTCATATATTAAAACATAGTTTATTTAAATTTTGATTCACAGCTACTTTCAATGGTAAAAAATATAAAAATTTAATTCACCAGTTTTAGTGGGAAAATCAAATTACAGTCTATATTATGAGCAATAACCATAATTATTTAAATTTAAATAACGCTCTATAAAATTGTACATCCTCATCGCGCATGTATTCAAACATAGAAACGATATCTTTTGTTTTCTCCTTTGACATCACTGGCGAATTCTTACAAGCGATTATTTTTGGAAAAAGAGAGTGATTTATGTTTCTGGGATTTCTCGCACTGCCTTTTAAAACAGGAACTATCTGAAGTTCTTCAAATTCTCCGTAATTGATTCGATATTTGACATTAAATATATCGCTTTTGCTGTATAGTATTTCGTATTTCGGTAGGTAAACTACATTTCACGTTGCTAAAATTCAATTTTAAACTAGCGGTATTTTATAATTTCAGGAAATCATCGGACCTGCATTGCAAAATTGTAATTCAACTTTATTGTAATCCATTGATTTTAAATTCCTGATCAAAGAAACAGCGCTAACGTACTGAATATTTCGAAGATGGCGTTCGTTAACGCTGTGGACAACATCTAATTTTTGAATTCTGGAATGCCCCGGAACAGGATAGCGATGAGAAATTGATGACACATTATAATTTTTTTAAAAATTTAGTATTGCAATCGAAATGATTCTGTTCCGATTTTGCGGAACGCAGACATTATTTATTAGGAGAGTGATAACATTTTCACTATAAATTCACTTCCTTTAATATAGGTAATATACAACAAATAAACGTAAAATGGTTTGTAGGACATTTAAGCATGTAAAAATACTTTCAAACATTTTGTTCAAGAGACTGTCCTAACGCTTACAAAATATTGTTGTAGGACATATAAGCAGAAAGAAAATTTGAATAAGAATTAATTTATGGTCTGTAGGACAGTGTTTTTAAAAATTATCATCAAAACTAAAGAAGATAGGACAATAATTATGATCTCGAATACTGAAAGAGCTGAGCTGAAAATCCTATAATCCATTAAAATATCATTTTGGCAAAAAGTGGTCTGTAGGACACTTAAGCATTCAGCCGGCGATTTGTAAAATTTGTAGAAAGGAATTCCAACAGTACACTGTAAAATTTGTGAAAAAAAAATTAAATTTTAAAACAACAATAGTCGTTTCCATGAGAATTTTACAACAACAATATGGCCCGCGGCATGAATTAAATAATTCAAACCAAAAGTTTGAACTATTTAATTCATTCCTAATTTTAGTTATAACACCTGACACTAGACGCCAAATTATTCTTTCTACTGGTTGTTTTATTTCAATGGGGCATGCAAAAAGAGTTTGTTTTTGTTTCCGCTCATCAGATGTCATACGGTCGTGATAAAGGTTACAATAAAGTTTAACGTTTAATTTTATGGCAATTAACATCTTAAAATATAAAAATTGTTTCATGTTATTAAATATACTACACAGTGTCGATACAAAACACTAATGACATTTGACATTTTAAACTGTACCGAGGGTGCTGCATTTAAAAACAGCGGCGAATATTGTTACTATAAACATGCCCCATTCGAAAAAAATAATTCCCGACTTGTTTCCATGAGAAAAAACAATTCGAATTAAATTTTTCTCATGGAAAAACAGCAATAACTCAGGTTCTGCCAGTTGCCCTTACCATTATAGTGCTCGCTGCCGCTGGAATAGTTTCTATAATATTTGTTACAATAAAAAACATTTTTCTATCCCGCTAGACTTTTAATTTTCTAATTATTGGACTGCTTTAACGTGTGGCTTAAAAAATGGAACAACACACAAATCGATGAGACAACAATATCACACAAACAATCAAAAAATCAAAAACAAAATAAATAATTATTATCTATTTGTGTTTAAAGAGTGAAGATATAATTAACTACAACGCAGTTGAGTTATAATAATGTCGTTGTCTCAGTTAGAACGTCGAAATCTTATAGTGAAGTTTTCCAACATTTGTCAATAATGGGATTCAAAAAACGGCGATATATCGCATACTTAGTGCTATCGAGGCTGGGAAATCAGTAAACCGGAAACCTGGTTCGGGCAGGAAAACTAGTTTATCGTATAGTCGAATGTGTGCTAGGCTGAAGGCGGAAACGCAAGGCCGGAGCATAAAATCTTATCGTGCGTTAGCCAGAAAATATGGAACCAACCATTCTACCATCAAAAATTACTTGGAAAAGATGAAAATCAGACGACGAGCAAAAAAACCGCTCCTAGTCAAACCGATCGGTAGAAAAAATTGATAAAAAAGCGATGGAAGCTGCTTTCGTAAAATGTATTTGCTGCACAATCAAATTATAAGTGGGTCATGGACGACGAGTCATATTTCACTCTAGAAGGTAATGAATGGCAAGTAAAATCATTCTACGAATCTGCTAAACATCCTGCACCAAAAAGTGTGAAACTGATAAAAAAAGTCCAAGTTTCATCGTAAGGTTTTAGTGTGGTTGGCCTATCAGCGAAAAGGAAATAATTGAACCCGTGTTTTTTAACAGCGTTTTGGCAGTTAACAAAGTGGTTTACTTCACAAAATGTTTACCAGTGCTTAACTCGTTTATATAAAAAAACATCATCAAGTTGTTTTTTGGCCAGATTTAGCGTCCGCACATTACGCCAAAGACACTTTGGCCGATTTACAAAAAAGGCAAATCGAATACGTGCCAAAGGATTTCAACCCGCCAAATGTTACAGTTGAGTTGAGGTAGGATTAGGAGTTAGTGCTAAGTTGACCAATTTTTTATAGATGCTGGTTTGAGGATTGGGTTGGGAGTTTAGACTTGCCATTTGTCCCGTTTTTGGCGGGACAGACAAATTTATAATTGAATATTCCTTGTCCTGGGTTAGTTTGTGCGGGACGCGGGTTATCCCGTTTTAGCATCGTCTGCAATAGGTGCGTTTTTTTCCGAACTTTCCGGAAATATTTAGAAACAAAATGTGTGATGTCCCGTTGTCGCGATTTCAAAAGGTGGTAAGTCTAGGGCGGTTGTGTCTCATACACGTAAAATAACAAAAAATTGTAAATTCTAATAAATAATTTTCAAGTGATTGAATTTATTATGCAAATTACAATTGAATTTACGCAAATATCTTAAATTAGTAATAAAATTATTGCAATCACTTCGAAATTAAGGTAGAAAGTTGTGTATATAAAATGACTAATTGGGAACAATTTTATAACATGATAGGTAACAATTTGATTTTTGTATTTTTTTGAAATATCTCAGCCTGCTTATGTTACCAATTTTCCATCATATTTTATGTAAAGAAATCGACTCGGACAAAATTTTAAGAAAATATTTTATAATTCACTAAGTCAGTGTATCTGTGTAATAGTTATGTGTGAACTAAATCGACCTTTTTTAAATGTAGCTAGCTTAAAAGTACAAAGTCTAGTCTATATTGACGAGATTCGTCACATTTTGAATGGTGCTTCAGTTGATATACTTTGTTATCTTGGAGACCTTTTTAACCCTATCATTCCTAGTTCATCTTTGGCCATCAAATGTTTTAATATAAAAGACATTTTGAACATTGTGGATGCGCTCTCTGAACGGAAAATCCACAAGGATTATCAACAGTATCAGTATACTAAGTAGTATAAGGTATACTAGGATTATCAACAGGATCTATTTGTTAAATGTCGAAGTTGAAAACTGACGAATGCGATTTTAATTAATGTTCAACACGTTTCAGTTTTAAATAATCTAACATTTATTAGAGTGAGCCTGTGATTTCGTGGATTGAGTATAGATAGAAGGTTTATATTGGTTTAACCAATTGTAGTATTGAGAAATAGTCCCCAAATTTAAGAAAACCCGTGACATCTTTTAAGGACCTTACTCAAAATAAAGGAAACCGGTGAAATCTTATCACGCCACCCAAACAACTAAATTCAATTGTATTGCCTGCCATAAAGATCATTTCTTATACAAATGCCCTTTATTCAAGAGCTTGAATGTAGAAAACCGCACTAAAATTATTGAAAACAACAATAGCTGCACCAATTGCTTACGGTCAGGACATCGTCAACCTCAATGTTTCTCACGTTCGCTGTGTTTAATATATCAAAAACGTAATCATTCGCTTCTACATAAAGAACTTCAATCAACAAATCTACATACAGCAAATGAAAATTTAGAACCAGCCAACTCAGTTATGCCAGCATTAAATTCAACATTACCAAATGCACCGCAATCAACAATTGAAAACTCGCTACAATCAACAATTTCCTCACAGCAATTAACAATAGTATCACAACCCTGTGAAATACACTATCGAAATACGACCACTAGAACTCCAGATGGAAGGTTTATTGTAAAGTTACCATTTTTAGAGCCACGACCAGAATTAGGTGAGTCATTATACAATGCAAAATCAAGGATGATGGGAGCTGAAAAGAGATTCGCAAGATCGGCAGAATATCATAAGGATTACCAGGCATTTATGAATGAATACATCGAACTAGGTCAAATGATAAGGATACCGTGGTCTGATGTACCGCAGCAAATTAATGCAAGATATTTCATGCCACATCATGGAATTTATAAAGATAGCACAGAATTGCGAGTTGTATTCGATGCATCTTGCAAATCAACCACAGATGTATCGGTTAATGATTGCTTGCATATTACACCAAAACTGCAACCAGATCTAACAACAACACTAATGCTATTTCGACAAAATATTATTGCCATTAATGCAGATGTATTGTAGAAAAGATGTATCGGCAGATTTTTGTGGATCAGAGCGATGCCAATTTTCAATGTATCTTATGGCGAGCCAGTCCACATGAAGAACTAAGTCCATATAAATGTACCACGGTCACTTACGAAACGGCATTGTGCACCCTTTCTTGCTATTCGTTCGTTGCAGGAAATAGCGAGTTGTTATGAAACGAAATATCCGAAAGCAGCCCAGGCAGTAAGAAACCACTTCTATATGGACGATTTATTAGCTGGATGTGCAACGGTTGAAGATGCAATTATATTAAAGAAACAAATAGTTCAAATCCTGAATAGTTGTGGTTTTAGATTGCGTAAATAGAAATCCAATTCTTAGCACTTTCTACAGTCATTAGCGGAAGATAAAGATGCAGATATTCCCAAGTTAATTGAGGATGATCAAACTACTAAAACTCTTGGCATTATGTGGCATACGTTCCAGGTAAATATTCAAACTAGAGAGGTAATTTGGACTAAACGAAAGATGCTCTCAGAAAGCTCAAAATTATATGATTCTTTGGGTTGGTTATCATATCACCAATTGTCATATATTTCAAAATATTGTTGCAAAGATTATGGTTAACGAAAACTGAATGGGATGCCGATGCCCCTAAGGAACTATTAAATTTAAGGAAGAAAATTTATTTCAACTTAAGCCATGTTCAAGAAATCCAAATACCTAGGTGTTTGCTACCATATACAGAGCCAACCTCAATTCAACTACGTGCATTTTGTGATGCGTCCGAGTCAGCCTATGGCTGCGTTGTGTATATCAGGTCCAACAAAGATGATGGCGAAACAACATGTCGAATAGTATGCTCGAAAAGTAGCTCCTATAAAGAAAATAAGTCTACCAAGGCTAGAACTTTGTGGGGCGGTACTACTAGCCGATGTGATCAAATATTGCAAAACCACTTTCAACATAGGCAATTCAAATGTATATGCCTGGACCGATTCGATGGTGATATTACACTGGCTTTCAGATGTTCCGGCGAAATGGAAAACATTCGTAGCTAATCGGACTAGCAGCATTTTAAAAATCATTCCTAGCACTAAGTGGAGTCATGTTTCATCAAAGCAAAATCCGGCAGATTATATTTCAAGAGGGGTACACCAGATCTAATACCAACGTTAGAAAATTGGTGGCAAGGGCCTAGTTGGCTGAAACTTAACTCAACTAATTGGCCAAACAATAAACCACAACTACCAGTTAACGATGTAGACATCGAAGACTGAAAAAAGGATTAATCGCTCTGATATAGAAACCGAAGAAAATGATATTTTTACCCAATTATTAAAAAAGTATTCCTCATGGTTTAAAATTAAGAAAATTATTGGGTATGTTCTCCCATTCTATAAATTACAAAAAACCGGGAATACACCGCGGCGGAAATTTACATCATTGGTGCAATCCAGGCAAAAAGTTTTAAACCAGAAATTGACAAACTTAAAAGGAAGCAACCATTAGAGTCAAACAATGTTTTAATTCCACTTGACCCATTTCTTGACCATCAGGGTATTTTGCGAGTAGGTGGAAGGCTACGAAACTCACAACTAAGTTACTCAATTCAACACCCAATAATTTTACCAAAAAATCATCCAGTAAATCGGGTAATTATACAGGAAGCACACAGTTGTAACATACATGCCGGAGTGTCTCTACTGATGAATATCTTATGGCAAAAATATTGGATAATAGGTGCAAGATGCTGTATTAAAAGTTTGATAAAAATATGTGTAACTTGCTCTAGATATCGCCACAACCAGCGACTACCAAAAA
Organism: Tipula helvola; assembly: GCA_963556165.1. Classification (NCBI taxonomy): domain Eukaryota; kingdom Metazoa; phylum Arthropoda; class Insecta; order Diptera; family Tipulidae; genus Tipula; species Tipula helvola. Next base: position 159,290,263 of record OY744483.1, read on the forward strand.
TGCGGCAGACTTACCGGCAGAAAGATGCAACAAAAATAGGCCATTTTTAAATATGGGTGTAGACTATTTGGGGCCGATTTACATTAAAACGAGTCAACACCGTAACGCAGCACTAACTAAAGCATATACGTTGCAGTCTTTGTTTGTCTCGCCGTGAAGGCTGTACACTTGGAAGTGGTGAGCAGTCTTAACACCGACGCATTTTTAGCGGCATTAAAAACATGTGTAGCACGTCGTGGTATACCGAATCAAATTTGGTGCGACAATGGGTCAAATTTTATAGGGGCAAATAATGAACTAAAAAAATTAAAAGGAGAAATTATAATTCAGCAAAATAATGAAATAATCTCAAATTTTGTATTACAGAAAGGTATTCAATTCAAATTTAATCCAGCCAGTGCGCCATATTTTGGGGGATTATGGGAGGCTGCCGTAAAATCGATAAAATTTCACTTTAGAAGAACAATGAAGGAGGTGAAGCTAAATTTTGAAGAAATTTGTGAGGTGAAAATTTACGCACGGATAAAATTAAAATAGATAGTTGTGATCAGTAAAATAAAACTTTATTAAAATAAAATACCACGTACAATACAACTTGTACAATTTACAGTTTTTTATTAAAAATTATAAACGAGTATGGATTTAGGCTGAGACGACGCGCTACTAACGGAGTTCGCAGATAAATCGCATCGGATAAAATTAGAGCTACAGAACATTCAACTCATTCGAATTCCCCGATATATAAATTATTACAAAGGCAGCTGCCTGGAACTTCACGGTTTCTGTGACACCTCGGAGCAGGCGTACACAGCGGTGATTTACTGTAGGTCAACAACGGTCAAGTAGCAGTACGTCTTCTGACCGCAAAATCCAAAATCGCGAAAACCAAGATGACAATACCTCGTTTAGAGCTATGTGGCGTGGTATTACTAAGTCGGTTGATTCAACAAGTAATACAAGTGCTTAACATCAGCATAAGTACCGTGACCTTGTAGTCCGACACCATGATTACATTGGCATGGATACGAAACCCTGCTTCAACCTAGAAACCATTTGTGGCAAATCGAATAGCAGAGACTCTGTGGCGATAGCCACAATTAAAAATAAAAACAAAAAAATATCCCTAACCACCAAAGTGGTCCTATGCTCCCTTTCCAATATAGCAAGGTGTTTTATGATTAATAATCAGTAATTGGAATAGATGTACTTGTAAACATATCATGAATCCGGAACATTTAGCTCATGACGAGTTTGAACTCGAATGTGCAGTTCGAAATATTGATGAAGATAACCCATTGACTAATCTGTAAGAACTATTAAAACGGTTGGAGGATGGAAAACTTCATCCGGTATTGATACCAAATAGACCTTCGGAATTTGCGCGGAAAAATCCACGTGGGGAAGTGCATAAAATGTCCATTAAATTTAGGCAGATCTATTCGAAATTCAGCATGCTCTTGAATTAAATACACTACTGCAAAAAATTAAAGGAACACTAACTTTTTTCAATTTTTTTAGTGTTTTTTGAAGAGCTGTATCTTTGTAAAATACGGTCGTACAGAGATGAAAATAAAAGCATTTTAAAGCTTCAAATCTCTAGTTTTGAGACTTTTGAGCGGAAAATTCTTGTGAAATACCGTTATCACGCAATCATAAGAAAGAGCTCGAAATAAAAAAATTCGATTTTTTTTTTTTTTTGTAAGGATCCATGAGCGCGGGAAATTTTTTTAAGTTAAACCAATGCATAGGTCGGTTAGCCTGTTAATTAGGCGTAAATTTAATTTCATTCTGGTCTCTCTATGTCAACTTTTTGCTGAGATATCTGACTTTGAATCAAAAAAGATCCTCTTGCCTTTGATCATCGATATCTCAGCAACCAATGATTGCACAGTAAACTTTAGGGCAGCCTTAAAAACTTCAGTAAATTTCCTACAAGACCCTTTAATGATTAGTTGAGAACAAATTTTTTTTTCACCCTCAATACTGATTTGAAAAAAGTACAAAAAAACGACTTTTTAGGTTGTCTTAGTAAATCTACCGTTACTTTACAAATATTAATGAAACTATTAATGTTGCCAGGTCATTTTACAGTTTAATATACTCCTAATAGCCCTGTATTATTTTCAAATTGATCCATCCAACCGTTTTTCCGGACAGATTGATCAAAGTTTTACAAAACAATTAAAGGAACAAGACTTTTTTCACATTTTGCGTTAGTTATTTGTTAACCCTTAACGATCGTAAGATTTTTTTGCAATACTCGTCCATAAGAGACGACAGAAAATTAAATAAAGTTCTGCAATATGACCAATTATTATGGAACTTGGCAATTTCTCATCCGATTTTAGTGAAATTTGGTAGGCGTTATTGAAATGGAATTCTAAAACGATTCGTGGATGAAGTTCTGGAAAATGGCCAACTGGGATGGGACTTGGCCATTTCTAATCCGATATTGATTAAATTCAGCACGTGCCTTAGAAATGGAATTATAAACTGATTTTTGGATAAAGTTCCAGAATTTGGCCATTTGTTATGGAACTTGGAAATTTTGTATCCTATTTTTATGAATTTCAGCATTCACGATGAAAATGAGATTCTTAAATTATTGATAAAATAAATCATTAAATACATGGAATAACCATTTTTGTTTTTCACTTTTAAAGCACATGTCGAATTTCTTTTATTCTTTTAAGGAATAGGCAAGCGCCTTCCAAATTAACCATATAAATTTAACCAAAAATAATTTTAGAGTTTTATTTCTATAGTACATGCTGAATTTGTTTAAAATCGGATAAACAATGGCCAAGTTCCATCCTAATACGGCTTATTCCAGAATTTAATCTAAACATAATTTTAAAACCCATTGTTTATTACACATGCTGAATTTCATCAAAATCTTAAGGGAAATGGCCAAGTTCCTACCTAATTCTCCATATTCCAGAACTTTAGCTAAAATTCATTTTAGAATCCCATTTCCATCGCCCATACCAAATTTAACTAAAATCGGTTCAGCAATAGCCAAGTTCCATCCTAGTTGGCCATATTGCAGAACTTTATCCAAAAATCACTATAGAATCCCATTTCCATCGCGCATATCAAATTTTATCAAAAATGGATAAGAAATGGCCAAGTTCCATCCTAGTTGGCCATATTCCAGAACTTTATCAAAAAATCAATTTAGAATCCCATGTCCATCGTACATGCCAAATTTCATCAAAATCGGATAAGAAATGGCCAAGTTCCATCCTAGTTGGCCATATTCCAGAACTTTATCCAATAATAATTTTAGAACCCCATTTCCATCGCGCATACCAAATTTCATCAAAATCGGTTAAGAAATGGCCAAGTTCCATCTTAGTTGGTTATATTCCAGAACATTATCCAAAAATCATTTTAGAATCCCATTTCCACCGTGCATGCCGAATTTCATCAAAATCGGATAAGAAATGGCCAAGTTACATCCTAGTTGGCCATATTCCAGAACTTTATCCAAAAATCAGTTTAGAATCCCATTTCCATCGCGCATACCAAATTTCATCAAAATCGGTTAAGAAATGGCCAAGTTCCATCCTAGTTGGCCATATTCCAGAACTTTATCCAAAAATCATTTTAGAATCCCATTTCCACCGTGCATGCCGAATTTCATCAATTCGGATAAGAAATGGGTAAGTTCCTTCCTAGTTGGCCATATTCCAGAACTTTATCCAAAAATCAGTTTAGAATCCCATTTCCATCGCGCATACCAAATTTCATCAAAATCGGTTAAGAAATGGCCAAGTTCCATCCTAGTTGGCCATATTCCAGAACTTTATCCAAAAATCATTTTAGAATCCCATTTCCACCGTGCATGCCGAATTTCATCAAAATCGGATAAGAAATGGGTAAGTTCCTTCCTAGTTGGCCATTTTCCAGAACTTCATCCACGAATCGTTTCAGAATCCCATTTCAATAACGCATACCAAATTTCACTAAAATCGGATGAGGAATGGCCAAGTTCCATAATAATTGGTCATATTGCAGAACTTTATTTAATTTTCTGTCGTCTCTTATGGGCGAGTATTGCAAAAAAATCTTACGATCGTTAAGGGTTAACAAATAACTAACGCAAAATGTGAAAAAAGTCTTGTTCCTTTAATTGTTTTGTAAAACTTTGATCAATCTGTCCGGAAAAACGGTTGGATGGATCAATTTGAAAATAATACAGGGCTATTAGGAGTATATTAAACTGTAAAATGACCTGGCAACATTAATAGTTTCATTAATATTTGTAAAGTAACGGTAGATTTACTAAGACAACCTAAAAAGTCGTTTTTTTGTACTTTTTTCAAATCAGTATTGAGGGTGAAAAAAAAATTTGTTCTCAACTAATCATTAAAGGGTCTTGTAGGAAATTTACTGAAGTTTTTAAGGCTGCCCTAAAGTTTACTGTGCAATCATTGGTTGCTGAGATATCGATGATCAAAGGCAAGAGGATCTTTTTTGATTCAAAGTCAGATATCTCAGCAAAAAGTTGACATAGAGAGACCAGAATGAAATTAAATTTACGCCTAATTAACAGGCTAACCGACCTATGCATTGGTTTAACTTAAAAAAATTTCCCGCGCTCATGGATCCTTACAAAAAAAAAAAAAAATCGAATTTTTTTATTTCGAGCTCTTTCTTATGATTGCGTGATAACGGTATTTCACAAGAATTTTCCGCTCAAAAGTCTCAAAACTAGAGATTTGAAGCTTTAAAATGCTTTTATTTTCATCTCTGTACGACCGTATTTTACAAAGATACAGCTCTTCAAAAAACACTAAAAAAATTGAAAAAAATTAGTGTTCCTTTACTTTTTGGAGTAGTGTAGAACGAAAGGGGACTTTAAGGTTGAAGTATTTCATTCGAGACTACTGCATATTAGCGATAGAATATTTAGAATGTGTCTGAGTTAAAGGGAAAATGTAACCGGTTAATTGAATTAATTCAAAAATGCAATCAAGAAAGCGTTGACCTGAATGAATCCGTTAATTAATTAGAGACATTTAAATTATCCCAAGTGCAAGAATCGTAATTTAGTGAGTCTAGTAGGCGGTCGGAAGGCGAATCATCTGATGATTCTCATTCTCGTATTCCAATATTTCAGAGTAAAACTCAGAATATGTCCGAAAACGTGAATCAACCTGCCTCTTCCTCAATCATTAAAGAACCGATGACTGGACCAAGTAACCAACCAAGTTCTTCTCGTACAATTTTACTCCCTTCCACAGTTGGACCCGCTCAGGCTCAAGTAACAGAGGTGCCTTTGATTAGATTGAACGAGCAACAGGAGAATTTCCCTGTTTTAAATTCAGAAAATCAAAGAGGTCATATACTAAATCAAAGAGGTCCTATACCAAACCAAAGAGGTAATATGTATACTAAATCAAGGGCCACCAGCTCAACAATTTTACTGTGGTACTGGGATTTCATTCAACAACATGGAAACGTAGAGTGGATTTTTCTTAAATCTGAATTAATCAAAAGATTTTCTGATAGACGGACCGATCTGGAAATCCGACGGGGAATTGAGCCCAACACGTTCCAAGATCCACAATTATATATGATCGAGATAATACAAAAACCGATGATGTAATACCCCTAATGTCACGCAAAATTCACTAGTTTATCAAAATCAGTTGCCAAATGTCATGCCTTCAGCACAACTTTCTCATTATGATTCTGGCAATACATATTATGATTTCCACAATAGTATGGAGTATTCCTTTCAGAATCCAAGCATTGTTAATACCATACCACAACAACTAGCGCTTAACGCCATTATATCGAATCCACACATACAAACAATGAAAGCGTTACCTTCAACAAGTGAATCTCAAGTGATGAAGCATTGCTGGAATTGTCGACAAATGGGCCATTTCTTTAAAAACTGTAATTATCGGATATTACACACCTTTTGTTTCGGTTGTGGAACGCCCGAAGTCATTAAGACCCACTTTCCAAATTGTAAAGTCATTTGAGGAAACTTGAAGAAGGGGGTGATCGTTCCAAATTTGATTTCCCCCGGTACACAAATGGGTTAAAACAAACAACAAGAGAGTTACGGGTACCGTTCCATTCTGAAGCGTCCTTAGATGAAAAATACACTATTTCAAAATTTCGCCAATCTGACATCAAATTTCCAAACTATAAATTTTATCGTCATTTCCGATCTAATCAATATTTTCGCTTAAGCAAATCATTCAAATTTCAAATTATTGAATCATAATAGCTGATGAAACGGATGGACGTCCTTACGCCGAGGTCGAGTTACTTGGAAGGAACTAGGAAGTTACGAGGTTGGTTGGATAGCGGTGCCAATGTGTCAATACTTGCCATCTCTTACAACAATTCCCATCTTCCGCTCTGCTTAGTTTGGGTCGAACGCATTTAGTTAGTTAAACACATCATTGATGTCGGCGAAGCCAGACCAATCAAGCAGAGATATTATGCTGTGTCTCCTGCTGTGGAAGCTGAATTGAGTAAGGAACTCGATCGTATGCTCTCATTAGGTGTTGTGGAGGAGAGTACCAGCTCGTGGAGTTCTCCGATTGCCATGGTCCGGAAGGCGGATGGCAGAGTTCGATTGTGTCTTGACGCCAGAAAAGTGAACGCGGTGACGGTGAAGGATGCTTATCCTTTACCTCTCATTGATGGTTTGCTAGGGCGCCTTAATAAGACAAGATTTATCTCTAGCCTTGACTTAAAAGATGCCTTTTGGCAAATACCATTGGATGAGGGGTCAAGGAATAAGGCAGCCTTCACTGTCCCAGACCGCACTTTATACCAGTTCACCGTCATGCCTTTCGGCCTCTGCAATGCGCCGCAGACTATGTCCAGACTCATAACCATGTTTTCGTTTACCTCGACGATCTGCTGATAGCTGCTGAGACCTTTGACGAGCACACTAAAATATTGCGTAGAGTGGCCAAATTGTTAAAAGAAGCTGGGCTAACAATTAACCTAACCTAACCTAAGCTGGATCCTACTAAAATATCTGCCATTACTTCCTATCCTATTCCCAAAACAGTTCGACAACTTAGAGATCTTCCAGCGGTGATGAACGCCCTATTGCTTTTGTTTCTCAAAAACCTAATTCAGCGCAGCGTTACTGAACTCGGAATAAACTGACCGCCCTAAAGCTCTGTCTGCATATTCTGTTAACTTACTAACCAGACTAGTAACGTTTCAATCCAGACCATCACAAACAGGCTCTCTTGGAAACTCGTCCGATCCCAAGATAACCCAGCTGGTTGTGTATCACACGGAGTGGCATTGGAAAAATTAGCATTCATGGACAGCTGGTGTTCCCTGATGAATACGGATCCAAATCAGGAAGAAGCGTTATCCGAAACAGCAGAGGAAAAGAGCACAGCAGTCAGAACACATTTCCAGAGAGTAGAGACAGAGTCCGCAATTTACACGTTAATCAATCGCCAGTACTCGCTTAAACGCCTCATCCTGGTAACAATTCATGTATTAAGATGTCGTACAGGACAGCGGGGTGTGATTCAACCACAAGAATGGGAGCACGCTTTATCCGTCCTAGTCTGAACAGCACTATTATTGGAATCCCAGAAAGAACACGCCTCGCGAAGACATATCAATTTACATAGCAAGCACAACAGCATTACCATATAAAGGTCAACTGACCAAATTAATTTTGGATTGGGATCATCAGAAAACATTACACGGAAGCCAGTGGTGCTGGATCATTAAAGGAAATCAAGCTTTACAACAACTCAACCATCAGTGCATACGATATCATCATTTCACGGCCGTTCAATATACGGATGAGTAAAAGTCGAGGAAACAATTCTTACAAGGGAAATATCTGCATCTTTATTTGTCTTGCCACCAAAGCTATCCATATCGAGGTATCATCCGATCTGACCGCGGAAGGATTCGTAGGCGCATTCGTAAGCGAGAAAAAGCCGCCCATATGTACAGCGACAACTGAACCAGTTTTGTAGGCGCCTTGATTTCGCTGGCCTGCAGTATGTTCAATTACATGTTTCAACATAAACACACATTCCATAACGCATTGCATATCAAAATTGCTATTGTAGTTTTTAATTCTTGTTGCTATACAATGTGTATTTTCCCCTGCTAGTCCACGGGCCGCACCAGTGGTAATCCGTTTCAAATCAAACTGTCGCTACACTAGTTAAGTGGACCTCGTTGCAATCCGGCAATAAAAATTATCGTTCTTTACACTTGTCAAAAACATTAAACTTTTACATGACTACAAACTCCATTTCCCCACTGAACGAGACAATTTACTTTCAGTCATAATATAATATCCTAATTTAAATGTAAACTACCTCTTTTTTACATGTGCATCCCCCTTTCATACAACATCGTACATGTGTCAGAAGTCTTTTCTCTTAAATTAATCTTATATGAAATAACAGACAATGAAACTGAGCAAAACGCAACAACTATGTTTACAAAATCACCCTAATTAAATTTGCCTTAAAAAAAAAATCAAAATATGTATGTATGAACGTCGTATTGAAAAACCGCATAACAGAATTAGGCTCAGCACACACACACACACACACACACACAATGAGAAAACACAAAACAAAAATCAGAATTTCTATTTTGAAGAGTTTATCCGCCACGCCACATATCATCTCGTTCTTCCAGCTTCACATCATTTTGTGTACATACACACTACATACATTCATTGGAAATATCAAATTTCCCACACAAAACATAATCAACAAAATCATCAACAGGAAAATTTATGACATCAGCGCCTTTCTTTCCCGCTTGGTATACCTCCCCCCCACCTCCCTCTCTCATGTTTCACATGTTATTTTGTATCTCGCGCAATGAACAAAACAGGAAAGGAAGGAGGCAAAAAATTGAAATCGGAAAATTCCAATCTAACTGAGAAAAAGGCAGAAATGTAAAAAATAAAAAAAAAATGTGCTGAAGTTTAAAATCGATAAATTGATTTTCCGTCCGTATGTGCCTATCTATGTGGCTGTGTGTGTGTGTGTTTGTGTGAAAAATGGGAGAACATTATTTTCATTCGCGCCGCACTGGAGGAACCCAAAAAGAAAATGTTTATAAAACCAGTAGATTTTACAGAGAATTTTTTTGGTTTATAGACAAGTATATGTACTTCATAAATTCTCACGAAGAAAATCAATTTTCCGACTATATGGTATGTATACGTTGAGAGTTTTTCTAGTTTTTCCTTTTTTTTTACTTTGTATGTGTGTTTTTGACTTTAAAAAAAAATGAGAATTGTTATTGTTTTTGTCGGAAAAATATCAATATCACGTGGATGCGCGAAATTAGCAATGAATGGTAATGCGCTAGAGACAAATTACGAGCATATCTCTGTATATATGTAAAACAAAAATAAAGAGATGCGAGGGTATGAGAGATATGGGAAAGATTGGTACGAGAGACTTTTTTTTTTTTTGATAACATTCTACGTTATTTCCTCTCTACATCAATGGGATAGGAATGTGTTGGGGATGAGTAATACGCGAGAATTGATTTCGGGTGTCACTTCTACTGAGTTTCACATTTATGAAGGATAACGTGCAGGGGGTGGTACAATATTTCTTAGTATGACACGTTAGTTTTGCATAAATGACTCCATATTCAAATGTGGCGGGAAAATAGTCAATATGTAGATATTTTAATTCTGAGCATAATGAATTTTTTTTTGTATTCTCTCAAACTCTCAAATGTTTTTTTTTGCTTTTTTGTTTTATCTCTGGAAATGTATCGATTCAAAAATTTATTATTTTTGTTATCAAACGTAACTAACGTGGGGTGAGAGAGTAAAATAGGTGGTCAACATTTTTATGATCGATATTGAAAGCGATATCCAAATGACAAATTGGTTGATTGGCTGTGCTTTAATTATGTCAAGCTTAAAGCTCTTGAAACCATGAAATACGAAATAAAAATCTTCTTAATTAAATTTTTTGTTATTCTTTATGCAAAATGTAAGACAAGTCAAGTGGCTTGACTGCGGATTTTTGTTGAAATATCACGTTTCTCATTTCCATAAATATTATACTTCGTATGCAAGTATACATACATACATACATCTATATGAACGCAAAGTACTACCCCACAAAATAAAAATTTTACGGTGAAGTGCTTAAAAAATGTTGATGACTTTCGAGCGGCTTTCGGTTAATTATTAAATGTAAATACGAAAAATAATTTACTATTTTGTTTTCTGTGCGTACAAAAGGAAAATGATTGCCCATGTAAAACCATCGAGAAAGCAACAAGTAGTTTTTTTTTTTTATTTTTGGAAAACGAATAAAAAATCAATAAATTTTACACTCACATAAAGCGATACACACACCCGTTTTCACATTTTCTCTATATACTTTATATTATTATACATATTGGTGAAAATTCAATTTGAAAAAAAAAAAAAAAAAAAGTTCAACATCAATAAGCTCTATAGTAGGAAAAATCAATTTAACTAGCATATCAAAAAAATTGAAACGCTTAGTACGGATTCCCTCCTTACAGCTTGATTCGTCAACCTAATTTTTACGAATTTTTAAATTTTTTTCGTTTAATGAAAATTTATGTGAATGAGAAAATTTGATCCCACTCTCACTATACACGTATTTTATACGGTACTGTCGAACTACACTACCTCACAAATTTGGTTACCGAAAAAAAAAAAATTCTCAATCGATTACAATACGACACCGTGAGTACACTACAGTTGCGTCACACCAATGCAATACATAAAAATTTAAGAATTGAGCAAAAATTTCATATAATCGATAACATACTGTAATTTGACTAAAAAAAAAATAAAAGCACTCTCTGTCTCTCGTTCACCACTAAATCTCGCGCACATACACTAAATTTTCAAAAAAAAATTTTTTGTTTAGTTTTTGTTTTTATTGAGAAGAAAAACCGTTATCAATTTTCAAAGTGTAAAAATGATAACAAGTTTGCGAATTTTTGTTTTGATTTGATTACACACAGAAACCACTTTATATTATGCACATATTTTTTGTTCACAAACTTTCACTTTATATCGGGAACAAATTAGAAAAATAAAAAAATCACTGGAAAATCGATTTTGGTATGAACTTAAAGCTTTGGGAAATTTTTTTTTTTTCTTTTTTTGTTTTGATTTTGTGCGCGATTTTCAATTTTTTAACACTTTTAACAATATTTTGTTTCTCGTATTTGTGTGGGAAAATTTTAATTTTCCACAATATTTAAAATAACCTTCCTATTTAACACTGTGTGTGTTTGTGTGTGTGGGTATGTGTATCTATGTGGCTATGCATCGGCTACACAGTGCTAATGCGAAACGAAGACTGCTGATGATTTTTATTTATTTGGCTGATATATAATCGAGACATGTATTTGGGAGAGTGGAAATGAGAGCGGAAAAATTTGGAAAAATTTTTACTGAGAGAAGCTTTTCTATTATTTTTTATAAATTTTTATTGTTTCTTTTAGTATGTATTGTACTATATACATATATACATATATACTAATAAACAAGGACCATAAAGTATAGTGGGCGAGGCTCACAAGGACGTCGATCGAATTCCAGAGCATACAATACGTTTTCATTTTGGTGGTATTAGTACGATGTGTTTTTATACATCCACATCAATATGTTTTGGTGGGAAAATACCGATTAGATTTTCGTTCTTCAATAAATCAGCCCTCCAGGTTATTTCTGAATTTTCAAAAGTTGAATATTTAATCGAATTTTGGGAGAAAAAAAACGCACCACAATCGAATTATAAAAATAAATTGTTTATTGATTTTGTGAAAAGAAAGTACAAAAAATCTATAAAGCACTCATTTCCATATTTTACTTTAACTGTCCACATTTTTCGTATTTTGTTTTACTCGTACTTAAATGTTTACTATAATCTATATTCTGTAGGGTTGAAGGATAGGCGGGAAATGTTGGTGCAGTTGACGCAAATCTGTGTGAGCGTATTTGTGGCATTACGTTTATTACTTTTTATTGATTCTCAATTCTTGCTTGCATCTTATTTCAACAAAATATGGGACTTACACCACTTTCAAAATAAATGAATGGCTCATATACATATGTATAGTAATTTCATTACGACACTCCTTTAATTGACGCAAAACAAATAAAAAAAAATACGAAACGGGCGAAAAAGGTAACGGAAAAATTTTGCAAAAATAAAACGATTTTTCCGAATTTTCCAAAGTGGTATGTACAATATTACATTTTTTTACGCAAAATCAGAGGAAAACAGTTTTCTTTCTCTTGTACGATACGAATATTATACATTCATTATATTGTTGGTGTTTGTAAGAGCTTAATGATTTTTCGAATAAAAGAAAAATGGGAAAATACGTTTGAATTTGAAAATTGTTAATCAATGTTGATGCTCTGGGAATTTTTTCGATTTTTAGTTTGTTTTATGTTAAAGAAAGGGGTAAGAGTAAATAAAATATGTACAGTTGATGTAGCAATATTTGTAGAAGGGGCTACTCATTTTCAGTCATCTTGGGTGTTGAATGCGTCTCAATAGAGTATGGTTGACCGTCTATAGCCATGTATCACGTGATCTATATTACAACGCTGCAACTATGTAGAAACCACCAAATATGTCTAGTATACCTCCAAGTGGTAACACCCGGACAACGATGTTAAAGGTCGGCTAAATACTAGATGCGAGTGCAGTACACTATAAATGAGCAATGAGCGGAACAAATATGAATACTAATACCTCATGTGGTTCAACTGTTACTCAGGTAAAGCCACCCTCTTCCAAAGTCGGTACCATGAATTCTGCGGGATCCCAAGACATGTTGGTGAATAAACAAGCTCAATTGAGCGAGACAGAAAAGGATATTTCACATCCCTTCGATAGGAGTAGGGCCAGTAGCTAGAACATTCGTTCTACAAACGAAGGAAAGCTTCACAACAATATTAACAAGCAACTGAATGATACAATTGCATGGATGCAGGAGCGTATGAAGACGCTAAAAGGGAGACATCTGTTCTACTCCTAGCCAGAATAAAAATGAACAAGAATACCATACGGATGAAGACGAACTAGCTCGAGAAATTGAGTGGATAAGAGTTAGAGGTCAGAGAGAAAAAAGGAACCGGAATAATACGCCCTCCCCACCTCAATTATTTATTTATTTATTACCAGCACTAACAAATAGCATAGGTTACAATATTAATAGAATTTTGTATATAAAAAATGTATTACAAATTATCATTATTTCGAATACACGACTCTTAAAAAGATTTGTTAAAATATGTATTTCTTGGTACGCGCGACCGATTCATGAACTCCATATTTCGTACGTTGAAAATCAATACTCAACATTAACCGTCGTGGACGAAGACTTTTCGTAGGAACGTAAAACCGGACAATCAATCTTAGCACAAATTACGTCCCGAGCAAACACTGAATGAATCACCTCCCTTCTGAATTCAAGACTACGAAGGCTCAAAAGTGTACAACGACCAACATAAGGAGGTAAACTAAATCCGGCATTTGACCTCGGAAGTCTTCGGAGGGCAAATAATAAGAACATTTTTTAAATCCGTTCAATACGATCGCTAAAAATTTTATAACTTGAACTCTAGATAACTACAGTATATTCTAAAATAGGCCTAACAAAAGAAATATAAATATTGGTTCTGTGTTTGTACAGATTTCTTTCCTCATGATGTCTTAAATTTCTATTCAGCATCTTTATATTAATTGATCACGTAATATTTTTTCCAACAAAAGATCGCCTTGAAGATATCCCAATATTTTATTCCAGGAAAAATTTGAAATTGGCTCCGAACTTTACAAATCCATCTCAGACTTTTTACACGAGCGAAAAAAATCCATCTCAGAATTTTTATTTACTATACGATTTTTTTCTCGTAGTTAGACCTAGAAATTTGCTATGACAAGTTACAATATAGTTTAGGGTTCTAGTGGCTACCTGTAGGTCACTTCTGAACTCCGTTAACTTGTTAGAATGGTGGCATTGGAAATTTCTTATGTCGGTATATAGTAGGGTCATCCCATTTGTTATCTCTGGGAGAATCCTGAACCAGATTTGTTTCCTAAAATTTTCACTACATCCAGAAATGTATTGCCTTTACAGAAATAGAAAACAAAATTGGGTGATATAGTTGTACCCATAAATGGAATGTAGTTTTGCAATCGACTTCTTTACCTGACAAAGATAATGAACTTAGTCTTGGTCATCTAAATCCCAGTAGCTGCGTGGCAAACTTTGATGAACTAAAGTTAATTGTGAAAAATATTTCTGTCTAAGTAATTGCTATTTCTGAGTCATGGCTGAAGCATAGAAGAATTACTAAAGAAGCATATTTTGTATGAGTCAAAGATACCTAAGAAAATATTTTCAAATATTTTAAATTCAGTTTTTGAAATTTTATGAGACGGTGATAATAATTTCTATTTGCCTCTTTTTATCATTCATGGTTTAAATATACAAACCGAAATGTTTTGATAATAATTGAAATATCTACAATTCTACGAATACAAATACTAGAAGCCACACCCCTTACAATTTTTGTTAATTTTCTATCATTTAGATTTTGCCTTTGTATTCTATGCCTTTTCACGCAGAGTATTTGACATCTGGTGAACGGTTTTACAACTTAGCCAAAGGTGATCAACCGGAAAATAAATGTATAATTAGACATGTTTCTTTGTGAATTTGTTTCAAAATATACGTTTTTTGCAATTAAAAAATTAAATTCATTTAGAAAGGTAATTAATTTATCAATAATATTTTAATTTAAATATAAATGCGGTAAATAAATAACCGGTTATCACCTTTGGCTCGTAAAAATCGTAGCGCCTCTTGCGGCGCTTTAAAGGCGAATAAGCAAAACGAAAATAAAACACAAAATATGAGTTGATTCAGCGTGTATGACTACTCCGTTGCCGAATATCGTAAATTTGATTTTTTTTTTTTTTTTTTAAATAGAATGAAGTGTTTTTAATTGTTGGCATTTTGCCTTATAATTCCTGAAGAATAATTTGGCAAAAAGTAATTACTCTAAAATTTAAACGAAAATTTAAATTCTGAAAAATGAAGATTTAATAATCTTCCTTTTCCAGAATTGTGTGTTGAAATATTCTGCGAAATGGAGACTTTCATTCTAATTTTAATATTAAATCTCCATTTTCTAGATAATTTTAAATTTTCATTTTCAAGCGAAAGTATTTGTATTAATTCCAGCGCGCGGCTCTTAATTGGCCATATTCCAATAATCTATGTTTTGACGTGATAACGTTTTACACCGCTTGTTCAGAAAACTGACCCGAAATTTAGCCCTCGGTCGGGGGCAATTACTCATCAACAATAAGCATTACCTTTAATTTAAAGATATGATTGCTTGGATTGGTCCTTCGGCTTTATGTGTAATGCGCATAATATTATCACAGTGACGTCATCAGGCGGCAAAGGAACCTGCGCCGCGAACCTATGCTTTCGACAGATTTAAATGCTTGAACCAGTGTAGCGAGAGAATGGCTCATCCGATCGGAGATCAGAAGGTGTCAATTTTTGCGTAAAAAAACAATAGTGGTTAATTTATTTTAAATTATATTAATTAATCACCACATAAATTTTAATTAAAAATTCAAACTATAAAATAGCGATTTACAAAGATTGAGGGCCTATAGCGAGAGAATGCCTCATCAGATCGGAGCAAATCGAGTATTAATTTTTGCTTATACGTGGCAGATAATTTATTATAAATTAAAATAGTTAATCTCCACATAATTTTAATTAAAATTACAAAGTATAAAACAGCGATTAACAATCAACCATGAGAATCCCTTATCTGACCGGAGTAATGCTTGTGTCAATTTGTACGTAAAGAAACTGTGGCAGAAAACTTATTGTTAATTAAAATAATTAATCTCCACATAAATTTTAATTAAAATTAAAATCTACAAATTGCTGATTTACACAGCTTGAGAAGACTGTAATGGGAGAATGCATCATCTGATTGGAGCCATTCTAGTGTCAATTTGTGCGTAAAGAACTTGTAGCAGATAATTTATTTTAAATTAAAACAATTAATTTCCACATAAATTTTAATTAAAATTGCAAACTATAAAATAGCCATTTACAATACTTGAGAGCACTGTAGCGAGCAAACCCCTCGTCTGATCGGAGCAATTCTAGTGTTAATTTCTGCATAAAGAAACTGTGGTTAAAATAATTAGTCCCCACATAAATTTTAACTAAAATTACAAACTCCAAAATACCGATTAAAAATGCTGGAAAGCACTGTAGCGATGCCTCATCTGATCAGAAAAATTCTGGTGTCAATAATTTGTGCGTAAAGAATCTGTGGCAGATAATTTATTGTAAATTAAAATAATTAATTTTCACATAAATTTTAATTAAAATTTAGATCTACAAAGTGACGATTTACAATTTTTCGATGTCATCGCTAAACCCGAATTCGTGCGCTTCATCAAGGACACCTTGGACCCAAACTGCGTCACCAACACACTAGCCTTGACAACTTTGGGAGGCACTTGTCTGGATCTCACATTCGTCAGGCAGATCACCGCTGAGACCCCGCGTCTCATATCGTACTTCTCGTACTATCGCCCAGTACTTAATCGTTTGCAAACAACCACTGTACTCTCATTTCATGATGCTAATAATAAAAAAATTTATTTTAACAAATCCATATATCGTGCCATTTTTCGCACCGCTTATATTTAAACTTAAACGTTATCACGGAAAACACCTATGGCTATGGCCGTGTAGAAGACACAGCCTACCCGATTTTGTTTTGGATTTAAGAATCACATTTCCATCGTATTTGTCGAATTTCATCATAATCGGTTAAAAATTAGCCAAGTTACAAGCTAATCTTCCATATTCAAAAACTTCTTCTAAAAATCATTTTACAGTCACATTTCCATCGTACCTGTCGATTTTCATCAAAGCTGTTTTTAAAATAACCAAGTTTCATCAATTTCATATGAAAATCATTCAATAATCCCATTTCCGTCTTAGGTCTCAAAAATCATAATAAATTTTCATAAAATAATAAAACACCATTTCGCTAGATTGTCGATGTTCTCTTGTAGCTTATGGTTATCGCCGATGTTTTCTACTGTTTTAAAGATTTTGAGATCATCTGCAAACATTAATACCTTAGAACGTTGTATTACTTCAGTAACGTCATTGATGAAAATTATGAAGATCCAAGGACCAACAAGAGAGCCTTGTGGTACTCCTGAAGTAGCTTGAATTGATTCTGATCTTCTATTACTAAGCTCAATATACTGAATGCGATTACTCAAATATGATTTAAACCACGCAACAAACTGTTTAGAAAAACCGAATCTGTATAACTGTTCCAACGTTTTACAATGACTGATGGAGTCAAAGGCTTTGGCAAAGTCAGTATACACCTCAACTTGCTTATGCATTTCAATTTCTTGTATGGTGTTGCTGGTAAATTCAATAAGATTTGTTGATGTTGATCTCTTGGGTATAAAACCATGCTGACACTGTGAGATGAATCGAGGAACCAAAGATCGGAATGAGTTGCATACTACCAGTTCAAATAATTTGGGTATTGAAGATATTGATGTAATTCCTCTGTAACAAGAGACATCATTTCTTGCTCCTGTAGTAGCTTATTATGGAGGCTATTGGGATTCAAAAAAATAAATTGTGTTGAATGTCGGATTGATACTGGCTTTACACCGTAAATAGTATAATAGCAAAATAGTATAATACTACTTTGCTATCCGGTGTAAAACCGATGTTTTGATAGTATAATAGCAAAAATAAAATATAATATTTTGATTTGATAGCTATAATACATACCTATTATATTTTATTTTATTTTATTGTAGAAGGAAAATTTTGACAGTGGATTATTGATAAATTAGTCTAGAAACGTATTAGTGTATTGTGAAATTATTCTTTTTCATTATTTTGTTATAATTTTCTGTTTTTTATCAATATTTTATGCAGTGTAAAACCGACTACGGTAGATAGTAAAATAATATTATACTATTTTGCTATTATACTATCTACGGTGTAAAGCCAGTATAGGCTATTAAAAGAAAACGAAGAAATTCCTGCAATAGCTGATACTTTCATATTTGAAAAAATTTGAAAAAATCAACAATTTTGGATCATTAAAAGCACCGACAACAAACTATGACGAAGAAGCATACACATGTCTTTTAGTTTTTGAGCAAATATTGAAAAATGATTGCCATTTACCAAATATTTATTTTAAAACAACTGAAGCATGCATAGCGGTAATTGAAAGAGATTTTCCCGAGAGAGGCATAAAGCCTTTAAAAGATGATGGGCCTTGTTATGACCATATAAAAATATTAATTAATTTTTTATTCTAGTATTAATAAGCAAAAATCCACATGGTCTATACCAAACCGACAACAAGCAAATCCAAAGACTAAAAATAAATTAGCATAGCTTCAAAAAGGATAAAAACTTTAAGCAAGTGAAAAATATAATAATTTCTGAAATAAAAAATAATAAATTTGACACTCATATGATCTTGATGTTCATTTAAAACAATTAACCAATATTGTTGCATTTCATATAAATTTTTAACTTATGTCATTTTACAATTTTCTCATGATCTGAAATTGAAAATTTTTCGCATCTTGAATTCTTTTGCATTTTACAGCAGCTAAAGCATTTTGCTGTTATTTGACAACTTACAACAATTGCACTATATATTCTACTAGTTATTCAATCCCAATTTGGAAATCATCGAATTCACCGATAAGTAAGAGGGCCACATGACTACTGGGACCAGCAGTCGAGTGATCGGCTCACTTATCAGTGAATTCTACGGATTCCAAATTGGGATTGAATAACTGGTATTTCGCTTGTTATTTTGTAATTATAATTGACATATACCAATGCTAGTGTTAAGTATTAGACAAATTTTTCTACAGAAATTCAAAAATCTGAATTTAAATAATTTGAAAGGTGGGGGAAAATTTAGCAAAAAATCTCAATTTATCAAAATTGATTTACATAAAAAAAACAATTTTTTAAAAAAAATTCAATCAAAGAATACGCAAAACTGATGTAAATCTTTTTCATTTACATATGCACATTTTTTGGTCGAAGAGAATTACATACATAAATATATATACAAATAAATATATCACGTAACTAATATTTTTTTTCATAAATACACTGACATACTCGTAAGTTCAAACTTCGCTCATTATTCTTATCTAGCCGGAATTGGTTAGTCTTAATGTCGGGGTTTGGTTTATCTCACAGTGTAACATTGTCATCTGAATCATTTATACGTTGATTGAGAAAATTCCAGAAAATATTGGAAACAATTAATGTTGCTAATATCATGAAGAAGAAATTAGGTCACATTAACGACCTTCACAAATAAAAGAAAAATGCTCGCACTCATTTTTCATGATAGGTACAAGAACTTGAGTAATCATTTACAGAAAATGTGATGGTTTTATTTAGTATAGAATACTTGGCCGCTATTACTATTCCCAATTTTTCTACAGAACTTTAAGAGGAAGAATAATATATAGTTAAACGTGTTTAGTGCGTGCAAATCAAATTTAGCTTATACTCAAGTACATTTAAATTCATCATTTGTTATTCAATACGAAAACAATGAATATTTATTTAATAATTATTACAATTTTTTTTTATTTAATAAATTAGTTTATCATTTTGATTTTTCCTCCATTCATCTAAAAACTATAATACATATTACATTCGGAATCGCAAACGTACCTAAATTTAAACTCTATTAGATGGAGAAAAAATGCAACAAAAACATAAGCAGTAAAATAATCAAAATACAAAAAGGCGAATGACCTGTTCTGTGATAGAAAATAAAATACATTAATAATTTTACATTTACATTTATACGTACACGTGTATTATAAATCTGACTTTATTACGATCATTTAAGTATTTTTTACATTTCACCAAACAATCGGATTCGGATCATTCATTTTATTATTTTTTGTTTTGATAAAAAAGTACAGAAAGAGTCCGCATATCGAAATTAACTTAAACAGATCAGAAGTGGTGTGTGTGTGAGAATGCATGTTCAAAACCAACAAAAATGTTTATACAAGCCGTCTTGTTCGCTCTTTACACAGATCCCATCAAAAAAATGTACTCTATATTATTGGTTTTGACGTGATAACGCCTTACACCGCATGTTCAGAAAATTGACACGAAATTTTGCCTTTCTGAAGAGCAATTCTGAAGTTAATTTTTGCGTAAAAAAACAGTGGTAGTTAATTTATTTTAAATTAAAATAATTAATCTCCATATTAAATTAAATCTACAAAATACCGATTTACAGGGCTTGACTGCACAATAGCGAGAGATCGCCTCATTTGATTGGAATAATTCTGGTGTTAATTTGTGCATTAAAAACTGTGGCATATAATTTAGTTTAAAGTAAAATAATTAATCTCCACATAAATTTTAATTAAAATTACAAACGGCAAAATAACGATTTACAATGATTGAGAGCACTGTAGCGAGAGAACGCCTCTTCTGATCGAAGCAATTTTTTGTGAGTAAAGAAATTGTGGGGTATAGTTTATATTATCAGAGCCTACTGTATAAATAAGAGCCTCCAGTATCGACTGTATTTTCTACTAAGCTTAAAATAAGGTACAAACAATTTTTCCTTTACTATGAAACTATATGGGGAAACGGTTATTTTCATTTACAGTTTTAGTTTATTAGAAATGTGAGCTTTTGTTTTGTTTTTATATGAAAATGTTCAAGAAACATGAAATATTATTTGATTGCAAAATCGAGTCTTGAAAATGTTTATTTCTAAGTGAAAATCGTCAAGGAAAATAAGGTACTTTTGAAATTTTAAATATTGTTGTTTTTGTAATATACTACGTCATCAACATAACTCGTTTATAAAAATTTCAATAATCATCTCTTTCATTGCCTCCATTCAAATTTGAATTCGAATATGTTTCTATAGATATTTTGAATTTGCAAAGCATGCTAGATTGTTTTGATTTTTTGTTTTCTTCGCACTCATTGTATTGATTTATTTATTTATTTTTTTTTGCTGTTGCTCTTTGTGATTTATTTTTATTTTGATTGTTGAACGGAGACGTGTTGTCTTTTTTCTTACCATTGGTTTTAGATTTGGAGATATGATGTCGTCATTAAACTGAATTTTCTCTTTTTAATACACATTGTTGTTGTTGTAAAATGTTTTTTAATTTAATTTCCCTTATTTTCTTTTGATTATTGCTGGAAAATATGGAAATTTGAGAATTTGTGTTTTAAATGAGTAAGACATTGAGTTGTTTGTTAGCGATTTCTTAAAAAATTATTTAACTGGGTTTAACTTTTAATTCATATTTTATCGTCAATCGAAATCTCGTTTTTTCATATAAACACTATGAAAATAAATGAATTTTTTATGTTTCTATATCCCTTATTTTAAGTTCATTTTTCACATGCCGGCTCTATTCACTTCAAGATGGTTCTGATATTATATTAAAAAAGTTCATCTCAACATCTTATAAACGTTATCACGCAAAACACCTACGGCCGTGTGGACGACACAGCCCACCCCGAATTTTTTTTTCATATAATATTTAAACAACAACAAAATCAGGTTTGTGTAGATTATGTAAATATACTATAGCGTACTTTTTTATATCTTAAGTCTTTGTACTGTATGGCTTGTATAGACATTTTTGTTGGTTTTGGCATGTTGCATGTTATATTCAAATGTATTTCATTTCGCTTGTGTAACCTTTGTTTGACACGATTACAAAATTACTTCTCGACTTCTCGCCAACACTTACAAACCGGGATGTGTATCAATTTTATTACGGGCTTTGTATGAAATAACAAACGACATTTGACAAAATTACGTTTCATCAAAATATCTTTGGCAAATTAGCATATTTGGCAAATATCGTATGACAAAACAAATTGAAAGGCAAATGCACGTTTAATCCAAAAAGCTATTACATATATCAATTTGACAGGTACGATGTAAATGGAATTGTTAAATAATTTTTGAATACATCTTTGGAATATGGCGAATTACCCAGTAACTTGGCCATTTCTTTTGGGATTATGATAAATTTTGACAGGTATGGTGGCAATAGGATTGTTAAATGATTGTTATGTGAAGTTTTAGAATATGCCTAAAAAGCTTGTAACTTGGCTATTTCTTTACCAATTATGATAAAATTCGACAGGTATGATGCAAATGGAATTCTTGGATATACTTCTGGAATAGGGCCAATTGGCCTATAACTTGGCTATTTCTTAATTTATTATAATTTTTGAGACCTAAGACGGAAATGGGATTATTGAATGATTTTCATATGAAATTTAAGGAACTTCGTTATTTTAAAAACAGCTTTGATGAAAATCGACAGGTACGATGGAAATGTGACTGTAAAATGATTATTAGAAGAAGTTTTTGAATATGGAAGATTAGCCTGTAACTTGGCTATTTTTTAACCGATTATGATGAAATTCGACAAATACGATGGAAATGTGATTCTTAAATCCAAAAAAGATAGATTATTGGAATATGGCCAATTAAGAGCCGCGCGCTGGAATTAATACAAATATTTTCGCTTGAAAATGAAAATTTAAAATTATCTGGAAAATGGAGATTTAATATTAAAATTAGAATGAAAGTCTCCATTTCGCAGAATATTTCAACACACAATTCTGGAAAAGGAAGATTATTAAATCTTCATTTTTCAGAATTTAAATTTTCGTTTAAATTTTAGAGTAATTACTTTTTGCCAAATTATTCTTCAGGAATTATAAGGCAAAATGCCAACAATTAAAAACACTTCATTCTATTTAAAAAAAAAAAAAAATCAAATTTACGATATTCGGCAACGGAGTAGTCATACACGCTGAATCAACTCATATTTTGTGTTTTATTTTCGTTTTGCTATACAAAGGCAAAATCTAAATGATAGAAAATTAACAAAAATTATAAGGGGTGTGGCTTCTAGTATTTGTATTCGTAGAATTGTAGATATTTCAATTATTTTCAAAACATTTCGGTTTGTATATTTAAACCATGAATGATAAAAAGAGGCAAATAGAAATTATTATCTCCGTCTCATAAAATTTCAAAAACTGAATTTAAAATATTTGAAAATATTTTCTTAGGTATCTTTGACTCATACAAAATATGCTTCTTTAGTAATTCTTCTATGGCTGAAGTCTAAAGGTTCTAGCCTACATTTACAGTTGGATTACTTTACACCAGCGTTTCGCAAACTATGTTCCGCGGAACACTGATGTTCCGTGGACGATAAACTGGTGTTCCGTGAACAATTCTAAATATACTAAAAACACTAAGATATAACATAAAATTACATATCGAAGTTAGATGGCTGTTCAGAGGAAGAGCATCGGTGAGATTTTTCGAACTTCGTTCCAAGACCTTCATTCCAAGAATTTTATTGACTTATTAATAAACTATTCATGGTTGTCGATTATTGCGTTTTAAGCCGAATTTTTACTAAGTGCAATGAAATTAACTAGACTTTACAAGGAAGGACTATTACAATTTTTAATGTAAGAAACAAAATTGCATCTTTCAATAAAAAATTACAGTTTTGGATTTCTCAGGTTAAACAAAATAATTTTGGTTGTTTTCCCACATTAGGAGAGTTTTTAATTGAAATAAATTTGGAAGGAGATGATAAAGTCTCCAAAGTAATTTTAGAACATTTGCATGACTTACAGTCAAGCATTTTACAATATTTTCCAAAGTAGACTAAGGAAAACTGTTGAATTAAGAACCCATTTGTAGTAACAAATAAGCCTGTCGGTTTCAGTGCAAGTTATTATGAAAAGCTAATTGATTTTTGCTGAGTTTGGATTAAAACAAAAATACAATGAACTTCCACTAAGTGATTTTTGGTTAAATTTAACAGAAGAGTATTCCAACTTGTCGAAACTAGCCGTTCATGATTTACTTCCTTTCACAACATATTTGGGCGCGACTGGATTTTCAAATCATGTTCATCATATAGAAACCGTCTGAACACTAGACCAGACATACGAATTAAGCTTTCTAATATTGAACCTGATATTAGAATTTGTAACTCAAAGAGCTAAAAACATCGGAGTCATTAAGAGCCTAATAAATATTTTTATTTTCATGTTTTTTATATCTACAATTGAATTTCAAAAAAATATCCTTTTTCTTTTGTTTCTCAAAAGTACAGTATTTACATTTATGCGAAGTGTTCCTCGGTTCGTAAAGTTTGGGAAACGCTGCTTTACACTATTCCGTAAAAACGCGCGGGTCGGGGTGGTGGTAGGGTTGCGATTTATGCCAAAAAGTTTCTGAGCCCTAAAATAATTTATTCCAATGCTACATTTGACATCTTGTTCATTGAATTAGCTAATCATAATAATAAAAAAGTTAGAGCAGATTGACTTTTTACAGAGCAAATTGATGAACTGGATATCATTTAAGGTGATATTATGGTTAAGTACAATGAAGTTATCGTGGTCACTGATGTTATCCTTTGGCATTAACTTAATCTCTAAGGAGCCCACCAACTTCACAGGCAATTCCGAAATCTTAATTGACTTAGCGTTTGCCAATCAACCTAGTAATTTCCAAACCTTCACACAAATTGCAACTCAGGGTGTTGCTCGTACGCATGACATGATCTACAGTTCATATGCGTTTCCTATTTACGGTACCTGCAATATTAAACAATACAGCTACGTGAGAGATTTTAGGAATGTTGATAGAGAGTCATTAATCGAACCTGCTAAGTCCTTGTGCTGACCATGCTTATATTATTTGGCTAATGTAAATGAGCAACTTTCAGTTTTAACTTCTTCCGTGAATGGGGTTTTTGAAGCTTATGTACCGTATTTACTCGATTCTAAGACGCCTTCTAAAGCCTCTAAAGGAATTTGTTAATCCATAGATTGTAAGGCGCCATAACACAATAACGGAAAACTGCGATTCTCAGCTGCTCTCGATTCTTACCCAGTTTTTAGAAATTCGGTATCACTCAAAAAGATTCTAGTTACACGCAAAGAATGTAAGATCATCTATAGCAATGATATTCTCAAGTTCCAGAATATTCGTGATTTTTTGCATGATAATTATAGAGGTTGCGTCAAACTGAATAGTCACCAGTCGCATTGTAGATGCAAACCACACCACCACTACGGCACTGCTAAACATTGGCGATGATATTACCTCTAACAGTGAAGATGGTAGAGTGGCCATTCTCTTCTTTTAGACTTTTCTAAAACATTTAACAAGGTTGATCAATCAATGTTTAATGTTGATAGTAAGTGCAAGTAGCTGATTCTAGCCCAAACCAAATGGGGCGAATTTTTATTTGTAAATTAGAACAATATAAACGTGTATGGATGTTTTTTTATATGAGACTACAGTATAACCACGATAACTAAATCTCTATATAAAATGAAAACGTAAGTATATAATTTTATTAAAAATCAGTTGTTAAACTTTACATTATATTTTTTAAAAACGTTTCGTTAGATGGCAGCACATTACATATAGTTTTATTATGAACGTCGATAACTAAAACCACAAAGAAGAATATCAGAGGCTTCATACAGAACAAGAAAATGTCCAAAATCAAAAGCGCCAATTTTCTTTTAAACTATATTTTATAAGCTGCTACTGGAACCCAGCTATTCTTTTTTAGTTGAAAGTAATGCCATCTATTTTATCTAGCAAAAGAAAAACAATCAAGCTATTTAAGACTGCAACAAAATGTTCCATCGTATCAAAAATATATATTTTTTGTTATTTTTTCTAAACAACTTTTCAGTATTTAAAATCTAAAAATTTTTTCAAGTGAAGTTAAAATTATTTAATTATGTGATATTTCAACTGTGCAAAATCAAATTATACAAACTTATTATTAGGAAATTATTGATTCATTTGCAATTATTAAAATCAAACACTTTTTGTTGCTTTCTTTTCTTACGTTATACCCTAGACAGACAGCGGTTTAATAAATCCGATTTAGCTAAACTCGTTCAAGTACTCCATGCAAAAAAACGCGTTTAGCTAAAATCTAGGTTGACATACTGCGACTAAACTCGAAAAATTTACTAAATCGGTTTAATTAAATCGCAGTCTGCCTAGGGTATTACTGCGTTAATTAAAGTTTAAAGTTATAAAAACATACATTTATTTTGAATATTTCGATCAATACGAGTCTGGTTGGAAGAATCTTGCATTTTTTTATGATAAAAACTAAAAATTTGAGTATTTGTATATCTCGTACATAAAATCATATTTTTAGGAAACTTAGATAGTTTTAAATTATCATAATTTGACTTCTGTAAAAATTTTTTTTAATGTTTTATATCTGTACACACCACACCAACTTATACAAATTTTATTTTTGTAACCGTTAGGTGACTAATTGTTATAATTTTTTATTGTTGTTGTTTGGAGGAATTTTTGAAGTTTCTAGTTTGTTTTTTTTTGAATTGATTTAATTTGGAATATACTATCTAGTTTTCTTTTTAATTACTATACAAATATTTTATTAAACATCTAATTTACATTTAAAATGGATTCAAATGTGGTCAAAAGTGAAATTATGTGTGCGGTGAAAGGGTGTAATTCGTCAAGGAGACAGAACATACGCCTTTTCAAATTAGAGAAAACTCACAAAAAATATGAGGAATGGATTGCTATTGTATAACTGTTATTTAAAAAGTCAGCTACAAAAAAAATTAGAAATTTGTGAACCACATTTTATTAACGCAGTTTTTCCAAGAAGGGCTTAAGAAGGACTGTCCAAACAAAAAATTTGCTTGTTTTAATGAATAATTTGCTTTCAAATGACAATACGATTACAGTTGAAACCTTACTTGACTCTTATTCCAATGATAACTGGTCAATGATACCTATTTTATCAATCGAAGATATTTTTGAAACCTTCGATCTGGAAATTACTTTAGATCCAATAAGTGGTGAAATTAGTGTGATCAATAACACAAATTATATAACCCAAACCTAATTTTGAAATTAATAATGATCCACTATCCTTTTCAATCCATTTAGAAAATAAATAAAAATTCTAAAAGTTTTTGTAAATTGTTGACAAACGGAAATGGCCTAAAAACGGCGCAAAATATCATTATCGATCATCAAATGCAAACAGATATGCGAGAAAATTTACAATCTAATTTGCCGTCAAAGTCTTCATTAATCCGTTAGCAACCGAGAACATATTTAACTCCTGGTTTTAATGAAACTGTTTTACATAAAATAAAAGACCAAGTTTCTGAAAGGACCGACGATTCAAAAGAAGCTATTTTAATGTTGGGCGAAATTTATATAAAAAGTGATTTGGTTTACAATACTTACTTCGATCACATGATTTTGTAGATTTTGGAAGTCAGCGATAAAATATTATAGGACAATTGATATCTTGTTTTATGGGAAGAGGAGTTTTTTCTAACTGGAAATATATTTTAAGTTCTTTCGTTTCCCATAATGGCCTTTTGGCTGATAAATTGTATTTATTTGTCCAGGAAAATATTGATAAATGCTTGGAATTAGCATTAAAAGTTAACGCTATAAATGTTTTAACATGTTGGGACTGTCTATCGAACGTCCCATATTTAATCATAAAAATCAAGAAATTGTAGACATTTTTGATGCACCTCATTTTTCTAATTCGTTTGAAAAAATTAGGGTTAAATTAGTAACACAAATTTTCAGCAGGAGTGTTGCTGCAGGGATTAAAGCAACGGTTCAACATAAAAAAAAATCATCGGAGAATATGACTGCAGCGATTTTAACTTATACATTTATTGAAAAATTTGATAAGTTATTTGACTATTTAAATTCAAAAACAAAATTTAACAAGAATAATTTTAAATCTTCTTACACAATTGATGGCGAAATAGATAAATTTATGATTTTCATGATAGATTACATTTAAAATACAATTGAATATGCAATTTCGAAAAGGGCACATCTCGAAAATTTTGACAAACCCGTTTTTTCACGTTAACGTGATGGAAATATATCCCCGCACCTATTTTATTTGAAATAGGCACATCTCTCGTATTAATACTGCTACCAGTGTTGGTGTGTATGACAATAATTTCGAAAAGGTCACAACTCTTGGAGATGTGCCCTTTTCGAATTTAATGCATTTTACTAATCGGCGAAGGCGATATATCTCCGTCTCTTGCTGACGTGA
Source organism: Tipula helvola (assembly GCA_963556165.1). NCBI lineage: Eukaryota > Metazoa > Arthropoda > Insecta > Diptera > Tipulidae > Tipula > Tipula helvola. The sequence goes on from OY744483.1 coordinate 159,318,561, forward strand.
TTTTGATACATAAAAGTATCGTAAAGTTTATACAGCACACTAGGTATAATATTTAGCGTATTTTGTTGAGAAAAATTTAATTCGAATTATTTTGGAATTATTTTTTTTTTTAAGAAAATAAGCCACGATTTATTTTCTCGATTTAATTTTTGTATTCTATGTTGGTACATCTCCTGTTTTTCATTCAAATGGTTACGTATTTTTTTTGTTCCGAGCTCGAATTAAATAACTCAAATTTTTAATTCGAATTATTTAACTCCTGTCACGTGCAATTGTTGTTGTAAATTTCTCTACAAAATGCACTATTGCAAATTCTTAATTAACTAAAAAACTGCTTATCAATTTTCAATTTTTTTTTTACTTACAATTAAATATAAATTTCATATTTAATCACAGTTATTTTCAAAATTCATTTCTATTCTTATTTGTATATGATTAAACCTAATATGCATTTTTATTGAATAGTATTGGTCGTGTGATCTTCTTTCCGAATCACTTCATTAGCTCCTGGCATCTGTGAACGGCGATTTATTCCAAATTCGACAAATTTAAATCAAAAATTTCTTTTTCTTTTTGTGTTTCTCATTGTTAATAGACTGTTACTCGATTCCAAAAATGTTCGATCGAATTCAGATCAGGTGAGTGATCACGCCGTTGTAATTTGCTTTATAAATTCAGTCGTTTGCTCTGATTGAGGTATGGTTGGTCGTTGTTTTGCTGAAAATACAAGCCTACTGGCGAAATATCCGAACTGCAATGAAACATTCTTTTATCACTTCTAACGAATGAAGGTTTATAAATCTTAATTATTTAGAAGGCATCATTCACAAGCAGTTGCTCGAAATAGTTTCAAAGGCTCGAGCCGTTCCTTGTTTATGCAAACATAGTTTTGATGCTGAAAAGGAGGAAAAAAGTATTATGAATTGACAAAATAAAGCCCTAATACACGTGGTAGTGGTCTTTTTCTGGCATGGAACATGAAAATTTATTGTCCGGAAAATGGAATGATTGCGGTTGTTTACATTCATATTACTAACTTATCTAATTCTTGATTATACCGAAGAAAATAAACCACCACGCTTGTGTTTTCAGCAAGATAGCGACCTAAAGAATACCTCGAGGTAGCAAAATATTAGTTTAACGATTATGAAATGGGGGTCGCGCAATGGCAGGGTCAGTCACCTGATCTGAATCTGATCGAACATTTTTAGAATCGAGTAAATGTCTATTAACAATGAGAAACACAAAAATAAACAGAAATTTTGGAATTGAATTTTGTCGAATTTGGAATAAATGACCATTCACAAATGCCAAGAGCACACGACCAATGTTATTCAATAAAAACGCATATTAGATCAAATCATGCACAAATAAGAGTAGAAATGAATTTTGAAATTAACTGTGGTATTATTTTGAAAATCACTATACGTTTATGTTTCAGGAATTTCGAAAAGGGCACATCTCTTATGTATAAAATATATAAAAAAATATATAGAATAAAGATTAACATTAAATATTTATATAATTTTAGATTGCTTTTTGACCCTACATGTAACCTTAAAATAAATTTTATAAATTTATTTACTACTTTAGAAAATAATTAGTTTTCTTCAATTCCTGAAAAATTTAATTTTTCAGACATGTGCCCTTTTCGAAATTGCATATTCAATTAATTGTAAATAAAAAAAACTGTTTACTATTTCAACAGTTAACTTTTCACTTTGAATGGCATTAGGGAAGTCACTAAAATAATAATACAATACCGGAGAATGTACGCGTTGATTATCTATTAATTTATAGGTTCAATCAAGACGCAATTGAAAATATTTTTTCTTAAATCAAGAGTAACCAACGGAAACAACTGAAATCCATCCATACATCAATTTAATTTTTTCAGCTAATGCCACCATTACTAGACATACATATATTAACACCATTATACATAAGGCATACATTATGTTGGGTTTTATTAAGCGGAACTGTAAGGACTTCATCGACCCGATTACTATAACATCACTGTACGGTTCTTTTGTTCATTCTATTTTGGAATATGCATCGCCGGTGTGGTCAACATTTTATCACTGTCATTCGGATAGGATAGAAAGTGTTCAGAAGCAGTTTGTTTTGTATGCACTTCGTTGTCTACCGTCTACATGGTCTGTTGAATATGTCCTTCCACCCTACTAAGATCGCTGTAACCTATTGAATCTGCACCGATTAGATTGTCGACGTGTTGCAGCATCGGCATTGTTCATTTGCGATATTTTCAGTTCTCGAATCGATTGTACTGAACTGCTTTCACGCGATGGACTGTTACTCATTAACCAGGAATCAATTAATTACGGTCTTTCGGAACCACTTTTGAGCGCATCGCGAGAGTTTAATTCAGTTTATGATGTTTTTGATTTCAACTTGTCCAGAGAGTCATTTAAGAAAGCTTTATTTAAATTTTTATGTAATAATAACTAAATAGTCGGCGTTTTCTATCTATCTTTTATTCCTTTTGTGTTGTATATCATTTTTACAAATTAATTTTTATTTTTTTTTTAACATGTTTGTATAGCCGATTGTAATCACTGTAATGATATATATAATATAAATAAATAAATAATAATAACGTAGTTGAAATAACCACAATCAAAGTTCAAAGCAAATATTCCAGCATTTCAAATTGTGAACAGGAGATATTGATTCAAGTTTGCTGCATTTAACAAGTGACATCGGAGAAGATGTAGGTAGAACCTTTGAGTTCTGAAGCTGTAGAACAAGTCACCATCCTCATCAGATATTTCTGAATTTTTTTTTTAATTGTGATGTTCCGCTTGAAAAATTCCATGCGATATTTTATATAAGATTTCTTTGCTTGTAAAATAATCCAAAAACTTAAAATTTTACGATGCGAAAATCTTATTATTAAAAATGATTTGGAACCCCCTTCTAAATATGGTGAAGTTTGATATCGGAAAGCTTAAAGCACCAATTGACAATTTTTTTACTATTTGTGAAGAGCAAAGTGGATGACGTCGAAACAAGGAATTTTATTATTGAAAACTCATTAATGTGTTATAAAGTATACCAATATTAATTGTTTTTTTAAAATAAAATGTTTTATTTAAGTTTGTTGTTTAATTTATTTAAGCACAACTAATTATAACATTAGAGCGAAAATATATTCGGGCACGATAAAGCAATTTCTTTACTTTTGTGTGACAAGAAATTTTGTTAACATCAGCATAATAAAATTTTTTAAATAATTGTTTATTATGTGTAAATATCCCCCCATTGAGTGATTTGACAATTGTGTCTAAAGATTACTTAGCTTCCAATATTTCTAATGTAGGTTTTGATAGACCATAGACCACCTTCACTTCGTCTCCCTCAGGATTTACTTGTACTTCATTAACAATTATTATTTATTACTTACTCCAACAACTTTATCAAATAAAATAATAAAGTCTAACTAAAGCAAAATATAAATTTTGGTTACGGTATTTTCTAATTTTTTATTCGGCCTTAAATTCAGTGAATCATTATCGACTTGGTATTCATTTTCTGTATCGTCATTTGATGAAACTCTGGAGTTTGATCAATTAAGTGGTTTTGGTCGACATTGTTATTTCTTGTACTATCATTTGATCCATCAATCAATGAATTTGCCAATACTTTCGTATTCCTATGGTAAATTGGTTTAAAACCGCTAGACATTGTATAAACCATATGAAAATATATTTGTTTATTCCTAAAAAAGATTAGACCTCATTTCTAAGAAGACGTGTACGTTTTGTGTTACAGCTATTTGTGTATGTATACCAATTTTGGAACTATTTTTTTATTCGTATTAAGACGTATCTGTAATATTACTTTAGACTATGATATCACCCTTTTTAATTGCGGAGATACAACAACTCTTGAAAATCACAAGATAAGTTTGTGGCAGATTAAACTGTGCACAATAATTCGGAATGATATCAAAGGGCCGAATGTCGAAGGGCCGAAATGGGTCGAAGGGCCGAATGGGTCGAAGGGCCGAATTTTTAATATTCACTAATTTACATCACTAAATCACAATGAAATTATTTTATTCGTCTAAATAGAATTTTCCTTCACTCTAACGAATATAAAATGGTCTGAAAAAAAAAAAAAATCGGCCCTATATTTCTAAAAACAAAAAATAAATAAACAAAAAAATTCGGCCCTTCGACCCATTCGGCCCTTTGAAATTCGGCCCTTCGTACCCATTCCAATAATTCGTACTTATTCTCCGTATGTTATTTTCAAAGTTATCTAGGGTGAAATGTTGACCACAAATAAGCGTATTTCTATAATAATAAGAAATGTTTCGTTCCGGCGACAAAAATTGACCCAGAATTTCAATAATTTCTTATTTTTTGGAAAATTATTTATTTATTTAATTTAACTAAAAATTACTGGTTTTTTCATTACCACTTTTGCACCCAAACATAGTATAAATCGTTTGATTTTATTGTACATATTGGCTTTTAAATAAAACAATTATTTTTGGAAACAATATCCTTGAACGTTTCGTAACTTATTTCAGTAAATGAACAAAATGATTCAATTTCACACTTTGTTTACCATTTATACGCGTTTATGGCGTAAAATTACTCGGTAGGGGAAATTTCAATAAGACGAATACGCGCATTGCTTAATCTTTATTTGTCAAAAAATTATTATTCCATAAATTCAAATTATGCATTATTATATCAACATGAATTAAGGCCTGAATTCATTCTTGAAATTCCCTAATTTAGTCATCAACATTTTCACTTATTCGTATTTCATATTTGGCATAATATAATAAAATTATTTGTGCATGCTCAATTTTTAATGTAATGTACCTAATATAAACAACTTTATAAATTTTATAGTTAATAATCTTTTTGAAAATAATAATTTCAACTTAATTAACTTATATATTCTGCTTTACATTCCGATCAAAAAAAATTATAAATTTTAATTCTAGGAAAAATTACAGTTAATTTAATAGTTTTTAACAAAATTAGTTGTACAGGCAAATTTGTCCTCATATTTATTATTTGTGCAACATGGACAAATTAAAAAAAAAGCGGTAAACCACTTAAATTTAAAATTATTTTAAAGTGATACTAATAGTGATATAGTGATACGCATATGGTCTCTTTTGACGTGATAACGTTTTACACCGCATGTTCGAAATTTATTTTAACAAACCTATACATCGTGCCATTTCTCGCACCTCTTATAAACGTTATCACGGAAAACACCTACGGCCGTGTAGAAGACACAGCCTACCCCGATTTTTTTTGTTGCGTCTTTGTAATATTTCGCAAGTGGTTCAACAACATAATGATAAAATCACCTAAAAATTTATCCCACTCGGTTTCCTTAGGAGCCTGCCACAAATTTATAGTCTTTCTAGATCGTGAATATTTTCTATCTCAATTTAAACCATCGCAAGTTTAAATCGAACCCTTGCCCTGGCCTACACCACAAGTTATATTCAAGATTTTTCAATAATTTTGTGGAAATGCCTCTTCCTATGTACGGGAGCATTACTGCGCTGAAGAGTAAATTATCAACTACTAGTGTTACTTTATGCAATAAACCGAAATCGAACATAAGCTTTGAACAGTTGTAATTAATAAGTTATATAAATCATCGGAAACTGCCGTGTTAAGCATGTTTTACCTAACTACATTTTTGGCCAAATTGAGTTATTGATGCTATTCGCTAGCTAATAATAAGCTTTATCATTAGAATTTAAAAAAATAATTAAAACTAAATTGAGAAACACCTTAAAAGAAAAACGGTTTTCACTTTTTTTTTTGCAAAATACACGTTTCAAAACTTTAACATCAATTTTCTGAAATCAATCAATTTTCTGTGGTTATACATATGTATAAAACATGTTTAGTATGGCAGTATACATATACAATTTGTTAAGGCTTAAAGCATTAAGAACTCTTGCGCAATTACTGTTTCCTTTAACTGCCTTACAAATTATAGCCAAAAGTTTAACATGCAGACTCTAAGCATTTAGTAACAACAAAATGAAGAAATTGAAGGTCAGCACAATTTTCTTTTTTCATAAAGAAGCTCTTGCTGATAAATTCCACAGCTAACTCCATTTTACACATACTCAGGTGAAAAATAGCTAAATAAAAATCAAATTTGGCGAAACACAAAAAAGTAACATCATTGCCAATGCATTTATATGTAGTACAATATAGAAAATGTTACTAGATGAATTGGGAATTTTATTCATATTAAAATCTTTCGGAAAAAATGAAAAAAAAAAAAAACAACAAACAAATAAAAGTAAACACAAATAATTTGTTTAGCTGTTCATTTATAGATGTCTCGTCATTATGGGTTCCAGGTTGAAGTTAATATTTGTATCACATCAAATTGGCGCGTTTATCAGCCAATTTTGAAAAACCGCAAACAGTGCTTTAGATGAGTCATCTGATATACTTATCTGTGCTAAAACTCTATATAAATTTATTCAAAAAATCAGGTACTCAACTGTAATAAAAATAAAAAAATTATAAAAATATTGGTTAGTTTCTGTCTACGTAAGAGAAAACTCTTTGAATTGAAGTGTATTTGTGTAGCTATTAACCTGAATTATTTTTTACCCTTTGATTTTCTTTATAATTTCACTATCATCTTCTAGGTTCAAACTATCTATGACTTTGCTCGGATCCTAATAACCTCTGTTAAGATTTTTCCATAACATTCATTTTTTAAACATACCTAAAACCTTTTTATTAATTAGTGGAAGTAGTTAGGTGAATAATCTGAAGCATCTCATATAAATCAAGTTTTATGTCTTTATAATAATCTATAGTTTGAATTTTATAAATTAATGAATCTATATAAGTTAAAGTTAAAAAAGTTAAAGTTAAAAAGTTTAAAATTTCAAATTAAAGTTAAAAAAGTTAAAAAATTAAAGTTAAAAGTTATGGTTAAAAAGTTTGTTAAAAAATTAAAGTGAAAAAAGTTATAGTTAGAAGTTTAAGATTTAAAAAGTTTAAAAGTTAAAGTTAAGAAAAAAATTAAAAATTAAAATTAAAAGTTAAAAAGTTAATGTTAAAAAGTTAAAGTCGAAAACATTAAAAGTTAATTTTAACTTAAAGTATAAAAGTTTATTAAAAAGTTAAAGATAAAAAAATTAAAGTTAAAACGTTAATGTTAAAAAGATAAAGTTAAAAATTTAAATTTTAAAAGTTACAATTGAAAAATTTAAAAATTTTAAAAGTAAAAGGTACAAATTAAAAAATTTAAAAGTTAAAATTAAAAAGTTAAAATTAAAAAGTTTGCTAAAAATTGAAAGTTAAAAATTTAAAGTTAAAACGCTAAAGATAAAAAATTAAGTTTAAAAGTTAGAGTTAACTAGTTAAAGTTATAGTTAAAAAGCTAGAAATAAAAATTTAATGTTAAAAAGTTATTTCATTAATAATAAACTCATTATGCTTATGAGAATAAAGGATATTTCTATGTTCAAGGATTTAGATGACTCATGATCCTAGTCATAATAATTTCAACAACACACGTCAGATTTTAGATGTCTCATTCAGTATAAAGTTCGTTTTAGTGTAATTCATTTGTAGTAGTATGATAAAAGAACAATGCTGTGTATAAATATGTATACCACATTTATTCTTATGTGAAACATATAAATCTAGTTTGGTGTGGTTAAAATTAAATGAAACTCAGAAAATTAAAATTCTAAAATCGGACATCCCTATATGCCCTATATGGTAATGCATAACAATCGATCTACACACTAATAATTCTCAGACTAAATGTTTAAAAATTGTTGCGAACGACCATCACATTAGTATGTACATACAAATCGGATACACAGACATAATTGCTCTTATACCGGGTGATTTTTTTAACCTGATACACTCAAATATCTCGGAAAATAAGCACTCTACGAAAAAAATCTATCTACCAGGAAATCTCTTACATTTATACGTGCAATGCATAGTTATTTATTGTTGTGATTCTGGATATGGTGCTATTCAGATAACTGACACATAAAGGGTTACTGACAGAATATTTTATTTTAGATGCGATGCGTAACGTATCTTTTATATGATACAGACACAGAGTGACAGATCGGGTATGTCACAGCTTGCTAAAATACTCGCATATTCGGTCGTTCAAACTGTTATCGTAACACTTCTCCCCGTTTTAAGATGCTATTTACAAACATCTGAACTTCGGATATGAATGATTGCGATATGAATGATTCTGATGTGAATGAAAATAAATGGAAATGGAAAAATTAATTATTTTCTCTGAAATAGGCGGGTGGAACTCCAGCAGTAGCTAGCTGAATTCTTCGTGGAACTTTCTCTTAGGGCGTTGGTAAGTCCTACTCGTCTTCTTGTTGATCGTCCGCATCATGCAATGAGCGTGCTTCTCTTGCTATTCTGGGACATGGGTGTCAAAACCGTCCAGAAAAACGTTGTGGCCATCGTCGAGATACGTGTAGCGTTTTTTGAGCTGATTTGCATGAGCAATGATCTCTCGTGTATCAGTTTGTACCTTGTAATTGGATGTTCCCATTTCCTGGTTGTTGCTTAAGTGGATTTTAACGAAAACTTTATCGCCGATCTGAAACCTTTTTTCTTTATTTAGCCCCGTGGTGAGTGTTGAACTGCTGTTCCATCTTCTGATTTCGTTCTACTGTAGATTTCGTAGTCGGCATAAGCAAGTTGAGCTTCGATCTTGTTTGTCGTCCCGTCATCAGCTCATGCGGTGATTTTGATCCAAGGTTGGATGAGATTCATGGTGATGGCATAACTCCTGGCTGCAACCGATTGACTTTGAAAAGTCCGCGGTGAGTGTTGATGGTCATCAGCTTCTTTGAGTCGTCTCGAGCTCTTGTCTGAGAGGTCGATTTTGCTGAAAAGTTAATGGCGATATCTGAGTAAAAAAATCTCGTCAGGTGTTGGCAGTGGTAATTGTTCCGATTCGAGCGAATCGTTTAAGCCAGTTGAGTAGTCGGCGCGTTTGATTTCGTTCTCGATAGGCACCAAAGTGGCAAACGGAACTGGATGGCTGGACGGAACTGGTTTGAGCGACAGCGATGCCTTCTGGGTGCAAAGGCCGAGCAAATCGTTGAAAAGAGCTGGAAATTTGGTTTTCAACCCACTTGGAAATTGCTGTGAACCGTCGAGTCGAATGTTATTACAAACGCTGGCGATGGGAACGTACCATAGGTCGAGAGCCGTTTAAGCTTGAATTTGCAACGTAGCATGGGCCGATTTTTTCTCGTCCGTGGAGCGTCAATTGTGCGATGAATTTTCCGAGCATAGAAGCCTGATCGCCTGAAGTGCTGATTGCTTGCTCTTCGCATAGCGTCAATGGTGTTTCATCAATATTTCGCCAATTTGTCTTGGAGATGATTGTCCAGTCGGAGCCAGAATTCAATTGCAGGCGGCTTGTGATCATCGATGGCTGGTTCAACAAACTTACGGGTGGAGATCGATGCTATTGTGACTGCCAGACTTTGACGACGTTCTGATCTGTGGCTAAGTTTGCTTGATCTTGATCGGAATCTGCGCAGGAATTCGTTTTCCGATGTACAATTGCCGGCTTTGTGACCCTTTACCTTGCAAGTTTCGCAGATATTGTCCTTGTACGGGCAATCCTTATGCCAGTGGCAGTCACAGCAGAAGTATCAGTAGTTAGGAGGCGTGTCCAATTTTCAGTTGATTTGTATGGATTTCTGCCGACCTTGTTGTTGATGTCCTTCTTTTTTCTGAAAATCTACATCACTTCACTTTTCGGTGCTGAGTTGGAGTGTTGGACCATCAATTTCTCGTCCTTGAGACATGACAACCACTTTTGTAGATCGTAGACATCGTTCAGCTTCAATCTGGGCATTGAGTCTGGATTGGCTGCTGCTGCACGAGTTGTTTTGGCTTCCTCGAGCTTAATGAGGAGCTTTTCGAGAACCAGTGAGTCTTCGGCTCCGGTGAGTGCTTTGACGAACATGAGGACCTTAAAACTGTTGCCTGTGCATGGCGTGCGGAGCGTTTCCCTGCTCAACCATTTGTTGCATGAGTACTGTAATTTGTCGTTGGATTCCAGTTTGAGCTTCCATCAACCGTTTGATGAGTTTTTCCATGATGACGAGATTTTGTTCACTTGTCAAACAATTTTATTAACATTTTTTCCCGAAAGTAATACGCGCCTCATGATTCAATAAAACCAAGGTTAGCTCGAAATATATAAACAAATGGCCATCTTTTGTTTTTTGACGTCACTCAATTCTCAATACGTATATAAATTACAAAAACAAATAAAAAAACGAAAAGTAAAAACGAACTGCATGACGTCACGAACACGTGTTTTGAAAAATCGAGCTAACCTGGGATTTTTAATTAATAAAAAGGTTTTAGGTATGTTTAAAAAATGAATGTTATGGAAAAATATTAACAGAGTTTATTAGGATCCGAGCAAAGTCGTATAGTTTGAACCTAGAAGATGATAATGAAATTATAAAGAAAATCAAAGGGTAAAAAAATAGTTCAGGTTAATAACTACACAAATACACTTCAATTCAAAGATTTTTCTTTTACGTAGACAGAAATTAACCAATATTTTTTTATTTATTTTTTTTTTATTACAGTTGAGAACCTGATTTTTTGAATAAACTTATATAGAGTTTTAGTTATCGACCTTCATAATAAAACTGTATGTAATGTGCTGCCATCTAACGAAACGTTTTTAAAAAATATAATATAAAGTTTAACAACTGATTTTTAATAAAATTATATACTTACGTTTTCATTTTATATAGAGATTTAGTCATCGTGGTTGTACTGTTGTCTTCATATAAAAAGCATCCATACACGTTTATTTTGTTGTAATTTACAAATAAAAATTCACCCAATTTGGGGTGGGCTGGAATCAGCTTCTTTCCCCTACTGTTGATATCTTAATTAAGTGCTTGTCAACCTATATATTTTCCTATTTGCATTTGCGGTTTCAATCGGTGAAATATTATAAAAATATCAGTGACTTGATTTTAATTACATCTGGTGTTCCCCAAGTTTTTATCTTGGGGCCTATCTTATTCTCGCTCTACATAAACCAAATATCTCAATCCATCCAAGGGTACGGGTGATATCATTTATCCTCCTTTTGCAGATGATTTACAAATTTATTCATTTAGTGATCATGATTCTATTGAGACTGTAATAAATAACTTGAATGTTGGCTTAGGAAGTGTATTCGATTAGATTGGTTCAATTTACATAAACTCCAAATTAATCCAAGTAAATCACGAGCTATTATTTTATCCAATAAAACTAATTACCTCAAATCAATCATTTGATAGTCAAAAAAATAATTTCTATGAATATGTAAAAAGTTTAGGTTTGGTCATAGACAGTAAACTGAATTGGTCAGCCCATATAAATAATTTATGTAGTAAAATTTACGGGATTCTAAGTAAATTGTGGGAAACAGCGAGATTCCTATCTACTAATATTAAATGCCATATTATCCGCACTTTAGTAAGGCTCCTTATATCAAATTTTGCACCTGTTTTTTAGACTGTTCCAAAAAATCATTAAAAAAGCTAAATGTTGCGTTCAACTACTGTACTAGATATATATTCTCGAAAAGGTGAGGTGATCCCATTTCTCTATTACCTAAGTAAATTTTTAATTTTAGTTTGAGGAGATATCTTGGACTATTGGTTTATATTTATTTGTTAAACTGAATTTCAGCAAGTCACAGCGGACATAAACCTAAATCTATCAAAATAATTTAAACGAAGTTAAGAAAACGATCATTCCTTATTTATGGAAAAAATCTGTGGAACAATCTCCACCCATCTATCAAAGCCGCTTCTAGTCTATACTAATTTAAAGCTCTACGTACATTGCACATGAGAAGATATTTTTGTAATATTGTAAAAAGGCATTGCCTTATTTGTGTAATAAAATACTTTGGCTACTTGTGGGCCAATTTTTAACCCGGTTTGCTTGTTAGAATGGTGGTATTAGAAATTTCTTATGTCGTTAAGTGGGGAGTCCCATTTGTTACCACTGGGAGAATTCTCAACCCGGTTTGCTTCTAAGAATTTTCATTACATCCATAAATGTATTGCCTTCCCGTAGTTCAAAATAGAAAACAAAATTAAAAAACTTCTTCTGATCAAAATTATGGTGGTCCTTGAAATTTGCTCAGACAATATAGTTGAGATTTCTAGGAATTAAAAAAATTCGTATAGTCGAGATTATGCTAGCCTTGGAAATTTGCTATGACAATATAGTTCAGGGTTCTAGTGGTTACTTCTGGGCCAATTCTCATTCCGTCTTCAGAACTGGCCCACAGGTAGCCACTAGAACCATTTACTGTATTGTCATAGCAAATTTTAAGGGTCAGTCTCACCATAATCAAAACCAGAAGAATTTTTTCATTTTTTTTTTTTTTTTCATTTTTGATTATGAGAAAAAAATCGCGTAATAAATAAAAATCCTTGTTCGCTCGTGTAAACAATCACGGATGGATTTTAATGCTCGTACACTTTAAATAGTATAGAAAAAATAGTTTGGGATGGGTTTTTATACGCTTGAGTTATCAGAAGTAATTTCAAATTTTCCTGAAATGAACACGCCTGACACGCCTAAAATTATTATTGGTAGGTTCTGAACTTGATTCTATTCTGCGTGCTATTGAACCACTAAAACTGATTTTTTGTCTCTCGGCTTTGCAAGGATATTAGTGATGATGATGTACATAAAAACCTAATTTGAGATTGGTAATTGTGATCGTGATTACCGATATTATCGTTGCTTCATTCAACATTATGGCCTCCAAGTATATTGATTAACCCGTTCATTCGACATAATTCTGAACAACAAAATTTGAAATATCATGGCAAAAATCCGCAGGAGTCGGTTTGATAAATTTAGTAGAAACAACAAAAATTGTTTATAAAAATCATTTAAAATCAAAGTTCATAAAAGTAAAATAAAATCATAAAATTCATAATTCAATAGAAAAAGATAGGTCTATCCGACTCGGTAATTAAGTTGGCCATATACTTTTGGCCGGCTTTGTTTTTTGTGACGTGCAGATGCGTACTATTTATTATTGAGCTATTAGCGTGCCCTCCTGTCAGTGGCTGGACATCTCATTTAGCGATTCACTTAAATATAAACGAGCTTTACCATCTAGATGGATTGTTGCTATGTATATGTAACATCAGACCGCTTCCTATAGCACCTAGTTAATATTCTGAAGAAGTGTTTGATCATTACCATCGGAATTCAATAAAGGATTACTCCACTTTAACATCTTCACGAGTGATCATCTGTCGAAGCTTTATATCAAATCAATTGACAGTCTACCGTTTTCTGTGAGTTCCTTATTGAAGATGAAAGATTATGTAGTGACTCACGCATTGCAATCATATAAATTAATTATTTGGTTTATATAAATTGCAATTCATTCGCCACCACATACACATTTTGGGTTTACGCACAAGATTCTTCTTAGCGTAACTAATTTCATTTTCACCTAGCGTAAATGATACGGAACTCTAAAATTATATTTAGTGATACTTGTTCCATCTCGTTTTCGCTAGCAGTTTCGAAATATTTCTTATTTGCTATTATTCTGTGTACTCCATCTCGTTTTCGTCACGACAACGATGATTTGACAATACGATTCTTCTCGTATGCCAACACCAATTTTTGGTGAGTTGGTATGCCAACACCAATTTGGCATGTGTATGTAAAAAAATATATAGTTGGATTTTCTACCTTGTGCAGAACGGTCTTCTGTACTACGTACATAAATATTAAATAAATTTTATTTCTTAAAAATGTATAAGGTGTCAGCCATTATTAATCTTTTAATTAATCGGGCCCACGCTTTATGTGGTACATATTTTGTGATATAACGTGGTGGTAATTAATAATTAATTAAGTGAATTATATTGTATTAACGTAAAAAAATTAATTTCTAATTATTATAAAATAATTTGTGTAACCAAAGTTTATTGTGTATTATTCAATAAATTGAAATTTATAAAAACTTTTTATACTTTGAAATATTAACGGTGGTGTTTAATTTTGGGGAAGATTAGTGCCGCTATCCCCACACGGGATATATATATATATATATATATAGGGTGCTTAAGCTGGTCCAAGAGTTGACCATACAACACACGCACAACCCCTATAATTACATCAGCCTGAAATTATATCTATTCAAGGAGCGCCAGGCTGCGGTAAATCAACATGGATCTTAAAAGATGCCGTCCTCAGCCCTACAAGCACGGCATTAATGACATAAACATTAAGGTGGCTTTATAATATAAAGAAGCTGGTAAAAGCTTTGAAGACATCAAAACCACTACCGCACTATTGCTTCTTACCTTTTAAATGGATTCAAGAAATATGATACGGTTTATATTGGCGAGTGCATGATGGTGTATGCACGACTATTGGGCCTGCGGATGTGGTACATGCATTACAACCAATATAAGTATCATCAATTCTATACCACTAATAATAATAGGAAATCAGTCAGAGTTAACAAATGCAGGTTTATTTCCGATATTCCAGTTATGCCAAATTCACTGTATTTATGATAACTTTCACCAAACGCGACAAAAGGCAATTAACTAACAATTTAAAATTACCTGATTCAAGTACATAATCCTTACTATTCATGAGGCTCAAGGCCTAACTACAGCTAGCGTTACAAAGAAATTAAAATATTCGATAGCTTAGCACATATAGTGGTATTAATCAGACATACACACACACACACAAATTTAACTACTATTCACCGATTGAAGGGGACCAACTGCACTCTTTAATACGAATTGCATTAACTTCAAACCAACATAACCTCGTGCATGTCATCGTTAAATCTGGTTCCAGTACCGATCAGCACATATTTTGGAAATATCCGACTACAAGAAGACTATAACCATAGACATTCATACTAGATTTCTCATTTCATATTAACTAAAGGAAAAAAACAAAAACTTCTGATAATTCCAATGTATCGTTGTGTTGTGTATTTTATAAGGCAATAATTTTAGAATGCGTTGCAAATATAATACGTATATGCAATACACCGATAATATTTGAATGGAAAATTTTTGTTTTTATTTTCTGTTTTTAATCAAATGAGAGATCTATTATGATTGTCTATGCTATAACTACAACAATGGCTAAGCCACCAAACATTATGAATCATTCATTTTAATTCCAAAATGTAAATAAAATGTCTTCGAAAGCAGCTCAATTTCGCAATTTTGTGTTAAAAACGCTCTTCCCGGTTTGTATCATCTGTGAAACATCATTTAAGAAAGGAATCCTGAGTTCTGAATTCTTTCCTAACCAATATATAGTTTGTAGATGTAATCGTCCACCGCTAACAAGTACTAAAAAATCTGGCGGAGGAGTACTCATAGCGATTGTAATATCCAACCTGTCCATCGAGCAATTATGTGTTAAAATCGCAATCAACAAAAAGTCAATTTTTATATACGTTGCATATATATTCCGCCTGGCTCACCGATATCGTGTTACACCACCTGCTGTGACACAATAATGGAAATTAACAATGCTGCTAATTCAACTGACACAATCTTGATCACGTGGGATTTTAATTTTCCAACTATTAGCTGGTCAATGACGAAGAAATGGATGAAATTTTACCGTTGAACGAGAGTTCTGAAATTGGGTGTCTGTTTACCGATACTGTTTTCGATATAAATCTGAGCCAAATTTGCGAGGTATAGAATATGGTCTGGACCGAATTTTAGATCTGATTTTTACAAATGAACGAAATAAAATATATTTAAAGTAAATGAATCACCATCACCATTCCTTATTAATGATGAACCACAAAGCAATAGAAATATTTTTTGGAAAGCAAGGACAGCAATGTAACAAATGATAACCATAAAATAGAGAGCCGCATTATAACTTTAGAAAAGCCGACAGAATAAACCTTCATCTTTATCTTGAGCAAATTAGCTGGGAGAACGAACTTATCAGCAGCAACATAGATGTTAACGTGGAGAAATTCTACAAAATTATATTTGAGGGCATTGTTCTATTAGTTCCTACTACTGCTGTGGCCAAATCAAACAAATATCCACCATGGTACGACGATAAACTTATCAATCTTAAGAACAAGAATGACAAAGCTTACAAATAAAATCTTAAAATCTGTTCAGATGAAAGCATACAGAAATTCACTGCGTGTAATCAAAATTTCGAAAGATACTTTGAGATAAAGTATTAGAGTTACATTTACATTAGCCGTATTAATGAAAACATAAGAAACGATCCAAAACATTTTTGGTGATTTTTTTAAAGAAAAACGTGAAACTAATGGTTACCTAGTGTGTATGACATTCAAGGAACGTAAATCTTGTGGCCCGCAGGTTATATGAAACATGTTTGCGGAGTTATTTCAATCAGTTTATACGCCGGAAGATATTGATAAGTATGAAAATTCAGACAATGATGAAAACAACGTAACCATACTAATACCAAGGTTTGAAACCGAGGATATTCATCAAGCTCTAGAAGTGGTCCTGATTGCATTCCACCTTCATTATTGAAAAATTTCACATCGTTGGCAACTCCTCTGTGTCTACTTTTTAATCAATCATTACAACTAGCAGTATTTCAAAAGAAATGGAAAGATCAGAGTAATACCAATTTTCAAAACAGGAGCAAGAAATTATGTCTTTTGTTACAGAGGAATTACATCAATATAATCTAATGGCACAACAATCATAAATAGGACATTCATCATTAAGTAAGAAAACTGCGATACAAAACTAATAAATTTCATACAAGTGAACCTGAATAGTAGGAATCTGCTAAGGCTCCATTTAACGCCATCAATCACTCAATTTTACTCAGAATTGTATTATATTTTGTGGTGTTGTGTTTGATTGATTTTCGTCTTTTTTCAAAAGGATTTTACCAAACCATTATAGGAGCCTTATAATTATAAAATTTCTTGCAATGCTCCTTTCTACAAAAAGGAACAAAGCAATATAACATTTCAAGTATTATAGATCTTTGTCTTAATGAATTTCAAATATCCAGACCGTTTATAAAAAATTCTTAAAACTCTAAAAACATACAGCTTACGTAGTGGCAGAATATTACATTTCTCAAATAATAAATAGGTAGATTCAAACATTTTTTTAAAAATTAATAACCCTTTTAGCAAACTTCTGCATTAATGTTAATATGTGGATATTACTTTTGAACGTCCCACCCAACACTGCTACATATTCCATTTTTTTTAGGTATTATATTTCGAAGCAAATATAATTTTCTGATACCAATGAACATTTTAGATTGTATTTCAACAAAATGCTTTTTGAAGCCTAAATGCTGATCAGTCCACAAACCCAGATATTTAAATTCTTCCAATTTCCTAATCGGAACGCAAGAACTACTGCATTAAATTTTGTCACAGCCAGAATCATTACAGAGATTGTATAGATTGAAAGACATTAAAGCACTTTTATCACTTAGTACCAGTGAATGCATATTGAACCATTAGCGCAATATACGCATTATTACCAATATACGTAATGACGGACGACGGTATCATCCGCAAAAGCAGTAATTTGACCAAAATATTTAAATTTAACAATGAATTAATATAAAATCGATCCCAGTTCCGAACCTTGAGAAACACCAGAAGTAACAACCAGTTCATCACTAAGAGCATCACCCACTTTAGTAATTTGTCAACGATTATCTAAATATGATTTTAAAAAATCCAGTGAAAGTCTACGGAAACCTGCATAATACATTTTTTCAAGTAAAATTGTATGAAGCAACTATTGGGCAAAGCATGTTAAGAATAGCATTCTCAGTATTAGAATTTTTCAAGTACCCAAACTGCGAAAGATTTAACAATTTTGCATCATACAAAAAAATCAAAATTCTTTGTTAGCGCCACCACTGAATACGCGACCGGTGCGAGGCGTGGTGGTGAACACATTGAAGCAACAAATTTAAAGTCGTCAGGCAACACTAAAAAAAATGGAGAAACCGTCAAATTACATGACGTGTTTTTAGTCTCTCTCCTTCGTGTCAATCGCCAACAAACAACATCGTGTTCATCGAAATTACAGTGGCCATCTTCTCAATAATAATATTCACAATAATCGCACAATATTAACGTAATAATTTAATAATTAATAAAACGAATCAAAATAATAATACATACGAACTAATAAATGAATTATCAATAAATTAGACTCTAAAACAAATCACTGTAAGAAAAAAAAACAAATCCGCTCAGCCATCGTGGTTAACATTTTTACTTTAATAATTTTTTTAAAAACCTTAAAAAACACTAGGAGGACTTAAAAATATGATCACTTTTAATTTGTTTAGGAACATCAATAAACATGGAATTAAAAATTTGAGCAACAAATATATTTTCAATCAAAAATCGAGCTTGATCACAAATAGATAAAATATGATTTTTACTTTTGTTGTGCTTTCCTATAACATTTGTAATTATTTTCCACTGCTTCTTTATGTCACCATTACAATTTAAAAATAATTTTCTAAAATACCTAAATTTGGCACTACATATAAGCAAAAAAATGGGCACTTATGTATATAAGTGAACAGGTCTTGAATCGCGCCCAAGTGTAAATCGGTGTCCCCGTCGTTACTGAAATTTGACTATGAGAAAAACTTTGTCACTCATCATTATCCAACTCGACAAACAGATAATTTTGCAATGAATAATTTTGCGAACAATTTATTTTCTAAATAATTGTATTCTTTGTCCAGATAACAACATAACGTGAGTAACGTGAAAATTGGCTGATAATTCTTTACTTACCTGTGCTTTTATCTGGAGTATTCACATAACATCTCACTTTTAGAGTTTTAAGCAATTTAGTAGTTAGTACAAATAAAATGTACCAACTTTTTTTATTCCAATATAAAAACAAACAAAATAAATATATTTAGGTTACACAAGCACACTTACATTATTATTTAATTTAACTAAATGACGCAAAAAGACAAATTAACCTTCGCAGCCGTGCAAAAAATTTTAGGCAGTTAGGGCTTGACGAATTTTATTTTTAAAAGTTACTGAGCTTAAGGAATTTCCGAACTATTGACATTATTCAACCATATACGTGATAAATAAATGGCTACATCTACATTATATCGCAATATTACTAAAACTGAGTATACGTCTTATTTAAATACAAAACAAGACTTTATTAAACAAATATTTATATTTTTATGATGTTAATAATGAACTAAAAATTTGAATGTCTTTCTTTGAGGCACAACTGAATGAATTTGCGATCGCTTTTATGTTTTAATAACAATTATTTTGCCACACCACTCCTCCAGTCCTATAACGCTGATTATTTGTAATTGAGCATAACTGGTAATTCACATTATGTTACATACACATTGTAGCTCAAATATGTTTTATCAAATATAATCACATTCTCATTCACACTGCAAACTGTGAATATGTGGATCCAGTTGGAGAGTAAAAAATATATCGATTTTTATTTTGTTATGGCGGTTATTTTATCGGCAAAATCGATCGTTTATCGATAAAACGTGCATGTACAGTAAAAGGTTTGAAGTTGATTGGCCCGAATAAGTTTAACCGCTCTGCAGATATTCTTGAACTAATCCTTTAACTAATTTTTTATAATATTTTATTTTGCTTCCGACTTTTGAATGCAGATTTTCTTGTAAATACCTTTGGGAAAAGAAACTGAAACTTCCTAATCGCTATTCTGAAGAAGATTTTATAAATTTTAGTTTTTGTTACATCGCCATTCTAGAGCTATCCTTGTATATTTCTAAATTTTAGTCAAAATTGGTTACGATTGTTGCTAAGTTATTTAACAACCACACGGAATTTAAATTTTGAAATAAAATTTGGGTATCTCCTACCGCTATAATATATACATCCATCCCTCGATTTACGAAATCTCTTTTGACAAATTTTCGGAAAATTTACGAAAAATTGGGTTAACGAAATTTCGATCAGTTTTGATGCGCAATTTTATTACTAATTTGGTACTACTTTTTGTGAAATTTTTAATTTATAAAGGTGAACCCATTTTCAAGTACAGTCAATTCGTTATAGAGCCTACATAAAACCACAATTTTGTATTAAAATTCAATTTCAGCATACAAAAATATGTGTCGGTTAAATTTAGAATTTAAAAAATAAGTATGTACGTATACATAAAAATCACAGCATTTTAACAAAAAAGAGGATTTAAAATTCTACGTCATTAAATTAAGACATAATGACTAAGCATGATCATTATTTTTTCATTTCTCTTCATTCTGTCTCTAGCATAGTTGAATCACCTTTTACTGATATTCAGCATATCACATGGCCTGGATGTGGGAAATTTTTTCATGAGAATTTCTGTAATTTTAAACCATATTTAGGTAAATATTTCATTTAAAACATAAATTTAAATTATTATTAAAAAAATTGGGCCTATCCGACTCCTCGGGCGACACCAAACCAACCATTTATATTTTACAAACATTTTCCATTATTTTGGGCAGGCAAGGTCCTTAAAATATGTCACGGCTTTTCTTAAATTTGGAGACCTCATCCCCAATATGACAATTGGTCACGACTAGTGTTCGCAATACCGGTAAACCAGTTTACCGATTTACCGATAAATCGACCCAAATTTGTTTACCGTCATACCAGTAAATGATCAGTAGAATACCGGTATTTCGGTAAATATTAGAGTTTAAATTAATAATATAATTATAGTTATACATATGTATTTATATATTATATAACAGTCAAAATTATATTTTTAAACGGTACTAAAACTGACTAAAATATGTTTTCTTTCGAATACGGCGGTTTTCTATAATAACAGCCTTATTGCCAATAAAAACAGCTGTAGAGGCATTATGCCGTAACGATGTAAATCTTTATATTGCGGACATTTTAACGTAATGTCCGCAATATAAAGATTTACATCTTTACGGCATAATGCCTCTATGAATGTTCATGCTCGATGAATTAACTAATCAGAATACACCCTTCAGCGAGGAACTAAAAGAGGCTCTTATTTATAGAATCAAATAGAGACGTACAGTGTATTCCGATATATTGTCTTATCTATTTGAGCCAAAGTTTTCAAATGGATTAGGGAATTATGGAATATTTAACATAACCAGTAAGAACATAATTGATAAAAAAATTGTTAAGGTGCTTCGAAAATTTGCTTACAAAGAAATGGAAATGGAGTTCGAAATGGCTGAAGCAAGCGAAAATAATTCAACGGAGGAAATTGAACCATCATCACAGGAAACAGCAGCATTAACCTTTAAAGAAAAATTAGATTTGGCAATAAAAAAGTAGGCCAGCATCCAAGTAGTTGATCAGCCAACTACTATCTTCAAACCAAGTACTGGTTTGTTAAATATAGTAAAAGGGAGATGTCGTTTTTCGGAAAGCAACATTTAATGGGAGTATATTTAAATATGGTTCTTAAATACCTTTTGTCCATTCGACCAACAAGTGTGGACTCCGAACGGGCATTTTCTGCTGCTGGACTAATTGCAACAAAATTTAGATCCAGATTGAACGACGATGTCTTAAATATGATGTATTTTTTGCAGGCGCACTTCGCCGAGCAAAAGGATTTAGAGATCCACCATTAATAACCCTATTATTCAGAGATTTTTCTAAATTTAACTTGAAATGTGTATATGTAATATTATTATTAGGTTAGGTTTGGATGGCGGTCCACTAGGACCACGCATAGACACAAAAAGGTCCGTAGCCGTAATATTATTATTAACAATAATGAAATTTTGCTTTGTTTTTGAATGAAATAAATACAATTTTTGAAATAAGTTATGTTCAGTTATTTTATTTAAATTTTCATTACGTAATCTTATATTTGAATTTACCGGTAAATTACCGGTAAATCGGGTTTTTTATAAATTATTTACCGTTTACCGGTTTTTTAAAAGTGAACCCTAGTCACGACAATATAAATCTTCCAACCTCATACCACCAAATCACAGACTCACAAATAATGTTAGATTATTTAGAAATGGCACGTGTTGAGCAGCAAAGTCGCATTCGCCATTTTTCATCTTTGATCTTTAATAATTAGATCAGTTATACATCTCTAGTATACCATTGAAAATCCTTAAGAATTTAATTTATTCCATTCAGAGAGCATCTGTTCAATCACAGATTTGAACATAGATTACGTTTATCATGCAACCCAAACACATTGCACTAATCGTGGCACATTACAAATACAACAACTAGCGATGCAATAAATGTCAACTAAGTGACTTTAAGTAAAATTGTTATGTACGGATATAGAATCCAATTTCTGAATTATACTAATTGTTTCCCACATAATTTTTGCGTTGTTGGCAAATTATTTTTGTATATAAACACTTACATTTTGAGTAATAAACACAGTTAAAATAAAGCATTAAAACATTTTGATTCATTCTCAGCTAAAGTTCCCCTACATTGGCAAGTTCTTTAGCTGCATAAATATTGTGATTTATCGCTTGTCCAAATTTGCGACTTGGATAATAAAGTGAAAATTAACATTGGTCCTTCGAGCCAAGCAACAAACGGCTACCAGTTGAATCAAGAAAGTGCGAGAATATTCAAAACAATTCTCGAAAATTAAAGTTCGTCACATTAACGCCGCATAAAAACAATAGGCAATGGAGCAAGATTACAAAACACAGAGTATTCGTTTTGAGGTGATACAAAAACTCAAAACAAATTACAACAAAGATGGCGAGAGCAGAAAAACAGAAGATTACCTGCAGAAAAAACTTGACACCATTAACACCATCTGGGAAGAGGTCACCCGTACCGATAGAGAGATGAGAGATACATACTATGAGGAAAATCCATCTCATAATTACTGGGTGGAACGAAAGTCATTTGAGACATTCTACAATACCTTCCAACAACATTTAAATGAGAAATTAAAAGCAGTAACGGAAAGGCCGGCAAATGATGATAATTATGTATCCATCAAACCATCAACCAATATGCCGACGACAACAAATAGTCTAGCAAGCCTTTCTACCACACCAGCCAACATCAACATGACAAGCAACTCTAATGCCAACGAGACTACAAAAAACAACGATGTACAAAATTCGACGATGCAAGACAGCGAGCACATACGCAAATATAAAGAGCAGGAGGTCAAAATGCGTTTGTGCTATAGATTAATGGCAGACGCTGCACAATTGTTAGAAGCTGATGGTTGCAAAGATCAAATTAAACACAAGCTAACTCAGCTCGATGCCAGGATAGCAAAAATCGAGCAGCTTCATGAGGAACTATTAGTGGACGCTACTGCTGATGAAGAAGATACGATGCCGTACTTCACCGAGGATTACTACTCAACATTAATCAACAAATTCGAGATACTAAGATCCAGAATCACCAACGTGCTGAACAAACAAAAATCAATGGAACATGAAGTCAAACTAAGGCCGATTAAAATTCCACATTTTCATAGGGACCCCTTAAAATGGGCGTCCTTTTATGACCTATTTAGAAGGATTATTCATGAAAACATCGGCATCAATGACACCATAAAAATGCACCAACTAAAAACTACGGTACTTGGGAGCGCGGGCAGACTAATAAGCCACCTTGAAACCACTGGTGATAATTACAGAGACGCATGGCAGCTGTTGGTAAACCGATACCAAAATAAAAGGCAAATGGCATCGAATCATGTGAACGCGATGCTGAATTTTCCAGCAATACACTCGGAATCAGCAACATCAATTAAATCATTACATGATTTATTAACCGAGAGCCTACATGCCATTAAAAACTTGGGCATAATTACATTGTCTTGGAATTACATTATAATTCCAATAATAATAAAAAAGTTGGACATTGAAACTTCAAAAATATTCGAGATGTCAATAGCGGATCCTAGAGAAATGCCAACACTAGAAGAATTTCTCAATTTCCTAGAACGGAGATTCCAAGCCTTAGAAGCAACAAAATCAAAACCAGTAAGTCGCAGTTTTGGAGCATCCGCTCCACAGACAGCAAGGGTCAACACATGTAGAACACAAACTAAAAGAAGCTGTGTATTGTGTAAACAAGAGCACGAATTAACAGACTGTATAAATTTCCAACAACAGTCTACCTTAGAACGTTCCAAATTCATCGCTCAAGAGCGGCTTTGCAACATGTGTTTAAAGGAGAACCACCAACCCTGTCCACATTCTATACGATGTTTAGTTTGTATGGGACGACACAACACTTTATTACACTCCAATAACCCACCACAACGCACGATGCTCACCACGAAGATAGATGACACTCCAAAAAGTGAGACAACCGTTCAGTTAAAGATAACGAACCATCTAATAAACCAGTACGAGCAGTTAACGTCCACATTATTGGCCACGGCATTGGTTGAAATACAGACTGGAAACCAAGAACCAAAATTCTTACGGATGTCAATAGATCCTGGCTCACAAATTTCAGTCATTACCGAGGAGGCATCCAAGCTAATTAAACAACGAACGAAGAAAACATATATGGAAATAGGAGGTATAAACGAAGGCGAAATCACAACTGCCACAAGGTCAGACACCTTCCGGGTACAACTGCGATTTTCATCGAACTCTCCATGGAAATGGAGGCAGTAGAATTACCGTATATAACACGCCCACTGCCTGACCAACATTTTGACAGTAGAAGATGGCGTCACTTAAACACCTTGATGTGGGCCGATCCAAATTATAATCAACCAAACAAAATCGACATCTTATTAGATGCCGATTATTATCCAAACATTGTGATGAACCAGGTGGTCAAAGGAAAACAAGGAGAACCAATTGCCCAATAAACAGAATTAGGATGGATTATATTTGGTAATACCCCCAACAACAATAAACCTTCCAAGATCACGTCATTGGTTACCTTAACAGACATCGACCAGCAATTAAAGAAATTCTGGGAAGTAGAAGAGATGCAACCCAAGAAGCTGATGACAGAGGAAGAAACTCTATGTGAAAACCATTATCATCAGAATTATTGTCGAGATACAAACGGTCGTTACACGGTACGAATTCCTTTTATCCAAAATGTACCATCTCTTGGATCATCCAAACAAAGGGCCGTAGCAAGATTCATTCAATTGGAATGACGTTTTTCAGTGGCAAAGGAATTTTTCAAGCAGTATCAGGAGTGTATAGAAGGGTACTATAATAAAGGACATATGATTGAGAGTAAGGAATATAACGACAATGAATATTATATTCCTCATGACGCGGTGCTCAAATAAACCAGTACCACAACAAAATTAAGGGTCGTATTTGACGCATCAGCTAAGACAAGCAACGATATCAGTTTGAATCAAATACAACTCGTCGGGCCCAAGTTACAAGAGGACCTGATGTCAATTCTACTACGTTGGAGAAAATACAAAGTAGCATACACAGCGGACATAGAGCAAATGTATCGACAAATAAGAATACATCCGGAGGATCAAAAATCTCAAAAAATATTATGGAGAACATCATCCGACAAAATGATAAAGTCGTACCAGTTGACAACCGTGACATTTGGAATGGTTTCGGCACCATATTTGGCCATCAAGACACTACAACAGCTAGCGGCCGATGAGGAGAAAAACTACCCAATAGCGGCAAGGATAATTAAGAAAGATTTCTACGTAGATGATTTATTGTCAGGAAGTCACAATATAGAGGAAGCTCAGACACCACAAACCGAACTGATAAAATTGCTTCAATCTGGAGGATTTAACCTGAGAAAATGGACCTCCAACTGTTTCCAACTCTTAGAAGGTGTAAATCCGGACTCGAGAGTTTGAATTTAAGGTGAATATCAACGTCAAAATTGGAGAAATGACCAAACGCAAAATGTTACCTGAGTTGTCAAAATTATTTGATCCACTAGGCTGGCTATCTCCAACTACGATAAAAGCCAAGGTGTTAATGCAAACGCTATGGATCTCTGGCGTGACTTAGGACCAAAAACTGCCTACAAACATCGAAAACACATGTCAGCAATATTACAAATCCCTCCCAAGGTTGGAGGAGATAAAAATTCCGAGGTGGATTAAATTCGATCAATCTCTACAAGGAGAATTGCATGGATTTTGTGATGCTTCCGAAGTGGCTTATGCAGCAGTGGTATACTTCTATGACAGGACATCAAATAAAGCAACTTTATTAACATCAAAAACACAGGTAGCACCAATAGCAACCAAGCTAACATTGCCAAAGCTAGAGTTATGCGGAGCAAGTTTGCTTGCAAATTTAATGAATAGGATGCAGCAAGACATGCAGTTTGGCGATACAACAACATACTTTTGGACGGATTCAATGATCGTGTTAGGGTGGGTGAAAAATAAGCCCCACAAATTTAAAACATTCGTGGCAAATAAAATATCGGAAATCCAGAACTTAGGTTCTCCGTCTCAGTGGTTTTATGACAAATCAACCAACAACCCAGCGGATTGTGCATCCAGAGGTATCGAAGCAACAGAATTAATAACACATAATTTATGGTGGAACGGGCCTGAGGTTATCTTTGAGAAAGCAATCCAGCTGACGCCAATGATAATAGAGGAAATACCAGACCAATTGGAACTTAAACAATGAGTATTGAGTACAGCTACGGTAACATCAGACAACGTTATCGATCCATTATATCTAAAATACTCCAACTTCAATACCATAAAAAGGATTATAGCATATGTTGCGAGATTCATCAACAAATGCCGAAAGAAGGTAATAACTAACCAAGAAGCTCCTACGGCGGAAGAAATACGAAAATCCACGCAACTGTTGATCAAAATATCGCAAAGACAACATTTCAAAACTGAAATTCACGACCTTAGGAACCAAAAAGGAATATCAAATAGAAGTAAGGTAAAATCGTTAGTCTCCATTCCTAGACCAAGATACATTACGAGTCGGCGGTCGAGTTGAAAATACAACAACTTGGAGCTATGATGAGAAACATTCAGTTATCATTCCAAGGAATCATCCAATAGCTAAACTACTAATTCAAGAAGCCCATGAACAAACATTGCATGGAGGAACACAATTGACATTAGCTCATCTTCGAACAAAATACTGGATCATACACGGTCGAAATCTAACACGAAATTTAATATCCAAATGTATGAAGTGTAATCGGTTTAATGCTAAATCCGGAACACAGTTAATGGGAAATTTACCAGAAGTACGAGTCACACCCGGAAGACCATTCTTGAGAACCGGAGTCGATTATGCAGGACCTCTACTTATTCGTACAACAAAGGGAAGAGGTCATAAAGCACACAAGGGTTATTTATCAATCTTTGTTTGCATGACAACTAAGGCCATACATATTGAACCAGTCAGTGATTTAACCACTGAATCATTCATCGCAGCTTACAAACGATTCACTGCACGAAGAGGATTGTGCAGTGATTTATATAGCGATAACGGGTCTAATTTTGTCGGGGCAAAAATCCAGCTTGAACGAGAAATGGCTACATTACTTCGTAAGTCGTCTAAAGAAATCGCTCAACTATTGATAAACGATGGGACAACATGGCATTTCATACCACCAGCTTCACCACATTTTGGTGGACTTTGGGAGGCTGCTGTAAAGTCAGTAAAAAAACACCTAATTAAGGTCATAGGAGAAGCAACACTTACATTTGAAGAACTATCAACGGTCACTTCACAAGTAGAGGCTTGTCTTAATTCAAGACCACTTTCATCTATGACAACCGATCCCACAGACATAACTTTTTAAACTCCTGGACACTTCTTAATTGGTGCACCAAAAAAGAAACAAGATTTTTGGAAAACATGGCATTCAGAGTACTTAAATAGATTACAACATAGAAGAAAATGGTCACATGAACAACCAAACCTAAAAATAGGTGACCTAGTGCTTATCAAAGAGGACAACACTCCACCTTTAAAATGGCTGACTGAACGTGTGATGGAAGTCCATCCAGGTTTAGATCAAAAGATCCGAGTAGTATCACTTCGAGGCCCAGGAGGGGTTCTCATGAAAAGGCCAATCCATAAACTATCTCGTCTGCCCATAGAACCCGAGAATAGGAATGACACAACACCAACACAGATGCCAGATAACCAAGTAATGCAACCAACGCTTCCACCACGTGTTCAACCTGACCGAGAAGTTAAAAAACTAAGAGTACACCACATCAGGTTGACTAAGAAAATAGTTGACTTTGAGGCGTCGCTCAGCAAAAGATCAATGAAGCAGCCTTGCAAGAATCAATAGATGCACCAAGTTTCGGACATCATACCCATCGTTATGTGGGAAAAGACGACCACCAGCTTTAAGGCCACATGTCTTCTGTTCCTCATTGATAACATGTTTTCGGTTTGTTTTAAGCGTGATTTACACGTTCCAACAATATTTCCCAACAAAAAATGAAGGGATTAATATATCGCGAATTTCATTTGAAAGACAAGAACAAATAACAAACCAAATTTGGGATCACTACATTTGCCTGTAAAAAAAAATCCGGAAATTTTAAAATCCCAAATAGTTGAAAAGTAAAAATCCAGAAAAATAAAATCCCGAAAAAAAAAATCTAGAAATTACCAGAAAAGCAATCCAGAAAAAATATTTTGTTTAAAATCAATTAAAAAAATCAATTTTATTGGAATTTTTAGACTTACGTCTAAAGTCTAGTTGGTCTCACTTGAAACATTTGTGGTGCATCTATCAGTAGAAGCGATACGAGCGATACAATTCCTTTGATCTGTGTCTGCAAGGTTGACGAAGCATTTACGAAGCATTAAATCCATAAGTCGCTCGAATACATCCGTCGATACCATACTAACCCAACGAATTAAGCTAACCACAAAATAACTTGAAACATTTGTGGTAGAACTATCAGTAGAAGCGATATGAGCGATACGATTCCTTTGATCTGTGTCTGAAAGGTTGACGAAGCAATTTCCATTATCATAAATATTAAGAACTTTACGTAAAACCTCAAATTTGATAGACATTTTATAAATTTTAATTATAATTTGGTCCGCACTTTGATAATTATGTTTCTGGATTTTAGTTTTCTGGATTTTTATTTTTCTGAATTTTTTTGTTTCTGGATTTTTTTTTTCTGGAGTTTTTTTTTCGGGATTTTCAGTTTCTGTATTATTTTTTTCTAGATAAGGTAGCCAACCCAAAATTAAATTCGAAATTCCATTCGATGTTGAAAGGCCAAATGGGTCGGAAGGCCAAATGTCGAAAAGCCGAATGTTTCGAAAGGTCGAATGTGTCAAAAGGCCGAATGTCAAAAGGCCGAATATCGAAAGACCGAATTGAATATTTTAAACCATTCAATTTATTTCTTAATGTAAAATAATTTAAATAAATTGAAAATACGTGCTAACAATTCCTGTGCATGTAGCATATTAATGTGATCAATTTTTGTCGGAAAAACAAATTTATTTTTTTTTTTTTTATTATTACATATATTAATTAATGGGATCACTACATTTGCCTGGAAAAAAATCCAGGAATTTTAAAATCCAGAATAGTTGAAAAGTAAAAATTCAGAAAAAAAAATTTAGAAGTTACCGGGAAAACAATCCAGAAAAAATATTTTGTTTAAAATAAATGAAAAAAAATCAGTTTTATTGGCATGTTTGGGGGATCGGGGTATTGGACAAAATCTTGGTTTTTAAAATTTCGTTTTCCGAAATAATTATTTTGATTATTTTATAGTGAAATAATGAATATTTAGTGAAACAGTTTTTCTGGGATCGATATAAAATATTTCATTTCAAAATGTTGCATTAACAAAATATTGTTTTTTTTATTAATCTTGCATCTACAAATTGTTGCAATTACAAAATGTTGCAACTATCAAATGTTGCATAACAAAATAATGCAATTATTTTTCTTTTTAGTAGGGATTATTATAGAATGCAATGCCTAAATTCGAATTTCATGAATTCCGGAATTCAAATCATTTCAT
This sequence comes from Tipula helvola, assembly GCA_963556165.1. Classification (NCBI taxonomy): domain Eukaryota; kingdom Metazoa; phylum Arthropoda; class Insecta; order Diptera; family Tipulidae; genus Tipula; species Tipula helvola. The sequence goes on from OY744483.1 coordinate 159,348,643, forward strand.
CATCTTGAACTCAATAAAATCCAAGCTATTTGCAATTATAGAACATGTCGCATTTATCGAACATTTTGCTTATTCTGCCTGTTTAATAAAAATATGCCTCTAACGAATTAAGCGATCACATTTTTACTTTAAAATCAATGTTAGCAGAACAATTTAGGCCTTAATCAAAAACTCTAATACATACATACGCATTTTTGACATCTTAGCTTTCATAATAATAAACATTAGAAATGTACAAAATTAAAACTTTAAATAAAATCACAGCTTAAATTCAAAATACTGTTTCCATTGAAAATTAAATGTTTAAAAATGTTGAGTAATTAATTGGCTTTGCAAAAAATCTGTGAGTGATGTTTGTTTTAGACAAACATTTCGACGTAAAACTACGTTTTCACGTAGGTTTTGGAGAATCATCAATTCGTCCAATGATACATTAGTCTCCTGTGCCCAGTTCAAACAAATCTTAAAACTTTTAATTGCGTCATTCAATTTTATAGATGGTTTATTTACAGAATCAAGAACAAATTCATCAATGTCTGTGATTTCCTCATCTGATGAAATTGGCTTGGGCCCACCTAAATTGGCGTCACCGATCCAATCGATAATTTCTGTTGTTGATATTTGCTCTGCGAGTTAAAACTCCAGCAGGAAAGTTTGTATGTTTTCCTTTTCTGTTCTACGATTCTGCAATTGGTCGCTTATTTCAGACAAAGGTAAATCATCTTCAAAACCCCATAGGCATCGGATTTTGGTTGCATTAAAATTTTCCAGTAATTTTTTACGGAGTTTTCAGCAATATTTTCCATGTATTAGCCAAAAACCTAACTTCACGTTTCAAATTTAAAGTTTTCAAGTTTTGCTACGAGATGGGCCAATACACTTTTTTTATAGTTGGCTTTTGTGAGATTAATAATATTTCGGTCCATCGGCTGTAACAATGCAGTACAATTTGACGGAAAAGACATTATGATTATATCTAGCCCATCAATGTTAATCTGAGAATCACGGAGATGGCACCGAGCGTTATGTAATAATAGCTTTTCCACAAAAAATCTATGACGAAATTGTCATATTTTGAGCCCGCCGGTTGCAAAACCATTTGTAAAAGGCTTTCTCAATTTTTGGAAATTCGGTAGCTTTTAATGATTTTCGGTTGCCTGGACCACTTCTATTTGACAAACGAACTCCTTAATATTTTTGTGGTTATGTTTAAAATCTCGCCAAATTAAAATATCGAATAAACAAAATATCAACCAAAATTTTTGATTCAGTATATTAATATCGAATTTTAGAATATTGCAGAAGAATTTCTTGAAGAAGTAGAAATGAGGGTTTTCCTTGAGTTTTTGATTTTTGATTTTGTGAATATAATTCACTAAGTCAATTCATTCTTGCCTGATACTTAATGTATGAAGTTAGAATTTTATTTTTGTAGTTTGGTCGTTCGTAGCTGCCTAATGAAATGAGTAGACCGAACTTTTTGTTCGTGCGAGCTTATTAGTACGAAACCAAACCGCCACAGAAAAAACTCAAGGAAAGGTTTCATGGAGCAAAAATATAAGTTCGAACTGGGCTTCTGAGTTCGTTCGGATTTTGCATTTAAAAACACTGTGTACTTTTTATTTCAGTCTACTTTTATACACTTTGATATTTGCTTTGACTTTACTATTTAAATCTGTCCGCTTGCTACTGGTGGGGGCTCTGACAACAAATTTATTTCTTTATTTAATGATTTAAAATAAACCAAAAGTTATTCTCTGCTTGCCATCGCTCGTGTTTATAACACTTAACCGTCTAAGATATTGCTGTTCATAATGTGAGCTTATTGTATGATGGCCAAAATCGTCATAATATTTACCTCTATTTTTGATTTTATGTTTTACCAAACATTTGCGGTTCAGGTGGAGCTTGAACCCCATTCGTTTTCGTATAGATTGCTGCTTGAGATCGCAATACAATTTTATCGATGTTTTCAGCCCAATTGAAATTATTTGAATATTTAATCATTAAACGTGATAGATTTAATGTTAAACTACATAAAGTAATTCATGGATTTAAATGATAATTTTTAATAAAATGTATATTTACTAGTTCGCAACAATTCTATGGTTTTCTGTAGGATACAACAGAGTTCCTGAAATTTGAAAATAAATTATGAACTGACGAAAGAGGGAAATATTTTTAGTACACATCTAGTAGTTTATTTCTATTTATTTTCCAAATGTCAAAAAATCTAGACAAAAAATCATTAATCTAAAATTATTCATTGGAGTCTGATAAAATTCTATCTGACCACAGGCTGGATGTACATCGTCGTCACTAGAAACTACCTTGACACGAATGATTTCAATTTCATTATCTTGCGCGAACGAACTTTGGTTGCCCTCTGGTTGTCTTCTAATTCAAATGTTTCGAGAAAATCTGTTTTAAGTGATTGACGGCATTCCTTTTGCAAGTTTTTGAAAATATCTTGACGTGGAGCAAGATAAGCATCTAATTGTCTTTTAAATTACGCAGTTCTTTCCATTAAGGGTCATTATCAATGATACACAACTCCAACTTCTCTAAAATTCCAATCCTTTTTGTAAGATTTTAAAAGTAATTTTTTGGTTGGCTAACTAAAATCTTCTTTTGAGTCATTTTCGTTACCATTGTGATTACCGTCAAGTCTAGTAGTTCAAAAGCAGTTCGTCCAAAACATTGATATTCCAGTGAATCATTCTGCATCGATTGAATGTACCATTTCTAAAATTTGACCTTGTAGTTCATTTTAAGGGTTTCCAGCACGCATTGAGTGTGGACAACTTCAACTCTTTCATTGATAAAGCAAATATTGATAAAAATTTAATGTTTACATCCTAACAAAAATAAAAAATTATTTTCAAATTATTCGCAATTATTGAGGTACAAAATTCTGTACTAAAAAAACAGAAACAATTTCCCAGTATTTTCCCTATATTTATCGCGATCCCGAGCAGTAATCTAATAGAAAAACGCAGCTAATATAGGGAAATATACTGGGAAATGATTGCTGTTTCTTTTAGTACAGAATTTTATACGTCAATAATTGTCATGCCCGATTTCAGAACAAAGCAGCAATTCGTCAGTTAAATAATATTTCCTCTCTTTCTTCTTTTATGAAATTGCAATTTGTTTCATAATTCAAAATCAATGCTATCTGGATCATAATTCTATTTTACGTGAGAATTTTAAATGGAGAATTAAATATTTGACTTTTCAATATCGCTCAAATAAAAATTTAATTCTCCCTTTAAAATGTTCATGTAAAAAAGAATTATCATCCAGATAGCATTGATTTTGAATTATGAAACAAATTGCAATTTCATAAAAGAAGAAAGAGAGAAAATATTATTTAACTGACGAATTGCTGCTTTGTTCTGAAATCGGGCATAAATAATTTAAAAATCAATTTTTGTTGGAATCTGACACAAATATGTCGGAGAGCGAGGTTTATATAGAATTGTACATTATGAAATGTTCGGACATCATTGCTTCATCAGTAAAAGAGTTGAAGTCGTCCACACTCAATGCGTGCTGGAATGCCGTATGCCCCGCTGCGGTTCTCTAAGCAAATCTCATACCACCCATTCAAAATTAACTACAAGTTCAAATTTTAGAAATGGCACAATTAACAGGTTCCCTGCCGCTGTAGTACCACCAGTACGCCGCCCCGAAAAACACTCTCATTTGCCAGTATACCACCGGTAAACCACACTAAATAATACAATATAAACAACAAGCGGCCAGTGACCACCGGTATATCACGCTTAATATTATTTACAGAGGCTAGGATACTACTGGTACGTAAATCTTTATAATAATACTAACGGCCAGTGTACCACCGCTATACTGGTGGTCCAATGACCGGTGACTGTATTTTTCTGCGTGGTACAGCCCTCACCACAGCCCACTTGCTATATTATTTAGCGTGGTATACCGGTGGTACACAAGCAGGGAACCTATTAATCGATGAAGAATGATTTACTCATATGACTATCAATGACTTGGACGAACTGCGTTTGAACTACTAGAATTGACGGTAATTGTATATCTTGTTATTCTTGTTCTCTTTTACGATCTTCAAAATAATGTATTTTTTTCAAGATTTTTTGACATTTGAAATATAAATAGAAGTGAACTACTAGATGTGTATTAAAAAAATTTCTCTCTTCCATCAGTGCATAATTTATTTTCAAATTTCAGGAACTCTATTGTGTCCTTCAAAAAACCATAGAATTGTGGCGAACTAGTAAACATAAATTTTATTAAAAATTATGATTAATACCGATTTCACACCGTGGGTAGTATATACACCCCGCGCCATTGAAATGTTCGGTTTGAATTTTTAAAGTAAATTTTGGAAATACCACCGTTTGCTTCAAAAGTAGATAGCATTTTAGACCTACATAACGTCGGATAAGAAATATTACCGCCCTACCTCGTAACAATTTGGTAGGTCTTTACAGTGTTTTTAACAAAGTTATTTCAATTGAAAAATAGTTTTTTGTTGACAATGGTAATTTTTATTCAAAATAAGAATTAACAAAAATAAAATAATTCATCTCAACCAAAACATTTTGAGAGAAATTGAACTTTTTAAAATTAATTATTAATAACCCACCCCTTGGCTTTTATGATGGCCTTAAACCCGATCAGCATTGAATTCCAAAGTTTGATTAAATAAAATATTGTTATTTCTTCAAACCAGACTTTTTCTATAAGTTTTTTCCGCTCTTTGGCACTTATCAGCTTGTAATTTGTAATCTTCTTTCCCATGAAGGACTAAATATTTTCAACAATATTGAGGTCAGGACTATTTCCTGTCCAGGGTAACGACTCAATCACCAAGCTATTTTTAAATTCGGCGACCTAAATAAAATAGACATTAACATTAAGCATTCTTACTTCACAAATAACATCAATAACTCACGAAGAGTGGAATACCGACGTATTGAGTCGGGTCCTCAATAGTTACGATTCAGGTTTCGATAATTTTTTATATTTTCCTCCGTTTTCTGAACTATCCAGAAGGCATAGTGATCAAACTCCAAAGGCTGTTATGGCTCTCCAGGCCATAAAATATGGTGAATTTTTCACTGTCGGCGAAATACATTATGTTAAATACCGTTTGCCTTTTCGTCGCCCTTACATCGGGTCCAAAAATATTGAATTTGGATTTATCCGAGAATATGAACCAACGCCAGTCCCTGGGCATTCAGTTTTTTCATTCTATTGTGAATTTGAGGCTTGCAGCTGCCATTTTTGCTGTCAGTTATGATTTTCTCGCAGGTCGACAAGCATATAAGTTCCTTTTAATAGTATGAACTGAAATAGTGTCGGTTGTTGCTATTAGAAGCTAACTTCTTAGCTCCAAAGCCGTAGCAAACCTTTGCTTAAGATCTAACTATCTGAAATTCGATTTGTTGAAACAGAAGTTCTCCTCTTTGCATCAGAGCCAAATTATTGTTTGATTTTCGGAATAGTGCCTTAAAAACTTTCTAATTGCTGTTTGGCTACACTAAATTACTCTTGCAATTTGTGAATGTGTGTACTCTTTGCCTTTGCTTGCAAAATTTTGGCTTTTTCGGTAGCATTTAATTTAGAGCGACACTTTGTAAAATTAACTCTTTGACTACTTAATTGAAACCGAACGAATATTTCATCCTTAGTTTGGTTTTAAATACCTAATAAGGCGTGAAATATGCTGAAAAATAAAAAAACAAAAAAAAAAAATAGCGAATGACGTAAAATCTATGAGATAATTGCATGAAATAGTAAATAATCGAAATCGAACATGTCAATGGCGCAGTTCGATAGTATAATAGCAAATTATAATATTTCATTATTCTAGCTTATTCAAGCTTATTCATTATTCAAGTATTTCATAATTTTAATAGAAAAATTTACATTAAAAGAAAATTTGTCGAGTGAAGTTATTTCTGTCGTCGCAACAATATGTTCCACATCTAACTTCAAAAAAAAGTCGCGTCCCGTCGCTACACATAATCTCACTGTTTTTTGATTTATATAAACCCAAAACAGAATTTATTAAGAATTGGTTAGTTTTGTTTATCATTATAGAAAAGTTAAAATAATTACTTCGTAGACCATAAACAGTACCTAACAATACGAGCTCTTGTTTGATAATTTTTGACATTTAGCAAAAAAGAAAAAAAAATCGCTTCGCTTGATGTGCACAGATGCTGGCGTCTAGTGTGTGGATTGCTTGGAACAGGTCGCGTCGCGCTTGGGGTGTTTTACCTTTTAAAGTTTATTCGTTTTGTAATAATTTTGTTTTAATTCGCGAATAATATTTGTTTAATTTATATTATAATTATTATTTTTTTTCGAAATTACGGAATTTGAAAATTATCAAATAAATCTTGTGGATTGAAATGGAATGACAATGAAATTAAACAAATGTTGAGAATTTCAATCGATTTGAATGTAAATATAATACGTTTTTAAGATAAATTAAAACAATTAAATTTAATTTCAATATTTATTGTTTACTGTAGGTTAATGTAATGTTTGATTCACATCGAGTCAACACGTCACATATTTTTAAAAAAATTGCAGCTCAATTTGAGTTTAAGGACAAGAACCAAATAAAAATAAAATTTTAAGCCTTACGCCGGAAACTTTGTGCTCAGAAAATAGAATCAAAAATAAGTGGTAACGGGGGAGCTAGCACAACTATTTTATATTTACATACTATTTATATACTATTTACGCAAAATCATTTGGTTGACACCACAAAAATGAGAGCACAGGAAACCGCTGAGAACAATTTCATAGATTCTGCATCTTCGCCAGTTTCAATTACATGTACCCCATTAATAGAAGGTAACAATTAACATTTTTCATTTTTATTTTTAATTTATTGAAAAAATATATTATTTTAGCCTTCGATTCATCTGAGCCAACAACTTCATACTCTACGCCAAATACACCAAGTAAACAGAAGCCAAGAAACAACGACTGAAGCACCAACACCAAAGCGTCGAAAAACGGACAAAATGAAGGAATTACAAAATTACAAGATCGCATGTTAAGCAGAATGGAAGCAATGCACGAGCAACAGGAGAAAAACGATAAGCGTTTTATAAAACAATTTTTTGCAAAAATAGAAGTATTAAAATCATCCCCAATTTACAATAATTGTGAAGTCCATTCACAGGAAGTAATAAATGTATCACAACTAGAACCACAATTGCAGCAAAAAGCCAAGTCCAAACCGAAACCTGAGTTTGTTGTATTGTACCTAAGCCTAGATACCTGATAGTTAATCCGCCTTCATATCGCTTTTCTCCTGAACCAGCTCCTGTAGAAATTTAACTGGACACGACATCGGATTCAGATGATTTGATAAAAGATGACTACAACTATTAATAGTTAAAAATAGACATACATATGTAAGTGCAATAAATAACATTAAAGTGTAATTGAACTATGAAAATTAAAAGTCTGAATTCTATTTTGAACAAAATTTGAAAATGTATAGTATAAATTTAGGATAAAATTATTTTCTATGAATGACAATTTGCTTTCTTATTGGTAACTGATCAGTAATTAACCTTAAGGCATGCCTTACTTTTTCTCCTTGCTGCCTAATTTCATTATATTGGTGTCTTCGAGGGAATACAAATCTGGACATATATCTCATTTCTGGCTGTTCTAATACGGTTTTATTTCCGTCATCATTTGAATCATCCATATTGTTGAATAATGTTATGCAGCATACAACACACTAGAACTATCTGTAAAATAAATTAACATTATTAATTCTTATAAATAAATAACAATTCATTAATTTACCTTAGGCGCATAAGTATAATCAGAGCCCTCTGTATATATAAGAGCCCTAATGATGCCGCCATTTTTTAAGTGCTTTCTATAAGGGGTGTAGATTTTGTGATGTTCCTTGTAAGCCGGTGTAAAAAAGACTTTTTTAAATTTACATTTTTTGAATGAAAACTCGTTATTTTCGGCAATTTTATTTCACCCATATGTAGGTGAATAATCATATTTAGACATACATGAAAACCAAACTTGGAATCTATCAATTAATCCGTAAAATACAATTTAAATTTCCCTAATTTTATTCACAACTACATGCAAAACTTCAAAAGCTTTTTAAACCAGAAAAATAAACAACTCATATAATATTTAATATATTGGATATCTATTAGAACGACAAGGATGTCTATTGTTCTTATTTATTGTATTTTTACACGTGTTTTTATTTTTATTTTATCGTGTTGTCGCCTTTTTCTTTTCTATATGTAGATCAGACAAAGATATCTATACCTTTTTTGTTTTATATTTTCGTGTTTGCCCGTTTTTACTTTAAGGTGTTCTTTGTCATTTTTAATGGTTTTATATTGAAAAGACAAAGATAATCTAAATATTGTTTTTATTTTTTTATTTACGAACTTTTACTTTTACGCTTTCTTTGTTTTTTTGTTAATTTTATATTGAAAAGACAAGGATGATGCTATTTGTTTACATTTTTTTTATGTAAAGATTTAATGGTTTGTGTGTAGTTGTTGAAAATGGAAAGGTTTTCTTTTTTCAATTTATTTGAAAATGTAGACATATTTTCTTCTACGATTTTAAAACCATATCTACGAAACATATTAAACATGCAAATTAACAAAAATGTTATTACATTTAATTGAATTTTCATTAATAAACTTATAAATCAAAACTAACAATTTTACATTGGTTCTTATGGGAAATAGAAAAATGTTCACCTCATATAGAAAGCTTCTATTTCTACCTTACGGCTATGATATATGTAAGATGGCTATGGTATAATCTATAATCCATTTCATTAAACTTCTTTAAAATTCGCCATCTACTTTTAAGTTTTCCAATTGTCTGTTATTATGAACTGAATTCATATATGCATTAAAGGATTCTTCTTGATCCGACAATTCTCCCGAATATCCCTTAATAAGCCAATCCATTAACGAGTATGCTGGATGTCCAAGTATATGGTAATCTAAATCAATACTATCAATTATTTTTGGATTCTGGAATCGAAATTAAATATTAGTTTTAAACAAACGATTTATGTATGTATTATAATATTTACTTTTGGTAAAATATTTCTGCAGTTTTCAAAGATTCCTAAATCTTTAAAAATGTATGCATCATGTGATGAGCCATGAGCCTGGAAAACCACAATGACATCTCTTATTATGTAAACAAATAAATTTCAGTTATTTTAATTTAATCGTAGATAAACTTTTTTCTTATATGTAATTAACATCTGCAACTATTTGGACATTATAAGAAGTCCATCCCTTACGATTAATGAAATCACCATGGCTGTCTTTAGGTGCAAGTGCTGGTATATGTGTTCCGTCAATTACCAATAGTATTTACGGGAGTTTAAATATTTTACAAAATCTTCTAGAGAAGCTGCAGCTTCTTCACTCGTTGGCATACATATAAATTTGGTGGCGTGCTTGAGCATTGCCCCGGTAAATTTATGTAAGCATTTATGTACACTAGATATACCGATCTAAAATTAAAGTAAAAGTAAATTTAATTTTTTTTTTCTGAATACACTGAAAATATTACGTACGTAGTACGTACCGGCATATTATTGCCTATTACTCTCATTTCAGCACAAGAAGCGAATTTTTACAATGCTATCGCAAGCTGTTTCTCCACTGAAATTATGGGTGGTCTTGAACTTAACGGATTATGTTTAGGCTCCAGATCCTCTTGTACCATTTCACAAATTTCCTATGTTGATTTATTAACTCGGAAATTGTTTACTAAATCCCGATCGTCAAACGTATTCAAAACTGTATTGTCCCACCAAGCTGAACTCCTTGTTTTTGACCAACAACTTCTCTTATGGTTCTGCTTTGATAAGCACATCCATTTAAAAATCAGAAACTGATTGTTCATACATAACTGATAAAGTTTCATAACTTGCCTTTATCTTCGTCGATGTCTTGTCATGTATATTTTAGCCATATTAATCATTAAATATGATTTTTTATAAAACTAAAAACACAACTAACTCGTAGGCTTGTTTATTTTAAATTGTTTATTAAAATATCAAGCAGTCAAAAAATGAAGTATAGGTACCTACTAAGTTCACACTAATGTTTCAAATTATAACTAACTTCATATCGTTGGGTGTGAAACCAAGCAGGCTTGATAGTATAATACTATTATACTATTTAGCCATTATACTAAATACGGTGTGAAATCGGTATAAAGTCAATGAATTACTTTATGTAGTGTAACATTAAATCTATCACATTTAATTATTAAATATTCAAATAATTTTAATTGGGCTGAAAAAATCGAAAAACTTTAACGCAAGAATAACTCTAAAATTCGCATTTATCAGGAAAACGTTTTTAAAATTAAGAGTCGTTCAAAATCGTATGAGTTTTTTGAATTCTTGCTTTTTTAAATGATTATTACGGTGTTTTGTAGTTTGCTGGATTATTACAAAAAATTGATATGATATAAATTCGAATATGGAGATTTCGAATTTGAAATAATTCATAAAAGGGTACAACTCGAGTTATTCCCTTATGTCATACGGCCACAGAAATTTACTTTCTTGTTTCGGATAATTTGTAGCAATGTTTATAGTGATGAATTTTGATCACTATTAAAAAAAATCTGATTGTGAGGTTTATAACTACAAAAACTGTTACTATAACAATAGTTATAGTTATAGCAACGACTATAAATTCGGGCCTATAAAAGTAAAACATAACAATTTAAAAAATTATAAAAAAACACCGAGCGAGTTCACCCTCAACTCGCAAAAGATTTATGTGAAATCTTTTTTGTATAACTATTCAATCATTTCAAGCCATTTCGTTAAGGCTCAGAAACCCCTCCATAAAGACGGATGTTGTTCGCTCAGTATTTAAACTAAGTTACATTTTTGGTTCAAAAAGTCAGTAAGTTATAATTATATTTTGAATTTGGAGGACGAACCTTACTGACAATAATTAAGCATGAGCAAAGTACAGTTCTGTTAAGTTAATCACGTAAATTCAATACTAGTAAATGGTCACGGCAAACTCACTGAACAAAGCAAAATCAGGTTACACATACATTAAATGATCGTTACAGTACTCGTTCAAAATTCTCAAATAAACATCGACCTCGTACTGTAACAACTCATTTACCGCCCTTGTGACGTAAATAACTATTACTCTTCACAAGCATAATTTGTGATCCTTTTACTCGTATGTAATTTTCATTTTCAAAAACACTGACTGATGCGGCTATGTATAGCAGATATTTTCACAACAAAATAAATTAAAGTAGGCGGTTTATTTTTAGATTTTTTTTGTATTCGGCTCACGATGTTTTTGAAATGCCGGATGATGTTGTATATTGCATGAGTATGCGTAGATTTTGCATTGATTTTACGTTTTATTTAGTTTTTGTTCTTATCGATATTGACACCAGCGATATACATATATGGTGAAAAATACGTGAAATCACAAATTTACTATATGGAGCCATAAGTCATGTTTGAATTTTATGATTTTTATGTTTTGAATGGGTAGCCTTGATTAAAAAAAATGTTTAAAATGCTTTGTTTTTTTTTTGTTGTTGTTGTTGTTAAAGATACAGGGTGTCAAATTTTGAGAAAAATGATATTCATGATGTTGAATTTATGGCAATAAAAAGAAAACTAATTATCCGATTATAATGATTTTGAGCTCATTTTAAAGGTAAGTTAATAGTGATTAATAAAAAAATATAAAAATAGTATGTTGTTTAATTTTTTCTGTTTTAAATTTCCCGCCAAAATGTTCTTTTTCAATTTTCTCAAAAACCTATTTTTTTTTTTTTTTTTTTTTTTTTTTTTGTAATGAATTTGACAATTCATATTTTACAACATATTAAAAAATTGGAACACCGTTATTTTTTGTATTCTTGCAAAATACATTTTAGTATGACAATCTACAAATTTATTATATTTAAACGTATTTTACACGAAAACAAAAAATAACGGTGTTCCAGTTTTTTGATATGTTGTAAAATATTAATTGTCGAATTCTTAAAAAAAAAAAAAAAAAAAAAAAAAAATCAGTTTTTGAGAAAATTGAAAAAAACTGTTTCGGTGGCCATTTTGAAAAATAACAAATGAAAGATGGTACCATTTTTATAATTATTTTATAATCCCTATTCATTTACCTTTAAAATGAGCCCAATCCTATAATTTTCGAATAATTAGTTTTCTTTCTATAGCAATAAATACAATACCAAGTCTGTTGAATTTTTAAATATTTGACACACTACATATTATGTATATGACTTCAAAACCAATTTGATTTGACAAATTTTTCACTATGGAGAAAAATACGTGAAATTGCATATCTTTATATGTGACCGGAAGTTATGTTTGAATTTTATAATTTTTATGTTTTGGATGTGAAGCACCGAGTAAAACGAACAATTTATGAAATGTGATTTTTGCCGTTGTTGTTTTTTTAAGATACGGGGTGTCAAATATTTAAAAATTCAATGGACTTGGTATTGTATTTATTGCTATAGAAAGAAAACTAATTATTCGAAAATTATAGGATTGGTCTCATTTTAAAGGTAAATGAATAGGGATTATAAAATAATTATAAAAATGGTACCATCTTTCATTTGTTATTTTTCAAAATGGCCACCGAAACAGTTTTTTTCAATTTTCTCAAAAACTGATTTTTTTTTTTTTTTTTTTTTTTTTTTTAAGAATTCGACAATTAATATTTTACAACATATCAAAAAACTAGAACACCGTTATTTTTTGTTTTCGTGTAAAATACGTTTAAATATAATAAATTTGTAGATTGTCATACTAAAATGTATTTTGCAAGAATACAAAAAATAACGGTGTTCCAATTTTTTAATATGTTGTAAAATATGAATTGTCAAATTCATTAAAAAAAAAAAAAAAAAAAAAAAAAAAAATAGGTTTTTCAGAAAATTGAAAAAGAACATTTTGGCGGGAAATTTAAAACAGAAAAAATTAAACAACATACTATTTTTATATTTTTTTATTAATCACTATTAACTTACCTTTAAAATGAGCTCAAAATCATTATTATCGGATAATTAGTTTTCTTTTTATTGCCATAAATTCAACATCATGAATATCATTTTTCCATGATTCCATGACACCATGTTTCCATGATAGAGTTTAACCTAGGTTCAACTCGGTTTATGTGCATGGAAACGCGTATTAGGGTAGAGTTTCGTTAAATCCAAATAAACTCGACGAATCTAGTTCGTTATAGGTTCTATCTGTTAAAGTTTTGTTTTTGTAAATGGCGTCTCAAGTATTTTGGAACGAAGATGAATGTAAGCTGTTATTTTCAATTTTTGAGGAGAAAAATATTTTAGACGGTAAAAAATACAGGGAAAAAGAATTATATAAAATTGTGGAAGCAGAATTTAAAAAGCATGGAGTGCTGGATAAAAATTTCGATCAAATCGAAAATAAATGGAAAAATTTAAAAAAGATACATAATAACAAAGAAAAAAAATAATATTAGCGGGGAACCAAGAAACACTTGTGAACATTTCGATGAAATAGACCAAATTTTAGGAAGAAGGCCTAGTTCACTCAATTTAGAAAATTCGATTGATTCAAGCAGAATAAATTCTGGTTGGTATTATCTATAATCAATTAGTAATCCGAATTTTGTTGAAACCTAAATTCCTTTAAATTGATTTATTGCGTATTTTTAGAAATAACGAATGTTAATATTAACCGGCAGTTCGAAGATACGTTCGAAGAAATAAGTGAATCAAGAACTTCTTCAAACAAACGCCGAAAAAAAAATTCTTTACAAGATATCACTATTGAAATTTCAAATGAGAACAAAAAATTGCAAGAAGGGTTCGTGGAGGAACCGAAAAAGTTGATTGAATATGAATTTAATTTATATTCGAAAAAAGAAGAAGAACTTCAAGAGAAATTTCTCTCTGAAAGTAAAAAAATGTTTGAAGAAAGTAATAAGTCATTCTTGAATGAAATAAATAAATTGCTGTCTCAAAACGTTGTTACTTGTGAACTAAATAGTAATGGCAATATGGCTAGCAATGACGAATTTCATCCTTCCAGCATGGTCGAATCCAATACCTACAACATAGCAAATTAAAGAATTTATTAATTTTGAGAAGTAATAATGTTATTTGAATTTTGAAGTGTAGGTTAAATGTTTAATTATTAACTTTACGTTAATTTTGTCTGTGGAATTATAAATTATTTAGGCTGTGAAATAAAATGAAATTTTAATATGTTTATAATAGGTCCAGTGACATAGAAGCATTTATTTATTTTTATACAAAAATTAATGAAATAAAAGTTTTATTATTAAACTATGAGGATGATTTATTTATTTTAATATTCAAAAATGTTTACTTCGTAGAAGTGGATAATTTTGTGCCATATAATTTTTAATATGGTCTCGAATTTCATTTGCCGAGGAAGATGCCTGAGAGCTATTTGCATTTTGAGGTTGAGGATATAAGATGCTGATTTCTGCAAGGTCAACATTCCAATTTTCTTGTATGGGAGTTTTGCCTTTTCTGCAATATTATTCAATACAGAACAAGGCGGCCAAATGCATTCTCAACAACAATGCGCGTCTTATTCAAATACACTCCAAACGATTCCTCCTCTTGAGTACTTGCTGATACATACCCTTTCATGACCCACTCTTGTAAAGGATATGCTGGATCTCCAATTAAAAAAGCTTTTATTTCCTTTCCATTAATTATTTCGAATAGCTATTTAATAAAATAAAAAAAATGTAAACTTTTTATAAAAACTTATTACAAGTAATATACCATTGGATAGTTGTTAATATTTTGATATAAGAAGGAATCTTTAAGAACTACGGCATCATGAGTACATCCGGGATACTTCACGGTGATGTCAATAAAACTAAAAGAATTTTTTAATTTTAAATAAAAGTTATCAAAGTTCAATAAAAGATATTAACTAACCTGTAATTTGCATCCACTACACCTTGAAGACTGACTGATGGCCAACTTTTCCGATTAATAAAGTCCCTATACCCTTCTTCTGGCGGTGTTACAGGTATATGTGTTCCATCAATTGCCCCAAAAATTAGACTAATACCGCTCTTTTCTTTAAATTTTGCTGGTAATATTTTAGCCTCTTCTATAGTCAGCATTTTAATTTCTTCTGGTAGCAATACTTTTATAACCGCAGTACAGAATTGTTTAATACATCGATGCACCGAAGTTTTGTGTACTCCAAACTGGTTACCAACAACTCTGTATTCTGCGCATGACGCCAGTTTATATAATTCGATAGCAACTTTTTTACCTACCGCTAATGGCTCTCGCACACAAAAAGGATCTGGACGCAACTCTGGCTCCAATTTGTTGCACAGATAACGAAACGTAGCAAGATCGACTCGAAAATTTTCTACCCACTCATTAAAATGTTCACTATTAACAATATTATCCCACCAGTCGCTACTCCGTTTTTTCATCCAAATTTTTGGCGTCTTACGTTTTTTAGGATAATGTATTGCTAAAACATTGGAAATATTGTTCGTCGATACATGCCTAAATAATTTTCTCGCAACACTAAGTCGAATACGAAGTCGTTTTAAAAACACTTTCCTTCTCTTTTTCATATTCGACACATAATTTTTCATTAAAATTTTACACATGTTTTCATTATTTTGAGCATGGGCTAAACATAACAGTTTTATTCTTTTGTTGATGTTCATATTTAAGTTTAAGTTGCCGCTCAATAATACTTAAATAAGAACTTACGATAATCTACACTTCAAATTAAATTAATTATTTTTTTTCACAAAAACCCCAAATCATAAACAAAATTCTCGCTGTCAACAAAATACCGAAATGTCAAAACGAAATAAAAAAAATTATTTTTGTTTGTTTGTTTTTATTCGGATCTGTCATCTTAACTCTGTTCATGGAAACGGTTCGGGTTAGCGCCGCCATGTTTTCAACTCAACGAAACCTAAACCTATTTGAACTCGGTACATGGAAACATGGTATATAGTCATGATACAAAGACTTAATAAGGTATGCTCAATAGATGTAATTACGCCATCCGGTGACAGAAATTTGTTTTTTATTTTTTATTTTTTGTACAAATTTCTCTATTTTGTTTTGTTTTTTAGCACGTCATTCGATGCTGCACCACGATACTACCGAATGACGTGCTAAAAACAAAATAAAATAGAGAAATAACAAAAAATAAAAAACAAATTTCTGTCACCGGATGGCGTAATTACATCTATTGAGCATACCTTATTAATTCCTTGTATCATGGTATATAGTAGTATTCAAATCTCGCTGGAATTCTGACAGTTAACGCGCAGAAAAAACATGGCGGATACACAGTGATGTACTATTTCGGCTTAATTGTTTACATTTTTATGATGTATTTGTACTTCAGTTTTTAGGTTAAGTTTTTATTTATATCATTTTATTTTATTATTTATATGTTATAAAAGGTTTTGAATCACAAAATGTTTTTATAATTTTATTTTAAAAGAATCGTTTAAAATCTATAATCGAAGAATTAATGCAATTTAACAATTCTTTTACGTTATTGTGGTTTTGATCGATATGACTGGCATTTAGTTATTTATTTTCCTTAGTCCATCCGAAAATTAAATGTTAACGTTGTTTCCATAGGCGTGCAATATTTTTTTACACCTATTAATTTTCACATGAAATTTGATTGTAATAACATAAAATCATAAACATTTTGAATGTTTTGTGTATTAAAACTGAAATATAATACATTTGAATGATTATTTATTATTTTATTTAGGTTTACTATCTAAGATAAATGCGACTCATCAAAATTTTTATAAATTTTTTTTCTACATCACTGGAAGCTGCGCAGAACAATTAAAAAAAAATTTTTTTTAACATCTGAATAGGACTATACATGGATAGGGGATTGATCAAAAATTACATTGATTTACGTCACAAAAAATGGAGCAAATTTTATTTTATAGTCTTACTACTCTTTTATTTACTCCTCTTTATCGAAAAAAGTATTTCCAAATAAGTGCCGTACTTGAATAAATTTCATTTCGAAATTTTTCGAAACAGATTTTTTTTTTAAATTGAATGGAATAAATACTGGATAATGTTTAATTATATTCAAAATAATTAATTAATTATATCAAATTTGAATGGTTATACATTACGCTACCAGTTTTCGTACACTAATTTAAGAATTAATAACCAATTATTCCTTTAAATTTCAAATACATCCCTGAAAAATAAACAATAACAAAAAAATCGAGTAAAACGTCAAAAATCTAACATAAACAAACATTCAAGTGAATTTTCATTTTTTATTTTTAAGATATTTTTAAATATGTTACCATGGTTACTACTACTTTTATATTATTGTATTTATTGTATTTGGTATGCTTTCAATTTGCAACGTTTATTTATTCCGTCTCTAGGTTACAGCTACTTTGCTTTACCGCCTCCTACCACATACATTTGAATTTGGTATTCGAAAATTCGGATTCAAAGACAAGGACAAAGGTTTTTTCTTTCTCTGTCACACACTAAATACTTTTTCGGTTTCTCCATAAATTTTGTTCTATCCCCTATCCATGTATATATGTATATCGCTGATTGACACATACCACAGGGGTGACATGTTCTACCATCACTTTCGATCCGTTTTCGATAGTGTTTTGCCTCTTGTAACAAGAACAAAATTGTACTCTATTTCGCTTTTTCAATTATGCTTTATTTAAAGCTATCTCACCTTGCTCAAATAAAACAACAATCTATTTCTACTTTCATTCATCACTCTTTATCACAAAAAATTTTGTTTGCGATATTTTATCGATGTGAAGAAAATTAAATGTATACAGAAGGCTGAGATCGCAATAGAAAAATTGAAATGAAAGAAGAAAATAGCGTATAATTTTGTTCTTGTTTCAAGAGACAAAACACAATCGAAAACGAATCGAATGTGATGGTAGAACATGTCACCCCAGCAATATTTTTTGTTCGGCATTTTTGTTTCCGTAACCCGATTTCTATACAATATTTTACTTAAGGCCGGTATTCACGCACAATTAAATTGCGCAATATAATTGTGTTACAAAAAAAAAAAATTAATTAATTATATCAAATTTGAATAATTAAACATTACGCTTAGAGTTTAAGTACAATAATTTAAGAATTAATAACCATTTATTCCTCCCTGAAAGATAAACAACAACAAAAAAAATTCGAGTAAAACGTTAAAAATCTAGCATAAACAAACATTCAAGTGAATTTTCATTAGTTATTTTTAAGATGTTTTTTAAATATGTTACCATGGTTACTACTACTATTATATTATTGTATCTTGTATGCTTTTAATTTGCAACGTTTATTTATTCCGTCTCTAGGTTACAGCTACTTTGCTTTACCGCCTTCTACGCATAAATTTGAATTTCGGATTCGAAAATTCGGACTTAAAGACAAGGACGAAGGTTTTTTCTTTCTCGGTCACACACTAAATACTTTTTCGGTTTCTCCATAAATTTTGTTCTATCCCCTATCCATATATATATATATATATATATATATATATATATATATATATATATATATATATATATATATATATATATATATATATATATATATATATATATATATATATCGCTGCGAATATCATTGCTATATTTAAAACGCTCGCTAAATATAATTAGTTTTAAATGTTGACGATATTATTTTCCACCAGTAAATTATTTTAGGTAAATTTAAAAATTTAAATTCCATATTATATGGCAATCTATTAATTTTATCTTAAAGATACCTAGGAAACAATTGTTGGGATTTGCAAGGTGTATTAAAACTGTAGAAAAATATTTCTTCGGAAAGTTCGACATTACCTCGGTAAACAGATTAACAAATTTATATTACTCCTTTTAGTTAAAATGACCCCCAACGCAATGATTCAATCGACTTCAAATTTTGTGAACAAGTTAGCTGATGAATTGTCAAATTGATCATCAACATAACAAAAAAATCGTCGGTCCCCCTCTATTCTATACTCGAATAAACCTAAAAGTTAATACAAATTGCTTATTATTAAAATCTATCTTTATACAAAATTTCAACCAAAACTATCAATATTTGTGAGAATGGGAGGCAAAACAAAAAAAATAAAAATGTGTGACTGGAAGTACGGAAGGACGGGCACGACATTTTTCTGATCGGTGTTTCGGGGTCCTGGTAACCTAATTCGTCGAGAAATATGAAAATCCGGAACAAAATTTATTTCGCGATTACAATATTTACCCAATATAACTTCGTTATAGTGGGAAAAGTAAAAAAGAAGAATTGCTCGTAGGAAGAAACTTTAAACTAGCATTACATAATAAACTGCGATATTGTAACTTGATCGGTGATATTGTAATTTGTATGAACATATGGTATACAGATACTGAGCAAGCTAAAGTAAAAATAATTCAAATCTTTCAAAATAAAGACTTACTTAGCATATTGGAACGATAACTTTCATGAGGATCTAAAGATGTAATACGTCAGTGATAAAATTAAGAATCATGCGAAGAAGCCTTAGTCATTTATTAACACAAATCGAGTGAAACGGCTTCGACGGAAGAATCCTTACAACTAGAGCAAGTAAATTAATGAAGTAACCAACTTGGAGCTAACCAATACACAACATGCAATAGAGATAAACTATTAGATAAATTATAATACATATTTCAGTTATAATATTTATTAAATAAAAACAAAATAAAAAAATGTTTATCGATAAATTTCCACGAAATAAAATTGTTCTGTAACAAAATTGTTCATCTACATTAAATTTACATAATTAAGTTTCTTCTTTCCGATTATTTTCTTCTCCGGTTTTTACTTATTTTCAAAACTTTTTGTCTTATGTTGGTCTTTTTAATTTTCATTATGGGTTTAGAAAAAAGGAAATGATGTTCATTTCCCAATCAAAAATCAAAAAATGTTTACAGCAAAATAAAATATTGATTTAATCACATAAATATGTGTTCAGCATCAGCACATAAAATAAACCAAAATAAGTAATAATGGTTCTAGGAATTTATATGAAAATCTTTTTAAAAACAAAACCAAAAAACTGTTATTTTCTTTTATTCCATGTCCTGGACCTGATGAATTCGTTTATTCGCGGGTGAACCATTTTGTACGTATATGTAGATAGCGCGCAAGCTAGGAAAATTCCATTTCATACATTTTCCATTTGTGATTACGTTGTGTTGATAATTAAATTTTTCAAAAATAACAGATTTTTTTTTAATGTAAAACACAATTTAATTTACTTAAATTCGCAATTTATATTCGAGTACATAAAGGAATGGTGACACACCGATAAATACTGACTGTGTCATTTTAATCGAGAAAATAGTTTTTATTTTAAATTAAATAGAAGAAAAAATTGAGTACTGGAAAAGGAAATTACCAATTGTCCGTTGAAACAATAAATAAATTTTTATTTTAACTTTCGATAGGAATAGGTCGGATTTTGGTTTCGAATTGTAATTTTTACTCCGCTGACTACATAAACCTACACAACAAAATTACCAAATTTCTATTCAACCTGTTGAGTAGATTCTATTCACAATGGAAAAATGTTTATTGTTTTATATGCCACCCCTCTCTTACTATCAATATGCCTAATTTGTAAACTCACTGTTTATATACTCGTACCATTCCAATACCAAGCCATACTCTATATACAAACGAGTTTATTATATACACATTTTCATATTGATTATAATGAAAAATAAAAATAAAAAGTTGTCAGTAGGAAAACAAAAAACAAAAAAAAAACTTTGCAACTGAAATTCATAAAGCTTTTCATCAAAATCACCAGTACCACTGTGACTATATTACCACCAGCTTCATAACGCATCTCCATACCAACCCTACATTTACATAAATACTACATAAATACATGTATATTGCCGCCCAACTTTCTTTCTTATTTTAATCCAAAATAAAATAAAAAAAATTGGAATTGTGAAAAACTGGAAAAGGTTTTTCCTTATTGATTTTTTTCCTATACAATATTTTCGTTCTGTTACAGAGTTGAGCTTTTGTGTTGATAATCGCACAATATGATGACGACGACGTCGACAATGATGATGATGAACATCGCTGTTGTGTAATTTTAGTACATGTTAGTGTACGTACTCGTACAACAAGAACTTTGACGAATTCAAGCGCAATACACATATAACAAATATTTCATCCCCATAATTTAACCCTTTTACTCAAACGGTCGCATATACCTAACCAAAAAAATAAAAATACTCTTGAAAAGCTTCCACATTTTTTTTTCTGATGCTAACTGTTTGCTACATTGTATGCTTATGTGCTCTTCGTTGTATGTTGTTGCCTGGGGAAAATGGAAAACCCTCTCTTAAGATTTCTCTTTTCAATAAAATAAACACGTGTTTATTTAATGTACATGTATATACATATGTACATATTCAAAGGATTTAGTAAACTTTTGTTTCTGTTGTAGAATTCCAAACTTTCCAGTGGTGGCACTATTTAGGGAGAATTTTATTTTTTTTTTTTGGGTTTATCTTTGCAATTTTTTCTGGGGCTCAAGGCACTCCCAACTCTTTCGCCGTTCGCTTATAACGTCCTACCTTACGCAATACTTAGCCAAATCAAACAGCTATAGACCAGTTTTTGTACAGACCCCCTGCACATTGCATTGCTTCACGCCAGCCTATAGCACTGACATGAAAGGTGGGTCGGCCCATGGATTTTTGTCGGCCCATCCAGCTTCATTATTCAAGCATTTTACATCGTTGGCAATTCCTCTGTCTCTGTGTCTTCTATTTAATCAATCATTACAACTAGCAGTATTTCGAAAGAAATGGAAAGTAACCAGAGTAACACCAATTTTCAAAACAGGGGCAAGAAATGATGTCTCTTGTTACAGAGGAATTACATCAATATCTTCAATACCCAAATTATTTGAACTGGTAGTATGCAACTTGTTCAGATCTTTGGTTCCTCGATCCATCTCACAGTGTCAGCATGGTTTTATACCCAAGAGATCAACATCAACAAATAACAAATCAAATCCAAGTTGATGTGGTGTATACTGACTTTGCCGTAGCCTTTGACTCCATCAGTCATTGTAAAACGTTGGAGCAGTTATACAGATTCGGTTTTTCTAAACAGTTTATTGCGTGGTTTAAATCATATTTGAGTATTTGCATTCAGTATATTGAGCTTAGGAGACATCGGAAGATCAGAATTAATTCAAGCTACATACTTCAAGGGTACCACAAGGCTCCCATGTTGGTCCTTGGATCTTTATAATTTTCATCAATGACGTTACTGAAGTAACACAATATTCTAAGGTATTAATGTTTGCAGATGATCTCAAAATCTCAAAAATAGTAGAAAACATCGGCGATACCCATAAGCTACAAGAAGACTGTTAAACAACAATATCAAATAAATGGCATAATTTTACAAAAAGTATTTGAGGCTAAAGACTTAGGGGTTACTTTCTATGAAAACAAGTGCTTTACTAAGCACATCGAGCAATGCATTGCTAGATCAAATTCCATGCTTGGTTTTATTAAGCATTGGACGAGGGGATATTTATGACCTCGAGACAATCAAGATCCTGTATTATGCCTACGTCAGAGCTCAACTTGAATTCGCTGTCAATGTCTGGTGCCCCTTTTTTGACGAACCCATCCGAAAAATCGAGAGTATCAAAAAAAAGTGTATACGGTATAAAACGTGGAAAGACGGATGGGATTACGACCATGACTTACCGCACCACGTTAACCTGAAGCGATTACTTTCATATGCTACTGAGAGCTTTTAAAGTGTTCGTTTGTTGGAAATATTTTACTTGATCAAATCTATACACCATCCATACTGGAATCAATGAAAATAAAGGCACTGAGTTGAGTAGAACAAACTATGGTGACAATGAACCGGTAAACATGATTTCGAAGAAGTTTAATAAAATCGACCATCTGTTCGACTTTTACTTAAGCAAAGAAGCAAAGACAGCTTTCAACGTAGGTTAAAGCAACATTATGCTCCAACCTAAAAATATTTTTACGTCAATTTTAATTTTTTATTTTTTTATTTTAATTTACTTAATTTTTATTCTACCCTGTTCACATTGAATTTTTATAAATTCAAGTCAAATTTGTAGACTTTTTCTCTTGTATAAATAAAAAGATTCCGCACACTCAACAGGGGGTCATAGACGTGTTTTTCGTCATCACCGATTACAATCAGATGATGAACAATTCCTTTCACATTTCACCCCTATATATAGGCATTCAAACCCGGTATCTCCCGATCTAACCACCGCAACTTTAACCACTGCGCTCTTTGATTGGTAGGGACGAATTTTATAAATAGTGTTACGAACTGGGCTTTTGTGTTCGTCTGGATTTTGCAATTAAAAACACTGTGTACTTTTTTGTATCACTTGACTTAACTTTATTTCAGTTTACTTTTATACACTTTGATAATTGCTTTCCTTTGACGTCACTATATTTAAATCTGTCCCCTTGCCACTGGTGGGGCTATGAAAACAGATTTATGTCCTTGTTTAACGCGATTTAAAGTAAACCAAAAACTGATCTCTGCTTGCCATCGGTCGTGTTTATATACCAGTTTGATACTGCTCTGGAAATTTCATTTATTGCATATCTTAAAATCATTTTCATCATTCTTGGGTATTCTCTTTACGACCCATAATTATCTGGAAATATCATTTATGGCTTGTCATAATCATCATCATTCATCATCGTCGACGGGCAGTGTTTATCTCAGGACCGGCTCGAGGTGTGATCGAGGTGTGCGGCCGCGCAGGCTACAAACCTTTTTGGGGCGCAAATGTATTATTTTACACTCAAATATGGAACTTACTAAATGCTGAATATAAAATAAGAAAATTATTTATCAACCTGTATCGCATTCTTCTTCTCAGGTACACAAACAATTTTTATCTGTCCGTGTGTTTTTTCGTCATAGTTTAACAATGGTAGTGGTAGAGCTTGCTAATAAGGAATGTGTACCACGAAGACGGATATTATATTCTGATACTGCTGACGTCGCATTTTAATTCTGTTGTTTATATTTTGATCGAAGTCGTACGAATTAGAAATCGAGTTTAGCAAATATAGGTTATAATAATTGAATCCATTTATCTAAAGTGATGAAGTCACATGTAAATAGTCCAAATCATATGATATGTTTCCAAACGTAGATAGAAACGGAATCAAGGCTGAAATCAGCATCAACAATCGGTCGAGTGAAACAACTAATAATTTAAAAAAAAAACAGAGCGCTGGCAAAATGTTTTTTCAATAGATTGTTGAGTATCGCTCTATATCTTTCGCAAAGTAATATGGCATTCCGCGGTTCTTCTGATAAGTTATACACTAAGAAGAACGGAAAATATTTAGGCCTAATTGAATTACTCGCCATGCAGGAACATGTTCGTCAAATACTAAAAAACCAGTTATCTTTTCATTATTGTTAAAAAAACATTGTAAACGAAATTATTGAATTGAAGGCTGAAAGTCACTGAAAAAATAATTTCATGTATTCACAATGCAAAGTATTTTTCCATCATTGCTGACTATACTCCGGACATCAGTCATGTAGTGAAATTATCTCTCAGTTATTAACTAACAGCAACAAAATAAAATTATAGTGTCTATCTCAAATTTATCTAACCTCCTCCTAACCAATTCCCTACTTTAACATCCTTACATTAGGTACTCTCTCTTTTCAGCCTATGCAATTTTAAAACTACATAGTTCCAATAAAATATCGGATTCCAATTTGCTATAAATTTGATTTATAATCAATCAAAAATAATAACAGGGGCGCTAAACCAATTCTCGCACAGGGCGCTCAAAGGTCTGGAGCCGGCGCTGCTGTATCTATTTGTGTTGCTGTTTATTTTACGCTTCAATCACTAAACCACGTTCTTGTTTTTACTAGATCATTATGAATTTGTGCGTTGGTGTATAAACATGTTTCGATGACCACAATAAATAATTGGGCTAATGACATGGGCTATAACGAGCATCGAACCATCGATCTTTATCTTTAGGTTCATACTATGCATTAACCGTCTGAGCTATCGCTGTTCAAAACTAGAGCTCGTTGTATGATGGCCATAAACGTCACAATAGGTAGAGATTTAATTTTATCAACATTCTATTTTCATTTTAATGAAATTAGGGCGAGGCTAAAAGCAAAATTTGAACACATCATAAATGATAATTTAGATACTTTAACAAATGGTTTATTTGGTACATGGGAAAAATGGCTGGTAAATTATTCAAACATCGAACTTCCGTTTCATGTGAAAATTATTTTAAGTTTAGGTAATCAATTTTGTTCTTCAATTCCATATTTCAAAATTATTTCAGATGTGGAAATGCCATTTTTGGCTTAAATGACAATGATCGTGTAAATATTCGGAATAATTTTATAAACATTTTGACAAATTACAAAAATAGTACAAAATTATAAAATCTAAAAAAGAATTTTAGCATATGTGTAGGTAAAAGAAACAAAGTCTTTTCTAAAAGCTAATCCAAGGATTATGGTGACGAAGGCAGACAGGGGTAATGTAACAGTTTTAACTTTACAGACGAACTATCTGGAAAAAATGTACAGCTTACTAAATGACGATTCCACTTGCGTACAAACTGTTAGAGACTTATCGACGATAATGGGAGAAATCTAGGAATATTGATTTAAAAACAAGAAACAATTTAACGAGTTACACTGCAGTGATTCCAAGATTATACGGATAACCAAAAATTCACAAACCAAATTTGCCGTATAGACCAATTGTAACTTCCATAGATGGCCTCACATATTCATTAATCATTAGCATTATTTTTATGCAATATTCTAAAACCTAGTGTGGGAAAGACAAATTCTTACATACAAAATTCCGAAGATTTCAAAAATAAAATTAGTAATGTTACGATGCCACCAAATTTTCTGTTAATCTCTTTAGATGTTATCTTTTGACAACAAAATTTATAAACAAATTTTTGGCTCACCTATCAAATTTATTAATGGAAAATTTGAAAAATTCGGTTTTAAATTCTTTAGATTTTCAACCATTGTTTTACTTCAGATATGTGCGGACGATATAATTCCGGCAATACCAATAAACAAAATTAATTCATTTTTGGAAAAATTTAAGTCGAAAAACAACAGAATAAAATTTACCTTAGAAAAGGAAGTAGATCACAAAATTTAATTTTTGGACATTCTACTGATCCATGAACCAAATGGCAAAATTTCGTGTGATTGGTACCATAAAAATACTTGGTCTGCGGGTGTATTCTGGTTTTCCTTAGGAATAGGAAAAGGAACAAAAATTGACATTTTCATAGCAGTTTCATTTTTCTCCCCTAAATGCTCATTCTGGCAAGCCTTAATAGGAATTTTATTTTTCCTATTTAAACACAGTTTTGAAATTTATTTTTCCTTGCCTTTTTTGATATGGTAAATTAATTCCTATTGAACTTTTTTTTAACACTAAGTAGGCATTTTGTTATATGTTCGCCGAGACATCAGATCAAAAAATTATAAAAATGGGTATATGTATGTATATAACCGATAAATTTCAGCGTAATAAAACAAATCCGTTTAATTATATCAAATAATAATAATAATAAAAATGTATAATAATTAAAAAAATGATAAGAAAAAAAAAAAAAAAAAAAAAATGTAAAACAAATTGTTTTATATTAATAGAAAATTGTATTTTAACAACAAAACGTTTGACGTTTGTCGCAGAGCCTTAGCGTAAGGAATTAAAACTAACAAAAAAAAATTCCTATTCATTTTTCCTTTCTTACGCCAGAATAAACCATAGGAAAAATAGCATAGGAAAAACTGCTACAAAAATAATTCCTATATAGGAAAAAAATTCCAAATTCCTAAGGAAAACCAGAATACACCCGCTGGTAGATATTTAAATTTTCATTCTTATATTTTTTCAACAACTATAAAATTAACACCATTAAAATTCTGACCCAAATAATTCTGAAACTTTCCGATACTAAATTTCACAATAAAAATTTAAAAATTCGAAAAGATGCAATATTTCACAACCAGTATCCGGAAAAATTGGTAATGGTATTATGACACTCGCTTTTTTGCGACTTTTAAGCGCTGCAAGAGTATCGCGAAAAAGGGAGAAAAATAAGTATAGAAAATTATCGAATGAATGAGTGTATACACAATGTACGAGTAGTATAGACCAATATAAAGCAAAAATCAATAGCTCATTTTAACAGCAGTTATCCTAGACACAATTCTAGCAAAAAGAATCATTGGCCATTTTAAAACTGTCTAATTATTTGACTTTTGTAAATAAAACAATGTTGTCTCTTTCTACCTCACTATTTCTGTACTAATCACCCTTTGCTTATTTTTATTGCACTTTTTTCAAGCCAATGTCATAATACTAAATATAACCACATAATTTGGAAACAAAAAAATGTCCATACAAATTTTATTTCTCGATCAACAAATGAAACCACTAATTATTTGGCCATTCCCTACACTCTAAAAAATTTTAGAAGGAATTCACTACAATTAATGTAGGATACTTGTTGCCAGCAATTATTGTAGTAAAATCGCATTGCAGTGGGATTTAAAAATAATTACACTAAAAATGTGTGAATTATTCGAAGGAATTCACGATTCAAAGGTGGATTATCGCACATTATCAGTTTTACATTTTCATTTTTAATGCTAAAAACACACTATATCGTTACTTATTACTTCTAAAGCTGCTGTAAAAAACACAACTCCAAAGTTATATACCGCTAACATAGGTTGAATTTAATATAAAATGGTTGAGAATTCCCTCATTTTGAAAGGTAACCAAAGTAAGGAAACTGGGAAAAACAGCTTCTGCATTACAAATTTCCAATTTAAATGTTGCAAAAGACACTTTTTTTATAGATTAGTGAGATATCACGAAGAAGTGTGAAATTCCACATTATTGTTATGAATTCAAAATAAAAAGACATTAAATTTTATTTAAAAATTATATTTTTAATTACACGTTTTTTTTTTCTTAATTAAATTCAATTAATGTATAATAATAAAATTTTTAATATAATAGGTATTAATAGATTGTTATGAAATAAAATAGACAATTCTGATTCTCCCTGGTTTGTATAGCATCACCTGAACCAAACATTATTTATTTTTTTCAACAAATATATATATAAATGTTGAAGGAATTGTTATCCGATCAAAATTCTCTGTAATGTCTAATTTTTGTTGTTGTATTTGTGATTAGAGTCTTAAAATTAAAAACATAAGGTTCAATCTCAATTACATCACTTTTAAGAGTACATACTTTTAATCCAGTTCTGTGTTGCACGTTGGGAGAAATACTATTTATTGCTTGTTGCTATTTGTTTTTTTTCTTAGTCACTTGAACACATTTTACTAATTAACTATGTTCGTATAACTAATATCTTTGAAGGTGATGAACGAACTGACTTTTTACTTTATGCCCATTATAAAAATATACATTTTCTGAGGAAATTCACACACACAATTTTGTAAAAAGCTTTTGTATTGGAAAATACAAGTTTTTTGTCGGAAATCGCACCGTTTTTAGGTATTTTACACATAAAACGTTGTAAATTACATCAAATGTGTATTTTATTATTATTATTAGTTGAGGGCCATGTGGGCGTTCAAGCCACCCCGCACTGCGACCTAAAAGATCTTTTGTGCATGGACCCTACTTAATGAGCCGTCCAGTCAATATTCAGGCTCTTAATGAACCTGACAATACTGCCGGCCGGTATATGATGCATACCATCCGGGCTCATTACTCTCCCTCCTAGATGTTGTAACCTTTTGCAGAAAATGGCTGGGCAATGGCACAGAACATGCATCAAATGTGTAAAAACCGACTAATTTTGTTAAATCCCCCTTCGTGAGTTTATTTTTACATGTGTAATTTTAAACTCTTTTTAGTGGAAAATGATATATTTGTCGTGGAATTTTACATTTACTTTTTAGAGTGTAGGTACGTTAAAAATCTTTACGAAAAAATCAAAAATATTTTCAAAAATTATAACTTTAAAATTATAGGAGCCACAAGCTTAAACAACAACTTGTTTTCTAAAATTAAAGATAACACACCTTTAAAGAAACAATCAAACGTTGTTTATCCAGTAACCCTACTCTGGCTATTCCCTGGGGATCAGTGGCGTAACTACAAATTTCGGGCCACCCGCAAAATTTTTCTTGGGCCCCTAAAAATTTTCTTGTACCTATGAACAAGTAAAGTTATAGTAAACGCTTATTTTTTCCTATTGTCCAGCCTCGCATTAATTAAAAGTGTCTGATGTCGATGGTCCGATACAGTACGTGATTCAGTCCAATGGGCTCAAACAAATCGAATTTTCTTGCAATCAACTCAATGCTATGACGATTTCTTTATGTATCGATAAAGCATCACAAATTTCGAGTATAATTTGAAGAATATCAAAAATCTCAAAAATGTTGAATCAAAGTATCTTGAATATTCTAGAAGGTTCTCAGGTATCGAATTATCCGTAAGTATGTAACACCAAAGGAAATCCTATACAATCACCGCCATATAAAATTAAATAACCTGGACAATCTTGAATAATTTCGAATAATTTAGGAAATTAGAGAAACATCGAAATCTCGAAAAATCAACTAAATATCATGATATATGTAGATTTATTTGTGTAACTCTGCAAGTTCCTACAGCTCAAAGCTAAGCGCAGAACATTGCCATACGAAATTCGAATAAATTGAAAAATCTTTGAAAATATCGAATAATCCTACAAATGCAGAAAAAAATTTAGAAATCTACAATAAACCGCGGAACAATCTCGATTACCCCAGAAAAAATCGATTAATTTCTATATTACTTCAATTGATCTCGAATAATTTCAATAATACCTAAAAATCTAGATATTAATGAATAGTTTCGGAGAGCCTGTACAAATTTAGAAAACCCACGTAATTTTCCAAAAATTCCGAAAATTCGTGTAAATATTAAATTATTTGTCAAGTAATTTAATATTACTAATACTACTAAGCAAAATGCTACACTAAGCAAGATGGGGCTAATCTCGCATCAATCACATTCACGCATCCCATTTCCATGCTATGCTCCAATAATCTCGAAAAAATGATCAAAAGATGAAATCCTAGACAAGGAAATATGAAACAGGAGAATTTCCAATTTCCTGATTTAAAATAGTTTTTCAAATTAAATCGGTTTTAGGTAAATTAAGTTTTTATTTACCGTTTACCGGTAATAAAAAAGATTCGGCAAACGAGAAACTATATCAAACACATTCAATGTTTTGCAAGTCAATTCAACCTTTTCTAATCAAAACTTGATTTGTAAAAGGTTGGATTTGAAGTGCAAAAAAGATAAATTTTGAGGGCTAGACGTATTTTACAAATAAATCAACC
Source organism: Tipula helvola (assembly GCA_963556165.1). Lineage (NCBI taxonomy): Eukaryota > Metazoa > Arthropoda > Insecta > Diptera > Tipulidae > Tipula > Tipula helvola. The sequence continues at coordinate 159,379,231 of OY744483.1, forward strand.
CAGCAAACACTAAATTCGTTATCGTTTCATGTTAAAAACTTTGATTTCAAACAAGTTTGGCAAATTTTCTTGTAAATCTAAATATCTATCAGAACTAGGCTTGCCACCCGTCCTCCTTTGTGGAGGACAGTCCTCCTTTTGAAAGAAGTTTCCTCCATCCTCCCCGGAGGCAAAAATGTCCTCTACATTAAAAATAACTGTAGATTCCTTTTTAACGATTTTTGAAGGAGTAAAAAAATTCAATTCCAACTGACCCATTACAGAATAATGATTATTACGTTCACTTGTTTCTTTCAAAGCACAGTTAACGATGATACAATATGCGTTTACGTTAGAATTTATCCTAAAGAAGTAGTAATATCTACAGTTACACGGTGAATATATTATAATTTTAAAACTACGGAATTCCAGCGTTACGAAATTCTAAAATTTGTTAGAACATTCTGTAATTCTAGAAAAGCTGTAGATAATAAAATTTTGTAAACCAGAATTAAAATTTTAAAATTTAGAATTTACGCAGTAGAATTTTAATAGTATGAATAGTTCTTTGATCAAAATTAATTAAGAAAGTGAAACCTCGTTATAACGAAGACAAAGCGGCTGGAAACCAGAGCTGCGACGTCGGGAGTCGAGGAGTCTGACTCTTTTAGCGAAGCCGGAGTGGTAGTTGGATAAATACTGACCGACTCTGACCCCACATTTAATATTTTTCTTCCTCTCCGGTATACTTTAACCTTACTTTAGTTACAAAAAGACTCCAATCAGTATAATTGACCTCGGCCAATTTGATAAATAATGGCGATGCGTAATGTTTCACTTATAGGAAAAACACAAAATATCTTCGCAACAGAAAAAAAATCATGGTTAACATATATGTAGAAAAATCTTTCCGCTTGATAACGAGATGTTATTGGCTAGAAATTATTTGGACTCCAAGGTTACAGTATTATTAAGAGATGATTAACAAAATAGAGGCAAACCGGCGCTATGTAATTTGGCAATGGTTTAAAATGATTTTTAGATATTACTGAGAAGCCCACAGTCACCAAGAAAATCCAGTTGAAGAACTAGGAGAAAAACATGAATTCGAAAAATTTCTAGATGACCATAAAAATTGAAACGACTTCGAATTACAAAAATTATGGACTAAATTTTTTGATTGCTTAGCTTAGAGAAAGTGGTAAAAATCAACAGAAATTTTTGTTATGTTTAAATTATTTTCTAATGATGAAAAAACGAGCGATTAAACATGAACAGTAATTACATGTAACAATTGGAGTCGTCGTCGGAGTCGGATAGTCAATTTTTAATACATTGGAGTCGAAGTCGAAGAACTATTTCACCGATTCCGCAGCCCTGCCGGAATCGGTGAAATAGTTCTACCAAAATTTGCATTTTAGCGAATGAAAATTTTGTTATACTCGTAGTAAAAATTTCGTTAAACTGATCTTCAAATTAAACAAAATATTTTTTGATGGATGTCCTCCACTGAACTTTTTAAATGGTGGTAAGCCTAATCAGAACCCAAAGTTATTGATGTGAAAACATCTTTAGCGGGGGTAAGTCAAAAATTTCATGTAAAAAAAGGAACGGAAAATCCGGTACGACCGAAATTACAAATTAAATACGTGAAAAACGAACATAAAATGCACCGAACTTGCATACGATATAATTCGAATTACAATTTCCGTCAGATTAAAATGAAAAAGCACAAAAAGTATGCATGTGTAGTGTAAGTGGTGCAAAAAAAACTGAAATGGAAGTACGTTAAACAAAGACAAATGCACCCATACTTTAAATATTAAATATCATTCATCTTAGCGAGCTGTGAAAATGGCACATATGTACATACGTTGATACATAATAAAATAATAATTTTGAAATTGTTTAATCGGTATGCTATGTTTAGTATTGCTCATGCTATTGCTGAGTTTGGTTATGCGGGGCATATAGGAAACAAAAAGTATAAGAGTGATAAGCAGGTTCGAACGGCATTTTCAAAAGATACGCGCAAGGAAGAAGAGAGATATGCTACCATCTTTGCAGCTGCTATGATTTTAGGTATATGTCAAAATTGCGCTTTTATTTAAAAAAGTGCTTTTTAGCGCAAACCGCCATATTTCATTTAGTTCAAATCAATGAAATCAGCGATGCCACTTTGCATTGTTCACCAGGGCCTATATCATGTTCTTTTCGACCCGCTTCAACTCTCTTATTATGAATTCCGCGATCGTACGCGGCATTATTTTGAGACTAGTTTTGATTTTAGTTTAGATTAGATGCAAAAACTTGTAGCAATCCTCAACAATAAATCAATCGGAAAATTGTCCGCCTTATTTTTCTCGCTATTGAATAGATGGCCAAAAAGTGTCGTGTTTTGTGATCCCAAATTCATGATAACGTAAAAAAAAATTCGCAGCATAAATCGTGATAGGGCCCCTGGTTTGCCGTGACCATTCACAAATGTTTAAATATGGAATCATCAACAATTGTCTTGTATGAGTAATGGTGAATTTTGAAGCTTTCCGGGCAGGTTTATAGATAATTAACTTAACAGAATTGTACTTTGCTCAAGCTCACCAAGACATCGCTATACTGAAATATAGGCGGTTATAAATTTCAATTTTCAATTAAACAATTAGGGTCGGCAAGGTTCGTCCTCCAAATCCAAAATAGAACAACTTATTGACTTTTTAACCAAAAATTCTATCGTAATTTAAATACTGAGCCAACAGTTCTCAGGCCCATCGAAGAGACTTGAAATGATTCAATAGTTGCAGGTTTTCACATAATTCTTTTGCGAGTTGAGCGTGAACTCGCCCGTTATTTTTTTTATTTCTATGGAGTCATATTACGTGTAATTACTCATACATTTATCTTCAGGAACAGAGAACAAATTGTTGGGCTTCTCTTAAGAATATATTTAATAGCAACAGGAACGATGTTTTCTTTCTCTAAAAACTAGACCACAGTCTTTTGATAAAAATTTCCTAGAAATTTCCCGATTTGCAAATTTGAAAGGGTGATCTACTTTAACCTTAATCTGAGCTACGATCTATCCGATCTTGACTTTGAACTAATATTCGAACGCCTGATAACTCTCGTGGGACCTTTTAGCCGTGGGCCCCCACGCGCCCCCGCTCCCCCCCCCCCCCGCGGCTGCGGGTGCTGCGGGTGCTGCGGGTGCTGCGGGTGCTGCGGGTGCTGCGGGTGCTGCGGGTACCTAGTTACGCCACTGCTGGGAATTAGGAATTGGAAAAATATTGCTATATTTCCAAACTTTAATAATTCCCAATTTTTTATTCCCCAATTCCCAAAAGTGTATTCTGGCATAATTGGGAATAATTTCCAATGGGAAAAACAATATTTCAAATTTTGCAGGCGAAATTATTTAAAAATTTTATTTTATATGTACATATAAAATAAAAACTTTACCGATACTACGTTGTAAATAAAATAATAAAAATACACAAAACAACCAGTTTCATCTAATTCCCCAAAAAAAATTTAGGGAAAAATAAACGTCAAAACTTACATAAAATGGAATTATTTTTCCCTACATTTAAAAATTCCCAATCGCCAGAATCTGAATACCCCTTTGGAAAAAATAATTCCCAACTGCTAGAATACCGTCAAAATAGTTCAATTCCCAATTCCCAGGGAATAGCCAGAATAGGGCCACAGGTACAATGTAGTTGCAATGCTAGCTACACAGGACAGACGAAACAGTTTTTAGAAAAAAGATTTTACTAACACAAAAGTGACATATGTATGTAAATAAAGATCAAAATTTAAGCATTAGTGCACTGTTGGAGATCATTTCGATCACTGTAATTAATTAAATACTGTTTTATGGTTATGTCTCTCCCTGAAATAAAACATAAAGAGTCTGACAGTCAGCGGTCTACCTGAAATCCAACATAAAAAACACACAATTTTGGTTCAATCATCACGCAAGGTGAATTTATAATTAAAATAAATTATTTTCTACAAACAAAAAAAAATTATTGCTGTTTTCCAATTATTGCTTCATCAAAAGTGGTCCTCCGAGCTGGATTATTGAAACGCAGTCGGCAAAAACTACAATACATAGTTGGAAAACATGTATAAACTCAAATATAAATTCACTCACGGGAATTATACTCGATTTAAATCATTTATAACTCGTCTTAAGTTACTCATCTGGATTTGTGATTCTCGAGCTGAACATTCAGGTAATACAGTGCGTGTATAAAACAAAAAGAAAACCTCGTGGAAAGAACGTGTTCAAACTCGTGCAAAACGTGCAAAACATCGTGCAAAAATTGTGCAAAACGTGCGGAATCAGTGAAGTGAAACCGGATGTGTGCAGTATAAACCTCGTGTCGTTCCCAAAACATGGACAAAGAAATACTGGCTTTGCGAAAGCAGAAATCATGCGTGAGAGAAAAGTTGTTAAGAATCGCTAATTTCGCAAAAGCGGTGAGTGAGGAAACCTCAATATCACAAATCCAGTCAAGTTTGGATAGATGTCATATGTTATTAAAAGAATTCAATGACTTCGACATGAAAATCATTATGCTCAAACCAGACGAGGATGGGGATTTGAAGATGATTAACATCTAACCGTCGCAATACTTACCACGTGGGTTCGAAAAAAGTCAATTGCAAAGCCAGCAGTACTACAGCCGGCAGATCAAACATTGAATTTTAATACGTCACAATTTAACCTCAGTATGCGGAAGCCGAATTGAAACTGCCAATAATAAATATTCCAAAATTTACTGGCAACTATACGGAGTGGCTATCATTCTTTGACCTGTACTACAAAACCATCCACGAATCAAAAAGGTTAAGTCAGGCTCAAAAGTGTCAATACCTCAAGGGTCTGAATCAATCAAGAGGAACAATTATCAAATTGCGTTGGCTAAGTTACAGGAACGAATCGTTACTGCATTTATTAAGCAGTTTGTAGGTCAACCTAACATTCAACAATCTAGTGCCGACATGTTAAGAAGGGTGATGGATACATCGGATGAGGTAGTTCGTAGGTTGGAAGCGCTGGGCAATAACGCAGTCAGCAGGGATCCGCAGCTTATTTAACTTCTACTCGAAACGTTGGACGAGCAATCCAGAACAGCCTGCGGGCACACCACTCAACTGATTTAAATATGATCCAACTTTCAGCGACTTCATTAAATTTTTATCACGACGTATCGATGCATTTGAAACAGCAACCAGCAATTTAAAGCGCAGTTGGCCAAGGCAAGAAGCACGAACTCATATCACAACCCAAAGCGAATCAACATCATCTCCCTCGCGACCAGAAGGTTATCTCAATAAATGTGCGTACTGTGCAAGTTCGAAGCACTCGATGTTACAGTGCAGCGAGTTTGCCACATTGGACGTCCAAAAACGAAGGGAGTTTATTCACGACAATCATCGTTGTTATAACTGCTTGAACATAACTCACTCAGTATCAAAATGTCCAAATCGAGCAAGATGTCATAAATGTAACAGGTGCCATCATATACGCTTTTACATTTCACTCAATCTGCAAATCCAGCAACGTGTGCAACTGCGACCGAAGAAATGTCCTCAAAGCCCCAGGCAACACCAAGCCGCGGTTTGTGATTATACAGAACAGAGTTTAGCCGTTCTGCCGACCGTGTCATTACATGTAGAAAACTCTATGGTTGGCTTCTCACAAACGACGAATTTGGGCACTTTAGCGACGTTTCTCTCAACAGCCAGAATTTATGTGAAAATATCTCTCTTGAGGTTGCAGCAACACGTCAAGTTACATCATTATCCTATTATTTGCCACATCATGGAGTGCTCAAGTCGACCGATGCGGGAAATAAATTACGAGTTGTATTTGATGGTTCTGCCCAACATCGAAAAGATGTACCGTCAGATTAGAATCTCTAAGCCTGACGGTGACCTGCAACCAATTGTTTGACAAGAGAGTCCGTCCAGCCACTTGAGACACTATCAACTCCGAACTGTAACATATAGGCTGTCTTCAGCAGCATTCCTCGCGGCAAGGGCATTGAAGCAAATTGCAATCGATGTAGCACAACACCATCCAAACATTGCCGTAACCATTAATGAATGCACATACGTGGACGACATCATAACCGGCGCAGAAGGATGAAGCGCAAGTGATCAGAGATGATTTAATCAATGTTCTCTCACAATACGGCTTCGAGTTAAAAAAAATGGAAGTCCAATTACAAATCACTATTAAGAGACATTCCGGAGGAGCATTGTGACAGTTGCGATAAACCATTTTCGGTAGAAACTCGTAAAACTTTCGATACGGTGAAAGTGTTAGCTGTATGCTGAAATCCTGCACTCGATACGATTACATTCAACGTCCATCTTCCTCAGCATTCTGTTCACATAAAACGAACTGCGCTATCCGATGCCAGCCGATTATTTGATCCTGTTGGTTGGTTGGCCCCAGTGGTCGTTCGAATGAAAATGTGTGTACAACAATTGTGGATGAAATATCTAGACTGGGATGATCCACTGCCTGACAATCGACGAACCGGGTCCGAGTGATCAGAAAACTGGCCACTACAGCCAGCCTCACATAACAATGTGATCGGATTACATATCTCACAACCAAGAACCAACTTTCGTATTTTTACATAACGAGTGTTCATTTTTTCAAAAATTTCAACTCGTCGTTACAATGCCGAATGCAATTCAACAATGCCCGAAAACCAAAAATGCAAAGGATAAGTGCTCTAGTTCCTTACTCAGATGAATTCCTCAGTAGCCAGCACCTCATCTGTCGATACGAACAACAACTATTCTTCGGAAAATAAATTGAAGCCCTTCGTAATGGCAAAGAAATATTCAAACGAAGTTCACTAATAGCACTAAATCCGTTTGTAGATAAGGACAGCGTTCTGCGAGTAGGAGGCAGACGAGAACATAGTGAAGGTTTATACGATACAAAACATCCAATAATTGTCCACGCTAGTTCGATTATTACTCGGTCAATTTTACTGGACATTCATCCCCGACACAAACACGCTGGACCTTCGTTACTAATAAATATCATTCGGCAGACATTTTGGATACCATCACTAAAGAATAAAGCTAAGAATATCATTCGAAATTGCGTAGTCTATCAACGAAATAAAGCAACACTCCGTACTCTGTCACGAGTTGTAGCAAGCAGACCATTTACAAATTGTGGTGTGGACTACGCCGGTCCTTTCAATTTTCATCTCAGTAAGGGCAGGGGACAAAAACATACCAAGTTTAAATGTGTGTGTTTGTATGTTTGACGGTAAAAGCGGTGCACGTTGAGTTTGCGAATGATATGACCAGTGAGTGTTTTTTGGCTGCACTCAAAAGATTTGTAGCCCGCAGAGGTGTCCCAACTAACATCTTCAGCGATAACGGTCGTAATTTTGTAGGAGCCGAAGCAAAACTAAAGAAAAACATCGAAACAGTTATTCGCAATTCAACAGAAATACTCAAGTTTTCTGCAGCAGCTTTCATCAAATGGAATTTTAACCCACCTCAAGCTCCTCATTTTGGTGGCCTCTGGGAGTCGGCAGTCAAATCGACGAAGTTCCACCTTAAACGCGTGATCGGAAATACAATTCTTACTCTGGAATAAATGGTTACCTTATTGACAGAGATCGACTACATATTAAACAGCCGTCCACATTGCACCACAACTAACCTTTTGCTTGGCCACAGTAATTTGAAAATTCCCCGAGAACGACTTAACCGAAGCAGAATGTTCTTATCTAATCGTATCGATGATTAGAGTCATGAAGATCAAAATACAGTCCACAATTAATCAGAAGAATTCGCAAGATTCACTATACAATCATGAAGTTCAAAATTCCGCGAAATCTACACCAGCAAACGGTGAAGAACATAATTCTTAGCCAGTCAGTAACATAATACGTTGCCTAATCAATCGTTAAACACAAGTTTTCGTTTATTGAACCAAAACGTTCAAGACGGGGAGAATGTTGGAGATGATTTTGATCACTGTCTGTAATTAATTAAATACATTTTGTGGTTATGTCTCTGCCTGAAATAAAACATAAAGAATCTGGCAATCAGCAGTCCACCTGAAATCCAACATCAAACCTCAATATTAATTACATCAAGTTACTTTAATTCATATAAATTACTTACCCAATTTTAGATTCCAGCCAACGCAATCGGAAATATAAAAAAGTTCGTAATAAATAGAGAAAAAGGGTTAGCAGAAAAAAAAACAATTTTGGTACAATTATCACGCAAGGTGAATTTATAATTAAAATAAATTATTTTCTACAAACTAAAAAAATTATTGCTGTTTTGTTTTCCAATATTATTGCTTCATCATGCACTTACACGACATCTGAAAAATACAAACAGATAAAGATAACATAAAAATTCTCGAGAAACAAAAATTTTTTAGAAAAACATCGATTTTGGAAATGCTACAAATTCAATCAAGTGCAAATTCAATCAATGTCATTGAAGATTATGCTTATATTGGCAACTCATATGATTTGTTCATCTAAATTGTTTTTGCCTCATGCAACTTTATTTTTATTCAAATGTACAACCTCTTTTACATAAAAGCGCTTTAGCAAGGTTTTTTCAAAAATTACATAGCTGCGCGTTTCCATAAAAAGTCGGTTTTAATAAAAAATTGAGAGCATGAGAGTAGAAAATTTATATTGTCGTGACCAATTGTGATATTGGGGAAGAGGTATCCAAATTTAAGAAAATGCCTGCCCAAAATAACAGAAAATGTTTGTAAAATATAAGTGGTTGATTTGGTGATCTTTAACGGACGCTTTGTGGGAAAAGTGTTGTCCACGGAGCCGGATAGGCCTAATTTTTTATTTTTTATTTTAAAACGGCATTTCATTGTGGCATACCGAAATGAGAAATATAAAATAATCAACGTTTAGGCTGATCATACAACCTAATGCATAAAAATGGCAGCATTAGACAACTACCGGTTTTTTTAAATTTGTAATTTCTAAATTTTGGTTTCAATTAAACTGTACAAATGAAATTTTCTCAATTTGTACGTAGTCCTACATTAATAGGTCGTGTTTCGGATACAATCTCGCCGGTTTTTTTTTTTTGTTTAAATCATGGTGTTATGTTACTGTATTTAATCAATATTATTATTTAACACACACAAAATCAATCAAAACTTATCACTGTCCCATTCATAACAGTTCGATCATTATTAATTATTTTTACTCGATCTCGTTCTCCTAATATTATGTGACTATATGATATCATATCAAAACAAAAATTACTCTTTCTCTGCGTTACAGTTTTCAAGGTTTATATCTAATCTAAACAAAAATTTTGTTTAAAATTCAAACATTGCAAAAATAATTGTTTACACGCTACCGACACAATATAACTAAATCACTCTCGCATACCTCGAGTACGCTCGGACTCGGAGAAAATAATTACATATGTATAATTATATTTATTTACACGATCGGTTTGAAGAGAGAGCGGACCTATATAAAGCAAATTAATTTTCAAAATTGCGTCAATTTTCGGAGCAAAATACTTCAAAATTCATCTATCCGCTAAATACACAGCAAAAAACAAAAAAAAACGCAGTTATCGTTGTGTTTTAAATTTTAATTAAATTAACCACACCAACAAAAAACATTAGAATAAATAAAAATAGTTTTTTTGTTTCTACACAAAATAGATCGTGTTTTGTTTTTCTTAAATTGTGCGAACAAGGCATTTGGTGCTAAAGTGTTTTTGAAGATTGAAAGATTTTTTATTAAATTTTGTGAATTCTGAGTGTTTTTTATTTTTATAAAATCGGCTGGCAATAAGTGGACGTGCGCAGTAAGTCTAAAAAAGTACTTATATAATTAAAAAGTGTTTGGTAATGGAACAATTATGCAATTAATTAGTTATCGTGATACTGTAGCAAGAATATAAATTTCATGTTGTTTATTTATTTTAAAAATTAAAAAAAAATTTAAAAATTTGCAAGTAATGGCCTTGAGGAAATAAATTTGTAAATTGATAAGCTTTTAAGTGTCTGGATCAATGCAATCATTGCAAGTTTGTGTTTTCTATTTTTGTGTTAGTTAATTAATAATAAACTGTATTTAAACCGAATATTATAAAAATACGTAAAGATAACCAACGGATCTAGTGTGCACGTACATAGGTAAATCAAACAAAATACGGTACTGAGATAAAAATCAAAAATTCATAAAAAACAAAGGGTTAAAGAGAGCAATTTATGCAATTCTTAGAATATATTCTTAGTGGGATGTATTTTTTGTGTTTTGATTGTGTATTGTTTTGTGATCTCTGTAGACAAAACAAAAATATTGAAATGTGATCACTTCTTTTCACAAAATTTATTTGAGATAAGCATAGCGAAGAATGATAAAAAAACATACTGAATATAGCCTTATTGTAATTACCTTTTAAACAGCCAACAATTGTGTAAAGAAATCATTGTGTGTATATACAGTTTTGCTTGCAGATTTGATTGGATTATTGGTTTTGTGAAGTACAATTTTTGGTTTTGACAATATACCCCCGAACAATACAACCGCAAGTTATCAACGAAACAAATGAAGTCGTTGTATAATAACCGTATCAACTAAGGTGCCGGTTTTACAGTTCATACTTCATACCAACCTATACAGTTTTATTTATGATAATTTGCAATAACTTAATATTTTGGTTATCGCCACTAATAAGTTCATCCTAATTTTCAAATTTCTGGTCTTAGCAATTACGACATTTTATTATTTTGGTTGTATTGGTTTTTATTAAACAGACCTTAGGTTTATCAACTAATCTTGAGATAAGATTATGTATATGAATATTTTGCCAAAAATTGTCTCTTTACCGTAAATTTGCCGTCTAATAATGACTCAGTGAAAATAACACAACAACTTAAACTTTATAACGAGGTTCAATTGTTTTAATTTTTATTTAGGTTTCCAAACTCAAACCATATTGTTTAAAGTTTTATTAGCAGGTTGATTCGTATAGTGGAATTTACAGTTAAAAATGTGTATTATTGTTAATTAGCAATAATAACTGAAATTGTATTTCAATCGAAACATGTATTGGAATTTGTTTATAGTTTAGTGGACAGCTATAAACATTCGTATACTTTGCTGTTATTAATGTCGACAACACATTTAATACACGTAATTAATTTTAGTGGAAACCTTATAAGCAGGCCGGTAATATTATTTTAACGGTCTAACCAAAAAATAATATTAATCGTTGGTTTTAAAATCTTGAAAAAAGATGAAGTTGAGCAGCTATAGGGCAGTTTTCTGCTAAGAACCTTATTTTGATGTTCTATGTGAAAATTCATTTGAAACTTCAACATACATTTAATTTTATTCAAATTGTATTTTTAGGATTTTCAAATATGTAAATCTATAAATTATTATCAAGAAGATCACTCAAATGTATTCAATTTTATTTAATTTCTATGAAAAGTTCCAGGCAAAATTTTTAGTTAAAACTAAATTCCGGGGCTCTAATATATCGCGTTTTGGTATTCTGAAACAACATTTTCGTAATGTTGGCGCGCATTATTATGAAATGCAAAAGCGAATTTTTACGTAATTAAAATTAAAAATCAAAAATCATATATCGCGTTTGCGAAGTGGATATGATTTTTTGGGTAACTGAAATCTTTAACTTTACTTTCTCTTAACAACAAAAGATCTTTCAATGGAATTGTCCTTAATTTGTATGTCCTTAAAAGTTATTAGCTTTCCGTGAAGAGTTAAAAGAAAGGAATAGTTATCTTCGAGAAATTTTAAATATTGTATTCGAAGCGGACCGCATTTATTGAGTCGCATAAAAAATGCAGAATGCGGTCCGCTTCGCATCGCCAATAATTTAACCGTTCTCGAAATTTTCGTCGCTAAATACTCGTCTCGATTCGAACTGTCATAGCACTATAATTCTTTCCAGTTTCTCTTTAAAATTGGTTAACATTTGTTGTAATGTATATGGTTATGCTATTTTAAGCAATTAATTGTAAATAAATAAACAACTAGATGGAGATTAACTCGGATTACTTTATTATTTCAATCTTAGTGTACATTCGTATATTCTGGAGAAACGGAACAGACTGACAGCTTATTGGAAAAACAATGTAATAGATTAAAAGTATTCAGTGCTGCCAGATGTTCTATGTATTGTATAATATAGCGTATTTACTTGAGACATTTACAACAACAATTGCACTAAATAATCCCTGAGAGGGATTAAATAATCCCAAATTTTGTTTGGGATTATTTAAATCTTATCCCATTTTTTAGTTTTCGTTCTTAGCGATAGAAGCCGCCAGATGTCATAATACATGTTAAATTTATATTTTATTTCGAAAGGTTGGCTTTTGAAAATTAAATCAAATTGGCTATTTTCTTGGGAACAAAATAAAACCAAAATAATTCGAATTGCATTTTTGGTCAACAAAATACGCTTATTGTTATAACAATTATAACATCTCTTCGCCTACCAGTTATTCTAAACTTGACATTTAATTCACTTATTAGTATTTAATTATATTTAAAATAAAATATGATTATATTGAATGTATTCATGTCATCATGCCCATTTGGCCTTCCATTACCAAGGTTATAAACTTACTTATTCTAATTCCCCTATACCTTAATATCAATTTAATTAAAGAACACATATTAAATTCATATATTTTTTTTCGTTATAACTAATTTTAAACATCTATTTGATTATATACTATTATGTACTATATTAATTAATTATTCACATACATAATCATCGAATCTCTGTTCATCATCACTCTGAAAGTTAGTTTCTTGATCATCGTTATGATTATAACCATCTTGAATTGGTTCACTATCATAATTCGGTAGGTTATGTTCTTGATCATTATAGTCATTGCCAATATTTATTTTGCTTCCGATTGCTCTTACTTGATCAATATGTCGTTTCCATATTCTGGAGTCGTCTAAAAGAATCTTGTAATGTAATTTCCCTAACTTCTCGACAACCGTACCAAATTTCCACTTAACATCCTTATCAAGATACTCTCTAGCAGATACCCTATCACCAACTTGGAATTCGCGTATTTTAATTCCTATGGGTTCTCCCCCCCCACTTTATTTGAATTTGAGGGCACTATTAAATCAATCCTTGATCTAATTTGCCGGTTGAACATTATCATTGATGGCGATTTACCTGTTTCCGGGTGAATTGTTTTTCGATAAGTCAGCAAAATATTAGCTAATTCGCTATCTATTGTGTTTTTCGTACATTTTGAAGCTCTTAATTTTGCTTTAATTGTTTTAACAAAACTTTCGGCCTGGCCATTTGTTGCTGGGTGGTATGGTGCACCGGTTTTATGTTTTATACCGTTCATTTGTAAAAATTATTGAAATTCACTTGAAGTAAATTGTGTGCCACAATCACTAACTATTATGTTAGGAATTCCGAATACTGCAAAGATATTGCGTAATTCCCGTATTGTATTTTCAGTCGTAATATTTCTCAAAATTTTAACCTCTGGCCACTTAGAAAATGAATCCACTACAATAAGTAAGTATAATCCCATAAAGGGTCCCGCAAAATCAATGTGCACTCTTTGGAATGGTAATGTAGATTTTTCCCATGGGTGTAATTGGACTTTTGATGGATTGGTTTTGTACTCTTGACAGGAAGTACAATTCCGTGTTAATTCGTAAATATCTTTATCAATATTTTCCCACCAGCAGTATCCTCTGGCGAGAGATTTCAGTCTTGATACTCCAAAATGAGTTGAATGAAGTTCTACTAAAATTTTATCCCGTAATACTTTTGGAATGTATACTCTTACTCCTCTTAATATACAACCTTGTTGCATTGTAAACTCCGTCTGATTTATATTGAATCTCTGATTAGCCTCTACATCCCTTCCATTTTTCAAACCTTCGATCAATGGTCTCAATGATTTATCAGACCTTGTAGCATTTTCCACTTCTTTAGCAGTCACGGGTAGTGTTTCAATTAAATTTAATTCCAAAATATCCGTTTCTTCTGTATCGTAATATATTTCTTCAGTCGGCAACCTGGACATGCAATCCACATTACTATGCAATTTAGTGTTCCTGTAAATTATGTCATAATTGAAAGATTGAAGGTATATTGCATAATGCTGCATCCTCGTAGCAGACATTATTGGAATTCCTTTATTAGGCGAAAATATTTGTATTAATGGCTTATTGTCACAGATTAACGTGAATTTTCTACCATAAACATATTGAAAGAACTTGCGCACCCCAAATATAATAGCGTAAGCTTCCTTATCTATCTGGGAATAACGTTGTGTTGAATTTAATGTGGCTGATGCATAATGAATAGGACGTTCTGATCCATCGTCGAATCTATGGCTCAATACAGCCCCTACTCCATATTGAGAAGCATCGGTTGCCAACAATAGTGGTAACCTTGGATCGTAATGGGCTAAAACTTTGTCAGATTGTATTTCTGTTTTTATTTGCTTAAATGAATTTTCGCAATTTTTATCCCACACAAATGGTACATCTTTTTTTAGTAAATTGTTTATAGGATATAATACTGTACTCAGGTTTTCGAAAAATCTACCATAATAATAACCGAGCCCAGCGAAAGCATGTACTTCTTCTTTATTAGTTGGTCTGCGCATATTTTGAATCGCTTTAATTTTCTCATTCATTTTATGTATTCCTAATTTATCAATTATATAACCGCAATATTCGATTTTACTGGACAAAAATTCGCATTTTGAAATATTAATACGCATGTTGTATTTGCTTAACCGCCTAAAGACTTCTTGTAATCGTTCCAAATGTATTTTATCATTAGCCCCTGTGATCTTTATGTCGTCTAAAAAGACGGACACTCCTGGTATTCCGTGAAGTAACTGTTCCATGTACCTTTGCCAGATTGCAGGTGCACTCGCTACTCCGTACATTAATCGAGTAGGTCTATACAGCCCCTTATGTGTATTTAACGTTAAATAGTTTCTATCCTCTGGCACTACTTCTAACTGTAAATATGCTTTTTTTAGATCAATTTTTGAAAACTTGTCTCCACCTGCCATTGACGCAAATAATTCTTCTATCGTAGGCAGGGGATGTTTATCGATAAGCAGATAAGGATTAATCGTGACCTTATAGTCACCACAAATTCGAACCTTACCATTTGTTTTGCAAACAGGGACAATTGGGGTAGCCCAATCACAATGATCTATTTTCTGTAGGATACCTTCCCTAACTAAATTATCTATTTCACATTCAACTTTTCCTTTAATCGAAAATGGCATTGACCTCGCCTTCATGAATACTGGTTTCACATTCTCACTTGTCATTAGCTTAGCCTGAATGTTCAAAATTTTTCCTGCTGAATCTTCGAACACTTTAGGGAATTCATGTTTTAGTATATCAACTATATTATTGTGCGACATTTTGTTAATTAAATTTAGTTGATTTGCACCATTCAACAAAAGGTTCCAATCAAACGAAAATTCTCTAAGCCACTCTCTCCCAAGTAGAGGATGACGATTTGAATTTACTATATACAACTTAAGGTCTTTCGTTTGATTTCGAAAACACACATTAACCTCTATATAACCATATACTTTTATATCACCACTAGTATAACTCACTAATTTAAAATTCGTTTCGTACATTCTGAAATTGTTGAAATATTTATTTTTGAAATCAATACTTGCAACCGAAACTGGAGATCCCGTATCTATCTCGAACTCAAAAGTTAGATTATTTAATTTTAATTCCAACCAAATTTTTGAATTATCTACCTTAGAGTATAAATTAAAAATTTCTTTCTCTTGGTTATTTCCCGAACAATTTACCTCAGAAATTGATTTACAATCACTATTATTTTCTTGGAACAACTTATCTATATCTAAGCTAAGTACTTCATCTAAGAAATTTGTTGTATATTTCTTTTTAATATTTTCAGGTGATCGTGTTTTAGATGCAGCTACAGCCTTGAAACATACTGATTTAAAATGTCCTACTTTTTTGCAAAAATGACATGTAACGTTAGCGTGCTTACATTTATTGGCAAGATGGCTGTTGCTTCCACATCTAAAACACGAACCCTGCTGCTTTTGTACATATTGTTTTTGAAAATTACTTTGAACATTATTTTGAAACTTAGTTTGAACATGATATTGATTACCTTTCGATCTGGTTTTATTATGAATTTGGTTTATTGTTTCCCTTCCATGCAGCTCCTCTCTGCTTCGTAATGACAACTCCATTGCCTTAGCTGTTTGTACGGCTTCGTTTAGGGTTAAATTTGTTTGTTCCAATAATCGCGTTTGTATGCTAGTTGACCTCAATCCAAAAATAAATTGATTTCTGATGGCGGTGTCGAGATTCGCCCCAAAATTACAATGAATCGCCAAACGTCTCAGTGACACCAGAAAATCATCCATTGATTCACTTTCAGTCTGCTTTCTCGAATTGAATCTGAAATTTTCCATGCATTCCAGTTTTGTAGGGCATAAGTGATCAGTCAACGCCTTTGTTATTTCATCGAAGGTTTTCGATTCCGGTAGATCCGGATGAAGTTTATCACATATATAATTGTATGCTTCCATACCAATAAACTCCAACAAATAATGTACTTTTATTTTTGCATCCTCAATTTTTGCAATGGCGAATGCACCATTTAGTCGGGCCAACCAACGTGTAAAGTTCCTTTGTTCTTTTGGTAATTCATCGAAATATTTAATTACCATTTCTTTATTATTAAACATCCTCGTCGCCACTTGTTGTAATGTATATGGTTATGCTATTTTAAGCAATTAATTGTAAATAAATAAACAACTAGATGGAGATTAACTCGGATTACTTTATTATTTCAATCTTAGTGTACATTCGTATATTCTGGAGAAACGGAACAGACTGACAGCTTATTGGAAAAACAATGTAATAGATTAAAAGTATTCAGTGCTGCCAGATGTTCTATGTATAATAGTTATAACAATTATAACAACATTTGAGGTATGATCGGATTAAGCTGCAAGTAGAATGGAAACTTGGTGTAATAACACTATAGTTTACAGGGTTTTTGTCCTTGAAATGAAAAGTGTTTTTTCTTAACGATTGAGGTGCTCTGAGTTTCAAAAAAAATTATGAAAAAAATCCAACACGTAATATTTCAAAAATATTTATTATTTTTTATTTACAAGAAGTAATGGTACAAAAATATTAAAAAATTAGAAATGAATTACCTTAGCTTTTTTGTATTTATTTGTGTCTGAGTCTCTTACAATTGACCAGCAATAGTCACCTAACATAGTTTGGTCCCAGTATCCCCGATAATTTTGCTCAAAAACTTTCAAGTCGTGGTGAAAACGCTCGCCGTACTCGTCGCTGATGTTTCCGAGGTTTTCAGGAAAGAAGTCTATAAATGCGAGTGCAAGAAATGAATGTTCAGGGACATGTTGGCAGGTTGACACCCCTGCGTTGAAAGTTATGTAATAAATCAGCAACTAATTGTCGGTAATTTTTATCTTTTTTTTGTTGAACTCTTGGATAACAAGTCGTATTGAAATCCAAATAGCTTTTTCAGTATTCAAGTAAGACTTGATTTGCGGTTCGATGAAATACCTTCCTTAAATTTCACCTCAGAAAGACCAGGAAAATTACAGCATAAATGGTTAAAGGCTGCACTAGTCTTGTATAAACCCTTGACAAAAATTTTCACCAAATCTAATTTTACGTGAAGCGGCGGTAAAATAACTTTTTGTGGGGTATTAGACATTTATGCTTTAAATTCTGTTCACCAGGGACATTTTCGGCTCTATAACTGGCCAGTCTTTCCTTTTATAATGATCTTCTTTTGCTTTCGAATCCCACAAACACAAAACGCAACAATATTTTGTATAGCCACCCAACAAGCCCAAGAGTAAACCAATTACTTTTAAATGACCGCAGACAATCCAATTGTGATCTTTGTATTTAATGAGTTCAATTATAGTGTTGACATTGTTTCAAATGTTTCTTTGATGTTTACTTCGGGACCTATCGCAATAGAAGTCTTTTCGTTACCATTATGTACTGATTTTAAACTAATCTTCGATGAATCAACGAATAAACGCCATCCTTCCGGATTAAAATGTTGCTGAATTTCTTGGAAGAGTCTAACTACGTCATAATAACAGTAACAAAATTCATTTTATTTTTCTTAAAATATCTTGAGAAACTTTTACTTCGAAACTTCAAGTAACCTCCATTGTTGTAGTCGTGAACCTAATAATTCAGCTTTATATTTATGTAGATAGATGTAAATCTCTTACTAAATCATTCAGCTCATCCTGAGTTATCATGTGTGGTTCTTCATGAGCATCAAAAAATTCATCTGAACTTGTGTCACTTTGAATTCGAGCTTCCTCGGATTCCGTTTTACGGAAAGTTTTACTGGAACAACCAGGAGGTTTTGAAACTTGCCGCTTGTCTGAGCGGTAGATAAGTTTGATAACCGAAAGAACATCTGCATTAATTTTATCCTTGTTCTTGTAATTAAAGCCAAATATCTTAGTGAGATAGAAGTAACAATTAGTTTCGTGGTTGGATGGTTCCCTCCATATCATTGGCATGCCAAAATTCAAACATCTGTTTTCACCCGCAGCTGAGGAGCTTAACGTTCTTCTACATCTTTCATAAAACACGTGGGGGTTTGTATCCTGTTGAGAGACCGGAATTTTAAAATAACAAAAATAGGCTTCTTTGAGTGACTCCGTTATAGGATATCCTTTCTTTTCTTAAAAATAATTTCACCACAAACGTAACAAAAACGGTCAGGATTTGCTTTACACAATCTTTTTGACATTTTGAAAACAAATATTTATTTAATTGAGCACTACCCTGCAATATCGACAAAATCCAAACAGGACAAAATTTAGGGGTTGGTATCGTTATCCAAAATAAAAAAATCCCAAAAAAAACGAAAATCCCAAAAAACCAACTTTTTTAAAAGTAACAAATTTTTGAAATGTTATTTTAATTCGTTTTATACCTAGGAGAAAGAAGGCTGCCGGCCCCAAACCCCCACCCTAACGATTTTTTGAAATTCTAATATTCATAGTGATTTCATAGTGAACCATTTTTGAAAAATTTGTATTTTTTAATAATAATTCACAGAGTAAAATAGAGAACTCCCCAAAGCCGCTTAGCATTGGACCCTTTGCGCAAGGATGACAGGAAAACATAAGAAAAATTTCAAAAATATTAACATTTGTAAAAATATTTACGTTTGTATTTCACATACTAAAATAAAAAACTCCTCAAAGCCGCTTAGCACTGGTCCTTTCCGCGCAAGGGTGACATGAAATTATGTTGATTCCTTTTGTTTTCATATTTTTGTTATCAAAAATTTATTGGGGTCTCTTCCCTTTCGATGGGGCAATTTGCTTTGTATTTTCCGGTATTTTTTGGGTGATTTTTCCGTTCGAGAATATGATTATGTATCCCAAAATTTAGACTAGAAAAAATACAGACCTCAAATCCAGACAAGCCTTTGGGGTTGGCTACCTTATCTAGAAAAAAAAAATACAGAAACTGAAAATCCCGAAAAAAATATCCAGCAAAAAAAAATCCAGAAACAAAAAAATTCAGAAAAACAAAAATCCAGAAAACTAAAATCCAGAAACGCGATTATCAATGTACGGACCAAATTAAAATTAAAATTTAGAAAATGTCTATCGAATTTTACTTTTTCCGTAAAGTTCTTAATATTTACGATACTGGAAATTGCTACGTCATCCTTTCAGACACAGATCAAAGAAATCGTATCGCTCATATCGCTTCTACTGATAGTTCTACCACAAATGTTTCAAGTTATTTTGTGGTTGGCTTAATTCGTTGGGTTGGATTTAATGCTTCGTCAACCTTGCAGACACAGTCAAAAGTCTAAAAATGCCTATAAAATTGAATTTTTTCATTTATTTTAAACAAAATATTTTTTCTGGATTGCTTTTCCGGTAATTTCTAAACTTTTTTTTCAGGATTTAATTTTTTTGGATTTTTTACTTTTCAACTACTCTAGATTTTAAAATTTCTTGATTTTCTTAAGATCACTACATTTGCCTGAAAAAAAATCTAGAAATTTTAAAATTCAGAATAGTTGAAAAGTAAAAATCCAGAGAAATAAAATCCCGGAAATAAATTCTAGAAATTGCCGGAAAAGATCCACAAAAAAATCCAGAAAATATATTTTGTTTAAAATAAATGAAAAAAATTCAATTTTATAGGCATTTTTAAACTTTTGGCATCAATTGAAACATTTGTGGGACATCATCAGTAGAAGCGATATGAGAGATACGATTCCTTTGATCTGTGTCTGCAAGGTTGACGAAGCATTTACGAAGCATTAAATCTGCAATTCGCTCCAATAAATTCGTCGATACCACACTAACCCAACGAATTAAGCCAACCACAAAATAACTTGAAACATTTTTGGTAGAATTATCAGTAGAAGCGATATTAGCGATATTAGCGATACTATTCCTTTAATCTGTGTCTGAAAGGTTGACGAAATCGTAAATATTAAGAACTTTACGGAAAAAGTGAAATTTGATAGACATTTTCTAAATTTTTATTTTAATTTGGTCCACACTTTGATAATTGCGTTTCTGGATTTTAGTTTTTCTGGATTTTCAGTTTCTGTATTATTTTTTTCTAGACAAGATAGCCAACCCCGATACGCTCCCATATGTTTCATAAATATTTTTATATCTGGATTTTGCCCTGTCGAGATTTCGCCTTGTCAGTATTTTGTTTTGTCTAAACTTTGTGATGTTCATATTTTATCCTATCTTGAAATTGTCGAGTCTGTGTTTTTAAGAAAAGTTGGGATTTTGTAACCTATCGGGATATTGAAAGTCAGCTAGCTTCTTTTTATCGACGATTGGAGGATCACGGGCGCGGCGTAGCAGATAAATTTCGAACAGGATATACACGTCATTTAACGTTTCGAAATTATTTTTATTATTGTATGTACATATTATATCCTCCATACCAGAGTTACTATTGAGACAAATGCCATTATGCAAGTATATTTTATTTTTTATTTTTCTGCGAGTGGTGCTTTCTCTACGTTTACAATCGTCAATTGCTTTATTTTCAAAATTTGTCGAAATTACTCAAATGGCTTGGACGCCACTTATAAGCCATCGAAAATTATCAGTGTCCTAATGTTAATATCAACGGGATAACTTTTGCTCCGCATTGATTAAAATCAATTTTAGGTTAGTAATTGTGGAAATAAATAGTTTAGCAAAAAGGTAAAACAAAACGTTACAACAATATTCAGAATCCCATTTATTAAAATTTTCTGGTTTCATGAATTTGTTAAGAAATTGCATGAAGCGAGCGTCTATTGTTGAGCCGTTTTTTAAATGATGGTGGACGTCTAATTTTCAAAAAATTACGTTATTGCCAAAAATAGAGATTAATATGATTCTCAATTCTTCTATTATCCCATGACAACACAATATGGATTTGCACCACATTTAAAATAAACGGCTCTTTAAAATCAAAAGAATGAAAACTTTTGTCAAATGCGATAAGAACTTTTAAAGATGGTTCCATAATACTGTTAAAGTTATTGCACGGGCAATCAGATAACTATCTAGGCTTCGATTTATGTGCAAGCCGTTGACCTGACACATGTGACGTAAAGAGATGTTAACGTGAAGGGGTCTTGTAATTATCCACTATATCTTTTAAATAATCCCAACAACCAACATAGATCTGCCCTACCAATTCTGTAATCAATGTGTTTATTGAAACTTAGGTTTCTTGAAAAAAAAATTACTCTAAGATCGTGAATGTCACACACTCGACTTATTCATTTGTTCAGCCATCAAGACACAATACCAGATGCTCGAGTTCTTGAGAAAAACAAAACTTTACGTTTATTAGCATTCAAGAACAACTTGTTCAACACACAGTAATTACAAAATATTTCAAGTGTATGCTATAAACGTCCAGTGTCAATAAAAGAATTAATGTTGGCATACATTTTTGGATATCTACAATAATTGAAACGGCGTTAAATACACGGCAAAAAAAATCATTAGGTTAGTAACTGTAGGTCTACCCTGAAAAAACCATGTTGGTTTACTAGCTAATTGTATTTTTCAAATCAGAATCAATTAAAGTAGGTTAAATCAGCGATAGAATCAAAATTCCTGTAAAACTAGTGATATCACCTCCTGCGTGATTTAAATAACGTTTTAACCAATTACGACCATTTTCAAAACTCACGAAAGGCAATAGTAGAAAGACTTACTTAAATTAAACTGAACTTATCTGTTTTTAAGTATTCTAAACCATTAAGTATTTTAAAGAATGTAAGTTGAATCATGGCAGAAGATTGTAAACCTAGCCAACTTAATTTATTATTCGTGTTGTCATCGTCGAGCGATCTGTGGAAAAAAAAATGCAAAATCATTACAAATTGCAATAAAAGCAGTGACAGACGTATTATTAGAGGTCATTATACGCGGACAGCCGTGTAGTTTCCTCTTCGTTTTATTAATGAAAAAACCATTTTGGATTGGAACAAATTTCGTTCTCTTTCTGAAGGAAATGCATTTCATTTTGTAAATAACACTTAATGACATGCCACTTAATTAAACAATATAAAAAAAGAAAAGTCAGTTGTAAGCGTCTAAGCGAACCGTAAGACCATACCGATCGAAACACAAATGCTATGTTGTACTTGAAACAAACCAAAGAAAAATAAATTTTTATAAATTCGGGTAACCATCACCAAAAATCAATAATACAGTTCACATTGCATTCGGCTGAAACAATTTAGAAATGTAAACTCGTTACACAAATCACGGAACTTTCGCTGCAGCATAAATGGAATTCACAAGTTGTTTTAGTACAAATAAATCAAAGTCAGTTTCAAAACTTGATAAAATTCAGACACGGTGCCCGAAATGTTTCATGTTCCCTATCAGTAAAGATTTGCTTATTATGAAATTATAAATTAAAGTGGAAATGAGTTTGAGTAAACAGAAAATGCTCGTCAACTAAATCTGTTAAAATGTTTTTTGTATGCTGATGAGTCGTGGCCTTCACTGTAAATTAATTTAGTTAACTTTAACATACGAAGCATATTTGGTTTAAAATATGTAGACATAGGTAAACATGAATAATCAAATCATATTTAATCATACAAACGTAAATAACTTAGTTAATAAATTTTAGTTTCTTCAAAAAAAAAAAAATATTGGGTCGTTATCTTTGTTTAAAAAAACATATACATATTTTATGTTACATATAAGTACGCTCAATAAGTATTAATAAAATGTTCTCTAATGTAATGATTTTTATTATTTTGGTTTTAGTCATTTACGTCACAAGGACGGTAAATGTGTTGTTACAGTACGAGTTCGACGTTTATGGACGACGCGACGAAGGAGCCGAGTCCAGAATGTTGAACGAGTATTGTGCCGATCATTTAACGTACGTGTAACGTACAACATTTTATTTCATACTACATGGGACATTAATTCGATTTGGTCATTTAAAATTAAATTTTAAAGTAAAAACATGAGTTTGAATCCAAATGATTTTCAAATTATCAAGTTACCCTAGTTATTTTTTTTTTTGTTTGACTTTATATTTTTCTGTGCGGTAATGGCTCGTTTACCGGACTGTTTTTTCTGTACCGTAATGATTCGTTTTCCGGACTGAAATCAATCACGTAAACATTGATTTTCTGTTTAGTATGAAATAAAATTATTTTACAGCAGTTTTGATTGCATTCAAACTTTTATAAAAATATTCTATTGACGATTGACGAATGGAACGGTGTACTCTTCCGCGAAAAAAGTGAATTTTTAAGCACAAGTTTCTGATATTTAAAATGATAAGAGTGTCCCAAATGAAACATATATGTATACAGAAATAAAATTTTAAACTACATATTGGATTAATTAAATTTTCCAACCGTTACAATTTTCACAAATAAAAATTTAAATTAATAGACAATATTTCCTTATAACTTCATGTGGCAAATTTTTGGGGATCCGTTCAACATGGTATATTTCAAAACCTCATATTTCGATACGGCAAATGGTATATTACGGCATATTTCAATATGGCACATGGTACAATATGGCATATCCTAAAACTTGGCTATTTCTTAGCTGATTATGACGAAATTTGACAAGTGCAATGAAAATGGAATACTAAAATGGATTTCTAATGGTAAAACTAAAATGGAATATATACTAATATGGCCGATTTTGGAGGAACTTTGCTATTTATTAACCGATGATGTTGAAATTCGACAAATGTAATGGAAATAAATGGGATTCTAAAATGATTTTAGGTGAAGTTCTGGAATATGTCCAGTAAGGATGGAAATCGGCTATTTCTTAACCGATTATGATGAAATTTAACAAGTACGAAGGAAATTGGATTCTAAAATGGTTTTAATTATCAATTGAAAAAAATCAACTCGTTTAATTTAATTTTCTTTCACTTAATGCAATTAAATTTATACCCTTGACAGACTAGGGCTTAGCTAAGCGCGATTAGTGATTTTTTCGAGATTAGCTGTAGTGTGTCAAATTGAAGATTAGCTAATCTCGTTTTATTTGAGGATTAGTGACTAATCGAAATTAGTGCACTAATTTTTAAAAATTTTGAAGTTTATCTCGTTGTATTGGGTTTAGTGATGGAACAATGCGAGAGAATTCTTTCAACATTGCAGAAAGTGCAAGCGGCATGAGTTTACGATAGAAGTTATAAAATCAATGACATCTTAAACAGTTTGTGTTGAATAAATGTTGAGTTTATGTTTATAAAATGAAAATCCGGTGTTAATATATAAATCTTAGAAATATTGAGTTAAAAAAGGTATCCAGCTGATTTACTATGTAGCTATATTTCAGCGAATAACCATCATAGTATTTTACTTCTCTACCTAGGAAACTAATCGATTTGTGGTGGATAAGCTAATCTTGTTTCACTAATCGCGCTTATCTAACCCATAGTATGTCAAGGGTATTATTCTCCAACGGAAATAAAAATATTTGTGATGAAGATATAATCGGGAAGTGCTTAATAAATTAAATTTACTAAGCACTAGCTTAAATTTGAAAAGTAAAAATATGTATATTAAGTATATTAGTCCTTCAGGTTTATTTTTATTCGTTGAACTTATGTATTTTAACCCTAGTACAGTGTTGCCTTCGAACAACGAAAACCGTGTTGGTGGACAGAAATGTCCACTCTATCTAAACTTACAGAAACTGGTTATTTAAACATAAGTAATGAAATGAGTAATGCTAATTAAATGGTGTATAAATATTTATTTTAATTCAGACTTCAATTTTATATACATTTTATATCATTATACCATATTATACATAGCAGTTCAGTTCAAATGTAAAATGTAATTTAGCCGTCCAATTAATTATTCCTTGTTTATTTTTTAATTATTAGTAATACAATCAGCACACATATATTTTATGTGATACTTGCAAACATACTTCCCACATTTGCTGCAAGTCAACGTGGTTTTTGATTTCTCATCGGGACATTCTGTGCAAAGTTTTCTCTTCTTCGATATATCTGTTCTATTTGAGGTGGATGGTTTATTGCTCTCTTGGATATTGCAAACAATAGCCTTTGAAAAACTTGCTCTTGGTAAATATTTTCTATTTTGAATATGGGATTCAATCAATCCTTCCCCCAATGCCTTTAGAAAACGTCGTCTGTTTCGTGGATTATTATTGTTCCAAGCCAAGTCTACAGTTTTATACAAAACAAATGTATTATATGCAGAAATGTCTAGAATATTACAAAAAACCGCAAATGGCCATCTTCTGGTTTGTCGTTTTGTTGAATATGTTGTTACAATTTGATCCAATACATCTACTCCACCTTTAGTTGCATTATAGTAACTAATAATTTCTGGTTTTCGTTGGTCGTTAGTAGTGTCAATTTTATTAGTGAAATGTTTGGTGCTCTGTAAAATCACAAGTCGATACTTCTTTGGTACATATGAAACCAATGTGGTACTTTCTGAAAACGCAAATTTTGAAGTATACTGAGGCCATGATCTTGAATTTAGAATTTCAAGTGGTAAAGACGTTTTATTTTTTTTTATTGTCCCGACCATTGTAATATGTTTTTTCAATAACTCCTGACCCAAGTTGAAAGATGTAAAAAAATTATCGACCGTAACAGTATGTCCTTTTAATCCATCAACTAAATCCAAAACGATTTTGGCACCAATATTACTTTGACGAGGATCATTTGGTTGTTTGCCTAAATATGGCTGTATTTTCCAACAGTAACTTGTTTCAGCGCAAGCTGCTATCCAGAATTTTAACCCGTATTTTGCTGGTTTACTTTTCATGTATTGCCTAAACTTACATCTACCGCGAAACCGTAACAGCTGTTCATCAATTCTAATTTTTGCTGATGGATTATAATATTTTGAAAGAATATTACTCCACATATCCCACAGTTCACGAATGGGCGCAAATTTATCATTTATTCGGCGTTGTGAACGGGTTGATCTATCATCAAAACGCAACACTCGACAAATATTTTGAAATCTTTGCTGTGACATTGTTGCTCGTAACAGCGGCCCCGTCCTTTATTCACATGCCAGAGACTTTCAATTGTTTCATGGCTCGATTTATAAACACCAATTAGAACTAAACAGCCGAAAAAAGCATATAATTCGTTCAACTCTAACGTATTCCATTTCTCGCCGAATTTCCTCTTTCCTTCCATGTTAGTGTTTCTCAAAATTAACTTTTCAATTGGGCTTGTAAAAAATAATTTAAAACTTGACGTGATATCGGTAATTCTGGTCGCAGCGTATTTTGTTATCCCAGGAGTCAAATTTAGTGTAAAACTGTTAGTGAATCTCCCTTTATTTGATGCTAATGGAACATCCTGATACAAAATATTTCCATCTTTCGATATAAATCGATTGACTTCTTCAGCGGAACTAATACTAATATTATAATCATCGAGAGATTGTTCATCTGAATATAAATCATCATCGGTTTCTACTTTATCAGATTCACTGCCACTATCCTCACTATCAGTGGAAAATGAATAATCTAATAATTCATCCATTCTGTAAAAAGTTGTAAGCAATTGCTCTAAAATAATTAAACGAATCAAAAATATCTGATAAACATTTACCTGGCGTACTTTCTACTCGTGATAGATTGTTTTGAATTTTGTGCAGAATTTGAATTAGAACTTTACTTTTGTAATTTTCGACGCTAATTTAATAAAAGGGCCTAAGCGACAAAACGTAAATTGGGTATATTTACAACAAAACAGGATCAGCAAATATGTTTTCAAATTATTGAACGTTATAAAGAAGTATTTTGAAACACTATTTTTACTAAAACTAACCCCAATTAAGATTTTAAAAGAAAATATTTATTTTCAATTTTTTTAGATTCTTTGAGGTGAGTCACTTGCATTGGAAAGAATGTAGCGAAACCATAAACTTGTGCCGTTCGTCCTATAGAAAAATGGTAAAAACAACGGAACCAATTTGTTTATCTTTTTCCTGTTTACAGTTATCAAAAGAGAAAAGATCGGAGAAAAATAAACAATTAAAAACGTAATTTCAGAAAAAGTGTCGCTTGATTTGATCGAATTAGTGTCGTTTTATACAAATGTTATAAATCCACTCTTGATATAATCACTTTACTGTATTATAATATTTGTAACACTGACAAATTTTGTGCAAACTAAGTAGTAAATAAATAAATTATAAAAATTTTAATGGACACTTTTGTTCTCGAACACGTTTTACGTTTATTTTTTTCTGAGAGAGACTCTCTGATAGTTCAAAGGAGAAAAAGAGAATAATATTTATATATCATAAATAAACATTTTTGGAAAAAACAAATTTCACATAACTATTTTTGATTGTTTAGTTATCGTGGTTTAAAAATTGGTTTTGGACAAAAATGTCCATAACCCGTTTAGAGGGTTAAAGAAGGAATCAATTTTTAAACAACATCAAAATTTAGCAACATAATTGGCTAATCGCGAATTTTTCCAAGTATTTTTTGTTTCCTAACCGATTATGCCGAAATCCATTCTCTTAATAGAATTTGCCTTCACTTAACAAATTTTCCTTTAAACCTTCACCTAACAGAATTTCCCTTCAATTAGTAGGATTATCCTTTATTTGCTTAAATTTTCCTTCACCTATTGCAATTTTTCTTCAGTTATCAAAATTTTCTTTCGCTTAACAGAATTTCCTTTCACTTATTAAAATTAAATTTATTCTTTCAATGGAAATAAATGTGTATGTACATAAATCTAATTTTAATTAAGTCTAATTTTAAAATTAAAAATACGTCAATTAGCCCTTTATCTTGTTCGTTCCGTCGTAACGTTTAGAGCTTATTTTTATTAAATAAAATTATTTGCAAATAGATGGAACAAATTTTCATCGAACATTAATAATTAGCAAGGTAATTAGCTAATTCGCTAATTAATTCGCCGATTTTTTATTTTATTTTGTAATGATTGTTTTATGGCTTTTTTTTTATTTAAAATAAATTTTATTTATTTATTTTATGTAATTAGGCTGTTAGTGAATTAGTTAAAAACTAGTTAAAAATGAAAATTTTGACAAATGAAATTAATTTTTTTTTTATTCACCACAAAAAAAATTTAACGCAGTCGACACCGTCTATAAATTTTGACAAGTGATGTTAAAAAAACGTCATTCAATAACATTCAGTATTGAACGTCGTTCAATAAATGAGCCGTTTATTTTGAAAGTGGGGCAAGTCAACATTTTGTTGAAACGAGAAAATGAAGGAATAGAGAAACAATAAATGCAAAAATATACGGGATTTTGAATTTTCTTATTTTTTGAACAAGTATAGGGATTATTTTTTTATTATTTTGACTATAAATTGTTCACCGTTAGAAAGATTATACTTTTATTTTTCTATTGTTATCATTAACTCAATTTTTTTGAAAAATGGACTTGCACTATGGACTTGCTTATTAACTACGGCTTGACACTGGACGGAATAAAAGCTTTTATAATTAAGTTATTTATCGTGCTTATTGACTGGGAATTTATTCTTATATGACATCCGTCAATAGCACCGATAACATTAGCAAAGATTCCAGTTTTTGCCCTTGTGCAAAATCTAACCCGATTTCTTCTCGTTTGTCAATAGCTGGTAGTTTAATAATATGCCGCATATGATGTGTAAGATAGTCCAACATTTTATGTATGTACATATTATATAAACGCTATAATGATTAAATGCGATGTATTTTGAATGAATTTCAACTGTCAAAATTTTAACCAATTCACACAGCAAATTCTAATTTTGTTGTTAAAAATATTTCACCACGATAAATTGATTTTCACCAAATTTTTAACTAAAATTTTTTAACATATTCACTCACGGCCTTAGTTACAATCTAGTCTCCTGGACTAATGAGCAATTTGTTTCTGAATTAATTTACTAACTTACGGCATCTTCCGATTAGCGTTCCATAATGTCTGGTAGAAGGCTTTAGTGTTACTTTTTTGGAATAGGGCCGAAAGGCTGAATGTCGAAAGGCCGATCGTCGAAAAGCCGATTGTGTCGAAAGGCCGAAATTGATTTTAATTTTTCATCTTTTTATGAATGAAAATTTTTGTATAAAAATGTTTAACAGTAAATCGCCTTAAATATTACGTTTTTTTTTTTTGCCATATAATTAAAAATTATTAATTATAATAAAAAAAGCAAAATAAATAAATTTTTTTTGAGTTAACTACCTTATCTAGAAAAAATAATACAGAAACTGAAAATCCCGAAAAAAAAATCCAGAAACACATTTATCAAAGTGCGGACCAAATTTGACTTGTTCCGTAAAGTTCTTAATATTTACGATAATGGTAATTGCTTCGTCAACCTTGCAGACACAGATAAAGGAATCATATAGCTCATATCGCTTCTACTGATAGTTCTACCATAAATGTTTCAAGTTGTTTTGTGGTTAGCTTAATTCGTTGGGTTAGTATGGCATCGACAAATGTATTGGAGCGAATTGCTTCTATGCCGTTTTGAAATATGTCATAGTGTATCATAAGCCGTAGTGTACCATATGCCTTTTGAAAATATGCCGTTTTATCACATTCCGTAATGAAATATGCTGTATCGACCGGGATCCAAATTTTTATTATATCGTCCATTGGATTAGCATACACACAGTTGAAAAAATAACTTTAATTTTTAATCTAAAGCAGTTATTATTAAATTGTAAAGCACTGATTGCATTAAAATGAATTTTAACGCAATTACGAAGATTTCTAAAGCAGCATTTGCAATAAAAGTTATTTTTAATAAAACTGTTAAACATTTAAAAGCAACCTGCTCAAATTAAAAAATTATACCAACATAAAATTCGCTAAAACAAGCGAACTTCAATTTATATATGAATTATAAACTAAAGCACGTGTTTTGAGTTATTGATATAAAATTCACTAAGTCAAACAGACTTTAATTATGTTACAGGTAAACTTTTCGTTTATTAAACAATAATTTATTACATTGGGCGATCATAAAGTGATCGAGCCCCCGGCCCCCGCCAAACTTGCAACTTGCTTTAAAATTTAATACTTCTAAAACATTTTATTAATGCAGTCTTTGATAAATTTTAATGCAGTTTCTTGACAGTTATTTTACATTTTGCTTTATATTCTAATGGAATGTTGCACTAAAATTTAAAGTAATTTATGTTATACAAATTAATGCACTGTGCATTGAAACCTCTTTCAATGCAAGGTTAACATTATTTTGTGATGGAAGGTAACACTGGACCTACATGTAATGCAATTTGCATTGCATAACACATTTTTTTAACTGTGTACCGGTATTAATTTTATTTCCGATAGTTACACTTTCCTTACATTTTGTAAGGAAAGGATCTATCATGTTTTATTTGATTTCCGATAGGATTCGCATTCTCTACTTTTCCAATCGTCTCCAATCTCTACGATGACAATCATAATTTGTAGATTGTACTGCTTTGGCTGCAAGATTTAATGTTTGACCGACTTGCAGCAGCTGAATTTTCAACGGTAGTTACAATTTTTGGGTACTACTTTTATATACAAAAAAAACATTAAAACAAATTAAGTACAATTCAACTCAATTTAGTACAATATCATTTCAAATTTCAGTACAATTCAAAAAATCCATTTTCCATCACTGGTTAGTAATATAAATCCGTTTTGCTCGTTTCTTGAAAAATACAATTTTTTTTAGATAGAAGTTATTGGAGGAGTGTCACGAACCAGATTTTCAAGAGAGAATTCTCGCAGATTTTAACTCATGTTAAAAGATGATATGATAATGATAAAACAGGGCGACGTATGCCATTTATAAACTAAAAATAATATTGTACCTGTCATAAGCCCTCTTCTATCTTTACTTACGGTACGGCATTCTTTTACCAAAATTTTTTTGCAAGGCCCGAGAACTTGAGGCACAATTTAATTCGCTCAGGAACCCAGATAACTCTTGATACAAGTATCCTGCTGAATTATATGAATTTGTACGAAAGACCGACATACGAGTGTAAATGAAAAATGTTGGCATGGCGCTGATGTTCAACAGAATCAAATTAAACCAGAGCAATTCCATTAGTTTAGGATTCGACAAAATCTTCATAGTTTAAAAATCTCAACTGATGCATTATATTGTGAAATTGAAAAGTTTTAAATATAAGAAAAGTTTTAGAAATGAAAATATTACGAATTTGATTAAACTTTGGATATTTTCCAAATGTTGAAGTTTAATATAAAATTTAAAAAATTTGATTTATATTTAAAATATTTTAATCAAAGTAGAAAATTTTATTAAATTCTTAAATGTTGAAGTCGTTAGATTTTCCTAGTTGTTTAAGCAAAACTTCAGCTGGAGATCACTAGCTGATATATCACAGGATGCATGAGAAATGCGCCAACTGCAGCAGTGGAAGACTGGAAGTGTCATTAAATCGCAGTTCGTCTTTATATGATTGCAGAACGGATTTCTTCGGAAGTTATTGTTTGGTTCTGTTATATTTTTCATGCGACCGATCTAATCAAGGAATATACCTACCATCACTTCGAATTCACTGTCAGGCAGTGCACAAAGAGAAGTTGGTATGGTCAAATTGCAATTATACCTTTGATGAACTGTTATTCTTTACTGATGGGTCTGTTTATAGGGAAGGAAAGTTCTGTTATTAACTTTGTTTTTACTTATTTTTCCTTCGATTTGTTGCTGTCTCCACTTTTTTTATTATAACCTTCCTTCTTCCTTCACCTCCAAGGTAAAGTACAATGGGCCAAATGACTGCAGAACTACAGTCAATATTTAGTTGCTGGCATTATTTTTTAAAAAATCAATCAATCCTAAGCAAGAATTTGTATTTAGTCAAGTGTTTTAGATGTAAATTTATTTTGAGAATTATCAAACGTTAGTTAACAACAAAATCTTTGATTCGTGTTTAAAGACGGGCGAACCTGTGTAAAAGTGAGTATTTTTGTTATCGCGTTAACGTTCTAGTGTGGTTATTTTCCGTTAATTTTGATCCTTTTGGTCCAAAAATATCCTCCAGACATTAACAAGTTCATCATGGAATCGCTCTATTCTCATAATATCTAAAATATTTTCATTTGCGCCTTTTTTTGAGAAACATCGCAAATTCGTGATGTTAATTATTTCTTCTGGAATTTTATTCCAAAAAAAATTCGATTATCATATAATAATACTTATTTGTCATTTTTCTAATTACAGACACCACTTAACCTATTAAAATGGAGGTGCAATTCACAATAAATGGAAAGGAATATTCCGGTAAGTGTTAATAACCAGCCTCTTCAATTTTCTCGAGCACTTAAATAAATATAAATTGTTACCATACCTTATCTAACACTCTACATACTACATAGATATAATTAAATATCTTACCCAACCCATTTAAATGTAGTTTAATTTATTTTGTTCGGCATTGGACATTTTACAATCTACTTTATTTTCAGTGAGTTCATCAAATCTTTCGTTGGACACTTCACTGAACACATTTATTCGCGACCATGCAAATTTACGAGGTACTAAGTTCATGTGTCTCGAAGGTGGATGTGGTGCTTGTATTGTAACGGTGAAAGGCATACATCCGGTATCAAAGGAATATCAAGCGTGGGGTGTAAATTCGGTAAGATCCAATCGAACATTTTTAGTACAATAATTATTGTTAATATCCGATTTTCAATTTTTTTTTTTTTTGCTTAGTGTCTAACGTCTGTATTCTCATGCCATGGATGGGATATCACAACCATCGAAGGTATTGGAGATAAAAATAACGGTTATCATACAATTCAAGAGCGAATTGTTAGATTGAATGGTATACAATGTGGATACTGTACGCCGGGCATGGTTATGAATATGCATAGTTTGATAGAAAATAAAAACGGCAACGTTACAATGGAGGAGATTGAAAATTCTTTTGGCGGAAATATTTGTCGGTGTACCGGTTACCGTCCCATTTTGGACGCATTCAAATCAGTGGCCGTGGATGCGGATGCTAAATTAAGGGAGGCTTGTAAGGACATTGAAGATCTTAAAATTTGCCCGAAAACCGGAAACGAGTGTAGTGGAAAATGTAAACAAGTCAATAGCATCAAAAAGGGTTTACATTTAACATTTGCCGATGGTCGAGAATGGCATAAAGTTTTCAATTTGAATGATATTTTTGCTATACTTGAGAAATCAGGTGACCGTCCATATATGTTAGTCGCCGGTAATACGGCACATGGTGTTTATCGTCGTAATCCGAATTTGGAAGTATTCATCGATATAATGGGTGTTGAAGAATTACGGGCACACTCGATTGGTTATGAAACCATCGAATTAGGAGGTTCCATTAGTCTTAACGAAGCTATGGAGGTTTTTGAAAAGGCAGCTAAATTAAAAGCAGATTTCGAATATGGGCGCCATCTCATCAAACATATCGATTTGATCGCCAACGTTCCAGTTCGCAATGCTGGTACAATTGCGGGCAATTTAGCAACTAAAAATGCTTACAAAGAGTTCCCATCCGATTTATTTGTAATATTCGAAACAGTCGGCGCCAGGGTGATTGTGGCCGAGGGTGGTGGAAAAATTACCAGTCTATCACTTATAGAATTCCAAAATGCTGATTTAAAAAAAAAAGTTGTCCTAAAATTGGTATTCCCAGCCATAAAATCGACTAACGTATTGCGCACATATAAAATAATGCCACGCGCTCAAAATGCGGATGCCTATGTAAATGCGGGATTCCTTGTAGAGCTTAATGCTGGAGTAGTTGAAAAGGCAACCATATGCTATGGCGGTATTAACCCTAATTTTACACATGCCGTGGAAGCGGAAAATTATTTGGTTGGAAAACCTTTGTATTCGAACGAAACATTACAATCCGTTTTACGAATATTAGAGGGTGAAATTTCGCCAGACTGGGTCCCACCGGCTGGTCATCCAGATTATCGTCAAAATCTTGCTACTTCACTATTTTATAAATTTGTGCTGAATACAGCACCCGAAGATAAAGTGAACGCTATTGTGAAAAGTGGTGGCGATATATTGAAACGACCAATTTCATCAGGAATCCAAAGTTTCACTACCAAACAGGAAAATTATCCAATTAATAAACCAATTCCAAGAGTTGATGGATATGTCCAAAGTGGCGGTGAAACTCAATACGCTAATGATTTACCGAAACAACCAGGAGAATTATGGGCCGCATTTGTTTTAGCCCGAAAAGCAAACGGTAAACTATTAGAAATCGACTGTGATGCTGCGCTTGATGTTCCAGGAGTGAAAGGATTCTTTTCGGCCAAAGACATACCGGGCGAAAATAATTTCGTTCCATCAGCCTACGGCTTCTTCGCGGAAGTAGAACAAATATTTGCAGATGAAGTGATTGCATTTAATGGACAACCGGTTGGTATTATTGTGGCTGAAACTAATGCATTGGCTCATTATGCAGCTTCGTTGGTTAAATTGACATACGCACCTGAAGATGTAACGAAAGGAATTTACACAACGATTGAGGATGTAATTAAAGCAAATGCTAGTTACCGGATTCAAGCCTCGCCATTTAACCATAAATCCACAGCATACGGAACATCAAATGTGGCTAAAACAGCTAAGAGTAAAGGCAGATTTGGAGCACAGTATCATTTCACAATGGAGCCTCAAACTTGTGTAGCACTACCAAGTGAAGAAGGCCTTACTGTATATGCAGCAACACAATGGATTGATCTTACTCAAGGTGCCATTTCTAGCTCACTTAATATACCGATGAACCGAATCAATGTGGAGGTTCGACGTTTGGGTGGTGGATATGGTGGTAAAATTTCGCGCAATAATCAAGTGGCTTGCGCTGCCGCATTAGCCGCCTTCAAACTTAATGTTCCAGTTCGTTTCGTACTTTCAATTGAAGAAAATATGGAGACGGTGGGCAAACGTGATCCCACTTATTTCGAATATGAAGTTAATGTCGATGAAAATGGAAAGATTCAGAAACTTACGAATAATTATTATCAAGATCACGGTTACAGTATTAATGAACCGGTTGAAATGAATACGTCAGTGTTT
The DNA here is from genome assembly GCA_963556165.1 of Tipula helvola. Taxonomy (NCBI): domain Eukaryota; kingdom Metazoa; phylum Arthropoda; class Insecta; order Diptera; family Tipulidae; genus Tipula; species Tipula helvola. The sequence continues at coordinate 159,414,911 of OY744483.1, forward strand.
GCCAAAAATTGTTATGTGGCGGAAGCTTGGGATATAAACGGAAATGTAGTGACTACTAATACACCAAGCAATACTTGGTGCCGCGCCCCAGGCTCTACAGAAGGAGTTGCAATGTGTGAAATTATAATGGAGCATATTGCTAAAGAGCTGGGTAAGGATCCTATCGATGTCAGACTTGCAAATATTGCAGATGATAATCCTGTGAAAGAAATGATGAATGGATTTGTGGAAGATATTGAGTATCAACAACGCAAAAAAGATATTGATGCATTCAATTCTGCTAACCGCTGGACAAAACGTGGAATTGCAGTTGTACCACTTGAATATCCCGTTCATTATTTTGGAACGTACGCAGCATACGTATCAATTTACCAATTAGATGGAACAGTCGCAATCAGTCATGGAGGTATAGAAATGGGTCAAGGCATAAATACCAAAGCGGCGCAAGTTGCAGCACAAACCCTAAACGTACCGCTCGATAAAGTCATCATAAAACCATCGGACAGTTTTATATCAGCCAATAATATGGTTTCAGGCGGTAGTATAACCAGTGAATCAGTTTGTTTCGCAGTTTTAAAAGCTTGCGAGGAACTAAAGGAAAGAATCGCACCAGTTCGTGATGAGTTAAAGGATGCGACTTGGGAACAAATAACACGGAAGGCTTCCCAAAACCAAATCGATTTGACTGCCAAATACTTATACAAATCCAATGGTATGAAAAATTATCAGGTGTATGCAGTTGCCGCGACAGAAGTTGAAGTCGACCTGCTAACGGGCAATCACCTCATAAAACGTGTTGATATACTTGAGGACGCCGGGGAAAGTATTAGCCCACTCATGGACGTCGGTCAAATCGAAGGTGCATTTGTAATGGGAATGGGATATTGGCTCACGGAAAAATTAGCTTACGACAAAGATGGTTTACTCTTAAATAACCGAACTTGGAACTACAAACCGCCTGGTGCTAAAGACATTCCAATCGATTTTCGTGTATCATTTGTTAAAAATTCCATAAACTCAAATTTTATACTAAGATCGAAGGCGACGGGTGAACCACCGCTAAATGCTTCCATTGTCGTTTTGCTCGCAATGCGAAATGCGATCATTTCGGCACGAAACGATGCTGGCCTTCCAGACGATTGGTTTGAAATATCAGCCCCATTAACAACAGAGGACATATTCTTATTAGCTGGGCATAAAAATGATCAATTTACTCTTTAAATAAAAATGTATATGATGTATGAATAATAATTCTAAATATTTGTTGAGATTTTTACTATGTACCTACTCAATTCAAAATAAACATTTATAAGGTTCATCATTGTTTTTATCGCCATCTAGTTACAAGTATTTTCATATGCTAGCAAAGACAACAATAGTTCACAATGCAAACAGTCAAACACCCAAAATTAAACGATTGTTCGAAATTCAAATATAGGTGATTTCTAAACGCATTAATAGCGCGTCGAGTTTAGGCTATAAAGGATATCTGGTATAAGACATTGATAATTGTCCAGTAAAAACCAAAAAAATGTTTTATTCAGATCTCTTTAAAAATAACTAATTTTATTTACGTTTACGTTTCATGAATTTTATAAATTTTAAACTCATTTTCAGTTAACCCTCCTAAAAATGTATCATCATTATGATGGAATGATGCCAAATCATAAACTGTATTTTGCATAGGTAACGAGTACAGTTTTTCACTGGAACTGACACTCCATAAATTCAACTGTTTTAAATCTTCCTGATAGCCGGCTAGAATGCTATTATTATAATCTGGAACTAAGCCCGTCGGACAGCTATTCATATTGATGATCGTACTTCGCAACATTGATTTCATGCCATGCGATCCGTTAATTGTGATTTTAGCATCAAACACAAAATTCGAATGATTTCGGATTAAACTACCAATGATGTATCGCACGTTCGGAACTGTGCGCGACGGACGAGTAGCGAGTAAAATTTGTTTGGTTTTTATGTCGTATGACATTGAAATGTATGTATCGCTAGTATTTAATTGATGCGCTTTTAACGTGCTATCACTTTGATATTCATAAAACCAAAGACTTTTTAGTTTACATACGAGAATTCCACCATATTCCATGTCCGGAATGGAAGGGGAAACTGCAAACAAATTGATGACAGGCGAATAATCATTCGGCGTTAATAGCTCATCACATACGTCATTAGGTTGCCTTATATCGTATATATAGGTTTTCCCGTGGCTCGTACCCAAATACAAAACTTTGCTACGCGACTGGTTGAAACAGCATGACCAGAGCATTGCTTGAAGATCACTTGCCGGTGGTTTTATTGTCATAATTGAGGCACGGCTGGTTAAATCATAAACGGCAGAGGTTCTTTCTAACGAGGCTGCTACCATAAAATTATCGCTACTGCATAATGCTAAATCTCGCGGAACTTTTTCCGCTAAATGAAAATAAGTATACGGTTTGTAAGTAGCCAAATCAATCAAGCGAGCTCCATAACCACGGAACAAGCCCTGACTCGATTTATGTGTGACAATCATAGAATTCATTTGACTATTATACAGCATGACACGGCAACCAGCATCTCGTCCTAGTGGTATGTTCTTCTCCTGGAATAATTTATATGATAATTGCTTTATTCTAGAATGTGCTTCATGGCTTGCAGGAAATTGTAAGCTGCTGGATGCAGTGGAATATGCAATATCATTATAGGTAGCTAATATTTGTTGTAAATTAATTAGTCTCTCCTGTAAATCGACACACTTATCTCGTTCGAACTTCAAATTTACATTTAAGAGCGAAAATTCCATCTCTAATTTTAAATATTTTTCACGTTCTGTTTTTAATTGCTCTCGCAGCCGAACTTCTTCAGAATTATCGATAGCAGTCACTCTTTTGGCATATATAAATCTAAAATCTCGTTGAGTCGCTCGCTTCTTACATTGAGGACATAATCGATTCGGAGGAGCATTATCTTCGATCCAGCGTTTAATACAAGAATGTCCAAATAAATGGCCACACTTTAAAGAGGTTAAACGATGGGGCCCCGCTAATTCCCAATTATCCAAACAAATTGCACATGTACTCCCGTCATCGTCGTCTTCGTCCAAGAGGATCGGTGTTTTTCTCTTTTTTGGTGATGGGGTTTTACTTTTGCGTTTCTTTGGCGTTCTGGGTGGCGGGGAAACTGTAATTGTATTTATATTAAACAACACATTTAAATTAGAAATTTAAAATAAAATATACCAGTTATAGTCACTGGCACAGCCTCAACAACAGCCGGTGGCTCCTGATTATCGACGATCATTTCAACATCGTTGATTTCAACGTTTAACGCTACAAAATTATGATCATCTTCTTCAACATCAATCACTTGACTCATTTTCCGAAAATATAATGTTATTTAATGTATACAAAATCATTTATTCTTAAAAAAATCAATACAAATAAAATGATATATTTTTTTCGTAAAACAAAAACAATCTGTTGCAAACTATATAAATGGAAATGTCAAAACGTCAAAGTTTGAGAAGAGCTGCGATTTAATTTTTAAAAATTAGTGGTATGAAGTTGGCGGCAATAGTGATGAAACCGAAGCGATTTTATTTGTTTTTCGCAAAATTACGTGAATAAAACACATCTATTTTTTATTTAACCCGAGTGAGCAGTACGCCCTAAAAGTGTTACTATCAATTAGAAATTACTTTTGATTTTGTATTTTTTTAGATGAATGTATAAAGCTTTTTATTGCATAAGGTGTACCAACCTAAAATTAGCATGCGCGGGAAAAAAAAAAATTCTTAACCTCGTTTGTAAGAATTATTTTTGACAAGTCGAGTTTGAGTTGAATTCAGCTATTGATGCAATTAGGACCGTGTGTGAATATGTTAAAATATTTTTGGTTAAAAATCAAATTATCGTGGTGAAATATTTTTATCTACCAAATTTAATATTGCTGTGTGAATTAGTTAAAATTAAAACTTTGACAACTGAACAACAACATGAAACACATTTATAACAATCATTTTCCTAGTTTGTTATCTATTTTATTCCTTTATAAAAAGCGTAATTTATCAAATGAAGCTGTTTTCAGAAGAAACAGAAAGAAACACGTCCCGCTTATGTATCAACTGAACCAATATTTAAAAAAACGAGGTTATGTTTTTTTAACTCGCTTGTCAAATTTTATATACGGTGCCTACCATGATGCATTTTTTATTTATTTTTCGTGGTGAGTAAATTTTTAAATTTTAACTTTTATGTCAAAATTTTAATTTTTAACTGGTTTTCAACTAATTCACTCACGGCCTAAGACTGTGTTTCGATCGGGTAAAAAGTTAAATTTTTTAACTGTGGTAAAAAAAATTAAATTTTCCTCACTTTTTAGTCGTTTTGGTGTTTCAAATGAAACTGGTTAAAATTGTGACGATGTTTTTTATTTTTGTTTTGCGTAGAGAAAAACAAAATACAGGCTACAAATTTTTAACTGGTCCGTGACCAGTTAAAATGTTTGTGGTGAAAAAATGCCAAAAATTTAACTTTTTAACTTTTTATGCGGTTTTCTCTTCGTTTGAAACACAGCCTAAATTAGTTAAAAATTAAAATTTTGGCAACTAACCAACAATATGAAGCGCATTTATAATAATCATTTTCCTATTTTGATATCTATTTTATTATTTTATAAAAAGCGTAATTTATCAAAGGAAGCTGTTTTAAGAAGAAACATGCCGTGCTTATGTATCAACTGAACCAATATTAAAAAACGAGGTTATGTTCACTTGTCAAATTTTATATACGGTCCTTATACGGTAGACAGACACAGTTTTTTGTGAAGATTGTGTAATGACAGTCGTCTGTCATTACTTGATTTTCACCTAAACCGGATTATTTTGTTTCCACAACGCGATTTTTGACAAAAATGACAACTGAAAATCGCGATTAACTCTATGTCTGTCTCCGGTATTACCATGATACATTTTTTATTTATTTTTGTGTGGTGAGTAAATTTGTTTATTTTAACTTTTATATCAACATTTTAATTTTTAACTGGTTTTTAACTAATTCACTCACGGCCTAAGCATTAACACAAAAAACCTATAAAATTTATTCGATTGTATTTTGTATGCAATTTATGTAAATCTAAAAACCTTCACTTTTCTTGGTACTGTAGAATTTTGAAATTAAATTTTACAATTTTGTATAATTGTATCTATAATTTATCAAACGAATAATTATAAATAAGTAAAAATTAGTACATATTCGTTTTCGATATTCTAATTTAATTATTAATTATTCAATTTTAATTTCCAAAAGTAAAAACAAGTGGACATCAAAATTTTAACTTTATACATATCTGGTTGCAATAATTCGCACAGCAAATCGGTTAAAATATGTGATAAATTTTATTATTTTCACCACAGTTAAAATATTTAACTTTTTAACCGTTTACTTAATGCTGGAAACAGATGTGCAGAATTCTGCATGCATGAAAATTAGAAAACACTAGTTTATACGGCATGAAATACATGTATTCTGCAAGCCATGCAGAATTCTGCAAGTTGTCTCTATTTCTAATTTTACTGCATGTAAGAAGGCTACATTAATACACACATTTTTAAATTTTTTTAAAAACACTTGTTAAATATTTCGCAAAATTACAAAAGGTTTAAAAAATCACAGTGATTTTTTAAACCTTTTGTAATTTTGCGAAATATTTAACAAGTGTTTTTAAAAAAATTTAAAAATGTGTGTATTAAGTGTGTTTCGCCAAGCGCCTACGGCAGAAAGTGTAAAAGGTAAGGCTACATTACGTAAAAGAAAACAATCTAGTACAATTGTATACTTTTTATTTTCGTCAATCAATTTTTTATTTTTTTATTTATTGACAGTGAATAAGCTTTTTGTGTTTTTTTAACGGATAGGATAATGAGTGATTAATTCATTGATCCTACATTAAACCAGCCGTGATTTTTTCATCACCTCGCCGGGGGAATCGAACCCGGGACCTCCGGCTCTTAAAGCAAGCATGCTAACAACTGTGCCACCGGGGCGGACAAAAAAATATACTAAACTAAAATTAAATGTGTAACAAATAAATGTCAAAAAGTATAGAACTGCATGCAGCACATGTGTTTTGAGTGCATATCTGCGTGGATCACTGCATGCAGAAATTATGCACATCTGTTTCCCGTATCATGCTTGAAACACATTAGCAGAATTTGCTAGCAGCGCTGTCGGCAGAAATGCAGTTAATGCTGGAAACACATAAACAGAATTTCTGCTAGCATCACTGCCGGCAGAAATCCGGGTGAACTACATGAGCGTCGTGTTTGATAAGCAGAATTTTTTTTTGTTGCGTTTATCTGATACATATTTAATTTTAATGTACAATTTTTTTAAATGAATGATGCATTATTTTGTCACAAATTATTTAATTTTTATCCTCCAATTTGGCACTTGCCACACAAAACTTATTTTCTGTCAACAAATTAAGAAAATTGATTGAAAAAAATAAAAAATATACAAATTGTACTAGATTTGTTATCTTTTACGTAATATAGCCTACTGATTCGCAGCAAAATTAGAAATAGAGACATGAAGCAGAATTCTACATGGCAAGCAGAATACATGTATTTAAATTCATTTAAACTTGTGTATTCTAATTTTGCTGCTTACAGAATTCTGCTCATGTGTTTCCAGCATAATGCTGGAGACACATGAGCAGATTCTGTAAGCAGAAAATTAGAAAATTACACATGAGTATTTAAAAAAATTGTACATTAAAATTAAATATGTATCAAATAAATGCCATAAAAAACATTCTGCTTATCAAAAACGACGCTCATGCGATGCTAGCAGAAATTCTGCTCATGTGTTTCCAGCATAACGAATTAAAAATGTTATTTGTTGTTGGAAATTCAGACAAAACTGTAAGTAAAAAATAAGTAGGTAAATAGGTTTTCATTGTGATTTATGCTGGAAACATGTGCGGAATTTTTGCCTCTAGTAATGCGTGGTTTTCCGCACCAAAATACATGTGCCGCTTAAAACTGTGTATTTTACGACGTTTATTTTACTCGTATTAAATTTTAATATACAATTTTTCTAAATAAATTTTACCGTATTTTGTCACAAACGAATTAATTTGTATCTTCCATTTTGGCAATTGTCAGCAAACGTTTGTTTTCAGTCAACAAACACAAAAAATTGCCCTGAAAAAATGGAAATGCAGAAAAATTGTACTAGATTTGTTTTCTTTTACGTAGTGCAACCTACCGATTCTCAGCTAAACTTGCATAATAACGCATAATGCTGGAAACACATGAGCAGAATTTCTGCTAGCAGCACTGCCGGCAGAAATTTGGTTGAATTACATGAGCGTCTTTTTTGGCAAGCAGAATTTTAATTTGTCGTATTTATTTGATACATATTTAATTTTAATGTACAATTTTTCTAAATGAATGATGCATTATTTTATCATAAATTAATTAATTTGTATCCTCCATTCTGGCACTTGTCACATAAAACTTATTTTCTCTCAACAAATTAAAAAAATTCAGTGAAAAAAATAAAAGTATACAAATTGTACTAGATTTGTTATCTTTTACGTAATATAGATAGCCTACTGATTCGCAGCAAAATTAGAAATAGAGCAGGGCTGGAAACCACGGACAAATATTGTGTGGTTTGGTTTGGTGGTTTCACGAGATGTAAAACCGCGGTACGGTATGGGTTGATGGTATGATCAAGCTTCAAACCATGGTATGGATGATATACCATGGTTTCAAAAAATTTAAAACAAACTGTAGTGGTTTTTTTTATAAGTCCAAATAAAAAAATACAACAATAAAATTAAAATATGTAAAGAAATAATTTCATACATCAGCCTTTTGAATATAATAACACAATGGAACTTCTATTTGAATCTTTCATTCAAATTAATTATTAAAATATCATCCAATAAATTGGGGCCGATAAACGATCTTAAAGGAGACAAAATGAATTTTAAGGTTGAGAAACTTCTCGTTGAATTCCATTAAATGATTGCAAAACATTCTCAATATTAGGATTAGCATTAGCCGCATTTCTTGGCATGCATAGTGATCCGAATCAGATCAAAGTTTACACTGAAAACAACAACAAAAATGTAAATTTGTTATTGTTTTCAATGTAAACTTTGATCTGATCCGGATCACTATGCGTCAAGAAAGGCGGCTACTAGTAGCAGTAGTATTACTCTCACTTACAACATCATTGATACTTTCATTTTCGATTGAATTCATGAGTTACTCCAGTATGTCTTCCTCACCACTTCCGTCTTCTGTTAAAGTTTCATAATCTGATTCACAGCTCTGTTTTTCATTTCTTTTGACAAAAGCATTTGGCACCTTGAATCCAAATAAACTGCAGCCAGAATAGGACCAGCTTCGGTCCCTGTAAAAAGATTACCCGCTCGGATCTTCATGGCTTTGGCTAGCAAAGTTACTAGATTTGTTTTTCATTGTAGAAATCAATTCATAACACATTGTCCAAATAGCAAAAGGCCTGAATTAAAGTCAGTTGATTGTTTTCCAGCTATAGCGTTACAGCATAAACAGGCCTCAAAACTGTTACGTTTTTTGGAACAGTTGGATTGTCGGATTATTTTATTTAATTATTATTATTTTAGTTGAATTTTTAGCATATAATAATTATTTTTTAAACCTCAAACCACAAAAATTAATCGCGTTTTATATTGTGGTGTGAGGAACCGAAAAACGAATTGCATGGTTTGCGGTATGGTATGGTTTTCTTCGACATGCCGTGGTATGGCGGTTTGTTATGGTATGGTATGGTTTGTGGTTTGTGGTTTCCAGCCCTGAAATAGAGACATGAAGCAGAATTCTACATGACAAGCAGAATACATTTATTTCAATTCATTTAAACTTGTGTATTCTAATTTTGCTGCTTACAAAATTCTGCTCATGTGTTTCCAGCATAATGTGCGTATTATGCTGGAAACTCTGAATTAGATAGCAGGATGTTTTTTGAGGCATTTATTTGATACATATTTAATTTTAATGAACAATTTTTTTAAATGAATGGTGCATTATTTTGTCACAAATTAATTAATTTGTATCGTCCATTTTGGCACTTGTCACACAAAACCTATTTTCTGTCAAAAAATTAAAAAAATTGATTGAAAATTTTAAAAAGTATACAAATTGTACCAGATTCATTTTCTTTTACGTAATGTAGCCTACAAGCAGAATTTATGTATTTCATGTGATCACTTTTTGATGATTGTGTTTTAGTTATCACTTTCTTTAAATTTAAAGCAAAACAAATCACAAAAAACTTAATAAAAAATAAGTTTTAACGCAAATGGTCCTTAAATAAAATCAATTATTGTGTGGCATAGGGTATTTTAAATGTTGTACATATATGTAATTTTAAAAATTTTAGCCAAGCCACCAAAACTAATGTCGTTTTCGATTATTTTTTTAATAAATAACATAAATAAATATTTCTACCAAATTATTATTTTGTTAAAAAAAATTGTCCGTTTAACTGTCTCTCAGCTGTTCCACCCCGCGCTGATATGCCGAATGAGGTACATTATTAATTCATTATTATGATTAGCTTCATTTCGACCCAGTTAAAATTAAGATTTCTACCAAACGTTGTTTAAAGCTTTATAAATTTAAATTTCGATTACGCATAAAAAGTTGACATTTTATTGATGTTTCAAGCTTTTTTGCTGCCTGATATAACACGTTTAGTACAATTTTCACTTTATAAAATACCAATTTAGGTGGTGATCACCCCTGTGGTGATCACTTTTTACTATCACCAAAACAATAATTACCGATCACCTTTTGGAATCTCACTCCTGAAGTCATTCACTGTGTTCCATTGCAAACAATTTGCCTTTGACTATATAATAAATGGACCGCCTAAAAGTGTATCCAACATCAGTGATTACGCGTTTGGGTGACCAAACAAAACTAAAAGACTGCCAACTTTTACTACTACATTTTTGACCCTTTTTTGAGTTTGCTTGAGAAATGGCATTCTCAATACATCACACAGTTATGAGTGTGGGAACACAGTTAGCATTTCTGCTTATTTGTTTATGTTTTTTGTCACACTTAAAAAACCACCTATTTAGGCTGTTTTCCAAACACAGACTTATTTCAGACTTATTGACTTATTTGACGCCATCTTGAATAAGTCCATGAAGTCATTCCAATTGCTTTTATCGACTTATTTTGAAAATTTTTGACAATACCCAATAATTAGACAGAATGTTTCCATGACACCAAAAATAAATAAGTTTTCTATAGGAAATATTACTAAAGAATAAGTCACCTTTTCAGCAGACTTATTTGAATAAGTTCGAATAAGTCAATAAGTCGGCGTTTGGAAAACAGCCTAAGGCTGAGGTCCAATTCACGACTTATTTCAAATAAGTCGACTTATTTAATATGGCGGCATGGAATAAGTCATTTAGTGGTCCAATTCAAACCGAGACTTATTTCAAATTAACCTTTATTAATTTGAGAGGAATTTTGTGAGCCAAAATAAATATTAAAATAAAAAAAAAACATCACCTTTGTGTGTTTTTATTAGATATTCTATTTAACAGAATTGTACGAAGTTTAATCATTATTTTCTTGTTTAAATAACGTTGCCGCTCTATAAATACCACAACCACTTATCGATTTGTTGGTTGTGAAATTTATTAAAATCACAGTAGCAATGTAATTTAAATCAGAAAATAATTTTGATATACCGCTGTCATTTATGTGGAAAGTCTCCTCGCGAGGTGACTTATTGTAGACTTTGACATAAGTCAGTCACCACAAAATAAGTCGGGAATTGGACTCCAGCCTTAGTCTGTAATTTCCCTAAAGTTGATTTACATATTATACATAGTCATAATTTAAATTTAAATACCTCCTTAATTATTAGACTATTGAAATGTCATTCAAAATATGTTTTTCCTGTACACATTTTTTTTGTTTAGTCGGAAAAACGTTCGAGCATACCAAAATGCCATTTTCAGCTCGCAAGTTTCTATTTGCTTGCTAGAACGTATCGAGCATCTACCCCAATTATTGATTTCAGTTCTGTTAAAGGATGGTGCACATTAACAACGAGCGACGAGAACGATATTTTATTTTTTATTAAATAATGAAATAAAATGTAAAAATAATAAAAACATTTAGTTTTTAATTGACGAAAGTTTATAAATTTTGCATTTACTAAAAATAAAATATAGAATTTAAATCATTTTAATATAAAATTTTAATATATCGTTGCAAATTTTGAATTAGCGCCGCTAGTTGCCAATTCAAAATAAGTTCACTCGATTTCCACAAATCTTTCTTTCGAACGAAACTTATATTTCGTTGTAGTTTTTGCGTTTAGCAGGATCTCCCGGTAACTCGAAGCATTTAGCAGGATCTCCCGGTAATTCTAAGAATTGTTGACGCCAGGACCACCGTACACCCTTTTTACATTTACTTAGAAAAATTGGATAGGATTGTTAGTATAGGATTGAGATCGATCCGGTTACAAACACCGTGACGGAATTTGGATTATTTGGAACGTATTCTAAATGGTTTTATGTAACCAAATGTTAACTAATTAGTTTTTGTAAAAAGTATCTAAAACGAGTCCGAGAAGGTTCCTGAAAACCATTATTATTACAAAAATTACACAAAAAAAAGAAAAAAAGGAATGAAAGTTTTTAGTGAATATATGTAATTCGCTAAGTCACTGCGTACTGCTTGATACTTAAGGTATTAAGGAAGGTTTGTATTTTTGTAGTTTGGTCGTAGCTACCTGATGAGTAGAACGAACTTTTCAGTACGAAACCAAACTACAACGTAGAGAACTCAAGAAGGGTTCTCATTTTTGAGAGTCGATACGTTTGTATAGACTCTGCGGTAAAGTAAAGGGGGTAATGATATTTCTACTTTTTTCCAGTAGAAAAGTGGTGGTCAGGGATGAAATGAATAGAAAAATTGCATTTTTGGTACGTTTTAGTTTTTTTCACACCAATTAAAAATGGATTTTTTTTGTATTTCTGGTTCTTTTAAGTTTTCTTCAAACCGGTTAAAAACGGATTTATTCAGTATTTTTGGTACTTTTTAGTTTTTGCAAAACCGGTTAAAAATAAATTTTTTTCGGTTTTTTAGTTTCCGTATTATTGAAACTAAAATAAACTAGCTCTTATGGGCTGGTTATATAGACGGAAACGAAACGAAACGAAACGGACTAAAACGAAAGACGTAAAGAGACATGGTTATATAGACGAATTGACGAAAACGTTTTTTGGCGTTTTGAAAATGGTTTTATTTCAAAAATTTATTCGCGCGCACAAAAACAAAACTTCATAAAAAATAAAATAAATACATTTCTCGAAAAAATGGATGATTTTTATTAATCAATATATTATTGCTAATAAAAAAAACACGTATCGGCGTGTAAAGCTAAATAAATCAATTCAGAGACAAAATGGAATTTTTAATACTTTCTAAACATAAAACACGACTACACAGAACAAACACGGGGCCAAAGACACGCTTTTTTTGCAAAAGTAATTAATAATTCAGTTATATACACTGATTTTCGGGACTCAATCTATTTTTTTTTTTCAAAAACCTGCATCGATGCATTCTACCTAAAAGTCTGGATCCATTTTGTATTTTATTTAGTTTGTTTTGACAATTTGACATAAGTGCTACTAAGGATAGCAAAATAAATTAAAACCGATAGTGCATAACCGCAAAGACGAAACGAAAGCAAATTGAATTGAATCAATTCATCCGTTCGTTTTCATTCCGTTTCTTCTGTATAATTAGTCTAGTAGGTTTTCATACAATCAATTCGTTCGTTTCATTTCATTCCGTTTCGGTTTCGGCTATATAACTAGCCTATTACACAGTTGCAAAAGAACTGATTTGCATTTTTACACCAAAACATACAAAGGTTTTAAACTCTAACAAAAATATTGGATTTTTTGAAACTAACTAAAATAAGCTCCCAGGTAGTATAAATAAAACGTAAAAGTTTCAAAAAACGCGGCCAAAACTGGGGTCTGCAACGGTTCTGTACCATGTCCGAACCGTATCTGAAACAATTTTTGAAACTTTTTGGTTTTGAACCCAAAGTTTCGGATCGATTCCAAAACCTATTTGAAACCAATAATTGCTACTTGGGTAACCCACCCCTACACCATTCAATCAATTACATATCACATATCACGGGTGCGATTTTGTCAGCACTACCAGTTTCGAGTTATCAGAATTTGCGACAACGCGATTATATGCAAGACACTGCGAGTTCTCGCAATTGAGATTCCCTTGTTGTTGTTAACTCGTACAATGTGAAGTACGACCGATAACTCGTAATGATTAAGGTTCTTTTTGAAGAATTTGTCAGCATATTTCGAGCTCTCGAGAGAATAATCGCACCCCACACATGCCTACAAAGGAATATTTGTTCACGACACACTTTACTAAATCCATCCAAAACTTTGTACAACATTGCTTCAATTCAATTTGATTATATTTTACATATTTGTATTATGTGAATCTTATTAAAAAAACTCTATGTTAAATACCCTTTTCAAACTTAAGAATTATAACTGACTTTAAAACTCTTTTCAAAAAATCTAACATTAACACAGATATTCTTAATCATATATGATTTTAGAAACATTAAAAGAGTTTAAAGATTTAATAAAATTTATACAGATGGAACACTTAAGGATGAGATGGCCAGTATGGGAGTATGTGTAATATGTAGTAATCTAACGGATACTAAAACATCAGAAACTATAGCAATTAATAATGTCAATAACCATGTCTTTAGCTAGTAGCTACAATTATCTGACTCGCAAGGTGCATGCAAATGAATAAATTCGGCACTTTTACAGAACACAAACAAACATCTTGAAAATCAGAATATAATCACGGCAGGTTTCAATAGTAATAAAAATATAACAGTAACATGGATTCCAGGGCATACTGGCCATATAGGAAATGACCTCCGGTTCTCAAATAAATTAAATGCTAGAGAAAAAGAGGAAAATGAAATACAAATCCGATTAATTGAAGCGAAGAAACGGGCTTTTACTGTACTCGGTACATAAACATTTCATTTTCTTATTGTGTGATATTTATAGCCGAAGCGCTGTTTTTATATGATAGCTATTCGTACAAATTAGAACAAAACATTTAAGTTGGATATTGTTTTTCTATACGACAAAAAAGTTACCTAGCGTCTATAAAAATCACATATTACTACCACATAACTAATTAGTCGGTATACGGTTATATAAAATTCAATAGTGTTGTATTAGCCGGCCAATAGTTAAAAATAGTAAAAAAGGTTGTCAAGTAGTTATAAAATAACACTCTTACGACTGGTAACATAAAACGTCGCTTTGTGGTCGTGCCGACGAAAAGCTTATCATGTTTAGTTCAATGTGAAAAAAGTGAATTTCTTGAAATTTTCAACGTTGTCCCGACGTCGAGAATTAGTCATTTAACGATAAAGTTATTCGGTGCTACTTGGGATGGTTTTGGGAGCATCACGGCAGGAAAGTGGAGGGAAGTGTATAATGCACTAAACTCCATTTTCATCAAGGTCCTGAGAGAAAATCCAGGACCCCCTCCGTTCTGTAGAGATGCGGGATGGCATCAAGAGCGCGTAAAGTTAACTGCGTGCTCGGATCAAAGATCGGTGGATCTTTATAAAAAGGCAATAGCCGAAGTAGGTGAGGTATGGGAAGGCGCGAGGCTTGAGGCAGGTCGAAAGGAAGAAATTCCGAGTAGACCAAGGGCCCGCGTCTGGTTACCAACCAAACCAGAAAAGCCAGAAGAGATCCTTGAGATTATTCAGGCAAGTAATCCAAATCTTCCAACGAAAGATTGGAAGATTGTCAAACAGGAGGAGGCTAAAGGGGGCTTCAGAATGGCAATCATGCTGCTCAATAAGGAGTCCCTTACTCCCCTGGCAGAGACAAAGGGGGTGATCAGCTTCGGTTTCGGGTCGATCAATCTCAACGTTTTTAAAAAAGATGAGGTAGGCATGCGCTCGGAGGACGGGCCGGAGGTGGACGTCGGACGGACCCAGCGGCAGACAGTCGAGCAAGCGCATGGGGTTATAAGAGACGATGACGTGGAGCTGCTATTAGAGAGAGGCGGATTTCTCTCGCTTGGATCCGATGGGGACACCCTGTCGGAATCTGAACGAAGAGAGGCTGGTAATTCTCAAGGCAGCAAAGCATTAATTATGGGGGGCGACACGGCGGATACTAGCGGCCCCCCGGAGGAAGGTAGCATTAGCCTGAAACAGGGAATGCATGAAGAGGTAAGTGAGATAATGCATGGTGATTAATATTGTGCAGATTAATCTTCACCATACGAAGGCTGCTTCGGCGGCTCTCGTTCTCAGACTGACTAGATCAGGAGAGGAGCTAGTGTTAATCCAGGAACCTTGGATTAACAAAAACAGGATCTGTGGCCTTAAGGTGAAAGGGTATACAACTTTGTACTCAAGTAACTCTGAGAAGATAAGATGTTGCATTTTAGTGAAAAATGCTTTAAAAAATTTTCTACTTTCTCAATACAGTAGTGGTGACGTTACTGCGATCAGTATGGAGGTTGGTAGAGACAAGTTTTGGCTGGTCTCTGCGTATATGGATCGGGAGAAGGAGATCCCGCCGGATAACCTGGGGGACCTGATCCGAGAAGCAAGGAAAAATAGGATTGGTGTGATACTCGGATGTGATGCAAACGCGCATCACACAATTTGGCGGAGCACCAATATTAATGAGAGGGGTGAGTTATTTTTTGATTACTTATTAAATACTAACCTTTCAGTCTGCAATGTTGGGCAGGAACCGACATTTATCATTAGTAATCGGCAGGAGGTTCTAGATGTGACCCTCGCCTCGGATACTATTTTTCAGTTGATTAGGGGATGGAGAGTGGCGAAGGAGCACTCATTCTCTGATCATCAATATATAACTTATAACCTTAACATACACCCGGGTACCCAGAAGCCGTTCAGGAATCCTAGAAGGACAAACTGGGAGAAATATGGGGAGGTGTTGGAGGAACTATTGCCGGAGGTCCCCGGACTTCCGGAGACAGTGGAAGAATTGAATTGCATTGTGGATGTTGTCACAAAAGCATGCAATCTTTCCTTTAATGCTTCTTGCCCCCTGATAAAGCCAAGGGGCAGGCAGAAAACGACATGGTGGTCCATGGAGTTGGGGACCTTTCGGAAGGCGTGTAGGACAGCCTTTAATAAGGCAAAGAACACGAGGCATGTACGGGACTGGGACTCCTATAAGGAGGACCTAAGAAAGTACAAAAAAGAATTGAGGAAGGCACAGAGGGGATCTTGGAGACTCTTCTGTGGTAGAATGGAAGAAGTCTCTGAGACTTCCCGCCTTAGGAAGATTCTATCTACTAACCCAACTAGTCCTAATTACTTAATTAGACCAGACGGGGCATGGACAGCTTCAAGTGCGGAATCGTTGGAGCTTCTCATCGATACCCACTTTCCGGGAAGCTTTGATGACTCGATGGAGCCTGGAGCTCATCGAGGAACACCTCCAATAGATATGGAGGGCATATTGGATAGAGAGCGGATCAGGTGGGCACTGCAGGGTTTTAAGCCTTATAAATCGGCGGGCCCGGATCGGATTATACCAGCAGAGATTCAAAAGAACTCGACAGCCATCATCCCCTGGCTAGAGGTTATCTTCAGGGGATGTCTGAAACTAGTCTATATTCCTAGGAATTGGACAGAGGTCAAAGTAGTCTTTATCCCGAAATCGGGAAAGAGCTCACATGCTCGTCCAAAGGACTTGAGGCCTATAACTCTATCATCCTTTCTGCTGAAAACCCTGGAAAGGTTGATAGATGTGTTTATTCGATCAAGAATTGAACCCAAGAATTGGGCAATGTCGCAGCATGCGTACTGTAAGGGAAAGTCGGTGGACACAGCTCTGCACGATCTAGTACGCACAATTGAGAAATCAATTTACTTGCAAGAATTTTGCATGGTAGCTTTTCTCGATATTGAGGGTGCTTTTAATAATGTAAAAACGGAGGCGATCATGGAAGGATTGTCTTTTTTGAAGGTGGACTGCTCTATAAGTAGGTTAATAAATCAGATGCTGGTAAGCAGGACTATTACCTCGGAGCTGGGAGAGTCCAAGATTAGAAGACGGGTGGTTAGAGGAACCCCACAAGGAGGTGTAATGTCCCCCATTCTCTGGAGTCCAGTGATTAATGGATTACTGCTGGAACTAGAGAGAGAGGGGATAGGGGTTGTAGCATATGCTGATGATGTAGCGATAGCTGTCTCAGGCCAATATCTAGATACGATTAGGGATGTTATGCAGAATGCACTCCTGATCATTACGAAATGGGCCAGCAAGTGTGGATTGGGGATTAACCCTTCCAAAACAGAGCTGGTACTATTTACTAGGAAACATAAAATTCCGGTGGTTAGCCCTCCTATCATAAACGGCAGGGAACTAGTTTTTGCTGACCGAGCGAGATTTCTGGGCATAATCTTTGATAGTAAGCTCAGCTGGAAGCCTAACACTTTGGAAAGGGTGAATAAGCCTATTGTAGCCTTATACTCGTGTAGGAACGCTATAGGTAAGAGATGGGCTTGAAACCGGATCTGGTATACTGGCTATATACCGCCGTGGTAAGACCTGTGCTAATGTACGGGGTGGGCATTTGGTGGCCAGCTCTAGATAAGGTAACATATAGAGGTATGATGGAGAAGGTACAAAGAACGGCCTGTATGCTTATAAGCGGGGCGCTTAGGACAACACCTACACGCGCTTTAGAGGTTATGTTCCACCTTATTCCAATCGACCTTTATGGTAAACAGATGGCAGCCAACGTGGCTACGAGACTCTTGGCTGTCTCTCAGTGGAAGTGTCTTCAGGTGGGACACTCGACGATAGGTAGATTCGCTGGCGAGGAACTGGCGAATCTGGATTATATTACACCAACGTAGTGCTTCGATAAGGGTTTCCGTACCATCTTTCCCTCAAGGGAATCCTGGAGAAACGGATCAATCTTGGAAAACGAGGCAGTGCAATTTTTCACGGACGGCTCGAGGCTAGACGATAAGGTAGGAGCCGGAGTCTTCTGTGATAAACTTAATGTTAATATTTCTTTTCGTCTCCCTGACTACTGCAGCGTGTACCAGGCTGAAGTGGTGGCGATCGGGCAAGTCTTGACATGGTTGAAGCATAATGTGGTATCCGGGAGGGATATCGCAATTTATGTGGACAGTCAGGCAGCGATCAAGTCACTTGGGGCAGTTTGTCTGAAGTCGCGGGTGGCGCTGGATTGCCGATCATCTCTTAACGAGATGAGCGAGTATTTCAGCATCCAGATAATCTGGGTCCCGGGTCACTCGGACGTCACGGGGAACTGCAGGGCGGACGAACTAGCTAGGTACGGTACGGCTGCAGATGCAGCCGGAAATGGTAGGTCTGGGGAGGCCTATGGCAGTGCTAAAATGGGCGCTCAGTAAAAAGGCAATCGCCTTGACAAATGAGAGGTGGATCAACACTCTCACGTGCAGGGTGTAGCAAAGCAGGTTTGGCCAAAACTGGACTTGCGGCGCTCCAAGGTTCTAATATCCCTGGGAAGATAAGAAATAGGATGGGTCGTAGGGATAATGACAGGTCACTGCCTTTTTGGGGAGCATGCGAGAAGGCTGGGGATACAGACGAATGACTTTTGTAGAAGTTGCATGGACGAAGAGGAGGAGGAGACTTTGGAACACTTACTATGCTCATGTCCGATGCTATCATACAGAAGGCATAAGTATTTGGGTGTGTACGGTATGGACAGCCTTTCGGAACTAGCGGACTGTGGAGTGCGAGATTTATTACGCTATATAAATAGCTCTGCAAAACTATGTTAATGAGATTTTATAGTTAAACCTTTTCTAAATATGTAAACGAGTATACTTATAATTGCTTCCTTTCGGAATATAGCAACAATCTGCTCCGCCATATTCGGGAAATCGCGAGACACCAGTTTTTTTTTTTTGTGAAGAGGAACAGTTTCCATAATGTTGCTTTTGTTAAAAATAATACAAATAATTTTTTTTAAATAAAATCACAAGAATTTACTTCTTATTTTCGTCTCATGTTTCAAATATCATCCAATAAAGATACATACTCGTACGAGTACCTACATATACTCCTTCTATATATGTACGTAATACACACACATTTTTGTACGTACATATAATTTTTATAATCAATAATTTTAATTTCTATTATTCTTTTTCACAAATCTACGTGTATATAGTAAAATATAAAAAACCAAAGAACGAAATAAACTAAAAAAAAATTGAATTAAGAATTAAAACGTCTTTAACTATATTTAAGAGATAAAAGTAAGAAAACAATTTTTTTTACAGTTATTCTATATTTATTTGTAGTTTCTTTACATATCGACCAAACTCTTCTCGTTATACATATAATTATTTCTCAAAGATATTAGAAAATAAAAAATAAATGTTAAATAAATTGTTTTTTTTACTTTTCTTAAAAATGTGTAACACTGTGGTGGCCATTCTTAATGTTAGATTCCGATGAGTATTACGTATACCCCCAAATAATTCACTAAATTGATGAGGATGTAATTGACGTCTGTGAAGTTGGCCCAAAATTCGATCTTAAAAAATTATGATTTTAAACGATGGCAATACTAAATTAATTAATATGAAATAAAAAAGGATAGAAATATTGTTTATGCAAAACCTTATCACCACATATATGTATGTACTGTACAATAATGAAAAGGTCAGAATTCAAGAGAACTTGTAATTCAATTTGCAATTTTTTTTTTCAATTTTTACGGCAATTTGAATTTTTAAAACCTGTAAAATATACTACCGGATATTTCACGCTATTATTGGTACATTTTTGAACCACATTTCCTCAAAAATTGGCAAATTCTACTGTTCCAAACTTTTGATGACCGTAATGGTTCTGGATTACCAGTTAATATAATTGAATGACAAATCGAGAGGTAAAGTACTTGAATTATTTCGAAGCTGAATCAAATTCAATTGCAAGGAAAATTTCAATGAGGGATCCCGGAACACCAATTCTTCAAAACCTTTTGCCGTATAGGCTCTGGATTACCAGTTATTGTGATTGAATGACAAATCGCGGAGCAGTACTCGAATTGTTTCGAAACTGAATCAAATTGAATGGCAAGTTCCTTTGATTGGTATACATATGTACTGTTCACTTACATAAACATGAGGGACTTCCCAGAACTCCGATTCCCCAGAAACTTTTGACTGCCTCAAAGGCTCTGGATTACCAATTAATTTAATTGAATGATAAATCGTTGAGCAGTACTCGAATTATTTCGAAACTTAAACAAATTAGTGACTTTCCCAAACATAAATGCAACGCTTGCTGACTGGCGGCTAAAATATTTCATATGTATGATAGTTTTATATGGTCAAAATGTATCTTGAATGTTTCATTAAATTATTAATTTCGACTAAATTAATTTTAAAATTTGTTATTTATTATTAATCACAACATATTGAATTTTATTAATCATAAAAAAAAGTAGGGGGACATCCACTAGTTTAGACAGGAAACTTGTATTTGTAAACATGATTTTACCTGTTTTTGCATGTAAAAAAAAAAAAAAAGTAGTCAGCGCTGCCCAAGCGAGGGGACAAATGAACTAAAATCTATATTGGGCAAATGGCTAATTGAATTGCAGGTTCCTTTGCAATGGTACACTGTACAAATACATTGGCGTGAGGTAGTGGCATAGAGAAGGGTTTAAAACCCTCCCTCATGAGCTTCATATAATTATCATAAAATCATTACATGGTGATTTGTCGATCCACACAGTAAACAACATTTTTTATAATTCTAATTTGGAAAATAACCAATACCTTTTATGGGTATAATACACATACATAATCTAATATTTGATTCTTCACGTAAAAGTAAAGTAAACAAAATGGCATAATATTAACCATATGTTGTTTATAGATCTGTATAGATCTATTATCCAGATTATGTCGAAATTAGTTTACCTAAGCGAAGTTAATTAAAATGTTTAAAAGACGATCAGCTAGATCTTGAACGGAATTACCTATAATAACAAAAATAAGCACAAACTATTTTTCAGACTTTTGAAGTCTCTTAACATAGATAATCTCTCCAAATAGAGCGCTCAGGCTGCTCAAGAATTGCCTACGAAACACAATCGGCAAGGAGCGACTAAATGGATTGGCATTATTAAATATTCACAGAGGTGTAGATTTTGGAAATTTTTAAAATTTGTCTGTTTTTAACAATTTGATTCTTTCGGCTTTTTTATAGACAAACATATTATTTTAAATAGCATTCCATTATTTACGACTTGGTGAGCCAGTGAAATAAAGAAGCATTTACTCATAATCGTAAATAATGGAATGCTATTTAAAATAATATGTTTGTCTATAAAAAAGCCGAAAGAATCATATTGTTAAAAACAGATAAATTTTCAAAATTTCTAAAACATCAGTGTAGGCTTTTAATACACACAAAGAAATTTTCCTTGAGTTTTTTATTTTTGGCGAATATAATAATTCGCTAAAGCAGTACGGTCGTTCTTGTATATAACGTTTACAGTTCAATTTGTATAACCAAACTACCAATGGAAAAAACTTAAGGAAATTTCTTGTTTTTCTAAAGGTATGTGGGGCGAAATGGTATTTCTACTTTTTATTGGAGTAGATATATTATGAGTAAATGCTTCTTTATTTCACTGGCTTACCAAGTCGTAAATAATGGAATGCTATTTAAAATAATATGTTTGTCTATAAAAATAAGGCTGGCAATAAACCGGCACACAAAAAATTAATATTTGAGATACAAAAAAATAATAAAACGGCACAAATTAATGAGCAACAAACAAAAATTTCTTGGCATCATAATAATAATTTGGCAACATTTATAATTTTTTGGCACTATTGGAAGGGTACACAAAAATTATTTTTTGGCATCGAAATAAACATTTTGGGCGACAAAAATAATTAACTGGCAACAAAGTTATAAATAAATAAATAAAAAATTAAAAAAATTAAATTAGTTTTAAAATATTCTGGAAAATGGAGATCACTAATTTAACTTAGAATTGTAGAGGCTAACGGCTTCGGTAACTCTTCGAGGGACGTAGGAGCCAGGATAGGCAAACATGTCGCACTGCGTGCCGCACGTAGGAGCGGATTATATAGAATCTATTAATGACACTGCAATATTTTATATCGATCCCCCATCAAATATTAAATAATTTGTATCGATTAAATTTAATATTTTGTCACGATTTTTTTTTTTTTTTTACTACTAAAAATAATTTTTTTCTGTTCCAAAATATTATATTTGTTGCCAATTTATTAATTTTGATGTCAATGTTTGTCGCTACAGTATTTAATAATGTCCTTCAAAAATATTTGTTTGTTTTTTCATATGTGGTGCCAAAATATTATTTGTGATGCCAATTTATTATTTTTGATGCTAATGTTTGTCGCCAAAAATTTTTTCTTGTATGCCCGTTTAAATTGCCCCTAAAAATAATATTCTTCTTTTTCCATAATATAGGACAATACGAGTCAAGGGGTAACCAGCGAATCAGTAAGAATCCTTACAGAATTTGACGAAATTATTTCCTTACAGAATATTTGACACATCGGCCACCGATTCCGTAGCAACTGACAAATACAGTATTAAAATTGTAATGTGAATAGCAAAATTTATTATTTTTAAGAAAAGTGTGCTGTGAAAATTTTTATGTATTTTGACCAGTGATGAAAAACGGATAAAAAAATCATAACGTTACGGCATTCGGTTTCAAGAAATAATTTCAATTCGAAACGTTATTTATAACGTTATTTTAAGAACAAAAATTCGTTTCGCTATGTTATAACGTTATTTCTGAAGCTGTGTGCTTAGAGTTCTTAAAATTGACTATTAAAAGGCTTTGTTTATTTCGTTATTCCTTTTGAAATAAAATAAATAATAACATTCGTACCTGTTCTATTTGATTTGTAATCGAAGATATTTTTAAAGCAAGATACACCACTCTAACTGTATTTTTAAACCAAAACAGAACGTTTCGTAGTTTATGTAGTTACAGCAATAAATTATCGAGAAATAAAACTGTATTCACACAGCAGAAAATTATCAGCAGTAATATCCCAAGAGCATTGATAATTTCCCGAAATAATTTTATTAAATATATTTTTCGAAAGCACGTTGCTTGGTAACAGCCCGAAGCCGTAGGCTGAGGGCTGTTACCTAAAAGCAACGTGCTTGAGGAAAATATAATAAAATTATGAGGTATTTATCAATGCTCGAGGGGTATTCGACGAGAAAATTTTTTGCATTTTTATTTTATTCTAGTAGTAAGGCTGCTAGATTGTAAATTGTTCTATGAAAGTGTCATTTTGAAACAGTATTTATTGTAAAATAAAACTATAAATTCTTTTCATCTAGTAGCCAGAGTAAGCTTTTTTTAAAATAGCAAGCCTATTAAATCGGTCAATTTCGAGTCACGTGTACAAAATAAACCAATCAAAATAACATTACACTGATAACATCCCTAGGGAAATTATCAGTGTAATGTTATTTTGATTGGTATATTTTGTACCCGTGACTCAAAATAGACTGTTTTAATAGGCTTGCTATTTTAGCAAAAAATTTTCGATGGCAATTTTTTTTCTTTTTGTTTTGAATAATATGTTTTGCTTTTAGATAATTTTACTTTAAGGGCCGTTGTACATTTCAGCTAAGCTAAGCTAAGCGATGTGAGCTAAATTTTTATCCCCCGGTTGAAAACAAAAAATTTTAATGGGAAGATATAAAATCAGAAGTGTATGTTTGTATAAGGCTAATTATCAGCTGGAAAGTGCAAAGGAGTGAGCTAGGCGAGCTAACAAAGCAAACGAAAACTATATATATTTCTCGCTTAGCTTAGCTGAAATGTGCAACGGGCTTTAAGCACGTAACGAAATAACGGAAATAATAAAGAGTCATAACGTTACGGATTTCGTTATGTAAGATTTTTTAAATTGTGTAACGTTTGTAACACTATTTTTAAATATTCAATACGTTATTCCGTTTTTGCGTTACGTTACACGTTACGTTTTTCATCACTGATTTTGACATATCCTTTAGTTTGCGCGTAAATTTTCGCTCTGTTAAGTGACAGCTGAACTGAACGAAAGGTTCTTAAAGATTCGCTGGTCAGTAACATGCGCTTTCTATTACCGCGTTCTTACTTAAAGTTGTTACTGACTCGCTGGTTCCTCCATAAATTAAGGTTCATTTTATCATATTCAGCCGCGTTTGGTTTAATTTTTCCAACTAGATTCACTATTTCAAAGTCTCTGACGCATTTAAATTGGAACAGTAAACTTTGAAATCTAGATTCAGAATCACTATTTAAATCCGATAATGGTAACACGATATTAGTAGAAGGAATGATTGAAAAAATGTAAATTGATATCATCAGCTGAGAACGGTATAATATTATTAGAATTTTTATCACCTATGCCTACTGATCTAAGATTCTTCCAAACCGCTTCATGCTTTATGGTAACCTTTGGATTACCAAAATAATATTTTTGTTTATATTCACGAATAAGACTAGTAACTTGATTTCTATAGTTACAATACTTAGCTTTGTGAACAAGATCACGGTATTTTTTCCATAATTGTGTGCTTAGTTTAATAATTTTAGTATTTAGCCAGGGTGCTGCTGGATTAAAATCCAGAATTTTTTTACCGGAATACAACGCTTGTGAATGACATCCATAAAATTGTAAAATAAATTGCAAATGTTGCCCAAATTACCCATGCTCCTTAACATTCAAAGTTCGGTTCCATAAAGATGTTTTCCATTAGCTCCACGTCGATATTATTATACACCGGAATATAGGAAGATGTTGGTTTTGGCCGTTTGAACTTCATTTTATATCACATATTATGTATATAATATAAAATATGTAATGGTCGGAAATCGACAGTAGGGCAATTTTGTCAAATTGGATTATTCTATCAAAATCAGCTTCATTCACCAGAATTAAATCTAAGAAATTTGATTCTCTTGTAAATTGAAATGGAACAACAATTAAATTGGGTATGTATACTCAAAGAAAAATATAGGTGAGAATCACATTTTTCGAGGTAAATATTACAATTTTTTCGTAAATATACAACACACAAAATTTTTTGTACAATTTAGAAATTTACTAAATATTATACATTTCATAAAAAAAATATTGTAAAAAATACAAAAAAAAAATCTCAAAATAACAAAATACTTTGTAAGATTCCTAGATTCTTTTTTATAAATGACGGAAAATCTTTAAAGGTGAATAAACATTTTGTACAATTTACAAAATGAAATAGTTAAATTAAGAGAGAACACTGTGATATTGGTAAAATAAACGTAATTTTTACAAAATGATATTGTCACTTTCAAAACCATTTTTATTAATTATACAAAAGGATTTTTATTTTAACAAAATTTGCTTCGTCAATTTAAAAAAAAAATTATGTAAATCACAGAAATGTTTCAAGGTTTTGTAAATATAACAAAATATTTTGTAAGATTCATACCATGGTTTGTGAAATATATAATATATATTATATATGTATATGTATATATATATATATATATATATATATATGATATATATATATATATATATATATATATATATATATATATATATATATATATATATATATAGTATATATATGTATATATATATATATATATATATATATATATATATATATATATATATATATATATATATATATATATATATATATATATATATAATAAATATTATTATTATAAGGCCACTGCAGCGAGTAAAAAAACAAATTATTACTTTTTATTATTCATTAATTCACAGTGTTTCTTTATTTGTATGCTTAATTCAGTTTTCAAAAATTCTCCAGTTTTCTAATAATTTACCTTTATCTAAATTATTAAACTAGATTAATACAAGTATTTAAAAAAAAAAAGTAATAATAATAATAGTTATTTTTGTAAGTTTCATTTATTTTAATTAACTATGCTAGTACTAATATTAACCCCTTAAGGACCGATTTTTTTTAAGAAATATAATATACATATAACCAAATAATACGTAGACAAATTAAAATAATCAATAATTTAATTCTGTATCGTAAACTTGGAAGCACGGGTTGTTTCACACAGAACGCAACATTACAAGGTTTACAATATTAACCGAGCTCCTCCTCTTTTTTTATATAGTATGTCCCGAGTTATCTCGGCTCTGGTCCTTAAGGGGTTAAATAATATGTTACACATACATACTTAAAAACTAAATATAATTTTAATTTCATTATTTCAATCTTTTAATTAAATATTTTACAGCCGGGTTGTTTAAATCATATTTTGTTGTAAGCTTATAAAAATAGGTTTGAATAAACATCCAAACTAAAAATGAATGTAATGTATATTTAAAATAAATAAAAATTATTGCGAATAAAATTTCTATACCTTGAAGGAATGAACATAACTTGTATCTGACGATTGACCCCATCGAAAAAGATAATATGGTTGACGGGTCTGGATGGATTTCTGTTCAGCCATTACAATTTGAAGTTTTTTCTCCAACACTTCCGCTATTGCACTAACTAGAATAAAGCTGTTTTGTGCGTCTTGAACGCTAAATCGAATATGAACTTTTTTTATGTTTCCATCCGTACTTTCCTTAAGGTTGGCAGTAATACATGATGTAATAAATGAAATAAAGTTGGTCAAGCACCATCTGCGAAAATTTATAAAGGTTTTATTTAGTATAAATATATAATACAATATAATACATACAATATATATACATATATAATACAATATATAAATATATAACGACGAGTTTAATCGTAGGAATAGTATAGAGGTTAAATTTTGCTTTATAAAATTAGTTTCGGTATTAGATTTATCTAAGTATATTATTAAATTATTCGATTATCTGCGGACATTACTAAATCAAATTATCTTATAAATAACGGCTTTTCATATAAAGATTTTTAATGCCTGAACAATTTCAATTTTTTTTAATTTTCCACATGCTTGATTATATTTTAGAAAAAAAAATTCTCACACAACCTAATGCAATACCAATTTGAAACTTAATTACATATTCATATGGAATGTGATACTCACTTAAATAATATAATCATATAATATAATAAATATATTTAATATTTTGTACTACATACTTACTTTTATTAAAATTATCCTTTAATTTTAAAACTGCCAACAAATTCCTATCCGCTGTCCCTTTTACTGTTTTATTCAGGATCGGTATTATTTTGTGCAGGAAATCTACAAAGTTAACCTCGATGCTATTTGTCTTGTGAAACGCCTTAAAATCCGTTTCAGTCTGCAAAAACCAATAAAAAAATGTATGTTCCGCGAATAAATCATTCTATTAGCTAATTTCTTACCAATTTATAGCCAAAAGGTTTTTTATACTGCGACCATTTTCTGAAAATTTCTTTGGTAGAAGCCCCAGATTGTATTTGTTTATGTCGAGATGAAATACTTTTTGCCTAACGTATTTCAATTTCAGCCCATGTACAATTGTCTTCCAACAAAGCATCCCAACAAAACTATTAAATATTTAATAAAATAAATTTTTATTTTGTTTGTACATCCTTATTTAAAAAATATATGTAATTTAATTGCATTGTGTAGAATGTGGATACTATAACTCTAAATTACAATTAAATTATAATAGTTGTTAATACACATTAAATAGTTTAGGCGTGTGTTTTTAGATATTCACAGAAGATTTTATTTGTTTTGGACTAGCGACGCCAGAACCAAACAAAAATAAGAGCCAGAATGTAATTCTCCGACTCAGACACACAAAATAATAAAACCATTTATTTATCGAAAACACATTTATGTTGGGTTTGGCGAAAACACAAGTATGTATATTTTCACATTTTAAATTTATTTCTCATTTATTTATCCACATTACAACACAATGCAATTAAATTTCATATAAACTTTTAAACATAACCATATAAATTTGAAAATTGACTTACCTGCCGAAAATTTTCGTAATACATATTATATTTTTTTAATAAAATTGAATCGATTCCAATATTAATTAAAAAAAATTCCATATTACATATTCAAAATATTGTCCACACTTTTCTACACTATGACTCTCTTACACTAAATCTGCTTTCTTTCTTTAGGGAAAAGATTTTCAATCTTTAATCTCTGACCATTAAACATAAACTGATTTAATTTTATTTATACCTAGCAAAAAATTAATTATGTTCTATAAGTTTACAAAAACACTTGTGAAAGGTACGATTCTCTGTAAAATTTAAAAAATTTAGTGAAAAAATATCAAATATTTTGTATTTATGACACAATTTTAATAAATTGTTAGAATATTTTATAAATTTTACAGAATCATTTGTAGAAATCAATTACATTTTTGTTATAAACCATTACTTTTTGTGAATATTACAACTGAGTTCCAAAATACAATTTACACAAAATTTTGTAAATTTTACAAACATTTTTGACTTTTACAAAATTTCTTTATACGAGTAATTTATTAAATTTTACTAAAATTTCAAATGCCAATCGCCATAAGTGGTTTTTTGATAAAATTTAAATACTTTTCTGTCCCAAATCCTCTCAACCTTCTAATCGCATATCATCTCTAATTTATCAAACAATCAAATGAATGAATGGTTTCCTCGATTTGCGAATGTATTAAAAATTTAAAAAAGATCCCCAAACCTCTACTCTAATAGATTTATTGATATTTACAATAATTTTGGGTTAAAACTAATCCAATCAAGATATAATATCAACTAAACGACATTCATGGTTAATTATTTCATGTTGCCGCTGATGGTTTGTTTAGCCGTTTGCTGGAGGAATAAATGATTTTTAAAAACTGAAAAGATTAATTAATACATAATTAATTAATTGATTTTAGTTGATCCATGATTTTATTTATTTATCGTTGTGATCGGATTCATAATTAGCGACGAGAGATGAAGGGTGAGTGTATACGGAAGCTGTGTTAAGTCATAAATTTGAATAGAACTTATATGGAAGTGATTGTTGTAGGCCACGGCAGGCAAGTATTGTTGGATAATATGGATGCGAATATCAGCGTTTTTGGATTCGGGTAGTGAATACATATTTTTAAAGATTCTCCAAAATTAGAAATTTCATCGTTTCTTTTGTAATGACAGCGAATGGACAACGGAAGTTTAGGCCATGTAATTATTCCTATTCTGTACTTAAATACCGTACTCGTTTGTATGTCGCGCTCGCACAAGGCTTACAACAATGATTATATTTTTGTACAAATTTAAAGAACATTCGGTTTAGCTCAAACCATGATAAATAAGTTAGCTATTCTATTGCATATCCTTTCGAAACATTATGGATTAAAAATAAACGAAATTAAATTATGGATTCAAATTAATTATGCAAAGCTATAAATTGAAATAGAATTTCACAATTTGTTGCTGTAAAATTGACAAATAATAAATTGATTTATAAACTACAGTTTCATAAATCTAATAACTTTTTTGCTAAATTATACTAAATAGATTTGAATTTCACAATTATGCAATTTCTAGTTATGCAATTTACAGAAAAACCTAAATTTTCCAAATTAATTCTATAATTTTGTAAACTGCTTTTTTTCTTTCCTTTATCGTAAGTAATACTAACAATTTTTTTTTACAATTTATTGGAAATTTTGTGATAATAAATAATTTTTGCAATGAACTTACAAATATAAATATACATTTAACAAAATTTTAGTAAACATAATAAAAATATGATAGTTTGTAGTTTAACATATTTTTATTTTTAATTTAATTGATAAAGAAAATTATAAAACGTATAAAATTTTATCAAATTAATAGAAAACTAAATAAATTTTACATAAATTTAGAAGAAATTAACAATTTTGTCTTAACTTTACAAATTTATTTTGTAAGCACTTTTACAAAACGATTTTGTAAATTTAACTGGTAACATTTTTTTGAGTGTATATTTAAATTGTCAAGGAATCGATTCGGGGTAGTATTTAAATTAATATTAAATTCGCCGAGAATTATAACATAGGATAAGCGTAATCCACAATCACAGCCATAATATCGTCGATGTCATTTAACATTTTTGGTGGTCGATTATAACCAACAATTATGGCATACTTTTAGTATATTTAACTTTAAGTTCTAAAATAATAAACTCAGTTTTCCCCAAAACAAGACGATCAACACATTTGATTTTGGATGAAGTTCTGGAATATGACCAAGTATGATGGAACTAGGCTACTCCTTGACTGATTCTGGTGAAATTTGACATGCATTTCATATTTCATAACTTTATCCAAAAATCATTTTAAAATCCCATTCCTATCGCGCTGGTGAAATTTCACTCAAATCGGTTAAGGAATTGCCAAATTCCATCCTAGTCGGCCGTATTCGAAAACTTCGTCTAAAAATCATTTTAGAATCCCGTTTCCATTTCGCATCCCGAATTTTACTAAAATCGGTTGAGGAATACCCAAGTTCCATCCTAGTGGGCCAAATTCCAGAACTTCGTCTAAAAATCATTTTATAATCCCATTTCCAACGCGCATGTCAAATTTCACTAAAATCGGGTATGAAATAGCCAAGTTCCGTCTCACTTGGTCATATTTCAAAACTTCGTCTAAAAATTATTTTAGAATCCCATTTCCACTTCGCATCCCGAATTTTACTAAAATCGGTTGAGGAATACCCAAGTTCCATCCTAGTGGGCCAAATTCCAGAACTTCGTGCAAAAATCATTTTATAATCCCATTTCCATCTCGCATGCCCAATTTCACTATAAAATCTGTTGGAGAATAGCCATGTTTCATCCTAGCTTGCCAAATTCCAGAACTTCATCCAAAAATCATTTTAGAATCCCATTTCCATCATGCATGCCAAATTTCACTAAAATGGGTTAAGAAATAGCCAAGTTCCATAATAATTTGCCATATTCTAGAATTCCATTTCCATCGCACACGCCAAATTTCACCAAAATCGGTTGAGGAATAGTCAAGTTCCATCCTAGTTGGCCATATTCCAAAACTTCATATAAGCCTGTCTTTCATCTAATTTTCTGTCACGCTCATTATTTTGAATGAATACTTTATATTCTGGCTATCCCTGAAGAAAAATGCACTCCGGCATTGTTTGCCAGATTAAGCTTTTTTTTTTGTTTAATTTGAATGGTCTAATCGTCTGCAAAGCGTTAAACGGGCCACAGACGCTACGATTTATTTTACGGTAAATCTAACGATTTGGCTTAAATCGATTATTGAACCGATAATCTGAACGTGTGTGAGATGATTATCGTACAACAAACAGTACGATTCAATTGCATCTGATGATAGTATGGTCGGTAATAAAATTGTACATACGATTAAACGACTTATTTATAGATTTAATTCGGTCTAAAACGACCAAAGTATTGAAATCCTGTCAAAACAAATATAAAGGGCTGAAACCTCATGAGATGATCAGAACTTCGGTCTTTGGTGTTTTCAATGGGGATAGCATTCACCTGTCACCTGTGGCATAAAGTTAGTGTGATAGTTTTGACAGTACTGATTTCTATTTCAACAAACAAATATTTACTTATACAACAACAGCCAAACAGGTCGAAAGCTTCAGTAACAGGGGTACAGACATCCAATATAACACGAAAAATCGAATTCTAGAAACTATATACCGAAAGTAGTATACAAAATTATACTGATATTTCTAACCGTGTAACTGACCATATTCCAGAGATATCCAAAAATTATTTTAGAATTCACACACAATTTGTTAACTGCTCTCCTAATGCAAACCCAACTCAACTCCAACTCAACTTCAACTCAACACGCAAATTGGCACCTAACTTAATCTTCAAATCAACTCCAAATGCAATGCCCAATTCAATAATCAAACCAGCTTATATAAAAAATATAAAGGGTTGAAACCTCACGAGGTAATCAGAACTTCGGTCTTTGGTTTTTTCAATGAGGATTGCATTCTCCTGCCACCTGTATTATAAAGTTGGTGAGACAGTTTTGACAGAACTGATTTCTATTTTAACTAACATATATTTACTTATACATACAACAACAGCCAAACAGGTCAAAAGCTTTAGTAGCAGGGGTACAGGAATCCAATATAACACGAAAAATCGAATTCTAGAAACTTTATACCGAAAGTAGTATACAAAATTATACTGATATTTCTAACCGTGTAACTGACCATATTCTAGAACTATAACCAAAAATCATTTTAGAATCCCATTTACAACGCACATGTCAAATTTCATCATAATCGGGTAAGGAATAATTAAGTTCCATCCTACTTGGCTTTATTCCAGAGCTTTATCAAAAAATTATTTTAGAATTCCATTCCCAACACCCATCTCAAATTTGATGATACCCCATTAAGGAATTGCCAAGTTCCATCCTACTCAAGAATTTCATCCAAAACTCATTTTAGAATCCCATTTCCAACACACATGTCGAATTTCATCAAAATCGGTTGAGAAATGGGCAAGTTCCACCTACTTGGCCATATTCCAGAACTTCATCCAAACAACATTTTAGAATCCCATTTTCAACGCACATGTCAAATTTCATCATAATCGGTTGAGAAATGGGCAAGTTCCATCATACTTGGCCATACTCCAGAACTTCATCCAAAACTCGTTTCAGAATCACATTTCCAACACACATGTCAAATTTCATCAAAATCGGTTGAGAAATCGGCAAGTGCCACCTACCTGGCCATATTCCAGAACTTCATCCAAACAACATTTTAGAATCCCATTTTCAACGCACATGTCGAATTTGATCATAATCGGTTGAGAAATGGGCAAGTTCCATCATACTTGGCCATATTCAAGAACTTAATCCAAAATTCGTTTCAGAATCCCATTTCTGACACACATGTCAAATTTCATCATAATCGGTTGAGAAATGGGTAAGTGGCACCTACTTGGCCATTTTCCAGAACTTCATCCAAAAAACATTTTAGAATCCCATTTTCAACGCACATGTCGAATTTCATCGAAATCGGTTGAGAAATAGCCAAGTTCCATCATACTTGGCTATATTCCAGAACTTCATCCAAAACAATTTTAGAATCCCATTTCCAACGCACATGTGATGAGAAATAGTCAAGCTCCATCATACTTGGCCATATTCCTAAACTTCATCCAAAAATCATTTTAGAATCACATTTCCAACGCACGTATAGGATTTCATCTTAATCGGTTGAAAAATACGCAACTTCCATCATACTTGGCCATATTCCAGAACTTTATCCAAAAATCATTTTAGATTCCCATTTCCGACACACATGTCAAATTTTATAATAATCGGTTGATATATAGGCAAGCGCAAGTTCCATCATATAAAAAATTTGTTAACTACTTACTCACTACATCCTAATGCAACCCCAACTCAACTCCAACTCAACTTCAACTCAACCCGCAAATTGACCCCTAACTTAACCTTCAAATCAATTCCAAATTCAATGCCCAATTCAATAATAATCAAACCAGCATATACAAAAAAATCCAAAATATGTATTTATAAAAGCAGGTATTTTGGGTCAATTCGTATGGCAGGTACCCCACCCCCTTGACGTACAGTCTCCAAAAGCTTTTCAAATCTCCGCCTTGACCATAGAAACAGATTGGCGAAAAAAAAATCCAAATCGGACAAGCCGTTCTCGAGATACCATGGGTCCAGACATCCAGACACACAGACATCCAGACACACAGACAGACGGACGGACATTTTTTTTTTTGCATTTTTAGACTCAGGGACTTTCAAAACGTCGAGAAAAGTGGTTTTGGACCAACCAAATTTTTCGTCATTTTTGACAGGATTTCAATACTTTGGTCTTTTTAGACCGAAGTAATAACGAAAAATTTGGTTAGTCCAAAACCACTTTTCTCGACGTTTTGACAGTCCCTGAGTCTGAAAATGCAAAAAAAAAAAATGTCCGTCCGTCCGTCGGTCTGTCTGGATGTCTGTGTGTCTGGATGTCTGGACCCATGGTATCTCGAGAACGGCTTGTCCGATTTGGATTTTTTTTTCGCCAATCTGTTTCTATGGTCAAGGCGGAGATTTGAAAAGCTTTTGGAGACTGTACGTCAAGGGGGTGGGGTACCTGCCATACGAATTGACCCAAAATACTTGCTTTTATAAATACATATTTAGAATTTTTTTGTCTATGCTGGTTTGATTATTGAATTGGGCATTGAATTTGGAATTGATTTGATGGTTAAGTTAGGGGTCAATTGGCGGGTTGAGTTGAAGTTGAGTTAGAGTTGAGTTGGGGTTGCATTAGATGTAGTGAGTAGATAACAAATTGTTTATATGATGGAACTTGGCTATTTCTCAACCGATTATTATGAAATTTGACATGTGTGTTAGAAATGGGATTCTAAAATGGGTTTTGAATGAAGTTCTGGAATATGGCCAAGTATGATGGAACTTGGCTATTTCTCAATCTATTATGCTGAAATTTGACATGTGTATTGGAAATGGGAATCTAAAATGAGTTTTGGATAAAGCTCTGGAATATGGCCAAGTAGGATGGAACTTAGTGATTCCTTACCCGATTATTATGAAATTTGACGTGTGCGTTGTAAATGGGGTTCTAAAATGATTTTTGGATAAAGTTCTGGAATATGGTCAGTGACACGGTTAGATATATCAGTATTACTTTTTATACTACTTTCGGTATAAAGTTCTAGAATACGATTTTTCGTGTTAAATTGGATGCCTGTACTCATGTTACTGAAGCTTTTGAGCTGTTTGGCTGTTGTTGTATAAGTAAATATATGTTGGTTAAATTTGAAATCAATATGTACTGTCAAAATTGTCACACCAACTTTATGACACAGGTGAATGCTATATCCATTGAAGATAACAAAGACCGAAGTTCTGATCACCTCGTGAGGTTTCAACCTTTTATATTTTTTTTTTCGACAATCTGTTTCTATGTTCAAGGCAGAGATTTGAAAAGCTTTTGGAGACTGTACGTCAAGAGGGTGGGGTACCTGCCATACGAATTGACCCAAAATACCTGGTTGTATAAATACATATTTACGATTTTTTTTATATATGCTGGTTTGATTATTATTGAATTGGGCATTGAATTTGGAATTGATTTGATGGTTAAGTTAGGGGTCAATTTGCGGGTTGAGTTGAAGTTGAGTTGGAGTTGAGTTGGGGTTGGATTAGGATGTAATGAGCAGTTAACCAATTTTTTATATATGCTGGTTTGAGGATTGAGTTTGGCGTAGAGTTTGCGGTTGAGTTGAGGGTTGAGTTGTTAAACTGAGGATTTGTGATTTTTTTTATAAAAATTTTATTGGGATTCTATATCTTATCCGATTTTGATGAAATTCAGTATTTCCAATGGAAATGGGATTCTCAAATTATTTTTGGATGAAGTTCTGGGATATGGCCAAGTATGATGGAACTTGCCTATTTTCAACCTATGTATTATGTTGAAATTCGACATGTGCGTTAAAAATGGGATTCTAAACTGATTTTTAAATAAAGTTCTCAAATATGGCGAATTATGATGGAACTAGCCTATTTTTCAATCGGTTATTATGATATTTGACATGTGTTATGGAAATAGGATTCGAAAATGTTTTTTAGATGAAGTTCTGTAATATGACCAACTATGATGGGTGTCTAGTAAAGTTGATTATAAATCACTAAATGAACTTCTATTTAATGAAACTTTGGATTGCGTCTATAGTAAACCTGATATTTATTCTGCTTATAATATGTTTATTACTAAGCTTAACAACTACATACAGATATGTACGAGATCAGTCACTACAACTCCAAATAATAAATCAAAAATTGTTCAGATCTTTTCAAAAAGAATACGATTAAAAAATTGTCTTAGTTCTAAACTTTCAAAGCCGCCAGGTAATGCAACTTAATTAAGAAATTGTATAAATATAAATATATTCGGAAGTAGTGTGAGCCAGCCAAGAAGGCCTATTTTACTTCCAAATTCTCTATTAGATTTGGTGATTTAAGATCTGAATGGTGTCTAGTTAATAGGATTTTGGGACGGCAGAATAATAATAGTTCAGCAAAACAAATCGTGAATACTAACAATATACTTATTTCAGATTCTACCGATATTGCTAATGAATTCAGTTAATATTACCTGCTCTTCGTTCTGAATGTAATTTTAATCTGCTGAAAGGTAATAGCACATACCTTGGAGATCACTATGACGAAACTAATATGTTCATGTTTCCGGTTCATCCCTGGGAATTTGAAGGAAAAGTGAATGGTTCAAAAAGCAAGGTATCTGTAGGCCACGATGGTATGTTCAGTTTATTATCACTCCTATGTGCTATCTTATAAATAAAAGCCTAGAAGATGCCAAATTCCCGGAAGCATTAAAACTGGCAAAAATTGTGCCTATTCATAAAAAGGGTGACATCAAGCTATTGGAAAATTACAGACCAATAAGTGTTCTACCCACTTTCTCTAAAATATTCGAGAAATTTGTTAGAAATAGATTAATTTGCTTCTTAAAATAGGTGTAACTTTTTTTCGATCAGCAGTTTGGTTTTAGAAGAGGCAAGAGTACGGAACAAGCATTACTGGAGTTTTTAAACAGTGTTCACTTAAATATAAATGATGACAAATGCGTCGCAGGGCTTTTTATTGATATTACTAGAGCGTTCGATATGGTAGACATCAGTTTGCTGTTAGCAAAGATGTCGAGGATTGGTAATGGTATCCGTGGAAAATGTAACGATTGGTTCCGATCGTTTTTAAGTAACAGGAGACAATTTATTACTGTTAAAGGTGCGATTAGTGACACTGTAAATTATGCGGCTATTGAAGTTTCTTTGAGATAGCGTAAACGTTATTTCAATTTCCTAACGATCGAGATCTTTGAAATAATATTCAAGTTCGCCTAGAAACTTTTCTCACCAATCCTTTGCTTTAAACGTTGGGGTATTTTTCCTGAGTATTTACTGTAAGAGCTGTAAGTTTGGCCATGCTTAAAAATATGAAGTGTGTGGCGGGTGGACATGCGCTGAAGAATTAAAACTAATAACGGTAGTGTAGAGTCTTGGAATTAGCAGTATCATTTTATAATCACCTTTCATCATCACAAATCTTGATTAAGGAATAGCCAAGTTCTATACTATTTGGCCATATTCCGGAATTTCATTTAAAAATCGTTTTATAATCCTATTTCTAGCACACATGTCGAATTTAATCATAATCGGATGAGAAATGAGCAAGTTCAATCATACTTGGTAATATTCCAGAACTCCATCCAAAACCATTTTGGAATTCCATTTGCAACGCATGTGGCAAAATTGATAATAATCGGTTGGGAAATAGGCAAGTTCCATCCCATTTGGCCATATTAAGTATATCCAAAAATCATTTTAGGATCCCATTTCTATCGCGAATGTCAAATTTCACTAAAATCCGTTATGAAATAGATAAGTTTTATCTTAATTGCGGCCATTGTAAAACCTGTAAATTTACAGGATATTTAAGGGAGAACACCACTGTGAGATTTTCAAAAAATCGATTTTTTTTTTTGCCTTTAAAAAATCCTTTAGACCCTCAAAAATATGATACAAATTCGTTTATAGCTAAAAAAAATTTTTTTTAGAAGGTTTTCAAGCATTTTCCTGAGAGCTCTTATTGAGAAGTTATTGATACCAAAAACTTTAAACGCGTTTTTCTCGAAACCGTGTTTTGGAAATCTGCACGCAGCAGAACTCAATAAATTTTTGTTCAATCGACTTGAAAATTTAACTGTAGCTTCTTAAATAGATTTAAAATCGAAGTACATGAGTTTTTTTTGATTCATTAAAAATTAAAAAAGATATACAACTTTTTATACGAAAATTATAGTCGAAAAATGAACTTTTTCTTCAAACTTGTCTCAATTTTTTATTTTTTCGAATTTTTTAATTTCCTCATGTACTTCGATGCTAAAACTAATATATTTCATGAAAATATTTTAGTTTTTGTTCCACAAACAAATTTAAGACACTTCTACTGCGTGCAGCGGAGCGACTCTAGGCAAAATCACTTCTACTAAAGCTACTCTAGCGCCGCCATTTTGTATTTTTTTTTACATAAATTTTTTTTATTGTTTACTTAAATATATGCCAAATATAGCCTAAAAGTTTTTTTTTCTCTAAACCCAACCCATTTCTCAAAAAAAATACCAAACTAAGCACTTGAAAATCGTAGGTCACAGTGGTGTTCTCCCTTAAACAAATCCACACGCCTTGACCAATTTGAACCAAATTTTATACAAATATTGTTTTGGAGGCTGAGCTGAAAATTGACTTAAGAAATTCAGTTTGGGATTGATTTGGGAGTAGACTTAATTTTAAAGACCAAAGTTTTGATCACCTAATGAGGTTTCAGCCCCATATTCCGTTGTAAAACTGTTCCTTTTTACCACACGGCCAATATGTGGTAACATTGGCCAAACGCCAATGCGAAACGCAAAACATACAATATACACAACTGTACCTTTTTGAGCCAAACGCAACTTTCAAGAAGAACGGTTTATTTAAGGAAACTTCATGCTTATGGGATGTGATTTGTAATAACTCTTCCAAAAAGCACAAATTCAACACAAGCCTATGTCTTTACGTGTGTGAGCAACACACTGTATGAGAAATTGGTTCTTCAATTATCTGAATAAGATTTGCAGTACAACTTGCAGTACGATAAATTGTAGCGTCTGTACCTCGTTTCAAAAAGAATTTCTAAAATGTTGCATCGGGATTGCATCCTCGCTTCCTTGTTTTGGCTAAGACGAACGAAACAGAAAAGATTTGACAAGGCCTAAAGTATTCTACAAGCCAAAAATCTTAAAACCACATCTGTAATTTGAACAGATGTATCCATTCACTACTATTATTCAATTGAAATAAGTATTTATATAGACAATAAGGGTTAAAAATACATAATCTGCATTCAAAGAAACTGGTCTAGTTAAACCGGTCTAACATTGAAAATGTGTAATAGTACGACAAACAAAATAACGCAGGAATAAATACAAAGTAAATAGATAAACGATAAACCAGTTTAATGTAAAAACAATTCTTATTCTTATAAGTAGTGTGGTGTCTCCTCAAGCATCGCATTGCTTTAATCCAACAATTACTAACCCTCCAATAGGTTAATGTGTAATAATATACAAACAATTTAATTTTTTATTTTGTTGGTATTTTCTTCTTCTTCTTATTCTTTATCGTCTTATTTTCTATTTATGATTATTATAATTCTATTTCTTTTCTTATACATGGGTTATTAATCTAGCCTGTGTCTGATGTATATTAGATATATGTATAGTATATACATTATATTCTTGCTTATAGGTTAGTTTAGTTTATAGACTAATATTTAGTTTAAGTTGGAACGTTCTCTAAGTCGTAACACATCGGAACACTGTGTAACACAAGTTGGGTTTTTTATTTGTTGTTTGTAAAAGAAAAATTAAATAAATAAGATTTTGTTTTGTTGTTGTAATTAATCTTCAAATATTATAATTTTATTCGATCCGTGATTCATGAGTTTACAATACAAGACGCACGTCGTTATTGTAAAGTGTTTTGTCAATTTCTTGTCGTGTTTTACTTATACATATACGGATTTTACCTCATAAAAGTGTTTAAAAAAATTTTAATTGAATAAGAAAACAAAAAAAAAAAAATTAGTACTAGCAATAAAAAGGTAAATTTAGTGATTTATTTTCTTTCTAGTTTTGCTCTGGAATTGATAAATTTATAAAAGTGTTAATTGATTTATTTATGTATGTATTTATAAACGTACGGTGAAAAAGATTTAAGTTTAAGAGATGTGAAATAAAAATAATAAAAATGTGACTGTTAATATAATTAGAGTACCCCAAATGAGATTTTTACTACTCGGATCGATACAAATAATTCGGTGCTGTGCCGAAATGTGACCGCTGTTCAATTAGTTGTTTGTAGTTTGTACTCATATACGTTAATGAATCATAACGTGTTTATAAAAGTAAAAAGTATTTTTTTTTTTATTCCGTAATGACTCAATTTTGAGTAGACATTAACATTGCAAATACAATGTTGAATGTTAGTAATGTTAAAAGGTATTCAGTTTATCGAATTTCGATTTGTTGTGTCAGCTGAGGTCTGTGGCAGTCAATAAACTCTTTCAAGCTCAATTCATTTTAAAGAAATATTGTTAGAGGATTATAACAGTATTGCATTAGGCGGCGAAAATTATATTCTCGTTTTTCCGGCAATAGATTTGTTTGTGAAGTTATAAAGAAGTAAAACAAAGAGCAAAATTTTAAAAAAATATGCTTGAAATATGTATTTATGTAAACAAAACCGTGAACTTATATTGTACCCCTAATACTAAATAAATTAATCGAGAAGGGCTCACTAATTTTATTTGTTATACCATTAGCTTTGCCGCCTTAATTATTACTCCTATATAAGACACCAAACCTTGAACGGAATAGAGCACCTAGCCAAACTAGTAACAAAATCATTTCATTTCAGCTGAACTTCGCGAGAAAGTAATACAACCCAATTTTGTTAGAAATTTTTGTGAATATTGTTTGTTTTTGTTGCCAAATTTGGACTTTAACCTTTCAAAAAAGGCGTAGATGCTCAAAGCGTGTTAAGCCCGCAGTGTTACAATAGTCATTATCTCTTATACTAGTCATTATCTCATAAAACCAAGTTTGATTAGCGAGCTCAAAAATACTTAAAAATCATATAAAAATCTGAAAACAATAAATTCATCGTGTTAAGTAAGTTTACACCATGAACCATGAAATTCAGATAAAATAGATATACGAAAAGGCATAATTTCCTACAGATTCCAAATTTTGCAGATATGTTCATGTATTAAGGTACTGGAATTGTGAAAAAATTCTATACCGTTCTAGGTGGTGCGCTTCTCATCCTGCTGCGGGATAAAGATCAAAAACCTTTCCGACTAAGAGTTGAAGCTGATAAAATAATCTTCATATTTGAGACAATTTAAATTATCTGTACACTAACACGAAAATCACTTTATGTGAAAAATAATTGTATGTGGAAAGCCTGCTAAACATTTTTTAAATGTGATTTGTATTTTAACGTAGCACCGCACACGAAATCACTCCGTATTCAAAACCACCCAAATACAAATTAATTTTGCTGCTTTATTACCTCAAATTTTCTAGTTCCCCAAATTTTAATTGTTTTAATTGTTTATCACTGGAAATCGAAAACGGTAGGCAACATTTTCGGTTTTTTAATTCATGAATTTCATCTAAAAATATTTAAAGAAACCCATTTCTATCGCACGTTATGAATTTCATCAAAATCGGTTTAGAAATACATAACCAATTTCCGTCCCATTTTAGAATATAATTACCATACTTGCTTACATTTCACCAAAATCGGTTTAAAAAAATGCTACATGGACCAATTTTCCGGTTCCAACCTAATTCGCCAAATTCCAGAATTTTATCAAAAAAATATTTTAGCATCCCGTTTCATTTATTTATTTATTTATTATCACCAATTTTGTATTCTTCTTCTTCTTCTTCCGCTGGCGCTACATCCCATGAAGGGATTTGGCCGTCTCAACGATGCTCCTCCAAATAATCCGATCCGCCTCAAGGGAACGCCAGGCACGGTGACCGAGTGTGTACAGGTCCCTCTCAACGTCGTCCATCCATCGGGTAGGTGGTCTCCCACGAGGTCCTACTTTCGCTGGTGCCGACTCCAAGGCCTGTTTAGTGGTCCGATTTTGTGAACGTAGTACGTGCCCAAGCCATCTCAGCCTTGACGATTTTATGAATCCTATGATGTCGACTTTATCGAGATCATTTCTGATCTCGTGATTCATTCGCATTCTGTACGTGGCTCCCTCTTTAATGGGACCGAGAATTCTTCTTATCATCTTACGCTCAGTTACAGCGATTTTCTGGATGTTTTGCGCTGTTAGTGTCCAAGACTCGCAACCAAAGGTGACCAATTTTGTATACACTGGTTAAATTTTTATCAAAATTTAATAAAATTATATACGTACATTCAATAATTCAAATACAAATATAAATCAAATATAAAATATAAAATTTCCCAATGTCTAAAAGATGCTTCGACATCAATTTCGTAAACGCACCTCTAGATAGATTAAAGTCACAAGCAGACCGTACTTTATTAAAAGAGGCTGATGAGGTTGTAATTTTACCTGCAAAGTGGAAGTTTAATTTGGAAATCTTTATCGCGCAGCACACGCAATGGAGTATATTGAACAAACACAATATTTCTGAACAATCGATTTTTGATACTAGTAAGTCTCGAACAAAGTGTGCGCTAATTTCTATCCTACGGCTCAATATTTATTAGTTTACATCTACCTCGATACGCTGGAAGTATGAAAGAAGGCACACTTGTAACATCATAGAGCGTACACTAAAAAGCGCTTTTGTATTCTCTCTATGCGATCTGAGTATTTAATATAATACGGACTCCATAAGGCAATACCATATTCCAACAATGAACGAACAAACGAGACGTATAAAGTTTTAATAACGTAAGGATCCTGAAAATGTTTGGAAAATCTTTTAACAAACCCAAGCATATAATTCGCTTTAGAAATGCAACCGTCAATTAGCTTATGAAACGAAAGATTCGGAGTAAAAGTTACACCTAAATCCTTAAACATATTGACACTTTCAATAATACAACTGTCAAAAAAGTAAACATAACTAGCGGGTAAGTGTAATCGGATAAAATCCATTGTTTTGCATTTAGAGATGTTTAGCATTAAATTATGCTATGTACACAAGCTTTAAAGTTTGTCAAAATATCCATACGACAAAATTTTATACATGTATTTTATTTATTTATTTATTTACTGTACTTTAACAATAATTTAGTATTAAAAGGAAAATCACAGATGGAAACAGAGTAAACGGAACAAAAGAACAAAAAAAAAAAATAATGAAGCTGCTTCCATTAGGCAGAAAAACCTCTTAAATTTTTTCAAACAATTTCCCCCTCATGCATACACATTTTATTTTAAGCAATAGCTCATTTACAATAAAATGTACAGCAAGAGGTGAAATAATATTAAAAATAAATTTAAAAAACTTCGTATTGCCCATCAATCACGCCACTCCAAAAATTTTGACTTAAATAATTTGGCCGATCCTAAACTCTTAATTTCTAATGGAATTGAATTCCAAAGAGAAACTCCCCTAACGTAAAAGGATTTATTTAGCGACCTACAACAATTTTTTGCCGGAATCAGGCGGAAGTTTGAGTAATGAAACCCACTAAACAGTAACTTCCTATAAAGATAACAAGGCTTCTTAGCTTTGAGAAGTTTAAAAATAAAAAGACAAACGCGAAATTCGTAAAAGGTAGATAAACTACATCCTAAAACAAGGCTAGAGTAGGCAGAAATATGATCGAATTTCCTAATACCAAAAATAAGCCTAGTACAAGCATTGAAACATCTTTGGAGAACGTTCATATTTTCCTGAAGCATACCGGACAATGGTGAATAGAGGATTCTATGTCATTAATGTATACCTAGAAAACAATAGAGGACCCAGCACTGAACCCTGAGGAACGCCGGAAATTACAAAAAGGAAATCAGACAAAGAATTGTCGAAAAAACTGACTGAGAACGATTAGAAAGATAGTTAAAAATTAATCTGGCAGCGGAAACCGAAAATCTAAACTGAGATAAGAGTTTGTTAAAAAGAATTCTGTGATTAATAGAATCAAAGGCCTTAGAAAAATCTAACAAAGTTAAAGAAGTCAATAACCTATTATTCATATTACTCCTAATATCATCATATACATTTAATAACGATTGAATTTGAGTTTTAACAACTATCTCGAAAGCTTTAGAGAGAGAACTTAAAATGCTAATTGGTCGCAAATGGGATAGCTCTGAAGGATTACTGATCTTTGGGATGGGGATTATTTTACTTAGCTTCCACTGATCTGGATAGGAAGAGGATGTGAGAATAAAATTAAATATATGTAACAAGTATTTTGAGACGAAAGGGAAAACTCGCTTCACGAATTTTAAATTGACGTTATCCAGACCAGAAGATTCCGATTTAACATTCCGAATGGCAGACTGTAAATCCTCGAGAGAAATATTTGAAAACGAAAACGAATTAGAGTATCGCCTAAGTATGA
This sequence comes from Tipula helvola, assembly GCA_963556165.1. Lineage (NCBI taxonomy): Eukaryota > Metazoa > Arthropoda > Insecta > Diptera > Tipulidae > Tipula > Tipula helvola. The sequence goes on from OY744483.1 coordinate 159,459,297, forward strand.
ATTTCGTTTTAAGACAAAAAAATATTACCCAATCAAACAACCAATTAGAACCCATATTTTTGATGACAGAATCGAAAAGAACGATCAATTTTACGTCCGAGTATGTGTTTTCCATGACATCCCAAGATCATCTGAAAATGGAATGTATGGAAACCCCTAGAAATCTCGCGGAGTATGTCAAAAGAAAAATGAGCCAGGTATAGTCTTAGGTAATTTTCAACAAGGGATTTAATGGTAAGCTTGGTTGGGACCTTGACCTTCATCTTAATGGGCATGTTGAGATTAAGGTCATTTTTTATATGAAACCCCAGTTTTTGACATCGGATTTAAAAAGAGCGATCAATTGTACGTCCGGATATGTATTTTCCATGACCTCATAAGGTCACCTGAAGGAATATATTTTAATTGTAAAGCTTATGATTTGCTATGAAAATTAAAAAAATCACAAATAACAGAACATTTAATAATGCTTGTGTTGCTATGAAAATTATAAAAAAAATTAAAAAATATAAATTTTAAAAATACAGAATTAATTTTTTTAACTTTTATTTTTTTTAATTTTCGTAGCAAATCATAAGCATTAAAACTAAAATATATTCCTTCAGATGACCTTGGGAGGTCATGGAAAATACATATTCGGACGTACAACTGCTCGCTCTTTTCGAATCCGATGTCAAAAACAGGAGTTTCCCTATAAAAAAATGACCTTGGCCTCAATATGACCTTGAAGATGAAGGTCAAGGTCACAACCAAGCTTACCATTAAATTCCTTGTTGAAAATTACCTAAAACAAAACCTTGCTTATTTTTTTTTGTTATACTCCGCGAGATTTCTAGGGATTTCCATACTTTGACCTCGCAATGTAATTTCCTTGAGATGAACTTGGGAGGTCATGGAAAACACATACTCGGACGTAAAATTGATTCTGTCATCAAAAATAGGGGTTCTAATTTAAAAACAATGACCTTGACCTCAATATGACCTTGAAGATGAAGGTCAAGGTCACAACCAAGTTCACCATTAAATTCCGTGATGAAAATTGCCTAAGAATAAACCTTGCTCATTTCTTTTTGACCGAACTCCGCGAGATTTTTAGGAGTTTCCATACTTTTTCCTCACCCTGTATATATTTTTTCCCCTTTAAGTTTACTATTCAGTAAAATATTCTCATGGAATAGCACTTCAATGTATTTAAAAAAAAAAATACTTTCAATTAACATTAATTACAGCTGGCCGAAGTGTGCGATAGTAGCCACTCTAACCTAACCTAATCTAACATTAATTACAACCAGTTTATTTAACAGTACACATATTTTAACTTTCAACTCCAACTTTTGCAACATTCGCATTCTCCGACTTCAATAAATTTAAATTATAAGATTGCTGTTGATTTATGTTATGCTGCTTATATACGAGTAATAGATATTGTTGATCATATGTATATTTATTTGTGTGTTCGTTTACATTCACGTTCTATAATAAATGCATGCACTTTAACAAACATCTTGACAACAAATTAAATAAAATAACAGAAAAAATATTTCACTTTTGACATACATACTACCTCGATTTAGACCTACATTAGTACTAAAAACTATATCTCGCAAGGAGAACTAGAATATAAATTTATTTCATACTATACCGAAAATCAATGTTTACGTGATTGATTTCAGTCCGGGAAATGAATCGTTACGTCAGAGAACAAAAGTGTCCGGAAAACGAGCTAATACAGTAGAGTAGACTGTAAAACCAAAAAAAATAAAAAATAACTAGGGTAACTTGATAATTTGAAAATCATTTGGATTGATTTTCTTTAAATTTCAAATTCATGTTTTTACTTTAAAATTCAAATTTAAATGAAAAAATCGAATTAATGACCCATGTAGTATGAAATAAAACGTTGTACGTTACACGTACGTTAAATGATCGTTACAGTACTCGTTCAAAATTCTGGACTCGGCTCCTTCGTCGCCTCGTCCATAAACGTCGAACTCGTACTGTAACAACTCATTTACCGCCCTTGTGACGTAAATAACTATTGTGGAACTGATTTTTTCAGCGAGAAAACGAAATGTGAGAAAAATAAAAATACCGTTCCAATACAATTCATTTCACAAAAGACAAAACCAGAATCGACATACTGGGGGGGGGGGGTGCTCCAAAGACCCACTTAGATGCACTGGGCCAAGCTCAAAACAGAGTATGTCGTATTATCTTCCCTAGCCTTGGTATCCTGCCCCACACTAATTGAATTACTTTCCAGACATAACATTTTAAATGTTAAATTTATTGACGGTTTTCACGGCATAGATATCGCGTCGGGAGTGCTATGAATCGAGTTTGACGTTTCGTGAAGTATTTGAAATTGTACGGAATGTAACAATTTGATTTTAAAATTAAATATATTTTAAATGCAACAAAATAATTTATTTTATTGTTTATGATAACATTAGAACTTAAATTATAATTTTATATACTTTATATCTATTATTATGTTGTAGGTTATTTGCTTTAACTTTGTATGATAATGCTCTCCAATACAGAAAATTACAATACATCTACATTAAAGTAAATTTTAGTGACCATTTAGCTGTACACCATTTTATATGTTGTCGAAAAAATCATTACTTCCCTCGTTAAACCTTATGTACATGAGTCACCACCTTATGAGACAAGTTATTTTTAATTGCATTGTTGATACATTGTTGCATTTATTGATTTGCAGCGTATCTGCGATATCTATCATTTCTAGCTTCTTTGCTGCTATTTAATAAAATTTGTACTGTGGATTTGGGCAGATTTATCGAGGGAACAACTCCAAATTTAAGGTGTTTTTAAACATCGTGTATCTTTTCTGCAACAGCCCATTTTTCATTAATCATATCCGTTTGTAAACCGCCAGTTAGTTCCTGAACAACAGCGGCACAAATTGGTTGGCCGGAAGAAAACGTCCGCAGTGCGACCGGCGTGAAAGTTTAAGTTCAAATTCAAGAGTAGGGTGATTTTTTGTCAAAACCTGGTAAAATTGTCTCTAGAAAGTCTGTTTGGCTTGTCGATACGTAAATACATATAATATCAACCTTTAGGTGTATTAGTCACTACGAAAAACCATTAAAAAAAAAAATTAAATTTAGTCGTTTATCACTCGCACCACTTAATGTGTACTATATTGTAGTTTTACTTTGGAAATTTTATTACAACAACGCCGTGTATTTTCATTCCACTGAGAAGTAGGTATAGAAAAATTCTCTTCTTCAGGTAGTTGAGGTGTTTACCACTAGAGTAAATATATTAAATATATTATTAGTTTTATGAGTTGGTATTAAATAACAATTCTCAATTTTTCGATAAATCAGAATTTATTTTTTTGGTTTATCACCACTATTTTAAATTTGTTAAAATTCTAAATAATAAATTATATTTTAGAGCGTGGAGCCAACTGTTGAAAGTAAAAAAAATTATTCTTGGCTCTTATTTTGGGCAAAATTTCATTCATATCCAAATAGGAATAACTTTTACCAAAGTAAGACGGCATATATCACACACACCACAAAGCATTTTCACTCTCTATTCTTTTTTTTTAATTTATATACAAAATGTCAAAAACATGTTTTTTTTTCGTAATGGCATTTATCAAATAATTATACTTTTTTCGGTAGAAACGGTCAAACCCCGGTTTTTCTTGAACATTAGGGTGTCCATTAAGAGAAACCATGGTAATTTATTTTTACTAGAACGTATTTTCTAATTGTTGAAATTTAGGTCAAGACTCGTTTTCCTAGCGTTTTCACTCAGATACCGATTTATTGTAAAAAAATTTAATAACTTTTGTACATAAATAATTGTGAATTCTCATTCTAGGACGGTTCAACAGTGTTCATGAATTTTTTTTAAACGTTAAAGGTTGGATTTATACAAATTTTTAAATTTTATATTGGGCTCCTCTCATGAAACAACGTCTATTCCCTTTTGTCATTTTATATAAAATATGTTTCGGCTGAAATATGTCGGCCGGTCATCACTATCATAAAACGGCCAAGGATGGCTAATTTCAAGAGATGGCAGTAACGTTTTCTAAATTTTTTTTTTTTATTTCGAAACAAAAATGTAAACAAAAGCAACCAACACGAATAAAACTGACAACTAGACATGAATTATAGCGAAAAATTATTATTTCTTTTATTTATGTACCACAAATTAAAAACTCTTAAAGCTGACATCTCTAAAAGTTTGCCGGCACTAGTTTTTCACGTATCAAATAAAACTGCATTATCGATAAAACTGTCTATATCTTTGACCGCTTGTTTACTATGGAAAAGTATTGCGACGTCCTTTATATGATGTGTACCTCTTATCGATTTTTCGACTAAATTATTGACTAAGATCATACCAGTCATTCATAGATGGCATAAGTTAAGGATCAATAAGACAAACTGAGCCTGACTATTCAATATTTTAAATTGCAACTTTTGGAACGCCAACCGAATGCTATTACATATTACTATTTTACGGAAATAATCATGTGAAACTAATCGCTTGAAATCTCATGTAAATAAACACTTTTCGTTTTGGCTTGCGTGCAGGTTGATTTACAGTTTTATGTCTTTTGCAATTTCTCAATATTTCATACAAAAAATTGTGGACAAAATGTTAAGTTAATTGTTAAAAATTAAGATTATTACCTTAAGGCTTACAAAGTCGTAGATGAGTTCGATGAAACAAACTAGTTTAGCATTGATAAAACATGGTTTTAATTAGCATAAAAAGTCGAACCGATGTGATTTATATTTCGTAAAGGGTGGACGAATGAAAGAACCGTGGTCGCAGCTAGTTTAATGCGAATTGATCTAAGAAAGGGGTAGGAAAAATGGCTAATACACCGTAGATGCCCGGAGATCATGCTTAAAACAATGAAACATTTTTGATCCAAAGTGTTTGCAGGCACAGATTTACAAATTTGAATAAAGCTTGACGAGCGTAAACACAGCGCGACAAACATTGTTTTTCCGCGATTTTACATTTTCAACGGTGTACACATTTTTTTTCAGAATGAGTTTTCCCTTTTCCTGGGTTTGCCACTTTTTGGGAGAGAGGGGAGGGGGAGGAAATAAGATTCACGGACTGTGTTTCTTTTGTGATTTGAAAATGAAGCCCACTTAATTAACGCAGTTCTGTGGCTGCTGTCCTGAGTATGCCACTCGTGTTTGAGTTCCGGAGGGAGGAAGGTTTGATTTTGAAGAGAAACGTAAAAGAAACATTGAAGAATTAACCTAAGCAATTCGTACAAGAATTATTGGTTGGACAATATCATAGTTCTGCCAAAATTTTGGCTAATTCGGTTTTTGCTTATTTTGTGTTGGTTGATTTTCATTTTTAATGTTGGGCGGTTTTAAATTTTATTTTGGACTATTGTTCATATACTTTTACATACTGAGTGTATATACAATAATTAATAATCGCCCACAAATCACTTATAATAGATTACGCCTTGCGCACTTTGCCTATTTGGATCATAAATTAAACGGTATAAAATAATGACGTCAAATGAGAGTGAACAGTTTTGTTTCACAATATTGGTGTATGTAATTGAATCCAAAAATTAAATTAAATTAAATAAATAACGTGATGCACCGTATTTAATTGTTGTAATAACAATATAAATAATCGTCCATATAGTTTTCATTCTTTTCCAACAAATAAGAGATTGTTAAAAGCATGGATCCTATTTTCTAAGAAGAAAGAAATATTCAACCATAATACATCCATATTAAACCATAATACATCCATATATTATACATTTACATATTAGACAAATTCCTTATTTTTCATACATTTCCTTTGCAATATCTTACTAGCAACTCTTAGTTGACGTAATGCGCAGTAAACTACGAAAACGAAATCCACGAAGGCGTAATCTATTATAAGTGATTTGTGATAATCGCCTAACATCTGTGAGCCGTTTTTCCGTTTTTGTTACCTTACGCGATTTTTGTTAATGAACAATCGCTCAAGCCTAAGGCGAGAAAGGAGTCTTACAATATTTGAGCCCACTTTTAGGCTATTCTTTTTTTTTTTTTTGGTTCTAAGGCGATTTATGTAGCGCCTACTTAAAGACACCTATTTAAAGTTTTGAATTAATTCAAACAACACCTCAAAACCCCAATATTGGAGGAGATACTCCCACGTCTCGTACGTAAAAGAGGCCAATTTGCGGCCACATTTTGTATTTGCTAGAAAGGGCTCGATGAAGAAGATATAGAAGAGGATGACGGTAACGGCAGAGATGGTGATTCATTTGGTATGCGTTTTCTCCATTTATCGCCACTCCTACAACGCCATATGCTGGAGTTGAAGCTGTTTTTAATACTACAGGAATTTGGTTTGTAGATTGTTTGTAGGTTTGAAGCACAATCTCTTTTCCAGCAGTGGTTTAGATTCCTTGGCAACATCTTTATTTTAGTTTTCAAAGCTGATAGATGCGGTATAATTTGAATTTTGTTAATCCATTAAAAGCCTCATCCAAACGATTGTTATAAGTATTATGTGTAAGCTATGAATTATTTATAGCGATAATTTGACGTTAAATCCAGATTTAAATCTGCAAGTTTCGATATTTTATCTCAACGCTGATTGGTTGCTTTTTATTACTTTGGTAAATGAAAAGTATTTACCATCGTTCATTATGGGATTAGGAACAGATTTATTCGAGTAGTGTCAAAAGTCCATTATTTGCTTTGCAAAATATGGTTGACCAATTTTACTGCCGGTTCTCACAAACTACTGTATAGTGTGGTGTGCAAGGCGGAATGTGCGCGAACTGAATGATGTTTCAAATTTTCAAAGACCCCATAAATTTAAGTAGAATTGAGGACTTCTATGGGATGAATGCATTTGATGTTAAATCATATAATAATATGGTGATATATACATAGTATACCTCGATGTTTGTAGTGAACCATCACGTGAACACAGAAGTCGACTCCGGAATTAACGAAAGGCCTGGCATGCTGCATACGCTGAGTGCTGGCAGGTTTCCCACTGTTTGCTGATAATGTATGGGACGATGATGAAAACACTATTCGGCGAGCAATGTCCCTCCCTTCAATAACCCAAAATTGTCATTAAACTTTAGCAAGAAGAGGTTATGGTTTAACATGAAGGTTCCTTAAATGAAAATGCTCAAAGAGCGAAAAACGGATGAAAATTACTCAAAGATCAAACTAACGGTTCTTTGACAAAAATATAGGATACTTAACATCGTATGACAAGCCTACATCTCTCAGTAGCCCACCAACCTTAACGATTTGATGATGATCATCGATTAATGGGCTGAATCCTTTCAGAAATTCTGTTTGAATTGATGATCTTGCGCGTAAATTATATGTTGATGAAACGATGAGCTTATGTGAGCTCATGACGTAACCTTTGGAATGAGTTCACAAAGTTGCACGAAGAGGCGAAACTTTCATTTCGTTTTGACGAAATAGGTATCGCACATAGCAGACAAAATAGCAGACACACGATTCGAAATGAAGGTAGTCCAGTTGTTGAGTGAGATAGTTATTCCCCACAAAATACATTGCAAATATAATTTCTCTTATCTAATTTGACTTGCCGTTACAATTAACGCGAGGCGATGACATCGAAAACGAAGTATTATCGCAAATAGATTCTTTTAAATTGTTGGATCAAAGTCGATTTAGTAGAAGTGTCAAAGATAACGCTTAATTTAGTTGATATGCTCTCAAGTTTAAAATCGCAGTTACAGAGCAGAAAGAATTTACATTTTTGTCGCTCATTATCGTCGAGTTTCTGCATAATTTTTCGAGGTGCACAAATCTGGTCTTTCTCTGCAGGTTTAGAAATCTGGTTCTAGCGACCCAGTATCTAACCCGTAGCTCCGCCACGCCATTCTATAGTATGTAAGGTATTTTCCATACAACATTCCCCACACTCTTGTCAATTGTCCAACATTTTTAATTTGCTGATCAATACTATAGTCGGCACTTCACAGCCATGATGATGTTGAATGGAAAATTCAATGACCTAGTGTCGATATTAATTACTGGTTGATCCGATGTGATACTTACAACAATGAACACCTCTACGTCGTAAAATTAGTAGCCCGTTTCTCGATTTTAACGAATTTGTGCTTGACTTGAATTTTGATGTCGTTTAAATCCATGGCTGCAAATTCTGTTCGTAACTTATTTAGGCCTAAAATATTTTCTAGGGCGTGCCTTATAAAATTGAATTGCGTTGCTGAATCGAGTAATACGAGCATTTAGAATGAGAGGAGCTAAAACTACAGCGAGGTAAATAGCACGGAGGCATTTTCTTTTGTTCTTTTGGAATCATGAATCAGCTGTTGCAACCTCCTCAGCATATGAAAAAAGTTGTCGAGATGAGATTTTTTTTTTTCAAGATATAAAAGTGTGTGATGGTGGAAACCGTATTTTCGGCACTGCTACAAACAAAACAACGTTTCTTATAATTTACGTTACTTATGTATGGGTGTGCTCTGTCTGGTGTTGTATCGATATGCATTGTGTCCCTATGAGGCTGACTATACGATGATGACGATGTTATATTGGGCGCTTTCAGATCCGCAAACTGTTGGCATCATGTTTAGTGAAATCATTGCTAATTTGATTTGAATTACTAATAAAATTCTTAAATTTCATAGCGTTGGCCGTGATTTTACTCAACATGTTGCCAACTGTTTGGTGCTCTGAAAGCGCCCATTGATTCGATGATAAAATCTTTACTCTCAAAATGCAAGCATCGTTAAGGCGTGCTGAGCAAAGAGGCTTTGACTTTGAGTCAGTTGCTTTTATTTTTATATTTTTCCTTAAAAATATTTTAAATTAATTTAAAGTGTTAACGAAAAAAAAAATTGAAAAGCACAACAGTGTATTGCTGCGGGTTCCATGATGACGCCGCTACGATATAATGAGTGTTTTCAAGGTTGCGTAAGGACAGCGGTACATACTTCCGGAATGTACAACAACCTAAGCGAAGTTCGAATATGTACATAATTTGAATAGCTGTGTTGCCATTCGGGTTTCACTGTTGCAGTTTTTATTTTTACATGCTTAATGTGAAGCCATTTCATGTCCACACTCTGTTACGAATGAGCATATAAGCTCAATACCGAGAGTAGAAGCATGACAATACAAAAAATCGTGAATAAATAAATAAATTACAAAATTAGAAAAATAATTAAAAATTTGCCCGCTTCAGAAAGCTTTTGCTATCAACTTCCTCTTTCCATTTTGACAATGAAGTAGCCTCAAGTTAAGGACTATAAAGTAAAGAAGGCATTGGCCATATCGTCGTAATTGATTGGGCCTTTTAATGTATGAAAATTTGAGTTTACGGAACCGATGAACAATTATAACGAAACAACACTTTTTGAAATCGTTTTAAGTTCACAAATCCCGCGAATATGAGCATGTCATTTTCAAAGGATCATCATAATTATTGTTTTTTATTTTCAAAGAATTGATTTTATCTATGGTGGGACCTTTAAACCATTTCGAAGAAAAGTGAATTTTTCGACAGATGCAAGATTTTCTTTATTGTGCATTAGAGTTGTAAATGTCTTGTAAAAATTATACCACACAGTAAATAACTGTAAAATTAGCGCATGAGTATCCGATATGTTGGACACTGATTCACGATTGTAAGCAATCCGTTTTTATATGTATATTGAATCCACAATAATTCAGATTTCATTGCGCAATATGCTTGCCGTCGTCGTAAGAAATTGCGTCAGTTAAATAAAAGATTAAAATTGTTTAATGTTATGTTATTAAATGTTTTTGCAATCTGGCTCTTTCGGCTACTGTTATTTTCACGCTCGCCTTTAGCTCGTTTTCAAGGGCGGTATTGACCACATCTAACTGGTACATGCTGTCGGGTTTTCCTGATAGCCCTGGTGTTTCGGTGCCGATAAAGGTATCGGATCGATCCCTTTTTCTGGCTCCCTCATTGGATGCCGTAGGGTTTTCCATGCTCTGGGATTTGTACTTTCTTATACAAAGGCTTATAGAAACATTCATAAACTCAATACTATACATTACGTTCGAATCCTAATTTATTCAGTGTGTAATCCACTTTGTCCAGTACATCCAGTTGTAAGAGTAGCGGACCAGAAATTCTGGCTATAGGCTTATTAACCAAATTTTTGAAACTGGTGAATTTCCAAATCATCTAAAAATTGTTAAGGTTCCGCCAGTTTTTAAAAGTGAAGATTAAACCGTTATTTCTAATTATAGACCCATTTCTGCTTTATCTGTTTTTGATAAAATCATTGAAAATATTATAAACACGCGTTTCAGAGAATTCTTAAATAAATCTGTTTTTTTTTTTGTATGCTTATATCAGTATGGAATTAGGTCAAGTGCGGGCACTGAGATGGCTTTTGTAGAGATGAAAAACTTATAATATGCTTTTGATCCATTTTTCGTTTTTGGTCTTGATTGGACATAAAAATATTTTTGCAGATGATACTGCAGTCATCTACGAAACTAATGAACTTTCTATTATAATTAATAATAGGGAATATGATATGGACATTTTACTTAAATATTTCAAGTCTAATATGATTTCATTGAATTTAGCAAAAAACGAAATTTATGATTTTTCAGTCATCACATAACACTCCATTTAATGCAACATCTTTCATAATAAATGATATCATAGTCGATCGAGTTGAAAGTTTCAAATACTTAGGAGTAACGTTTGATTATCGTATGGCTCGGAACGAGCATGGCAAAATAATTTGGTTTGACTTGTAGGAAGACTTTCATATTATGTACCTAAATATGTATTGAGATCACTCTACAGGATCATTGTATACGCAAGTGCTAGCTACTGTAACACGGAGAAAAAAAAATACTAATTTATTTCCTATATATTTATAGGGATTTAATTATAGCATCCCGTACTATATTTTTCGTAAAACATACTATGTATAGTGAAAATAATATCTCAGCGAAATTCTGACAGATCACGCGCATCTACACAAACAAAAACAAATGGCGTAAACACAGCGATGTAATTAGGCTAATTTGTTTACATTTTGAGGTTAGAATTTGTCTATTTTGAATTATGTTTTTCCTCAAATTTATTGACTATAATTAATGTAATTTTAATTTAGATAACACACTAGCACTAGAACTATTGATAACATTTAAGATAATTTTAATATCATTAGTTTTCCTCGAACAAATTGAAATTTAAAATCGAGTTTTTTTATTGTTTTGCTTTAACTCGAAAAATGACATTTCTTTCTATATATGCCTAGTTCGTACCTTAAATGGGTATAATGTTATATATCCAGTGGTGTTGCTAGTATTTTTTATATTCTTTTAATTTCACATGTTATTTTAGAATTTACCTATAAAATAATGAGAATTTTTAATATTTTCCAATATAAATTAAATTATGTAATGGAATCAAATTTCACATATCGTTATTTATAATTTTTTTTGTTTTTAAAAATATTACTCAGCCGACCCTTCTCTGAGTTTTTAATTTTTTTTTAACTACTTCACTGTTGGCTGCGCACAACGATGAAAAAACGAGTTTCGCTGAGATATTATTTTCACTATACATAGCTGACTTTCCACTATGTATAGCATGAAATGCAATATTGGAATCTCTACTATATTAAGAGCTAATTTATTATGCCATATAGGAATATTTCATATATGCATTTCTACAAATCCAATGTATTATAGGAATAATTCCTATACGATACAATTTCCTTTGTTTTATCCGATTATCTTTATTTTGAACGTAAAATCATTAAAAATAAATTGAATCCTCTCCTCGAGAAAAAGCGTATGTGTCTAAAATAGGGACCACTACTATATAAAAAGCAATATTTACCACAAAATATAGCTGTTATAATTGCATTCGTATTCTCTGAAACATATTCATGTTATTTTCATTTCATGAGTATAATTCGCTAAGTCAGTATGTTCTGTTGATACTTAAGGTAAAATGCGAGAATTGAATTTTTGTAGTTTGGTCGTTGAAACCATAGAGAAGTCGAGGAGGGTACTCACTTCTCATTTTTGAGAGTCGATCTCGATACATTTGTATTTTGACTCTGGGGTAAAGTAAAGGTGGGGGTAATGACAAATGATATTTCTACTTTTTCCTGTAGATAGTGATTGGCATTTTTATGATTTGCCAAATCGAAAATACTGTGAATGTCATTACTACTAATATTTCCTATGACGACCTGCTACAAAAATATGCTGGGGAAAATACCAATTTTATGATAATAAATTCTAACTTGCAATGCATATTTTCCTTTACTAAATAGGAAGCGCTTATTACTAAAATAGTACATTTTACTATTTTTATGGTACATTTTACTATTTTAATGGTAACAATTTGTATTCGCATCTCTTTAAATTTACTATGTGTTATAGTAAAATGCTTTCCTTCCTATATTAGGCCACAATCCTGTGGGCTCCTATAAATTATAGAAATGTCTCCTATAATTTTTTTTCCGTGAAGGTAAAAAATGTTCAGATCTTGCAAAATAAAAGTTTGAAAGCTATTTCACGATTTCCTACGCTGAGTTTAGTTGAAACGGAATTTAATGGTAGATCCCAGGTTTACAATATATTCCCTTACCAATACTTTCAACGAAAATTTGAAAGTGGTTGGGGTCCGGGGCTCCCATACAAAATTTTCAAGAGTGACGTGAAAACCCCTAATTGCATAATGCTATGGTAGAAGTTTTAAAATATTTTACGTTTGGTGACAATAATTTATATTTCTATATATTTCAAAGTGATCGGCCCTTTGTGTCAGTGAGCTCTCGTACAAATATTTTTAATGATTTCAAAATGTCTGTATATAAATAAATAGAACATTTTTAAAATTTAGTCTTTCATAGCAACACTAAATTCCATATTTTACACACAATAATTTGGTGTCAAAGATCTTAGAGCGGTACATTTTTGTTGCATAAGATCTAGAGATTGAATCTTGGTATTGTATGAAATTTTAACTTTCCTCTCCGGGTTATAAAGGAAACAGATTCAAGAATTGAAAGATTCAACAGGTATGGTTATTAATTTTCAATCTATATAAAGAAACTCTTGTATAAGAAAGTCTGGTGTTGGCATCAACAGAACACCGCATATTTACTTCGGTCTAAAAAGACCAAAATATTGAAATCCTGTCAAAAATGACGAAAAATTTGGTTAGTCCTCGACGTTTTTAAAATCCCCAGGTCTGAAAAAACAAAACAAAAAAATTGTTCTTCCGTCTGTCTGGATGTCTGTACCCATGGTATCTCGAGAACGGCCTGTCCGATTTGGAATTTTTTTTCGCCAATCTGTTTCTATGGTCAAGGCCGAGATTTGAAAAGCTTTTGGCGACTGTACGTCGAGAGGGTGGGGTACCTGCCACACGAATTGACCCAAAACACCTGGCTATATAAATATTTACGATCTTTTTATATACACTGCGCCAATTAAAAAACGGAACAGAAATTTTCTTCGAAAAAATACCCAGATTTAAACGCTTGTATCTTGGTCAAATAACACCTTTCAGAAAAAAAAAATTTATTTCTAGTTGAAGGAAATTTTGTTTTCTTTTCGATTCTGGAAACCGTTTTATTTTCTTTTGTTTTTTTATGACTTTTTTGAATAAAACAAAAGGTGTCTAAAAAAAATAAAAATTTGCTGCTGTTTGAAACTGTAGACGAACTTGCTCGATATTTGATTCAAAAATCCAAATCGGCCATTTTATAGAGAATTTAGAAACCTTGCAAAATGATACTAGGAAAATTTCTGTGCGACCACTCCTTGTAAAGTTATTGAAGTTTTAAGGTCGCTGCACGAGTATGGATATAAATCCGTACAATCTGAATCCGGTCATTCATCCAATGAAATTACCCAAATATTGTCATGTGACCGAAAAAAATATTCCCCTATTTCTCCTCTCGAGTTAAAATTATTTCAACATTAAGCAAAATATCCGCAGAAAACCAACATAACCATACCAAAAAATATATATTACGAGCTATTTTTCCCCAATTTTTTTTTTATTTGCTTATTTCTGACTTTTCGATTTTTAAAAAAATTTGTTATTTTATTATTATTGAAATTGTCATATATATACCTGTTATTATTGAAACTAAAAGCAAAGAGAAGTTGATAAAATTTATTTAGTAAAAGGTCAAATACTAACTTCGTTCGGATTCAGATTGTACGGATTTATATCCATACTCGTGCAGCGACCTTTAGAGAAAACGTATCAAAAAGCGTAGAAGTAATAGTATATTGTGTAACGTGTAGGAAAAACGATATATTCCCGGACGAGTATGGAAGTTGCTGGGACGAGGCGTCAGCCGAGTTCCAGCAACCATAAGAGTCCGGGAATTATAGTTTTTCCACGAGTTGCACATACGATTTTTTCTCTAATCGGCAGTATATCAGATTATCCATTTTATTCATTATATTCTTTAAAATACGCAAAATTTTCCAATTTATATTTTCAATAGATTTCACTATCAAAGTTACCTTAGAATTATAACAATCGCGTGCGATTATACATTATTATCATGTATTTCTTAAAAACAGATGATAATCAGTACTAGAAAGTATTCTCTGCCTAGGCAAGGAATACTTTCCAGTACTGTTTTTAGTAAGTTGCCTAGCAACGATGTAGTGTCGTGGAATACTTCATTTTGCTTACAGATAACAAACCAGAAAACTGACGTATTTTATCCGATTTGAGAAAAAAAAAAATTTCTTGTAAACTTAGCACTCTACGATAAAATGTTAAGTCACTCTAATACTAAAACTTTAACACACTAAAACTTCAATAACTCGACAAGGAGTGGTCGCACAGAAATTTTCCTAGTATCATTTTGCAAGGTTTCTAAATTCTCTATAAAATGGCCGATTTGGATTTTTGAATTAAATATCGAGCAAGTTCGTCTACAGTTTCAAACAGCAGCAAATTTTTATTTTTTTTAGACACCTTTTGTTTTATTCAAAAAAGTCATAAAAAAACAAAATAAAATAAAACGGTTTCCAGTATCGAAAAGAAAACAAAATTTCCTTCAACTAACTAGAAACAAAATTTTTTTTCTGAAAGGTGTTATTTCACCAAGATACAAGCGTTCAAATCTGGGTATTTTTTCAAAGAAAATTTCTGTTCCGTTTTTTAATTGGCGCAGTGTATTATGCTGGTTTGATTATTGAATTTGGAGTTGATTTGAAGGTTAAATTAGGGGCGAATTTGCGGTTTGAGTTGAAATTGAGTTGGAGTTGAGATGGGGTTGGGTTATGATATAGAGAGCAGTTAACCCATTTTTTATATATGCTGGTTCGAGGATTAAGTTTGGCGTAGAGTTTGCGGTTGAGTTGAGGATTGAGTTGGGTTCCGTTTGCGGGTTGAATTAGGGCTGATTTGGGGTTGGATTAGGGTTTAGTGAGTAGTTAAACTGAGGATTTGTGATTATTTTATAAAAATTTTATGAGGATCTATATCTTATCCGATCTTGATGAAATTCAGCATTTCCAATGGAAATGGGATTCTCAAATTATTTTTAGATGAAGCTCTGGAATATGGCCAAGTAGGATGGAATTTGCCTGGGGTTCTAAAATGTTTTTTTCATGAAATTCTGCAATATGGCCAAGTATGATAGAACTTGCCTATTTCTCAACAGATTAGTTGAGAGTTGAAATTCGACATGTGCGTTGGAAATGTGTTTCTTAAATGATTTTTGGATGAAGTTCTGGAATATGGCCAAGTATGATGGTATTTGGCTATTCCTTAATCAATTAATATGAAATTTGATATATGCCTTGGAAATGGGATTTTAAAATGATTTGTAGATACAATTCTGGAATATGGCCAAGTATGATGCAACTTCCCTATTTCTTAACCGATCCGATTATGATGAATTTTATCAATAAAAAATATTTCAGAAGCGTTTGATTTGTTTCTATCGATGCGGGCTAATTATACATATATCTAAATCTTCATCTTTTGTTAACACCCGTAGGAAATTTCGCAAGCTGAAACCTTGGATGAATAATTACCTTCTTAGTAAGGTAAATTTTAAGAACAAGTTGTGTAGACAGATGAAAAGATACCCTGCAAATCTTAAATTGAAACAACGTTATAGCGCTTATTCAAACAAATTGAAATTGCTACTAATCTCAACGAAAACTAATTATTATTTAAGTCAATTTCAAAAAGTCAATGGGAACGGGAAAAAGCAATGGGCTTTAGTGAGCGAAATCTTTAATATAGAAAATTTTCATAGTCAAGTCACAGAAATTGTTGATGATAAGAGAAACAGAATTACCTGTACACTTAAGATTGCCAATAATTTTAACAAATATTTTTGTAGCAATGTATCGAAAGCTCGTTCGGAGTTTCAAGATACTTTAAATTTAGTTGACGATTCTGTGAAGCATGATATCAGCCCTAATACTAGTTTTTTCTGTAAACCGTTCTCATCATTTGAATTATTTCAAATTATTAATTCGCTAGAGGATAAATATTCTGCTGATTTATTTGGAATTAGTAGTGCAATTATTAAGAGAATAAGCTTTAATAATGTTGATATCTTATGCTCTTTATTCAACCGTAGCATAACTGAAAAATCTTTTACAAATTGTTTATAACTTGCTATGGTCATCCATTTAAGAAAGGTGACCCTTTTGAATTGGGTAACTATCGCCCGATATCTATTCTCTCAATAGTATCAACAATTTTAGAGAAAGCTGTTAAGGTTCGTATAGTTGATTTTTTAGATAAATTTAATTACTTTAGTACCTAGTTGTCAATACGGGTTTCGATCTGGGTTGGGTACAGAAGATGCGTTAATCGAACTGATGAATCCACTTCATGAGGGTATTAATTCATCTCGTATGATTATAGATCATAGCATCTTACTTGAGAAAATATGGAATATTGGGTTCCGAGGTTGTATTTTTGAATGGTTCAAATCGTTTATTATTAATCGTTTTCAGTTGTTTATTAATCGTTTATTATTAATCGTTTTCAGTTGTGGTAACGACCTAAGCATTCCATTGGCTCTAGAAGCAGGCGTCCCCCAAGGGTCTATACTTGGCCCAATTTTATTCCTAATATACATTACATAATTTTATTTCTAGGCAACATTTTAATAGTAAATTATTGCGATTGTACCTTTTGAGACCCCAGCGTCCAGTCGGTGTCTTAAAAATATTTTATCACACTCTAATTGAGTCAAGATTGCATTACGGTATTTATTGCTGGGGTGGGACTTATTATGAAACAATTAAATTAAGCTTTTGGTCAATGCTCAAAAGCATGCTATCAGATTAATGCATTTTAGCAGTAAGTGTAGTCCAACTTGGCCATTATTTACCAAAAGCAAAATTCTTCCACTGCAGCACTTGTACGTCTTTAAAGTTATGAATAAATATTTTGAAATGAGTGGAAATCGTCACTTGAGTTGCGCTGGCTATTCAATGAGAAAAAATACAATGTATTTTAGAACTGTACCAAAGTTTTATAAAATTCATTTTTTCAGTTGTTTTTAGTATCGGCTCCTACTGTTTTTAATAAGCTGCCTATCGCCATTCGTACTTTAAGGTTTAGGAACAAAATAATGTTTTCCTTGAAAAGTTGGATCTTTCAGGTTGGGAAATAGGCAAGTTCCATCCCACTTAGCCATATTAAGTTTATCCAAAAATCATTTTAGAATCGAATTTCTATCGCGGATGTCAAATTTCACTAAAATCCGTAATGAAATAGATAAGTTTTATCCTAATTGGCCATTGTAAAACCTGTATATGTGCAAGAGATTTAAACAGGGTTTTGGAGGTTAAGCTGAAGACTGACTTAAGAGATTCAGTTTGGGAGTATAGACTTAATTTTGAAGACCAAAGTCCTGATCACCTAATTATAGGGTTCAAGCCCTTTAATATCGATATCGTTTCATCGGTGGAACGAATTATAATTTGAGCTGTGATTTTATCTTAAACGCAAAAATGTGAGAATATTTACATTTTGAGCAAGTAATAGTTGCGTAACTGTATTGTGTGACGCCACAAAATTTAAATATGAGTTCGATAATGTCGTTTACATATAATACCGATCACACTAAATACGTCACTTACAGTTTAACTCTTTATTTATAGTTTATATTTACATCAGTCGATCACGAATATATCTGAAAGTCTGTATACGTATCATATACTCCAGCGTATCATATACAAATGAATCGGGTAATTATAATTCCAACAAATCAGATTAATTTCAAAATCAAGTATGTGTATTCATACTAAGAATTCTTTATTTTATCTTTTCTATTTACATTAATAATTACGTATGTGACGTCAAAAGTAAATGTATATTTAATGTACCATAAGAGATATATAAATCACTCATTGTAAATATATGTATGTATGTACGAACAATAAGAAAGATCATTACTATTTCTTGAGAAACTATTACCAATGAATGCCAATGGTGTGTTATATATTGTATGTACCAAATTCAAACTAAGTCATCGTTGGTTTAATGTTTGCATCGTGTATATGACCGAGAGCCGGTTTAAGTGTTAGATTTACATGTAATTATACATTAGTTCCAGAAATTTATTTTACATATTTAGAAAACATTGAACAGAAGAGAAGATTTAAGAATATTTAATATTTGTTGTTATATTAATAGAAAATAAAATAAAATTAAGTTTAAAACAACGCCGTAAACTTGAAATTTTTATGTTAAGTCATTCCCCGCGCACGTCTTAATAGCGGTGATTCAATTGGTTAAGTATAAAAATTCTAGTAAATTCATTTTTGTTGGCTACATATTAACGCCCGCCAATAAAGAAGTAGAGCAATGAATTTATTTATATTATTGAGTTACAGAGAACAAGACTATCTAATCACTTAGCCGAAGACAACCTACAATATATTTTATTTAATAACTATTAATTTTTTTTTTGTTTTGGATTTGTACTTAAATTTTAATGGAAAGATTTTAATTATCTGTTATAAGACAAATAACACACATGTACGTACATTTATAGGTACAAACTGGTTCTTTGTATTGGAGTATACACAACACCAAACTATTTGTTAAAAAAATACATTAAACTGGTTTAAGTTAATTTGCGTTACTTAAAATTCTATGTATCGTTCAGCTTTAAAGATTAGAGAGCAGCTCATACGTATTATAAAGAAATTTAAAATACAAAGAAATTGGAGAATGAAATTGTTGAATTACACCTTATTCCCAATTATTGAGTTCAATTGTAATAAACGTTTGTTAAGATTAATTAAAAAATTTATAAAGGTTACAACAAAATGTAGGGCAAGTAGAGTTCTCTCAGCCAATTTTAAAAAACATTATTTTCTTTTACACTCAAGCTCGGTCAAGATTGTGCTACTTAATTAATTTTGTTAAACCAGATAAATATTAAATGCCTGATCTTTGTTTAGTGAAACATATATTATTTTAATCCTTTTGCCTTCCGTGAATCACGCTAAATGTAAGTAGTCAGCTGAGAGCTGCTTTCGAGAGTTCATTTTGCTTTGTTTCATATGAGCTGTGTTTAAAATATTATGCATTTTCAATCAATCGAAGAGGAAATTGATAAACGGAAAGAAATCAGTAAACCGGCGCGCCGCTTCCAGAGGAGTAGGTAAATGAAACAGTAAAATGGGATGCCTAAAAATTAAAGCGAATAAATAAAAATAACGAATTTTATAAATTACCTTCTAAAATAGATAAAATATATCTATAATTAGATAAAAATTGATTTGATTGATTTAGTATGTACGACCAAGCCTAAGGCAGGTTTCCCGGATATGCCGGGTCCACCCGTACATTCAAAGGTACACATGTTAAGCATTAAAGACTCGACCCGGTTCCAGACACCTAAGTAGTCGTTAGTTAATAAATTTGTTATTTTTTTTTTTTTGTTGACACTGTTGTTAATCACAAGATAACTCAATTTTTTCTAATACAACGCTCCCCTGTTGTAACCGCAAGACCCGAAAAGCCTTAATTTAACTAATTATTAATTTGTTAATTATGTTTAATTTTTTTTTTTTTTGTTTCTCTACTATTTTTCCCATCGGCGGTTGGGCGGTGGGACGGGCGAGATTTCGTTCCATCATCATGTTCCCCCAAGCGGTCACCCAAATTTGTACTAACCGTAGCAAATGTTGCTTGACATCGTTGTTGAAGTTGTCTTGTCTCTCTTGTCTACTCCCTCCCCCCCCCTTCCTCCTCCCCATATCGATAATTCGATAAAAATGGTAAAAATCCAGGATTCACAAAAGCAGTTTAGCATAAAAAAAAATATTTCTTTAGAATGTATGTAGAGCAAATTGAATTTATGATTTAGTATGTTGCTCCCCAATAGTACATCAAATTTAAGAATACTCGTTGTGAGAGAGAAAAAATGTTAAATGATAATAAGCTTTTTAACATCAGTGGGCCTACTCTGGTTTTTCCCTAGGAACAGGGAATTTCTTATGTTTCACAGTTTTTTAGCAGTTTTGATTTTTCCCAAAAAAGTGTATTCTGGCAACCAGGGAAAAATATTTTTTGGGAATTAATATACCCAATTATGGCAATTTTGACAACTAGTTTTTTCAGAGATTTAGGGAATCACGGAATTCGTTGGAATCATAGGAATGCGAGGAATGAGGACATCTTCATCTTTGAATGGTCCTGTCAAGATTGTTGCTTGTATGACGTTGCTCATTAATTTTTTTACTGCAAACCGCGTGCCGTTGCAAAGTTTTAGCTGGTTAATATTTCACAACATGATAATTGGCACACCGATTTTCAATTACAGTACGTGCAGTGGCATCCCTGGCAGATCGAGTCAATTCATAAATTCTATTGGGTAATTAATAGCTTCATCTGTTTCCACAACAGTGATTACAGACTTGTATGTGAGAGTGCCAGCCTTTGAATGTTACACTGAATATTAAGTTCGTAGACGTCTTTGTTCTTAGCGACAAGAGTAGTTCGTTTACTCAGCCAATCTTGATTCTTATAATTGGTTTGAATATTGGGAAATACTGTTTCAACCATTTCTGCTTTTGACACCACTAGATTGCAGAAGTTATGAGGCAATGAAATTTGTCCTGAGGTCAGATCAACCGGCACCTTTCCGTTCCCAATTGCCAGCAACTGATGTGAGAATATCTCAGCTGATCGATCATTTTGCAGCTGGACACGCATATGTGTAGTTAATTTCTGTGGTATTAAACAAAAACAGGATATCTGCAAATATCAAAGTTTTGAGAAAACGCATTTAAAGTATGAGTTGAGTTTTTTTTAATATGTTGAATTATTTTACGTATTGCATAATGTTAAACTTTTTAATTACATTGAATTCAATTATCAATTATGCATAAAATGTATTAATTAAAACAGTAAAATAATCCAAAATATAGCTTTATTCCAATAATTACTAAGATACCTAATTTTGCCTTTCCACATATTGTTTCGAAAATAATGAAGCTTTTGGAAAATTATTTAGATTATAAGGTAACGCTTCAGATGCTGGAACGAACAGCAGCAAAAACTGAAAAAATGAATTTTTGCAGATATCCTGTTTTTGTTTAATACCACAGATTTACTCTACACGTGCCGCCATAAATTAGAATATTTCAGGCAAGCATTTATTTCGTCCGCTGATGTTGATCGAGGAATTACAGGTAATGTTTGCCTGAAATCTCCTGTATATTAATGCGTTCCCAAATGGTCTGATGTGTCCACGAAAATCTTAAAATGAACGATCAAGAGCCTCGAGCGATTTTTTGTGTGCCATTATGCATTCATCCCAAACAATAAATTCGCATTTATGCAATGCTTTTCCCATGCCGGATGCTTTGGAAATATTACACGTGGGAGTTTCAATGATGGCAATGTCGCAGCTATTCCGGACGACGCAAGAGCTAAGGCTATGTCATTTTGGGATCGGATTGCTACCAGAATCAACCTACTTAGGAACGTTTTACCAGTTCCTCCTGGCGCATCCAAGAAGAAGATTTCTCCAACCCCATTATTGACAGTTAGCATTTTTAGTAAGTGCCTGTTTGCTCAAGCGTTACCTTAGGAATATTTGATTGCACATACAACAAAAGATCAACCGTGTTATAATTTTATTCATGGCGAAATTCTTAATCGAATAAAGCAGCAGCAAATTGATTCGGTGATGGCATTACCAATTTATTGTGAATTTTGTTCACAATTTTTAAGCACAAATCTTCAATCATTTTCAACGCTTCGTATTAGATTTCTGCTATGAAATTCATATTCATATTTGAATTTTCCTTCAAATGTGCGATTTATATTTGTCCCGTAACACTGTTGGAGGTGAAGGAGAGCAAGCGGTCAATTTGATTGCAAACAATGCACGAATTTGATTTGGATGTGATGTGTTACTAAAAGCGTCATTAATGCATACATCCCAGTGTCGGTCGTTCTAAAAAAAATTCAGAGCTTAACATGCACTGCGGAAAGTGGCATGTGTGACGCTGTTGACAATTCTCAATTGCTGGAAAGACGTTGCCCTGGCGTATTTACCAACAGCATGCGAAGAAAGAAACATTCATTTTGATTGGGATGCACAGTGAACAGCGTGCCTGGCGTAATTTCTTCACGGAAAAAAATAAACTGGTCCTCAGCTAAGAAAACGGCTTTATAATTCAAGAAAATGTACTTTTTCTTGATTTAAAAGCTAATTTTCTTATTTCTATCGAGTTTTTCTTCATGTAAGAATTGTATTTCTTGAAATGAAGAAAAACTCGAAAGAAATAAGAAAATTAGCTTTTAAATTAAGAAAAAGTACATTTTCTTGAATTAAAAGTCCATTTTCTTAGCGACCAGTTTATTTTTTTCCGTGTTTGAATATGCCAGGTTCTCCGTCGACTCGCTCTACTCGTTTGCATCGTTCAAATGATTTTCTACTCGCATTCCATGTGTAATACGTAGGCACTTCCGAATACGCGTCATTTTAACATAACTTGAGGAAAGAGTTAACATTGTAGCCGGTGGATTCAGGGCTATTTGTTGCACATTTGCAGCTGTGAAAAAAATGCGTTGTCCATTTTCTAGATGTAATGCTAAGTGAACAACAGAACTTCGTTCATGTTTGGGGAATGAAAGAATTTGCGAATCAAAGGCGAATATGGAACAACCCACCGCGGGTGTTTACTTCAATGTCACTGTTGTGCATTTCTATGGTAGCTAATTTACCGCCATCTTCTGCTGATCTTCTTCTATATAAAGGATATCCACCTTTTCCTGTAATTGTGGTGGATACTAATGCTCGAGGATACCGCTAAGAGCATTTTATTTTGTGGTGGATACTAATGCTCGAGAATATCGCAAAGAAGCGATTTTGTTATAGAGCCAGATTAGTATATAAGTGAGTGTGGCAACCCTTTCTTTTACCATTCGTCTGAGTACATCCAGCAGCGGAAAGATTCAAACACTTCATGTTTTACCATGAAATCAATGTTTTACCATTAATCAGCGATTTCAGCTTCCGTCTGAAAACACGTGCTGTGATGTCATGCCTATATCCACCGGCAATTGCATGTGAATGTAATGAATAGGTCTGGCCGCCCGTAGTGACGAACATGCGGACTGCCTGTATATGAAGGTGTGAAATCGTTAGTCTTCCAACGTTAGTTCTATTACCGTCATTTACAACTGCAATGTCTGATTCAAACGGATCAATATCGAACGTTCTGTTTCGACGTTCTGCGATATATTGGTGAAACAATTGACGACAAAAATGTGACTGCCATCATTCTCTCGAATCATTAATCGGAATGAATTGAGCTGTTGGCATGTATTAACCTGTTACGATTTCTGTGCCGAACGACGTTAATTCACGTTTTTACCTATCAATCGGTCAAGAGATTTAAGATTTTGAACAAACTTTGTTTAAATTATGAATTAATTTGAAAATTTTTATTGTGAAATATTAAATAGGACATACAAATTTAAAAAGTATTTGAGACATTTTGAATCATTTGAATTACTATTTTCCCTAATAATTAATTCGTAAGCCAGCATAAATACACTTTTGGAGAATTATGAAAAAAAGAATAGGATAAGGAATAGAAAAAATGAATTGCAATTTTTTCCACAATTCCCTATCCCCAGGGAAAAACCAGAATAGGGCCACTAAGGAAACAATTTATTTATCTTGTTGGGTCGTGTGTATGACATTAAACGCCCGATTCTTTGTTACACATTTAAATGCCATTGAGTTTACGGTCATAAATTTATTTATTACGTCGCTTACATTTAATTTTTTCTTGAACAATATTATTTAGGGCTACCAACTCGAACCCTTTCGCTCCGGAGTCTTCGCCACAATTTTTGCAAACGAGGTTAAATCCAATTAAATACACAAT
This sequence comes from Tipula helvola, assembly GCA_963556165.1. Classification (NCBI taxonomy): domain Eukaryota; kingdom Metazoa; phylum Arthropoda; class Insecta; order Diptera; family Tipulidae; genus Tipula; species Tipula helvola. The sequence continues at coordinate 159,483,737 of OY744483.1, forward strand.
CAAAATTGTACAAATTGCACGAAATGATTTTTTCAACACAAAAAGCCTTAACAAGCCATTTTCTAATTTATCTCCTTTAAGTTAAGGTTAAACCACAGATAAGAATAGACAGATGTACATCTTGTATGGGCCAAATTTACATTAGAAATTTCAATACAATAATTCCAATCTAATCCTTTTAGAGCAGGACGTACATTTCTGTCTCTTTTTATCTTTTTTTACGTATGGCTATTTTGATTACATCAAAGCAAACATGGCATGGCTATTTTGATTATATCAAAGCAAACATAAACCAACTTCAAACAAAATTGTATTTTACAATATATACGTCCTGCTCTAAAAGGATTAGATTAGAATTTGGTATTGAAATTTCTAATGTAAATTTGGCCCATACAAGATGTACATCTGTCTATTCTTATCTGTGGTTAAACTATATATCTAAACGTTTTAGTTAATCGGACAGACTAACCGAATTTTACAAGGTAATACATATTTATACTGAAGCCTTCTGCACTTCAAATTCACAGCAAGTTAAATCTACAGTTGTTTTAATCCACTCACATTTCAAGTACACCTACTATTTCGAGTGACGAGATTCAAGAACTCTCAATTCATTCTGCGCGATATTCCAAGAAAACGCGATAATGTAACATTATGAGAACATGAAATATGTCACATAATCGTGTTTTACTAAATTTCCATAAAATCCTCAAAAATCACACATTACTTACAAAATGGACCACAAGACGTTCTGAAAGTTTAATTTTATACATTGGAAATGCCTAGAGATTATTCCCATTGAATTGCGTCCATGTAACCGAACTACACAACCTGTTAGGAGATTCTCGAAATCCAAGATTTTGACATTTATGATATTGACATTATTCAATATTTTCGAGATTATTCGAGGTATTTCAGTAATTTTTTGGGAAAAATATAGGTTTTAATATCATTGAAATTTTTATAGAACTTAAAATGATTCAAGATTATTCTATCTTTCCGAGATCATTCGAATTAATTAGAGATTCTAAATTTGAAATGTGCTGTAGGGAGTTCTTGTATTGAGTATTTTGAAAAAGAGATTCTTCGAGATTTCGTTAATTTTCGAGAGTATTCGATTTGTACTATATTACTCGAGTTTACCTTGGTGTTATATTAAACTTAACACCGAGTTACATGATCTTCCACTGTTAAAGTTAGCCGAAAGTTGCCAGCCGAAAGTGAAAAATCGATAATGCAGATTGTATTATTCCAGCCGAAAGTAAAAACCGGCAATGCAGATTGCGTTATCCCAGCCGAAAATAAAAAAGGGACAATTTAAACGGGCATACAAGAAAAAATTTTTGGCGACAAACATTAGCATCAAAAATAATAAATTGGCATCACAAATAATATTTTGGCACCACATATGAAAAAACAAACAAATATTTTTGAAGGACATTATTAAATACTGTGGCGACAAACATTGACATCAAAATTAATAAATTGGCAACAAATATAATATTTTGGAACAGAAAAAAATAATTTTTACTAGTGAAAAAAAAAAAAAAAAATCGAGACAAAAAATTAAATTTAATCGATACAAATTATTTAATATTTGATGGGGGATCGATATAAAATATTGCAGTGTCATTAATAGATTCTATATAATCCGCTCCTACGTGCGGCACGCAGTGCGACATGTTTGCTTATCCTGGCTCCTACGTCCCTCGAAGTTTAAATCTAAAGCCCATCGGAGGGCTAAGCGGAGGGGAGCGAAGCGACCTCCCGCGTGCCCGTGAGAGTTACCGAAGCCGTTAGCCTCTACAATTCTAAGTTAAATTAGGGATCTCCATTTTCCAGAATATTTTAAAACTAATTTAATTTTTTTAATTTTTAATTTATTTATTTATAACTTTGTTGCCAGTTAATTATTTTTGTCGCCCAAAATGTTTATTTCGATGCCAAAAAATAATTTTTGTGTACCCTTCCAATAGAGCCAAAAAATTATAAATGTTGCCAAATTATTATTACGATGCCAAGAAATTTTTGTTTGTTGCTCATTAATTTGTGCCGTTTTATTATTTTTTTGTATCTCAAATATTAATTTTTTGTGTGCCGGTTTATTGCCAGCCAATAAAAAATGAAGTCGAAATCAATCGGTAGTGCTTAACCTAAAAACTACTAAGAAATGAAAGGATGCGTGATTGATTATCATTGAAAACCTTTCTTAATATTCCTATATGGCAAAACCTGGCTGCAGTTCCTCGTGAAAAATTGTGGAAAACTCGAGAAACTCAAAAAAAAAAATTTAATTGGAATAAAAACAGCCTCTAGAGTGTTATGTCTAGAGATGTATTTTATTGATGTGACTTGTCAATAGCTATCACAGGAAAAAAATTCAGTTCAAGTTTCCTGTCGAAATGATTTTTGGAAAATCGAATTTTCCCGATTTCTGACGAGAAACTTGAACTGAATTTTTTTCCTGTGATAGCTATTGACAAGTCACATCAATAAAATACATCTCCAGACATAACACTCTAGAGGCTGATTTTATATAAATTTTGTGAATTCTTCTGATTTCCAAATGTTTCCCGCGATTAGATTAAACGAAGTTTTCCACGTAAGACTATTTACAAAATTGTTTATTACAAGCGTATCCTATTTACTTCCAGCTGATAACCACAAAAGTTTTTATTTTCGGCTGGATTGTTAATAAGGTAATCTGCATTATCGACTTTTTACTTTCGGCTGGAAACTTTCGGCTAACTTTAACAGGGTCATGATCTTACTTAAAGATGGGATTCTTGAAATTCGACATTTGAGTTTTGCGGATTAATCTAAATTAATTAGCGCGAAGTTATTCGTGAGGATTCGTTAATTTTTTAAGATTATTGTTCGAATTTTTTTGTGAATAACCATGTTTCTCGGAATTACTCAAAATTTCTAAAGGTCAATCGCTTTTGGAAAATGTATTCAAAAATTTTAATTTGTTTAACCAAAAAATGTAAAGTTTTTATTGGAACAATAATTTAAGACATTGATTTGTTTATTGTATATTAAAAATCACAAAATAAAGCTCCTGTGTAGCACTCTAAATATTGCTAAAACAATTTCTCTCGAATAATATTCTCGCTTCAGGAGTTTGCAGAATGAAAACGCGAACGAGAAATGTTTGTTGCTTAAAAGTTATTGGAGATTATTATAATTGGAAATTAGATGAAGAAAAAATCAAACAAAAATTCCGAATGAACTATTTAGTAGTAGCAGTACCACATGCAATCGTTGCGACATCAAGACATACGGGTTTATTTAAACATTTCACGCCTGTTGAAGATGATTTGCTCCACTCGCTGGTGATGAAAGGGTGCTACTTAACATGTACTAATGTTGCACCTTTACCTTTATTGCGTACAACTAAAGCTAAACCATCGGAAAAGTCATCAAATAAACGAACTTGTAGTGATTCTCTCATGTAATTCTTTTATTCTTATTTTCTTTATGCTTTCTTCGTTCTTTAATACGACATAAAATGCAAACAAAAACTTTAAAATCGCATCAGCTGTAACCAAATTTTCATTACGTCTTTCCAAAGCATCCACAGCTAATTTAAATGGCTGAAGCGCATTGAAAATATTCTACAATATTGGGATATAATTGTTATTCAATAATATTAGGGATCCTAAATCATTTAATGCCTCTCGAACAATTTTTATAAATCTTTTAATCATGATCACAACGCTATTCCATCTGGTCCAACAATCCAAAAGCAAACTTAATTCCATTCCTTAATTTTACTTCACATACACTTGAATAATTGAATTTCTTTTCGGTGACATTTAAAAAAAATTTACAATATTTCTTACCATTTGCAATGCACCCCTAATATCGTCACGTTCACATCTCGGTAGTTAAACCCGTCATCATAGGTAAAACCGAAAAAAACTTACACAGCATTCACAATGTAAAAACTTTTTACTTTTGATTTACAGGTTTGTATGAATTTCCAACATAACGAGCAAAAAATTGTATTCGTCAAGATGGAAATTCATACAAACCTGGAAGGCAAAAGTAAAAAGTTTTTCATTGTGAATGCTGCATTACATACGTTGAATTCGGTGAATAATATCGAAACAATAAAAATATAGATGTTGATGACAGCTGGGGGAAATACCGAAAAAAACTAAAAACTACTTAGGTTTTTTTATGTTGGTATCAATGCGCATCAATAAAACAGTGTAAGGTCATGTGCTAATTGATAGAAAAAATCCGTGTGTCAATTGATTAAAAAGTAGAGAATAGACATAAAATAATCCCGGGAATTTTTAGTTTTTTTCCCGTAAACGGAAAACAAAAAATTAGTAAATTTTCCGGGAATTCCCGTCCGAGTATTCCCGGGAAGGACCCTCTAAACACAAGCATTATTGCAATGTTTGATTTTTTTTTAAATTTCCATAGCAAATCATTATTCCTTCAGGTGACCTTGGGAGGTCATGGAAAATACATATTCGGACGTACAATTGATCGCTCTTTTCGAATCCGATGTCAAAAACAGGGTATCCGTATAAAAAAATGACTTTAACCTCTAAATGACCTTGAAGATGAAGGTCGAGGTCACAACCAAGTTCACCATTAAATTCCTTGTTGAAAATTACCTAAGATTTTTAGAGGTTTCCATACTTTTTCCTCACCCTGTATGTAAATGTTAAAATAAAATTGTAAATACAAGTTGCGCGATTTTAATACAGATAGAACTATTGTTAACACTCTTAAAAGTACAAAAAATTGGTGGTTTAGAAAAAAAATTGAAAATGTTAATTAATTCATTAATTTTTGTAATGTTCATGTTGTTTTGTTTTCGTTCTAATTTACTTTTCAAACAAATTCAAAAAATCAACTCAATCAAGAGTGATGATGATGACATTTGTATTAATATCGATACCATAAACTCGTGGAGTCACTATTTAAACCTTAGTCTGTCAATTCAATTAGTTTAGTAGTAGATAAGATAATCTGGAATAGCTGATTGAGCTTAGCTAATTTCGAGTCTTTCAAAGAAAACCAAGGGTTAGTTTCGTGATTCTAGGAAAAAATGTATGTGAATGTCGCCAAATCAAACTGCAATAATATGCCATAAAATCACATATAATTTATTATACTGAAGAGATAATAAATTTAGTCATTAAAAAGATATTTTAGTCATTTAACCTTGGCAGCAGACAGATACGTGGATGTCTGTGGATATACGATATGACGAGTTTTGGCGTAAAATACGCCTTCAAATCAATTTTCTAAAATCATGTTTTTGGCTTAGTGTTTAGATTAAAATCTCTTGAATATTACGATTAAGCAAGAGAATTTCTGCAGTCAGACAAGAAACCTTGCCAGACAAGAAAGAGCATTTTGGATTTGTACGATATGACAAGCTTCTGTCGTGTGCCTTAAAATCAACGTTCTCGTATCTTTTTATACGCTTAAAGGAGAGATTAAGCCCTTCTGAATATACAAATAGTACTGCAAAACAATTTATGCAGTCATTTAACCTTGTCAGACTTGTCTTAATCTAAATACTGCCAGACATAAAATGTACAATATTTCTCGCGCATATAGTCTAATTCAAACTTCATACTCTTCATACAGGAGGTCTTAACTCAAAAAAGTTTTGAGGAAATGACATAAGACATTGCTCCAATTTCTGACTATGTTTAGTATACCTGACGGCTCCTACCAAGTTTCAGCACAGTATCTTCCAATTAGCGAACCACTATTTTCCGAAAATCATATAAATGTTTATATATCTGAACACTTACATATCTGCCAAAATGACTACCAGCAAGAGATACCTTCTTTTTATCTCCTCTAGGCAAATATGTAATATTTACGTGTAATATTTAAGCATATATTTACAAGTCGTTGGCCGTTTAAGTGCCAATTGTTTCCAAAATTCAATTATAGGTGATCCATATTCATCCGTATTATGGCAGCGCCTTTTCAAAAAATCCTAAACAAACATTATAAAAATTGAAGTTCTTAGCTTAGTTCCAAATAGTAACTTAAGAAATTATTCTAAACTTATCTCATATTTTTGAAAAGAAACATATGCGCGCTTAAAACACGAATAGAGTGGATATTAGTATACATTAAACCTAACGATTACGTTACTTGTATTGATGATGAATATTTAATTTCATGATATTTTCTAGTAAACAGAATGAGATCAATCAATCTCATTTTTTTTGTTTTTTTTTTTTAAATCAGTTATTTTAAATTCGATTTGTATAAGAAAAGCCATTTAAGAATTTGGAACAAATAGTAAATTGTAAAGTATTTAACAGATGCTTGATAATTTAATAACAAAACAATTTTTTTTTTTGTATTTTGGCCATTTTAATATTTGAATGAATACATTCAAACGCACAGTAGAAATACGGTTAAGCGATCATGAATTGTGAATTAAAAAAAGATTTACGTATTATGTACATTAAAAGCATATATACGTAACCTGCTGTCTACATTTTGGCTATTTATCTGTTACACTATACGATTTCTATTTAGAATCAATTAATCTCGGATATTCTACCAGGAAAAATTATTTCCAATTAAAACTGTTTAATTTCGTCTAATCTGTAATTAATGTGGCGGTTAATATTTCACGTAGTTTGCGCGCGCCGACATATCGCCGGATATCACTATACACAAATTTTGTTTACATATGTATATAGAATTTCGAAACCAGAGCAAAATCTAAAAGAAAAAAAAAATTCAAATTAATAATCTCTAACGTTGAAATAATATTTATGGGTAATCGATATAATTGTTTTCCAGAGGTGGTGCACACTTTTTTTTTTCTTTTATTATTAGGCTTAGCGCGTACATACAATAGAGCCATATTGCCAAAATTCCAATTCTGTAAATTTCTATTACTCGCTGCACATATTAGCAGTCGGCTATTAGTTATTTCGTATTAAACAGTTATTCCACTCATCCTAATGTAGGACTTACTGGTTATATTTTTAAATTTTAATTTCGCTAGTGCCGCGTAGATGTCAGCATCAGCAATGATGAATTATTTTTTGTGTTAGAAGACGCACTCATACTTTATTGTTATTCTTTTCTTATATATGAGTACCTATCTCTTTCTTTTTATTATAACGGTAGTATTTTATGTTTTCTCGAAAAGAGAACAATGTAAAACAAGAGGAAAACGAGAGACATCATGATTTTGAATAAAAAGTTCGTAGCGAGTTTGAAATAGTTGTTTATTTGAAGAATCGGTCAGTTATCCAAAGTGAAATTTCACGACATTTTTCAGAAGTGGGATATACACAAGAGTGTTGAAATCGGTGAAAAAATCAGGCACTAGTTTTTTGGTACGAGTGCCCCAAGCGAATATTCGAACGACTGTGAAGCCCCAAGCGAAGAAGAAAAAAAACAACGTACGAGTTTCTTTGCTGCCATTGAATCGAAGACGTAATTTTTTTTTTTTTTTTTTTTTTTGATTTAGATTTTTTGTTTGGTTTAAGCGTCGCCACTCACATCACCAAATGTTTATTTTAATGAAAATTATTTCTGAATACTGTTTATTATATTAAATTCACTTCATATATTAAAATTCACTTTATTTTATAATTTTTCACTTTATATTATATTTCACTCTGTTTTATTGTATTTTGTCTTATAATTTATCTTTTAATTTTATATGTCTGCTTTAATTTCTTTTAAAAATTCATTGATTTCTCTGTATTGTTCTATGTTATTTCCCATTAATATATCTTGAAGTTTTTTTCCTATTATGTTTTTGTATTTGTTTCTTGATGTGTCAAATTTTTTACATTTTTCAATAATGTGAGTTGCGTCATCTTTGACATTGCAGGTTTCACAAATGTCATCGTCTAATTTTTTTATTAATTTTAAATATTTTTTATCATAACAATGGTTAGTCCTGATTCTAGTTATTCTCTTAATCATTCCTGAATCTAAACCTTTTTTATGAAACCATGGTTTTTTAAGTATTGTTCCATTTATGTTATTTCTGTGTTGGATTCCTTTCGTAGTGGTTTTCACTAAAAATTCCTCATTCCATTTTGAATATAAATCGTTTTTATAATCTTTAATATTATCCTCTATAGGTAATTTTGTTTCAATTTTGTTGGTTGTATTAATGCCTTGTTTTGCAGCTCTATCTGCTATTTCATTTCCTTTAATTCCTATGTGACTAGGAATCCAAACTATTTTTATTTTAATGTTGTTATTATTTAAGGTATTTAAAATAAGCTCCTCAAAATATTTATTTCTGTCGCTATTGTAATTTTTAAGAGATGTACATGCCGATAATGAATCTGTTAAAATTGTCAATTCATTTATATTATTGTTGATAGCTATTTTTATTGTTTTAAGTATCGCTATTGTTTCTGTTGATTTAATGCTTAAAGGTTCTTCTATTTTAAAGCTATATGTTTCATTATTATATTGATTATAAATTCCTACTCCTCTTCCTTCTTTTGTGTATGAACCGTCTGTGTAGCTTATTGCCTTTCCTTCAAACATTTTTATGTATTCTGATACTATGTTTTTTACTTCCATATTATTATTGTTGTTTTTTGTTTTAATTTTTATTGTGAGATTTAAATCTATTTCCATTTTATTCTGAATATTTTCATCCCTATCTTCATTTAACTTAATTGGTAATTTATCAAATCGAACTTTATTTTTTAAATATGCATCTTTTAATGTATTGTTTATGTTTCCGTTTTTTATTTGTTGACCTAGTGCAGTGTTATTATAAAGTTGTTTTGCTATGTAAATGAATCTATATAAATCTAACTTTAGATCTATAGGTAATTCTCCTGCTTCTGTGATGACTGCAGTGATAGGCGTACTATTTGTTAAACCAAGACATACTCTTATACCCGCGTTCATAACTTTTTGAATTAATTCTTTATTTTTGTTATGTGCATTAATGATAAAACTGTACCTTAATCTATTTTCTATTAAACTTTTATATAAATTAAGTAATGTCGATGAATGAGCTCCTCCTTTTTTTCTTGCAAAAATTTTTATTATATTTACAGCCTTCATACAATTATTTTTTAATTCGTTGTGATGTATTTTGAAGTTAAGTTTTTCATCTATTATAAATCCTAAAGTTTTAATCTGATTTGTTTGTTTTATCATTGTATTATTAATTTTTATCTTTAATTTATTATTATTTCTTTTATTATTGATCATTAAAAAGAAAGTTTTATTAGCATTTATATTAAGATGTAATTCTTTAAGTTTTTCATTAAATATTTTAAGTGTTTCGTTTGTTATTGTTTCTGATTCTCTTAAATCTTTAGCTGCTGTTATTAGAACAAAATCATCTGCATATTGTAATATACTCTTATTTTCATCCGATATTTCATGTAATTTGTGTGTGGATATATTAAATAAATCTGGACTCATAGGATCTCCTTGTGGAATACTGTTACTTGAAATTATATCTATTTTATGAACCCCATTTTTGAAAATTATTTTCCTATTAATTAAAGATTTGTATATCCAATTAGTGTATTTATCGGGTACTCTGATTTCTTGTAAAATTTCAATTAATTTGTTTATGTTCACTCTATCAAAAGCTCTTTCAATATCTGTGGATATTATTGTTATTATTTTATCATCTGATTTATGTTTTTCTATTATGTTTAGCAAATGATTTATATAATCTGTGGTAGACTTTCCTTTTCTGAAACCAAAAGTCGTTTCCGGAAGAATATTGTTTTTTGTTAAAAAATTATTAATTCTGTTTTTGATCATTTTGCTGGTTATTTTAGCTATGGTTGAAAATAAATTAATACCTCTATAATTTTCTATTAGATTGTTATCTTTATTTGGTTTAGGAATTGTAATTAAATTTATTGATTTCCATATCTCAGGATATTCTTGTTTTTCCCATGTTTTGTTAATATGTTCAGTTAATTTATTTATATGGTTGATTGGAAGTTCTTTGAGTAATTTATAAGAAATTTTGTTAATCCCTGGAGCTGTATTCTTGCTATTTTTAATTATATGTAAGATTTCATCTGTCTTAAATTCAAATCTATCCGTTGATGTTTTTGGTAAGATTAATTGTTTATTTGTTTCTATCCTTGATTCCAAGATGTTATTTTTTAAAAAATTTATCATATTTTCTCTATTATTAAAAATATTGTTGCTGTTTCTTTTTTTATTATTAAAAATTCTAATTTTATTCCATAATTCTTTCGTATTCAGGTTAGGATTTATTTCTTCGATGAAATCGTTCCATGTTGCTTTTTTTGCCTTTTTAATTTCCAATTTTAGTTTGCTGGTAGCTTTTTTAAGTTCAATTTCTATGTATTTGTTGTTTTTATGTTGATTGTATAATTTCAATTTTTTTCTTTTGATTTCCCATAAATTTTTAATTTTGTCCGACCACCAAATTTTTGGAATGTATTTATTTTCTTTACATATCCTTTTCGTATTATTTTCTAATATGCTTTGCAGCTCAGATTCGTAGTCTGTTATATCGAAAGTGTGATTAGGGTTAAGTTCTAAAATTTCTTCTAAAGCTTTTTTATAGTTTGTTTTATATATAGCTGATGTAAAAAATTGATTGTTATTTATTATAGTTATTTTAATGGGTAAATGGTCTGTGAAACCTATTTTTGTTAAGTCTACCGTCCAATCCAATTTATTTGCTATGTCCTGAGAAGATAGTGATACATCAATCGCCGAACTTTTGTTATTAGGTCCAATCCAACTGTGTTCTCCATTGTTTAATACGATGAAATTTGATTTGTTTATAGTGTTAGCTAATATTTTACCTCTACTGTCTTCTTTACTATTATTTTCCCATAACATATGATGAGCATTAATGTCTCCCAAAATAATGGTTTTGTTGTCCAAATTATGATCATTAATTAATTTATTAAATTTATTATTTACTATTGAAATATTAACATCTGGAGGAATATAAATGCCAATTAATTTAAAAATATTATTATGAATATCTATTATTTGTATTTTGATTATTTCTAATGGTTCATAATTTTTATTGTCTTGAATTTTTGAACAATTAATTGATTTATTCACAATAAAACCAACTCCTCCATAACCATCTGATCTATTTTTTAAAAATAAATTATTGTTTTTAATTTTGACTGTTTGATTAGATTTGATCCAAGTTTCACATATGAAAGTAATATCTATTTTTTCTTTATTGATGTAATTTTCTAATTCGTCTTTATTTGAAACTAAACTTCTGATATTAATTTGTAGTATATTAATTTTGTTATTTGAATTATTCATGTTTGTTTAATAATTTAATTAATTAATTGTTTTTGTGATTTCTTAATAGCTTTATCTAATTCTAATATTTGTTCAAGAATTTCCGTCAAAACTAGATCCGATGAAGCGTCTTTAGATGTATTTGATGTATTAAGGAAATTTTGTGTGGTTGTTTGGATTTTTCGGTTAATTGTTTTAATTTCATTCATTGAATCTTTAATTATTTCGATTTCATCATGTAATTTTTTATTTTCTTCTTTAATTTTGTTTGTGACTTCCTTTAATTCATTTTTGATTTGTTCGATTTGAAAATTTTGATCAGCTTGTTGATTTTTGTTAATTAAACTTGGAAAATTTTCTTGAAGTAAATTAAATTCTTTTAATTTTTGTGGTTTCACCATGTTCTTCGCTGTACTGTATGGAATTCTTTTAGTGATCATAAGATATTTTATTTTTTTTTGGTTCTTGAATTCTTCACAAATTACACTATTCGTTAAGTGCTCTTCCCCACAGTAGTAGCATTTTGTTTTGTTTCACATACCGATTTAACATGATTAAGGTCTGTGCATTTAGCGCATTTTTGTTTTCCTCTGCAGAATTTTTGAGTGTGTCCATATATTAGACATTTTTTGCATAACATTGGTTTAGGAATGTAGTATGTAACTCTTCTATTAATTTCATATATCGAAATATTTTCGGGTAAAACTGTCGATCTAAAAGTAATTTTAATTGCTGTGGTAGGTTCTGTTTTCATCTCGGATGAATTCCATCTGAGGATTCTTTCTACTTTTGTCACCTTAGTATCTGAATGAATGTTGTTTTTGATTTGGTCTACGTCCACGAATTCCGGAATTTTATTAACATAACCAATAGTTTCTAACATGTAATTGGTAACATAAGCTTTATAGTGGTGTAATTTTTCAAGATCAACATTCTTTAAAATTTTATTGGCTGTTTCTAGTTCTCTTGTTTGTATTTTGAGTCTATTTTTTCCATATTGTGAGATTGAAATGATTTTTCCCAAATTCAAAGAATTTAATGTTTGTGCTGCCATAAAATCATTTATTTCTTTTTTCTCCAAAATTACAACAAAAGGACCGTTATCGCCTGGCATATATTTATTATTTTTATATAAATCTGCCATTTTTTTATCGATATTATCTTTGTTAATATTTTGTGTTACAATTTTATCATTTGTTACCTTTGTTTGTAAATCCAATTGGAATCCTTTAAAAGCTTCACCATCGGTGGAAATTTCCATTGAATTCTCATTTTCAGCAGTGTCCGCCATTTTTTTGTTTTTTAGCATCTTTCTTTTGCCTTTTTCAATTTTATACGCACTTTTGATATCTTTTATAAAGTCATTTCTTTCTTTTTTACCACTATTTAAAATGTTTGATTTTATTTTAAGATTGTTTTTAGACGCTGACGCGCCTTCCATTTGTGTACACTATCCTATCGGATTAATAATCTGTTTATTTTCACTCACAAAAATTATAATTTATTATTATTGTTAATTAACAATATTACACTTTAAAAAGTAAATCAAAACTTTTATCTAAAATTAAACACTAATCCAATAAAAATTTAAAACTTATCGACTGAATACAGAAACCTAGTAACTCGCACAAAGGATTTATCTAGACTGAAGACGTAATTTCATTTTGATTTACGGACATCTATACTCACGAATATAAAAGTGTGAAAAATGAGTACATCCGTCAGAAATTCTCGAAAATCAACTGTTCGATACACCAACAAATGTAAAAAGTGATTTAAGTATTCGTAATTATGTTGATCAATTTGACGACGATTCTAAATCTGAACCAGCACGCGATGAAAAGTACGAGATAAGCGATTATCAGCAAACAGTTGGTCCACCTGCGCGGTCAATTAAAAATATTTCAAGTGAAAGTATACACGTAGTGTCTATGGGAAAGCAAACCCATCGTGTGAGATTTTAGAGCGAACCAGTTTAACCGATCCTTATCTGTGAAAGATATTGTCGAATTATTACCACATTTTGATGGTAGTAGCTTCTCATCCCAAACAGCCAGTCAATTCATTAGAAACGTGATGTCAATTAAGGAAGTGTTAAACATACCGGTTCCCACGGCTCTGCGGTTCTGTGGTATTGAAGTGTACAATTTAAAATTCGATCACTAGAACAGTTTGCGGATGAATTTATAGAGAATTTCGGTCCAATGTATACTGAGGTAGACGTGCAAAGACGCAAGACTAGATGGTGTATTTTTATGAGATGACATCGATAGCATCACATGCAAATATAACGGAATCTAGTTTGATCCACTATATAATTTCTAACGTGAACGACCATGATCTGAACAACGCGTTCAGAACGTCAATGATCGCAACTCTGGACGAACTTCGTAATAGAATCAAATGGGATCTGAGTACCAAATCATTAAAAGTGAGTGAAAGTGTACGTGACGAAAGTCAACCAACTATCATACGTCAAGATTTGCAGTATTCAAAGCCAAATCTTCAATTAAAACCAACAGTTGATGGTAAACAACAACCGATAATTCAATTTAACACAAATCGTAGTGGTGGAATTGAGTGTTATAATTGTCTTGAACGAAAACACCTGTCTAGAGATTGATCCAAACCTGCACGCCGCGAAAGATGTAAAATTTGCTCGAAAGTTCACGCCAAGAACATGCCAGATTGTAATAGTGTAGCTCACAGTACCACAACCGGTTTAATTCAAGAGGAATTTAGTGTCGATGCGGAATTAAATTTTGATGTGAAACGTAACGTAAAAGCGGTAGTCGACACAGGCAGTCCAGTTAATTTTTTATTGAAGAGTTGTGTACCAAATGAAACCCAACTTGAAAATTACTATGGGATTCCTTACAAAAGCATCAACAACTCACCAATACAAATTATCGGGAAGTTAAAATGTAAGGTTAAAATTCAAGGCAATAATTTTAACATTTGCTTTTTGGTGGTTCCAGAGGGAACTATGAGCTTCGAATGTTTAATTGGATGCGAGTTTATTAATGATCCGACGATTTGCTTCAAAATCGACACTAATCGTGGACATACTCCGGTTCGGTTGTTATTGAGCCGTCGCCTTTAATGATAGAGAAAAGTAAAGTTAATTTGTTCAATCAAATTTTGTCGATTGAATTCGAAGAAGATCAAGATACAACACCAACGTATACCATAGGACCGTGTTATAACAATGCTGTAATACAATGCTGTAAATCAAAATTGTAATAAACCTGTATAAGCAAAGCCACAACGAATATCAATCAGAGAACGAGAAACAGTCAACGAGCTAGTAGATGATTTATTGAAGCGAAATGTGATAAGACCAAGTAATAGTAACTATGCCACCCGTATTGTTCTAGTTCGAAAAAAGAATGGTTTACCACGTCTATGTATAGATTATAGACAATTGAATAAAGTCACCATAAAGGATCGGTATCCTCTACCACTCATTGAGGATTGTTTGAACCGCTTGCGAAGTAAATCGTATTATTCCTTAACCGACCTAAAAAATGGGTTCAACCACATACCCGTTTGTGGATTTAATTAAGAACAAAGATGTCATTGTCTATATAGACGATATTTTACTTGCAACGAAAACGGTGGAAAAACACTACGATTTATTGGAACGAGTGTTGGAGTTGATTCATATTAATTGCCTCGAGCTGCACTTGTCTAGGAATGCAAGAGAATTGCATCGTTTCATCGGTTCCGCCAGTTTTTTTAGAAGGTTCATGAAAAACTTTTCGATTATTGCAGCACTAAGTTCAATTTTGGAGAAAAAGAGTTAGAAGCTTTCGAAATATTAAAAGCTACGTTGATTTCGAATCCAACGTTAGTCGTCTATCATGGTGATGCAGAAACATAATTGCATACGGACGCAAGCAAAGCCGGTTTTGGAGCCATACTTCTTCAAAGACAAGAAGATCATAATTTACATCTTGTAGCTTTCTTCAGTAAAAAATAACGGAACCAGAAAGCAAATAAAACTCGTTTGGATGGAATAAAGTTTAAAGTGATGATGGACTGTAACGCATTACACTAAACTTTAGAGAGGAAAGGAAATAATGACAGAATTTTCCGTTGGTCATTATTTTTGGAAAATTATACTTTCGAAGTAATACATCGACTCAACCGTTAAATGCAACACGTTGATACATTAAGCCGTGCACCATATTTCGAGGTCATGAGTGTGTCTGAGGATAGCTTGCTTAAGCGGTTGATAGCGTTGCAACAAAACGACAAATTCAAAATTCAAACAAAGCCTTCGTTAACTCCGGGCAATGAAAATAATCGTTACGAGTGTCGGGATGGTACCCTATACCACAAATTGAAGGATAAGTTATTACTCTTTGTACCAGCCATTCTCGAGGAAAAAGTTAAACGAAGATACCACGAAATTGGACATTTTGAAGTAACGAAAACAACCGAAATGATAAAGTGTAATTATTATTTTCCGGATATGACGTTCAAAGTGAGCAGTTTAATCAAAAAATGTTTAATCTGTATCAAATACCAGCCAAAAATTGGTAAGAAAGAAGGATTGTTGAACATCTACGAGTAGTTTGACCAATCGTTCCATACGCTACATGTGGATCATATTTGCCCGTTTTCTGAAACGAATAAACAAAACAAATACATATTGGTAGCTGTGGATGGATTTTCCAAATACACACGTTTGTTTGCGACACGAACGACCAATTCCGACGAAATTATTCGAAATTTGAATATGTATTTTAATCAACTCAGCGTCCCGATAAGAATTGTGTTAGATCGTGGGTCAGGTTTTACATCTAAAAGGTTCGAAAATTTCATGAACTTAAAGAAGATAAATCACATACTTACGACAGCTTATTCACCGCAAAGCAACGGTCAAGTGGAACGAATAAATCATGTAGTCGCCAATACTAAGCACGGTCAATGGGACCGCGTCTTGACTGAAACCGAATTTGTGCTCAACAACACCGTAAACCGCACCATTAGGACATCACCAACGGAAGCGATGTTTGGTATAAGACAGCGTATTAAAAATGATGAATTAGAAAATCTGATATCAGAGCAAAATCAAAACAACGAGCGGGACTTAGCTTCAATTAGAGATGAGGTTTCTAACAACATACAACGAGATTCAATAAAATTAATCTCGACCGTAAGCATATTGCAGCTCATAAATACAACAAGGTCTATATCACGAATGTAGTAACGACAGCAAGTGTGAATCACAATTTATTGCCTCGTTTTAAGGATCCATGTGTCGTCACCGAGATCCTGCCAGCTGATCAATATACAGTGGAGAGTATTCCGGGTTGTGGCGATACCAATCGTAAATTTAGGAGCGTGTCAGGATAGCCGAATGTAGGACTTCCTGGTTATATTTTTAAATTTTAATTTCGCTAGTGCCGCGTAGATGTCAGCATCAGCAATGATGAATTATTTTTGTCTTAGAAGACGCACTCATTAGACTTTATTGTTATTCTTGTATCTCTTTCTTTTTTATATAACGGTAGTATTTTATGATTTCTCTAAAAGAGAACAATGTAAAATAAGAGGAAAACGAGAGACATCGTCATTTTGAATAAAAAGTTCGTAGCGAGTTTGAAATAGTTTTTTTATTTGAAGAATCGGTCAGTTATCCAAAGTGGAATTTCACGACACTAATAAATTCATATATTTCCTTATAAGCCAAACCTTCCTCATTCATCACTTAGATTTCTTGCCCTAAGGGTGCTGAACTTAGATCTACATTGGTTTTATCTGGGACAAGCCAATATGAGATGTTCAACATCCTCCACACTTCTACACAACTCACAATCTTTGTCCTCATTCAAATGACATTTCCACAAGCATTCCTTCCAGTTTCCGTGATTCAGCCTGATTCTCTCAACCGATCGTAACATTCGCGTATCTCCTTTGAGCTCCTTAATCCTTATAGAAAGGAGTTCTCAAAGGAGTACCACGTAGCACTGTGTACTTCATTCCTTTCGTCAGACTTTTCTCGTTAAATTCAGTCTCCCATTTTCCCCACAGATCGGCTCTTTCATTCCCTTCGACCTGCCTATGTGATGGCACCCATTGCATGGTCACATCACGTTGACAGATACGAACACATTCAAAAATCAAATCAACATGCACATTGCCTTCTCTTCAACCTCCACATTTTAACAAACACAAACCACTCTGGGAATAGGAAAATATTACTACCTTCTTACTCCCCTCATTCACAGCCAGTTGGAGACCTTCTTATATCCCAATCAATTAGGCGTTCATTATACAAATGCTTTTATCCACTCTAAAACACGTTTCCACATTCGCAGCGGGCATGAAAATACCAACGCCCACACCATTGTCAATCACACTAGCATCTGTATAAACGATATCATGTCTCATATATTGCCGCCTGATTTTCCCAAACATAATTTTGGCGATGACTTCATTCATTCCCTTATTGTATTCCTCCATATATTCATGAATTATATTTCATGCAGACTATTAGGAACGGGTTGCGGACCAGCATTGCCTATACTTAGAAATAGATTCATATTTCCCAGTGCAATGCTAGCTCTGTATGTAGGTTTGTACACCGCCCTACTTTGAAGTACAATATCATTTGTCTTTGTTATAATTCGCACTGTCTCTTTCACTGTGATCCAATCTCTCTTGTAATCAAGAGGTCAATCACCCATTTCAGACCACAGATTATGTATTGGGGTTGAGCTAATCGCTCCCAATACAACTCTGGCACACGCATTCTCTACTTTCATCAATTGACTAAAAGCCCCGTTCGAACCATTTTCATATCCGATTTTGGAGGATATAAAGGCCTTTCTTAACATATCAGCCACATCGGGGTGAGCACCCCATTTAGGTTTACTCACCCGTTTAATCACATTTAAGCAATCCTTGCAGTTATCTGCCAAAATGTTCATGTGCTCCCCAAAACTGATGCGCCTATCAACCCAAATACCCAAATACTTGTACGTGTTCACATGTTCAATTCTATTATTATCCACCTTAATGTTGAGATTTACGTCAATCGTTCGAAAACTTATATAAGCAAGGCCATCTCTACCATGGGGCTATAAGGGCCGCAGCCCTAGGGCGCCGTTTATTAACGATAAAACTGTTCCAATTGAATCAAATATACAAAAAACACACTTTGAACTACATAGTAGATTAACTAGGTTTTCTAACCATCACACTTTTAATAAATAACAATTCAAATTAAATAGACACTATTTCCATATAACTTCAGATAGCAAATTTTTGTTATTAGAAGTCTCGTAGTTCACTACTGTCTGCTAGAGCACACCATAACAGTCGTCAATTTTAAACCATCTCAAATTTAATAATTTGTTTTCTCCTAGAGGTATCAGTCATCGAAATCGGAGCACATTTGCAGATTTTCGAATTTTGTGGCTCTGAATTTGTGGGCTATAGTTCAGTTGATTTTCAAAAAAATTGAATTTTCCACGGAACGTGTAGAAATATTCGACCGATCCAACTTGCCGTTTGTATGACAATTACAGGTCTCAACGCCTATTGATAGAGGTATCAATCATCGAAATCGGAGCACATTCGCAGATTTTCGAATTTTGTGGCTCTGAATTTGTGGGCTATAGTTCAGTTGATTTTCAAAAAAGTTGAATTTCCACGAAACGTGTAGAAATATTCGACCGATCCAAATGGCCTTTTGTATGACAATTACAGGTCTCAACGCCTATTGATAGAGGTATCAGTCATCGAAATCGGAGCACATTTGCAGATTTTCGAATTTTGTGGCTCTGAATTTGTGGGCTATAGTTCAGTTGATTTTCAAAAAAATTGAATTTTCCACGAAACGTGTAGAAATATTCGACCGATCCAAATGGCCGTTGGTATGACAATTACAGATTACAACGCCTATTGATAGAGGTATCAGTCATCGAAATCGGAGCACATTTGCAGATTTTCGAATTTTGTGGCTCTGAATTTGTGGGCTATAGTTCAGTTGATTTTCAAAAAAATTGAATTTTCCACGAAACGTGTAGAAATATTCGACCGATCCAAATGGCCGTTGGTATGACAATTACAGATTACAACGCCTATTGATAGAGGTATCAATCATCGAAATTGGAGCACATTTGCAGATTTTCGAATTTTGTGGCTCTGAATTTGTGGGCTATAGTTCAGTTGATTTTCAAAAAAATTGAATTTTCCACGAAACGTGTAGAAATATTCGACCGATCCAAATGGCCGTTGGTATGACAATTACAGATTACAACGCCTATTGATAGAGGTATCAGTCATCGAAATCGGAGCACATTTGCAGATTTTCGAATTTTGTGGCTCTGAATTTGTGGGCTATAGTTCAGTTGATTTTCAAAAAAATTGAATTTTCCACGAAACGTGTAGAAATATTCGACCGATCCAAATGGCCGTTGGTATGACAATTACAGATTACAACGCCTATTGATAGAGGTATCAATCATCGAAATTGGAGCACATTTGCAGATTTTCGAATTTTGTGGCTCTGAATTTGTGGGCCATAGTTCAGTTGATTTTCAAAAAAATTGAATTTTCCACGGAACGTGTAGAAATATTCGACCGATCCAAATGGCCGTTTGTATGACAATTACAGGTCTCAACGCCTATTGATAGAGGTATCAATCATCGAAATCGGAGCACATTCGCAGATTTTCGAATTTTGTGGCTCTGAATTTGTGGGCTATAGTTCAGTTGATTTTCAAAAAAGTTGAATTTCCACGAAACGTGTAGAAATATTCGACCGATCCAAATGGCCTTTTGTATGACAATTACAGGTCTTAACGCCTATTGATAGAGGTATCAGTCATCGAAATCGGAGCACATTTGCAGATTTTCGAATTTTGTGGCTCTGAATTTGTGGGCTATAGTTCAGTTGATTTTCAAAAAAATTGAATTTTCCACGAAACGTGTAGAAATATTCGACCGATCCAAATGGCCGTTGGTATGACAATTACAGATTACAACGCCTATTGATAGAGGTATCAGTCATCGAAATCGGAGCACATTTGCAGATTTTCGAATTTTGTGGCTCTGAATTTGTGGGCTATAGTTCAGTTGATTTTCAAAAAAATTGAATTTTCCACGAAACGTGTAGAAATATTCGACCGATCCAAATGGCCGTTGGTATGACAATTACAGATTACAACGCCTATTGATAGAGGTATCAATCATCGAAATTGGAGCACATTTGCAGATTTTCGAATTTTGTGGCTCTGAATTTGTGGGCAATAGTTCAGTTGATTTTCAAAAAAATTGAATTTTCCACGGAACGTGTAGAAATATTCGACCGATCCAAATGGCCGTTTGTATGACAATTACAGGTCTCAACGCCTATTGATAGAGGTATCAATCATCGAAATCGGAGCACATTTGCAGATTTTCGAATTTTGTGGCTCTGAATTTGTGGGCTATAGTTCAGTTGATTTTCAAAAAAATTGAATTTTCCACGGAACGTGTAGAAATATTTGACCGATCCAAATTGCCGTTTGTATGACAATTACAGGTCTCAACGCTTATTGATAGAGGTATCAATCATCGAAATCGGAGCACATTTGCAGATTTTCGAATTTTGTGGCCCTGAATTTGTGGGCTATAGTTCAGTTGATTTTCAAAAAAGTTGAATTTTCCACGAAACGTGTAGAAATATTCGACCGATCCAAATGGCCGTTTGTATGACAATTACAGGTCTCAACGCCTATTGATAGAGGTATCAATCATCGAAATCGGAGCACATTTGCAGATTTTCGAATTTTGTGGCCCTGAATTTGTGGGCTATAGTTCAGTTGATTTTCAAAAAAATTGAATTTTCCACGGAACGTGTAGAAATATTTGACCGATCCAAATTGCCGTTTGTATGACAATTACAGGTCTCAACGCTTATTGATAGAGGTATCAATCATCGAAATCGGAGCACATTTGCAGATTTTCGAATTTTGTGGCCCTGAATTTGTGGGCTATAGTTCAGTTGATTTTCAAAAAAGTTGAATTTTCCACGAAACGTGTAGAAATATTCGACCGATCCAAATGGCCGTTTGTATGACAATTACAGGTCTCAACGCCTATTGATAGAGGTATCAATCATCGAAATCGGAGCACATTTGCAGATTTTCGAATTTTGTGGCCCTGAATTTGTGGGCTATAGTTCAGTTGATTTTCAAAAAAGTTGAATTTTCCACGAAACGTGTAGAAATATTCGACCGATCCAAATGGCCGTTTGTATGACAATTACAGGTCTCAACGCCTATTGATAGAGGTATCAATCATCGAAATCGGAGCACATTTGCAGATTTTCGAATGTTGTGGCTCTGAATTTGTGGGCTATAGTTCAGTTGATTTTCAAAAAAATTGAATTTTCCACGAAACGTGTATAAATATTCGACCGATCCAAATGGCCTTTTGTATGACAATTACAGGTCTCAACGCCTATTGATAGAGGTATCAATCATCGAAATCGGAGCACATTTGCAGATTTTCGAATTTTGTGGCCCTGAATTTGTGGGCTATAGTTCAGTTGATTTTCAAAAAAATTGAATTTTCCACGGAACGTGTAGAAATATTCGACCGATCCAAATTGCCGTTTGTATGACAATTACAGATTACAACGCCTATTGATAGAGGTATCAGTCATCGAAATCGGAGCACATTTGCAGATTTTCGAATTTTGTGGCTCTGAATTTGTGGGCTATAGTTCAGTTGATTTTCAAAAAAATTGAATTTTCCACGAAACGTGTATAAATATTCGACCGATCCAAATGGCCTTTTGTATGACAATTACAGGTCTCAACGCCTATTGATAGAGGTATCAACCATCGAAATCGGAGCACATTTGCAGATTTTCGAATTTTGTGGCTCTGAATTTGTGGGCTATAGTTCAGTTGATTTTCAAAAAAATTGAATTTTCCACGGAACGTGTACAAATATTCGACCGATCCAAATTGCCGTTTGTATGACAATTACAGGTCTCAACGCTTATTGATAGAGGTATCAATCATCGAAATCGGAGCACATTTGCAGATTTTCGAATTTTGTGGCCCTGAATTTGTGGGCTATAGTTCAGTTGATTTTCAAAAAAGTTGAATTTTCCACGAAACGTGTAGAAATATTCGACCGATCCAAATGGCCGTTTGTATGACAATTACAGGTCTCAACGCCTATTGATAGAGGTATCAATCATCGAAATCGGAGCACATTTGCAGATTTTCGAATTTTGTGGCCCTGAATTTGTGGGCTATAGTTCAGTTGATTTTCAAAAAAGTTGAATTTTCCACGAAACGTGTAGAAATATTCGACCGATCCAAATGGCCGTTTGTATGACAATTACAGGTCTCAACGCCTATTGATAGAGGTATCAATCATCGAAATCGGAGCACATTTGCAGATTTTCGAATGTTGTGGCTCTGAATTTGTGGGCTATAGTTCAGTTGATTTTCAAAAAAATTGAATTTTCCACGGAACGTGTAGAAATATTCGACCGATCCAAATTGCCGTTTGTATGACAATTACAGGTCTCAACGCTTATTGATAGAGGTATCAATCATCGAAATCGGAGCACATTTGCAGATTTTCGAATTTTGTGGCCCTGAATTTGTGGGCTATAGTTCAGTTGATTTTCAAAAAAATTGAATTTTCCACGGAACGTGTAGAAATATTCGACCGATCCAAATTGCCGTTTGTATGACAATTACAGATTACAACGCCTATTGATAGAGGTATCAGTCATCGAAATCGGAGCACATTTGCAGATTTTCGAATTTTGTGGCTCTGAATTTGTGGGCTATAGTTCAGTTGATTTTCAAAAAAATTGAATTTTCCACGAAACGTGTATAAATATTCGACCGATCCAAATGGCCTTTTGTATGACAATTACAGGTCTCAACGCCTATTGATAGAGGTATCAACCATCGAAATCGGAGCACATTTGCAGATTTTCGAATTTTGTGGCTCTGAATTTGTGGGCTATAGTTCAGTTGATTTTCAAAAAAATTGAATTTTCCACGGAACGTGTAGAAATATTCGACCGATCCAAATTGCCGTTTGTATGACAATTACAGGTCTCAACGCTTATTGATAGAGGTATCAATCATCGAAATCGGAGTACATTTGCAGATTTTCGAATTTTGTGGCTCTGAATTTGTGGGCTATAGTTCAGTTGATTTTCAAAAAAATTGAATTTTCCACGGAACGTGTAGAAATATTCGACCGATCCAAATTGCCGTTTGTATGACAATTACAGATTACAACGCCTATTGATAGAGGTATCAGTCATCGAAATCGGAGCACATTTGCAGATTTTCGAATTTTGTGGCTCTGAATTTGTGGGCTATAGTTCAGTTGATTTTCAAAAAAATTGAATTTTCCACGGAACGTGTACAAATATTCGACCGATCCAAATTGCCGTTTGTATGACAATTACAGGTCTCAACGCTTATTGATAGAGGTATCAATCATCGAAATCGGAGTACATTTGCAGATTTTCGAATATTGTGGCTCTGAATTTGTGGGCTATAGTTCAGTTGATTTTCAAAAAAATTGAATTTTCCACGGAACGTGTAGAAATATTCGACCGATCCAAATGGCCGTTGGTATGACAATTACAGGTCTCAACGACTATTAATAGAGGTATCAATCATCGAAATCGGAGCACATTTGCAGATTTTCGAATTTTGTGGCCCTGAATTTGTGGGCTATAGTTCAGTTGATTTTTAAAAAAATTGAATTTTCCACGGAACGTGTAGAAATATTCGACCGATCCAAATTGCCGTTTGTATGACAATTACAGATTACAACGCCTATTGATAGAGGTATCAGTCATCGAAATCGGAGCACATTTGCAGATTTTCGAATTTTGTGGCTCTGAATTTGTGGGCAATAGTTCAGTTGATTTTCAAAAAAATTAAATTTTTTGCGAATTCGGTAGAAATATTCGGGCGATCCAAATGACCGTTGGCATGATGATTACAGGTCCCAACGCCTATTGATAGAGGTATCAATCATCGAAATCGGAGCACATTTGCAGATTTTCGAATATTGTGGCTCTGAATTTGTGGGCTATAGTTCAGTTGATTTTCAAAAAAGTTGAATTTTCCACGAAACGTGTAGAAATATTCGACCGATCCAAATGGCCTTTTGTATGACAAATACAGATCTCAACGCCTATTGATAGAGGTATCAATCATCGAAATCGGAGCACATTTGCAGATTTTCGAATATTGTGGCTCTGAATTTGTGGGCTATAGTTCAGTTGATTTTCAAAAAAATTGAATTTTCCACGGAACGTGTAGAAATATTCGACCGATCCAAATGGCCGTTGGTATGACAATTACAGGTCTCAACGACTATTAATAGAGGTATCAATCATCGAAATCGGAGCACATTTGCAGATTTTCGAATTTTGTGGCCCTGAATTTGTGGGCTATAGTTCAGTTGATTTTCAAAAAAATTGAATTTTCCACGGAACGTGTAGAAATATTCGACCGATCCAAATTGCCGTTTGTATGACAATTACAGATTACAACGCCTATTGATAGAGGTATCAGTCATCGAAATCGGAGCACATTTGCAGATTTTCGAATTTTGTGGCTCTGAATTTGTGGGCTATAGTTCAGTTGATTTTCAAAAAAGTTGAATTTTCCACGAAACGTGTAGAAATATTCGACCGATCCAAATGGCCTTTTGTATGACAAATACAGATCTCAACGCCTATTGATAGAGGTATCAATCATCGAAATCGGAGCACATTTGCAGATTTTCGAATTTTGTGGCTCTGAATTTGTGGGCTATAGTTCAGTTGATTTTCAAAAAAATTAAATTTTTTGCGAATTGTGTAGAAATATTCGACCGATCCAAATGGCCGTTGGTATGACAATTACAGGTCTCAACGCCTATTGATAGAGGTATCAATCATCGAAATCGGAGCACATTTGCAGATTTTCGAATTTTGTGGCCCTGAATTTGTGGGCTATAGTTCAGTTGATTTTCAAAAAAGTTGAATTTCCACGAAACGTGTAGAAATATTCGACCGCTCGAAATGGCCGTTTGTATGACATTTACAGATTACAACGCCTATTGATAGAGGTATCAATCATCGAAATCGGAGCACATTTGCAGATTTTCGAATTTTGTGGCTCTGAATTTGTGGGCTATAGTTCAGTTGATTTTCAAAAAAATTGAATTTTCCACGAAACGTGTAGAAATATTCGACCGATCGAAATGGCCGTTTGTATGACAATTACAGATTACAACGCCTATTGATAGAGGTATCAATCATCGAAATCGGAGCACATTTGCAGATTTTCGAATTTTGTGGCTCTGAATTTGTGGGCTATAGTTCAGTTGATTTTCAATAAAATTGAATTTTCCACGGAACTTGTAGAAATATTCGACCGATCGAAATGGCCGTTTGTATGACAATTACAGGTCTCAACGCCTATAGAGGTATCAATCATCGAAATCGGAGCACATTTGCAGATTTTCGAATTTTGTGGCTCTGAATTTGTGGGCTATAGTTCAGTTGATTTTCAAAAAAGTTGAATTTCCACGAAACGTGTAGAAATATTCGACCGCTCGAAATGGCCGTTTGTATGACAATTACAGGTCTCAACGCCTATTGATAGAGGTATCAATCATCGAAATCGGAGCACATTTGCAGATTTTCGAATTTTGTGGCTCTGAATTTGTGGGCTATAGTTCAGTTGATTTTCAATAAAATTAAATTTATTGCGAATTGTGTAGAAATATTCGAGCGATCCAAATGACCGTTGGCATGATGATTACAGGTCTCAACGCCTATTGATAGAGGTATCAATCATCGAAATCGGAGCACATTTGCAGATTTTCGAATTTTGTGGCTCTGAATTTGTGGGCTATAGTTCAGTTGATTTTCAAAAAAATTGAATTTTCCACGGAACGTGTAGAAATATTTGACCGATCCAAATTGCCGTTTGTATGACAATTACAGGTCTCAACGCTTATTGATAGAGGTATCAATCATCGAAATCGGAGCACATTTGCAGATTTTCGAATTTTGTGGCCCTGAATTTGTGGGCTATAGTTCAGTTGATTTTCAAAAAAGTTGAATTTTCCACGAAACGTGTAGAAATATTCGACCGATCCAAATGACCGTTTGTATGACAATTACAGGTCTCAACGCCTATTGATAGAGGTATCAATCATCGAAATCGGAGCACATTTGCAGATTTTCGAATTTTGTGGCCCTGAATTTGTGGGCTATAGTTCAGTTGATTTTCAAAAAAGTTGAATTTTCCACGAAACGTGTAGAAATATTCGACCGATCCAAATGGCCGTTTGTATGACAATTACAGGTCTCAACGCCTATTGATAGAGGTATCAATCATCGAAATCGGAGCACATTTGCAGATTTTCGAATTTTGTGGCCCTGAATTTGTGGGCTATAGTTCAGTTGATTTTCAAAAAAGTTGAATTTTCCACGAAACGTGTAGAAATATTCGACCGATCCAAATGGCCGTTTGTATGACAATTACAGGTCTCAACGCCTATTGATAGAGGTATCAATCATCGAAATCGGAGCACATTTGCAGATTTTCGAATGTTGTGGCTCTGAATTTGTGGGCTATAGTTCAGTTGATTTTCAAAAAATTGAATTTTCCACGGAACGTGTAGAAATATTCGACCGATCCAAATTGCCGTTTGTATGACAATTACAGGTCTCAACGCTTATTGATAGAGGTATCAATCATCGAAATCGGAGCACATTTGCAGATTTTCGAATTTTGTGGCCCTGAATTTGTGGGCTATAGTTCAGTTGATTTTCAAAAAAGTTGAATTTTCCACGAAACGTGTATAAATATTCGACCGATCCAAATGGCCTTTTGTATGACAATTACAGGTCTCAACGCCTATTGATAGAGGTATCAACCATCGAAATCGGAGCACATTTGCAGATTTTCGAATTTTGTGGCTCTGAATTTGTGGGCTATAGTTCAGTTGATTTTCAAAAAAATTGAATTTTCCACGGAACGTGTAGAAATATTCGACCGATCCAAATTGCCGTTTGTATGACAATTACAGGTCTCAACGCTTATTGATAGAGGTATCAATCATCGAAATCGGAGCACATTTGCAGATTTTCGAATTTTGTGGCCCTGAATTTGTGGGCTATAGTTCAGTTGATTTTCAAAAAAGTTGAATTTTCCACGAAACGTGTAGAAATATTCGACCGATCCAAATGGCCGTTTGTATGACAATTACAGGTCTCAACGCCTATTGATAGAGGTATCAATCATCGAAATCGGAGCACATTTGCAGATTTTCGAATGTTGTGGCTCTGAATTTGTGGGCTATAGTTCAGTTGATTTTCAAAAAAATTGAATTTTCCACGGAACGTGTATAAATATTCGACCGATCCAAATGGCCTTTTGTATGACAATTACAGGTCTCAACGCTTATTGATAGAGGTATCAATCATCGAAATCGGAGCACATTTGCAGATTTTCGAATTTTGTGGCCCTGAATTTGTGGGCTATAGTTCAGTTGATTTTCAAAAAAGTTGAATTTTCCACGAAACGTGTATAAATATTCGACCGATCCAAATGGCCTTTTGTATGACAATTACAGGTCTCAACGCCTATTGATAGAGGTATCAACCATCGAAATCGGAGCACATTTGCAGATTTTCGAATTTTGTGGCTCTGAATTTGTGGGCTATAGTTCAGTTGATTTTCAAAAAAATTGAATTTTCCACGGAACGTGTAGAAATATTCGACCGATCCAAATGGCCGTTTGTATGACAATTACAGGTCTCAACGCCTATTGATAGAGGTATCAATCATCGAAATCGGAGCACATTTGCAGATTTTCGAATTTTGTGGCTCTGAATTTGTGGGCTATAGTTCAGTTGATTTTCAATAAAATTAAATTTATTGCGAATTGTGTAGAAATATTCGAGCGATCCAAATGACCGTTGGCATGATGATTACAGGTCTCAACGCCTATTGATAGAGGTATCAATCATCGAAATCGGAGCACATTTGCAGATTTTCGAATTTTGTGGCTCTGAATTTGTGGGCTATAGTTCAGTTGATTTTCAAAAAAATTGAATTTTCCACGGAACGTGTAGAAATATTTGACCGATCCAAATTGCCGTTTGTATGACAATTACAGGTCTCAACGCTTATTGATAGAGGTATCAATCATCGAAATCGGAGCACATTTGCAGATTTTCGAATTTTGTGGCCCTGAATTTGTGGGCTATAGTTCAGTTGATTTTCAAAAAAGTTGAATTTTCCACGAAACGTGTAGAAATATTCGACCGATCCAAATGACCGTTTGTATGACAATTACAGGTCTCAACGCCTATTGATAGAGGTATCAATCATCGAAATCGGAGCACATTTGCAGATTTTCGAATTTTGTGGCCCTGAATTTGTGGGCTATAGTTCAGTTGATTTTCAAAAAAGTTGAATTTTCCACGAAACGTGTAGAAATATTCGACCGATCCAAATGGCCGTTTGTATGACAATTACAGGTCTCAACGCCTATTGATAGAGGTATCAATCATCGAAATCGGAGCACATTTGCAGATTTTCGAATTTTGTGGCCCTGAATTTGTGGGCTATAGTTCAGTTGATTTTCAAAAAAGTTGAATTTTCCACGAAACGTGTAGAAATATTCGACCGATCCAAATGGCCGTTTGTATGACAATTACAGGTCTCAACGCCTATTGATAGAGGTATCAATCATCGAAATCGGAGCACATTTGCAGATTTTCGAATGTTGTGGCTCTGAATTTGTGGGCTATAGTTCAGTTGATTTTCAAAAAAATTGAATTTTCCACGGAACGTGTAGAAATATTCGACCGATCCAAATTGCCGTTTGTATGACAATTACAGGTCTCAACGCTTATTGATAGAGGTATCAATCATCGAAATCGGAGCACATTTGCAGATTTTCGAATTTTGTGGCCCTGAATTTGTGGGCTATAGTTCAGTTGATTTTCAAAAAAGTTGAATTTTCCACGAAACGTGTATAAATATTCGACCGATCCAAATGGCCTTTTGTATGACAATTACAGGTCTCAACGCCTATTGATAGAGGTATCAACCATCGAAATCGGAGCACATTTGCAGATTTTCGAATTTTGTGGCTCTGAATTTGTGGGCTATAGTTCAGTTGATTTTCAAAAAAATTGAATTTTCCACGGAACGTGTAGAAATATTCGACCGATCCAAATTGCCGTTTGTATGACAATTACAGATTACAACGCCTATTGATAGAGGTATCAACCATCGAAATCGGAGCACATTTGCAGATTTTCGAATTTTGTGGCTCTGAATTTGTGGGCTATAGTTCAGTTGATTTTCAAAAAAATTGAATTTTCCACGGAACGTGTACAAATATTCGACCGATCCAAATTGCCGTTTGTATGACAATTACAGGTCTCAACGCTTATTGATAGAGGTATCAATCATCGAAATCGGAGTACATTTGCAGATTTTCGAATATTGTGGCTCTGAATTTGTGGGCTATAGTTCAGTTGATTTTCAAAAAAATTGAATTTTCCACGGAACGTGTAGAAATATTCGACCGATCCAAATGGCCGTTGGTATGACAATTACAGGTCTCAACGACTATTAATAGAGGTATCAATCATCGAAATCGGAGCACATTTGCAGATTTTCGAATTTTGTGGCCCTGAATTTGTGGGCTATAGTTCAGTTGATTTTCAAAAAAATTGAATTTTCCACGGAACGTGTAGAAATATTCGACCGATCCAAATTGCCGTTTGTATGACAATTACAGATTACAACGCCTATTGATAGAGGTATCAGTCATCGAAATCGGAGCACATTTGCAGATTTTCGAATTTTGTGGCTCTGAATTTGTGGGCAATAGTTCAGTTGATTTTCAAAAAAATTAAATTTTTTGCGAATTGTGTAGAAATATTCGGGCGATCCAAATGACCGTTGGCATGATGATTACAGGTCCCAACGCCTATTGATAGAGGTATCAATCATCGAAATCGGAGCACATTTGCAGATTTTCGAATATTGTGGCTCTGAATTTGTGGGCTATAGTTCAGTTGATTTTCAAAAAAGTTGAATTTTCCACGAAACGTGTAGAAATATTCGACCGATCCAAATGGCCGTTGGTATGACAATTACAGGTCTCAACGCCTATTGATAGAGGTATCAATCATCGAAATCGGAGCACATTTGCAGATTTTCGAATTTTGTGGCTCTGAATTTGTGGGCTATAGTTCAGTTGATTTTCAAAAAAATTAAATTTTTTGCGAATTGTGTAGAAATATTCGACCGATCCAAATGGCCGTTGGTATGACAATTACAGGTCTCAACGCCTATTGATAGAGGTATCAATCATCGAAATCGGAGCACATTTGCAGATTTTCGAATTTTGTGGCCCTGAATTTGTGGGCTATAGTTCAGTTGATTTTCAAAAAAGTTGAATTTCCACGAAACGTGTAGAAATATTCGACCGCTCGAAATGGCCGTTTGTATGACATTTACAGATTACAACGCCTATTGATAGAGGTATCAATCATCGAAATCGGAGCACATTTGCAGATTTTCGAATTTTGTGGCTCTGAATTTGTGGGCTATAGTTCAGTTGATTTTCAAAAAAGTTGAATTTTCCACGAAACGTGTAGAAATATTCGACCGATCCAAATGACCGTTTGTATGACAATTACAGGTCTCAACGCCTATTGATAGAGGTATCAATCATCGAAATCGGAGCACATTTGCAGATTTTCGAATTTTGTGGCCCTGAATTTGTGGGCTATAGTTCAGTTGATTTTCAAAAAAGTTGAATTTTCCACGAAACGTGTAGAAATATTCGACCGATCCAAATGGCCGTTTGTATGACAATTACAGGTCTCAACGCCTATTGATAGAGGTATCAATCATCGAAATCGGAGCACATTTGCAGATTTTCGAATGTTGTGGCTCTGAATTTGTGGGCTATAGTTCAGTTGATTTTCAAAAAAATTGAATTTTCCACGGAACGTGTAGAAATATTCGACCGATCCAAATTGCCGTTTGTATGACAATTACAGGTCTCAACGCTTATTGATAGAGGTATCAATCATCGAAATCGGAGCACATTTGCAGATTTTCGAATTTTGTGGCCCTGAATTTGTGGGCTATAGTTCAGTTGATTTTCAAAAAAGTTGAATTTTCCACGAAACGTGTATAAATATTCGACCGATCCAAATGGCCTTTTGTATGACAATTACAGGTCTCAACGCCTATTGATAGAGGTATCAACCATCGAAATCGGAGCACATTTGCAGATTTTCGAATTTTGTGGCTCTGAATTTGTGGGCTATAGTTCAGTTGATTTTCAAAAAAATTGAATTTTCCACGGAACGTGTAGAAATATTCGACCGATCCAAATTGCCGTTTGTATGACAATTACAGGTCTCAACGCTTATTGATAGAGGTATCAATCATCGAAATCGGAGTACATTTGCAGATTTTCGAATTTTGTGGCTCTGAATTTGTGGGCTATAGTTCAGTTGATTTTCAAAAAAATTGAATTTTCCACGGAACGTGTAGAAATATTCGACCGATCCAAATTGCCGTTTGTATGACAATTACAGATTACAACGCCTATTGATAGAGGTATCAACCATCGAAATCGGAGCACATTTGCAGATTTTCGAATTTTGTGGCTCTGAATTTGTGGGCTATAGTTCAGTTGATTTTCAAAAAAATTGAATTTTCCACGGAACGTGTAGAAATATTCGACCGATCCAAATGGCCGTTGGTATGACAATTACAGGTCTCAACGACTATTAATAGAGGTATCAATCATCGAAATCGGAGCACATTTGCAGATTTTCGAATTTTGTGGCCCTGAATTTGTGGGCTATAGTTCAGTTGATTTTCAAAAAAATTGAATTTTCCACGGAACGTGTAGAAATATTCGACCGATCCAAATTGCCGTTTGTATGACAATTACAGATTACAACGCCTATTGATAGAGGTATCAATCATCGAAATCGGAGTACATTTGCAGATTTTCGAATATTGTGGCTCTGAATTTGTGGGCTATAGTTCAGTTGATTTTCAAAAAAATTGAATTTTCCACGGAACGTGTAGAAATATTCGACCGATCCAAATGGCCGTTGGTATGACAATTACAGGTCTCAACGACTATTAATAGAGGTATCAATCATCGAAATCGGAGCACATTTGCAGATTTTCGAATTTTGTGGCCCTGAATTTGTGGGCTATAGTTCAGTTGATTTTCAAAAAAATTGAATTTTCCACGGAACGTGTAGAAATATTCGACCGATCCAAATTGCCGTTTGTATGACAATTACAGATTACAACGCCTATTGATAGAGGTATCAGTCATCGAAATCGGAGCACATTTGCAGATTTTCGAATTTTGTGGCTCTGAATTTGTGGGCAATAGTTCAGTTGATTTTCAAAAAAATTAAATTTTTTGCGAATTGTGTAGAAATATTCGGGCGATCCAAATGACCGTTGGCATGATGATTACAGGTCCCAACGCCTATTGATAGAGGTATCAATCATCGAAATCGGAGCACATTTGCAGATTTTCGAATATTGTGGCTCTGAATTTGTGGGCTATAGTTCAGTTGATTTTCAAAAAAGTTGAATTTTCCACGAAACGTGTAGAAATATTCGACCGATCCAAATGGCCGTTGGTATGACAATTACAGGTCTCAACGCCTATTGATAGAGGTATCAATCATCGAAATCGGAGCACATTTGCAGATTTTCGAATTTTGTGGCTCTGAATTTGTGGGCTATAGTTCAGTTGATTTTCAAAAAAATTAAATTTTTTGCGAATTGTGTAGAAATATTCGACCGATCCAAATGGCCGTTGGTATGACAATTACAGGTCTCAACGCCTATTGATAGAGGTATCAATCATCGAAATCGGAGCACATTTGCAGATTTTCGAATTTTGTGGCCCTGAATTTGTGGGCTATAGTTCAGTTGATTTTCATAAAAGTTGAATTTCCACGAAACGTGTAGAAATATTCGACCGCTCGAAATGGCCGTTTGTATGACATTTACAGATTACAACGCCTATTGATAGAGGTATCAATCATCGAAATCGGAGCACATTTGCAGATTTTCGAATTTTGTGGCTCTGAATTTGTGGGCTATAGTTCAGTTGATTTTCAAAAAAGTTGAATTTTCCACGAAACGTGTAGAAATATTCGACCGATCCAAATGACCGTTTGTATGACAATTACAGGTCTCAACGCCTATTGATAGAGGTATCAATCATCGAAATCGGAGCACATTTGCAGATTTTCGAATTTTGTGGCCCTGAATTTGTGGGCTATAGTTCAGTTGATTTTCAAAAAAGTTGAATTTTCCACGAAACGTGTAGAAATATTCGACCGATCCAAATGGCCGTTTGTATGACATTTACAGATTACAACGCCTATTGATAGAGGTATCAATCATCGAAATCGGAGCACATTTGCAGATTTTCGAATTTTGTGGCCCTGAATTTGTGGGCTATAGTTCAGTTGATTTTCAAAAAAGTTGAATTTTCCACGAAACGTGTAGAAATATTCGACCGATCCAAATGACCGTTTGTATGACAATTACAGGTCTCAACGCCTATTGATAGAGGTATCAATCATCGAAATCGGAGCACATTTGCAGATTTTCGAATTTTGTGGCCCTGAATTTGTGGGCTATAGTTCAGTTGATTTTCAAAAAAGTTGAATTTTCCACGAAACGTGTAGAAATATTCGACCGATCCAAATGGCCGTTTGTATGACAATTACAGGTCTCAACGCCTATTGATAGAGGTATCAATCATCGAAATCGGAGCACATTTGCAGATTTTCGAATTTTGTGGCCCTGAATTTGTGGGCTATAGTTCAGTTGATTTTCAAAAAAGTTGAATTTTCCACGAAACGTGTAGAAATATTCGACCGATCCAAATGGCCGTTTGTATGACAATTACAGGTCTCAACGCCTATTGATAGAGGTATCAATCATCGAAATCGGAGCACATTTGCAGATTTTCGAATGTTGTGGCTCTGAATTTGTGGGCTATAGTTCAGTTGATTTTCAAAAAAATTGAATTTTCCACGGAACGTGTAGAAATATTCGACCGATCCAAATTGCCGTTTGTATGACAATTACAGGTCTCAACGCTTATTGATAGAGGTATCAATCATCGAAATCGGAGCACATTTGCAGATTTTCGAATTTTGTGGCCCTGAATTTGTGGGCTATAGTTCAGTTGATTTTCAAAAAAGTTGAATTTTCCACGAAACGTGTATAAATATTCGACCGATCCAAATGGCCGTTTGTATGACAATTACAGGTCTCAACGCCTATTGATAGAGGTATCAACCATCGAAATCGGAGCACATTTGCAGATTTTCGAATTTTGTGGCTCTGAATTTGTGGGCTATAGTTCAGTTGATTTTCAAAAAAATTGAATTTTCCACGGAACGTGTAGAAATATTCGACCGATCCAAATTGCCGTTTGTATGACAATTACAGGTCTCAACGCTTATTGATAGAGGTATCAATCATCGAAATCGGAGTACATTTGCAGATTTTCGAATTTTGTGGCTCTGAATTTGTGGGCTATAGTTCAGTTGATTTTCAAAAAAATTGAATTTTCCACGGAACGTGTAGAAATATTCGACCGATCCAAATTGCCGTTTGTATGACAATTACAGGTCTCAACGCTTATTGATAGAGGTATCAATCATCGAAATCGGAGCACATTTGCAGATTTTCGAATTTTGTGGCCCTGAATTTGTGGGCTATAGTTCAGTTGATTTTCAAAAAAGTTGAATTTTCCACGAAACGTGTATAAATATTCGACCGATCCAAATGGCCTTTTGTATGACAATTACAGGTCTCAACGCCTATTGATAGAGGTATCAACCATCGAAATCGGAGCACATTTGCAGATTTTCGAATTTTGTGGCTCTGAATTTGTGGGCTATAGTTCAGTTGATTTTCAAAAAAATTGAATTTTCCACGGAACGTGTAGAAATATTCGACCGATCCAAATTGCCGTTTGTATGACAATTACAGGTCTCAACGCTTATTGATAGAGGTATCAATCATCGAAATCGGAGTACATTTGCAGATTTTCGAATTTTGTGGCTCTGAATTTGTGGGCTATAGTTCAGTTGATTTTCAAAAAAATTGAATTTTCCACGGAACGTGTACAAATATTCGACCGATCCAAATTGCCGTTTGTATGACAATTACAGGTCTCAACGCTTATTGATAGAGGTATCAATCATCGAAATCGGAGTACATTTGCAGATTTTCGAATATTGTGGCTCTGAATTTGTGGGCTATAGTTCAGTTGATTTTCAAAAAAATTGAATTTTCCACGGAACGTGTAGAAATATTCGACCGATCCAAATGGCCGTTGGTATGACAATTACAGGTCTCAACGACTATTAATAGAGGTATCAATCATCGAAATCGGAGCACATTTGCAGATTTTCGAATTTTGTGGCCCTGAATTTGTGGGCTATAGTTCAGTTGATTTTCAAAAAAATTGAATTTTCCACGGAACGTGTAGAAATATTCGACCGATCCAAATTGCCGTTTGTATGACAATTACAGATTACAACGCCTATTGATAGAGGTATCAGTCATCGAAATCGGAGCACATTTGCAGATTTTCGAATTTTGTGGCTCTGAATTTGTGGGCAATAGTTCAGTTGATTTTCAAAAAAATTAAATTTTTTGCGAATTGTGTAGAAATATTCGGGCGATCCAAATGACCGTTGGCATGATGATTACAGGTCCCAACGCCTATTGATAGAGGTATCAATCATCGAAATCGGAGCACATTTGCAGATTTTCGAATATTGTGGCTCTGAATTTGTGGGCTATAGTTCAGTTGATTTTCAAAAAAGTTGAATTTTCCACGAAACGTGTAGAAATATTCGACCGATCCAAATGGCCTTTTGTATGACAAATACAGATCTCAACGCCTATTGATAGAGGTATCAATCATCGAAATCGG
Source organism: Tipula helvola (assembly GCA_963556165.1). Lineage (NCBI taxonomy): Eukaryota > Metazoa > Arthropoda > Insecta > Diptera > Tipulidae > Tipula > Tipula helvola. Next base: position 159,520,046 of record OY744483.1, read on the forward strand.
AGCACATTTGCAGATTTTCGAATTTTGTGGCTCTGAATTTGTGGGCTATAGTTCAGTTGATTTTCAAAAAAATTAAATTTTTTGCGAATTGTGTAGAAATATTCGACCGATCCAAATGGCCGTTGGTATGACAATTACAGGTCTCAACGCCTATTGATAGAGGTATCAATCATCGAAATCGGAGCACATTTGCAGATTTTCGAATTTTGTGGCCCTGAATTTGTGGGCTATAGTTCAGTTGATTTTCAAAAAAGTTGAATTTCCACGAAACGTGTAGAAATATTCGACCGCTCGAAATGGCCGTTTGTATGACATTTACAGATTACAACGCCTATTGATAGAGGTATCAATCATCGAAATCGGAGCACATTTGCAGATTTTCGAATTTTGTGGCTCTGAATTTGTGGGCTATAGTTCAGTTGATTTTCAAAAAAATTGAATTTTCCACGAAACGTGTAGAAATATTCGACCGATCGAAATGGCCGTTTGTATGACAATTACAGATTACAACGCCTATTGATAGAGGTATCAATCATCGAAATCGGAGCACATTTGCAGATTTTCGAATTTTGTGGCTCTGAATTTGTGGGCTATAGTTCAGTTGATTTTCAATAAAATTGAATTTTCCACGGAACTTGTAGAAATATTCGACCGATCGAAATGGCCGTTTGTATGACAATTACAGGTCTCAACGCCTATAGAGGTATCAATCATCGAAATCGGAGCACATTTGCAGATTTTCGAATTTTGTGGCTCTGAATTTGTGGGCTATAGTTCAGTTGATTTTCAAAAAAGTTGAATTTTCACGAAACGTGTAGAAATATTCGACCGCTCGAAATGGCCGTTTGTATGACAATTACAGATTACAACGCCTATTGATAGAGGTATCAGTCATCGAAATCGGAGCACATTTGCAGATTTTCGAATTTTGTGGCTCTGAATTTGTGGGCAATAGTTCAGTTGATTTTCAAAAAAATTGAATTTTCCACGGAACGTGTAGAAATATTCGACCGATCCAAATGGCCGTTTGTATGACAATTACAGGTCTCAACGCCTATTGATAGAGGTATCAATCATCGAAATCGGAGCACATTTGCAGATTTTCGAATTTTGTGGCTCTGAATTTGTGGGCTATAGTTCAGTTGATTTTCAATAAAATTAAATTTATTGCGAATTGTGTAGAAATATTCGAGCGATCCAAATGACCGTTGGCATGATGATTACAGGTCTCAACGCCTATTGATAGAGGTATCAATCATCGAAATCGGAGCACATTTGCAGATTTTCGAATTTTGTGGCTCTGAATTTGTGGGCTATAGTTCAGTTGATTTTCAAAAAAATTGAATTTTCCACGGAACGTGTAGAAATATTTGACCGATCCAAATTGCCGTTTGTATGACAATTACAGGTCTCAACGCTTATTGATAGAGGTATCAATCATCGAAATCGGAGCACATTTGCAGATTTTCGAATTTTGTGGCCCTGAATTTGTGGGCTATAGTTCAGTTGATTTTCAAAAAAGTTGAATTTTCCACGAAACGTGTAGAAATATTCGACCGATCCAAATGACCGTTTGTATGACAATTACAGGTCTCAACGCCTATTGATAGAGGTATCAATCATCGAAATCGGAGCACATTTGCAGATTTTCGAATTTTGTAGCCCTGAATTTGTGGGCTATAGTTCAGTTGATTTTCAAAAAAGTTGAATTTTCCACGAAACGTGTAGAAATATTCGACCGATCCAAATGGCCGTTTGTATGACAATTACAGGTCTCAACGCCTATTGATAGAGGTATCAATCATCGAAATCGGAGCACATTTGCAGATTTTCGAATTTTGTGGCCCTGAATTTGTGGGCTATAGTTCAGTTGATTTTCAAAAAAGTTGAATTTTCCACGAAACGTGTAGAAATATTCGACCGATCCAAATGGCCGTTTGTATGACAATTACAGGTCTCAACGCCTATTGATAGAGGTATCAATCATCGAAATCGGAGCACATTTGCAGATTTTCGAATGTTGTGGCTCTGAATTTGTGGGCTATAGTTCAGTTGATTTTCAAAAAAATTGAATTTTCCACGGAACGTGTAGAAATATTCGACCGATCCAAATTGCCGTTTGTATGACAATTACAGGTCTCAACGCTTATTGATAGAGGTATCAATCATCGAAATCGGAGCACATTTGCAGATTTTCGAATTTTGTGGCCCTGAATTTGTGGGCTATAGTTCAGTTGATTTTCAAAAAAGTTGAATTTTCCACGAAACGTGTATAAATATTCGACCGATCCAAATAGGGTTCCCAACTATTCGTTTTCCAAAGAAAGGACATTTAAAAAAATTTTAATTAACTAAAATACTTAGGCTAGGTTTCTCAAAATAAGGGTAATCTCCAGTTAAATAAAATTTCCTCTCTTTCTTCTTTTATGAAATTTGCAGTTTGCTCCATAATACAAATTCAAAGCAAGCTGATTATATTTTTACTTAGACATATTTGACCTGGCGGATCTCAATGGGATGGACGTCAGGTGTATTCAACATTTCGTTGTAAGCTCTGGATGGTTCCGTGAGTAGAGCCGTGAAAAATTGTATGTGGTATGGCAACGGACCAATTTGTGTCTATTTGTGCCGGTCTCTTAGGACAGTCACCCTAACCTATTTGTCTTTCAGTCAAATATTTAACTTTCCAGTTACAAAATTCATTTGAAAAAGAAATAAAACTTTGTTTGCATTGAATTTGTATTATGAAACTTCAGAAAAAAAGAAAGAGAGGAACTATTATTTACTGGTGATTGGTCTTTTTTTGTGAAACCGAGCATAATCTATTTAAATAACATAAACAACATAAATTAAACGCGGTTTCACAACAATTCCCTTAGTAGAAAAATTTGTAAACCCTTTCTGTTGGCTGTCAAATGAAAACTTCTTTTCGATTATTCATGAAGAGTGGCAGTGCATTCACAATGAAACAACTTTTTACTTTTGACTTACAAGTTTGTATGAATTTACAACATAATGAACAAACATTTTTGTTCGTTATGTTGGAAATTCGTACAAATATATAAGTAAAAGGTAAACGGTTTTTGCACTCTGAATGCTCTGTAAGTCTCTTCGAACATCATTGTCCTTACCTTATAAATATTTGGGTAGTATTTGGATTCCATACCTAGCAAAAAAATAAAATGAGAATAAAAATCCCGAAAAGAAAAAAGTACAGACACAAAATAATTCAGAACAAAAGAAATCCAGAAAATTAAAATCTAGAAACACAGTAATCAAAGTGAGGCCCAAGTTAAAATTAAAATTTATAAAATGTCTATAAAATTTGAGTTTTAAGAATTTAATACTTTTAGAACTTTTAATATTGCAGGCACAGTTCAAAGGAATTGTGTCCCTAATATCACTTCCACTGATAGTTCTACCATAAATGTTTCAAGTTGTGTTCAATGTTGCTTAATTCGTTGGGTTAGTATGATATCGATGAATGTATTGGAGCGAATTACGGATTTGTGTCAAATTGGTTAATGCTTCGCAAGCCTTGCAGAAATCATCAAAGGAATAGTATCGCTTTTACTGATAGCCCAAATGGTTCAAGTGGTGATAAAGGTATAAAATGCCTATAAAATTGATTTATTTTAATTAAAATAATTTTTCTGGATTAATTTTTTGATAATTTCTGGATTTTTTTGGGGGATTTTTTTCTGGATTTTAACTTTTCAATTATTCAGCATTTTAAAATTTCTGTATTTATTTCACGCATAAGTAGTGATCCCCTGTTATTTAAATTGGAATTATAGTCTTGATAAAACTAGTTCGAAATTTCTGAAAGGTATTATTTGATAACGATAAAACATAACAAAAATCCCAAAATCATCAAAATTAAATCTTTTTTTAAGATTTTATAGAGATTTCTGTTGCAAACTAGTGTTTTGCTAGTGTCTTGGATTTTTAAACTTTTTCTTTACTTTGTAACCATAAAATCTATTTTCTAACTGATTATCATCTCGCAATTTATCCATTATGCTAAATATGCCCATAGATATCTTTGGCTAAAATTATTGCGGGATGCTTAATATATTTTGTAACTAACACCCAAAACTAAATAACAAAGAATATAATTAAACGGAAAAACGACATTTCCACAAAATAAAGGACATTTTAGCTCACAGAAAGCGGAAAGGACAAATTTCACAAAAGAAGGACTGTCCTTCCCAAAAAAGGACGGTTGGGAACCCTAGATCCAAATGGCCTTTTGTATGACAATTACAGGTCTCAACGCCTATTGATAGAGGTATCAACCATCGAAATCGGAGCACATTTGCAGATTTTCGAATTTTGTGGCTCTGAATTTGTGGGCTATAGTTCAGTTGATTTTCAAAAAAATTGAATTTTCCACGGAACGTGTAGAAATATTCGACCGATCCAAATTGCCGTTTGTATGACAATTACAGGTCTCAACGCTTATTGATAGAGGTATCAATCATCGAAATCGGAGTACATTTGCAGATTTTCGAATTTTGTGGCTCTGAATTTGTGGGCTATAGTTCAGTTGATTTTCAAAAAAATTGAATTTTCCACGGAACGTGTAGAAATATTCGACCGATCCAAATTGCCGTTTGTATGACAATTACAGATTACAACGCCTATTGATAGAGGTATCAACCATCGAAATCGGAGCACATTTGCAGATTTTCGAATTTTGTGGCTCTGAATTTGTGGGCTATAGTTCAGTTGATTTTCAAAAAAATTGAATTTTCCACGGAACGTGTACAAATATTCGACCGATCCAAATTGCCGTTTGTATGACAATTACAGGTCTCAACGCTTATTGATAGAGGTATCAATCATCGAAATCGGAGTACATTTGCAGATTTTCGAATATTGTGGCTCTGAATTTGTGGGCTATAGTTCAGTTGATTTTCAAAAAAATTGAATTTTCCACGGAACGTGTAGAAATATTCGACCGATCCAAATGGCCGTTGGTATGACAATTACAGATTACAACGCCTATTGATAGAGGTATCAGTCATCGAAATCGGAGCACATTTGCAGATTTTCGAATTTTGTGGCTCTGAATTTGTGGGCAATAGTTCAGTTGATTTTCAAAAAAATTAAATTTTTTGCGAATTGTGTAGAAATATTCGGGCGATCCAAATGACCGTTGGCATGATGATTACAGGTCCCAACGCCTATTGATAGAGGTATCAATCATCGAAATCGGAGCACATTTGCAGATTTTCGAATATTGTGGCTCTGAATTTGTGGGCTATAGTTCAGTTGATTTTCAAAAAAGTTGAATTTTCCACGAAACGTGTAGAAATATTCGACCGATCCAAATGGCCGTTGGTATGACAATTACAGGTCTCAACGCCTATTGATAGAGGTATCAATCATCGAAATCGGAGCACATTTGCAGATTTTCGAATTTTGTGGCCCTGAATTTGTGGGCTATAGTTCAGTTGATTTTCAAAAAAATTGAATTTTCCACGGAACGTGTACAAATATTCGACCGATCCAAATTGCCGTTTGTATGACAATTACAGGTCTCAACGCCTATTGATAGAGGTATCAATCATCGAAATCGGAGCACATTTGCAGATTTTCGAATTTTGTGGCTCTGAATTTGTGGGCTATAGTTCAGTTGATTTTCAAAAAAATTGAATTTTCCACGGAACGTGTACAAATATTCGACCGATCCAAATTGCCGTTTGTATGACAATTACAGGTCTCAACGCTTATTGATAGAGGTATCAATCATCGAAATCGGAGTACATTTGCAGATTTTCGAATATTGTGGCTCTGAATTTGTGGGCTATAGTTCAGTTGATTTTCAAAAAAATTGAATTTTCCACGGAACGTGTAGAAATATTCGACCGATCCAAATGGCCGTTGGTATGACAATTACAGGTCTCAACGACTATTAATAGAGGTATCAATCATCGAAATCGGAGCACATTTGCAGATTTTCGAATATTGTGGCTCTGAATTTGTGGGCTATAGTTCAGTTGATTTTCAAAAAAGTTGAATTTTCCACGAAACGTGTAGAAATATTCGATCGATCCAAATGGCCTTTTGTATGACAAATACAGGTCTCAACGCCTATTGATAGAGGTATCAATCATCGAAATCGGAGCACATTTGCAGATTTTCGAATTTTGTGGCTCTGAATTTGTGGGCTATAGTTCAGTTGATTTTCAAAAAAATTAAATTTTTTGCGAATTGTGTAGAAATATTCGGGCGATCCAAATGACCGTTGGCATGATGATTACAGGTCCCAACGCCTATTGATAGAGGTATCAATCATCGAAATCGGAGCACATTTGCAGATTTTCGAATATTGTGGCTCTGAATTTGTGGGCTATAGTTCAGTTGATTTTCAAAAAAGTTGAATTTTCCACGAAACGTGTAGAAATATTCGACCGATCCAAATGGCCGTTGGTATGACAATTACAGGTCTCAACGCCTATTGATAGAGGTATCAATCATCGAAATCGGAGCACATTTGCAGATTTTCGAATTTTGTGGCCCTGAATTTGTGGGCTATAGTTCAGTTGATTTTCAAAAAAGTTGAATTTCCACGAAACGTGTAGAAATATTCGACCGCTCGAAATGGCCGTTTGTATGACATTTACAGATTACAACGCCTATTGATAGAGGTATCAATCATCGAAATCGGAGCACATTTGCAGATTTTCGAATTTTGTGGCTCTGAATTTGTGGGCTATAGTTCAGTTGATTTTCAAAAAAATTTAATTTTCCACGAAATGTGTAGAAATATTCGACCGATCGAAATGGCCGTTTGTATGACAATTACAGATTACAACGCCTATTGATAGAGGTATCAGTCATCGAAATCGAAGCACATTTGCAGATTTTCGAATTTTGTGGCTCTGAATTTGTGGGCAATAGTTCAGTTGATTTTCAAAAAAATTGAATTTTCCACGAAACGTGTAGAAATATTCGACCGATCGAAATGGCCGTTTGTATGACAATTACAGATTACAACGCCTATTGATAGAGGTATCAATCATCGAAATCGGAGCACATTTGCAGATTTTCGAATTTTGTGGCTCTGAATTTGTGGGCTATAGTTCAGTTGATTTTCAATAAAATTGAATTTTCCACGGAACTTGTAGAAATATTCGACCGATCGAAATGGCCGTTTGTATGACAATTACAGGTCTCAACGCCTATTGATAGAGGTATCAATGCTAGTACGCAATTTCAAAATCATCCGGTGTTCTCATTTTATTCAATGTATCGTCTCCGATCGTCGAAATCACTAACATTGTTTCGTTTCTGGAATTAATTGCCTGCCTTTCTAAATGCTGTTTGAACTTCATGTCTTGTAGTTTCTCTAGAATTTCATGGTGTCGAATGTACTGGTTTTAAAACAGGGAAGATGATTCTGCACTGGGAAATTTTTTTTTGCTTCTACAAAGGCGCCTAATATTTTTAGCCCAGGGCGCCTAGATATATAAGAACGGCCCTGTATATAAGCACATTTATTATGATTCACTCTTAAATTTAACATTTTCAATTTTCCAATTACTTCATCTATCTCCTTTTGCGCTTTTTGAGCCGCTGCATCAATACTTCTTCTTTTTCCTGAGAGAGCTGGAGATATTTTACTTCCTTGCGGAAGTCTAACATTCGCCACTCTCTTCAACCTATACTCACTTCCATTCAAAACAATCTTGTTTCACTCATAAAATCCTTTATTCACAATCATACCTTCCGTGAAAATCCAAAATTCGTAAGAACCTACATAGTCACAAGCCCTCTCAATGTCCAAAAATACCGCAACTACTTTCATATTATCCTTTCTTCCTTCCCATACGAACTTTTTCACACATTCGATTGCAGAGTGGTTCTTTCGAAATCCGAATGTTGTTGATGGCAACAAATTATTTTCATTCATAAAAGCTTCCATTCGTTCTTTCATCATTCCATTTAAAATTTTAATAAAACCATTCAACATACATATGCTACAATAATTTGTTGCCACATTCGAATCCCGCGTTTAGGAATGGGGATCACCCTGCTCTCTTTCCATATATCTGGTATTTTTGAACTCATCCATACTTTGTTGAGTATCTCAAGCAAATTATGTTTTGCTGATTCACTCAACAACTGAATCATTTTATAACTTACACGGTTGGTTCCTGGAGTGGTAGATTTGGAGTTATCTAACACTCTAAGGAACTCATCCCTTTCATATTTTGTATCCATGCCTTCATTTTTATTCATTCTTTCAACTTCATTTGACATATTCAAATCATTGCGGACATTTAATATCATTCGCATAAATTCATCACCTTTTTCACGGCTCTGACACACCATTGTTGCTCATAATAAAATGTTTCCCATTCACCCTATTAAACATATTCCATACATCCCTAGTTGCGCCAACTTTTCCGTTTCGCTCTGCGAATAGCCTTTTCTAACTTCCCATTCATTTTACCATACATAATCTTGTTCTCGCTACTCCTATTCCTATTAAACTCATGCAAGGCCATTCGCTTCCTTTCATACCAGAATTGAATTTCATTGTTCCACCAACTATTCACATTAATCTCTTTCATATCCACAATTAATTTTTTGTACACAGTTCATTCACTCGTTCTATTTCAATATCCAACTGGCTTTGATTGAGAATCTCAATCATCTCCTTCGCCCACCTCTTATTATTCATAATTTTACGCTTTTTTTTAAACACTTTGTTATCATTCAATCATTTTAATCATGAAATGATCCCCACACAAATTGTCTTCTTCTACATTCCAAGTGACCCGGCCGGCCAATTCAATAGTTGTCATAGATAGATCTAACGCATTGGTCATACATCATTCAAGATCACCAAATCAGAGTATTGAATTAGGTCAGCCAACTGATTTCTCGAATGTGCATTCATATCACCACAAACAATCATACTTTTACCTCTCACCCACTCAAACAGTTTCTTAAAAACAATCAAGGCTTTTTTTCCTTTCATCTTTCCCTTCAAATTAGTTGCTGCGGCGGCTACAGCTTCCATAAATTCAAACGCACACTTAATAACCGTTTTAAGTATTAAAAATATGAAAAGTTAATGTCACTTATTTATTCTATATATTTCCGCAGATTATGAGGTGAAGCAACAAAATGAATTCAAAACTAATACAACTCAATATGAACCGGTTTAAAAAACGGGAACGTACCCAAAACTGGGCATACGAGGAGAAACGTTTCCTGCTCGAACTATGCCGAAAAGATATGAAAATTATTGAAAATAAACGTTTGGATAGTTCGCTGACGGCCATAAAAAATCGTGCCTGGCGAATAATCCACCAACAATTTACATCAACATTTGGCACAGATCGTGATTGTAATCGACTGAAAGAACAGTGGCGGCGCATGAAAGCGTGTACACGAGCCGAAATCATCGACTATCAACATAGAATTACACGATACGGACAAGATATTGCTGATCGAAAGAAACCAAGCCCGTTTACGTTTGAGATATGGGAATTCATGCAGGAGGCGAGGAGAGCATGCAAAAACGGCAGCATGGATGATATTGATTATTCAAAAATGAAATTAAGCCTGGAGGAAGAATATTCGAATGATATGCTAACGGTTAGCGATGAAATGGAACTGAAGCAACGAATTCATGATGGTACCTGTGACATAGATGAAATGTAAGTTACATAATTTTGTTTATCAATATAATTTAAAGTAAACAATATTTGTTTTATTTATTTTAGCCCATATTCAAAAGAGTCCAGCACCCAAAATATGTGCGAAGTTGAAATAAAAGAAGAAGCAATTAGCCAACATGATGAATACTCTCCATACAAACAACTAAACAATAATCGACGGATTACTGAACCGCTCGATGTAAATACAAACCATCTTGAGTTACGTTCTCAACGTAATTTAATATCAATGTCACCATCTCTATCGATAAATAACCTATCGGCCACATACGAAACATTGAACATGCTAAAAAATCAAATATCATTCAACACGAATAATAAACGTCGATCGATGGATGGTGGCGGCAGTGAAAAAACATCAGAGTGTGATGATACGCACATAAAACAATATATCGAAATGCAAACACGAGAACATTTGATGCGAATGCAAATACTTAAAATTGAATTAGAGACGGCAAAATTTACGCGAGATACGGCCGAATTGAATCGTAGAATTGCTTTAAAAAAGTTTAACGAGTGTATCAATCCGGAAAATAGTTGAACTTAATTAACAACATGCATGAATCATTTACAAATCCTATATATTTATAATATATGTATTTCATTCCTTGAACTAATCCATATACGGGTAATAAAAAAAACTTAACTATTTCGCAACAAAATTTAAAATGAAAAACGATAAAAGTATTAAATAAATAAAGTGATATTTTTATAAATTTTATAATAATTTAAGTTAAAATCTTATTTTTTTTTGTATTCAAATAAATAAATAACTTAATTAGAACATTTTAAATACAAAATACTGTCTTTCAAAAGTAAAGTTATAATCCCACTGCAATAAAATATTCTTGAACTCGCTACATCAAATCCAAACTTCTTTACTTTGAAACACAATTTCACACACATCGGAAGGTGGACTTCCTAGGTCGTCAGATTTGTCTCCTCATTTACTCACCTAATTTAAAATTGCCATGTAATGGCATCTAAATATTATGTCACATTCCTGATAATTCGATGAAATCGAAGTTAATTAAAATATAATTATCCCTAAGCCAACTTAATATGGAGCGTCTCCTTACCATGTAATTGACAGCAAATAATTTTCAATTATGGAATATGTATCGGTACAATAGTCGTAATATTGAATTGATTTGTAAAATATGCTTCAATAACGGAAGTTCAGCATTAATTTTTTTCTTCTTTAGCATATTTCAAGGGAGAAGAACTGTGTTAACAGCTTACACCTCGGCAATAAGAGGTACCTGTAGTAATTAACATTATAGACATTAACATTGAAACTGGAAGAATCTTATTTACGATAATTATTACATTTTCACTTATGAATTTTGGCTGCATCTACGACCTGCATCTTCCTGTATGATAGGCAATTCTCTATTCACTCAATAAAAGAAAGCGATCTAAATTGAGAGAAGGCACACGAATCTTGGTCAGAGTGTTAAAAAGGCCCTGAGAAACAATGAAAGGGCAAGTTTTATGAAACACATTTTGGGAATCAGAAAAGAGAATTTCTTTCGAGATAGCTCATAACTTTGGTTTTATTAGATCGGTAGTTGGAGATAGAAATATTGTCACCTTTCTTTGGAACTGGTCGAATATTTGCCGTTTTCCAAATATTTTCCCCGGTGGGGTAAGATGGCCCTTACACAAGTTCCAGGAGGTTATTTTTAAAAATTGACGCAAATACTCATCTGGCTTGCCCATCACACTCATCTATTCTAACAAGTGATACTGCATTTCAGAATGAGAATTGGAACATAAACATCAGCTCCTTTGAAGTATCAAAGAAGATCAACGTTTTGGAAAACGGAAAAGCTTGAATTAAAGGTAAGATAAACCGGCTTATGGTTGTTAGATAAAACAAATCTGGCAATTCTGTAGATGTGTTTTGTTGAGGTCGACGTTGTGGAAGGGTGTTTATGTTTTTAATTTTTTATTTTTAAATTAAAATAGTTTATTATATTAGATTGTTTTAGTGTGAATTGTTTCGATGTCAACGGTCAACTCACTCTACCACTCAATCTCAAAAATATCTTCATTTATCATTTTATTAAACATTAATTAACAAAAACCATATTGGAATGGTAACAATCACAATACAAATAAATATTACAATCATCAATTACATAACTTTACTACTAATACATTGGCTATAATACTAAATGGCAGGGGAATGAACATAATACCCCTCCCCCCTAAGAAACATTTAATTCAAAATTATATTTATTTTTACATAAAATGTTATTTTAATCAATTACAATTTTAATTTATTATACAGATACTAGCTGACCCGGCAAACGTTGTTCTGCCATATAAATTATTTCTAGTGAATATTTTGGTTGTTAAATAAAAAATAACGAATGTATTGTAAGTGTGTGGAGATGGGATCTATGACAGAAAGAGGAATGGGCGCTGTAGACGATGACCGCCGCGCCGGTAAAAACAATAAAACGCCAACCATTCATTTTCTCAGTTCAAGGTACATATTTCATTAACACAACGGACATATTCATTGTTTGATCTCTTAAAAGTTAAATGTAAAGTGAAAAAAAGTAATATATTTTTTATCCTAAAGTAGGAAAATGAAATAAAGAAAATCAATATTAATTTCGAAGAGCAATTGACTGTACGATAATTTTGTCAGTCCGTCTTTAGCCAACACAAATAAGCTCGATAGTTTGCCCACGCGAAAACATGCCACGTATAATTGTTCGTGTGAAAAACATTTTGTGCCCAAATCTAAACCGCAAACAGACATCGTTTGGCATTCCGACTTAATGATTGTCATTGCGAATGCCAAACTAATAGAAATTGAACACGTTTGGATTCAATTGGCACGTCTGTGGGAATCATTGGAATTCGTGGCAGCAAAACATTCATGGCTCGGAATTTGCCATTCAAAATGATGGCTTAGATCAAGGCCATCTATACCATGGGGCTATAAGGGCTGCAGCCCTAGGGCGCCGCATTATTAGGGCGCCACCAAATGTCCAAGACCTAGTCAATTTTAGAGAACATCTTTTTATTTGAATTTCATTTTTCACTTCAAAGGAAATGCAAACCATTTTATTATAAAAATTTATTTTATTCGTCGCTTGGAATGCACGAGTCGCGATAGTTATTTTATGCATTGACGGACGACTGGTAAAGTTGAAAAAGCGCCTTAAGCGGACAATAGTAAAATACGAGACTTCTAATAACAAAAATTTGCTATCTGAAGTTATATGGAAATAGTGTCTATTTAATTTGAATTTGTTATTTATTTTATTTAGTTCAAAAGTGTGATGGTTGGAAAACTTAGTTAATCTGTTATGTAGTTTAAAGTGTAATTTTTGTATATTTCATTCATTTGGTACCACTTTTTCATTTTAGATGCCAAACAATTTTGCTTAAATATTGCATAAATTTGATATTAAGCTACTTGATACTAAAAACATAACTGTTTTAAAAATATAAAATTTTAGCTTGTAATTATCTGTTAAATCGTGGTAAATATGCTCTAATTTAGTTTGAAAAAGGTTTAGTGACTCAAAGATGTATTTATATTGAATTTAACATTAAATTTCTGCAATTTTTAAGCACGGTTTTCGAGCATTTAAAACGATAAAACTGTTCCAATTGAATCAAATATACAAAAAACACATTTTGAACTACATAATAGATTAACTAGGTTTTTCAACCATCACACTTTTAATAAATAACAAATTCAAATTAAATAGACACTATTTTCATATAACTTCAGATAGCAAATTTTTGTTATTAGAAGTCTCGTAGTTCACTAATGTCCGCTAGAGCACACCATACTAGTCGTCAATTGTAAACCATCCCAAATTAAAAAACTTGTTTTCTGCTAGAGGTATCAATCAATCATCGAAATTGGAGGACATTTGCAGATTTTCGATTTTTGTGGCTCTGAATTTGTGGGCTATAGTTCAGTTGATTTCCAAAATCATTGAATTTCCCACGGAAACGTGTAGAAATATTCGACCGATTCAAATGGCCGTTTGTATGACAATTACATGTCTCAACACCTATTGGTAGACGTGTCAATCATCGAAATCGGATCAAATTTGAAGATTTTCGATTTTTGTGGCTCTGAATTTGTGGGCTATAGTTCAGTTGATTTCCAAAAACATTGAATTTTCCACGAAACGTGTAGAAATATTCGACCGATTCAAATGGCCGTTTGTATGACAATTACAGGTCTCAACGCCTCTTGATAGAGGTATCAATCATCGAACTCGGAGCACATTTGCAGATTTTCGATTTTTGTGGCTCTGAATTTGTGGGCTATAGTTCAGTTGATTTCCAAAAACATTGAATTTTCAACGAAACGTATAGAAATATTCGACCGATCCAAATGGCAGTTTGTATGACAATTACATGTCTCAACACCTATTGGTAGACGTGTCAATCTGAATCATCGAAATCGGATCAAATTTGAAGATTTTCGATTTTTGTGGCTCTGAATTTGTGGGCTATAGTTCAGTCGATTTTCGAAAAAATTAAATTTTCCACGGAACGTGTAGAAATGTTTGACCGATCGAAATGGCAGTTTGTATGACAATTACAGGTCTCAACGCCTCTTGATAGAGGTATCAATCATCGAACTCGGAGCACATTTGAAGATTTTCGATTTTTGTGGCTCTGAATTTGTGGGCTATAGTTCAGTTGATTTCCAAAATCATTGAAGTTCCCACGGAAACGTGTAGAAATATTCGACCGATTCAAATGGCCGTTTGTATGACAATTACATGTCTCAACGCCTCTTGATAGAGGTATCAATCATCGAACTCGGAGCACATTTGCAGATTTTCGATTTTTGTGGCTCTGAATTTGTGGGCTATAGTTCAGTTGATTTCCAAAAACATTGAATTTTCAACGAAACGTATAGAAATATTCGACCGATCCAAATGGCAGTTTGTATGACAATTACATGTCTCAACACCTATTGGTAGACGTGTCAATCATCGAAATCGGATCAAATTTGAAAATTTTCGATTTTTGTGGCTCTGAATTTGTGGGCTATAGTTCAGTTGATTTCCAAAAACATTGAATTTTCCACGAAACGTATAGAAATATTCGACCGATCCAAATGGCAGTTTGTATGACAATTACATGTCTCAACACCTATTGGTAGACGTGTCAATCATCGAAATCGGATCAAATTTGAAGATTTTCGATTTCTGTGGCTCTGAATTTGTGGGCTATAGTTCAGTTGATTTCCAAAATCATTGAATTTCCCACGGAAACGTGTAGAAATATTCGACCGATTCAAATGGCCGTTTGTATGACAATTACAGGTCTCAACGCCTCTTGATAGAGGTATCAATCATCGAACTCGGAGCACATTTGCAGATTTTCGATTTTTGTGGCTCTGAATTTGTGGGCTATAGTTCAGTTGATTTCCAAAAACATTGAATTTTCAACGAAACGTTTAGAAATATTCGACCGATCCAAATGGCAGTTTGTATGACAATTACATGTCTCAACACCTATTGGTAGACGTGTCAATCATCGAAATCGGATCAAATTTGAAGATTTTCGATTTTTGTGGCTCTGAATTTGTGGGCTATAGTTCAGTTGATTTCCAAAATCATTGAATTTCCCACGGAAACGTGTAGAAATATTCGACCGATACAAATGGCCGTTTGTATGATAATTACAGGTCTCAACGCCTTGTGGCTCTGAATTTGTGGGCTATTGTTCAGTTGATTTCCAAAAACATTGAATTTTCAACGAAACGTTTAGAAATATTCGACCGATCCAAATGGCAGTTTGTATGACAATTACAGGTCTCAGCGCCTATTGATAGAGGTATCAACGCTAGTACGCATTTTCACAATCATCCGGTGTTCTCATTTTATTAATTGTATCGTCTACGATCGTCGAAATCACTAATGTTTTTTCGTTTCTGGAACTAATTGCCTCTTTTTCTAAATGCTGTTTGAACTTCATGTCTTGGTGTTTCTTTAAAATTTCATGGTGTTGAATGTACTGGTTTTAAAACAGAAGATGATTCTGCACTGGGAAATTCTTTTTTGCTTCTACAAAGCCGCCTAATATTTTTAGCCCAGGGCGCCTAAATATATAAGAACGGCCCTGGCTTAGATAATGTTTTCCATCAATTTTTTTAATGATCAATCGCGAGCCATTGCACAGACCACTGTTCAAATTCCAAAGTAAAATAACCGGAGATACAACTTTCAGTCGTAGAAGGTGTGGTGGCATTCCGGGCAAATCAAGTGAGTACAAAAACTCTGTTGGATAATTTACATTTTCGTTGGCATCGCAAACTGTATCGATCGATTTGTATGATACCTAGTCGCCTGGCAACGACTGCTGTATCTTGAAGTTTAAATCGTCGACGTCCACATTTTTTGTTGCCAAAATGGCTCTTTCTGCCAGCCACGCATGATTTATGTATTATGTGCGTACATCGGGAAATATGCGGTCAATGAGAGCATTTTGCGAATCAACGATTATGCAGAAATTATTGGGCAATTTTATGCATCCAGTATTTTCATAGACAGCAACTTTTCCATCGCCGATATCTAACAATTGATTCGAGAATGTTTCAGCGGATGGATCTTCTGCTGGACTTTTTCAACATTACGCCACAGTGGCGATGATTTCAAGGAAGCGTTGATCTCATCAGCGTACGTTGAACGTGGAATGACGGGAAATATTTGTCTGAAATCACCTGAAAGGAGTAACAGAGTGCCGCCGAATAGTTTGTAGTTGTTTTTTATATCTTTGAGTGTTCTCAATTTTTTTGCGGAAATTTTTTGCGTATGCTTGAATTACTTTCCGATTTTGTTCCAAAATTAAAGGTACATTTAAATTCTGTTGTTGAGGCCAAAAAAAACCAAATCATATTCTCACCACTGATACAAAATGAATCAATATTATCATTAGCAAACAAAGTTTTGGAAAATATTGTGGAAAATGTTAAAAAGGCAAAATATTTCGCTATAATGATTGGCACAACACCAGATTTTTGTAAGAACCAATTATCATCATTCGGTATATAAATATATCAAACCAAAATGCAATCATCGAAGTTTTGTTAATGTTCTGTCATCTACCAGAGAAACTTGGCAACGGCATAAACATTTCGAACTATCGAGGTCAGTCATATGACAATGGGAGTAATATGAAATGTAAATATAAAGGAGAAAAGTCTAGCATGCTGCAACAGCATTTGCATTGTATAAATTGAAAAAAAAAATCAGCTTAATTGAAATTTTTTTAAATTTACGCAATTTAAATTGAATTTTTAGTTAAAGTTAAGCCTGTATTCCATGGGAAAAATTGACTCATGGTAAAAAAAAACGAAAAAAGAAAAATAATCTAATGTTGAATTCTATTGACACCAAAAACGGATATCGATCAAAAAAAAAACTTAACTGAGATCAATTTCTAATATGAAGAGTTCGGCATTTTTTGATCTAGGGTCCGTTTTTGTGAGTCAATAGAATACGACATAATACTCCATATAAGAGACAAAGACAACGTTTTTGTTTGTTTTTTATTTTATAGCAAAACAATTTTGCTATAAAATAAAAAATAAAATAAACGTTGGCTTTGTTGATTATTTTTCTCTTTTTGTTTTTTTTTACTGTGAGTCAATTTTTCCCATGGAATACAGGCTTAACCTACATTTGGAAACGATTTCCAACGATTTGTTACTTGGTAAAAATTTAAATTTGCTAAATTCACAAATTTTTTTTTTTACCAAAGCAATATAACTTCATATTACGTATGTACAAATATTATTGTAATTGAAATTTAATATATACTAGCTGAGTTACCCGGCGTTGCACGGGAGGTATATAATTCAAATACCTTGATTGTTATGCATGAATTCTCTCTTTACATCGCTGTAGTTGCAATCACATATAAAAAGAAAATTATAAGTAGCTGTATTCAGTAACGGGTGCATTCGTCAATGCATCCAGACGAAATTTTGTAATGATATTATTGGACGTCCTGTTTGAAGACATCCTGCTTCGAACATTTTCAAGTCGTGTTTTCACGCTGTTCAGTTGTTTCGTCAGCTCTTGAAGAAGACATCCTGCTTCGAACGTTTGAAAGTCGTGTTTCGCGCTGTTTAGTTGTTTCATTAGCTCTAGAAGAAGATGTACTGCTTCGAACGTTTGCAAGTCGTGTTTCACACTGTTCAGTTGTTTCATTAGCTCTAGAAGAAGACTTACTGCTTCGATCATTTTCAAGTCGTGCTTCACGCTGTTCGCTTGATTCAGCCACCCTTGCGGCTCTAATCTTCTTCGACTTTGCAGTTATGAAACGTGTAGCTAATTAATCAGGAATGACGGGCATTCAAAATATAAATTAGTATTAATTTATCAAAACGATTTTAATGATCCCTTCGATACGTTTCACCGCGAACTGTGTTTGAAAATGTCTTTACGGAATTTTTTTTAAGCAAAATCAAATATTATCTACAATCAAAAAGTAATCATAGATTAACACGTTTATAAACTGAAAACTTAAATCTAATAAGAATGTATATTCACTTGAAATAATATTTAATACCTGGAAAATAATCACCAACAATTATTTTATTACAATATAGCTAACTAATCGAGAACAACGGCATCCGAAACACAAATTAATATTAATTTATTCGAAACGATTAAAACTACGTCCACTTCGATACGTTTTACCGCGAACTGTGGTTGAAAATGACATTTCGAAAAACAAAAGAAGTTTTTTCAAACTAAGGCAATTTTACACGTACAATAATTTGAATCCAAGGATGTTTCTTGTAGAAGATGCTATTTTCAAATATAAAACGCTAGTACTTTTCAAAGTAAATCAGTTTATACGTACAATATTTTTTAGTACCTTTCCTAGAATTGATTTTATGAAACAATCATTGATTATTTAAGTAATAAACTAAATAAAGTAATAAACTATTGGCGTTTGGTATGAAACTACTATTTTCATTAAAAGCCGCCGGTTGCAATAGTGGATTAAAATAGAATGTTAATTATTTCTGAAGTTATGTGGAAATTAGAACTCGCTGGCTATGGTACATTTCAAAACAGGATATGATAAATAGGATATCACTAAACAGTACATATCAAACCAGTAAAAATGGATTATTAGAATGGATAATATAAGTGTTCAGAGATTTGTCTTCAGTTAAAGTGATGAAAGATTGTCTTAAATTTAAATAAATAAAATTAATTTGAATAATTAAATCAATTATAGTAGAGGTATGATTTGTGTATACCAATCGCACGCTAGATATCCTTTTTGGTGTATAAATTTGCGGCTAAGGCGCTATTTCGGAACATTTAAATAATTGTATGATCTATACATGTAAAAATGAATTCTTGATCCAGGGCAGACTTCCGGATTGGAGCATGTTACTAATTTCATATAACTACTTTCCTCAAGTCATTCCCGTCAAAAAATCTTAAAAAAATTGAAATTTGAGAAAACATTTGTACCACAGCCCCTACAAAAGTATCGTGGGCTTGGTCCTGAACATGCAACATATACATACATGGTCAAAATTTCATGGCGATCGGTAAAGCGGCTAAGGCGTTATTTCAGAACAATTAAATAATTGTATCTTTACATGTAAAAATAAATTTTTGATCCAGGGGCGGACCCCCCGAATTCGAACATGTCTCTTATTTCATATAACCCCTTTCCAAAACTCATTCTCGTAAAAAAATTTAAATATTTGAAAAAAATTGTACCATGGCTCCTAGACCCTGGGGTCCAGCCCCTTTCACAATATCGTAAGATTGATCCTGAACATGCAACATTTGCATGGTAAACATTTCATGGCGATCGGTTGAGCGACTGAGAAGTAATTTTGAAATAATCAAATATTAAAATTAATTTTTGATCCAGGGCTGGGCCCCTCGGATTCGAACATGTCAGTAATTTCATATAACCAGCCCCATAAACTCATTTTCGTGGAAAAATTTAAAGAAAATTAAAATTTTCGAAAAAATTTGTACCGCAGCCCCAAGACCCCGGGGTCCAGCCCCTTCCAAAATATCGTAAGGTTGGTTCTGGATATGCAACTTGTACATGGTAAAAATTTCATGGCGATCGGTTGAGCGGCTGAGGCGCCCATTCGGAACAGACAAACAAACAAACAAACAAACAGGAATTCATTTTTCACGAATTCCACAAAAAGGTAACCCTCAAACTTGAAAAATGGAATCGATAGATGATAATAACAGCTATATTGTTTAGAAAAGAAATATTTCGACATTAAAATATGACATAATTTTTCATGTTTTTGCACTTGCACAACGAATTGCACTTGAATAAAGAATTAAAAAATTTTCGCCATAGAAAAGTTTGTATGGCGTCACACGTACGTTATCCATGTGACATGTACGTTATTTAGTGAAAAATTGAAAAGTCAGTTAGTATTAATTTATTCTAAATGAAAACAGCACTAAAATGTTTTAGCATATCTCCCTCTATTTAGATAAAAAAATTGATTTTCAGGTCCAAACCAATTCGCAAGTAATTTTATATAACGTACACAACTCAAAATCAGAGGAAAAAATTTGTCACATGTACGTTATACGTATTTTGTTAAATATTTTGGTAATTAGTAATGCGATTTTTAAATATTTAATATATTCTAAATGAAGAGATAAATTGGTCATTATAAATCATAAAGAATTGTTTTAGAAAAAGTAATTTGTTATTAAATTTTGGTAAAAACTTTCGCACACTGTCACAGTACGTTCCATGGAATTCGTGATATATAGAAGATGTATTTGACTTTTTTGTTTCTTGCATTTAGCAAAAAATTATTATTTTTATTTATGGTATTATTAATATGTGGGCCCCAAATTTTATTCTGCACTGGACCACCAAAAGTTATAATACGGCTCTGCTGAAATCGCGATTAAACAATTAGAGGGTGGGGTAGGAGGATGAAAATTTGGGGCTATAGGTATTTCTTGATGCCAAATCAAAAAAAAATACGAAAAAAAATATTTTTTCAAAAAATAGAAATAGATTATTTTTTTTTTGGATAGGGACACCCTAATCACCTAGCGGTATGAAATATACTTTACGACCTATTCTCATACCTACCAAAAATACATAAAAAATTTCATAAAAATCGGTCGAGCCGTTTATGAAGAGTGCGACCACAAACACCGTGGCACATGATTTTTATACCGGGTGTTTCTTTTAAACTGAGACGATCAAATATTTCGAAAAATAGCCACTCTACGGAAAAAATGTCCATAATCAAAATTTAATCATACCGCGGGGGAAATACATTAGTGCAAAAAAATAGTCCCCCACCCCCCGCTTTGTAGGTGGGGCGGGGGTAACTTTTAAACTAAGATAGGAAGCCATATTTTTTATTGCAGATACGGATTCTACGACTAAAAGTACGTATAATTTGAATGAAATATTTTGTTCGGTTCATGATAGATGGCGTTGTAATCGACGAAATTCATTTTTTTCAATTTCTTCTTAGAACACACGCATTCGATTCTGCAATACGTTTGAAATAAAAAACATCACGTTTTCATTGGAAATACTCGAAATTCGTCATCAAAACAATTTATTAATGTAAATGGCAGGTGAATAAAATAATTTTAGCTTAAAATAAGTGTTCAAAATGATGGCCTGCGACTTCAATGCACTTATTAATACGCATTTTCAATGATTGTACACAACTGAGAAGTGTGTTTGGTTGAATTTCAGCACACGCATTTCTGATTCGCTCAATCATGTTCTCACGTGTTGTTGGTTCTTGTTTGTAAACTTTGTCTTTGAGATAGCCCCACAAAAAGAAATCTGGCGAAGTAAGATCTGTGATCTGGCGGGCCAATTTATCGGACCAGCTCTACCGATCCAGCGACCATTGAAATCACGATCAAGTACCTCACGTGCTACCAACGAATAGTGTGCAGGACAACCATCATGTTGAAACCACATGTTCCGTCTCAATTCTAAGTTCAAATTTTCAAGTAATATTGGCAGTTCATTTTCCAAAAAGTTTCGGTACATTTGACCATTCAAGTTGCCTTCAATAATGTGGGGGCCGATGAGTTGGTTGCGAATTATTCCACACCACACGTTGACAGTCCAAGGGCGCTGATGTTCAACTTGGCGAAGCCAGTGTGGATTTTCAACACTCCAATAATGCATGTTGTGTCGATTAACCGTTCCATGGTTTGTAAAAGACGATTCGTCAGAGAACATTACGCAACGAAAAAAGTTGGGGTTTTGTTGTATTTGTTCACGTGCCCATTGACAAAAAGTTACCAGATTTTGGAAATCAGCGCCATGAAGATCTTGGTGTAAAGACACATGATATGGATGATACTTGTGCCGTTTTAAAATTCTCCAAACACTGGTGAGGGACAATCCGGAATCGCGAACTATTTCTCGTGTACTAACATGAGGATTATGAGTCGCTGCAGCCAATATAGCAATTTCATTATTTTCTCCAGTGACTGTTGCTCTACGGGTCCTCTTTTTCGGTTGAACATTTCCATCAGCAATAAATTGTTTGATAGTACGGCCAAATGAAGCACGTGAACGAATCCTATCCGGAAAACGTTGAGCGTAAATAGCAACTGCATTTTCAAGATTTCTGCCAGCTTCTCCATAAACCAGAACCATTTCAATTTTCTCTGGCACAGTTAAACGGTTCAATTCTAAAGTATTTTATCGTTTAGTTTGCAATTACGAAAAACATGAAGATAAGAAATAACACAAACGTTAAATGTGATTTACAAAACTGAATAAATTGTTTTGATGACGAATTTCGAGTATTTCCAATGAAAACGTGATGTTTTTTATTTCAAACGTATTGCAGAATCGAATGCGTGTGTTCTAAGAAGAAGAAATTGAAAAAATTGAATTTCGTCGATTACAACGCCATCTATCATGAACCGAACAAAATATTTCATTCAAATCATACGTACTTTTAGTCGTAGAATCCGTATCTGCAATAAAAAATATGGCTTCCTATCTTAGTTTAAAAGTTACCCCCGCCCCACCTACAAAGCTAGGGGTGGGGGAATATTTTTTTGCACTAATGTATTTCCCCCGCGGTATGATTAAATTTTGATTATGGACATTTTTTCCGTAGAGTAGCTATTTTTCGAGATATTTGATCGTCTCAGTTTAAAAGAAACACCCGGTATAATATGTATTAGATATATTTATTTATTTTTATGTTTGATAAATTTTTAATTTTTATATTTGACAAATACAAATTGTTTAATGTAAATACATACATTAATTTTTTTTTGTGTACTATTTTAACTGTCTTTCCAATTTGCACAGCTGTATTTGCTGGAGAAATTATTTCTTGAACTATATATGGCTTACGAATGGAGGGTCGAGTTTATTGAATTTAGCTTCGTTTGTTAATAAAATCTGATCTCACACTACAAATGAACGATGTTTAGTTTTGCGATCGTAATAACTTTTGGAAACAGTTTTTGATTTCAAATTGTTGTCGTGAGCTAACGTAAACGATTTTTGTAATCGAAATTTCAAATCGTATAAATAATCATCATAATTATACAACACATCCAATGCCGTAGGTTTACTAATCGAATTTGGAATTAAGGGTTTATGACAAAAAAACAAACTCATATGGTGCAAATTTTGTTGTAGTATTTGGAGTACTGTTGTAAGAAAAACTTGCATATGGAAGCCATGTATCCCATGTTAGAGGGTCCTTTTCAGAATATTGTCTTAAATATCTCATTAGACCAGTGTGACTTCTTTCAAGAGCTCCGTTTGTTTCAGGGTGATAAGCGCTCGTACACATTTTTTTAATTGGCATTAATTTGCATATTCGTTTAAAAAGTGCACTAGTAAAATTTGACCCCTGATCTGTTAAAATAGTTTCAGGTGCTCCAAAAACACAAATACAATTTTCGGCCATAGCTCTAGCAATAGTTTCTGTTTCCTGGTTATGAATTGGAATTTGGAATAGCGAATATTTTGTTAAACCGCATTGCATTGTTAAAATTTACTTATTATTTGAATAAGTGAAAGAAAGTGGTCCTACAATATCCAGAAAAAGTTTTTAAAATGGTCTCGTTGACTTACTGGTTACCTTCATAGGCTTTTTACATTTACCTATTTGCTCATGTCTTTGACAAGATTCACACATTTTAATGAAATTGCTAAATCTACTTAGCATTTTTGGAAAATAAAAATATTGTTTTAAACGATTGTATGTCCGATAAAGACCTTCATGTGCTCCTAGTGGAGACTTGTAAAATTCTTGGATACAAGTTTTTATATCATTGTTATTTTCTAAAATTTGAATATTTTTTTAATAAATAATCAGCAGATTTTTCAACTGAATTTTTATTTGACTTTGGAAGAACACTATTTCTCTGACCTGAGACTTTAGTTAGTCTATCACTAGAAATATGTGTATTATTAGCAGGTGGTTTTTCAAAATGACTAGAAATATTTGGTTTATCAATTGAAAGATTTGGAAATTAATTTTATCGAAATGAGGAGTGATCAACTCATCATTTCTGTTTTCATAATCGATTGAATTTAACGTATCTTTAGAATACTCAATACAGTTTTATGACTTTACGATTTATGACTTTAATTTGATATAAAATCTGCATTTAACTGTCTAGCTGCTGATCTATTGACGACATGAATTTTATTTTCATTTGGGTATTTGAACTCGATTTAGCGCGCCAGCATTCGAATTAGAATTACCAGATTTATACCTAATACTGAAGTCAAATTCTTCCAGCCTGAGTTTCCAACGCATCAATCTCGATGTGTGGTTTTTAATGGAACATAACCAAAGTGGTTTATGGTCAGTATAAATTATAAAATGTCTACCATATAGATAAGGTCGAAAATATTGTGCACTCCACACTATAGCAAGCAACTCTTTTTCAATGGTCGCATAATTTTTTTCTGCCGAATTTAGAGTTCGACTTGCGAATGCGATTGGTAAATCTTCATCTATATTGCTGCGATAATACTGCACCAATTGCAATCTCATTTACATCACAAGTAAGTGTAAATTCGCGGCTGTATTCAGGGTATTGTAATATCGGAGGTTTTAGAAGCATATTTTTAGTTTCGTGCTCCCCAAATAAATAGTATATTTTTTTTAACAAATTGTTAATCTGTCTTACTATTTTAGCAAAATTGTAATAACATTTTCTATAATATCGTATTAAACCCAAAAAAGATCTTACATCTTTAATATTTTTAGGAACAGGATAAAATTGTATTGCTTGAATTTAAGAAGTATCGGGTTTAACGCCATTTGGTGTAACAATGTGCCCTAAATACGTAATCTCTTTTCGTAAAAATTGGCATTTATCGGAATTTAGTCTAAGGTTGTGTTTTTTTAAAACAATCTATTACATCAACCAGTTTTTTATTATACCTGTAAACACTTTATACCTGTAAGACCCGATAACACATCATTCATGCATCGCTAAAATGTACTAGGTACATTTGTTAAACCCATACTCATACGAGTAAATTGGAAGTGTCCGGAGTCAGTAGAAAAAGCGGGTTTTTCACGATCTTGCTGTGCGAACGAAATTTGGTGATACCCGTTTGCCAAATCTAATGTTGTAAAATAGTTGCATTTGCCTAGCTGATCTAAAATTTCAGTTATGTTTTGCAACGGATAGCAGTCACCTATCGTTATATCATTTAGTTTGCGAAAATCTACCACGATCCGCCACCTTTAACTTTTATCGTTATTTACAGATTTTTTTGGAACACACAATAAGGGAAAATTCCAGGGTGATTTTGAATCTTCGACCATCCCATCCTCTTTCATTTGATTAACCTGCCGTTTTGTTTCTGATTTAATTGCTTGAGGTAGCCAGGCGGTAAGGTTTTACGTACACCGGTTTACCATCTTCAAAAATTGTTATTTTATGAATACTTGCTGAAGAAGTTGTAAGTTTGTCGCCATGTAAGAAGAATAAATTATTGAACTTACGACATATCGAGAAAATCGATTCTTTCCCATAATCATTCATATGGGAGGTGTTAAATTGTTGCATTTAGTTTTCTAGTAGATTGCTTATATTACTATTATGAATTCTAATTTATGTAGATTGAAATTTTCGGCTGGTGATGTTTGTAGTATAAATGTCTTAGGAATAGCTATTGGATATGCATTTACGTTCAACATACTTACTTTTGCACTCTTGTTGTACACTTTTAAAATAGAACTTGCTACAAATATGCCAGGTAAAATTTCTTCTTGTAGGCAAATTCGTTCAGTACCATCCGGAAAATTTAAATTATAACTAGTTAAATACTCAGATCTGCCTGGAATGTATATTGACGAATCCAGCTCGCTGTATTTATTTAAATTATTAGAGACTATGTAGTTTGAAAATGTGAAATTGATTATTATGTTTTATTTCTGTTTCATCTTTTTCAAAGTTTACAGTACACTTGTTAATTTCTGTATGTGAAGTTATCACAGGATTTCAGCTCAGAAAATAAAAAAATTGAATCAGGCAACCAACCCTCGTAAAATTGTATACATGAAGCATTCTTTTGTGAAGCTAGCCCAGCCCAGAATTTAATTATTTTTAAATTTTAAACTTAATAAAAAAAATAGTTAAGAATATCTAAATTAAATAATTAAACAATATTTCCAACAAAAAAATAAACGTACAAAAATTATCACTTTCAAAACATACATATGAAATATTCAAATATTTATTCGTTTTTTGAAGTAAAATTGGATTTTTCGTCTTTAATAATAAAAGTTATAATTTGTCGGATTGAGTTGTAGCGACCGTCGGCGCCAGCCAACGCGTACTATTATTGCTTCATACTACCTATCGCGATACTATCTCAAAGTAAGGCTGCGGCCAGAGTGCGCGCGATAAGCGATGCGAGGCGAGGCGAGAAGCGATGCTATTTCGCGCGATCCACGAAGCGAGTGCTGTAAAGATTTATAAAACAGTTAGCCGGTACTTCTAATACTTTCGGTGATAGTTTAATTTTGAAATTATGGCTCAGACGATTACCTTCAGCCATAAATATTGCATTAATCCCATTAGTTAAAGATAATAAAGATATAAATGACTTAACGGAATTAGCAGATAGAATTCATGACGCTTGTAGTACAGCCATTAGTATTTCATCTATTGCTTCTACGTCATCAACTGCTACAACCGTAATGCAAGTCGGAAAAGTGGATCGTCTCGAAAAGGAGATTCACGAATTGAAATCTATGGTGCGTGCGTTATCAACCAATCATTATCGTCACAATCAACGTTCACGTTCTCGTAATTCCAGCCGATCGCGTAGTAGAAATAGTACACGTGATTTACAAAAGAAACCATTTTGCTGGTACCATTTCAGGTTTGGGAATAAAGCAAGCAAATGCGAGAAGCCGTGTAATTTTGTGTCGAGTGATAATTTAAAAGCAAGTAGTTCAACAAACTAGAAAGTTCCACTCCAATTGCGGCTAATAGTGGAACAAACAACCAACGCCGCCAGTTCATTAATGATTTAAAAAATAAGTTGACATTTTTGGTAGATACCGGAGCAGATCTGTCGGTCATACCTCACATGTTATATGGCCGTTGCCCTAAGGATACTGATTTTTGCTTATCAGCTGCTAACGGAACAATAATTAGTACATTTGGTACAAAATTGTTGCACGTTGATTTAGGATTACGACGTAGTTTCGTCCATCCATTTCTATTAGCATCCGTCAATAGGCCCATCATCGGTGCCGATTTTTTAACAAAATTTGGATTATTGGTAGATTTAAAGGGTAAACGGTTAATTGACCAGAAAACAAGTTTGACAATAAATGCTATCACCAAATTAGTTCCAAATACACCCTCACCGCGGTACTACACTTTGGAGAATAACTACAGTTTCTTGTTGCAAGAATTTCCTTCTCTAGTTGCAAGTCCTAATTATGATTTACCATTAAAGCATTCGGTTGTCCATCACATCGAGACGAAAGGAATTTTGCCATTTTGTAATCCCAGAAGATTAGATTCGATCAAATTTAAAGCTGCAAAATTAGAATTTGAACACATGGTTCAATTGGGAATTTGTAGTCAATCCTCGTCCTGTGTTTCGTCGTCACTTTACTTAGTTTCAAAGAAAGAAAGCAATGACTGGCGTCCATGCAGCGATTATCGCCGTTTAAATGCAATTACCGTTCCGGATAGGTACCCTATACCTCACCTTCATAATTTTTCCATGAATTTATATGGTTGTGAAGTGTTTTCGAAGATAGACTTGGTTAAGGCATACCACCATATTCCAGTAGCTCGAGAGGATGTCCATAAGACGGCCATAACAACTCCATTTGGTTTGTTTGAGTTTAATCGAATGCCATTTGGCCTCAGAAATGCTGGTCAAACATTCCAGAGATTCATGAATACGGTGGTAAATGGTCTGGAATTCGTCTTTACTTACATCGATGACATTTTAGTATTCAGTAAAAGTGAAGAGGAACACAAGACTCATCTTCAACAGCTTTTTAAACGTTTGGTTGAATATGGACTAAATATTAAAGCGTCAAAATGCGTATTTGGGGTTCCCTCATTGGTTTTTCTTGGACATACTATATCCAAAGCAGGAATTACTCCATCGCCATCCCGAGTTGAAATTATTTCTAATTTTCCCTCACCTTCCTCCATTAAACAGCTTCAACAATTTATCGGCATGATAAATTATTATAGTCGATTTATTAAAAACAGCGCACATCTTTTGGCTCCGTTACATTCCCATTTAGCTTCTATGGTTAAAATAAAATCAAATAAAAAATCATTCACTTGGCCAGAAGAATGCGAGGAATGGTTTAAGAAATGCAAAGAAGCATTAGCAT
Organism: Tipula helvola; assembly: GCA_963556165.1. NCBI lineage: Eukaryota > Metazoa > Arthropoda > Insecta > Diptera > Tipulidae > Tipula > Tipula helvola. The sequence goes on from OY744483.1 coordinate 159,548,627, forward strand.
CATATGCATTATTAGCACATTCAAAGGATAATGCTACATTCAGTATTACCACAGATGCGTCTCAGAGAATTTACCATTTTTACGGATCATAAACCGCTGACGAATGCACTTATGTCTAAAACTGAACGTAGCCCTCGTCAGTCTAGACATTTGGATTACATAGCACAGTTCACCAATGACATAAGACATCTCAGTGGAAAGCACAATGTAATCGCAGATTGCCTTTCTCGTGTAGGTAGTCCAATGGTGTCTGCTCTTGGTATCGATGCTATGGATGCTAGTGCTCAAGCTATCCTTAAATTACAGCAGTCAGATGACGAATTAAAAATACTTATTTCCTCTCAAGACAGAAAGCCAAATTCCAAATTTAAATTGGAATTAACGGAATTGCCGTTTACCAAAGAACGGTTGTGGTGCGACATATCAACAGGCAAACAACGTCCGTTTGTACCATCGCCACTGAGGAAAAGTTTATTTGACCAGTTACATAAGTTATCCCATCCAGGCATTCGCGCTTCACGCAAGTTAGTAGCAACAAGGTATTTTTGGCTCAATTTAAATAAAGATTGCGCTGAATGGGAAAAAACATGTCTATCCTGTCAAAGAAGCAAAATTAACCGTCATACAAGATCAGCGATTGGAACATTTAGTGTACCTCAAGCGAGATTTCAACACATACATTTGGATTTGGTTGGTCCTCTTCCAATATCTAATGGATGCTCTTACGTTCTAACCATAGTTGATAGATTCACCAGGTGGCCGGAAGCCTACCCAATACCGGAAATGTCTGCATGTACTGTCTCTAAAACTTTGTGTTCACAGTACATAACTCGTTTTGGAATCCCGTTGGAGATTACCACTGATCGAGGTTCGCAGTTTGAATCAAAACTGTTTTCCGAACTAACGAATTTCCTTGGATGTCACCGCATTCGCACAACTGCATATCACCCCCAATCAAATGGAATGGTAGAGCGTTTTCACAGAGCACTAAAATCTGCACTTATAGCTAGGGGAAACACTACTAACTGGTACGACGAAATTCCATGGGTGCTTTTAGGTTTACGAGTTGCTATCAAGGAAGACTTAAAATATTCACCAGCGGAGTTAGTTTACGGCGAAACATTAAAGATTCCAGGAGAATTCTTTTCGAAAGCTTCTGAACCATCTCCTGATCCCACTAATTTTGTTACTATACTGAGAGAACAAATGAGAAATCTTAAGTTTTTTCAGCCACGACAATCTAACCAATCGGTTTTTGTTCCGGATGATCTTCAGTCTGAAGAATACGTATTTGTGAGAGTCGATAAAGTCAGAACTGGTCTGAATTCTCCTTATGATGGACCATTTAAAGCGATTTCGAAAGTATTTTGTACTAGATATCAAAGGTAAAAACACATCAGTATCAATCGATAGATTGAAGCCAGCGTACATTTCGGAAATTTTTGCTAGTTTGAATGAATCATCATCGCGAAAAGTTTCTTTTCAGAATATTTAAAATTCTATATTGCGCTTCGCTGGAGGGGGAGTGATGTAGCGACCGCCGGCGCCAGCCAACGCGTACTATTATTGCTTCATACTACCTATCGCGATACTATCTCAAAGTAAGGAACAATACAGAAATATCAACATAGCACACATATAATTTGATTCTTTATAATGATTTAATTTGTATACAATGATTTGTTGTACCTATGTATTTTTTATATATTGTTATCTAAATAAAAATAAATTATTTTATGTACCATTAACACACCATACCATATACACAAAAAAACATTGTATTGTAAATAAGCTTATGTACTTTATTACCTATGTACAAACAAATAAATATATATTTCGATGCAACGTAAATAATAAAAATAAAAATCAGTTGCTGAGAAATTGTCGTCTAAAAATCATTTAATTTGTTTTTGTAACAAGTGATATTGCGAGTGCAAGTGCAATTAATTTTAAAAGTTGATCCAGCTGTCTAAGTGGTTCTTGTCCAAATCAAGCGCCTCAATAGAGTGAGGTTAAACGGTTTTAAGATGGACATACACATAGCTTACTTTTGGACAAATTTAAAGAAAATCGTACCGTTGCAACCGCAGAGAAATTTAAAAATTACCGCATAGAATTTGGGCCCAGGGCCAAATTACAAAATTTGCAATGACAAAAGTAAGCTATGTGTAGGTCCATCTTAAAAACGTTTTACCTCAATCCGACAAATTATATGATGACAATGATTCAATGGCATGCAAAAAACCATTCATCGACCACAATCACGGGTGCATTCCATAAAATTTTTCATATTTTAGTGTAAGAAATTTCATTTTGTAAGTATGTGCAGGCTTTTGCTATAAAATTGTGCATAACACTTTTTTTTTTAATATAAGTAAAATTAAGCAAAAATGTAAGGTAAACAAAGTAAATAAAAAAATAAAAATAAATAAAGAAACAATATGTAAAATATTGTTGAAAATAGAAAAAACACGTCCGAGTTGAAGATTAACGATTGTTGAGTTGTTACTGTTATTTAACCTTCCATTTTTTCAAGACCGGCTATAACTTTTCTTTTTTGGCTTGAATCGCGATTTCGCTGATGTTACCTCGATTAATATGGGTAACACAAACTTCTCCATTATTTCTATATTTAACGCTCCTAATAACAGTTTTGCCTCTCAGTAGATTGCAGGTGGTCTCTCTTTAGTTTTCCTACTCTTCATTGTTATCACCTTCTGCACGTAGAACTTTGAATCGGTTACCAGATATTTTTGGCATCACCGTAACGTAACATTCAATTCTCATTTGCACTATTATTTGAGGTAGAGAGATACATTTTCATTAACTACATTATTAATGTTTGCACGATTTTATTATTTGTATAATCAAATTTTTTGACACTGCATTGTTTTTATGAACAGAAATCGTTGCCATTTAGCCATATATAACATAGTGTTCATTTAAGTTTGATATTCGGAATCTTTTCCGGAGAAAATAATATCATCACGTTTTACATATTACATGTATATCAAAAAAATTAACAATTCATGACGATTCGCTTTGTGAAACAGTAATTTTGAGTCATTTTGGTTAACATCACCAAAATTCCTATTTCACAAAGCAGTTGAAGAATTTTGCTGTCAAAAGGGAGTCATTCATCTGGGTTTTTGAATCAGAAAAATTTCGTTGGTATTTTGCATAAAGGGTAATAATTATTTTTTATTATTTGTTTATATCTTTGAAATCTGTAGAATGGTTCATTCCGGTAACTCTTCGAAAAATATTTTGATCAATCGCCCTGGGAAGTTTATTCTACAAGTAAAAAGTAAAAATATTAATATGCAAAGAAAGTTTTTTTTTTTATTTTATTTTATTAATTTATTAACAAAATATTTAAAATATTTGTTTTTAATTCAAAAATATACAATAAAAAATTATTATTTTTAATTTAATTAATAGCTTTATGATCTAAAAAAAACTTTTTGAAAATAAAAGAAATAAAATATTATATTATAATATTTACTGGGCGGCTGCTTCCGCCAGTTCAGTTTTGTGTATTTTGTTATATTGTGGCACCATTTTAAAATTCATAATTATAAAATGGCGTAATTTTTATTTTAAATAAAAATTTAATTTTATTTCAAGTCCATTGCGATTGATTTCTTTATTTGATTAATTTACCTATTATTTAATTAAGTAGAATAAAAAAAAATAAACATATTATGGTAAAGATTATTGTGGTTTATGGAATTTATAATATAATTTTTTAATTCATATTTTATTTAATTAAATATGGTAATTTACAATTTTTTTAAATGTGAAATAGATTTTTCTATCTACATATACATAATTATGTTTTAAAGGATGGTACTGTTTTTTTGTTATTTATTTATTTATTTTTACATATAATTGTATTAATTAATTTTCTGTACTTTTCATTGTAAAGGTACATCTAAAAAAGACACTGCATATAAAATTTCTAACTGATTTTTGTCTAATAAAATATGGCATCTCAATAAATTTTGTTTGTGTAGCTAGATTATTTTGCTACTACATACCAGATTATTTAAATGTATTGTGATTTGTGATCATGACTAACAACAATAAAAAACATTTGTGTTTTGTTAAATTGGCACTATTGTTCTAAACTTTAAATTTAAATCAGTTAGGTGTTAAGTCGGAGTAGAAAATTGATGGATGTTTGCTTTCATATTTTGATCACATTACATTCGCTATTTATTTAATTAAAATCAAATTATATGTTTTCTTTGTAATAAAAATAATTTGTTTCTAACATTGTTGAAATAAATCAATGGACTTAACTATTATATTTATTAGGAGGGTAATTAGGCTTTCTTCTTTCAATCTTTTATTTTTTAAATATATATATTTTATAGTAAATTGTAATCGTTGATTAGGTAAATTATCCTTTGTGTTATATGTATATAAATTTATGCACGAGAACAAAGAAATATATTTTTTTTTTATAAATATATATATTATAAATTTTTTAATTTATTTACAATATTTATCAAAATAAATAATTAATTAATTAATAGATTTACCTAGTAAATTTTGTTTTATTTTATTATAATTTTTGTTAATTAAATGAACACGGTATTTAACTGCCTTGTAAATAGCGAGAGATAAAATAAATTTTTATTTAATAATTACAATAAATATATTAAAAATTCATAAGAAATCGTTTTTTAAATTTTACTCATTCAAAAGTATTTCACAGAAAAACTAAAATGGTGTATTTACACCACCATTTTGTCGGTATTTAAATTTTATATTCCATTCTTTATAAATTAAATTAATAATATCAACCAAAAAACAAATTAAAAAACGACTTAAATTAAAATAATGTATTAACTTATAATTTTAACATTTATAATTTGGATTTTTTTTTAAATTTATTTAGAGTTTTGTGCATTACATGTTCTTTTTTTTATTATACATTTAGTTTGTTTTATTTATCTTTATTAGGTATTTTTTTTTAATTAAACATAAAAACACGCTATAAAAATAATGTAATATATAATTTTTAAATACAATTATTATGTATAAATTAACGTTTGATTATAGCATTATTTATTTTGAGTTTGTCGTCACAGTGTAGTCCAGTCTGCAAATTTTAGAAGAAAAAAATAAAAATTTTAATATTTATGATAAACCAAAAATATCTAAATTATTTATAAGATTTTTAAGAGCAGTGATAATAAATACATATACATATGTACATAATTAGTTAAAATAAAACAAATGATTATTTTATTTTTAATTTTATTTATATTTTTATAGTTCCCCTGAGTACTATATACAAGTGATTTTTTTTGCTGGGGGCTGTTCACAAATTACGTAACGCAATTTTCCCCGTTTTTTAACCCTCTCCTTCCCCCTCGTAACAGATCGTAACAAATTGCGAGGAACCCTCTCCCCCAGAAGAATAACGTAACAAAAGTTAAAACAATTTTTAAATATTGTTAAATAAATTTTTTATTCAAATAAAAAAAAACAAAATTCATTAAAACTTTAAAATAAAAAAGCAAAGTAATAAATAACTACGCGATTTTCCAGTTGAAAACGAAAATGTAGAGATCAGACTAAACATTGGTCAAGATTTATGTCCTAGAGATTATTGATATATTATTTAGTAAAGAAATAATTGGAAATGTTTATTTTTTGTGTACTTAAAGTAGAAGTTATCTCTAGAACAGTAAAGTTTATTTAATCACTAGACCATATGATGCTTGATTGAATGGATCTCTTTAGGTTAATTTATCAAATTAATGAAAATTTAATATCCAGAATAATTATGTAATTTTTTGATAAAAAAGAAGAAATTTTTTGGTTACGTAACATTTTGAAAAAAAAACCCAGCCCCCATCGTAACAAATTGTAACAAAATTTTCAATCTCCCTCTCCCCTAAGGCCGTTACGTAATTTGTGAACAGTCCCCTGTGCAAATTTAAATTATTTAAAAATAATAATAAGCGTTAATTTAGATTAATTAATTAATAAAAGTAATAAGTTGTTTGTGATGTTATTTAATTAAAATGTAATTTAGTAGTTTATACAAAAAAAACTATGCTGGTCATGAATTTTGACATAAAATAACGTGAAATGGCCTGTGTTAATTTTTTATTTTTTTTTGCTGGCGCTACATCCCATAGAGGGATTTGGCCGGTTCGTGATGAAGTTTCGTAATCAGTTTTATTAACGAATAATGAGTGATTAATTCATTGATCCTACATTGACCAGCCGTAATATTTTCATCACCCGCCGGGAATCGAGCCCGGGACCTCCGGAGCTTAAATCAATCATGCTAACCACTGTGCCACCGGGGCGGCAATTTTGCTTTGATTGATATAAAAACAATCATAAAGATATATAAATGGTGTGTGTAAAGTGTAATAAAAAATGAATTTAAATGGGATTTGACAATATTGTGACATTGAAATTGGTAAGCCAATGTCAAAAAAACAGAAAAATGCTTTTGTTTTTATTGTTAAAATTGTAGATGTAGCAAAATGGTTTTAGGAAGAGTAATAAAACAACTCGTGCCTTAGAATGGAAAATATAAAGAATACGATTTATTCGAAGAAAATAACTAGAATAATTGCTAATTTGTTGTTGCTCGGACGATGGACGCCGAGCGAATACTACGTTTTACAAATTGAGGCTCACACGTAAAATCAACGCATGCTCCGTCGCAAAAACTTGAAAAACCAAAAAAATCACAAGAAGCTACAGATAAAATTCGTCGTGGCGCTCACAATATGCTCTACATTTTTCCAACATTCTCCCACCTTTTTAAATGGCTTTAATTGAAGATTTTAGTAATTTAACAAACGTCAAAATAGATAATGATTTATTTAAGCATGTCATTCGATGTAGCGTTTCGGCATCTTGACTGGTCGCCCTTGTCGTGTCTGAAGTACCTGCTGCACTTCAGATGCGTTTTGTGGGGGCTCTATCCAGTTGTACTTTGATTGAGCAGCCGAAGATTTTTGTGTGAAAGGCATACAAAAAACATGAAACAGACTTATAAAAGTACATAATATTTTGTTCGGCTTTTATATGTGTGTGTGCGAAATTATAATTGTTTAATTTGAGTGCTATAATAGCGCTTTTTGAGCACTCAAACGGATAAGTCGGTAAAAGAACGTGCACGATCCTGGTGATAAATAGCGATAATAGATCAAACTGTTAGTTTTTGTTTCTTTCATTTATCATTCTTGAATTTTTTTTTATAATAAAAAGACATAGCCATATTCCATAAATATAATTTTATAAAAAAATAACAATCTTTGTAAGTATAGTGATTATTTAATTATGTTAATTGCAAAATAATTAAATCATATGTTTCTCTAATATTTTTAGGTGCGTGGAAGTCCTCCGTTGACAGCATCGAAAGTTTCCAAATGAAATTGAGGTGTGAATTTCGAAAGGCACATAGTCGGGTGCATAAAAGAAAAACGCATTATTAAATATTGTGAAATGTATAAAAGTTTTTATAACTATGTACTACCTAAATTTCTTTGGAAATTTTTTTTTTAATTTTTAAATGTTTTGTAAAAACAATAAATGAATTCAAAATTCAAATTCAATTTGTTTTATTTCAAAACAATAATAATTGGAATGCCATCTGGTGGCAGTAATAAAAAAAGAACACTACGTTATCGACACATTTTTGCAATTATGTCAGCACCATCTACCAACCAATATCTAAAATATACTATTTTACCAATACTACTTTATGCTATTTTTTAAATTAATCGGACTACCATCGTATATTTTTACACGAAATATGGTGTAAACTGATGCTCAAAATGAGGTATTTTCGAGCGCTCAATTTGATCGCTAAATTATCGCTTTTCGAGCACTCAATCGGACAACTGGGATGGTGTCACCCGAACTTGATTCGCCCCTGTCTTGTCGATCTTCGTCGATTGGTTCTTCAGAACATTCCTCTGGTGGTGAATTTCCGATGATTTTTCCACGGGTTTAGGGAGAAATCCATCCGAATCCGCTTCCAGTGAAATCAATCGTTGAACTGGTCTGAGGATGTTTTGAGTTTTACTGTCCTGATTTCTCCGTCGTTGCCAGGAATTAGTACTTGTATTCTGGCTAAAGTCCACTTGCAAGCCTTTTGGTTATCAGTTGAAATGAAGAATAAGTCACAGACCATTAAAGTTTTACAGAGATCTTTATTGTCTTTTGTTCTTCTGGAAAGTTGACCGAGGTACTTTGTGTGAAAACGATCTTTGATTTCCTCGCGTAGTCGTTGCCGATAACGTAATTTGCGCGACAGTGATGTTTTCTCAATTTCGTCTATATCTGGGACTCCGTCTTCGTGAATTTCTTTCAAAAACATGTCTGGGCTTATGACACAAATGTTGTTTTTATCTTCCGTTGAATAGGTGATGGGACGAGCATTAATGACAGAGTGTGGTGTTCAATTCCTCGTAACTGAGACTTGTAATGCCAAGGGTTCTCTTCAGAATATCTTTTACAAGGCGTACCATTCTCTCCTACCACCCACACCACCATGGGGCGGATGGAGGATTAAAAACCCACTCAATTTTTCCGGTCGCACAATAACTCGAAATTTTCTTCCAATTGACGTGTTGCAGTAAACGGTTAGCTTTGACAAAATTGGTACCGTTATCGCTGTAAATGTAGCTCGGTCTTCCTCTGCGATGCATAAATCTGCGCAAAGCTTCGAGAAACCCGTCAGCTGCCAATGTCGTAACCAGCTCAAGATGAATGGCACGGTATACTGCGCAGGTAAATAGACAGATGTAGCACTTTTGACCTTCTCGTAAAAAGAGAGGTACAGCGTAGTCTACTCCCGTGATTTCAAAAACTTTTGCATCTCTGACTCTCCTTGCGGGTAGACTCGTAGGCGGTGCTTTTAGTGTTTCTCCTGCAAAACGGCGACAGGTAACACACTTTGTATGGCATTTTTTACAGCACGTCGACTTGAAGTAATCCAAAAATTTTCTCTCAAAATTTTTAACATCGTATTGATGCCCGCGTGATTATTTTTCCGGGGTGTATGTGTAATAAGCAGTTTGACCAATTCATGATTATGGCTGGAAATCTGAAGCCAAAACTGTCATCGCGATTTGAAACCAGTGATTTCGTTCTGATTAATCCGGTGCTTTCTTCTTTATAGACTTCGAGGGTCTTTAATCGTGAATAGTTTATTCCTTCAAAGGCCTCGTTTTGGCTGATTTTCAAAATTCGCGATTCTGCATCAATAAATTCTCTCGCGCTGATGTCCCCCTTTTGGCGGCATTTTGGATTTACTTTGCAATTTCCCGCAAATCGAAAAATCCAAGCAATCATTCGGACGGTTTTTAGATAATTTGACATTCTGAGCAAATACCACGGTGGATCAGATTCTCTGATAATCATATTAGCACAACTGAGTACCGTAGCCTCTTGAATGAAACTTTCGGGCGTAGTTTTCTCTGCGTTTTTCTTCAACTCTGCGTTAACTTCATCCTCGTTAATCTCAAAACGATCGGCTGGCCAGTGATCGGGAGAATTTTTTAGCCAGCCTGGTCCCTCCCACCATCTGGAATTTATGAGCTGTCTGGCTGTACACTCTCGTGACGGCAGATCGGTCGGATTTTGATTGCCTGGTACGTGTCGCCAAGTTTTGATATCAGTGGTCGCTCGTATTTCTGTTATTCTATTCCACACAAAAACTGCCCATTGACCATTACGACGAATCCAGGACAAAACAGTTGTCGAATCCATCCAAAAAATTACCTCTACCTTCTTTAATTTTAACGAATCGATTGTGGTTTTCATCAAACGTGCTCCAAGCATTGCTGCCAAGAGTTTCATGCGTGGAATCGAAATATCTTCTCGTGGCTTAACTCGTGATTTCGCTTGTATCAGATGAATGGACGTACCATTTCTCCTTCCACTCGAACAAAAAATGCAGCCGCGTATGCGGTTTTGTTTGCGTCGACAAACATGTGAAACGTTACTTTGTCACGTGTGTCTCCGAAAATCCACCGTGGAACACTTAGATCTCGAAGTTCAGGAATTTGATCGTACCAGGCTTGAAACTTTTTTTGGTAGTCATCTGGGATCTCATCGTCCCAATTTAATTCTTTGATTCCCCATAAATTTTGGAGCAATATTTTCGGAAGTAGCAAAGTGCAAAGTGGGCTTGGCCCAACCGAGTGGGTCGAAAACTTTATGCGCCGCGGATAAAACAAAACGTTTCGTAATTTTTTCTGCTTGTTTTTCCGGTATTGTTATATTAAGTCTCAATGTATCTTTGTCCTTGTTCCAAATCACTCCGAGTACGGCACTGTTGTCAGATTGGCCATTATCGTGCGTCATCTCCCACCCTCGGAGGTCAAAACAGGCTTCTTTCATCATCCGTGTAGTTTCGTCTTGGAAATACTGGGCCTCCTTTTCCAATTTCACGCTCGTGACACAATTATCGACGGAGAATGAGTCGCGCATTGTCTCTATCAACTCTGATTCTTCAATGTTCGTGGATTTTTGAACCATTTTTTCCAAATGACAATCGATTGTTGCTCCTAGTAGAAATGGGCTACAGGTCAACCCGAAAACAACGCGACGGTGTTGAAATGTAATAATTTTTCTTGGTTCTGTCTTACGAAATATAAAAATTTCCAACATTATCAACAAAGGCAGAATATGGATAAAATTAGTTATTTAAAAAATATAGCCCACAATATGGCACTGCGAAAATGAATTGGAAAATGATGTTTTAATAATTTTTAACTTGAATTTTTTTTATTTTACTTTATTGTTTTATTTTCTATAGTTGTTTTATGAATGAATTATTATTTTCGTTCTTCATTGTTTATTCGAATATTTTTAATCAGTTTAATAAATTTTCAGAAAAAGTAAGATTTTTTGACTGCGAAAGTAAAATTTTAAAAAGTAAGATTTTGAAAAAGTAAGATATGAAGAATTACGATTTCAAGAAAATAAGATTTTAAGAATTAAAATTTCGATACGCTCCCTTGGTAGACATCTTTAACGATTGTTGAAATGGAGATATTGATAGATTGTCCCCAAATTGAAAAATTAACAAATTTTACTTCAGTAACGACCCGTGGTTCACAAAACTTAAGCAACTTGAGGCCATGCGTAATAAATCTCACAAGAAATTTAGACGCACAGATTCTACCCATGATTATTCTCAGTTTAAGTTTTGCTTCGCAAAAAGTTTGCCTGCCTGAACCGGTTCCTGTACAACAAGTATAGTATTGACATAGAGGATGACGCACGATGTAACCAAAGAAGTTCTTAAATTTTGTGAAATTTAAGAAGGAAAATAATAGCATACCCTCATTTATGCAATTTAATGGCCATAAGTCGAATGACCCGGAAATAATCTGCAATTTCTTTTTTGAATATTTCGGCAGCGTCTTTGAAGTGGATGACGTCACTCCTATCCACAAAACCCACAGTGATGTAACTAACTATCGTGGGGCTGCAAATTTGTCATGCATAACTAAGATATTCAAGTCGGGCCATTCAACAGTAACCATTTTAGCAATGCTCCATAATAAATTAATCAATTCCGTTGTCCGGAACGTTCCGGTTGATGTAGTTTATAGCGACATTGCAAAAGCATTCGACAAAATTAATCAAACTTGACTGTGCTTATTATTCCGGTTAACTGGCTAATGTCGTACTTATCGAATCGCAATATGTGTTCAAGATTTAACGTCGTTGATAGCTTCGATTATGCTGATTGTATTTTATTTGCTGTTGTGACTTGATTAAGTTTTGTTACTGGTGTGATAGAATCTTATATTTTTAAATGTAGATAAATGTCAAGTGATCACTTGCTGTCGGCCCAGGCTTTATTTGGTTTTTTGATAATTCCCTCAACGACCATATATTGAAAATAGTGAATGTGGTAAACGATTTACACCTTGGTGCTGTCCAAAATCGAGTACGGAAGCATCATTTGGTCTCCAGTTTACGCCTCTCACTCTAACAGAATTGAGAGCATTCAAAAACAGCTTTTATTATTCGTTCTTAACAAATTACCATCGTTAGAGTGCGACAACTACTGGTTATCACCCTATCTTAACTACTATCCTCTAGGCGTAAATGTGCAAGTGCTAATTTCGCTCGTGACTTTAGTTGTGGTAAAATATATTGTGAGTACCTGCTTTGGTGTTTCAGTATTTATGTTCCTCGATGTAACTTGGGCAAATAATAACTACAGCTTCCAGAGTCCTGTAATGCGCATGCAATGGGACCTCAATAAAATTTCTGAACACTGACTTCCATATTTCCCGTGAAACATTTAAAAAATCGATCGCACAACTTGTGTTGTAATTTTGTCTATAGTTTTAAGGTTGGACCTGTTTTGGGAATCACTAGAGTGTGGTTTTCTTCCGTTGATAATGTTTGTTGTATTTTTTTTTCAATTAACTTTGATAACTTGTATGATAACTGATTTTATTTTTTTTTAAGCCATTTTGCATAAACATGATGCTTGGAAAATTATTAAATACATAAACTGATAATACACATTTCTGAAGAAATTTTGAACAGAAGTAATTAGATGTTTAACAATCAAACTTGTATTTTAATGTGAAATCCGGAAAATTATAAAATTAACCCTTTGCGTTCGAAGACTGAACTTCTGGAGGGTCGAATAAATTGTTTTGAAGGACTGTGATATCTCTAGGCCTGCACCATATTTACTGAGAAACAAAAAAGTAACGGTTTCTACAGTGTACCACACAATAGTGATAACAACCTAATGACGGTTAGATAACCAAATTATTTTTTGATCCATTTTTGCGGCGACATTCGACCTAATGATTAAAAATGTAAAGAGTTAATTAAAACTGACATAGACTGACGCAAAGTAAAAAATTTGCTGAAAATATCCTGATTTGAATAACCGCTTTTTATTTGCAATTTAATGAACTGGATTCTGATTGAATTTTATATAATATAGAGGAATTACGAGAAGATTAGGACACAGATAATGTATATGAAGTATACGTTGCAGATCAAACCAAACTAGCAAAAGAATTTTAAGAATTCGAAGACATCTTAAAATTTTAAATTAAACTTCATTAAAAATTGATTTATGAACAAAACCAAAACTCAAATAATCACTCACTTTAAAATAAATGTTTAAAATAATCGTTTGCATATTAATTATATTATATGCCAATTTGTTTGAACACCGTATATCAGACGATTATTAAACAAAACAAACGAAATTTACTCATCGTAAAAATTCAAAAAAACCAATCACACAAATAAATTACAATTCCCCGGAAATCAAAACTATTCAATTGTTATTATCTATTGTTAACAAATAAATAATCTAATAATGTTCACATTAATTGTCTATCATAAATTTACAAACTACTTAAACATGTCAAACCAGTAATTAGATAGCAATATTTGGAGTGGCTCCGGTTATCTACTTCACGCTTTTAAATTGGCAGTTTCAAATAGAAATCAAAATGAGACAAACAAAAATTGCCTGATACTGTTTAATCAAACACTTAACGGAACGGCTAATTTGTTGTAATTTTAATGATATACTGACTTAATGATAAAAAATTAAGATTTAAATAAATAGATTAAATAGAACAAATCAATTTCGAAAGCAAATTTTTAAGTTTAAAAATTAATAATTACAACAACAAAAAATAATCTTACCTTTCACTATCCCCGTTAACAGCTTTGTATAAGCCCCGGATTTGGGATTCTTGTAAATTTGGCAATGTAAATAAGAATGGCGTCGTTGAACCATTCAGTTTACCATTAAGCATTTTATTCATATCCCCTATATCTAAATAAAGCCTATCTGATGTTATTCTTGTGTTAATTTTTTTCGCTAGTGTCCCCGTTATGTGTACGTCATCGATCCAAAAATATGGTGTCTGTTGTGCCTCATTATATAACTGGTATGCTGTATCCGGTGAATAAATAATCGAGTAGCCAGCACAGTAATGTGGATAATATTTATTTGGATACTCTTTACCGCTGACACGCCATTTTGAACGATACGTTCGTTTTACACGTGATCCAATTACTTTAAAACAGTAAATAAATTTTTTCCGTGCAATATTATTCTCCAGGAATTCATACAGGATTGGCATATTTACAAATACATCGTCGTCGGTTTTTAAAATATATTTTGCGCGCGGACAATTGTATGCAAACCATTTTAGTGCGGCCACATGTTTATAAGTCATATTACGATAGGCATCAATGAAATTACCCTGAACTAGATCACCATACATTTTATTTTCATTCTCTAAGCTTGTTTGTAGTGCGGACGAATCGACGTTACCAATAAAAAATAGTAAACGTGCCCTCAAATCCTTATGGCCCCAAGTTTCACGTATTACGTTGCGTTTGTTTATGTTTAACGGGGCTGTATGTATTAAAATTAAAACAATTGGATCTAAATCTAAATCATGGCATGATTTTTGATTAATTAAAAATGTAAAATTAACTAAATCAATTAAACGATGATAGTCGTATGACTCAAATGCTAGATCATTAAGTGATTGTTTACTATTTGTATTTGTATTGTAGTGTGTTATGTGGCGATAATTCCTGTTTGCAATTTTTTGCGTTGAATTTTGTTGCTGCTGTTGTTGTGTGTAAACGACATTTTGCACTGGTGCAGTGGACGTTGATGATGTTGGTATATCATTTATTAATGTGGACTCTTGCATTGCTAAACTCCATAATGAAAGGCACAACGTCAGCCCAATGAGAGCCCCAAACAGAGGACGACGCTCCCACATATCCAATTAAATTATGTGTGGTGCATCGCCATTCTGAAATAGTAAATATTTAAAATATGGATTAGAGATATTATTATTTTATGATATTATATCGTTATAATTTTATCCTTACTAAGCCTATAGCTCTAAGAATCAACCAATTAATTCCTTTTTAAAACGATTAGATTTGTTGGTTATGCAGCTATACACCACCATTAGTTTTGACGAATGAACTTAATCGAATTAAAAAAAATTAGACTAAAATTAATTAGTAAATTACGGTGAATAGTGAGTAACAGATTTTCAAGAGTTTCCTTATGAGCTGTACAGTTCGGCAACTAATTTTTATATAATCGGTCGACCAGGGAGGTTCGTTTTGTCTAATGTTTGAAGGAACGGTGGTTTACAGAGTATTAAATATGCTGACTAAAGACTGATATATTGACAGATTATGCCTAAAAACACTAGAATTAAGTATAATATACAATAATATTCGTATACTGATATACTAGTTCATAATGACAGAGTTTGATTTTAATATAATACTCTGCCATTTCTTGAACTCCGTATAGAGGTAAGCTTTAAACAAAAAAAAGCTAAGAAATAAATGTATGTATTTACAAAAATCCAAATCAAAATGGCAACAACTTCGAAAGATGTCTACATCTCAATGGATAGGTAGATTTAGGTCCATAGTCTGTAAGAATAAACTGGCAAAATTGGCTAAATTATTACTAGTTTCTGATTGAACAAAGAAATTTAAACACTTGAGACGATAAATTCAACGCAATAATTCTTTTTCACCATTGCGTTATATTTCGTTGAATGTCATTTTAACATTCGTTTATTATAAATAATCGAGTAAATTGTATTTCAAACCGAACAAAAATATAAAATTTCGGTCAGTGGCGTTACGCTTAACTAAAAATATTAGTCGGGAACCATCAGGCCGATTGGGTAATCAGTATGACGTGCTATACGAATGCAAATTCCTATCAATTGCTGTCAGCTCGTAAACAAGTCTTTATGTCGAGATACCATCATATTCCCGAAAATAAAAATTCCAAAAAGAATTTCAAAAAAATTCAAAATAAGGTGTCTCTTTAAAAAGGAAGCCTCCATAAAATTTCGTTCGATGTTGAAAGGCCGAATGTCGGAAGGCCGAATGTCGAAAGACCGAACGCCGAATGGGTCGAAAGACCGAATGCCGAAAGACCGAATGTCGAATGGCCGAATGTCGAAAAGCCGAATGGGTCGAAAGGTCGAATGTGTCGAAAGGCCGAATGTCGAAAGGCCGAATGTGTCGGAAGGCCAAATTTCGAAAGACCGAATTTTCATGAAATTTTCGTTCAGTTAATTTATTGAAGGGATACCATCATATTCCCGAATGCAAAAATCCCCCAAAAAAAATCCGAAAAATACAAAGTAAACTGCCCCATCGAAAGGGAAGACCCCAATAAATTTTTGTTACCTACAATATAAAATCAAAAGGAATCTACATAGTTTCATGTCATCCTTGCGCGGAAAGGACCAGTGCTAAGCGGCGAGAAGTTTTTTATTTTAGTATGTGAAATACAAGCGTAAATATTGTTACAAATGTAAATATTTTTGAAATTTTGCTGACGTTTTCCTGTCATCCGTGCGCAAAGGGTCTAATACTAAGCGGCTTTGGGGCGTTCTCTATTTTAGTATCTGAATAATTATTAAAAAACACAAATTGTTAAAAAATTCTCTAATCTCTATGAACGTTAAAATTTAAAAAAATCCTCTAAGGTATAAAACAAATTGAAATAATATTTCACAAATTTGTTATATCCAAAAACTTGATTTTTATGGGATTTTTGTTTTTTTTGCGATTTTTTTATTTTGGATAACGATTCCAACCCTTTATTGAAATAGGGATCATTGAATTTTCTAGAAAAATAAAATCCAAAAATTTTAAAACCCAGAATAGTTGAAAAGTAAAAATTCAGAAAAATAAAATCCCGAAAAAATATTTTGTTTAAAATAAATGGAAAAAAAATCAATTTTATTGTCATTTTTAGACTTCTGACATCACTTGAAACATTTGTCGAACATTTATCAGTAGAAGCGATACAAGCGATACAATTCCTTTCATCTGTGTCTGCAAGGTTGACGAAGCATTTACGAAGCATTAAATCCGCAATTCGCTCCAATACATTCGTCGACGTCATATTAACCCAACGAATTAAGCCAACCACAAAATAACTTGAAACATTTGTGGAAACGTTTTGCATAACTATCAGAAAATGCATTTTGAGAAAATTGATGTTAAAGTTTTGAAATTAGTGTGTTTTGCACCAAAAATGAAAACTGTTTTTCTTATTACGTGTTTCTCAATTTAGTTTTAATAATTTTTTTTAATTTTAATGATAAAGTTTCTTATTGGGCTTGATTCTCGATACTCAGATAAGCATTAATTTTTTGCAAATTTGCTAGAAATGTTATACACGATAATTTAGTAACCCAATTTGTTGCTGAATATCAAAAAATGGTATACATGATATTTTTGCTTGGTTAGCAAGCAAGCAAATCGTTGAAATTTTGCGAGCGTTTTAAAGTATGCGCGCATCTACGTAAATTTTTGTGGAAATATTTATTTACGAAAATAAATTTACGATTCGCAAATCCGCCATATTTACCGATTTGCGAATTGCCAGATTATCGAGTATCTAGACCATTAGCTATCAATTGGCATTAATAACAATTTAGCCAAAAATGTAGTTATGTAAAACATGCTTAGCACGGCAGTTTTGTTTTCGCCCTGCGTTTCGATGTTGTTTTGGACTGATCGTGATACAACAACAAATATTATTTTATTGTTGAAAACTGATCCGTTTTTTTTTTTTTTTTCAATTTTTGGTTAACATATAAAGATTTTGTGTAAATATACTAAAATAAAAATTAAAACATGCATTCCACAATCAGTTTGAGAATAATTTAGCTAAAAAAAACAAATAAAAATAAAAATGTAAAATTATAAATATCGATGTGTCGATAAATTTGAATTTTTTTTACGAAAATAACCAAAAATTACTATGGTTGACATATTTTGCTTGGATTCGATGTTGCCTTCACTACAAAAAACACTATACAATGTGTTTCGTCGGCAAATGACCGGCTGGAAAATTCGTTATATTTATGTAAAAGGGGGTATAACTGTAAAACTTTGCAAGTTATTACGTTTTTAATTTTTTGAGTCATTTTCACACTTTCATCATATCCCAAGGTATGGGCTCGATTTTAATTCTATTTGCAGTTTTTAAAGCTTATGAGTCACTTTATTGGGTAATTTGCACACTTAGCCAGGTTTTATGTAACAAATTATGGGAAAACACCATTTGTTTTCAGAGTTTCGAACCCGCAAAATTTTGGGTTCGGGTTTAGGTTCAAAGCAAGAAAATAATTGGGTTTGGGGTTAAAAAAAAATAAACCTTAACAAGTGCATACAATAAAAATAAAATATTTATTTATTTCATTAAACAATTTTCGTTTAGTTTGACGAATAGGATATCTCTTAATAATTTTTCTAGAAGGGGTGTACCCTTTGTGGTGCTAAAATAAACTTTAAAGCCGAAATGCCCATTCCACACTGGCTTACAGTGGAAGAAAACTGGAATTTCAATTTTATGGTTTTCCCACCATTCCATAATAATGTTCTCCTTCTGGACCCGTGAGAAGCATTCATAAACAGCAAACGGACCCCGGTTGAATCGAACCCGCGAAATGTTGGGTTCGGATTCGAAAAAATTACTAAAAATATTTGAACCGGGGCGGGTTCAAGGTTCGGGTTTGGTTCGCAACCTTGTTTGTTTTACTTAAAAAAACCTCTACAGCATAATATCTACAAATTCACAAAACATTGTTACTTCCCCATGATTCAATATTGCTCGATTTTTCAAACCACGCATTCGTGACGTCATGCAATTCCGATAAATATGTAAGTTATTCTTTTTTTTACTTTTCGTTCTTTATTTGTTGTTGTAATTTATATGTAAAAGAATTTGGTGACGCCAAAAAAAAAAAGATGGCTATTTGTTTACATATTTCGAGCTAACCTGGGTTTTTATTGAATCATGGTTACTACCTAATAAATGGGACGCTCTCAGGTATAGTGATGTTCTAAATCGATCTAACCAAATCTTTTTACCCTGATCTTTTAAATGTGTAGCACTAGTTAAACAAAATATTTATAGAAAATAATTTTGTTGTTGTTGTTGTTTTTTAAGACACAGGGTGTCAAATATTTAAAAAATACTTCGTATTGTATTTATTGCTATATAAAAAAAAACCAATTATCCGAAAATTAAAATTGGGCTCATTTTAAAGATAAATTTCATTTCTTCTTTTTCAAAATTGCCGTCTAAACTTTCTTTTTCAAATTTCTCAAAATTGCAGATCTCTTTTTTGAATTTTTTCTTTTATCTTTTTTCTCACTTAGTTCTTAAATACTATACTTAAATATACTAAAAAATCATCGCAACAACTCGTTTCGTTTTCTTGCAAAATACGTTTAAGTCTAAAAAATGTGTAGATTGTCATACTTAAACGTATTTTGCAAGAAAACGAAACGAAATGTTGCGCTGATTTTTTAGTATGTTTAATAGAACTAAATGAGGAAAAAGATAAAACAGAAGAAAAAATATATGCAAATTTGAGAAAATTCAAAAAGACTGTTTCGGCGGCCATTTTGAAAAAGAAAAAATCAAAGATGGTACAATTTTTTGTAATTATTTTATAACCCCTAATCATTTATCTTTCGAATGAGTTGAATTTTATAATTTTCGGATAATTAGTTTTTTTTCTATAGCAATAAATACAATACCAAGTATTTTTTAAATATTTGACAACCTGTGCCTTAAAAAACAACAACAAAATTATTTTTCATAAATATTTTGTTTAACTAATGCTACACATTTTTTCAGATCAGGTTAAAAAGATTTGGTCAGATCAATTTAGAACGTCACTATACCTGAGAGCGTAACTTTTTTCAGAAAGCGGCCCTCGACGCTGTTTTTTCGACAAATTGCTGTTCGAATATTTTAAGAATTAGGCAGTAAGAATGTTTTGTGAATTTGATTATGCTGTAGATTAATAATAATAAATAAAATAACTATGTTAATGGGACATTTTCTCGACTTACAGTTCATTTTTTTAAAAAAAGTAAAGGGTTTTTTAAGTAAAAAAAATGTTATTTTCCCATAATTTGTTACATTCTTTAAACAAAAAAACCTGGCTAAGTGGGAAAATTAGCCAATAAAGTGACTCATAAGCTTCCAAAAACCGAAAACAGAATTAAAATTGAGCCCATAACTTGGGAGATATGATGATAAATGTGAAAAGAAAAGAGGTCACCAAC
The DNA here is from genome assembly GCA_963556165.1 of Tipula helvola. Taxonomy (NCBI): domain Eukaryota; kingdom Metazoa; phylum Arthropoda; class Insecta; order Diptera; family Tipulidae; genus Tipula; species Tipula helvola. The sequence goes on from OY744483.1 coordinate 159,568,778, forward strand.
ATTACTCAAAAAATTGAAAACGTAATAACTTGCAAAGTTTTACAGTTAGACCCCCACTTTAAAGGATTTTTTTCGATAAGTTTACATAAATATTCCGAATTTTTCGGCCGGTCACTTGCCGACGAAACACATTGTATTTTTGGTAGAAAACTTGGATTTTTGCCATGCAAACGATAAGTTTTTTGGGAACCGTTCATAATGCCGCGTTTCAAAATGCGGCGTGGTACAAAATGTCGCGTTTTAAAATGTCGCGTTTCAAAATGCCGCGAGGTACAAAATGTCGCGTGGTACAAAATGTCGCGTTTTAAAATGTCGCGTTTCAAAATGCAGCGAGGTAAAAAATGTCGCGTGGTACAAAATGTCGCAACGTAATATTTTGGTTACAAAATATTATTACACTTCCATTCTATAACTATAACACGCTAAATGACTGGGTAGTCCAGCAGTTTTCAGTGCAAGCGAATTTACCAAAAATTCCTCTATACTAATTCAATCGAACATTGTTTTCAATTGTAGTAGAATGCAGAAATAACTAAGGGGGTAACCTGAACGCTAAAAACAACCACTTTTTGTGAATTAAAACAAAAAAACTATTCAATATAATTTTTGCAATTATTAATGTTTATTGTGTCCATATTGAAGAGTTAAAATTAATTTTTTAGTAATAAGTGTAAGCAAGTTATTAAAAAAAAATATGATGATGCCTATGAAAATTCTTTCTTCAAGGCTCGTATTTCTCGTAGAATAATCCGAAAAAAATATATTTTTGTAAAGTTTATGAGTGTAGTTTATAGATATGACCAAAAAATTATAAAAACCATGTTTTTAGTATAAAATGTAGGTATATTATGTTCAAGGCAATTAAATCACCGTTAATTTAAAACAGAATTATTTTGATCCATCTAGAATTTTTTGAGTTATCCTGCATGTCAGTTTCAAAAACATGGTTTTGAGAAAAACGCGTTTAAATTTTCCAAACAAAGAAAAAGTTTGATGAAAGTTTATCATTGTTAATTTACCTGAACTTTTTAAAAGCCACCATTTCATCATTTTCGCTTTGCGGGTATATACTAGGACTAATATACTAACGTTTAAAGCAAAAAACAAAAAAAATCGATTTTTTTGAGGCTGTTAATACCAGGTTACCCCCATAATACTGGTAGCTTAACCTGCTCTCAGAGGAATAGAATAATAATTTGTCTGCGCCTACAATTTAATTTTTACGGCGGGCGCGCAAGTAATAAAATAATGGTCAATATGCATAACAAACCTACCATAAAAATCAAAACACTGACACAATGTATGTCACTTATTACAGTTTTGATGTTAAAAGTTGAATTTGTCCAAAAACCAAAACACTAAAATGTTTCTCTTCCCGAACAACTGTACCAAAAGAAAAAAGGTTATTTTTTTGTTCTGAAATATCAAGGTACATTTTAATTAATAATAATTTTAATTAAACCCCAACAATTTTATTGATTGTTGTATTGTGCGTGTGTACGCTGTACGGCGACGTTTGCTTGATAACAAAACAAATTTTGATCGTTACGAGGGAAATACGCGCGCCTTTATTATTCATTTTTATATAAATAGAGAAAATAGAACATTCTTATCGAATAGTTTTCATCGCATCATTGTATTGATTTATTACAATAATGATTGTTCCGTATAATTTAATATTTTAGAGGTCTGGGGGTAGGCGACGAAACTAAATTATACAATTATGTATATTGTTAGTATGTATATGCATATAGATCATATGAAAACAATGTTGATGAGATTAAGTCTACGCCCATATTAGATTAACTCCAACGGTGAAGAATACGGTCGGCATAATCAGATAAAACTATGTACATATGTGCGCGTACTAAATATTTTTAATTTGTATAATTATCATTAACATTTTTTAATTTATAGGATGTCACTTCCACTGTCATCTGTTTTTTGATTAAATAGGCCAAAAGTGGTTACCAGATTTACATGAAAATTAAACTAAACGACTGTTGTACCAGCTGATTAATAAATTTCTCAATTAAGCGTTGTACGAATTACTTAAATATTGCGTAGGGACCAAATAAGTTTCGTTTGTTGTTTTCATTTTTATGATAATACAAATATAACATACAATAATAATTAGAATTAAAAAATTGTTTGTTTTGGTTTGAAAATATTTTAACGAAACAAAGGGTAGGTTAAGAAAGTCAAAATGCTTTTGGAATTATTTCTTAGGCGATCGTTATGGCATATTTCATTAAGGAATATAACACTATACGCCACGTTTCAGTGTGGCATATTAATTTATAGCAAAGTATTTTATTAATATAATTATTAGCAAGGTAATCGGAATAAAAAAAAACAAGGAAGTTGCTTCCTTTTGGCATAAAAATATTTGGAGCAATAGCTTGTTTACAATAGAATGTACAGCAAGAGGCGAAATAACATTAAAATTAACATTAATAATAATATTAATAAAAATAGGTTAAAAAACTAATATGTATTGCCACTATCAATCACGCCACTCCAAAAACATTGCTTTAAACATTTTTGACAATTCTAATCTTTTAATTTGCAAAGGAATTGAATTCCAGTGGCACTATTCTGGTTTTCTTAGGGAATTGGGAATTGATGATTTTTTAGTGTATTCTGGTATTATTTTTCCAAAGCATACTGTGGCGATTGGTATTTTGTTCAAATTTTAGGAAAAATAGTTCCATTTCATAGCAATTTTGTTGTTTATTTTTCATTAAAAATTTGGCTGAACATTTTTTTTACCAAAACTTGAAAAAGTACCAATCACCCACAGTATGCTTTGGAAAAAATAATACCAAAATACACTAAAAAATCATCAATTCTCAATTCCCTGGGTAAACCAGAATAGCGCCACAGAGCGAAACTCCCCTAACAGAGAAGAATTTATTTAATGACCGACAACAATTTTAGGCAGTAATAAATTGGAGGTTAGACGAATGAAACAACTTCCTATAAAGATACAAAAGCTGATTAGTTTTGAGGAGTTTCAAAATAAAAAGACAGTCGCGAAATTCGTATAAAATAGATCAACTGCATCCAAACAATGTTGGTTAGTGTAGGCAGAAATAAGGTTATAAGTGAAAACATAGTACTGAAGTTGGTTGGTATAAGAAACATACTTAAACCAATTCAATTCGCCCGCCATTTTAAACGGGATATTTTAAAACGAGATTTGACAAAACGCGATATGGTACAAAATGCGATATTTCAAAACGCGATAAGATACAAAACGTGATATGGTATAAAACGATATATGGTACAAAACGAAATATTTCATAACGCGATATTTCGAAACGCGATATCCGATATGGTACAAAACGCAATATAGTGCAAAACACGATAATTCAAAGCGCGATATTTCAAAACGCGATGTGGACGGTACAAAACGCGGTATTTCAAAACGCGATATTTCAAAACGCTATATTTCAAAACGCGGTAATTTTTTAAATTTTTTTTGATAAATGTCTGAAATTAGGCCGATCGGGATGAAACTTGTTTATTTCTTATCCGATTCGACGCTCCTAATTGTTGAAGTTCATAAAAAATTTGTTCCATCTATAGATCATGTTTAAATGTCAAATTTTCAACAACCGCAAGAGCTACCATCTTTCGGAAAACTCCGAAAATATAAACAACTTTCACATAATGCCACTAGGTGTCACTAAATATTTGCTGTCAAAAATTGTATGACATTTTTATGTGTGAATTTTGTAAACATAAACAAAAATATTTTCGTGTAATAACAGTGATTATTATTAATACGTGATAATTAAATTGATTTTGACTATCCCTATTTGAAAAACGTCAGGAATATTTTTTTATGTGTAGTGACATCTAGCGGTAAACGCTCTGTACTTCTTTTTTGACCGTGCTGCCTCTTTCGGAAAACGCTCTGTACTTTTTCAACAATCGTGCTGCCTCTTTCGGAAAACATGATCTATTAGCAAATAATTTTATTTTGAAATTGATTTCCATTAGAAGAAGAAATTTAAATTTTTTAAGTGACGAGAAATTCTGCTAAGCGTAAGAAAAGGGTTCGGTACTAAATCTTACTTTACAAAATTTTACTTTTTGACGAATCTTACTTTCTTCAAAAATGGAGATTTTCATGGGGAAACCGGAGGGCCGCCCCTTTTGGTTAAGAAGAATTTTAATTTCAAGTAAAATAAAATTCAAAACTGGGATACGGAAAATGGGAGCGTATCGAAACCTTAGATTTCAAGAAATTAAGATTCGTCAAAAAGTAAGATTTTAATAAAAGTAAGATTTTGAGAATTAAGATTTCGATACGCTCCCGAAAGAAAATTCTGATAACTGAAGAAAAATTCCAATAGGTGAAGGAAAATTTAACTAAATTAAAGATAATTCTACTAATTGGAGGAAAATTCTGTTAGGTGAAGGTTCAAAGGAAAATCAACAAACAAAACAATAATTTAAAGAAAATTACGCCTCCAGAATTTTTCTAATATCATTTTTTACACCATTTTATGAATTAAGTTTATTTTTAACTTGTATTTTGTGATTTCTGTTTCACTTTACAGCCAGGTATAATTCACGGTATGAACAAAAATATACCTTGCCCCACAAACAAAAATAAAACACATCTGGCCAAAATGGTGAATTATTCTTAAAACACTTTCTATTGTTTAAGCAAAATTGTTAAATAAATCTATAATATCTATAACTTGAATTTCTTTAAGAAAATAACGTCAAATATTTTAATTCAAATATATTTTAAAAAACTTCCACTACTTTTTTAGTTCACCAAAAATAGCCTAATCTTCCACATGTCCACATTCCAAAATGTAATCAAAAATAATTTTAAAATTGCATGTGCTTACACATTGCGTTTTGAAATATCGCGTTTTGGACCATATCGCGTTTTGTACCATATCGAGTTTTAAAATATCGCGTTTCGTACTTTATTTCGTTTCGTCATATCGCGTTTTGAAATATCGCGTTTCGAGTTGATCCCCTATTTTAGGTATATATAGCTTAGTCATTGCTGATTTTATACTACTGGGTGACTGACACGAAGTGTTACCAACTTCAGACTGTCATTGCTGTCAAACCAGTGATGACAGAGCGCTCAAATTTACACTAATGACAGTGCATTTCATTGTTTACAAGCGTACAAAAGCATTTTAGTGGGAAATATTCAGAAAAAAAGTTATCCGCAATGGAATTCAAGCGTAATAGTGTGATTGTTCACGAAAGTGGCGATTTTCCGAATTTCGTTTTCTCCGATAGGTCACCGTTCGTAATTGAGCAATATGTGAACAAGCAAAACGACCGGATTTACTTGCCCGGCCGTTCTACTGAAAATTTGGACCAACGGATTGCCACTCGAAACCAAGCGCCGCCGATGGTGATGGTTTGGGCCGCCGTAACGGTCGAAAGCCGTTCACCGCTCGTTTTTTTGGACCGTGGCATCAAGATAAATGCTCAAATTTATCGGGATCATGTGTTGCAGGGAGCGTTGAAGCCTTGGGCACAAAAACATTTCGGCCGCATAGCCTGGACATTTTAACAGGACTCGGCGCCGAGTCATAAAGCGCGCATCAATCAAGATTGGCTGAGAAAAAACGTCCCTGCGGTTCATTACCACTGCCCAATGGCCACCAAATTCACCGGATGCAAATCCGCTAGATTTCTCGGTTTGGGGTATTTTGAAGAGCAAGGTTGGGACAAAAAAATACCAAAGTATCGATCATCTCAAACAACCGCTTCGCCGGGAATGGGCCAAAATACCGCAGAGCCACTTTCGTGCTGCATGCTATAGCTTTGTCGGCCGTTTGAAGGCTATAATCGCGGCTAAGGGTGGCCAAATTGAAAACTGCTAATGCAATTCGAAAATTTAGATATTTCTGAACATTTTTTACTTTGATTCAATAAAATTCATCAAAAAATAAAAATTCTGTTTCGTTTCGTTTTGGTAACACTTCGTGTCAGTCACCCTGTATATACCATAAGTTTGAGTCATTTACAAGCTGTCTTTCAGTGTGTATCAAATTTTTAAGAGATGGAAAATTTAAGAGTATCAATGTTATTCTGTTTTAAACTGGGAAAAAATGCTGCTAAAGCTACGGAAATGATTAATTCGGCTTGGGAAGATAATTATTTTGGTATTTCAACTGTTAGAAAGTGGTTGGCACAAAATCATTACTGGATTATAAGTGGATTCTATAAGATAGTCTTAAACAAAGAAAAGCATGGGTGCATCCAGGCCAGCCATCTCCATCCGTTGCAAAGCCCATAATATTCATGCTAAGAAAATGTTATTATATGTTTGGTGGGATTGCAAAGGAATCATCTACTACGAACTTCTTGAGCCTGGTCAAACTATCACGGCTGAATGTTCAAGGAACGCTATCTGTCATATTGCTTTATACCAACACCCGTCCACACACAGCAGAAGCAACCTGGGAAGTGATCTTTAAATTGGCCTGGGAAGTTTACCCGCATGCGGCGTATTCTCCTGACTTGGCTCCTTCCGACTACTGTTTGTTTAGATCGATGCAGTCTTATTTGGCTGACTAGCAGTTCTCAAAAGTTGAAGATGTCCGAAAATCGCTCCAAATGATGCAAACGAGGCGAATTTTTGAAGCAGGCACAAGAATTGAAACATTTTTGGAGAATATTCATCTTTTCCTGAAGAACGCCGAACAAAACTACGTCATCGAAAACAAAATGAGGAAGAAGAGAATATACTATACTACCTACAATATACAAACAAATAAGCATGCCAAACACCCTCTTTCTAACACCTAAGGAATTTTTGTAAAATATAATCAACTGAGAGTTATTCGCATGTAAAACGAACCCATTAGAAACCGACAAACTAACGATACTAACGCCATCAAGGAAATTGGAAATGAACAATAATGAATAGCGGGTTCTATGTCAGTAATGTACATAGAAAATAATAGAGGAACGCCGGAAATTACAGGAAGGAAATCAGACAAAGGATGGTCAAAAAAAAAACCTGAGAACGATTAGAAAGATAGTTGAATATCCATTTGACAGCAAAAATTGAAAATCTAAACTGCGATAAGAGTTTACAAAAAAGAATTCTGTGATTAAGAGAATCAAAGTACTTAGAAAAATCGAACAAAGTTAAAGAAGTCAATTACCTATTACTCATACAACTGTTGTATTGCAAGCGTATAACATTACTATGATGAACCGAATTAAAACACTATAAACACAATTTGCACTGTTAAATCATTAAATAACTTTTTATTATTTTGTTAAAGTTTTATTATTAAACTAAATTATAAATTAAATCAATATTTTAAAATGATTTATTATTTAACAATATTATTTCTTATAAGTTGTTAGAAGCGCGATGGCTTGAGATGAACTGTCTATTAATTATTATTTACATAATCTGAACTTGATTGCAATTGTATCTATGTGTGTATAACGAATCACATACTTTTACCAAAAATGCAAAACAAGCTCAATATAATAATTAATAGGGTATTTTGTTATATGGATTGGTGTTTAATTACAGTGAAGCACAGAAGTATTCACAACTCAACGCCTAATATCTTCACATACATTTACTAACGTAATACAAGTCCTACGAAATTTTTAAAATCCAGATTGGACTAAACTAACTAAACTATAGGTATAGATGCGATTTAATTTGATTAACCGCCCAAATTGCAGATTGTAAATCCTCGAGAGAAGCATTTGAAAACGAAAACTAATTAGACGACGCGTTACAAAACAAATTGACGGTACTACTGAGCTCAAACTAGAGCAAAACTTACCATTGGGTACTATTGGTACCATTAAAACCCCACTAGTACTACTCTTGCAACTATCGAGGGCTAATAAACCAGAGGGCTAGTAAACCAGAAAACCTTGGGAGAAACGGAGGGGTCTAACTTAACCTTGAAAAATTACGTTTAGTAATCCGAATTAACCCTGTCACTCTATTACGAGGCTACTATGATCTAACTATAATCTAAATGAGACTGACTTTTAGGATACCTTTTCCAAAAATGATACTAATAAATACTCGAAATTTCCTGAGACAACAAAGGCCGAGACTTCGCTTTAAGAGTAACCTTTTCAAGCGCGGAACACAATTATCAAAGACCAAATTAATATGCGAGTTGAAAAATTCTATTTGGCTAGTAGCAGAATTAATGCAAAAAATATCCTCCCAAGGAGCCAAGTTACAAACCATGTACAGGCAGGAAAGCTGAAACCAAAGAATGTGATCCTATACCGAGAGACAACTGATTGATAAAACAAATAGAGTTATTAGTAAGAAAGATTACTTGGTCAATAAGGGAATGAGAGTCAAAGCGTTAGTGCACCAGTGTTGTGTACGGATATCGAAATTGAAGTCACCTGATACATATATTTCATCGAACATACCTAGAGTGAAATAACTAAACAAATTTTTTAAATTGGACATACGACCTCTTACTAGTTTTTTGGGGCTATAGATGGTACCAAATAAGATTTTACGACCATTTAAGAAAACAATGACACAGAATAACTCTAAATCCGAGACTAATAAATTCTGAAATGGATGAAGGTAGGGTAAGTAATCTGGCCTTAATATGACCACCAACAAACTAATAAAAACTTATAACGTGATAAAAGCCGCAGACACATATATAAAAATGGATAAATTCCATTTTTTCAACATAATAAAAACTACCATAATTAAAGGGAGGTACCACCCTATCTTTCCGAAATGTATTAAATGTAAAGTAACAGGTTTTTCACTAAGGCAGACACAGTTTTATACTAGACTTTTTGTGTATGTCGCGAAATTTACTCCGGCGTCAGTGTCTACTATTTAATCATGTATTATGTAGTATTGTTCTTACATGCTTAACAACGCCTAAAAATTCTCCAATTTTTTTTCAAAGTTTGCGTTCGGTTAGCACTACTTTCCGGGCGCTAAACCTACTAAACGAACCATTGAACGTCTTGTGGAATAATTCGAATCAACATATCCACTTCATAATGTTGCCGTGCCAATAAGCCAAAGAAATGTAAGGAGTGCTGATAATATTGCGGCTGTACGCGAGAGTCTGAATGAGAACCCAAATCAGCCAAATCCACGCGGTTCGCAGGAATTCGGCATCTCCCAAACGTCACTACGGCAAATGTTGCGCAAAGAGGCTTGAGCCTACGTAATTATAAGATCACCTTAAACCAAGATATGACGCCACAAGACTAGCTACTGCGATATCAAAAAAATCGTGCAGGTAACCCAAAATGATCTTGCATGGATGAGCACCATCTTGCATAAACCATGCACCGTTATTTTCGTTTTCTCCCATTCCTATTAGTGTTCATCAGCTCCGAATAACTTGCTGAAATGACATTTCCTCGTACAACAATCATTACAATACCTTTAGCCGATAAAGCACACCAAACAATTACCTTTTGAGGGTGTTAACGTGCTGTGAGGTTGGAGTTTGCTTTATCACTAACTCAGATATCCGTCAAGATGAGACCTCTGTTGAGGTGTTCCAAAAAGTTTTGCGCAAAAGCAAAATGTTTCACTTTAGCTCTTTCTGTAAGCTGTTGAAGTTTTTGAATTTTGTATGGACGATAATTTAAATTTCGAATGAATTTAGGTGTAGCTACTTATGTGCGGGAAACTTAGGCAATACTGAAAAGTTTTCGAATAGGTATCCTTGGATTAAATAGATATCATTGGAAAAACAACCTCTTAAGTTTAATTTTTCCCTCACTTACTAAAGCATATAAATTTGTAAAATTCATGGAGGTAAAGGGTCACAGACCTTTCTTGTGATATTTTTTGCGACCTGCAGGCCCATTTTTAGGGTCCAAAAAATTCAAAGGTTTCAAAATGCAAATTTTTGTTTTTCCAAGGATGCACAAAAAAATTGTATTTAGGTGCACCATGAATTTTTTCAGATTTTTTTTAATGGTGCGAACCTGCGAAATTTTCGATTTTCTCTCTTTTAAATCAATTTTTGTCCATTTTCTAGCCACAAACAATTTTTGTTTTAGTCATCAAATTTGTTCAAAGTAAATAACTTAAAATTTTTAAATTATTTAACATTACCGTTCGTTACCTAACAATAAAAAAGCTAAAATGCTATAAAAGCTCATTATTCCCGAGAACCAATACTGAAGTATTTGGTCAGTAATTTAAAAAAAATTAAAATAAACGTTAAGCAGTGCTATTTCTGGCGAATATTTTGTATGGCGCTGCTTGATAATTTACACGGTACAGTGTAGTATAATACAATAGTTTCCTTGTACTCGAAAAAATAATTTAAAGTATGTAAATCTTATTCTCTTTATCTTCGTAAGAACATTGTTATTCGTTATTCTAAGATATTGAGGACTTACCTATAAACAAGTTTGGATACGATTTTGCTGATGTCTATGTTGCGTTTGTCGAAATAAATATTTTAGCGCCGATATTTTCTTTCCAAAAGTCTTATGATTTTTCATTTTAATAAGGCCAACATAGAACTTATTGTGTCTTGCAATCATAAGCTTTACAATTAAAATATATTCCTTCAGGTGACCTTGGGAGGTCATGGAAAATAAATATTCGGACGTACAATTGATCTCTTTTTTCGAATCCGATGCCAAAACTGGGGTTTCCTAATAAAAAATGACTTTGACCTCAAAATGACCTTGAAGATGAAGGTCAAGGTCACAACCAAACTCACCATTAAATCCCTTGTTGAAAATTACCTAAGACTAAACCTTGCTCGATTTTTTTTTGACATACTTCGCGAGATTTCTAGGGGTTTCCATACTTTCACCTCGCAATGTAAATTTCTTCAGATGATCTTGGGAGGACATGGAAAATAAATAATCGGACGTAAAATTGATCGCTCTTTTCGATTCTATCATCAAAAATAGGGGGTTCTAATTTTAAAAAAATGACCTTGACATCCAAATGACTTTGAAGATGAAGGTCAAGGTCACAACAAAGCTCACCATTTAATTCCTTGTTGAAAATTACCTAAGAATAAACATTGCTCGTGTTTTTTTTTTTGACCGAACACCGCGAGATTTTTAGGGGTTTCCATACTTTTTCCTCCTCCTGTATAGGTAATGGTTATTGTGGGTTCAATAGATGTCGAAATCAACACAAAATCAATCATATATTAAGCATTTCGGCAATAGTTGAAACTTTAAAAATGTATTCTTTAGTTTCACTATCCCCGTCATTTCAAACTTGTTGGTATTTTGCTTGGGCTGTAATCAGACATATTTTTAGACAAACTCAAATCAAACCAATTTTAATGTAAATGCCAATTGTGAAAAAATAACTAACTCTACCTATATTCATTCCACTTACAAGATTATGTTAAAATTAGTACATTCGCTATGTAATTAAAATTTTTGAAAAGTGTCATGCCAAATTTACGGTTTGGTTAAGTTTTCATTACCAACATTAATTTACCGCTTTCGCCATATTAATATGGGCGTTTTGTAATTTTAGTACTGCTGTGTCATTGGGATCAAAACTTAGTTTAAATAGTCGAAATGATATTTTAAATAAAATTTATATTTTAGGGTGGGAAGGAATCAGCAATTGATTGAAAAAAATATATTTTTATGTTATGCATAAATTAATAAAAACCAGATGGACACCTGTCACATCTTAAAACAATTACAACGCCCAGAATTTAGCGGAACATTTTCAAACTCTAATTTTTTTTTTTGTTTATTCACCCAAATACCGTTTTAATAATAGGAATCAACTGATGAAGGTTTTCTATAAGAAAAATTATAAATAATAAGAAAAAATCTTATAAATCTATAAGAATGATCGGAGATTCTATGACAGTACCCTATTTTCCGTTTTCATTTTGAGTATGTTCGACCAAATCGAATGCACCCGGTTTCTGGCAAATTTAGAACCTACATAAGTTCTCAAGTATTTTACAGATTGACACACTCTGAAAGAATGGTCCCTTACCTCCAACCTTCTAACCGCCCTAATATTCTTGCCTCGTCTACAGCTATGAGGTATTGCCCAAATATGTCTAACATTATTGGAAAGCAGATACTATTTAACTCGGCAATATATCATTGGGTTATCGAATACTTCAAAAATTCGGATTTACGAGATTGAACATCGATTGATTTGTACAAGTTTAAGTAAGAATGAGAGCACCCTGATTTTCTGAAAAGTAATATATATGTACAAACACATAACTAGTGAAAACTGTAAAAAGTACAGCCCTTTAGCACATATGCTAGTTTATCAGATGCCGCGGGATACGCTATTTTGTATTTAATCGTAAAAATTATCACGGAAAATCACTTATCGCACATTATTTCGGGGGCATAATCAACTTTCATTGAGGTAATCACTAACATAAATTAGATGTTCTGGGTGTGCATTGAAAACAGATCGAAATGCCTAAAAATAATTAGTTTTTCGAGAATATGAGCACAGGAAAATTTCGTTCAATTTAATTTACTTACCTGTTACAAATACTATTTAGTCACAATACAATTTCACTATCGTGACGTTAAAATTTTATTAAGTACGTCAAATATTCATGAAATAATTTCGTTAAATTCGTTTATCATTGATTCATTGATTAGTCCTTGTTAATGAAGAAGCTACAAACCAAATATGGCAACTTTTAGGAAAAGTTTCAGCAAATTTATGGTATATCAAATTTGGTTCAAAAAGTATCGATCAGGAGATACTGTGTTGAAACGTTCGGCATTCCATATTGAGTGATTGATCGACTGATACAAACAACAGACACAATTTAGCGTTTACAATTAATCAGTTTTAGAAGAGATTTAAAAAATCACCCTACTTTGAAATCTCCTTTCCGGCCATACCTTAAATCACCTGAAAAATCTCCCTTTCAAAACTCTTTTTTGATAATTCAGATAAATAGTTGTGGAAGTAAAATAATACAATTGACTTTTAGAAATGTTATCAGTCTATCTAAACATAAACAAAAAATCTTTTATCATGTTTGTGGTTGTTGTTGTTTGATTATTGTTATCGGTATTTTTTTGGTTTTACAAGTTTCCTCATAAAAAATTGAAAGGCTGAGAATTAAAAATCAACCCTTAAATTCACAAAATTAAAAACATAATTTCAAAACAAATGGAGGGGGATTTGTCGGCGGTAGTTTATCTTTGTGGTTTGTTATAAATAAATAGTCTGGTACGAATACATAATATGAACCTCCATTTTAACTAAATCATTTTGATTTTTGCTATATGTAAAAGTATCAATAGGATCATCCGGCTAAATCGTGAAACAAAAGAAATGAAAACTTGCTCAAAAATCAGTCGTCGCACCATCAAACACATATACGTGCTATTGTTGTGATTCAATTGTTTACTAACAATTGAATGTTGCTCCCTATTTTCCTTTTAGTACTCGCTATATTTCAGACAATTTTATTTTTAATTATTTTTGTAAACAAGAAAATGGATTTTAGAAAAGAGGGATATCGATATGGAAATTTAAACTACAGTCCTCTTGAATCTATGGTTCAAATCCAGTGTTTTGTCGGGTGCCATTACAAAATAAATATTGTTAATTTCATTGTTCTTCGCAAAGATTTAACTTTTATTATAATTACTTTTCCCTCTATAACGAAATTTTATTGGGTAAGTATAATCATGAAAAGAAATGTTTGTCATTTCTCGGCGAATTAAGTTACCAGGACTCCAAAACATCGTTTAAACAAATGTCGTAAAATTTTGTACAACTGCAATTTTAATAACAAGCAGTTTGTGTTAACTTTTTGGCCCATTCGAGTCTAGAGTAGAAGGGGTACACGGAATAAAAAGAATTATATCAACCAATTCTCACGTTGCTCACATAATGTTGTGATCTGGACAAACGGTACAAATTTGCAGAAAATATATTTTGAACATTGTGAATGCTTTCTGAGCGGAGAAATTTAAATTCTTAAGGATTTTTAACAGTACACTAGGGACGTATAACTGTTGCTAATTCTAATGGACACACGTATGAGCCTGTGACTTGCCGACTTGAGGGTAAAGGATTTATATTGTCATGGCCAGTTGTGATGTTGAGGAAGGGGTCTCAAAATAACGGAAAACATTTGTAAAATGTAATTGGTAAGTTTTGTGACATACTATCTAATAACGGACACTTTGTGAGAAAAGTGTCCTTCGAGGAGCCGAACATAACTAATTTTTTTTAAAGTAATTTTTTTTATTTTCGAAGTATACGAGCAATAAATTTGTTTTTCATTTTTTCTGTACAACGTATTAAAAATGTCTGTTTAAAAATTTATAAAGAAAAAACCATCCATCCATAATGATTGATTGAATAGAATATCAAAGAGTGATGCGGAGAAGTGAGGGTGGGTGAATATGATTACTATAAACTTTATTATTTGTTCACTTTTTCAAATAAGAAAATTTACCTTTTTATTTGTTTTTATGGATTATTTTGTTATTGAAACCTTTCGATTCCGCAACACTTTATGAAATCCACATATGTATTCATATTTGGTGCTGTACATCAAAGAGTGTTAATATTAAACTTTTAGCTGAGTAAAAATTTGAAGAATTTACTAGTATGAATTAGTATTAATGTAAAAGCGATGACTTATCTTGGACTAAAGGGCATCGACGATAGAGGTATGAGCTTCATTTTCTATTGACGTCATTAGAATCAAAAATGTAGCTTGATTCAAATTAAGTAAACATTGGTTACAATCTAACACGCATTTATCGATATAAAATACAAATACAAACCGAGGTTAAAATTCATAAATCCTAAAGTAAATACTTATTTGTATTCAATTTTGATAATTGTAGATTGTTAACACGAGTAAGTTCTCAAAATACATTTTTTATCACGTCCTCGTATTCATCAAAAAACTTCTTCGAAAAAATTAATCAATAACATGATATTTACACGATGTATGATGTGTTTTTGGGTTATTAGACGCTAATATTATCCTAAATTATAAACTATAGAACGATGCTCGAAATAGAGAATTGAGCACGACTTTTTCCAGTTACCCAGGACAATATGAAGAGCTGGTTCGGGATCGAATCCTGTGGGGCCAGTTTGCTGAAAGTTGACACGATACGGGTTACAATTACCATTAAAAAACGTTTACGCTGTCGCTATGTATTTATGCATTATCATTAAATTAACTTTGTATGAAATAAATTTTGAAAGGCCATAAAAGAAACGCGAAAATTGAATCTACAGTATATACATAAATCTATATTGTTAATTATGGAAACTCTTCATCATTAAATAAGTAATTAAGTTTGTGTTTTGTTAAATGAATGGCTCTGTCAGGCATGAAAAATAAATGAAACGAGAAAATTTTCCATAATCCACCTGGTTTTCTAACTATCTATTTATTTACTATCTATCTATTCGGAAATTAAAAACAAAAAAATTGAAAATTTAATGTCATGAATTAAATACACGAAATTGTATAAGCGGTTTATACAAGTGGTGTCAATGTCAATTGTTCATTTTATTGACTGACAGGTAAGGTATATGCACTCCGTTTAAATATAAATTTGTTTTATGATATTAAATATTAAACAATTAAGTAACGACTTCTTTTTACGTTGTATTATGTACTTACATAAATATGTATTAGTGTACTTATCAACAAATTTATTTTTCGTTAAGTATTCAAATAAATATCATCCAATGTACACATTGAAATATGTTGTTGAAGGTTTGAAACAAATTAGCAGTGTCAGACCTATAATTATACTTCACCTCATTAGCCCAGCTTATAATACTTTCAAGCGTGTTTTGATTTCGGTGCTGTTCTACAATCCTGGGGTAGGACTAGAATTGATTATATTCGCAACGCTCGCATGTCAGGTAACTCTATCTCAGGAAGTTTCGGTTTACTATTTAGACCTATGCTATTTTTATAAAAATTAAGAGAATATAGTACAACACTAATTTGTTATTGGTAAAGAAACCTTTTTGTTATGGGGCAAATATTCAGAGGCTGAACTTGTTTTACATTTTAACGATATTCGCTTGGCGAACAAATATTTGAATATCTTATCCAATTAAATGTAGCACGAGACTGTAATATCTTTAAAATGGTTTGCACGTTAATCCAATTAAAATCAATCATATCATCTATTTTTGAGAGAATCCACTACGTCAATCCCCTTTGTGTCATTTTGGATATTAAATCTTCCTGGCGGAATCAACTTGCAAACTTTACAGAGCTATTACCATTTTTTGGTCATTAATTTACAAAACCCTGGTTCTTACTGATGGTATCTTAAGCTACCTTTGTTTGGTGGCCTGTATCAAAATGATCGAAATACAAAAAGATCGATAGATCAAAAAAAAATAAAATAAAAAGGCTGAATTTTCCGTGCAGTTTTGCTTTTCCAACAACTTCTGGAATCATAATATTTTAGGCAAAATTTGGATATCATTTGCATGAAAAAATGCAGAAATTTTAAAATCCAGAATAACTGAAAATATTTGTTTAAAATAAATGAAAAAAAAATCAATTTTATAGGCATTTTTAGACCTTGGTCATCACTTGAAACCAGTGTTTAAATTCAAATTTCGTTCCTTTATTTATTCTCTTTTTGCGAAAGAAGAGAAAAAATATTTTGTTTTGTTTCTTTCCTCCGGAACGAAATCCAACAAAATAAAATATCTCTCCTCTCCTATCTTTTGTGTTTTATATGAAAGATATTTTACTTTTCTCGATTTGGTCCCCGGGGAAAGAACCAAACAAAAATATTTTTTATGCGGAGGGAGACAATTATTATTAAGAATTTTGCAAGTATTTCAGTTTCGATCTGTATGAGAATGATGAAAAATTTATTTTCTATGCAGTCAATCTCATCAGGCTATAGCGACTGAATAAATGCTAAATACCTTTTCTGATTATTTCCTATATATAGAAAACAACAAGGTATTAGAGTATTAGCGAATTATACGCAAACACACATATTAAACTCTTAATAACTTTTTTATGCTATATTTTTAGCGAAACACCACGAACCAACGGTCTTTTTTGTTTTTTATTGAGACAAATAATTTATATTTTATGCGGAGGGAGAAAATTATTAAGAATTTTGCAAGTATTTCAGTTTCGGTATTTAGCATTTATTCAGTCGCTATAGCCTGATGAGATTGACTGCATAGAAAATAAATTTTTCGTCATTCTCATACAGATCGAAACTGAAATACTTGCAAAATTCTTAATAATTTTCTCCCTCCGCATAAAATATAAATTATTTGGCTTATATCGATAAACCTAATATCTCAATAAAAATATTTTTTGTCTTCTTTCACAAAGAAAGAAATAAAAGATAAAAGGGAACGAAAAAATGAATTTAAACACTGCTTGAAACATTTGTAGTACATCTGTCAGTAGAAGCGATAAGAGCGATAAAATTCTTTTGACCTGTGTCTGCAGGCTTTCATTAACCAATTTAACATAAAACTGTATTTCGCTCCAATACATTTGTCGATACCATAATAACCCAACAATTTAAGCCAAACATTACACAACTTGAAGCGACACAACTAGAGCGATATAATTTATTTGATCTATACAGAATAGATGGTAAACAGAAATTTAAACCAGTTTTTGTTATTACCTACCAAAATATAAAATAAATTATAAAAATGACCAAATTTTAATATAATTTGAATTTTAAATAAATAAAATTAAAATAAAAACAATAATCAAGAATACTTTCTTTTTGTGATATTTTGATAAAATTTTTTAATTTTAGTACATGTTTCGGGTATTCACCCTTTGTCAACTTTTCACCCGGGTGAATACCCGAAACATGTACTAAAATTAAAAAATTTTATCAAAATATCACAAAAAGAAAGTATTCTTGATTATTGTTTTTATTTTAATTTTATTTAGTTAAAATTCAAATTATATTAACATTGTGGTATAAGTGCACTAAAATGGATACTTTCCAAAAATTAAAAACCAAATTTTATTAAAACTAAACTATTCTGTGACCACTAGAGCATCAGATTTTTGGCAAAAAAGTGATTCCGGAATTTTTGAATTTGAATGCTCTCGATTTAGGAATTCCGCAATCAATTCCGGAATTGATTTTTTATTAAATAATCTTTGATTAAAAATTAAAAATCAAAATTTTACAACAAACAACCAATTTTTTTATCTCATTATTTAATAATTATTGTTTGAAAAATCAAATTATTCCTGTTTTTCCGCTTTTTCTCGTTATATCTAATGCACCGAGGGTGTTGTTATTTAGCCAGGCTAGAGTTTTAGTGGCGATATTTACTGCTGTTAAATATGCTCTTTCAGACTCGATGCCGATTGATGGTAAATTTTCATAAACATTGTGATGAATAGGGCCTCGAGCGTATCTCAGTCGTCCCAAAATTAAAGTCCTTTTCGAAACGCAGA
This sequence comes from Tipula helvola, assembly GCA_963556165.1. Classification (NCBI taxonomy): domain Eukaryota; kingdom Metazoa; phylum Arthropoda; class Insecta; order Diptera; family Tipulidae; genus Tipula; species Tipula helvola. The sequence goes on from OY744483.1 coordinate 159,587,212, forward strand.
GAAAAACGTTGTTACATACGGCTAGTTCGCTAGTCACAATGCAAAAACGTTTTCCTACGTTTTTAATATTTTTCAGGAAGCCTGAAAACGAGCGAAATTGCCGTAGCAGAAAATAAAATCCACTAACAAAATTGAACATTTTTTCACTTTTCAACTTTTGCTGACACAAATTTAATTTAAAAGACTAGCAACCACTAATTTTAAGGAATGTCGTAGATATACTTTTGCGATTTGTTTATTTTTTCATTTTTGAAGAACTAATCAAATCAAATATTTTGTGTTGAAACAACGTTCCAGCAATCAGTATTCTGGACCAAAGTCCAAAACTATTGAATTGTTCAGATAAATCATCATCGTCGGGACTTGAATTGTGCTTATCAAATTTATACCGGAATTGTAACGACAAGAAACTTTCTGAATTTGGAATGAACACCTTTTCCATTAAGTACATTGTTCTTACCAGGCTATATACGGCGCTGCGTGGTTATTACGTACGAAGTGCCAAGTGGTCAACACTTAGTTGACAGGTGTATTTTGGGATGGGTAAAATGCATTTTTTAGGGACCAGCATTTATTGTTTCGTAATCCGTTTATTAGGTGTCATATGCTAGTGAACGCAAAAGAGAAACACATAATAAAACTTTCAAAAGTAATCAATTTTGAAGAGCTCTCTAAATTGGCCACTTTTGTCAGTCCCTGGAATATTATCTATAACATTTGTTACAAAATAATTGGGTGCAATTGAAGAAAAGTTTTCTGTCAGGCCAGACTTTTAATTTTCAAATTATTGGACTGCTTTAAACTGACCACCTCCAAAATTTCTCCGACCAAAATTTCTGCGAGAGATGTTTCACTGTTTTCTCGTACAGGAAATACTACAATTACATAAAATTAAAAAAAAAAATTAAAACCGGAATGAATACCGGAATTCCGGAATTGGATGCCCTAGTGACCACAAACCATAAGTCAAAAATTCGCATTTTTTTTAGACAAATTTGTTTGAATTTATTCATGTTTTTTTAATTCTCGCTTTATAACCGCTTATTATGGTTGTTTCTAGTTGCCGGAATATTACAAAAACTAAAATCGAATATGAAAATTTCGAATTTGAAATAATACGCGTAAAAAGAGCATAACTCGACTTATTTCCTTATGATTTTTTTATTGTAATTATTTCGAAATTTTCTTAAATAAACTACGTACATTTTTGTTCACTGTAATAGTGTGGACCCATAATTAAGTGAATGATCAAAAGGTGCCATTTTCGAATTTCTTCGCATTTCTCAGTCAGGTTTGATTTATTCTGAAGAGTAGACGCGTTCAATTGTTTATGGAGCGATTTATGTATGCCAAAGAACCAGCAGAAATACCTAAATCGTTAATGATAAATTTTGAATGTTTGCACAATAAGTGGATGAACTTGGTGTGGAAGGCCTTTCCTGTCCTTCAACAGTCATAACGTCCGACTTATTATAAGATTTACTATGAAAGTTGACTAAAAAAATCGGAAAAAGGTGAAAAAAAAGTTGCAAATCAAATTTCATCATTTTATGATTTTTTTGGCCTATATTCGGAAAAAAAATTCATGTTTTTAGCTAAATGTCAGAAAAATACAAAAATTGTGGGATATAAAAATACTTGGGCAGTTATTGTATGAGAAAATTTTGTAATAAAATATATTTGGCATTTTATGTTAATTTTATTTTTACAGGATGGGAAAGTCGGGGCTAGGGTAGTCTGCGAGGAATTTCTTTTAAACCTCTCTTTCCGTTTCCCCGACTACTGTAGCATTTTCAATCTGAAGTAACTGCCATAATAGCGTATTTCTTGACGCATAGTGATCCGGATCAGATCAAAATTTATATGTGAAGCAACAACAACACCTGATCCAACATTGATTTTGGATCACAAATGGTGATCTAAAAATTAGTTCAGCTATTAAAATGTAGTTGAATAATATTTTGCAAAGTGACAAAGAATAAGATGAATACAGGGGCCTATTCCCGAACACATAATTGTCTATTGACAATTTTGCCAATTTGACAAAAATGCTACACAATTTTATGTGAAAATGGCATTCTCGTACACAAGAAGTGTAAATTGTATTTTTTTAACTACAAAATTGTAGTAGATTCAAGTATATTTTGTAGTAGGTTCCTCTAAAAAAGCCAAATTCTAAACAAAAGGTTAGTTATGAGTCCAACACAAACGAAAAAGCGATATAAATGCAATATTGTGGTTTCGACAGTAACTATATTGTTATTGCCGGATTCACAATATTGTGTATAATTTACACCACTTTGGTGTTACAGAATACGAAATTCACAATATTGTCAAATTTGACAATATTGTGACAGCATTTATGTGTTCGGGAATAGGGCCCCAGTACGAGTATGAAGAAGAAGATTCAAAACAAAACGAGACAGAAAATTGAAATTTGATGTTTGTTTGTTTTAGGCATTTTGGTGTCGTTTCATGAGACATGATCTGATCTGGATCAGATCAAACGTCAAGAAATGCGGCTAATATAAGTCGTAGACTGGTTGAGGTATAATGTAATAACGGCATATGATATTCGCATATATACGGACAATCAGGCTGCCACAGTACTTCATCTTCTTTGCATCTGCCCCCGTTTGGCACGTAACAGACTAAAGTTTCTAGTGGCATACTTCTTCAATAACCTGACGGACCTTAGCAGGATGGACGTCAGGAGTAGTTAGCGTTTTGTTAACAGCTCAAAATGGTTTCAATGATTGGAGAAAAACAAAAATTGTGGTATGGCTACGGACCAGTGTGTTTATGCCGGTCCTTGTGGACCGCCACCTAAACCTAACCTAACCTTCTATTTTGTATTTTTATTTTAAGTCTGTCCTATATCTAATGCATTTCCGCATTATTGAAAAAAAAACTGTTAACAATTTACATATATGGAAAGTGTTCAATATCCATTTTGAACTTTTCGCGGAAAAATGTATTTTCCCGTTTTAACAGAAAGGAAATTTAATTTGTCTTTCTTGTTTAATATTCAGAAATGTTAGTAGAACTTTAAACTAAAATTAACAAAACATAAAAATTTTATTTGAATGGAGAACAAATTTTAGTCCTAAGTTTAATTTAGTTATAATATAATATAATTTAGTTTAATTTGGTTATAGGACGCTATAGCACTCACATACATGATGAATATATAGAGTTGTTAATATTCTATTTTATTCAATTAACTTAGAATTTCATGAATTTTATTTATTTAATTTATTTTGTGAAATGTTATTTATTATTTACATTTAGGTACAAATTTAATAAATTCATTAATTATTTTGTACACCACCATTTTGTGTATTTATGTTATAAGTATTTAACCGAGCGCGCGCGTGCTCAACGCCAAATCCGAGACGAGACTGATTTAAATATTTAAATTTAATATTTATTGATTTTTATTTTGTTTATGTTTGTTTTGTTTTTTGTGTTATGCAGTTGGTAGTGGTACATGGTACTAGATGTATGTATGTACTAGGTGTATTTGTTTGCGTCTTTGTGTTCTCGTGCGAGTTGTTTTGTTCTGTGGCAGCGAATGCATACCTTCAGGCGCAAAAATGCGTGAACCGCCACAAATATAAACAAATTAAAACAAATGATTATAAAAAACGTAAAAAGTCAAAGTAAAAAATTCACTTATATTGCATAAACTATAAAGACAGTCTCATTACCCAATTCCTGTTGGAATTTAATATAAAATAATAAAAGAGAAAAGCAAAATGGAAAATATGTAATAAATACGTATTTATAATCCATAAAATCAATTAAATCAATAAATTAAAATTGTTTTTGATTAACTAAACTGTGATTTAGTGACTTATATTTTGTAAGCACTTGGTCGTTTTTTATTGCGTCTTGGTAACATCTCGGATGTGGTTCACAAATTTGTCGATAAAATCACCTAGAAATTTATTCCACTTGGTTTACTTGGCACTGTGCTACAAATTTTTGAACTTGTTAGATTATGAATATCTTCCACTTTAATTTAAACCTCTGCAAGATTAAGTCGATACCCTGCCAGGCCGAGACCACTAATTATAATCGAAATTTTTGAATAATTTTGTAGCAATGACTCTTTTTATGTATGGAAGCATTATTGCGCTGAACAGCAAATTGAGGGCCGATTAATTTATTGTCAACTAGGAATGTTACCTTATTTAATAAACCGAAATTAAATATTGGAATTGCACGGCCGCATAACCTTTTATTTCTTGCGCAAGAAAAACTAATCGAAGCAGTATCCACAATAATTGATAAGTACTCGATGTTTATGTATTGATAAACGCATAACACAAAAACGCATTAATTTGGGCATAACACTGTTCTCTAGAGTTCAATGGGTTATGCTTATAATGCCGTTCCATTTTTGTTTCCTGACGATAAATCATATTCCGTTTGTATTTATGCCTTATTAATTGCAACTGTTCAAGGCCAAGGTTCAATTTCGGTTTATTGAATAAGGTAACATTCCTAGTTTATGATAAATTAGCTGGTCCTCAATTTGCTCTTCAGCGCAATAATTCTCCCGCAGATAAGAAGAGCAATTTTCATGAAATTATTGAAATATCTATCTTGAATATACATAATTTATGGTCTAGGCCAGGGCAGGGGTTCGGTTTAAACTTACCGAGGTTTAAATTAAAGTAAAAAATATTCACAATCTATCAACACCAAAATTTGTAGCAGAGTGGCAAGAAAACCGAGTGGGATAAGTTTCTTGTTGACCAACTACTAAATCAAAATTTAATTAACAAAAAATAATTTTAAATTTAATTGATTTATCGTTTTGTTTTTAATTTTGCCATATTGCACAAAAAAAATTGCGGCTACAAATAATTTTATTAAAAACTAAATTAACTGCAATTTTTCTTAGAATTAAGATTTAAAACAGTTTTTGTTTAGAACATAAATACGTATTTATTCCTATAAAAACAACCATTATATTATTAGGGTTATTTAGGATTGTTTCTGATAAATTTGTAAAAATAGCAAAAGTAGAAGATGGCTCTAATTCAATTGCCAGGTACTGTACAATTTAACATGAAACGGAGAATTGGTTTTTGCAATATAAATTTAGATATAAACTTTGGATGAACTGGTGAATTGGATTATGACTAATTATTTAATAAAAGCTGAATTAACACTAGATTTCCGGAAATAGGAACCACAAACCTGAAGCAGGAACGAATGCGGAATTGGGGTTGTTTTACTGAGGTATTAATTTGTATTTTGTTTCAGAGTTTAAATTTAAATAGCTTTTAGCTCGGTTTATTAAGTATTACTTAGAAATATCTGATTAATATGATTTCAATTTTCAAAGATATTAATGATTATAAATATTAATTTCAGAACATAGCTGCGTCCCCTTTGGCTTACTGAGAGGTTGCAGTGGAAATTGAATCTTAATTAAATTTATTAACTACAGATTGCTTCAATTTTTAAAAATTTTAAATACAAAATTTAAATTTAATTTTTGATTTTTCATTTTAAAAATTTGAATTTGAAATTAAATAAATTCGACTTTATTTAAGTAAGTAAAGTTTAGAAATATCTAATTAATCTTGATTACGATTTCGATGTTTAGGAAGTCCCATGGAACCTGTCTCAGCCTTCCAGAATCTTTTTAGAATTGTGCTGTTTTGTTTTGTGCTAACCTTTATCTTTATCATATATAACTCTAATAACATAATACTAACTATTAACTACTTAGATGTCTGTGATTAATTTGCTGTCCTTTCAATTTAGATCCCTAATTTAATTTATTTTTAGGGAGTTAGGGTAGAAGCTGTTTTTAAAACTAATTATTAATTTTGAAGTAAACTAGGATTTGGGTTTCGTAGAATAGAAAACGAACCAGTTGGTTATTATAAATAGGGGGTCGTAATAATATAATCGATTAATTTGTTTTAGTTTAGAAACACCTGAGAAACCTAACCGAATTTTCGGAAACATCAAGCATCCAACGACACGTAGTTCGAAAATTTTATTATTTTATTTATACTAATTAATGTGGTCAGAAGGCAAAATCGCTTAAGTCAAGTTTGATAATTATTCTATGGAGGTAGAAAAAGTTGATTATTAAATTCATTTTTCACTTATGCCGACTAAAGCAAGTACGGCTTGCGACCACAACACACAAGGCATTACCACTTAAGTCAAATTTAGTGTGAAGTTAGAGGAGAGATAGATACGTTGAATATTGAAAATAATTTTTGCCTTAAGTCGACTTAGGCGATTTTGTCTTGTGAGTTGTGACCAGAGATAATGTTAGGTCATCTCTGAGCTACTGTTTTGTAAGTTTTAAGTGAAATTTAAATTAATAATCAGCAGAACCACATGATATTTGGGCATTTCAAGGTTTGATTATATGCAACTCGATCAACCTCGGCACATTCATAGTGGAAAGTGTTACTACAAAATCCAGAGCAGCTAATCGTTTGATTATTGGTAAATGGCAAGCTGCATTTACAACACTCCATATTATAATATTAACACAATAACAGAACAAAGAAAAATATTTACAAATGGCAATGTCAAATAAGCCCAAATATAATATTTACACTATTTACAAACTTAGACACAAAACACTAATATTTACACAACACATCTCGTATATACAGGGTGAGCAAAAAGTATGGAAACCAAATGAACAAAAAAAATGAGGAAGGGTTATTCTTAGGTAATTTTCAACAAGGAATTTAATGGTGATCTTGGTGGTGACCTTGACCTTCATCTTCAAGGCCTTTTTATAAATTAGAACCCCTATTTTTGATAATAGAATCGAAAAGAGTGATTAATTTTACGTCCGAGAATGTATTTTCCATGACCTACCAAGATCATCTGAAGGAATTTACATTGTATTTACAAAGTATAGAAACCCTAGAAATCTCGCGGAGTATGTGAAAAAAAATGAGCAAGTTTTAGCCTTACATAATTTTCAACAAGGAATTTAATGGTGAGCTTGGTTGTGAAATTGACCTTCATATTCAAGGTCATATTGAGGTTAAGGTAATTTTTTTATAAGGAAACTCCTGTTTTTGACATCGGATTCGAAAAGAACGATCAATTGTATGTCCGAATATATATTTTCCATGACCTCCCAAGGTCACCTGAAGAAATATATGAAAATTAAAAAAAATCATAAATAACAGAACATTGTAATAATGCTTGTGTTGCTATAAAAATTATAAATAAAATAAAAAAATATAAATTTTAAAAATAAAGAATTTAGTTTTTAATTTTTATTTTTTTTTATATATCATTTAAAAGATAAGGGGTTTTTGGTAAAAGGGGAAGGTATCAAATAAATTGTTTTATGCATAAATTAGCAAGATTGTACATAATCAGTATGTTCAGTTTGAGCACCATATGTGAAATAGTTTGTTGACAACTGCTATTTAGTCGTTCTCAAGTGAATTCTGCGATTTTTTTAATGTATAAATATGTTAAGCAAACAATTCGAATTAAATTATCGTTGGTTTCGCCAACGAAATTTTTGTGCATATTTTCATTAAATAAATGAACACAAAACTAAAAGTATTAAATATTTGCACACACGATTTATTACCGTCCAGGTAATTATTTTCAGATACGTGTTTTTAGTTTAATACATATTTATTTATTTTTTACATTTCCCACTATAACAAAGTTATATTGGGTAAGTATTGTAATCGCGAAAAAAATGTTGTTCCAGATTTTCACATTTCTCGACGGATTAGGTTACCAGGACCCCGAAATATTGATTAGAAAAATTTTGTATCCGTCCTTCCAGTCGTACATTTTTATTATTTTTGTTTTGTCTCCCATTCTCACAAATATTGATAGTTTTAGTCGAAATGTTGTACAAAGATAGATTTTAGTAATAAGCAGTTTGTGTTAACTTATAGGCCCATTCGAGTCTAGAATGGAGGAGGTGTTAGTGGAAGAGAAAACTGCCAAATAGATTTTCTCAAAAACGGAACCGACGATATTTTTTATTATATTGATGATAAATTTGACAATTCATCATCTACCTGTTCACAAAATTTAAAATCGATTTTAACATTGCGTGGGGCTCATTTTAACAAAACTTAGAAAAAAACATGTTGAACTGTTTTCCCAGGTAACATCACAATTTTCAAAGAAATATTTTTCTACGGTTAACATCTTCCAAATTCAAACAATTGTTCCATAGGTATCTTTAAGATAAAATGAATAGGTAACCCTGTGTCACATGGAATTTAAATTTCTAAATGTACCTAAAATACTTTGCCGGTGGCAAATAGTATCGTCATAATTTGAAAATAAGATATGTATATCTAGTAAGCTTTTAAATATAGCAAGACATTCCCTTTTCTGTGACACTGACATTTCTGACATTGGCATTTCTGTAACGTTTTATTGATATTTTATGACATTTTAATGATTGAAATTTCAGCGACTTATTGACCGATACATTATTTGTGAATCGCTCTAATAAAATGGCATTTAAAGGTATTATTTCCGAGTAATAAATTCTCTTGGTCGTAAATAAATCTTAATACCAAATTACTATGGGACGTTTAGGAGAAAGACGCATGGAGATATAGGAAATGAAATGCTGTATGACAAGGAGATGGGATTCAGTGACAAAAGATAATGAACGTTAATTCTGATTTCATATTGTTTGTGTTTTATTATTTTGTATTCTCGAATGGTCCACAGCGATGCCCTCCCCGTCCAGACTGAAGCACTGAGTAAAGAATTATATCAGCCAAATCTCACGTCTCAAAATTTAAGAAAAACCGTAACATATTATAAGGACCTTGCCCAAAATAACAGAAAATGTTTGTAAAATATAAATGGTTGGTTTGGTGAACTATAACCGACGCTTTCTGGGAAAAGTGTCGTTCGGGGAGTCGAATAGACCCAATTTTTTTTTATTGTTTTTAAAACCGACTACAGATTATTTTAAATTTTTAATAGAAGCAGAATAGGATTATCAGCATTTCCCACTATTTACCTTACATTTCATATATTTGGAGATACATACGTGATAGTTTTTATTTGATTTATTTATTAAAATAATACAATCTGTGGATTACAAAAATCCAGTGTCGATTCATACATTACAACAAACAAATAAATATACAGGAATATAAATAAAAGTAGGTTTTGGAAATAAAAGATTAACCAATAAATTAAAATAAACTTGAAAATTCATGAAATAATTCACACTCGAGCATATCCAAGCCAGTCATAAATGAATTCAACTTCCGACACATTTTCAATTCAAATGGTAGATTGCTTAATTATTTAATTTTGATATTATTAGTTATTTTTTTATTTTTTTTTTAATTAAGTTTTAAATTTAAAAATTATTAAATTCTGGGCTGGGCTAACTTCACAAAATTTTACGAGGGTTGCCTGATTTAAATTTTTTATTTTCTGGGTTGAAATCCTGGGATAACTTCACATACATTAAATTTTCTATGTATTATGATCTGGTGGCAGGTATCATAACCAAAAATTAGAGTTATCTTTAATTAGACCCAATTTTTTTTTTGGGTTAATGTTATTCAAGCAGGGGTTTATCCTATGCAATTGTTGTTGTAAATTTGTCAAGGAAATACGCTTATTGTTGGAACGTGTAAATCACGCTTAAAGAAAATAATAGAACTCTATTTTTTATCATAATTATGATTGCAAATGTTTATATAAAAAAGGCGATTGTTGCTGCCATCAAAATCGTGAAAACTAAGTAGCTTTATGTTTTCATATATAACCAACTTTTGCAGGCGATAGTACAATCAAAATTGGAGATAATAAAATTTGAAAATTGAAATAATAATAGATAGTAAAGTTCTAATAAGAATACGGATATTTCACAAATGTAACCTTCACACAACTTCAACTTAAAAAAATATCAAAACAATTATTAGAAATTAATCAGCCCACGCCAAATAAGCGCCATACACATTTTGCTATTTTTATTTTTGCTATTCGAGATAAGCGGAATGAACTGGTATTTCTATAATTGTTGTATCCGAAAATTGTATTTTTTTTTAATACATACAATATAAAGATGAAGACACTAAACATAACAAATATCTAAACAATATTGAGTTTTATTTACTTTCATACATAAATGAATATTATACCGGGTGAATTCGATTTTTTAAAAGATAAATTGGAAGAAGTTTTAGCATAGATCTTCCTACTCTCTACCAAATTCTTTACTGAGTCAAGTTTACTGAAACAAAAATTTCAGAAATCCTAAAATATATTTTTTTATTATTTGCGAGCAAATTCAGCAAAACTATACCTACTAATTTTATAACAATACATAATAACGAAACGATTTTTACAGCCATTGCATCGGTTTCGGACCCGAACCAGCTTTCACATTGTTCTTGTGCTTCTAAGTAGTCTTTTGACTGTTTTCACCGCCTTGATTCTCAAACCATTAACTGACCAGACACCAAAGGTTGTCTTCTAATGTGTACGTTTTAGTTGGAAATAAAACTGTTAAGCAGCTTCGGCAGAAGATCTGCGGTTTATCTGAATGGATTGCCTTGAATTCTTAGCAAAATCATAACCTCATCATCTCCAACCCTCCCGGCGCAAAAATGTATACAGCAAAAGTGTACCGCTTACGAACAGTTTATGAACGCTTTTTTTTATAACACACTACTACACGCACATTCCATACACAGCGATCTCAAATTATCAATTACAGAATTATAGTGTTTCATACTTAATGAGTAAAGTTGGCAATCAAAGTTGGCATTCAAAGTTGACAATTGGTGCAAAACTAAAATTGGTGTGTATTTTGTGTGAATTTATTTAAATAATAATTATTTTCTGTATCTAAATTGTGTTTAAATTCGTATATATCATATAAACATTTTGTTTTTGAAATAAAATATCGAAACAAAAACAATATTAATTATTAAAATTTGCGATAGCGCAAAAGTGATTCGGGGAAGTGCGTCTATGAACAGTACTTCTATTGTTTCTTCCCACCGAGAAGATAATATTGATTCAGACGATGTGTTATCAGACAGTATTGATTATGATAATGTTGAAAGTGATAGTGAATGTGACCAAGAAAGAATTTTATTAGACCAAATGACAGTGATTACAGCGAAAATCATACCATGGATCAGGATAACGATTGTGATAGTGAAAATGGAAATTTGGTTATAGACAATATGGAGTATGATATTCGCGAATGGAGTGTAATACAAAAGAGCCAGTTTAAATTCTTTGTTGCGCATTCTGCGCAAATATCATCCAACTTTACCCAAGGATGGCAGATCATTAAAAAAAACTCCACGTAAAAACACTAAAATAATAACAATGGGCACTGGGTCGTATTTACATATCGGCATAGAATATCAAATAAGTTTAACTGTTGATCGATGTTGGAGTAGACGGTATCCCGTTAACAAAAAGTTCCAAAAGCCAGCTGTGGCCTATTCTTGCTAATGTTGTCTCCAACAGAGAAGTGTTTATTGTTGGAATATATCATGGCTACAGAAAACCAAATTCTGCTGGTGAATTTTTGGGAGCGTTTGTTGAAGAGTTTTTATATCTTTTACAAAATAATATTTAAAAGTCAGTTTTAAAAATCAGGGCATTTATATGCGATGCACCAGCCCGGGCTTTTCTGTTGGGTAAGAGAAATTGTAATTGTTGTTTTATTTTTTATTGATTTTCTATGTTTTAGGTGTGAAAAGTCATTCCGGTTATTGGGGTTGCACTAAATGTGCGATTAAAGGATGCTACTTGGAACATGGGATCTGTTTTCCGGGAATTAACTTACCATTAAGAACAGACGAAGACTTTCGTAATACAAAAGATACCAACCATCATTTAAAATTAAATATGACGTTAAATAATTTACCCATTGGTTGCGTTATGCAATTCCATATCGACTATATGCATTGCGTATGTTTAGGTGATATGCGACAAATTCTTAATCTTTTTTTAAACGATAGGAAAAAGAAGATTTCGTTAAAACGAGATGCAATAGAAGCTATAAATTATAAGTTGGAAATACATAATTCGAAAATGCCTTCCTATCGAGTTTCAACGCAGACAACGAACTTTCGATGATCTTCAAAATTGGAAAGCATCAGAATACAGAACGTTCTTGTACTATGCTGGAATGGTAGCTTTTCATAATATTTTAGAGAAAAGTTATTATGATCATTTTCTTATATTAATGTGCTCTATCAGAATTTTGGCTCAACCAGATGATTGCTGGAGAAATAATGTATGTGCCGCGGAAATGTTGAGCACATTTTGCGTATTATTTAGTGAATTATTTGTAAACGAAAATGTTTCTTATAATGTGCATAATTTATTGTATTTGGCAGCAGGTGTAAAAAGCTTTGGTCATCTTGATAACTATAGCGCATTTAAGTTTGAGAATTATATGCAACAACTATAAAAAATAGTGCGAAAAGCCTCACCACAACCTTTGGAACAAATAAATAATAGGTTGAGCGAGAAAAACAATTTGAAAGAAAAAATTGAAGAGTATAATTTTCGTCCAGTCCAATGAATATTATCGTTACTTACATGTAAGAGCGATCTCGTTATTTTATGCTCAACTCTGTCTTCAGCATGCATGCAGATTCTCCTGGAGTGTACGACCTAGGCTAACAGAAGATGTTCTGAACTTATAAATAATTTCCATTCAGTGAAGGAAAATTTTACTATATGTTTAAACACAATTTGCTTGTTTCAAATAATTTTTATTAAATTATTTATTATATCACATCATAATGTGTTGATTTATAAGGGATTTTTCAAAACGCGTCATTTTAAAACGCATTATTTTAAAACGCGTCATTTTGTACCACGCAGCTTTTTGAACCACGCGGTTTTATGAAACGCGACATTTTGTACCACGCGACATTATGTACCACGCGGCATTTTGAAACGCGACATTTTAAAACGCGACATTTTGTACCACGCGACATTTTTTACCTCGCTGCATTTTGAAACGCGACATTTTAAAACGCGACATTTTGTACCACGCGACATTTTGTACCTCGCGGCATTTTGAAACGCGACATTTTAAAACGCGACATTTTGTACCACGCGGCATTTTGAAACGCAGTATTTTAAAACGCGACATTTTAAATCGCGGCATTATGAACGGTTTCCGAACTGATTAACCTATCAGCCATTCATCCTTCGGCATATGCTGTTCCACCTTAGATTGAGGATTTTTGTCAAGGGTTTAGCGCCATACTTTAGCCTGTCCTAAAAGGCCACATTCTGCCTAATGGTTTCAGTTACCAGTAATGCCGCGAGGAGGCAGTACGTATACTTGCGCCTACTGGAAGGTTACGGAGCTGGTAGATTAATCTACCAACTTTGGGTCCACCTGATTGACCGATTAATCGAACCATGCCCTACTGCAGACTATGATTTCGTGTATCATTGACAAACCTAATATAATCATTTCTGTATGCTACTTAGCTAAGCTTCTTATTTGCTCTTATTTCTGAGCCCACTTCCTTTATTTAAAGTTTTCTTCATCGAAGAACTTGTCTTTTCTTAGTGGCTAGATCTTTAGTCCACCAGACACATTTCCCTTTTAAGACCGTTTGAGTGGAATATTATCGTTACTTACATGTAAGAGCGATCTCGTTATTTTATGCTCAACTCTGTCTTCAGCATGCATGCAGATTCTCCTGGAGTGTACGACCTAGGCTAACAGAAGATGTTCTGAACTAAGTAAATGTCATCAACATCCCTTGATTCACAGGTTGAACTAATTTGCGGTTACTCACCTAAAATGAAAGAAACAAATCGGAATAAAAATAATTGTTTAGTTCGTTAAAAATACATAATCAATAGCAAACATCAAATTTTCAGCATATTTCGGAAAAACACCATATTCAAACCAATCTCATTTCACTCCCTACGATTCAAGGTGCAGAAAACAAAAATGTGTCTTCACAACATTCCTCATACACACATAATAGATAGGGTGCGTAAAATTACGCAATCACCGTAAATTACAATAATATGTGTGTATTTGTATAAAAGATACATTTTCACTACACCTTTACATTTACCATATTGAATACGGCGGCCAAACAACAACAAGGATAAAGTCATCATCATCATATATACATTAAAATTCAAAACCAAAAATAAACTAAAAAAAAAATCTAACTAACTATCAAAATTAGGGCGTAAAACTAACACAAATTTGTCCTAATTTTCTATTTATAGAGTATACTATACATAGTATGTTTATACTCTATATTGACTTAGTGACATAAATATATTTCTGTCGACACAGAATGCTAACGACGACAACGTATAATTTATTTACACAGAACTTAAAACATTACCATCATCGTTTAGTTTTTATAAGGCTGACATGACCACGAATTTGTCAAACGGATGCATGTTTTTCTTCAATGTCTGTATACCAGTATGCGATAATTTCAAATGTAAACAATGGAGACTGCTGTGAGATATTTTGGTTTTATAGTAGTTGTCACATTTGGAAAATTTAACAGATGGTTGGTAATTTTTTGATTTAATATTTTTTGGTAAAAATGTTTGGTTGTATTTTGCTAGAAAATAGCCTTATTTTGATAGTTTTACAGCAACAATGCCATACAATTTCATTCCGGAATGAATAATTTCATTCCACCTATAGAAGCAGGAAATAGAAAAATTTTATTATTCGCGTATTTGTAGTGTTTGCCAGCAGAGTAAATGTATTAAATTGTATTTAGTTTTGTGAGTGGGTATTAAATAACAATTCTCAATGTTTCGTTAAAAGATATACATATAATTCCCAATTTCATTAAATATATTTTGGCATTATTATAGCTTATAGTTTTCGAGCTTCGTGCCAACTGTTAAATGTAAAAAAAAATATTCTTGGCTCTTACTTTGGACAAATATAGGAATAGAATTCATCCAAATAAGATTCCAATTATGTCAGGGCCAAGGACACTTACCATGAAATGTTGAACTATGTACTTATATTTAGTCCTATCAATTAGGAAATATTTCTAGATCCAAATTTCGTTCAGGCTCCTAATAACCGTTTACAGGTTAGCTAAACACGATTAGTGTATTTTTCGAGGTTTACGTAGAAATAGGGTTGCTATAAGCATTATGTCATAACATCATTAACATTTTAAATAAAAAGAGTGGCTCAATTGGAACTTTAGGATTTGTTTAAAACACGCAATTTTTTTTTTAGTTTCAAAATAAAGTTTAGACAAATTACATCGGACATATATGCCCGCCTCGACTCATTTCGAACGTTCATTTGGCTAAATTTTCCGTTTCACAATCCCCCAAAATCTTATTAGCGACGAAGCTCCCCTTGGTGGATAAAGATAAAATTCGGCAAGTTCGATGGAAATGTGGCCGAAATTGATTCTAAGAGCAGTTCTGGAATATGACCACTTAGAATGGATTTTTGGATGAAGTTCAAGAATATGGCCAAGTAGGATGGAACTTAGTTATTTCGTAACTGATTTTCGTGAAATTTGACAAGTGCGATGGAAATGGGATTCTGAAATGATCTTTAGGTGGAGTTCTGGAATGTAACCAATTGGGAAGGAACTTGGTTAGTTCTCAACCGGTATTGGTGAAATTCAACACGTGCTAGAAATGCGATTCTAAATTGATTGTTGGATGAAGTTCTAAAATATGGCCAAGTAGGGTGGAATTTGCCTGCATATTTAGAAGAGGTTCTGTAATGTAGCCTAATAGGAAGGACTCGGTTATTTCTGAACCGATTAAATTGAAATTCGACATGTACAATGAAAATGGGATTCCAAAATTATATTTCGAAGAAGCTCTGGAATATGGCCAATTATGAAGGAACTCGGTTAGTTCTTAACCGATATTGATGACATTCGACATGTGCGATAAAAATGGGATTCCAAAGTGATTGTTAGATGAAGCTCTGAAATGTGGCCAAGAAGAATGAAACTTGCCTATTTTTTAACCGATTTTGATGAAATCCGACAAGAACGATAAACATAGATTCTAAACTGATATTTAGGAGAAGATCTGGAATATGGTCAAGGATTTGGAGAAGTTTGGAATATGGCTTATAAGAAAGGAACTCGGTTAGTTCTCAACCTGATCTAAAAATCAGTTTAGAATTCCACGTCTAGTCATACCGACAAAACACATAGCAATCCATTCAAATGTATCCATTTCGTATACATTCAAATGTATGTACATATATTCCTGGCTTTCCACAATAAATAACCCATACCGCAATGAAAACCCTTTGTTAGTTTCATCAATTCACTTTATTTTCATATAAACATATGAAGGTCCAATTGTACCTGATGAAAAATACGTCAAATCACAAATTTGGTATTGGGTGTACAAATATATTTCAGACCTTTTTAGATAAGTGTCGTTAGTATCACTGCTTGCATATTATTCGAAATCGGGCAATACATGTTTTTTGGAGGTTAGATGTCATGCTTGTATAATTACTAGTGACATTTGTTCAAAGCGTAAACAACAATTATTTTCATGTAATTGAAAATGTCGAATTTTGTGCCAAAAAAACAACATTTGCAGGAAGTTTTACTTCATTATTTTTTGTTGAAGAAAAGTGCAGCGGAAACAAATCATTTGCTTGTGGAAGTTTACGGTGAACATGCTCCATCGAATACAACATGCAAAGAGTGGTTTCAACGATTCAAAGTTGGTGATTTTGACGTAAGAGACAAAGAACGTGAAGGCAGAAGAAGAAAATTTGAAGATAGCGAATTGGAAGAATTGCTTGATGTGGACCCTTGTCAGACTGAAAAACAATTGGCAGAAGAGTTGAATGTTAACCAGCAATGTGTTTCGCAACGTATACATGCAATGGGATTGATTCAGAAGCTGGGAAATTGGGTGCCACACAAATTGAAAAAACGGGACATAGAACGTCGGAAAACCATGTGCGAATTGTTGCTTCAACGACAACAAAGGAAGGGGTTTTTGCATCGGTTCATCACTGGGGATGAAAAGTGGATCCATTATAACAATCCAAAGCGCAAACCAGTGTGGATCAAGCCAGGTGAACCAGGGCCGTCGACGCCAAAGCAAATATCCATGGTTCGAAGGTGATGCTTTGTATGAAAACCATTACGGGACAAGTTTATCGACGACAACTGATGGCTTTAAAGCAAGCTCTAGCTGCAAAACGACCG
This sequence comes from Tipula helvola, assembly GCA_963556165.1. Taxonomy (NCBI): domain Eukaryota; kingdom Metazoa; phylum Arthropoda; class Insecta; order Diptera; family Tipulidae; genus Tipula; species Tipula helvola. The sequence continues at coordinate 159,604,428 of OY744483.1, forward strand.
GAATGGGACAAAAGGCACGATAAGATTATTTTGCAACATGCCAACGCTAAGCCACATGTTGCTATACCTGTCAAAAATTACTTGGACAGGCAGAAATGGGAAATTCTACCTCACCCGCCGTATTCACCGGACATTGCTCCCTCTGATTACCACTTGTTCCGGTCGATGCAATCAGCCCTGGCACAGCAGTACTTCACTTCATATGAAAATGACTGGATGACTGGATCACCTCGAAACCACCAGACTTCTTCCTTCAGGGAATCCGTTTTATATTTACATTTCTTATTTCTTATGTTTTGAATTGGTAGTACTAGTTAAAAAAAACATTTTGTAGAAAATGATTTTTTGTTGTTGTTGTTTAAAATACAGGGTGTCAAATTTTGAGAAAAATGATGAACATGATGTTATGTTTATGGCTATAAAAGGAAAAATAAATATCCGATATTTATGATATAGGGCTCGTTTTAAAGGTAAGTTAATACGGATTAATAAAAAAATACAAAAATGCTAAGTTCTTTAATTTTTCTTCATTTTCAAATTTCCCGCCAAAATTTTATTTTTGAATTTTCTCAATGATCGTCCAATTTTTTTTTTTTTTTAAATTTTACGTCCTTTAATTACAAATGATTGACATTGAAGGTGTAACTGCATAAAAATCGCGAGTCCTTTTTATTGTTTTCAAGTTCTCTAATCTACTGCCTAGTTCGATTTATTTCAATTTATATTCAGTATATGAACAAAATTCAAAAACCATATCAGTTTTCAACGTTTTAGTCCATTTGAAAAGTTCCTCCGCATTGGTTATGTCACCATCATATTCTTTGGTGAGACTGGCTCTGGATGCCATTCTCTTTACAGTACCTCCTACTCCATCGCATGGTCCCTTTCCGTGAGCAGTTGCGTGAAAATGCCACTCACAATCAACTCCAAAAACCTCTTTGTGTTTAGTTATATTCATAAATTTTTTTTTATTTTTATAATGTGTTACTGCACCATCTGTGACGTAATAAATTTTAGATAAATCCGGAATCTTTGTTTTCAAAAACTGCAATAATTTTTCTATGAACAAGTGAACTGCTACAGCGTCATGATGAAGACAATCTGATATTATAGTCATAAACTTAGACTGAGACCTTTCAATCTCTATTATTGGTGAACGATGTAGGGAGTTGGTGGTTCGCCGAGCGAACCACTTACAACAAATTGGTTTTTAAGTCTGTTGAAGCATGTTATAATTAATTAACCAAAACATTAATTAATTATTGTAATTTTTTGGGCAGCGACGAGAATCGACCTCAAGATCATGACATGGTAAAGAAATCTCTTAACCAGTGCTCTACATTCGATGTCTATACTACAGTGAGGAACACTCATTTTATTGCCTGCAAGCTGCAACATTGATTTTGTTGGATTTGTTCAATTATTTAAGTAGCGCTAAACCCACAGTATTCCTTTATCTAAAATCTTCCGGTCCTAGACCGAATGTACCGTACAATACTATTTTCAATTTAAATAATCCAAAAAATATTTAACCCTATGGACCTCTCACAAATATACATATTTTAAGACACAACTTTTATAAAGAGCTCGTCAGTCTCTTTATTTTATAGACGGTGGACAAAATTTTGCAAACACCTCGGTTTTTTACATTTTACTACTTTAAAATAATAAAAAAAAAATTCTAACACCCCCAATTGTCGGTTTTATGTAAAACCGACAATTGAGGGGTATTATAAAACAAAAATATTTTATTACATATTTTAAAGTAGTAAAATTATAAAAAACCGAGGTGTGTGCAAAATTTTGTCCACCGTGTGTAAAATTGTCTGTAAACATAAGGTGTTAATGAAAAAAAATATTTGCTCATTTTTTGAATGTAATTTATTAAAATAAACAATGGACATAAAAAAAAATGCCAATGAAGTTTTTAACTACGAAAATAACATCCAGGTCATTCTTGAGTTACGTCGTTTTGAGTTATGTACGTCAATTTTGAGTTATGTCGTAAAAAAACCTTTGATGTTTTTGTTTTCTTTATTTTTATGTGTTTACTTACTTCTGTTTTTTTACTTATGTCGTTTTGGCTTACATCGTTTTGACTTACGTCGCGTTTTCAAGAACATATCAACAACGTAACTCAAGGATGACCTGTATACGTACACGATTTGCCATTTGTGTTGATGTAACAGTGTAACTTTAAGACACATATGATTGAGTAAAATTTTTCTTGAAGCCGCATACTACAAAAAAATTTCAGTAACTTTTTTGGTAATTTCGCAACAGACGAACTTGACGGACATAAACTTTTCTCAACTTTTCGGTAATATTTTTCCCCTCAATTCTTTTTTTTCATACGAGAAAAAAAAAATATGTTTTTTAAGTTGGTATGGAGGGGAAAAAATTTACAAATTATATGAGAAAATTTTATGTTCGTCAAGTTCTTCTGTTGCGAAATTACCATAAAAGTTACTGAATTTTTTTTGTAGTATGCGGCTTGAAGCTGAAAAAACTTAGCTTCAAGTGTCAAATTAAATTAGCATTATTATTATTTTTTCTTTGCAAAATGTTACCGTTTTTATTTGTCTGAATAGTTAATAGATACACTCTAGATGAATAGTAAAAAATCTTAAAAATCCTAGAGCTTGTTGTAGGCGATTATCGACGAATATCGGCTGAAAAAATTGAAATATTTTTTTCAATTCTAAATAATTTTGTTCGGCTTTAGCAGGCAGGCACATTCAATCAAATCCCAAAAGAGGTTAGCAAATAATACATATAATAAGATGCTAGCGTGAAGCAATAAAATAGGACAGCAGGAACTAAAAATGTGTGATGTTTTCCCTCTTTCGAAATTTATAATTTTTTTCGATTTTATCAAACCGAAAACGAGCCAGACTGGAAACAAACACAATATCTGTACAAAACATTACTTAACACGATTCGCGAAGAATATAACGTTGTGCTTACCGTTGCTTCTATCACTCCCAGTTTAAATTACCTGAGCCAATCGTAGAGACCTCAACGTCCTCTATGCGAATGACATCTATTAACGCAGAATTAATTAGAAAGACAACATTAATTAGCATGGGATGAAGCTACAATGGAACCTGGTGTTGCTATGAATGCTGTCGATAAGCTTTGTAAAGAAATAATGAAAAACCAGAAACCATTTGGCGGTAAAATAATGCTACTTGGTGGAGATTTGAGGCAAACTTTACCTGGATTTGTACATGGTAGTCAGCCTACAATTGTTGAAGCTCTAGCTTAAAATTCCATGGTCTTTGGGAAAAGTTTAATGTTCTCAGACTCCAGAATAACGTACGTTCACTACCCACTACGTCCACTACTCACCACAATACAGCAATTGGTTACTTAAATTAGGCGATGGAACTTTAATCAACAATCATCGTCTTACCGACGACTTAATTGAAATTACGAACAACCTCATTTGCAAAGGCTCTAAAATAACCGAAATCTATGGTGAAACGCTGTCGCCAGTTGAGGCCGAAACATTTTCAAAAATGGCAATTTTATGTTCAAAAAATGCAGATGTGGACTTGATCAACGAAGAAGTGTAAAAAATTCAACCAGTTAAATTTATGCATCAATTGCCTACGTTCGGGCCATTCCGTAGACACGTGTCGGTCGCGATTGTGCAATGCTTGTCGACAAAGGCATCACACATTGCTCCATTCACACTTCGAAAAAACGCAGTCGTATTCTGCGAATTCAAATATGTATTTCTAATCATAGATCTAATGTTTCGTTACAGGCAGATTCGGCAGGTCAAACGGCGTTAACTGCGCATTTGACTGAGGAAATTGCAATCGGAGAAGTCTGTTTAGCATCGGAAGGTGTACACCTGCAAGGTTACATTTAGTTGTCGTTACATTAACTGCGATAGTGAACATTCAGGATTCTTGCGGAAGGGTACATCGGTGCCGAGGTTTGCTAAACGCAGCTGCGCAATCCAATTTTCTTACGCAAGAGATGGTTGACAAACTAAAACTATCGCCCCAGCCTAGCAAAACGAAGATTAAAGGTATCAGCGGTCGTGCAATCAGCTGTGTTCACAACAATAGCCTCACGATTAACATCATATTCAAAACATATTCAATTTATGGTCGTACCGAACATTACATGCAAACTTCCACACAAAAGCAACAGTGTGAAGAATTGGTTAATTCCCTCGCATATAAAATTAGCCGATCCTCAATTTATGACTCGAGCGCAACGAAGAATTAAGGAATCAGATTATATTAGCTTGGGTCATATGGAACCAGTTTCGGATGATACCGCTGACCAATCGAACGTTTTTATTTATCGCACCACCCCATAACAAAACCAACAAGCTCGACCACCAAATGTCGCGTCGTCTTCGATGCATCGGCAAAAAGTTCATCATTACTTTCGCTAAACGGCGTCTTACTTACCGGTCCAACTATACAAAACGATTTATTTTCAATTGTGCTACGATACCGCAAGCATAATGTCGTATTTAGCACAACGAACGGTAAAACAAATACATATTGACGAGTCGGAGAACTATCAGCTACCAGCCTATATCATGGATGACTTCTACATGGATGATGTACTTACAGGTGCATCTACTGAAGAAGAAGCTTACCGAATCGCACAACAACTGTCAGACATGTTAACAAAGGGAGGCATGAAACTAAGAAAGTTTTCATCAAACTCTACTGCATTGCTGCAGTAAATTCCAATCGATGATCGAGAACAACAATTGAGTTTAGACGAAACTCATACTAACCAAACAATAAAGACCCTCTATGTATAAAATGGAACCCCATCGAAAATGTATTCACGTTCAACGTTGATTATCTTGACCCAAATCGAATGGTAACAAAGTGAATTGTGTTATCAGAGGTTAGCGAGGGTATTCAACCCGCTGGGATTTATAGGCCCAGTAAGAATTTCCGCGTGAACTTCCAGCAATTCAAACACTTAGGCTTCCGCGCTGCGTCAATACTGATGGTAAGCGTATAGAATTGCATGATTTTGCTGATGCAAGCAAATCAGCATATGCTGCTTGCATTTATATAAAATGCATCAATGAAAACAATGAGATAACGGTTCAGTTAATATGCAGTAAAAGCCGAGTCGCACCGCTAAAAAATGTTACCATACCACGTTTGGAATTATGCGCAGCACTGCTGCTATCACGACTCGTTAAAAAGACTATAAATGCCTTGAACTTGAGCACCGAAAAGGCAACGCTATGGTCGGACTCAACAATAGTTCTACCATGGCTAAAAATTCCTAACTTATTGAAAACGTTCATCGCCAGCCGGGTGAGTGAAATACAAGAGCTGATGTCATCAATCGTATGGAGGCATATTGATGGAAAACTAAATCCAGCGGACATAATATCGAGAGGAATTATGCCCAACGAAATCAACGCATTCAACAGCTTGAAAAGTTGGTGGACTGGACCAGCCTTTTTATATGAACATTCTTGTGAAGCTCTCAACACGGATATCGACAAATTGCCTATCGGATTTTAAGGCCCACTAGCCGAGTGTCATTGCATATTCACGCGACTCCGGTTTACGATTATAATTTACTTCAACGCTATTCTTCATATGTCATGTTACTGAGAGTTACTTCTTATTGTTTTCGATTTATAGACAATGCGCGAAGGTCGCATGAGGACCGAATATTTCAATCAACGTTGTTAGCTCAGGAAATGCTGCGCGGACGAACCTGCGTAATAAAAATGGTGTAACTTCAATCGTTCTCCGACGAACTTAAGAGTTTGCAAAAAAAATGGCGAAGTAAGACCGAAAGACTCCGGCAAAGCAACTTAACGTTTAATCGCAAGCATCAAATTCTCATTCCGAACAAACATCACGCCTCTACGATTATAATGCGTCACCATCACGAAAGGTATTTTCACTGTGGGCCGCAACTCTGGCTGTCGAAAATGCGCGATACATTCTGGCCAATACATGGTAAAACCCAAGCAAAGAGGATTGTTAATCAATGCGTCAGATGTTTTAACCTAAAACCCAAACCAATGACACCCAATCGTGCATTTAACATCGTCGGCGTTGATTACTGCGGACCATTTATGACGCGCAACCAAAGCCCTCGTAGCTCGGCGCAATATAAATCGTATATTTCAGTTTTTGTTTGCTTTTGCACAAAGGCGCTTCATCTTAAGGTGGTTAGTGACCTTACCAGCAAATGCTTTCTGGCCGCTTTAAGGAGATTCATAACCAGACGTGGAAAGCCGGCTACCATATACATACAGTGATAACGGCACCAATTTTGTGGAAGCAAACAACATACTCCAAGATTTCAACATCTTCATCAATGCCTAATGCCAACGAGATTCTAAGATCCTGCGCTCCGGAGGAATTGTCTGGAAATTCATACCTCCCGCCCGGCTCACCTCATCACGGCGGTTTATGGGAAGCTGGAGGTAAATCCATAAAATTCCACATGAAACGGGTAGTAGTTGAAAAATTGTTAAACTTCGAAGAACTAACAACACTTATCATCGAAATTGAAGGTTGTCTCAATTCACGACGCGACCGTTAACTCAACTCTCCGACAACCCTAACGATCTTATACCGCTTACTCCCAGTAATTTTCTTACTGGGATGAATCACGTCTATCTAAACGAACCTGATATAACCAGCACCACGATCGGTATATTGCCAAAATGGAGCAAGATTCCATCCATGGTTCAGTCTTTTTGGAAAAGGTGGTCGAAGGAATATCTGAACACGTTACAACAGCGTTCAAAATGATTTCGTCTAAACTAGATATTCGTATTGGACAACTAGTATTCGTATGTGATGAACGTTTACCACCTGCCTCTTGGCTATTAGGATGAATCGTTGAAGCAGGATGCGATAACCAAACAAGAGTTGCATCCGTCAAAATCAAATCTGGTATAATACGACGAGCCATCACAAAACTATATCCCCTACCACTCGATGCTTCCAAGGAAGAATCTGGCCGTAGCAGCAACTGTCTAATGTTGAAAAATATAATGTTTCAACGCGCGGCGGAATGTTTACCGTAAAATACAACAATTGATCACATGTTTCATTTTTTCTTCACTACATTATAATCTCCAAGATTATGTGGAAATTTGCTTAGGTGGCCATGAAGGAAGTACATTTTCATGCTCATATTAGTACTCGCATTTTTAAAAATTGTGAGCACACTTTATGTGAGCATAAGTTTTTCATAATTTTCAGTTTTGTGATTACCCAAAAAGTTCTTTCTCACTATTAGATAACTATCATTTTTCCTCTTTAGTCCTTAATTAAATTAAATCTCATTTAAAGCAACGGGGTGCTTGTTGACAGCCTCCTCGTGGCGCATCCTGGGCAATGTGCTGTAGATCGAACGGTTGTGGTATCCAATCCCTACATAGTAGAGAAACAGTATACCAGATAGTCAACAAAAAGATGAAATGTCGGGTGTAAACAATAACGTACTCCAGCCAGGTGGGTCAGAATTTAGATTCTAAATCCTGCCCCGGTTTACCGGGCTGCTCCGCGGATTCTGGAGGGAGCAACACGACATTGCAAAGGAAATTGTCGGTAGGCAACCAGTCTGACCCTTTTCCTAGTACTACTGGAAGCACGGAACAAGACATAAATTGATGGCCCTCTGGTGGAAGAAGTACGGCACTTCATAGAATACCACCGTCAACTCCACCGTCAGGGAGTACCACACTGTTCAGTGAACTTAACAATGAGAAGGAAAATTCCTCTCCTATGAAGCATTCATTAGTCAATCAAACTTCTGAAATCGTGCAAAGTGCACAAACAGATACAATAAACAACGCGGATTTAATAAATAAATTTGAGCAAATGAAGAAGTTAATCGCGCAGCTAAACAATGAAGTTGTCGTGCTAAAGAAAGAAAACATTATGCTAAAGGAAACAGTAAATAGAAATAACAACGCAAGAAACTCAGCATTAATGAACAACCAATTTCAAGTACTCAGAGAACAAGAAGAATATCACACTGATGAAGATGAGCTTGAAAAAGAAACAAATTGGATACTACAGAGAGCCAGGAGAGCAAATAAGAAACCAAGAAAAGAAACCAACCCAATTAAGAGCAAAGCTGAATCACCAGAAGTTGAACCAATTCAAACTCACTCTAAAACTACCAATGCAATTACTGCACCAAAAGTGCAAGTAGTACGAAATGACTACAAAGTAATATCGCTCAATAATAATATCTGGAAAATAAATACAACAGAGCCTGAAGGCTATAAAGCTCTAGCTAACAAATTAAATGCTGATGGTCTCCAGTGGTACACCTACGAGGATAAAAATGATCGATCAATTAAAGTAATGGCAAGAGGTCTACACCCAACTTGCTCAAAAGATGAAATCATTAAGGACCTGCAAAGCAAAGGCCTGAAAATAGTTGATGCAGTCAACATCATTAGAAAAGAGAGAAGAGTTAACAGGGAGGGAAATGTTGAAATCAATAGAAGAGGTCTCCCACTTTTTATGCTATGTAATCACTTGTGTAACAAATTAAAATATCTAATAAAAGATATTAAAAATCAGTCAGTTAATAAATACTCAGCACTCTAACTGGGCAAAAAGATACTGATTACTCATTATGGAAAGCAACTAAGAATCTTAAAAGACCCAAACTTCAGGTTCCTCCAATTAAAGATAAAGACAATTGGGCTCGAAATGCTAAACAAAAAGCTGATTTGTTTGCAAATCATCTTGAAGAAACATTCCAACCTTACCCAAAACAATCGGAAGAGGAAAATATTACCCCGATAAATAAACAGGATGAAATAAAAATTACACCTATAACATTGAAAGAACTAAAATGGGAAATCAAGAATAATCTGAATGCGTATAAGGCTCCAGGATATGATCTTATAACGGGTCAGATAATAAAAATGTTACCGGAGAAAGCGTTGAGGAAACTAATGCATATAATTAATGCTGCATTTCGACTAAGATATGTACCAAGACAATGGAAAGTTGCAGAAGTAATTATGATACTTAAGCCGAACAAACCTCCGAACGATAAAGCTTCATACAGGCCGATTTCTCTGCTACCAACATTATCAAAACTATTTGAAAAGGTTCTTCTTAAAAGACTAAAACCAATTATCGAAGAAAGGAATCTTATCCCCTCACATCAGTTTGGATTTAGGGAAAAACATTCTACTACAGAACAAGTACATCGAATTACTGATGTAATCGAGAAATCACTAGAAGGCAAACAAATATGCTCAAAGTATGGCACCAGGGGTTAGAATTCAAACTTCATCGAGATCTTCCGCAGCAATTTTTTCAAATTCTAAAATCCTACATATCAGAGAGGCACTTCCGAGTAAAGTATGAGAATGAATACTCCCAGCTAAAAATAATAACTGCAGGAGTTCCACAAGAGAGTGTTCTTGGGCCGATCCTTTATCTCCTATATACTATAGAGATATACCAATTACAGAAGCAACTATGGCGACTTTTGCCGATGACACGGCAATACTTGCAACAGCAAAAAATATCAATGAATCCACTAGTAAATTACACAAGGCTACTAACCTGATATGTAAATGGACAAAGAAATGGCGAATTAAATTAAATGAATCAAAATCAGTCCAAGTGAACTTTACAAATCTAAAAGTTAATCATATACCAATAATGATAAACTCTATAGTAGTACCGCATGCGAACACTGCTAAATATCTTGGCATGACTTTAGATGCTAAACTTAGATGGAAGGAACACATAAAAAAGAAGAGAGAAGAACTAAACATAAAATTTAGAAAGATGCATTGGCTCTTAGGGAGACAATCTGAACTAGCGATCCATAACAAACTGCTGTTATACAAACAAATCCTGAAACCTGTATGGACGTACGGTAGCCAACTCTGGGGTTGTGCCAAGAGAACAAATATTAAAATTATACAAACAGTTCAAAATAAAATCCTGCGATGTATTGTTAATGCACCGTGGTACATTCGAAACGACAACCTCCATCGAGATTTAAAGATCGAGCTTGTCGCGGATGAAATAAAACATCATGCAACAAAACACCTACAACGTCTGCACCAGCATGAAAATCTGGACATACGCTGTATGCTGACTACCACACCAACAAGAAGACTGCAAAGAATAAAACCATTGGACTTATCGCGACCAGGAGATCAGTAGACTTACTGTGGTGAAAATCCAGGGGATGAATTATACGAAATGGGGATAATCATGTGATTGTGCCGACTAATTAAATACTTTATTATGCAATGTAAATTACTAAATGACAACAAAGGCTCGCTAATGGTGTTAGGGTTAGCTCAGCAATACTTATAGCAATGTTTTTTTCTTGAGCGCCAGATTTATTTGTCATGCATTCAACCACACATTTATATTGTAAATGCATGCAGGCAAACTTGGGTTTTTTGCAGGGTATCCCTATCTTAAAAACCAGAGCCAATTTAAAAAACTGCTTTTTATATGTGTATAGTAAATACATCAAAATTAAAATTCCCTGAATTCATTCAATAATTTTTGGCAATAAAATTTTATTATTTTTTTTTATTTTTGTAAAGCTGTGTTTTATCAAAGCTCCTAGATATACAAGCCATCAGCATCGACCCTTTAAATTAAGAAGCTTAATTTAATGGGTCTACATTTTACGTTTTCCCATAAGAACCCATGTAAAATTGATCATTTTTGATTACAATTTTATGAATGAAAAATACTCGTAACAGAAAATGTTTTTTGGTTCATATTTAAAGCAAACCTTTTAGTATAACATATTTTAAAACTAATAAATTAAATTTAGTAATTTGATAATTATAATTAAAAATAAAATTGTACAAATTTTACTTTTTCTTTGTATGTATATGTAAAAAAGTAATGTAAATACAGTATAAACTTATAAAAACGAAATCAATGACGTAAGATACTATGAAGTTAGCTACACAAGGTTTTTTTCTTTTTCGAAAATTCGAATTTCGAAAATTCGAATTTCGAATTTTGAAAATATTTTTAACAGTGCAATAATTCTGTTAAATAGTAAATTAAAAACAGTATAAATTAAAAAATTGCAAAATTTTAAAATTAAAAATATATTTTATCCTTTTCTAGTACAATACTGTTTTTATTCTTTATTACCGACCAGCCAGCATATTATGTATATATCAATTATTTTATCATATCGGCCGGATTGACCCCGTTTAATTTTGACGTGTCATAATATGTTTACAAGTATTTTGCAGGTAGGTGTTAAATCATATTTGATCGTATTCATTTCGATGAGACCAACAGTTTTAAAATTACCGATCGAATTTAATAACATCTCAAAAATATACCTATTCGGTAAGAATTGGACGTCCATTTATAGGTATCGTCGATTTTACAAGATCAAATTTATCAATTCTACAGAAATTTGAATTCAATTCATAAGACTATCATTTTAACCAGATTTTTATTGAAAGTTGAATAATTTTTGTATTACATTTTTTTTATTGAATGTTTAATAATATTACAAGGTTCCTTTCTGTTAAATTCGATATAGATAAAAATAGTACATTGTGTCATTAGGATTAAAAGTGATACTTTGTTTGACGAGCAATTATATTTGCATGCGAGGCGAAGCGCAGCGTAGCCGAGCAAAAGCAAATATAATTGCGAGTCAAACAAAGTCACTTTTAATCCGAATAACACATACTATTTTTTCTCCAACGAAGAGTTTATGTCTTGTCGGTTTTACATTACTAATTATACGAGTAAGTACAAATTATGTAATTAAAACTTCAAAATTGAAACTAATTTTGTTGAAATATTTTGTAAAACTAAGGAGGTCATGACTTTCAAAATTGAAACTAATTTTGTTGAAATGTTTTGTGAAACTAAGGAGGTTATGATATGAACGAAAAATAAAAAAAATAAAATAATTATGTCATATACATACATTATACATATTATTGGATTTTCACTATAATATTTTTCTCCTAGTATTAAAAGTGCCTACTTTTACACCTAGGATTAAAAGTGTAGCTTAGCAACACACACATTTTTAAAATAGTAAGAAAAAGGCCAACTTTAATACCCAAAAACAGTATTAAAACTAGAGGCTTTTAAGACGTTGGGAGAAAAATTAAATTTTCGTTGAAATATCTACTGAAATAATTCCTTCGACAGTGTTGATATTTGCTGCCGTCAAATCTCGCAACCAGTTAAATTGATCCACTTTCGTCGAGTATAAATTTAAAAGCTCAAATTTCGGTTGATCCGTAACTTTCTTGTTTCTTATCAAACTTCTCTTTTCTCGAACACGGCGATTTCTTCGGCATTATAGAATTTTTATATGTTTTTTTAAACACTCCGAATTTCGAAATAAATCGGTTTTAATCAGCTGCAATAAGTAATTCTCAAACCCTGATAAAAATTCATACATATTGTTGATGAACACATGATTTAAAGAATCAGTAACGATTTTCTCTTTAACCCCTTTGAGTAGGACCATACTGTTATATGATCCATTTTCATATTTTCGTCTGGCTGAACTACATATCACCCACAGAAGCAGTGTTAAGCTCAACTTTAGCCTGTCTTGCAAATCGATCGTCCCATTTGTAATATATAATCTCTAAATTATATTTTTAGTAAAAGTTCCCATGTTATTATTTGCAGCTGGAACGGTTGGCAAATTCTGGGAATTATTTTTCCTTTGAAATTAATCACATGTTATCCCAGTGTGAATCGTTTTGCAATCGATGCAATTAAACTGACCACATTCGGTACAATAAAGGAGTACAATTTTATCCCGGTTAGTTCGATTAATCGAAATACATCCATTACACGATTTATTTGTGCAGTAGAAGAAATTGTCAGCCTCAGCCGCATGCAAACTTTGTAAATATACTTGAAATTCTGGTTCGGTCATATACGCATGAATATTAGTTTCCTTCAATTTATGCGAACATTTCGCTACTGGACAATTTCATTACTGGTGTCTGACTACTTTTTATATGAGACGTCATGCAATTATTGCAAAATACATGATGACACGTTGCCAACGAAATTCCTTGAGATACATCCACGGCTGAATTAAATTTTTTACATAATGTTTTGAAACGATTTTTATTAATCGTGATATTTGCACGAATCGTACATGCATAGTAAGGTTCACGATTTTTATCAAGGTCGATTACTCTGGTTTTAACTTGACCCGTAACAGCTAGATATTTGTTTTCTGGGAATGAAACATTAAAACCAGATTCTTTAAGTACAGCAATGAAAGCACTAAATTTCCGATTAGCACCATACAACTTTCACGTGTAAAATTTTAATTTAAATTTTTGACAATCACCATATTTTACTTGCTGAATTGAGCTGGTATAAAATTCTGTGTGGCCATCCCATTTATAGTCGGTTTGACGACGTTATCGTGTTTTCAAAGAGCAAGATTTTAAGGAGCACTTATATTCTGTAAGCATTAAATAAACAATATGATAGTAGGTATATAAACAACAAAGCGTACATTTTTAAATACTTACTCCTTTGTGGTGCTACTAGTTTTTGATTAGGAATAACAACAGCTTGGTTGACGTTTAATCCATCATTTTCTTTGGACCCAATATTCATAGAATTCTTCAAATTATCGAATTCTTTTTTCAAAAGTTCATTGTTTTGTCTTAATTTATCACGATTTACATTTTGTGTTGATTTATTGATGATATCCGCAACTACTTTATTCGGAACCGGGGTAAATTATATACAATATATCACACAACACAATCCAAATCATTTTGTCTACCACGAAATGTTTTTGGAATCGAAACTCTTTGGTTTATATGGATATGTAGCACAAACGTCAATTGCTCGTCATTTACTGTAGCTTTACTGCCAACAACAATAGAAATAATGTATAGTCGATTTCTTTTAAATAATCTGTATTACAAATTAAGTCTCGTTTTCATAATTTAACCGCGTTCTACTCTCATTCAAGTTTTATTATTAGAACTTCTGAAAAATTCTTGCATCGTTCTTTGGAAAAATGTTCCAGCGCTTAAAAAACCCATATTGTTCATACGTTCTGGTATTAATTGAATAGTACATGGTTGTAGACAAATACCGTATTTGCAATCACCCATCGTAAATAAATATACATGTCCGTTTTTATTTTTAATTTAACTTTTAACTGCTCACGACTTTTTTTTTTTTTTTTTTTTTTTTTTTATGATTTAAATTATTTGTTTGGCTTGATCATCGCTAACCACATCGCCAAATTTTAATAATTTTATAAACTTTTTCTTTTTTATGACTCTCTTTTTATTTTATAGATATCTATTTAATTATTTGATCAACTTTTTCTTAATGCGTATTAACTTTTTTTTTTTTTTTTCACTGAGTCGCACTTTGTGATACCACCGACTAGCACGGATATTATGGGCCTTGGACATTAAAAAATGCAGTACCCAGTACCACTATCTATTTTATTGAGCTGTTATTTGTGATACCCTCGCTTTTGTACACGATATAACGGGCCTTTTACGATACTACGCAGTACCCGGGACCACCAGCTCCATAAAGATGTTCACTCTTCAAGATCTATATTGCGACTGTGCTCACGACTTGATTTGGTTTATGTTGGATGACAGTTGTTGACGTAAATGTCAAAAATTACCCATACAACTTTTCCATTTTGTACACTGTCAAAATGTTAGTGTAGAATTAGTGACATCTGAAGTTTACCACAAAAATTATATATTTCGGTTACTATTTTCTGTTCGAATGAGTTTTAAAAATTAATAATCCGATTGATTTATGATTTGGTTTCCCCGGATTTATACAAATAAATAATAAATACATACATTATTTTATTAAAATCACAAAAAAAATATTTGTAAATTAATTAATTTTTAATTGACGAATGGTATCTTTTACTTGAATAAATTTTCGTGGTTTTATTTGAGCTGATGAATTCTTTTTGTTAAACTCATTTCCACCGTTAGAGATAGGAATATCATTATTCAAATTTATTCGATTTAAATCACCAAATGCCTGTTTCGATCGATAGTGTTGCAATTTTTTCAATGTTGAACTCAGACCGACCTTCCGAATTTTTTGTTTTCAAATCAATAATGTCCGGATCGAATTTATGCTCTGAATTTTCATCGTTGCTTTCACGTTCGGTACTAGCTCGGAAGCATACGAATTTGCTACGCCACCATCTATTTTTAAATCCAGATGATTATATGTTTAACATTTTTTTAGCGTATTTCTTATGAAATAGATTGGCATGGTCGTTAAACTTTTTATTAGGATCCGGATTCGATGAGCTTCAATTTTTGTCATCTACATCAAAATTGATAAGCATTTTGGTTTTTTGGATAGTGCTGCAATCGATACATCACTACCTTCGGCAAAATCGAGCTCATTGTAATTGTAGTCAAACATACATAAGGCATACAAAACAGTATTTAAAAAACGAATGAGATATTCACATAAAATCGGCCAAAAATATTATAAACCGACAAACAGCAGTCCGTTTTAACCCACGATACAAAGAATTAATAGGTATGCTCGACAGCTGTAATTACGTCATCCGGTGACAAAAATTTGTATTTTAGATTTTGTCTTTTTGTACAAATTTCTCTAGTTTGTTTTGTTTTTTAGCACGTCATTCGGTGCTCCACCACGGTACCACCGAATGACGTGCTAAAAAACAAAGAAATTTGTATAAAAAACGAAAACTAAAAAACAAATTTTTGTCACCGGATGACGTAATTACAACTGCGTATTTCTTATGAAATACATTCGCATGATTGTTAAACTTGCTAAAACATTATTTTGGATTGTTTTGCTGAAATTTCAATTTAAATATTTCAATTTTTATATTACCGCCATCTGATTTCAAACACGGAAACTACACGTCCATTTTGTTTTTTTTAAATATATTTAATTAGTCGAGTTTATAAGTAGGTGGCACTAATGGCTTATTATAAAAAAAAATTCGAACAAAGGGTATGACGTCATGACATAAAGATGTGTTTGTAAATAAAGGGTTTTTTATTTGAAAGTTCAAATTTTAACATGACGGCTTGTATATCTAGGAACGCTTTGGTTTTATAGACATATTTATTAGCCCTAGGCTAGACTATACATATTTATATCCACTCCATTCGTTTATACCAATAAAAAATATGTATATTTAAAAATGTGTTTAAGTACATACGAGTTATGTATTTTGTCCTAATCTATATTAAGCTGAATGGCCGGCCAGCGGTCTAATAAATTATGTGACGTTCAAAAACCTAGATGTATCGATAAGTTGTAACTTTTCTGGAGCTAGATTACGCCATTGGGTCGAAGCTTTTGCCACGAATATTACCGTAAGTGGATTAATATGGTGGCAGCTGAATGTTAGTTTGGTCTAAGCGCCCATTTTGTTTTTTAAACCTGACCATGTAGAACGAGGATATCGCAGGCGCTATGTTAGAATTAATTGTCAATACACACAATTTGTTTAATAGTTGGTCATTTCTATTTTGGTTACATCTAGAATTTAGGCGTACAGAACAATTAATAATCTTTTTTTGTGTTGGTTCAAAAGCACAATCAATACAAATTAATTATTTAATTTTTTCAAATCTAGTTTGGACCGCTACATTGTAAATGATCTTTAATGAAATACAGCATAATGTAGAATCTTTGTAGATGGAACAAAACAAAAAAAAACTATAAAAATGTTTCCATATACATAGCTCAATAACATTTAAGATTGCAATAGAATTTTAGAGAAATATGAAAAATACATAAAGTGATAGAACATGTACACAAATCTTTGTTTATTTTTATTTTTCATATTTATGACTTGACTTCTCTTGCGTTTATTTTTTTAATGTTATTTGTAATACGATTCTGAACTCAATCATGGAAGAATCTACATCAAAGTATGATAAAATAATGCTTAGTCATCATGCAAGTTTACGTGCCAACAATTTAAATCGATTTTACTTAGTGGTTTCTTGAAATTAAGAAGATTTCGATGGTGATCAAGCAGATTTGTCTCCGAAAAATTATGGATTGGTTAAAAATTGAAGGGATATACCACCTAATTCTATACTGTATTAGTCAGTATTGCTTCAACGCCTTATTAGTTATTGCAGGCAAATTAAAAAAATTTTAGCGGTTGCTATACGCAAATAGGGTGATTTAGGGATGTTTCCAATTTTTAGAAAAAATTACTTCAGTATATTTCCCAATCTATTATTTTACCCATTCGCATACGTGCGTTCGTCTTTAAACCATTACGATTACGAACGGAAGGCGGCTAATTATGCATGATGTGCATTGTGAATTGTTTGACGTAAATTGTGAAAACAACCATCTTCTCAAAATTGCAGTTTGCAAAATCTCGCTCTTCCAAATTTATTCATTAGCAAAGTAGGATTGTAAAAAAGTGTAAGAATATTGTTTTTTGACGGTAACATTGGGTCTGTTTGATAATTCGCACGGAGCGGTGCAGTGTACAATTTTTTCTTTATTTCACCACTAGAAACTAAATCAAAGTAGACAAGGACAACAGTATGCACTGCACCGCACCGTGCGAATTATCAAACAGGCCCATTATGTGCACGATTTATTTATTAAAGCTACGTTTAATAATATCCCATTTCGAGTTATGAGGTCTGATTACTGAACCTAAAATTTCCTACTTCTAACATTCCTCCTTTCCCTTGATATTAGAAAAAAAAGGTCCTTGATTTTTTATGAAATAGAGTAACAATAATTCGTGAAGATTATTTAATTATAGTCACGACTGTCTATACATAAGCTAATTTAAATAAATTGTTTTGTGATAAATTCCATATTAGAATCTAAATCCGGCAAAACCAAATGTTATAAATCACATGTCCGCCTCTAAAATATTCATTTTTTTGTTCTCCAAAAAACAACATTTACGAAAGTATATACCTAGGTTAGCCAACGTATACATAAATTGGAAAAGTATTATTAGAAAATACAAAAATAAATAAATTACTACTCTCCACATCAATAAATTAGGCAATTTAATTATTTTTAGAAATAAAAATTTATTCATAAGTAACTAAAATAACGATAATGATATTTACATCGATTTAAGTTCCCCTTCATATATGCAGCCATTTCCTTATCACAATTACAACCGCCCATAACTACGAATATGTATCTTACAAATACATACATATACGATGTTAAAGAAATTGAAAAGCGAAAAAGACAATTGTCTAGACAAGACGATAAAATATAGATAAAAACTATCCAAATGTAAATTCTTATTTTCAAGGCTTTGCCTTCTTAGATAAAGAACAAAAAATCTGGATTTGCATTCATAACTATCAAATCGATTTCTAAAAATAATTCACTTATTTTACCAAATTTACAGATGTTTACCTACATACATAAGTAGCGCTTATATAACTACCTATGTATCGCAAACTGATTAAGTAAATATTTACTAAAAAAAACTTAGCTACATAAGTTAAAGAATGATAAGATTGTATCACTGGGCGCCAAATAAGTTAATAGAATTTTTTATTTTTATTTTTTAGCTTGGTTCATTTGAATATTTGTATACATCTTATAGAAAACTTGTTAATCGAAATAACATTTTTATCATGAATGCAGTTATCTATTATTATCACTGTCAATATCATATAAGCTAAATCTCTTATTTATTTTTATTATAGTCGAGATAAAATTTTGATGTTGTTTACTTCAGTAATTAAGGTTAGAATTTACGGAGGATGTCAATGAATTGATATGCAATATTTACTAATGCAGTTAAAAAAAAAAAGATTTTGCCATGCTACAAATCGCGATTTTGTTAAATTTCACCCAGAGTGGATCAATAAAACGATGATACATGAGATAACTGCGATTTTGCTTATGTCATTTGTTCAAGATAAGTTTTATAATATTTTCCATTCATTTCACAGTGCAAAACAATAAACCGAATGTTGCTTTGGTAAAACTTATGAAAACCCAAAGCAAGTCGGTTGATTCCAGCTGTCGGTAAGGTTTGAGATAATTAATTTCTGGCAAAAATAAATTGCTACAGAAATTGTCTATCAGTAACATTTTAATATTTCGAACCTAAATTTCTAGCCAGATAAAGCCTTCGAGAGCATCGATTTCGTTGTACATATTTGCTACGACAAAAAACTTGTCATTTCACCAAATAATTTTAAGTACTGGTTAAAATTCAAAATTCTCCTACCTCATTCTTGCCTGGCTAGGTTAAATGACTGCAGAAATTGTCGTGCAACTAATCTTATTATATTCAGGTGGCCTAGGCTTAAAGTTTTAGTTGTTAATGGTCTGAAGCTAACGTTTCACCTTGGTAAGAAACGTTTGCAAAAATAATGTAGGAGAATTATCAGTTTTTATTCTCGTTTTCTTATGGGTTTATCGATTTAGTTGTACAGGGTGAGGAAAAAGTATGGAAACACCTAAAAATCTCGCGGAGTTCGGTCAAAAAAAAATCGAGCAAGGTTTATTCTTAGGTAATTTTCAACAAGGAATTTAATGGTGAGCTTGGTTGTGACCTTGACCTTCATCTTCAAGATCATTTGGAGGTCAAAGTCATTTTTTTAAATTAGAACCCCTATTATTGATGACAGAATCGAAAAAAGCGATCAATTTTAGGTCCGAGTATGTATTCTCCCCGACCTCCCAAGATCATCTGAAGGAATGTACATTGTGAAATTAAAGTATGGAAACACCTAGAAATCTCGCGAAGTATGTCAAAAAAAAAAATCAAGGTGTAGTCTTAGGTAGTTTTCAACAAGGAATTTAATGGTGAGCTTGGTTATGGCCTTGTCCTTCATCTTCAAGGTCATATTGAGGTCAAGGTCATTTTTTATAGGGAAAGTCCTGTTTTTGACATCGGATTCGAAAAGAGCGATCAGTTGTACGTCCAAATATGAATTTTTCATGACCTCCCAAGGTCACCTGAAGGAATATATTTTAGTTAAAATGCTTATGATTTACTACGAAAATTAAAAAAAAAATCATAAATAACAGAACATTGTAATAATGCTTGTGTTGTTATGTAAATTATAAAAAAAATAAAAAATATAAATCTTTTAATTTTTATTTTTTTTAATTTTCGTAGCAAATCATAAGCATTATAACTAAAATATATTCCTTCAGGTGACCTTGGGAGGTCATGGAAAATACATATTCGGACGTACAATTGATTGCTCTTTTCGAATCCGATGTCAAAAACAGGACTTTCCCTATAAAAAATGACCTTAACCTCAATATGACCTTGAAGATGAAGGTCAAGGTCATAACCAAGCTCACCATTAAATTCCTTGTTGAAAACTACCTAAGACTACACCTTGCTTATTTTTTTTTTGACATACTCCGCGAGATTTCTAGGTGTTTCCATACTTTAACCTCGCAATGTAAATTCCTTCAGATGATCTTGGGAGGTCGGGGAAAATACATACTCGGACGTAAAATTGATGGCTTTTCTCGATTCTGTCATCAATAATAGGGGTTCTAATTTAAAAGAATGACTTTGACCTCCAAATGACCTTGAAGGTGAAGGTCAAGGTCACAACCAAGCTCACCATTAAATTCCTTGTTGAAAATTACCTAAGAATAAACCTTGCTCGATTTTTTTTGACCGAACTCCGCGAGATTTTTAGGAGTTTCCATACTTTTTCCTTACCCTGTAATCTGTATATTCATTTTATTTATTTATTTATTTGATACCTACAGTGGTTACAATCGGTACAAACAATTACGGCTAACTACAATTAATTAGAATTACAATATATAAAAAATTTAAATAAAACATTCTTGAATGAATCTCTCAACAAGTGATGTTCTCAGGATAGGTTCCGAAAGACCATAGTTAGTTGGCGCCGAGTAATGAATAAAAGCCCATCACGTGAACGCATTCGACGTTCGGGAGCATACATTTTTAAACGTGCAAGTAACTCGGTACAATCGATGCGGGTATTGATGATATCGCACACGAACATCGCGGAAGCTACAGTCTAGACGTTGCAGTTTTAGAAAATTACATTGATCCTGATAAGGTGCAGAACAAATTGTTTCTGAACATTCTCAATCCTACCGGAATGACAGTAGTATAGGATGGCGCCCAAACTGGAGATGCTTACTCCAAAGTGGAACGAACAAATGAGACATACAGCGATGTCAAAGTTATCGGGTCTCTAAAATCCCTGTAGTTTCTTTTAATAAAGCCCAACATAATATACGACTTTGAACTAATGGTGTTAACATGTCTGGTAAATGTAACTTCGGACTCAAAAATCACACCAAGATCGGAAATGAACTCGACTCGGTCAACGATTAAAGGAAAGAGTCTTACATTTGCTGACGTTCAGAGCCAATCTATTGTTAATTGACCAACTGCAAAATCTATTTAAGTAAGTAATCCTGCAACTTAACGCAATCAGATATACTAGCAACCCGGGGGAAAATTTTCATGTCGTCTGCGAAGCGGAGGCAGTTAGCAAACTCAAAACATTGAACAACATCGTTGATAAACAATGAAAACAATGAATCTGGCACGCCAGATGGCACACGATGCAATTAGGAGTAAGAACCCTAGAACCTAACGGAATGTCAGCGATCAAACAGGTAGAAACGCAACCATTTAATAAAAATGATCTGACAATTTAGACTCTCTAACTTACTAATAAAAATAGAGTGGTCAATCATATAAAAAGCCTTGGCAAAATCAGTATAAACAACGTCGAGCTGCTGTATGGAATTTAAACTATCAAATAAAACACCGCAAAATGAAACCAAGTTAGTTACTGTAGACCTACCGGGATAAAATCCATGTTGGGCCGGAGAAATGAAATTCTTAGTATGGAATTGCAAGATTTTATGAACCATAGACTCAAACAGCTTGGGTAAGACGGAGAGAACGGCGATCCCACGGTAATTACTCACACCACTTCTTCTACCGATCGGGGAAAAATCGCGACGGAGGCTTTTATTAAATATGATGCTAATCGGGAGGACTAAACTCTCAGCACAACACCTGAACAGAATCGGTGGAAAACCATCATAACCCGGATCGGGTGAGCAAGCAATCCAGAACTTCTTCCTCGGTAAATTTGAACTCTTTATAAATTGAACAAAACTGGGGAAAGCTGGAGTCACGATAGTGGGCGAAGGAACTGGTTTGTAAATCGACGCAAAAAAATTAGCAAACAGATTGCAGATGTCCAAGGGCTGACTAGCGACGGAGCTCTGGTACGACATAGTAGACGGAAAGCCAGCCGCTTTTTTCTTACTGTTAATAAAATTCCAGAACTCCTTAGGACTAGATGTTAACTCTTCCTCCATTTCTTCTCCCCGGAGTTAAGTACTTCTTTGTTTTTTATATTTTTATATTCAGGACGTTTGACAACTATAATTTTGGGCAGAAAATATTTCCAGAATATTTATTTCAAAACTAGTGTGAACAATTTTTTTTAACAAAATATGTATAAATATTGGAAATTCAATTTTTGAATGCTTGTTAATTTTATAAAACTAATAAAATGTAAAATTTTCCTTTATTTTATGTTGTTCAGCGGTGCTTTTTTGCATATAGTTTTCATAAAGAATTGAAAAAGAAATGCTGTTGCTGTATGAACTCTTTAAAATTCAAAAATAATTTAATTTTATACATGCATTCCTTTTTTAGACTATTGCAGAAAGATTTTATGGGCCGATGAATTTCCGTTTGCAGTCGATAGAGATTAATTTGTATCCTATATGTTTACTGTAAACGGCCATGCGGCGGTTTGTGGTGATAATATCGTTGGAGGAGACTGGATACTACATCAAGATAATGCACTAATCAACACCGCTAGAGTATGAAAGTAGTTTTTAAAAGGTTCTGATTTCAATGTATTGGACTAGCCTTCAGAAAGTCCAGATGCGGCATAATACAGAAACATGCGGCATACTCAAGCGAAATCAAAAGAAATGTCTGAAAATGTGATTCGCAAAATATGGTTTAATTTAACCCTATCATATCTAAGGAAACTGGTGAATCCAAATCCAATGCTAAAATCGTCTTAAGGCGGTAATTAAGGCAAATAGAGACATAACACATTATTAAAAAACATGAACACTAAAAGTATATTGTATTTATAAGATTAAAAATAAAAATTCCAACTACATCTGGTTACTGTAATAAAGTACTTAAACATTTAAGTTTTTTTGGATTTTGTTTATGTTTTCAAATTTTGCATATGCATCTGTTTATGAATTTTATAAATACGAGTATTTCCTTGACAAATTTACAACAACAATTGCATAGGATAAATCGCCGCAAGAATAACATTAACCCAAAAAAAATTTGGGTTTATTTAAACATATGTAATTCAAATTTTTGGTCATGATACCTGCTCCCAGATTCACAATACATATAAAATTTATATTTTATTACGAAAGGTTGGCTTTTGTCAATTAAAACAAATTGGCTAATTTTTTGGGGAAAAAATAAACCCAAAATAATTCAAATTAAATTTTGGTTTGGTCAACAAAATACGCTTAATATAAATTTCCAAACATAACCTACTTAACCCTTTCAAACGCCATTTAAAATTGACCTACTTCCCAAAAATAAAATACGTAGCACAACTATGCACTGCTATGATATGGCATTGCTCATAAAACTGTAGTATGAACATAAATACATAAGAGAACGATTCCACAAGAGAAATGAGACACAAATTAAACATTACGGTTGGTAGAAGCGATGAAAGTTGATGTACAATATATTGTACAAGGCGTTTGAGAGGGTTAATAATTGAAAATTTAAAAAAATGTTTTTGAATTAAAGATGTTGAACATTTCGCAAATAATTTTCAGATTTCAAATAATTTTGCTCTTTGCTGTATGTACCTTTAGTAATTTTTGGGTGATACGAAATATTTGTGAGTCCCGTCAAACCCTTTTCATGATTTTTAAAATTGCTCTAGGCCTGTATTACACTATCATATATCTACGACATAGAAATGGTTCAATATATTTCTGCGATAGTGTAATATGTATATATTGCAATATTTCTGTGTTGTATCGTTTTTATGATCATGAAGCTAACTATTGCAACATCTATGTGACAGCTCTCAAAAATGGTCAAAAAAGATAAATGAGCCGTTCAGTGTACACATCGATTAACTCCACTTTTTGAAAAATCTTAAATTTAAGTGTCAAAGCACTTGGTATAGTCATAACTTTTTATATTTATAATAATTTTTCTGAATAATAAAGATTAACACCATTAAACTGAAAAAAATTTTTGGCCATTGAATATCTTCATTTATTACTTTTTTCAGTTGCCAAATCGATTAACTTCACTAGTCACATAAAAATTGTAACATTACTGAGGATTATTTTTTGGCTATTCATTCTTATTAATTTGATATACCGTTATGAAATATATATCTATATTAATGCATTCTACAATATAATTTGAATTTACATTATAAAGGGAATTTTAAAAAACAGTACATTTTCTCATCGCATTTCTCAACATTTTGTTTTATGGAGTTAATCAATTTGTGCACTGAACGGCTCAAATACGACTGGAGCATGAAAATGATAAAAATATTAATTTCGGAGTACGAGAACTAGTTTCGACTCGCTTTTGTTTCAATTTTTGTAACTATCGTGAATAATACGATTCATAGTGTAATATAGAAAAATGATTTGTAGCATTTCTGTTATCGTATTTTTATGTCAAAAATGTTATTATTCTACGACTTAGAAATGTGATAACGTAATACAGGCGCTACTAAAAAATAGGGCAGCTCCGCATTTGTGGCTATGCAAATCTGAGTTTTCTTTAATTTCTCATGCGTTGTGTCAGACAAAATATTTGCGCGACTCGTTAAACGTTTTTTCTAAATTGTTAAAATTGTAGCTGGGTCTTTGACGCCATTGACAGGCAATCAGAGAGATACTGCTCAGTTCAGAGTAAAGTTATCGCTTTGTATGTACCCTTTAGAGATTTTTTTATGTCAGATGTAATAATTGTGCGAGCCATCAAAAGGTTTTTATAGTTTTTCAAAATGGCTCTACTAAAAAAAATTGTTTGGCCGTTTGACTGTCATTGACAGGTAATCGTACAGAGGGCTACCTTTTATCTGATACAAACAATCATTAAATGAACTTACAATGTGATAGCTTAATCAGATCTGAGTAGCAATCTCTACAATTGCCTGTCAATGCCCTCTAAACATATACATACAGCTACACTTTTTTTAGAGTGTAGTAAATTAAAAATCATAAAAAAACGTTTTACGGATCGAGCAAATATTTCGTCTGACACCGAAAATTCCTAAAGGCCCGTAAAATACGACAGCATACTTAGACCTGTGCACAGTGTGCAGCCATCTCGACGATTGAATATCAATGACCATCAAATGCCCAGTTATAATCGAAATTTTGAACTGTTGAAGGTTTTTTTTTTGGTAGCGTTACCGCTTTTACTGATACCCGCATATTTTGTCAGTTGTCATAAGCTTCACTTTAACGATTTCAAATTCATTGGATGGCAACATTAAAATAAGGCAGAAACTGTCCTGCTACATAGTGATGTATTTTTATAATTACAGGTCTGAACTGAATCTAAGGTTCTAGTTATGTAGATAAAAGCTGTGAGAACATTGATTACAAACAAAAGGTTTATTTTTTATTCCTACCAGACAGACAACACATCACATTACCCTGCATAAAATCAAGACATCCATACTTTTACTTGAAATTCTGCAGATATCGTGTGGCAGTCATTATACATAAAGTAGGGTCTAAAATTTTAGCCGGATAAAAGCTTTGAGAAAATAGCATAAGAGAGTTTCAGTTTCTGACATATTTGAATATGCCTGGCGCCCCTTATGGACTGCTAAAATCATCTTGCCCTGATTTTTCATAAGTTTTATATACCTCCTAAAATGACCGACACTGCTAGTAAGTAATTTAGTTCATTATTTTTCACCGGAAGATGAAGACACAAAATTAGAAATAAGTAAGCCTTGAAAAAATTCTTGCATATCTCCCTGACCATATTATATTGAAGGGCATATTATAGGTAGCATAGGCGTGACGAGTTGCCAAAAACACAAAATTTCACTTCACTGTTTTACTCATATTTCTAAAAAAAATAAAAATGAGATTGGTTGGCATCATTTGATAGAGAAATAATATTTCTTTTATATTCTGTCCCGAAGGTTACGGTTTTTTCACTAAGCCTTAAAAAGCCGGTTTTTGCAAAACAGCCGTAATACATTCAGGCCGTAATTCCTCTAGTGGATCGTGGTTAGCCAAGAGATTTTCGAGATTGTCGTTTTATTTAGGAAGCTTAGGCTTATCGGAATGAAGCTATTATCGAATAAGCTTTTGTGTCCCTGCGACTACCCAATCATAGTTGGGTAATGAAATGTTGGACTCGATATGTATCAAAATCGGTGCTTGTTTGTTTGCAGTAGCTAGACAGAAAGGAAACTTCTTTTGCTCCAAAAACCAATGCTAGTTCTTCTAACGTATTAATCGTTGCCATGAAGGATTTACCAACTAAATGTTTTTTGTGGGCGTTACTCTCCGCTCTTATAAGTTTGACTGGGACAGTTGTGATATGTTGTTTACCCTCGGTTGTATTTAAACATCATAAGAAAATTCTAGTACCCTAGACAGGCTGCGATTTAATAAATCCGATTTAGTTTAACTCGTTTAAGTAATCCATGCAAAAAACGCGATAGATAAAATTGTGGTTGACTTACTAGGACCAAACTCGAAAAATTTACTAAATCCGATTTATTAAATCGCAGTCTGCTAATAGCTTTGACAGACTGCGGTTTAATAAATCCGATTTATTAAATTCTTCGAATTTAGTAGCAGTATGTCAACCTCAATATTAGCTAATCGCTTTGTTTTGCATAGAGTACTTGAACGAGTTTAGCTAAATCGAATTTATTAAACCGCAGTCTGTCTAGGGTACAAGAGTATAACATCTCTCTCTCTCTCTGACAGACTGCGGTTTAATAAATCCGATTTAGTGAATTTTTCGAGTTTAGTAGTCGCAGTGTGTCAACCTCAATTTTAGATGATCGCTTTGTTTTGCAAATAGTGCTTGAAAGTGTTTGGCTCAATCGGATTTATTAAACCGCAGTCTGGCAACACTATAAAGCCCTTGACAGACTATGGTTTAATAAATCCGATTTAGTGAATTTTCGAGATTAGCCATAGTTAGATTTGCGGTATTTATGCTTTATTTTGAGTTTAGTGACTAAAACGATATAATGGGAGTGTATTAGTTTGATAAATATTATGAAAACAAAAACAGTTTAAGTGTATTAACCGTAATTTAAAACGAGTTTAGCTAAATCGGGTTTAATAAATCGCAGTCTGTCAAGGGTATAACTCTACGGTATTAAATACGTTATGCCTCTACAGTATTTCGTCCCTCTAGTAATGAAACAGCGTATAAGAAAAATAGTAGTTTTAAAATAATTCGCATTTAAATGTTTTTTGAAAAAACTTTTTAAAATAAAATCTTTTATTTCATAGAAAATTAAATTTTCTATAAAATAAAAGATTTTATTTCAAAAACTTTTTTCAATAAACATTTAATTTCGATTATTTTAAAACTATCATACTATTTTCCTTATACGCTGTTTCATTACTAAAGGGACGATTTATAACCGAGCTTGGTCATTTCGTTGGTTAATTTGTCCAAGGTTCTCACTCCGAATCATGTCACACCGGCAACGTTCGTGAGTAGCAGATCCCAAAAGAGCAAGAACACATATTGATTGTAGCAAACCTGGAGCAAGTCGAGCTCGATCTGACAAAACCTTCTGACTTCTAGATTCATATCGAACACGGTTTAAATTTTTCGTTTTGCATTTTCTCTGTATACTATTTGCTACCGTTTTTGATTATGTTTTTCTATTTTAGCTCTGCTTCCAACACAATTTGCATTTTTTTAAATTGTAATTTCTCTATATTATTGAACAGGTACGTATTGGACAAGTCTGGTTCTAATTTTTATTGACCTGGTCTAGCTTGCATTTTGGGTTGGTCTAGCGTTTAAGAAACAACCGAAATTATTACCGATGGAGATGAAGCGGATAGACTGGGCTCTGAACTCACTGTCGCTGACGATGGACAGGCCTTGATACAGTATCTCAGAAGCGAGTTCTTCTGACGCGTCGCTTTACTTTTAAGAGAAGTAACATGCTCAAGCTCACTGATATTTTTTCTTCTGAGTTGCGTTGCAGTTGATTTCAGCTGCTTTTTGATTAGTTTGCACTAAAAAAGCATCGTACAGTGCCTTATAGAATCGGCTGATTTAGATTAGCTCATAAATAACCTTAAAAAATCATAAACTTTGTTAATAATTGAATTAATCATAAATAAGTAGATTTACTACTTTGAACAGAATAAACAAAAAAAAAAAAAAAAGAAAACTCTCTCAATGTTGAAGGACTACTCTTGTTAGACACTACCAGAGAGGTGCACTTTTGACCTATCGCTTCTTAAACAGCAGTTGGTATTCAATGATTGACACCTCAATTTGATCGGTGTTCTGGAACTTTTTTGAGGTGAAACTTTTAGAGCCGCATTTTAGAATGAGTAGTAAAACCGACTGATGTAACGAAAATGTGTTGGTCGCCATTAAAAAAATAAAAACATGATGGAAATATATTTGAAACAAAGAGAAAGTACACGCATACTTTAAATATGAAATTTTATACATCTTAGGTGTCTGTGAAAATTGCTCATACCAATCAATCAAAACCAACAAAAATGTTTATACAAGCCATATTGTTTCTATACCACTCGCATACTATTAAATCCAAAACCTTCTATTTCTATAAGGGTTAGTGATATTTTCTACAATTTTTGATACAAACTACAATGTACTGGATTACGACGCTAATACTTACAGAAATAGTAGGTTTCATTTTGTGTTTGAATCCCAATATTTCGGCTTGTATAAACATTTTTGTTGGTTTTGCATCGATACATAAAAAATAATAATTTTAAAATTGTCTAATCGGTTAGATTTGTAATTAGTATTGCTCAAGATATTGCTAAGTTTGGTTATGGGGGTTTGTAAAACCATTGTCGCGCCATTGTCTAATAGAACCTATCTATTTCATTTAGTTCAAACTGATCAATTTCAACAAAGCCGCATCATTTTGCTTTGTTCAACGGGTTTGCCGTGACCGTTCACTGTAGTCTAATTATGGAATCTTCAACAAATTTACCGTGTATGAATAATGGTGTATTTTAAAGCGTACACGGCAGGTTTAGGTGATTAACTTAACAGAACTGTACTTTGCTCATGCTCATGTCCTTGCCGCGCTTATGGACATTTAGCTTAAATGATCTTAACTGCCTCTTATACAAAGAAACGGATGTTTGGAGGTAGAACATCGGAAGACATTTTTGCAAATTGAAGGGTGCAACTAGCAGCCTTGGATTCGCCTGAGCCAACAATTTGATTTCGCCGTTTACACAAAACCACCTTTTTCGTGATACACTTTTTGTTCCAATTGAATACCGTATTTTTCTATTTCTGGCACATAGGTGAGTTCTGACTTCTGATACAAAAGTGTCACATTTATTACATGAACCCACTTTGGGCTTCTTAAATTTATTGTCCATTGCATGAAATACTTCGCGATATTTTGACAAGGAAGCTGCACCGAAAGTCTCTTCTGTATTATAATTCGAACGTTATACTGAGAGTAAAATCGGCTTGAAGATATTTCTGAGCTGGTCTCTGACGGGAATAGCGACTCTCATAACCAGGAAACAAATTAATGTGATCTTTAATCTCTTGAACTTTTATTTCACTGAATTTATGTTTAGGTGTATTGGTTTCTCGATTGTCCTATATAAGTCCGTTACAGTTGATTAAATCCAATGAAAACAATGTAGGAAATACCCTTGTATGATTTAATTTTAACCCCCGTGTTATTTGGGTTTTTAGTAAAATTTAAAGAACATTATCACTAAGATAAAAGGCTGACCATTTTTTTTTTTTTTTTGTGAGAAGAGATGATAATTTTTTTAAAATTCCAAAATTACTCCAAAATTTACTAAACTCTCTTTCTCTTTTGTAAAGAATCCAAACCAAAGTTTGCCCACGCCACATGAAAAAAATTATTAAATTTGAGAAAAATAGCTTAAATCGGATTTACTCACTTCAATAAAACGAAAAATTAATGTTGAAACAATATTAAAGTTGAGTTTTTGCCTTTCTACCACAACGTTTTTT
Organism: Tipula helvola; assembly: GCA_963556165.1. Classification (NCBI taxonomy): domain Eukaryota; kingdom Metazoa; phylum Arthropoda; class Insecta; order Diptera; family Tipulidae; genus Tipula; species Tipula helvola. Next base: position 159,634,722 of record OY744483.1, read on the forward strand.
TACTGATACGTTTGTAATCAACGATTATTAGGTAACTTTTTGTCGTTTTGTGTAAAAATGTTTTTTAAAATTAATTTATTTTTGTGTTTAGGGGTTTTACCAAATGTTAGATAGCCACTTTTGAAATTTAGCCATTAGGTTTTCCTAGTATACAAACGGTAAAATACATCAGAGAAGGAAGTTGAAAATAAGGAAAACCAGAAATCATGACATCAAAAGATATGCGCGAACGAACATAAAAAACTATAATTATCGAATTGATAACCTCTTTTTTGAAGTCGATTAAAAATAAACCCTCTCTTTCAGTTTCACAGTTATTCAACTCGTTACTCGACAAAATCAATAAATTTTATTTTGATTTTTAATTATTAACAGAAAATAATAGAATTGGGAAATTTACATTTTTCTCCAAAAGAAAGCTTATATACTATACTTAGTTGTTTTTAAAACGATAAATCTTTCCATACTTGACACGCTATAATTCAATTTGATATGGAAATCGTTGCCATATGTGCGCGAGAGAATTTTACGCATTACTTAGACACTGAATTATGATCACATATGTTGTATGAAACAATAAAATTATATTTGTGGGTTTGAAAGAATATCGCGCCACATACAAGATTTAAGATGTTGAACATCTTTTTAGTCATACAGTGAATGATGTTCGACCCGAAAAGTACGCAACGATCCTATTCGTAATACGCACTTCTGTATATATGTGTATTGTGTATGTTGAACAAGACACCATAAAATCGTCTTACGAGTTTATTTAAAATGTGAAGGTTACTTAATACAGTATGTGGCAAGTTTTTATTTTTATTTAGAATGGTTCAGTGATATTAAACGTGAACCCAAAATAAAAAGACGATTTCCGGTGTATAAATTAATTAGATTTTGATTTTGACCAATTGCGTACATTTTTTTTTTTTAATATTTGCTTTAACCTTCCGGTGTGTGAACAACATTAATCAGATCTTAATATCTACTAGGAAGGCAATTTTTTTTTAAGATTAAAGCAAACAAAAAACTAAGTATGTAATTAAAATCTCATTTAAACTTAAATTAGATTTTGTTTTGGTTGTGCTTGTTTTCAACATTTGTTAATATTTGAAAGAGTGATTTGATTTTCTGCATCTGCTCTAGTGATGTTGTTTGTAAAGAACACTGAATATTTGTGAAAAGTTAAATATTGGGATTAGAAAAGGAACAAGGAAGTGCATTCAAAAATGCAGCGACTGCAAAGTTATTATAGTCAGTACCTGATAATACAATCAAAATTACGTCAATGCAAAAGCATTTTTATGAGAATAACGTTTAGCTGCACAAAATCTCCATTAAAAACAAAAAAAAATTTAAGGACCACCTAATTCGGATCACCCGGTCCGCATTTGAGGGATGATTATACAATTTGTTAAACCTGCAATTCTTACTAAATTTAATTACAGTCGAACTTGGTTATAACGAACCTCAAGGGACTAAATATTTTGTTCGTTTTAAGGAAGAAACGTTATATCAAGACATCAATTTACCCACATTTGCATATAAGCTTGGATATACAGAATCGTGTAATAACGAAAGTCTTGTTATAAGGAACTTATATAAAATCCCAAGCTTCGAGAAATATGTACAATATGTACATACAAATGTAGGTAAATTGATCTCTTGACCTAACGTTTCTTCCTTATAACGAACAACATTTTTAGTGCATTGAGGTTCGTTATAACCAAGTTCGACGTATTTATCGAAGTTTGGGATTTTATATAAGTTCCTTATAACAAGGCTTTCGTTATATCCCGATTTTTTATATCCAAGTTTGACTGTAGTTAATAAAAATCATCTACAGTCCCGTAGTAAATGATAGCCGCACCCCTAATTTAAGATTTATTTCATTTCAAATAAATTCATTTAAAATTCTTCTTATTCTAAAATAATACTTTTCACATTACCAATGTGTGCTATAAATAGAAGTCGTTATTCTTTGCGGGGTCATGGAAAATTTAAGGACAACCCTCATTTAGTATGGTAATAAAAGATAGCCGCACACAATATTTTATTGTTTGTAATAGAAAATAAATATAAAACGCACAATTATAAAAATGATTTTTTATTTCAATTAATATCTTGTGTGTCCACCGTTGTTTTTTATTACTTCGAAAATTCTATTTGGCACACTTTTGTACAAGTTGTGTACATATTCATTTGAAATATTAGCCCATTCATGTTGTACTGACGCCTTTAGCTCATGAACGATGCTGTACTGCCTTCCTTCAGCATACACAGCTCTGCTGAGTTCACCCCACATGTTTTCAGTGATGTTAAGGTCGGGTGACCTTGCTGGCCATTTCAAAACTGGTATCTGAGCCTCAGTAAACCAGTCATTTACTATCCCGGCTGTGTGAACGGCTGCATTATCCTGCTGGAAGATAAAGTTTGGGCCGCCAATTTGTGCACCAACAACTGGTAATATTTCGGCTAGCATGGATTTATACCGGTTGCTGTTAATACGACCGGAAATAAACTTCAGCTCCGTTCTTCCTCCATAGCCAATTGCACCCCAAACAATTAGCGATCCTCCACCTTGTTGACGTTTCGATAGCATAAGAGGTTCTTTTCGAAGGTCATGAAAATAGTATTGCCAACCATTAGGGCCATCCAAATTAAATTTTTTTTCGTCAATAAATATAACGCGCTGCCACTTTTTCTTCCACGACATATGTTCCTTCGCGAAACGCAATCTGGCGTCTTTATGATTTCGTAACAGTTGTGGTTTTCTCTGAAGTCTTTTTATTTGTATGTTATCTGACTCTCTTAACACTTCTGTACATTACAAATCTTTGCATTAACACCAGCTTTTAACGCAATTTGCCACGCAGTGCCAATAAAATTAGACGCGGTTCGTAAAATTGACCATTTTTCTCTATCAGTAAGTGCAGCCGGCCGGCCTGTACTTTTACGCGAACCGTATAATTGCGGATTTTTTAAATAATTTCGAACTACCTTCTCACTCCGACCAATATTTTTTGCTATAACCCGGTTACTCATATTATTTTTCTTAAAAGCGTCAATTTGTCCTTTTTCAAACTCGTTTAAACGACTTTTTCTACCCATATTTAACAAAACAACAAAAATATTTAACACAATAATACTTTAGGACACAAGAAGATGTTTGCACGTCAAAAAGCTCGAATAGATATTGATATAGTGTTCAAAAGAATTTTAAAGTATACCTGCGGCTATCTTTTATTACCATACTAAATGAGGGTTGTCCTTACATTTTCCATGATGCCTCAAAGAATAATGACTTCTATTTATAGCACACATTGGTAATGTGAAAAGTATTATTTTAGAATAAGAAGAATTTTAAATGAATTTATTTGAAATGAAATAAATCTTAAATTAGGGGTGCGGCTATCATTTACTACGGGACTGTACAAAGTATTTTTAATTAAAAATACCCACCAAAGTAAGTTGCCCTAAATTAGATCTACACTTTTTACTTGAGTTAATTCTTATTTTATCTATTAAATTGTCAGTCTATGATTAAAATTATTTATGTATTAAATCAAGTTCAGTTTCAAACAACAACAAAATTATTGAAAAAGGTCTAGATCCAAATTAACTCATCTTAAAATAACGTTTGTCGTATAAAATAATTAATATAATTAATTTGAATTAAAAATGTTGACTTTATGAACGTAAAATGGATCACACGACCCGCAATTGGACAAGTTTGAAAATAGCATGTTCAGCCGTTACCATAAAAAGAGTTGCGGCACTCAGTTTTCCGGAAATCATAGCAGTTCGTCGAAATATATTATGTATAGTATTTTAATTATCAACACCGGGTATTTTCATTTAATCAAAAATGTATAAATATATAATTGAAATGTGATGCATTCGAAAATTATTTATTACCTAATTAGAACGAAAATTTCTATAAATTAATATTTTGTTCAACATTTTCATTTTTTTATAATATTCTCTAAAATTTTGATTTTCTATTCACTTCTCAAAAATTTTGTCTTTAGTCCGACGAGCTAGCGTTTCCCAATTTCTCGCTAATTTAGTCCAGTCATGCTCAATGGGGTTTAAGTCAGGGCTGTAGAGCAGCCACTCCAAGGGTAAAATCTTCCGCTTGGTAAGATCATATCATCGAGAATTGTTGTGTATGTTATGATATTCAATCGGCCAGTTATTTAACGTAATTCACCAATACCTTCTCCAATAATCCACCCTCACCCATAACTGATTCCATCATTTTTTTGAACCGTTTGCACAAACTTCTATTTAAACCTTGAGTTTTTGGGTCGGTATAAATGAAACTTTTAGTCAAGGTCCGACTGAAATACTTTTTTGTTTGGATATTTTAGTTCTGCGTACCAGAAGACCATTACGGGCAATTATTGGCAGAGATTGGTTGGATGAAATTGTGCCTGCCTGGCGGAATAATTTTAGTACTAATCCGGAAGTTGTTAAATTAGTAAGTAATGAAGTCAGCTATTGTAAATTTTTAAATATGGTAGATGAAAGTTTAGTTAATCGAAGGTTTTACCGCGGAAATAATTGTAAATGAAAATTTTCCATGCACCGTATTCGGTGCCTTATTGTCTCAAAGAAAAAATCGAGCAGGAATTAGATCGCCTGATTAAAGAGAGTGTTTTAGTCCCTACTCCCTATTCGTCATAGTCGGTGGGCGAGTCCTATTGTCACTGTTCTGAAAAAGAAGAGAAATGTCCGAATTTGTATAGACTGCAAAGCTACCATAAACCAATTTGTTACAATGGAGCATTACCCTCTTCCAAAAATAGAGGATATCTTTGCAATTTTAACAAATTGTAAGTTCTTCTGTGTTTTGGATCTAACGGGAGCGTATCAGCAATTATTGCTTAGTACCCAGTCTCAGGAATATTTAGTCATAAATACCCATGGTTGTATAGACATACACGTTTAGCTTTTGGCGTCTCAGCGGCGCCTTCGATATACGTTATCACACAATGTTAAAATTAATTTAAAAAATTGTCGGTATTTAGTTAGCTCTGTAAAATATTTAGGTCACATAATTTCGGATGGGCAAATATATCCGGATACGGAAAAAATTGAGGCAATCATAAATGCCCATCATCTCAAAATTTAAAACAATTGCAATCATATTTAGGATTGCTTTATTATTATGGGAGATTTTTACCTAATCTGGCCACAGAACTACAGCTTCTTTATAGGCTATTAGTCATAATGTGCTAGAACTTTTTGACCCAGAAAAACCAATAGTAATAACCGCAGATGCTAGTCCATATGACGATGGATGTGTCCTCGCTCATACAGTGAATGGTGTAGAAAAACCAATAGCGTTTACGTCTAGTACACTCAGCCCCGCAGAACGAAATTATTCACAGCTAAACAGGGAAACTTTAGCTGTGGTATATGCGGTGAAAAAATTTCAAAATTATTTAATTGGTAAACAGTTTATAATCTGTACTGACCATCAGAGTTTGCAAGAGATTTTTAACCCTCCTAAAGATACTTCAAACGTAGCCATTGCTCGCTTACAAAGATGGGCTATATATATTTGTCCATGTTTCACTACGAAATTAAGTACAAGCCTGGTCGTAAAATAGCGCATGCTGACGCACTAAGTAGACTTCCGTTAAACGTTGATGAAATCCGTATAAATTACATCAAAGAAAGATCCAATTTTGTCATTGGTATAAGAAGCTTGTATGAATGGTTGGTCTTCAAGTGTACCATACCACTTACAGTATTATAAAAATAAATCTAGTCATTTCAGTACTGAAAATAAATGCTTATATTTTTGTGGTAGAGTTGTGATGCCGTTTATTTTACATCGTCAACGTCAAGTACATATAACAAGACCGAAGGATAGGAAAGGAATGTTAGCATTATAGACTCGACCCGGATTCTGCTACCTATACAGTCGATAGTTAGTAAATTTAGTTAGTTTTTTTTTTTAAACCTTACGGAAAGCAAATCAAATGTTGTTTAAATTTGACAGAATTTCTAAAGAGTATAAAACAATGATGTTGCCTTTGTGAACAAGAAAAAGGAAGGGTCTGCGCGTCATTCCACAACCAATTACAATTTATATTTGGCTAAACCTCGTTCAATTAATTGCTAAACCCAAATTTATGCAACGTCATTCTCTAGGCCCATTATCAAGGGATTAACCAAAATATGTATATGTATTATAAATTAAAATAGACTGTTGTTTAAAATTTAATTATATGCTTATGTATTGAATACAAAATTAGAAAACCCTAACATAATTAAGATAAGGACAATTTAATTCGCCTATTTCTAGTACATAATAAATGGGATGTGAATGGATTAAAATCATGTATGTTTTGTATATATGTACATACGTACATTGTGTGTATACATTCAAATTTATTCTAATATAACCAAAACAAAAACAAAAAATTATAATCATCGTGCTTTCATCTAATTCCGTTGTCATAAATTTATTTCTGGAAAAAAATTCAATTATTTTATTTAATTAAATTAAATATTACACGCACGCATAACTAATGATTGGTGCGCGAGCTATCACAATTTCTATACACTCGTACGTACGTGTGGATTGGAAGTATTTAAATATTTTTATTCCTTATGCTATATCAACATATCATGTAACATGTTTGACCATATGTAAAAAAAATATTTTAAGGAATTTTACAGAATTTCTTCCTTTTTCTTATCTCAATACGCTGTGAAACCAGTTTAATAAAATTGTATAATCAAGAAAAAATATTACAAACCGCTGCACTCATGCAATTGAATAAGTCGTTGCTAACCAAATATAATAAGAACGGAATGCAAGAGACAATACGAGTCTTATTTGCATTTTTTTTTCAATCGTAAGAACATTTTTAAGTACATATACATATTGAATGCCATAAATTAAAAAAAAGAAAGAACTGAAACAAGTCTGGTAATATTAATTTCTATTAGATGCTTATATGCAATTTGAAATAGCATACATTTCTGGCATTCGACATTTGTTAGACATAAGTATGTAATATTAAGTAATTATAACACCCTCAAACAAACACATTTGTGTTTAAATAACTTCAACAATAAAAGTCGGTTCTTCACCAAAATTAAACTACAAGTAATAAATTATGCACTTTAAATTTTAAAGTAAAAAAAACCATTTGAATTAAATTACATGGCGTTAAAAAAAAATATTTTGTTTCTAATTTAAATCAGGGTTGTTGATGTGAAATGTTATTAATAATTTTATTTTTCGTCTGAATGTAAACGTTACCTGTAAATAAATAATTGCAATATAATACATTCTCACCCGGACATACATATTTCACCACTAGGCTACTAAACGCAAGTCTAATAAAAATTAAGGTACCCGACCTATAAAGTATAATATAAAGAAGCCCGTCTGTCAATTCGCACTAATCGCAAAGACTGTTTAACCGGCTTCGATAAAATTTTTACTATTTTATGAAGTCTTTTATCGTGACGGATATAAGCTAGATATATGGTGCGTCCGAACTGCGTATTTAAATGCACATTTTTGAAAATGCATGCGCGAGAAGTTTGATCTAGAAATGTTCTAAATGATGCCATTTAAAATTAGAACACTTTTAGTAAAAACTTCGCACTTTTATATAGAAGTAGGAAGTTTTTACTAAATTTGTTCTAACTTTTGATTTATAGTCAATTAGTGAAAATTCCAAATTTACTTACATAAATCCAGGCGTACAAATGTAGAGCTGTTTGAGCCAAAACAATTACAATTTATGCATAAATGTTGTGTATTATAATAATAAACGTTGAGGACAATGAGAAATTGAGACATTACTAAATGAAGTTGTCGTCCTGGAATGCACCTGGAACTATATTTTTCTATATAGAAAATTTGGGTGAATTGAAAATAAACAAAAATTATAAATTCTGGAAAATGGGATTTAAAGTCGCTTTAAATTCTGGAAAATGGAAATTTAAAAATTATAAATTCTGGAAACCCTTATATCAGGCGAGGAAATGTTCCCGCGAGAAAATATTCCCGCGAGGAAATGTGCGCGTGGAACTGGCCTGTTACCGTAAACATTATGTTGGAACAGAGTGAGTATAAAAAGCTGAAATTGTGCCAGAATATGAAAAACTAACTAACCCAACAGAAAAATATAGTTCCAGGTGCGTACAAGTGCATTAACTTGGTTTAGTATTCCTGAACTTCTCAATTCGTATGGTATCGGTTTTAGAAACGATTTTTTACATTTCTAAATATCAAATATCCAAGATAAGAAGCTAGAATTGGGCCAGAATATGAAAAACTAACTAACCCAACAGAAAAATATAGTTCCAGGTGCGTACAAGTGCATTAACTTGGTTTAGTATTCCTGAACTTCTCAGTTCGTATGGTATCGGTTTTAGAAACGATTTTTTACATTTCTAAATATCAAATATCCAAGATAGGAAGCTAGAATTGGGCCAGAATATGTAAAACTAAATTAATCAACAAAAAAATATAGTTCCAGGTGCGTACAAGAGCGGTAACTTGGTTTAGTATTCCTGAACTTCTCAATTCGTATGGTATCGGTTTTATAAGCGATTTTTTACATTTTTATAATTTTTAGATTTTTAAATTAATCATTATATGTACTTTTGTTTTGGCTTAAAGAGCTTACTTTTATCGTATATTTGTGTAAATTCTTTATTAAATTGCTCAAATTATATGATCAAATAACTACGCCACTAATACATTTATATAAACAAAAACTTAGTAAAAATTTAGATAAAACTTCCAACTCGTGGAAATACACATTTTTGGATTAAATGAAATTTCATTAAAATAATTAAATTAATTAAAATTATACAACTTTGAATTAAAAAATCGATAAATATGATTAATTATAAGATAAAATAAAATAAAAAACATTCAAAAAAAATGTATGCTCGTAATCATATTTTATTTTTTGTGCTGTATATGGAAAATGGAATAGGTTTGAAAGGCCGAATGTCGAAAGGCCGAATGTGTCAAAAGGCAGAATGTGTCGAAAGGCAGAATGTCGAAAGGCCGATTGTGTCGAAAGGCCGAATGTCGAAAGGCCGAATATCATTTGCCCGAGTGTGTCGAAAGGCCGAATGTCGGAAAACCGAATCGGTCGAAAGGCCGAATGTGTCGGAAGGCCGAACGTCGAAAGGCCGAATGTGGCGAAAGGCTGAATGCCGAAAGGCCGATTTTGACGAAAGGTTGAATGTCGAAAGTCCATTTGTGTCGAAATTGATTTTAATTTTTCATCTTTTTATGAATGAAAATTTTCAAAATTTATATTTTTATGCAAAAAAAAATTTAATAAGATTATTTCGGCTTTTTATAGACACAATATATTAATAATAATGGCATTCACAACATTTTCGACTTGTTAATCAGAAAAATGAACAGGCCAGTCATTTATAATATATCTACCAAAAAAAGTAGAAATATCAAAATCCCCCCCCCCCCCCCCCCTCCGTACTTTAACCCGAGAGTCAATATAAAATGTAAAAATTTTTGTTTTGAGATTATCAGTACGAAACCAAACTGTCACAGAAAGCTCAAGGAAAGTTTTAATTTTTTTAGAGTCAATACATTTTATATTGACTCTCGTCTCGGGTTAAAGTATGGGAGGGGGGGGGGGATTTTGATATTTCTACTTTTTTTGGTAGATATATTATAAATGACTGGCCTCTTCATTTTTCTGATTAACAAGTCGAAAATGTTGTGAATGCCATTATTATTAATATATTGTGTCTATAAAAAGCCGAAAGAATCTTATTGATTGAATACAGACAAACAAACTTCTCTTTCTAAAAAAAAAATTTATATTTTTATCATAATTTTTGTATAAAAAAGTTTAATAGTAGATCGCCTTAAATATTAAAATCTTCTTACATTTTGTTTTGTCATTATTTATTTTTAGTAGTTTTCATATAAAAATGAATTAATTGTAATAAAAAAAAAAAAAAAATTCCGACAAAATTTGATCACATTAATATGCGTACATGTACAGGATTTATTAGCACGTATGTATTTTCAATTTATTTAAATCATTGTACATTAAGAAATAAATTTAGTGGTATATGTCAATCAATTAAGTGAAGGAAAATTTAATGAAAATTCGGCCTCTCGACCCAATCGGCCTTTCCACGAGTTGGCCACGTATCACTGTTTTTCAAAAGACTGTTTACAAAAGACTGTTTCTAAAATCTTTTCTCCAAAATCTTGTTTTACAAAATCTTGGCACCAAAAATCTTTTTGGAGAAAATCTTGTTTCTCAAAATTTGGTTTTCAAAATACTGTTTATTTACGTTAATAATGTTTTTATTAATCCGCGCGCGAGGTTTAATTAACATAAATAAACACTATTTTTATGTGCGCGGATTATAAAAACATTATTAACATAAATAAACAGTTCTGATGAAAATAAATTGAAGAAAAATGGCATCGACTAATTTAACTTAGAATTGTAGAGGCTAACGGCTTCCGTAACTCTCACGGGCAGGCGGGAGGTCGCCCTCCCCCTTGCTTAGCCCTCCGAGGGGCTTTAAATTTGAACTTCGGGGGATGTAGGAGCCGGGTTCAGCAAACATGTCACACTGCGTGCCGCACGTAGGAGCGGAATATATAGAATCTATCAATGGCATGTATTAGTGATACATTGCCAACTCCTAATTTAACTTAGAATTGTAGAGGCTAACGGCTTCGGTAACTCTCACAGGCACGCGGGAGGTCGCGGCACCCCCCCGCCCCTTGCTTAGCCCTCCGAGGGGCTTTAAATTTGAACTTCGGGGGACGCAGGAGCCGGGATCAGCAAACATGTCGCACTGCGTGCCGCACGTAGGAGCGGATTATATAGAATTTATTAATGACACCTACTAAAAAGAAAAATAATTGCACTACTTTAAGTCATCCGCCATTAAAAATGTAAAATGATAAAACTAAAGTAATAAAAATGGAAAATATGTATACGCTAACATAATTAGCACGTATTTTCAATTTATTTAAATCATTTTACATTAAGTAATAAATGCAATGGTTTTAAATATTCATTATGATGGTTTGGCTACCTTAACTAGAAAAAATAATAGAAAAACTGAAAATCTCTAGAAAAAAAATCCAGAAAAAAAAAATCCAGAAACAAAAAAATTCAGAAAAACAAAAATCTAGAAAACTGAAATCTAGAAACGCAATTATCAATGTGCGGACCAAATTAAAATTAAAATTTATAAAAATCTATCGAATTTTACTTTTTCCGTGAAATTCTTAATACATATTTACGATACTGGAAATTGCTTCGTCAACCTTTCAGACACAGATCAAAGGAATAGTATCGCTCATATCGCTTCTACTGATAGTTCTACCACAAATGTTTCAAGTTATTTTGTGGTTGGATTAATTCGTTGGGTAAGTATGACATCGACGAATGTATTGGAGTGAAATACGGATTTAATGATTCGTATATGCTTTGTCAACCTTGCAGACACATATCAAAGGAATTATATAGCTCGTATCGCTTCTACTGATAGGTGTACCACAAATGTTTCAAGTGATGTCAGAAGTCTAAAAATGCCAATAAAATTTATTTTTTTCATTTATTTTAAACAAAATATTTTTTCTGGGTTTTTTTTTCTGGATTGCTTTTCCGCCGTTTCCGGTAATTTATAGATTTTTTTCGGGATTTTGTTTTTCTGGATTTTTACTTTTCAACTATTCAGGATTTTAAAATTTTAGGATTTTTGTTTTCTAGAAAATGTAGTGATCCCCATTTCAATAAATTAAGTGAACGAAAATTTCATGAAAATTCGGCCTTTCAACATTCGGCCTTTCGACACATTTCGCCTTTCGACATTCGGCCTTTCAACACATTCGTCCTTTCGACCCATTCGTCTTTTCGACATTCGGCCTTTCGACACATTCGGCCATTCGACATTCGGCCTTTCGACATTCGGCCTTCTGACCCATTCGGCCTTTCGGCGTTCGGCCTTCCGACATTCGGTCTTTCAACATCGAACGCTGTATATTACTTGTGCAATTATAGAAAAATGTATAATCACAAAAATCTGATCAAAAAATAGGCTGTGTTTGCGAGATATGACGCTCCAAAGTTGCTAAGTGACCGGAAATTAATTTAGTTTAATACGTAAGTATGTAATTTGATTTGTTTTGATTTTGTCGAATAAACATACAGTAACATAATAATAATTAAATCCACATCAAAATAAATTGTTTGTTCTATGTAATCATTTTTGGTATAAAACACACTCATCCAAATTATTAGTCATTCCCTATGATATATTTTGACAGATCCATGTGAAATATTTTAGTAGTACATATGAATTGTTTGAATATTAGCAACAGCAAAACAAGAGCGATAACATATTACATATTTTATAAACTATTAAATAAAATATTATTTGATTACAAAAATGAATTCAACTGATAATAAAAAATACAAAAGAAGTTAGCACATATCCATATATGAGTTATTCCACGGAAATACGATACAGTCAATTTTTTCACAATTTCACAAACTTCATCACAATTAGATTTTAATTTTTTTATTTTTGTCGTGTTCCTCATTCAAAAATAACGGATATGTACATATTTTTTTATTTATTTTTTTAGCCTTCGGTTGTCCTGTTATTCGATATTTTAGTTTTGAGAATTTTTGACTCCTACATAAAAGGTTATGTCTTCGGTGAGTATTTTTAAAAGCGTAAAACACATTTCTTCTTTTAATTATTGTATAAAGAAAATAACAACTTTTGCGCCTTAAGCTCTTCTTCTGCTGACAAAAATTGTGTAGCCTAAGTGAGGCACAGACCTTTTTCGGTTCAAAACTGATTTTAAATATTAGTTAACTAAAGAGTACATTCTTTCAATTTTTTGCCTCAAACATTCTGTTAGATAATCACCCCTATTATGATTTCGATCGGCGATCGACAGTCGATACGACTCTGTGTTGCCTTTTCTTTTTTCGTATTGTTTTTATCAAATGAAAAAAAGAAAACGCAATACAGAGTCGTGTCGACTGTCGATCGGACAATCATAATAGGGGTGAATATTTTGATCGTAAATAATAAAAAAACTAAAACGATATATATAAAAAAGAAAACGGAAGTTGTGTTTCTTTACATAGCATTAACATCCACACTAAGGAGAATATCTCTCCCACCCAGTGGATAGATTTGTGAGCCGTAACCAATATCACACGGCACCCACAAATACAATCTATCTAATGCTACATAATATGCGCTCTGGATTATCTGCATAATCGGAGCTGTCATTCGAGCAGTAATTAATGTCTTAAGTTTTTTAACTACTTATATAAGTGGTATTTGAATACTATGCACTTAAGAGGATATTGTAGCAAAGCTAACACTGTACCCGGAATATCGGAAAATAACCATGGCTGGCTCAATACAAATACCGTAAATTAAGTTTGTATGGTCTTAGAGACTATTCACACCAAGCGCGAATAAATGTGTTTTAAAAACACTTACATCCAAAATGTTTGTCTATTTATAAGACTAGTACGATGTTTTTAATCAAATTAAATTTAATTAAGCCCGAAAATTATTTAAAATTAGAGAAAAACGAAATTTGCACATATGACATTTTTAATACGAATTTCACTTTCGTGTAATAATGAAATAGTTTTCGGGTTTGATGAATGATGGCACCCAAATACTAACAACGCCCTAATATAAAATACGAAAAAACGATTCACCGGGTGTACTGTTTATTGGACACCACGGTACTCCACTGTAAGTGCCTTGTTTTATATGATAATTTCATAAAAATTGTTTACTTGCGTTCGCTTTTCGTGTTTGGTGTGAATAATCTCTTACAAATTTAAAACTATTACTGAATAACAACCGTATGGTCGCGAATATCCTAGAACACGATTTAAAATGTAAAATTTTTTAAATTCTAAATAGGTACTTTAAATTGTAAACCTTCAAAAAAATTATTTTTTTAAATTCCATAAATTTGTTTAAATTTTAATTTTGTTTTTATTATTTTTATGTTAAATTGTGACCTAATTTAGACCTTAAGGGAGAACACCACTGTGACCTACCATTTTCAAGTGCTTAGTTTGGTATTTTTTTTTTAGAAATGGGTTACTACGGTCTTATTACCACGGTCTTATTAGTTCGAAGTGTGCATTCATAGATGGCTCTAGGGTTAACAAAATCAACGGTGCCTGCCTTTTCTCATCTTTAGTTTAGTCTTTAATTTAGTCAAAAAAATCAACGTGAGGTATTAATAGCGTAATGTTGAAAATAAACCGTTTCTGTTTACGAAAAGAAATTTCGATTTACGAATTTTATTTTTATTGTTTTTTATGCATAAATATAAATATTATTTTTGTGTTTTAAATTATTAAAATACCATTTAGGCTGCGGTCGAATTCTCGGGTAAATTATTTACTACGGTAAATGTAGATTTTTAGTGTTAATTTTTTGTTAAATAACGCATTTTTTCTGCATTTTTTTTTTTGGCATTTACCATTTTTTATTTCGTTTACCCTCCATAACACAAAGGTAAATGCATTTACCGAATTTAGTGGATTTATTCGAGTATTCGACCGCAGCCTTAGTATTTTTGATTATTTTTACATTGATTTCAATCATTTCTAAAATTCAAAATTCATTTTTTTTGCATTCGTTAGTATTCCTGAAAAGTTAAATTCAGCTTCTTCGTGTACGGCTCTTTCAAGCCTAGCATAACGTATAACTAAAAACTTCATTCGCAAAATTGTCCTTAACCTGACCAGTAGCAATTAGACAAATTTGTTCATTTTAATGGACAATTATCGTAAATTGTAATGATTTTATAAATGTAACTTGAAGAATGAAGACGCATAATAGTTATAGATTCTGAGTCAGAACCATATAAGACCGTTCATATTGTGATGAATTTGCCTTTAACAACCCATCTCACTACATTTTTTGATTTACGTGCAATACAACTCTAAATTTCCTTCAATCACCAGAAATCCGCTCACCAAAACTAACATATAAACGTGGAGCGTATACAAGCGGTAACCCATGAATTTAAATTTAAAAAAAAATTAAAGCCGAGCATTGATTGTTTCATATGCAGATCCACACCGTGTAACCGATATGAACCATATTTTGCGAGGTGACCTGTTAGAACCCTTAGATCAACACTGAATCAACACATCCCTTCGAGAACTTTCCGAACCAATTGTGAAAGATTTGTATTTTTTTTATAATACCTCGAGTTCCTCGCGAAAATGTGATCGTTACAACTTCAGATAATTTTAAGTGATATTGATCATTATTACATTTCACAAATCGTCTGAAAAGAGGTGTTACCAATGGAAGCACCCACCGCACATGGCAAAAATCAGAAATTAACGTTGAATTCTTTTCCATTTACATATTTATTTCAAATTTGGTTAAACGAATTTTCTTCCGTTACAAATTTTCAAACCCGATTCACAAAATGTAAAAATTCTGTAGCTGTAAGTTTATATAAAATGCTTATAGAGGAAACTTATAGACAACTAAGAATTGGGATTTTAAAGGCTTTGCCACTGTAAGTAAATACGTATTGAATTCACCGCTATAATTAACATTTTGGTAACTCAACCAACCGCTTTTTGTAGTATGGAAGGGGAAAGTCATATGGTAAAATAAAATACTACATACATGTGGAAGGACCAGGCTTCCAGTGAAACTGTGTGTCAAATTTTCATAGAAATTGAACCATATCGCAAATAATAACAACAGAAACAACTAAAAAATTATCCCGATTTTCATATAATTTTGCATCACAAATGTGTGACGTCAGTTTTATTGAAAACAAGCTTGTCACATCTATGTTACGTTGAGTGACGATTTTCGTTTTATCAAAGGCTGCTACTTTTAGCCTTTCACGAATGTCAAAATGAAATAGCAATACATTGTTCAGCGATAGGGATCGGTTGGATCCATTTAAACGATGGTTCGGCTCTTTATTTTGTTTTTCGGTACAAAAAGTATATAAAGCCCCGATTTACAAAATGTAAAAATTCTATACTTAGATGAACATTTTTGTAAA
The DNA here is from genome assembly GCA_963556165.1 of Tipula helvola. Classification (NCBI taxonomy): domain Eukaryota; kingdom Metazoa; phylum Arthropoda; class Insecta; order Diptera; family Tipulidae; genus Tipula; species Tipula helvola. The sequence goes on from OY744483.1 coordinate 159,650,815, forward strand.
TTACGTTTAGGGGAAAAAATACAGATTACTAAAAAATTAATATTCACAAATTATGTGGTTTTCGTCACTGTTAACACATTTTGAATTCGATAAAAAGAATATCAAATATTAAATCATTCCGGCGTGAAATTTGAATGATTACAACTGAATTCGTTTACAACAGATGACTATTAAGTATTGTTAACCCTCAAAATAATCGTAATAAACCGTTTAATTACATCTACATACTTAATTGAATTATTTTTACCTATTTTCCGGTTGCCGTGTATATGCGTGTTGTGTACCTCATGTTTACGTCGAATGTAATTTTAAATAGATAATTTGCTTTTTTCGAAATGCAACAAGTTTATTATTTTTATTTAGGTTGACAAATTCGATTTATCTACAGGTATTACCCCGCGAACAAAAGTATTTATTATTTATATTTTATATTTATATAGTTTAATTGATTAGCGATTACGGATAAGAGTGAGAGTCAAATTAAAAATGTAATTTCTATATCATTTCTAGCTAATCAAATGCGCGTCATTCAAAAACGGTTTTTCATTTTTTATTGAACTGAGCGGCTTTCTCTTGATTCTACGTTATTTACATATGTATTTTTATTTTTTTTTATAAAACCACTACACACTAATAAAACATGCTGCTTGCTTCTAAGCAAAACTGGCGTTTGGAGTAAGTCTTTATTTACAATCTTTTTATCAAGTTTCAAAAATTTGGGTTAATAAAATTAAAAACGATTTTTTACCACTACAAAGCTATTTGCAATTATGTATAATTTATTGTCTTCTTTACTTTAAGCAAAATCATAAATTTGCTACCTTCGCAAAACGTAAATCAAAATTTACCTTCAAATTTTAAAATATGTGCTTAGTTGTTTGTTTACTCATACACAAAAATGATGGTTAGACCGACGATTAGAATTAATATCTTACTCTACATTTAAGAATTAAATTCACACGAAGTTTGTGTTAGTTAAGCTTGGTTATGACTGATAATTAATATTTATTTATTTTGTACTCGCTACAATAAGCAAATTACCACCAAACGTTTATCAAATTATTCTTAAACAGACCAATGCAGATTCTTGAATTTAAATTAAATATTTGTAGTTGATAAATTTGGAATTACGGTAATTTTTTATTTTTAAACGACTAATGCCCGATTTCAGAACAAAACAGCAATTCACCAGTTAAATAATATTTCCCCTCTTTCTTCTTTTATGAAATTGCAATTTGTTTCATAATTCAAAATCAATGCTATCTGGATCATAATTCTTTTTTACATGAGCATTTTAAAGGGAGAATTAAATAATTGAATTTTCAATATCGCTCAAATGAATATTTTAATTCTCCCTTTAAAATTGCTCATGTAAAAAAGAAATTTAATCAGATAGCATTGATTTTGAATTATGAAACAAATTGCAATTTTATAAAAGAAGAAAGAGAGGAAATATTATTTAACTATGGCGAATTACTGGTTTGTTCTGAAATCGGGCATAAGTATTTTATTTGATCCATTAAAAATTGAAAGGAGCGATCGAATAGTAAGCCGAACAAATCCAAAAAAAAAAATGAAGTACTCGTAGTTCTTTGACAATTTATTGGTTGAATTTCAATGACCCTGAACAGAGCTTGCGTTTTCTCTAAAGTGAAATTTGAAAAATGATTAGAGTTATACACCCTGCGCCATTGAAATGTTCGGTTTGAATTTTTAAAGTAAATTTTGGAAATACCACCGTTTGCTTCAAAAGTAGATGGCAAAAATGATAGATTCTGATTATCAAAACAATTTTTACACTACTCCGAATATATTCAAATAAAAAGAACCGTAATCCGACATTTTAGACCTACACAACGTCCGATAAGGAATATTACCACCCTACCTTGTAACAATTTGGTAGGACTTTACAGTGTTTTTAACAAAGTTTTTTCAATTGAAAAATAGTTTTTTGTTGACAATGGTAATTTTTATTCAAAATAAGAATTAACAGAAATAAAATAATTCATCTCAACCAAAATATTTTGAGAGAAATTGAACTTTTTAAAATCAATGATTAATAACCCAGCCCTTGGCTTTTATGATGGCCTTAAACCCGATCAGCATTAAATTCTAAAGTTTGATTAAATAATATATTGTTATTTCTTCAAACCAGACTTTTTCTATAAGTTTTTTCCGCTCTTTGGCACTTTTCAGCTTGTAATTTATAATCTTCTTTCCCATGAAGACCAAATATTTTCAACAATATTGAGGTCAGGACTATTTCCTGTCCAGGATAACGACTCAATCACCAAGCTATTTTTAAATTCGGCTACCTAAACAAAATAGACATTAAAATTAAGCATTCTTACTTCACAAATAACATCAATAACTCGCGGAGAGTAATCGTCCTGGAAGAGTGGAATACCGATGTATTGAGTCGGGTCCTCAATAGTCACGATTCAGGTTTCGATAATTTTTTTATATTTTCCTCCGCTTTCTGAACTATCCAAAAGGCATAGTGATCAAACTCCAAAGGCTGTTATGGCTCTCCAGGCCATAACATATGGTGAATTTTTCACTGTCGGCGAAATACATTCTGTTAAATACCTTTTGCCTTTTCGTCGCCGAACCCTTGTCCTTACATCGGGTCCAAAGATATTGAATTTGGATTTATCCGAGAATATGAACCAACGCCAGTCCCTGGGCATTCAGTTTTTTCATTCTATTGCGAATTTGAGGCTTGCAGCTGCTATTTTTGCTATCAGTAATGATTTTCTCGCAGGTCAACAAGCACATAAACCAAGTTCCTTTTAATAGTATGAACTGAAATAGTGTCGGTTGTTGCTATAGAAGCTAACTTCTCAGCTCCAAAGCCGTAGCAAACCTTTGATTAAGATCCAAATATCTGAAATTCGATTTGTTGAAAAAGAAGTTCTCCTCTTTGCATCAGAGCCAAATTATCGTTTGATTTTCGTAATAGTGCCTTAAAAACTTTCTAATTGCTGTTTGGCTACACTAAATTACTCTTGCAATTTGCGATTTGTGTACTTTTTGCTTTTGCTTGCAAAATTTTGGCTTTTTCGTTAACATTTAATTTAGAGCGACACTTTGTAAAATTAACTCTTTGACTACTTAATTGAAACCGAACGAATATTTCACCCTTAGGTTGGTTTTAAATACCTAATAAGGCGTGAAATATGCTGAAAAAAAAAATAAAAAAAAAAAAAATAGCGAATGAGGTAAAATCTACGAGAGAATTGCATGAAATACTAAATATGTAATCGAAATCGAACATTTCAATGGCGCAGGGTGTACATACTGATTTGTGTTCTAATATGATTTTGAGATCAAAAATAAAAATTTAAATTTTTGACTAATGAAACTGGATCAAATTTTCTTACAATTTTCGGAAAGAATTGAATAATTATTCTTAATACATACTAATATACTTCTACGTGTTATTTGTAAAACCCATCAAAATGGTCTTTAGGCCGGTTGCATATTAAGTATTAAACGAATTAATTAATCAATTCCAATTAAAAAGTAAAAAAATTGGTAATTAAAATATGTTTACACAGGAATAGAGCTGTGTGACGAAGAAAAATTGTAAGGAAGTTTGGCTGTATTAATATAATTCGCTAATACAACCTGTAGACAATACATTCTATATATAGGCTGCGGTCGAATTCTCGGGTAAATCCCCGGAAAATCTTCTTAAAATGTTTCCGGAACAAGTATACATAAATCGAAATCCTAGACAATTCAAGCTAATTCATGATTATTTCATGACATAAAAGAGACATTGTTAGTGAAACTTGAATCAATGTAGCTCAAGTTAACCAAGAATTGGTGTAGCCAATTTATGACCTACATAAACAATCAATCACCACCATTATCCTAAAGAATTCTTCCTTGTACACCAGCTATTTAATCAAAAATTAAAAAATCATGTATGTAGTAGAATGAAGCATCCCAACTCTACTTACTGCAATAGAATCCCAGAGTAAAGAAAACCCAAACCAAAAAATTAAATTGGAGTCTTTCAGACATTCTTCAGCATAAAAGAACATGGAAACAAATACCTCAACATCTCATAATACTAAGTACTAAAACCTAACCATCAATAATATTAAACTGAAATTGATGCACAATTCAGCCCCGTAGACCCACAATTCTTCTTTATCTAACTTTCAATTGGAATTTTATTCGTTCATACTGCTTAATAACCAGTACCAGAATCTTTAAACTTGTTGATTACATCGAAAATAAGTAGGCGCAAAAAAATTAAAAAATTATGTATTCATTCACTAGCTCTGAATTTTGTAAAAAGAAACTCGTTAAGTATAACTTGATAAAGTATCTTGAGCTTAAAATTTAAAATCAGGCAAAGTTACAAAAAACTCAATTACAATATTGTTACACCAAAAATTAATTTATCAATTTTTGTTTACAATAATTCACGAAATTACTTTTTATTATTTTTTGCACAATTCCACTGTTCACTTACAACTTCTATTTCGCACTAAAACGCTTTTCAAATCACTTTTTAATTTCCTTTTTAATCTTCACTTTATCGCTTATCAAAAACGAATGTTCTAATTCGAATTCGTTCGCTCTTTATATGATTAAAACAAAACTTCTCGAAATTTCATTATTGTTTCGGTAAGAACAGTTTAGAAATTTTCGAACAGTTTTATCATGGAAAATTCCATTTTAGTACAGTAGACCTTTCCGCTATCAATTAACTAATTTGATCCTAAGTGTCACCGTAGCAATATTAATTAAAATTTTAAATTTACACTTTGAATAAAATCTCACTCCAAACCTTGATAGAGCTCCTGTTAGAGGAAGACGGAATTAATTAAATTTAGTTTAACTTTGGTTTACGAATTTGAAATGTTCATAAACCTTCCTCGGTAAAAATTTTTGTTTGGACGTTTATAACGAAGCTTCAGAGTGAATTTTTATTCCCTAAATTGAAAATTTCGTTACATGGGAATGCACTATGGCTAGCCACTGACAATAGTTATAACTTATAAGAAAATTTTACATAAATAAATAAAATAAATAAATCAATTTCTCCGGTCCCTTTGGCTTCAATACAGCGAGGTATTACCGTATCTCATAAAAAACTTACTTTGTTTCCATATCTAAGCATATTTGAGGGGCTCAGAATCACAGTGGCCTAACCCACAATTAAAATTTTGATTTTTTTTCGTTTAATCGGCCATAAATGTTCATTGATATGGTTAATTACTATAAAACAAATATTATAATAAATATCCTGGAAATTATTTCTGGAATTAGAGGTTAGATTCAGTTTTCAATGCACATTTAATACTTTCGAATATTTGTCCGATCATTTATTTAATTAAACTACGTAAATACATATAAAAATCGGTTTATTCGGGAGGCAAAAATTGAAAACAATAAAAAGCATCGTACTCTGTGTATCATTGCATATTAAAAATCGAACAAATTTTACGAAATACGTTATCGTCATATGAAACCCTCTTTATGTGTAACATTGGATATAAATACAAACAAGCCACACATACATATGTACATATCCAAAATACGAAATGAGATTCTTCAACAATACAATACTAAATGAGAACAAATCTATTCGTATGTTCTCTACACATATCATCGTTGCTAAAATTTGCACTAATTCTTATCCGGGTCCCAAAAGTTCAATATCACATTTTCCCATATATCTTTAGCAAATATGTATACCCACAAATACAAAGCCCATCCAACACAATTGAGTATAATGAAAATCCCAATAACAAATAATTAACACTAATATAAAATACTATTAAAACTGTTTTTCACCAACACCACATGCGAAACAATGCATGTGGTGTAATATTACCTGTCAAACGGGTACCTGAACAGTTATCTACATTTTGAAAGTGATTAATCCTGTATCCGTTTAACTACCACGAACGACTCTACAATGACATCGCAACAAACCGATGCACTTTCAATAGACTGGTTCGGATCCCTGTAATATTAATTAGAAATAGAATACGAAAATATCACTGACAAAAATACACAATTTACCTACAATAGAAAATTCACTAAATATTTGCACATAAACGGCAAAATTATCGTTTTAGGTGTATTAATGGCATGCAACACATCAAAGTTTATATTTATGTTGATCTGTTTATTATTATGTATTATAAAATAAACGAAAATATTTTAATTTAATTTTAAAATTGCACAATAAATAATAAGACTTGTATTGTTACAAAATTATCATTCGTAAATGCATTGTTAATGACTAAAAGTTAATACAAAATTCTTATGTGCAAATTAGATTCTTATATTTATAAATAAATGATTATTTTAATCACAGTTGCCTTCGTTTGTTTTTTTTTTTTACAAAAAATTATAGATAATTCATACATATACTATATATTTTTAAAAAATTAAAATTAATTGAACTAAGTCAAAAATTCACTTCATTTTTATATTCGTAATTTATTACGTACTACACTAAGCCGCAAAATTAACGCACTAATGATTTTTCACTGAAACTTTTAAGTTACAAAAGAGTATTTTAATTTAAAAAAAATTAAAATAAAAGAGAATAAACTATCTTATAGAGATATTTGTTTTATTATTTTATATAGTACAAAAGTATCAATTTGATAGTTTATCTTTCATTTTAAATTTTTTTTAATTAAAATACTTAAACAGTGATATTAAGCACAAAATGGATAAAATCCAATGTTGTACAAAAGATTATTCAATTTGAATTGCCATAGAAGGCTTAGAAGCAAGAGATTATTAGAATATTTTGATATCGCAGCATCGTTTTGTTTCTAGGAGTTTTCGTTTTTCAATAACTTAACAATATAAAAAAAATATCGTGGAGGTGGTTAGTAAATATTAATGTTTATTTTCATACTCGTAATAAATTATTGTACTCAATTTCATTTTGCCGTAACGGTTTAGTTTATAATATAACGAACGACAAGAAATTTAAGCCGCGGTGAATATGTAGAGCGGTTAGTCTGGATGAAGAAAGATGATCGCAACGTGCTATTAACCATAAATCATTTTATCAAAATGAGTACTTACATTAAGAGAGCGACTCACAACTGCTACAAAGTTGCAAATGCAATATAGAAGCGTTGACCATCTGCAAGTAAGCACGGATACAATTAGAATACGCTTTCCAGAGCACAACTTGCATCAAAGAATACCAGCAAAAGGCCCAGCAATAGTAGTACTCCATCGAACAGCTCGATTGGAATTTTTTAGAGAGCATGTGAATTGGACTCTTGATGATTGGAAGCATTCTGTTAACGGGCGAGTCGAGACGGCATCCACGTAGCTTCAAGTACCAACTAGGAGCTCTTTAAATAGTTCGCGATATATTACGGATATTTTAGAACGATATGTGGTACCGTTTGCTCCATATATTAGCAACAATTTTCTACTGAAGCACAACACTGCAACACCTCACACTACTGCTCTATACAGTATGGTGAGGGAGTATTTAAAAGGGGATTTATATTCATGCTATGACGTGGCCATTCTGCAACCCCGACCATAATTGTTAAGCATCTTTGGATACATACTACAAAGACAATAAACAGCTATTTAATCACCACCATCCACCCTTCAGGTATTGGTATAACACAATTTTGGGGACAAGTATAGTTGATTAATTGAAAAAACTATCGCTTGAAAAATATTAATATTTGGGTAGAACTTTCCGTCTTTTTGTACACCTCTACAAACGGTTTGGCTATGACCGTACGAAAAATTAGTATTTTTCCATTACTTTTGCGTCAATATTACTCCCCTCCGTTTGCAATCGACATATTAATTCATTTTTTAACAGCTTGAAACGCTGGTTTGTATGGTTAGATTTCGGGCACTTAATCGATGATGGTTTTTAATTCTCGAACGATAAACCGTTCGTTTAAATGTTCGTTCTCTACTCGATGTTCAATTTAATAACTAGAAATATTATTTTGAACCATTTGGCTTAATTGTTTTAAAGTTTTCCGGATGAATAACTATTAATAGCCGGCACAGAAAAAAACTAAACGTGTTTTAGTTTTAATTGATTGATTGATACAGGTGTACGACTAAGCCTAAGCAAGATTGCCGGAATATGCCTGATCCATCGTACACCCTTTTACATACAACAAAACCGAAGGAAAATAGAGACATCACAATAACTATTTGATCATTATTTTGCTACCGATCCACTGTATGTAAATATTAGATAAGAATGTAAACCTTCGAAAAAGGATGCAGTAGATATTTTGATAAAATAACTAACAGATTTTTGAATCGAAAGAAATTCGTATAAATTAAATTTTCAAATTTTCATGAAAAAGAGAAAATAAATTCAAAACGTAATTGAAAAAATTGAAACGTTATTTATGTAACGGAGAGAAAATATCGTTTTTTTTATACCTAAGCGCCAAGAATGATAGATTTACAAGATTATGCAACTCAAAATACGTTACTCTCTTTTTTTGTAAAAAAATAAAGCGTAGGAACCAGTCTGTATATCTGACTTTATTTTCACCTATTATTTAAACTTTGTTTCACTCACCCTTGGTTCTTCAAATATTTGGTTGGTTTTACATCACATGATCATTGATGTGAAAGCGTTAATCTACATACCTTTCATTTCTTCTTATTGTATGTAGTGTGGTGGTATAATATATTTGGTCATTCACTCTCATTCTTCATTGGTTATTTATTTTATTTAATGTTTATGTTGTATATACAGTAGAAAACAAAATTATCGTTCTCTTCATAGTAATTTGACGACACGACAATTCATTTAAGTACAACATTTTTGGTTCACTATCGTATTAGAAGAGAGGATAAAAAATAAAATTAAAAAATAAAGCATAGGAACCAGTCGTTTTACTCTCCATCGGAGTTGGACAATCTTCTAATCTATCATTCTTGCCTAAGCGCTAAAAATATTCTTTCGATCGATACTGACTAGCAGGGGCAGCCAGATTTGTGCAATATTTTTGATTGCTGGATTTGAATTGCGCCAAAATTTAAATAAATGTTTTTTTGATTTTATTTTAACTGAATTTTAAATTGTGTAACGTTTGTAACATTATTTTTAAAAATAATTACCTTACACCTTTTCACATACATTATCGCTATCCGAACTTCCCGGGCACACTCTGTCTACACGCGCATTAATTTCTAAAAATGGGTGCTTTCTGTAAAATCATATTTACTTAAACCTGCCTAAGTACCGACGGTAGTTTTAAAAATAATGGGCAATCACGTAATATAAAGCGTTATAGTCTCGATACTACATTGCAAGTAAATTAGCAACGTTGCTACTAAAGTGAGTTTCCACATTCTCAACAATTTTTGCTCGTCATTAGCAATCAAAATACCACAAAAATTAGCTATCACTTATTTGTTAAAATTTAGAAAATTTACGGATAATAGCTGATTTACATTCAACGACTTTCGACGTCCGCAAAAAAGTTGAAACACAACATAGGAAAAACAGCAAAGACAAAAAGAGAAAAAATAATCATCTGCTTAAAAAAATCAATTGAAACCCGAGAAACAAACCCAAAAGTCGTCGTCTGTTTTTTTTTGCAGATGTCGAGTTTCATCTTTTTTCTGTAAAATCGTCAATGCGTGAATAAATAACTATAATAAGGTTACTTAAACAAGAAAACCAATTATTTGTATTGGTTTATGACATTTTTTGTTTAAATTTATTTTTTAATGTGTAAAAAAAACGAATTTTTGATTTGACATCTGCATCTGCAAAAATCTTTGAATGTAAATCAGTCTTAAGTTGACTTTTTTAAACTATACAGCTTAGGAACCAAGCGCAAATTTTAGCGAATAAAAACCTCGATATAAATTTCATGTAGTTGGCTAGAAAAACGTACGTTAAATTTTAAATTTTTTTTGTTTTACAGCAGAACACAATTTTTATTCATTTGGCTATGTTTGCAAAATATTAAGCGTATTGCTTTCAACCATAATGAGTTAGGTATTTTTTTTGGTTAACGGCTAATCAAAGCAACAGCAAAATTAACCAAATTTTGGTTTAATTTTTTTCGTGTATTTTCTTGTCAATTTCACTCTTGTGGCAGGTATTAAAACTAAAAATTTGGTTAAGATTTGTTTAACCACTAATTTTTTTTTGGGTTAGCTAAACTAGTTTTTGGTCTATCTAGTACGATTGTTGTTGTATTTATTTGATTTTTGGTGAAAGCAATACAACTATTATGACGTTTTGACAAAATTGTTGTGGCTGCGGATACTTTTAATTGGCGCGATTTTAATTATTTTGCAATTAAAATAATTAGAATAAGATATATTATTTAATATGAATGTTTAAAAAATCGTCCAATGTGCACCAAATTGTGTTAACATTTTTGCGGATATAACTGCATATGTCGTCAAACAAGCATACTTCTATGTAACATTTAAATAGAGTTAATTTATGATACGCCGCAGTTCGATTTTCCAATGAAATGCAACAGAAATTTTATCTTTATGTCCCAGTCCCAGTAAAACATCATTTGATTTTAAATATGACTCATTTAAAATTTCATAGTGTTTCAAATCCTCGAACTTTATATGAAGAATTAATGTGTGTCCCAGCAAATTCACCAATAATTTTTTTATCCGCGAAAGTGTAAAGGGTCTAACATAATTCAAATTTTCTGCAATAAGGTTCCAAACTGTCTTTTGTCGGTTGTCTGTTTCTTTTTATTATGAAATTACAAAGATAAGTGAGACATTCTTTTACCTTGAATAAATAGAAAATGCCAATTGACTAATTAAGTTAACAAACTCACAGGCAGCATTTTTGGTTTAAAATATGTAATGATAAATATTTCAGTTGTATTCTTAAATTATATAGGTAGCGTCTTTGGTAGCTGGAGTAGAAATAGAAATACAAACTTTGATAGCATAACTTATATGTATTTGTTTAAAAATATCTAAACGACTTTTTAATTTTTTATATGTACCCTCAATACGTACTAATAAGATTTTCGCTAATATGTTATATCGAGTTTTTTAATTTGGTTTCATGCACGAAATTATTTCACAGCAGCTTTGATTGCATTCAGTTTTTTGTTTTTTTAAATAAAATTTTATATCGAGTTTTTTTTTTCTCTAAAATTTGTGATTGGTTCCTAACTTCCTATACTGCAATGGAACCAGGCGCAAATTTTAGAGAAAAAAAAACTCGATATAAAATTTTACTTAAAAAAAAAAAGATGAACGTAACCAAAACTGCTGTAAAATAATTTCGTGTATGAAACCAAATTAAAAAACTCGATATATTAGCGAAAATCTTATTAGTACGTAAGAGGGTGCTTATAAAAATTTAAAAGGTCGTTTATAATTTGTAAACCAAAATAAATTATCCTTTTGCGAGCAAAATTTGCATTTCTATTTTTATATCAGCTACCAAAGAAGACATTCATATGAAATTCAATATAATTTAAGACATTCATATATAATTTAAGTATACGACTGGATTATTTCTGATTACAAATTTCATACCCAAAATGATACGTCTTTGCTAAATTAATTTAGTCAATTTATTGAGGAGCATTTTCAGTTTTTTCAAGGTAAACAAATGTCCCACTTTTCTTTGTAATTTCATAATAATAGGTCTTACTTATAGGGAAATAGACAGCCGACAAAAAGAAAGTTTAGTACGTTACTGAGGAAAATTAGAATTCCGTTTGACCCTTTACACTTTCGTGGATAAAAAAAATTATTGGTGGATCCGCTGAAACAAACGCTAATCTTTTATATAGAGTTTAAGAATTTTATACACTATGAAACTTTAAGAAGAGTCAAAATTAAAATCAAACAACGTTTTACCGGGACTGGAACTTATACAATTTTTGTTGGAATTCATTAAAAAATTGTGCTGCATATCATAAATCAACTTTATTTAAATGATACATAGAAGCATATTTGTTTGACGGCATATGCCGTTTTATCCGCAAAAGCGTTAACAAAAATTTGTGAACATTAGCCAAACGATTTATAAATGCTCATATTAAATATAATTTATTCTATTTATTATAAATTGTAAATAATGCCATATATAATGCGTATAATTTGCCACAACAATTTTGTAAAACGTCAAAATGTTTTGTAAACATAGCAAAATGAATAAAAATTGCACAGGCGTCTGCTGTAAAAAAAGAAAAATTTAAAATTGAACGTACATTTTTCTAGCCAACTACAAGAAATTTATATCGAGGTTTTTTTTCGCTAAAATTTGCGCTTGGTTCCTATGCTGATTTGCTAAACTTTCTTACTTACAAAATTTACCATGTTTCCATGCACCGAGTTCAAATAGATTTAGGTTTCGTTGAGTTAAAAACATGGCGGCGCTAACCCGTACCGTTTCCATGAACAGAGTTAGAATTTACAGATAAAGACAAATATTTCGATAGAATAAAAAAATAAAATTGCATGTTGAACAAAACCAATTTTTTTTTTCGCTCTTGTATCGGTTCGCTATGGGCCGACTCACCTTTCATATCAGTACTATAGGCTGTCATGAAGCAATGCAAGGTGCAGGTGGTCTACGCAAAACGGGCCTATAGCCGTACGTCCTCGATTTGGCTACTGCGTAAGGTAGGATGTAAAAAGCAAGCTGCGAAAGAGTTGGGAGTAAAATAAATCGATAAAAAAAATCCTTAATTTTGACAGCAAATACCTCGGTATAGAAAAGAGAATCATATATAGTTTGAATGAAAACGTTATAGGTGTGAACTAATTTTCGATGTTAGTGTTTCTTTTTTCATTTATTTACGAAAAAAATTACAGAAATATTCAAAAGTGAAAATTCAGATCTATATCCGGGTATATACAGGCAAAGTGAAGGTTAAAAAATTTAAAAATTGACAGCTATTTTCATAGTTTATGCGAATACAGAGTTTCGCTTTTATTAGCTGTACATACTCGCATTCTATTTTGGTCGTCCCTCCACACAGATCCCATAATAGAGAAAATCCTCTCTACGAATGAATTACTAATAGGAATGCTTAATGTTTTAGATACAAATGCTTTCATGTCGATTAAATTATCCAATTTTTGGAATGGTGACCCATAACGCTTCAGTAGATATTTTTCCACTTTTTATCTAGTAATTTATTGATATCATTAATCACATAATACAGTCGATCTTCATTAATTGGAATATTTAAAATGTTACCAACTTTACATATATCAAGCGGTGATAACTGAACGAATGGGTTAAAGTCTTATTCTAATCGTTTGTTGGTTGATGAGATTTTGATTTTGCCCGTAGTTTTGAGAACTAGGCCCGAAGACCGGAGATTCGGTCTGAAGCCCGGAGTCTCCGAGCGAAAATGACCCAGTTGGCAACCCTAAATTATAGCAATCATTTTTCTGCGTTTCCAGTATTTATAGAAATGGCGATACGAATAATCGCACAAAACCAAGTTTCCAAAAACGAAAAATTTCCGAAAATTTTTTTTTATTTTTTTTTATAATTTTGTTAATTGGGTGCAGAGCGGACTTATTAACGGTCCTAGCTCCTTGTTACTGTCAGAGCTTCTGCACCCAATGCGCGATCCTGCAAGTAAAGATTAATAGCTACCTTAAATTTATTCATTTTATGTTCTGAAATGTATTAGCGAATTCCACTAAACAATTTTGGGCTAATCTACAGTTTAATATAGGGTGATTGTATTCACTGCAAATATGGGCAAATGTACGAAAATCGCGAAAATACAAAAATAAAGAAAGACCCAAAAATGTTGTTCGATTATTCAATATGCAAAAACAAAAAGAAATGAACAATTGCCCAAACAAAGAATTTAAAATCGATCAAAATAATACGTCACAAAAATGGGAAATAAATAATCACCCGAAATGGTAGTTAATCTTCGACATTTGCTAGCTATTGGCTTTTGTGGAATTGGAATCTTGCGGTGGCAAGTTCTACTGCCCACAGAAATTGGATGTAATGTTCACTTAGAAAAGAGCCACAATATACAAGTGAGACAATACCCATGCAAGAACGAATACAGAAAATAAAAAAGGAAAATTTAATTTTAAAATATTCGGGGAAAGGGAGAAATCCATTTTTCATTTATAAATTGAATCTGCTTAAATACGATAAAAACGTAAAGTTTGCAAATTTTTTTTTTTTAAGGACAAAAGAGACAAAATCGTCATTGACTTTATGGCCCGTTTAAAATTGTATCTTATCCCCAAAAATGAGTATTCTTTCTCTTTAAAAGGGACATAACTCCCAGAAAAAAGAAATGAGGATAATCTTTAATTGTTGGGCGATTATTCCTTGTAGGTTTTGGGTGGTTTTGAATTTCTTGTTTGCCTTTTGTTAGATGATTCGGCATAATGCACCACCACCCAACATACGTCAATTTTTTGGGCAATTTTTCAGGTTTACCAACATTTTTCAAAAATTTATACTTTATATATAAATCACATACTAAATCATAGGCTTACTTTAGTCTAAAAATTATCTAAAATTTGTATGAGAAATGTAAAACACTTTAATGTTTTTTAATTAATTTAATTATTGTACATTTACCTACATACAAACTAAACTTAATCTAGTCCTTCAAAGATTTTATAATGTAACCACGGGGATAAAATTATTTTAAGATCCAGATATGTTTGTAGTATAGCATAGTCTTCAAATTATATTTTGAAAACAAAGGGTTTAATTTGGTATGCCAATCGGCCAAGCATTCAGCCGCTGCGCAGTTTGTGCAACAACATTTTTTGTATTCCGACTGCTTTTCGATGTTTTTGTGCTGTTTAAACTACGCAGCGGCTAAATTCTTGACCGCACCCTTATTATTATTTGTACACGTATGCTGTCCTTAATCGGCTGTAACTAAACTAAAAAAATTAAAGCTTCTGCTATTGTCTCATAGGCGGCAAACAAAAATCAATTTAAAAGCTTACTTTTCAATGATTTTTCATGTATTGTGAATTACTTTTGTTCGACATTTCTGTTTATTTTTTTGAAATACTTTTTTATTTAAAATAAATTTAAAACACCTTAAAATTACTTTGGTAAATGATAAATGCGCCAGTATCAATTATTAAACAAACAAATGTACAGGTTTATATATTTTTGTTGTAGTTTTCAAACATTTTTAAAATTTATTTTAGTTTAGTTTAGTTGCATTTGAGGCACAGTTAATGGCTTTTATACTAGTGCGAGCTTCATGTAATAGATAGTTAGTTTAGTCGAATAAGGCACACAGCATAAGGCGCTTTGCCATATCTGCTGGTGAGGTTACCTATTTTCTATCTTTTCTTCTAAAAAAAAATATTTGGTTCCTTGTAACCATTCTGTTTAAATATTATGTCTTGTCAAATATTCATTTCTCTGTTTATCATTTTTAGGCATAATTTTACGTTTTTTCTTACTAAATAATTTAAAAATAAAAAACCTTTTTTTTTGTTTTAATTTAAAATTAAGATGGCGTCAATAAGTTTAAATAAGATGGCGTTTAGGAAAGACCCTTAGTCTATGTTTCTGCTATTTTACTTTTATTTATATGAAAACTAAAAATTCGCAATAACTGTCCGTTAAAACCCAGGGCTCTACTATTGAATCCGCCAACTTAATGGAACTGTACTTAATGGAAAAGAGCGTCATTCTTTGGTTGAAAATAGTAAAGAAAACTGCTACTTTTCTCCTTAGCAACACATTTCTTCGTAGAAACACTTTTGTTCATAGAAACACTTTTCTTTGGATTGATTTTTGCATTTTTGACTTTTATTTATTTGCTTACTGCGGTTGTTATGTACACGCTATGCATACATACCTTTTTCATTTTAAAAATTACCGAATTTGTCGAGAAATACACGAAAAAATAGTATGTCCTACTTACGCGTAAGAAAAGTGATTTACCATGCTCGTAAAATTGTTAATCCACTCGCTTGCTAGTGCTCGCTTGTGAATTAAACAATTAAAGTCGCTGGGAAACTATCACTTTTCTTTACCTGTAGAACTATTCATTACAGTGAAAACTCATGTTTTTTTAAATAGGAGACGAAATCCCCTATTGTGCTTTGTTTCGTACGCTTCGTGCCATAAAGTTGAAAAGAAAACGCATCGTCTTCACGTTTTTACACAATGTTAGCATTACTTGATAATTTATGCATATTTGATAATTGATTTACATACGGCCTTTCTCATGATATAAGCAATGGCAAATTTAAAGAAAGAAAATTTTCTGTAAATAATAGTCTCTGGAAAATAGTAGAAATTTATACAAATTTACAAACTGAAGTTTTTTACAAAGGTTAAGATCATAAACAAAATAAAACTTTAGTCGCTTAAAATCGAATTATGGAAACTAAAGGCAAAAACAACCCTCTCCGCATATAATGTTACCGAAACCCAAACTGCGAATTTTAATCGCGTTTCTTTTTACCTTTGAAAACTCAAAACAATAAATTAAAAGAAATATTGAAAGGACATACTTCAATCGCGTGCAAGATGTTAGACTTCGATAAAATTTCCTTGTTTCTAATTTTTTTTCCTTTGTTCCGTATTTAGATTAGTAAATGTGATACAAACTGGTTTCTTAGACAACCAAAACTTAAAAAAAAAACAATAACTGATTAGTAATTAGTTTCGAAAAATTAATATACATGAACTTTCTTAAAAGAAAAACATATCCGACCTAAGTACTATATAATATGTAAGTAATATTATTTATTAATAAAATAACAATTTCTATACAAAACCACATTAACGTATAACATGTTGATTATTTAGTTTAGCTTTTCTTTACTAAATTCAAAAACTTCCGAATCTAAAGGGTGTACCCAAAATAAAGCAACTTATCGAAAAATAACCAGTAAACAAATTCAAAAGCCTTGCATATAATTAATAATTTCAACAAAACTATTTAAGTGGATGGATTCCATAATACAACGATATAATTTGGAAATTGGATAACACAAAATGCTTGAAGTGGTGAATTTCTGTCATGAAAATTTTTGAGATTTTATAACTCTAAGATTTTGAAGCCTCTTGATTCTTAAAAAAATATAATTTTTCGAATTTGGGGAATTCTTCGATAAATAGGTAGTCTTCAAAATGTTAAAAAGATTAATTTTATAATAATTACAATAAAACATTTTAATTTACATTGAATTCATTACAATTATTGCAGCAACACTTCGTCGAATTATCCAATAAAAAGCCAAATTGAAACTGCAACAAGTTTATGCGTTTCAGAATTCATAATCAGAAACGCTTGAACAAATGGTTTCAAAATTAGCTACTTTTGATATTATACATAAACAAAAAATCGAGAAAGTTAACAAAAAAAAAAAAACAAAAAAAAACCGAGAATTTCTGAGATTCAAAGGTTTGAGGGAAAAACTCAAGGAAAAAATTGATAGTGACGGGAAGTGAATTTTATTGTGAAATTCCAGTTTCTAATTTAAAGAAAGATAAGTAAGTAATTTAATTTATAAAAAAGAACAAGTAACTATTCCAGCGTTTTGACGATTATCAGCGCGTGCTTAGTTTATTGAACTTAAACTTTATCAAATCGAAAGTTGGTTTTGAGAATTAAATATATATCGTGAAATATATTTTATGAAATCATTGGGCAAACATATACCCAATACTTTCGATTGCAATTTATTTAGTTCAACTTCCATATCAACATGCAACTTCAGTAATCGTTACAAAAAAAAACGCTTATATAATACGAGTAAGTAATGTACATACATACATATATTGTGATTTTATCCTTGAGCAGAAATTTTATAATCTGCCGTGATGAGCAAAGCTCTAATTACACATTACTATTATTAATAATTACATGCTAGGTAGTTGTTACAAAGTTCGCGTTTTATTGTTTATAAAGCTACCAATACAAACATAATATTTACATACTTATTGTAAATTTATAAAAACATATAAATTTTATAATTATGCAAAAAAAATTATCAGCCCAATTTTTATTTTTTTTTTTAAATAAACCCATACAATTTTAATTAATGTAAAATATCTTTTATATGACTATAAAATAAAAGCACATTATATAATTAAAATATTAGTATGAAAGGCACTCCCTTATGGTACGTGTATTTATTTAGAGAAGTCTAACAAGTTGCTTTGACCAATTTCTGGATTTTCTACATAGGCTTTAAAATTGCAAGAGTGCTTACTTGCTATTTTAAATTCACTTCCTTCACCATTAAAATATGATATGGAATATATGTATACTTAACACAAAACAAGTTGTTCGAAAAAGAGTTGACGGTTTTGAAAAACCGCTATTTACTCATTTTACTTCAAAAAATATTTCCAATCGATCACTTCATAAATACAAAAAAATTCAAACTGTAAATACTATAAGTATTTTATATTCTGCAAAATATATTTACCCTTTACAAATAAAGTTGATAAACCCTAAAATAAAATTGTCCACGCCTTCGGCACGCAACTACTGATTCGTCATCATGAAATACAAATAAAACTTACACAATATAAAATCGGTTTTTATGTTAAGTTCATACACATAAAACTGTAAATTATGCTTTTCGGTTTGGTTCCCTAGCATATGACGTGCGTGACCAACAATTTAAAGGGTTAAAATGTTTATTTGTTTATATGTATGTAATCATGCAAGATATGTTATTACAGTGTGTCCTTTAAGTAATGCATATTATTATTAGTTATGTATATTGTCAAGTTTGTGAATAGCGCAAAAACTAAATTTAATCCGCTCAACAGAATTACATCAGAATACCTATCCATGTAGCAATTAGTAATTGCGGTTAGAAAATAACCTAGCACATTAAACACTTTTATCATACATTTTGGTACTTTTTAAACCAGGATTCTTAAACCTTAAAATGATTTTATTCATTCGTTTAGGTCAACATTTTCCTTTACTTTTTTCTTTTTCGAGGTTTAAATCAACATTATATGTACATAGTAAACTCCAACCATGTGGAAGCCTCATTAGAATTAAGTTGGAGTTAAGAATTCACTTTTGGTAATAATTATCTTTTAGGTTTGAAATAAACCTTCCTTGACCCCTTTTTCAACCAAAGATCATTCGGGTTAATTCAGAGTTAACAATTCACTTTTAGGTTTGATGTCAACCTTTAATAAACCTAAGTTCAACGAAAGTTGAATTTTAGTTGGAATAGAATTGAATATGCAATTTCGAAAAGGGCACATGTCTGAAAAATTAAATTTTTCAGGAATTAAAGAAAACTATCTATTTTCTAAAGTACATAGTATATAAATTTATACAATTTATTTTAAGGTGTAGGGTCAAAAAGTAATTGAAAATTATATAAATATTTATTGTTAATTTTTACTTTATATATCTTTTTATGTATTATATGCATTCGAGATGTGCCCTTTTCGAAATTCATAAAAAATAAAGTAAATCTAATTAAAAACACAACGTATAAACTTTATGAAACTGTTATCATAAGTAACAAAATCACTTTAGCAACAGATAGAGATATATCGCCGTCGCCGATTAATAAAATGCTTAAATTTGAAAAGGGCACATCTCCAAAAGTTGTGACCTTTTCGAAATTATCGTTATACAAACCGGCACTGATTGCCGTATTAACAAAAGAAATGTGCCTATTTCAAGCCAAATAGGTGCGGGGATATATTTCCATCACATTAACGTGAAAAAACGGTTTTGTCAAAATTTTCGAGATGTGCCCTTTTCGAAATAGCATATTCAATTTATCTTTGACTAAATAGTTAAATATATGTACTTAATGCCAAAACTTTTGTTCTAACCAGTAACGCTACTTTTGGCCTCATGTGTTAATAGTACTTGGAAATTTCTCATTGTTAAGTGTTAATGTAAGTAAATTTATTAAATATTCTGTCGTCGAAACCATCGAAAATAGAGGTCCTTATTGCTCGGCGGTCCAGAATCATGGAAAAAAAGGGGAAATTTTGCGATGACCAATAAAGAATGCCGATATTATAAAAAGAAGAAAACTCGAAATTCCGCCAAAAAAAAACTAGCCAGTACCATGTAAAATAATTAGAAAGGAAATTGGTAAGTCGATTACACGTAAATTTTATTTAGAACATTTTGATATTTAAATTAGATATTAGAACTTCAGAAACTTGTATTAACCCGTAATTAAATTAAATTTATTTGTTCAAATATTAGGTTAGTTTATTCTGGAAAAGGTTTAATTACATAAATTGGTAAATGTTATTTTAATGAATACGATTCAATTATTTGTATTTTCTTAAACATATTGCATTATGAACTCGATATATTCAGTATTGTCTGGCTCGAAATTTTGAAATGTACATATTGAGTTATGACAAAATCAGAAACAATAGCAGATTTGACAGATAGACGATTATCACTGAATCGGGCCCAATGTAAGCTTATGTAGAAATAAGAGAAATACGTTTTATTTACAACATAATTATTCAACAGAAAGTTTTAAATTGGCTCTTCAGCTTGAAGCGAGAGCCGAAAGAATGTCGTCTAGTTTGGAAGAATTGGTCCATTCATCAACAAAGCAACAATCGTATGCTCTTGACTTTAACTCATTAATGGACGATACATGCAATGATACAGAAATCGAGGTAGCTGAGCACATCGAGGACAGTGTAGCCGCCACACCATTGCAGGATGTAATTTTAACACAAATAACATTGTTGATGCCACCGTAGTTTTCACCAACAATGCAGATGCAAGAACATGGAAGCGCGCTTTGGATAAGACGTTAGCCAAAATTAAAATTAGGCCAAATTAAAATTAAAATGAATCCTGTATAAAAAACAGCGAACGGCAAAAATTTCCACTTGGTGGTATGGATGACTCCTCGAGAGTTGGAAAAACAATTA
The DNA here is from genome assembly GCA_963556165.1 of Tipula helvola. NCBI lineage: Eukaryota > Metazoa > Arthropoda > Insecta > Diptera > Tipulidae > Tipula > Tipula helvola. Next base: position 159,671,693 of record OY744483.1, read on the forward strand.
AAAATGATAAAGTAGTTAAAGTTACCTTGGTACGTTTCCATTCTATTTTACCGTTGGTTTATAATAACTACATATTTAATTATTTTGGAGTAGCTGTTTCGTTTGTGTAGATAAAATACCGCTTTGTATTTTTATGTAGCGTTGCTGTTCGTTCGTGTATAATCAAATATTGCTTTAGATTAACACCATTTCGTTTTTCTTTTAATTTTAATAAAAGTACGTTTTACAATCAAATAATTTTTCGTTTGTTTTATTTTTTATTTATTAAAGTAACTGTTTATTCGTTTTGTTCTTAAAGTACATATAATTATTTTACATGTGTTTAGTTTTAAGCTTCTACAACACGACTAAAGAAAAAAGGGCAAAAAAACCGAATGATTTTTTTTGTCTCGTTTTTTTTTGTTTTTTTTTATTTTCGTACGCGTGGCAATAGATCATGTTTTCCGAAAGAGGCAGCACGATCAAAGAAAATGTACAGAACGTTTGCCACTAGATGTCACTTCACTACACAACCAAAAAAATATTTTCATTTTGACGTTTTTTAAAAGGGGACAGCCAAAATTAATTTAATTATCACTTATTAATAATAATCACTTTTATAACACGCAAATATTTTGGTTTATGTTTACAAAATGCGCACATAAAAATGTCATACAATTTTTGACAGCAAATACTTAGTGACACCTAGTGGCATTATGTGAAAGCTGCTTATACTTTCGGAGTTTTCTGGAAGATGGTAGCTCTGGCGGTTAAAGAAAATTTGACATTTGAACATAATGTATAAGTTTTTGTTTTTTAGTACATTTATCGTTAGTGAATTCAAACATACCGCGTCCCTTGAAAGGTCTAACTTTTAACAAAATTAAATTAAAATGTTAATAAAATTCAATGTTATTACTTATGATTTTTTTTTTGCTGTTGTCAGCATTTTTGTTTTGGTATAGAACGCTTAAAAATTCCGTTCCTTGTTTGAACTTCAACTACTCTGACTTTCTTATCGGTACATAGAACAAATGGGATAATTCTTCCTAGCGGCCACCTAATCGACGGAAGAGTTTCTTCAACGAGCATTACTATATCGTTCACTTTTAAGTTCGGACTCTCTTGGTTCCATTTGACTCGTTTTTGCAAGGTATATAAATATTCAGTAGAATATCTTTTCCAAAAAGACTCAATCATTTTAGTTATCTTCTGCCATTTCGTTAAATAATTATCAGTAATGTCCAATAGGGAAGACTCGTGTATTCCCATGTTAGGAGCACCTGTTAAAAAATGACTCGGTGTTAGTGGTTAAGGATCGTGAGGGTCATTTGATAATGGAGTTAACGGTTTTAAAATTAACGGTTGCAAGAACAAATAATTTCGCTTGCAATCCTTTTGCATTTGTTAATAAATCGAAGGCAATAAGCTGTTACGCGAATTAATTTCTGATACGAACTAAATCTATAGAAAATAAGAATCTATAGAAAATAATGAATAAGATGAAATTAAATATTGATAAAACTAAATACATGATTTTAAATAGTAATGTAGGTAATTGTAATATTATAATTGATGATACTTGTATAGATCAAAATAATGAAATGAAATATTTAGGGGTAATTATTGATAATAAATTAAATTTTAAGTCACATCTAGATTACATTTGTAAAAAGATCGCGAAGAAGTTGTATTTTTTTAGAAGTATTAGAAATAAATTATCCGTAAATACCTCTATTAAAATATTTAATGCCATTATTAGGCCACATTTTGAGTTTTGTTCTACTATTATGTTAATGTTTAATAATGAAATGGTTAATAGATTGCAGGTATTACAAAATAGGGGAATGCGTATTATTTTAAGAAAGAAAAAATTAGTTTCTACATCTATTTTATTAAATTCTTTAAACTGACTGAAGGTGGATCAAAGAATTAAATTTAATGTTTTAATATTTGTGTTTAAAATTATTAATGGATATCTTCCGCAATATTTAATGGAAAAGTTAAACTATGTGAGCGATTTAACTCAATATAATCTAAGAAACAAATTCGATTTTAGGTTAGATTTGTTTAGAAATTCTAGAACTCAGAATTTACTTATTTATAAGGGATTAAAATTATATAATGAACTTCCTATAGAATTAAAAAATGAAACAAATTTAATAAAATTCAAACAAAAATTGGATTCTTATGTTAGAATGAAATTTAATTGATTAACGTGCTTATTTTTACTTTATTTTTATATGTAAATTATAAATCTTGTGCAAATAGTAAATATTACTAAATAAAATAAATAAATAAATAAAAAAAAAAAATTGATAATTTATCAATTTTATCATTCTCATGACTCGTTTGGGTAACTGCTGCAATTATGTTTGGTTTTAGTTCCAAATCAATATTATCCGGTTTTAAGTTAAGCTTTGCTGTGTCCGTAATAATTCCCTTTCCCTTGACCCTTCCACCAAAACTGAAGATCGTTCAATTGATGAGGTAATACTCCTCGTGAGATGATGTCCGCTGGATTAAGCTCGGATGCAATTTGATGCCAATTAAAATTGATTGTGTGCTCTTGAATTTCGTTTACTCTATTTGCAACGAAAGTTTTTAACTTATGGGGTGGCGTTGCAATCCAGTATAAGGTAATTGTCGAATCTGTCTAGAGCATCACATCATCGAACTTAAGTTGCAATACTTCAATCGTTACGCACGCTCACTACTTTAGACAATAAATGCGCAGCACATAGTTCTAAATGTGGCAAAGTGATCGTTTTGAGAGGAGCTATCCGTGACTTACTGCATACCAAATTTACGCTCACATTATCATCAGCATCGATTGATCTTATATAAATGCAGGCTCCAAAGGCCTTTTCGGATGCATCTGCAAATCCGTGAAGTTCTACTCGTTTTGCAATTGACCGTTTCATAAATGCACATCGCGGTAATTGAGTATTTGCTATAGTTGTGAGATTATTTGGAAATGATAGCCAATTTTCTTTAATATCGATGGGCACGAGGTCATCCCAATTTCATTTATTTTTCCACAAGTTTTGCATTAAGATTTTTGCCGAAATAATAATCGGGGATAATAAGCCTAGTGGGTCAAATAGATTCGCTATATCCGAAAGGATTTTCCTTTTTGTCATTCGTAATTCATTACCGAATTCCGGTATTTTAAATGTAAAAACATCTTCTTTAGGCTGCCAAGGCAATCCAAGTGCCTTAATGCATTGCCCATTATTAAATTCGTTAACTTGCATTACTTCGCGGTCTTCCAAAGGGATTTTCCTAAGGAGGGGGTTTCGTCATTTGTACACCATTTATGCAGACGAAAATAACCGCTTTTTGTCAATTTACACAGTTCTGATTGAAGCTGCTGTGTATCGGCTCCAGTAACAATATCCTCAACATAAGTATCGCTCAATAACACCTTTGATGCAAGCAGATACCTCGACTGTTCATCAAGAGCTAATTGTTTTATGCACCGGGTCGCTAAGAAGGGAGCTGCTGCTGTCCCATATGTCACCGTTGTCAGTTCGAACAATTGAACAATTCCGATTGAACGGTGGCTCCAACAAGCATTCCATCATTTAGGCTAATACCGTTTGTGCTCTTTGCCTAAGCATCGAATCGACCCGTAACTTGGTAGATGAGCTGTTTGGTCGTATGATGGCGTGATGGGGAATATAATAAGTTGGTACATCATTTTGCCCGATTTCGTTAACTTCCCTCATGTGCCCTAACTCGAAGTAGTCTCTCATGAATGAAATATATTGCTCTTTTAATTCAGAGTTGACGTTTAATTTGTTTTCGAGGTACGAAAACCGTTTAGCAGCCATATGTTTTGAATCGCCTAGTGTGATATCCGTATGTATCGACCAAAACACATGGTATCTTCCGTTCGAATCTCTGTGATGTGTTCTTTGAAAGTGCTTGTGGGAGATTTTCTACTTCCCAAAACTTTGTTAACAACGGAGAAATGGGGTGTTCCTCTTGTTGAATGAGTGACGTATGAAATGTAAAATTATGCTTCAAATGCATATCTTCCTTGCCAAAAATTATCCACCCAAACAAACTTTCTTGTAGAACAGGCAAATCTTGTCTTAGAGAAATTTCTTTGGCATTAAAATGTTTGGGAACAGTTCTGCTCCTATTAGGATGTCAATTGGACGTGACTCATTAAAATAAGGGTCTGCCAATTGAATGTTAGATGGTATACACCAGCGACTAATATTAATGGTGGTTTGTGGTAAACTGTTAGAAATCTTGTTAATAACAAAACGATCTACGCTAATTACTGAGTTTTTATAACGTGGCTTCAACTGAGTTGAAATCATCTCGCCAACTTTAGTTGATGTTGAACTGATGCCAGTGACATCAATCGAATTTATATTGTTAATTTTTGCTTGAAGTTTATGAGCAATGGAACTTGTTATAAAATTGTTAACATTCCACGAACCCTCCGCCTGGGCGTCTCAACAATACAATGGCTATTGGCAAGATCACTCATCCACCACTTGAACCCTTTTGCATGCTGAAATTTTGCTGCTCGTTTGAATGAGTAACCGTAGGTGAGGCAACGATTGGTGGTTGCCGTTTTCTCTGTGAGTATACTTTTAGTCAATATTTAGCAACGTGTGATGCTTTTTATTGCACAATTTGCATCCAGCCGACCTGCAATCGGCAACTGTATGGAACGGGTTCAAGCAATTTATACAGGCCTTTATTTCTTTAATTTTATTGAAGCGCTCTGTTGGGCTAAAGCTTACAAATTAAGGGCAGCTAAAAAATACATGTCGAATACCGTTACATAAATGGCAATTTGCTCTTTGTTGATTTCAGCTTGAGTTAGGCATTGCGAATGAATGACTTTTGAGGTGTTGAATGGTTTATTTTGCCTTTCTGTATTATTAAGCGTTGATTTATTGAGACATTGGCTTGCGTTTGATATTGATTCCAAGACCCTACATTTTTTCTCGAGAAATTCCCGAAATGTCTTCCATGTTGGCATTTCTTTAGAAGAGTTCTGTTTCTCCCAATCTTTAATTGACTCCCTATCCAGTTTCCGTATAACAAGGCGCATGACAACAATTTCTGAACATTCATCGAATTTAACGTCACATGCTTCTAATGAAGCATGTAACATGTGATAATAACACCACATTGGTGAAGCGTTTCATCTCGTTCGCACTTGAATTATGGATGAGTTGTAAATCAATCAGTGCGTCAACATGTCTCTCAACAATCAACCTCGGATTATCAAATCGCTGAACTAACTCTAACCAGGCACGTTGATATCCTGCATCAGAAAGTTCGATATGTCCTAGCGGTTGATTGCCTGGCCTCTCCCTTAAGACTATTTTGCAAGTACGTAAACTTGACTATATCAGTAAGGGCTGGATTTTTATTGACCACAGCGTCGAAAACATCTTTAAATGTTATCCATTTTAATGGAATTGGTATTATGCACCTGATATAAGGGAGCAGCTTGAGCCCTAATATCGACGGTTTAACATTATTATGACATTGTTTTATAACTATTTTCATTAATTTATTTTTTAGTAGGTAAAATACTTAAGAAAATACTGAAACTAAATTTTTTGTATCACATAAGTAATTTGATTTTTTTTCAAAAAAAAAGAACTTTCAATATTTGGTGGAGCAGATGAGATAGGATCTGCCAAAATTATAAATATAAGGCTGTTTAAAGACAATTTGTTGAAGCAGTTTTCCTGAGCTGGAACGGCATCCAAACATAGTCTCAAGGAAATTTTAGAGGTTGTAATAGTGGCGGTTAAAGTTAGCCATCCCAATTAAATGGCCCATAAAAATGCCGCATTTTTAAAAAATTATTTGAAACATGCTACTACAATTTTAGAATAAAACCGAAAAAAACACGAAGGCGTAAAAGCCAATAACGAAAATAACCAGACTGCGGATCCGGCATAAATTTTGAGTATTATTTATGCCAACAGTTATTTCTATTTTATTCTACTATAAATTGGTGATTAAAATTTTATTTAAAGAAATATATTTAATTATTGTATGTTTACTGTGTTAAAGTGAGTAATGGATATATTTATTACAAAGTCTCCCAATTATGATTACTTTAAATTCAAAAACTGGTTACTGATCCAAAAAATAGTAGATGTTTTACGAAAATTTGCCTATCTGCTCCAATCGTGGTTAAAATAATCGACGTTTCAGTATAAAATTAGGTATAACATTAAAACTACTCGACTAAAATTGACAGACAAAGGAAGAAAATTCTCTTTTAATAAATAAAATTGAACTTTCTGTTCTATAATTTTATTTTTAAACCAGAATTTTTTTATCGAGTTTGTTTGATTGTTTTGATAGTCCAATACAATTATAAAAAATGTGAAATTTACTTCATAACAATAAAATTGTCCAGCTTTCGCAAGTTGTACGCGTATACCTAATGTAACTCAGAAACAAGGTTTTCTCAGCTACGGTTAGGAGAAAAGAAAATGTTAAGACAGTTTCGACTTATTTTTAAACCAGCAATCAGCTGGTGAATTTACGGTATTCTTAACTGGACACCATGTAGATTGAAGGTTCTGTGAAAGTTGGGTTGCCACCGCTACATAACCTTCCATTTAACAGTTGTAACAACGGTTGCATAACCAGTAAATTGAAACTTACTAGCTAATTTTAGATACATTCCTAACTGAAAAAGTAATAATCATCATTTTATTTATCCTACTTTGCTTCTTTCATTAACGGTTAAACAACAACCTTATTGAAACTAGTACGTTACACATAAGTTAGTTGCGTATGGTTGTTCAACCATCCCGATGCAACCACGGTTAATAATTCGCTGAGCAAACGTCTGTTGACCGACAGTTGTGCATTATTTAAACTTAAGTTAAATTACGGTTTATGAACCAGTCTCGAACTTCAAATTATTACATGGCTAACAATTATTACATTCATAATTAACTTGAACACTATAACATACTATTGTATATTTTTATGGGTACAGGAATTTTTTTGTAAACATCCGATAAAATAGTAAATGCCCCCATTAGTTCCATCTTAATAAACAGGCTAACGAACAAAATACTATTGTAATTTGTAATTAAATCTCAATAAAGTAATTGATTACTAAATAATTCTCATACAATGTAGTAAATAATTATGTATTGTGAGTTTATTCTATATCGTATTCAATTGAAATGGTCCTTCAAACCAAATAATAAGTGTGTAATAGAAATATAGCGCATAGATTACATCATAATCAATTGAAAACCTCTCGAAATTTTTATCAATCAATTTAAAGTACGACAAAAGAAAATTCAATTGATGTGTAAATATAAACGATTATTATATTCAATTATGACATCGAAACAAAATTTCAATATTTAAAAAGCAAATTATGTAGATAAGAACCCACAGTTTAAATGTGACACAACTTTGTCTTTGTCTAGAAACCTTTTTTTTATCAATTTAACATGCAATTACTTCCTGTCAGTAGTACATACTAATTTGAAACAAATATTTTTATTACTGAGATTACTTATCAAAAGGTCATAACGTTGTCCGGGTAGGCTAGTTTAGTATATTGTATGATATTGTGATAAGGAATGAAAACAAATTATTTTTGGATGATTTGGAAAATATACAGATTACAGACTTCAATCAAATAAAGGAAAATAAAGTGAATTTATCAAATTTGGGGTTCTCCTTTATTTTCTCCCAACGGTAAATTCCAATTTGGGCATTATTCTAATTAACTAATTAATGATTTTCAGCGGTAATTCACTCCAGGCAAGTTCAACCGCTATTCTCAGGTCATTAACCATCTGGAATTGTCAGTTACTCCCGTCAACTTTGTAAGGCCTCCATGCTGCCATGGAATACCTGACCACCATTTGGTTATTAATATTTAGTTGGCACAAAAATAATTATCGAGAGTGATCGATTGTTGCATGTGGTAAGGAAATGAGAAACAAAAATGAACTGGTGGGGGAGTGTTATTGTTTTGGGATGGTATATAAGCAGAAATTTGTTGGATGAAAGAAATGTTGGATTACATACATTGATAATTACCTTAGTGACGGTACAAAAACAAAAATAAAGATTAAAATTAAAAATGAGTTTTTGTGAAAAATGTGTTGATTAAAATGGATTATAAATATTCCAAATCAATATTAAAAATAAAATCAATAAAATCCTTTTGAGATTGTTAGTTATTTTTAATTAAATTAATGAATTTATCGGTGAAAAAAAAAAAACAAAACAAAAACAATAAAATTCTGAGCTAATAAGAATGGCGTAAATGAAAGTAAATGTAAACGCCAATACACATAAGTACATAAATATTAAATGTTTTGTAAATCAGAATTAAATTTAAATTAAAACTTTTAACGAAAAAGATCCTAAAATTTTTGTGTACATTTTCGTATATTATCTAACGTTACTAGTGTTAAAATTGTTGAAAGTTAAAAATAAGTTTAAATGGACGCTTTCAAAAAAAAAAAAAAAAAAATTGCATGTGAATAAAAAAATTAGTTAAGAAAATAGTGAATATGTTAAATGAACGTTCACAAAAACAATATGTATATGTTCAAAATAAAATAAAATCAATAAAAAATGTAATAAATAAGATAAAGTGTAAAGCTTAAATAACTAGTAAAAAAATAATAATATAAATTATATGTTACAATAAACTATTATAATTTTTATGTAAAAACTATCAAATAAATTAATCAACTACAAATAAATAAAAAAAATAAAAAAAGAGATTAAACTAACAAATTTGAAATCACATAATTGGACGCGGTGATAATGAAGCTCTACTTATATAAAAAAAAAAAAATCTTTTGGAAATAAAAATAAAACATTCATCAAAATAAATCAGCGAAATATGTATGTTTCGAGCTGGAACAAATGTCCGGCATATAAAATTCATTCAACTGAAGACAACAAGTTCGCGTTTTATTGTATCATCATCACCATCATCGCCATTGTTACAATTAACATTTTAGGTAAACTAAATTATTTATATTAAATTTAATTTATTATTTATTACAAATTATTTATTAAAAAAAAAAAAAAAAAAAAAAAACAATATTTAATATTAATATTAATTAATATTTAAATGGGAAATTTCATTCATAAATAAATAACTAAATGAATCCCAATTAGGTTAAGAAATTTATTATATAAAGAAATGGTGCACCGTATTATAAATTCTTGTTTATTAATAATAATTTAATTATTTATGAGTTCATGACAATTTGCTAGTAAATTAATTTCAATACTTATTTAATTATTAAAAAACTTTACTTAATTTAATTTAATAAAATGTTAAAAATTATTTGTAAATTAATTGTAAATATTTGCGTTTCGTTTTAAAATTTAAAAATGTGCTAAGTGAGAAAGTTTATATGGGAACCTAAATTGATGTGAGTATTCGGGTGTTGTATACAGATGGGTTGTATTCTATCCTTTTCCTGGTTAAATAGCGATCAGTTACAGGTCAATCTAACTGAATTTAACCCCCCCAGGCTGAGCAGCGGGCAAAGCGATCGTTCCAGGAAATTTCTACAGATTGACAAATTCTGTTAACAACAGGTGGTCCTATAATGGAGGCCTTGCTAGTTACAGTGGCGCCCAAACTTCCGGTAAAAAGTTCTTTCCAATTTCTTTTACTATCATGTTTTCCCCTTGTTTAATCCTAAAATTATCCCAGCTTCAGAATTGGTTTGTTTTATCAGGATGATTCGGCGAGTGGATGTGCAATAACAATTCCGTAAATTCTTGCGTTTTGATATTGTTGTTTTGCAAAGCTACTGTTCGAACCACTCTTGATATTTTACTTTTCATTTAGTTGTGTGACTTGTGTGGATTGGGACGTTATCCCATGGCAAAATTAGCTTTACTGTCGATGAACGTTCAGAAATGTTAGAAGGAAGCCTTCAATGACGCCAGTGTACGGTACATTTTAATGGATTTAAAGATAGTGGAAGAGTGTCTGCCGAAGATAAAGCCCCACACATCATTAGATTTAAACAATTAAATGTTATCAGGGGTACAAATTGAAAATGCGGGATTGATAACAGATGGCGTTACTAACGCTATACGCATCAGGCAGTACTGTGACTATGTTCATGTCAAAGCTACGTCTTATAGCTTTAATTTTCAGTATGTGTCAATTTGTCGCAGTGTCAAATTCATAGTTTTTTTGAGCTCTCAATATGTCGAGTTTCGTGCCAACAAAACAGCATTTGCGGGAAGTTTTAATTTACTTCTTTAATTTGAAGAAAAGTGCTGCTGAAGCACATCGATTGGTCTCCGAGACTTATCCGAGTCATGTTCCATCGGTTTCAACGTGCGAGAGATGGTTTGTGCGGTTTAGAAGTGGTGATTTTGACGTTGAGGACAAAGAGCGGCCGGGCCAAGTGAAAAAGTTTGAGAATGCTGAATTGGAGGCAATACTCAATGAAGACTCGTGTCAAACTCAACAAGAGCTCGCAGATTCATTGGGAGTGACACAACAAGCCATTTCCCATCGTATAAAAGCCCTCGGAATGATCCAAAAGCAAGGACATTGGGTGCCGTATGAGCTGAAGCCGAGAGACGTCGAGCGCCGTTTTTTTGCATGCGAACTGCTGCTCGAACGGCAAAAACGGAAGGGTTTTTTGCATCGCATTGTCACTGGTGATGAAAAGTGGATCCGTTACGATAACCCGAAGCGCAAAAAATCATATGGTTACCCCGGCCATGCATCATCATCGACGGCCAAACCAAATATTCACGGCGCCAAGCTCATGCTCTGTATTTGGTGGGACCAGCTGGGTGTGGTGTATTATGAGCTATTGAAATCGAACGAAACCATCACAGGAGCACTATACCGAACTCAATTGATGCGTTTGAGCCGCGCACTCAAAGAAAAACGGCCACAATACGAGCAAAGACACGACAAAGTAATTTTGCAACATGACAACGCTCGGCCACATGTTGCAGCGCCGGTTAAAACATACCTACAAACGCTGAAATGGGAAGTCTTACCCCACCCGCCGTATAGCCCAGACATTGCTCCTTCCGATTACCACCTTTTCCGATCGATGACACATGGCCTAGCTGACCAGCGCTTCCATTCTTACGAAGAAGCCCAAAAATGGGTCGATGACTGGATAGCAGCCAAGCCGGCCAAATTTTTTCGCGACGGTATCCGTAAATTGCCAGAAAGATGGGAAAAAGTTGTGGCTAGCGATGGACAATACTTTGAATAATTCATTTGTTACCATTTTTTCAGAATAAACGTTCAAAAATAGAAAAAATTCCGCATTTTCAATTTGTACTCCTGATACTTTGCGAGCACATTGGATTTTTTTGAAGATTCCTCCAATAATGTTGAATACCATTTGGGTCATCTAGGTTACATTTTCTCTAATCAGAGAAATCACCTATAAATGAATAATGGTTTGTTAAACCAAATTATTTTTCAATTACCAGCGAGTCTGCGACCCGTCGTGGGTCAAGTTTGCTCTTACATATTTACATCAAGCAGTCTTGTGATGTACCATAAATTTTGGAATTGGCTTCAATTAGTTCTTTAGGTGTTCGAAATCTTTTACGCCATAAGGACCCCAAAATATAAGTTTACATTATTTTTATTTATTTGATTGAAGTTTGTAAATTTTCCAAAAAGTGGTTTTATAGTTAAGAAACAGCAAATTTTATAAAATCCAATTTTTGTAACGCAATACCCATCCAAGTGGGTGTTCTTGTTTTTTTTTTATAAATGTATATCGTAATCCCAACTGAAAAATACCTCGATCCAATAAATACTCGTCTAAGTAAAATCCCGACTCAACAAAATCCTAACGCAACCAAATCCTGACGGCACGAAATTTCGAAAAAATCCCGACTTTTAAAAATAAAATCTCGAGCGATAAATATTCTGGAAAAGAGCCGAGACATATTCTGGAAAAAAAATTGAGAGAAATTCTTTAAAAATATTTTGGAAAAGGGGGGAATTTACTGCTCTTTCTCGCAATATGTTCTGGAAAAAAACCGGGTCTTATTCTGAAAAACGGAAGAAAATTCTATACAAATATTTTGAAAACTCGCTTTTATATGCAAATTGATTAGCTTGAGATTTTCTAGAGTCGGGATTTTGCTAATTCGGGATTTTGTGCAGACGAAATTTTATGTAGTCGGGATTTTAATACGTTTTCTAGTCGGGATTTTATGTTTTCGAAATTTTATGAATCGACATTTTGTGGAGATACCTCGTAATCATCGTTCACTTAATTAAAGATTAAACCGAAAAATCATTGATATATGCATGTAGTTAAGAAACCCGGTATAGAAAATTGATCACATTTTACATTGAAAAGTTCTATTATTGATAAGAGCACCTAGCGAGGATGAACAAACAAACAATGGGTGCGGTTTCCATTTTGTATCTGCCGCTTTATTATTTTTATTATTAAGAATATTGGCGTTACTGTTGTTTTACTATTATTTATTCTACTACTATTTAGTATTATTTTTGCTTTATTTATGCAAATTAAATATTATCGATTAGACAATTACAAAAGACGGCGCGGTATCCATGTGCAACTTACATGTAAATATAATGTTTGGAATGGATAAACCAGGGGTTAAATTTATACATATATCCACTGTTACTTGATATTGTTTAATAATATACACATTTGTACAAACTATACGTAGTTATTGTTATTTTGTTAATTTATAAAAGGGAAGAATGACATTAACCTTTTTTGTTTATACATTTAAACAATATTAGGTGTAAAGGAAAGTTATGTCATTTTTAATATTTACAAACAATTTAAATCATTGTTAGTGTTTAATATGACTTTGCATGAAATCGGTTTCAATAGATAGATTGGCCCGATACGGAGATGGTAGGGTAATTAAATAATTTTGGCTGAAGAAAAAGTGCACTTAAGACGCTGTATACTCTATGGGCTCGAAAGAGACACTAACGTAGTTTAGACTGAAGATTATTTGTATGGTGGTGTAAGCGAATTTAGTAACAGCTCGAACTTGCCAAAGAAGGTGTGAAAAATTTCGTTTGAGTGACTTTTCTTTGGAACATTAATTTCCGTCAGGTGTCAAAAATAAAGTGCTACACAATAAAAAAACTGACAAATCTTACATTAACTTCAGCAGATGGGAGCTTCAAGCTCGAAATTCATCAGTTAACTGATTCAAATCACAATAATTAAAAAGAGAAAAAAAAAATCATTTTTGTTATTTAAAAAAACGACAGAACTTTCCCTTCCAGCTAATATTATATGCAGATGGTAAATATGCATAATAATTAAGTCGAATGGTACATGACTCAACAAGGAAACATCGATACTTGACATAAATTCGTAAAGGAATGAATCCATGTTGCTTAGATGAAATAAACCTAAGAGTATATAAAAAAAATTGTTGACTAATTTTTCAAAAAGTCTCGGTAAAACGGATAAAATACTAATGGCTTGGTAATTTTTAATATCACTTCTGGAACCCGACTTAAATACTGGTTTAATTAAGGAGCATTTCTACGGTGATGGACAACAGCATGGGCTGTCATCCTAAGAACCAAGGGAGGAATGGAATCGAAACTTGCACTTTGAATAGTATCGAGCGACAGTAGTTCATTCAAGACAGTATTAACATCTAATTGCCAGGAAAATATATTTCCAGCCACAGGACAATAGCTCGATGTCGAATCTGTCGTTACCGGTTTCTTTACATAAACACTCTCAAAAAGTCGGCGAACAAGTTACAATTCTCATTCAAATTATTACCCACCTGAACATCGAAAAACATAATAGACGAATATCCACTTGTTTTTCTTTTAGAATCAACGAATTTCCAGAAGCTGTCAGGTCTACCTTTTATATTCGATTCAATCTCCAAAATGTAATTGTTGTATAGAAATTTATTCAATATTCGGTATTCATTTCTCAAAGATTCAAAAACAGCGTACCTATCAGAAGTAGGGAAAAATTTAAATCTCTTATGAGCCTTGTCTTTACGGTTTTTCAGATTAATAAACTGTTTATTATGCCACGGTTCCTTTTTCTTATGCGGGGATTTAAATTTAGGCATAAATTTCTCCATTCCTACGTTTAAAACATTATAAAATTCATCCAACAAGGGATCGGTATATAATTCTGTTTTACAAAATTCTGTTTTGACAAAATTCTGTTTTTTCGAAATTTAATTTTTTTCAAAAATTCTGTTTTACAAAATTCTGTTTTTACAAAATTCTGTTTTTACAAAATTCTGTTTTGAAAAAATTCTGTTTTTTTAAATTCTGTTTTATAAAATCAACATACACATTCTCACAGGCACAGCATTATACATACTTGCCCACAGCATTATACTTACACACATACACCCATACACACATTCACACACACCCATACACACACGTACACACAGGCACACACATACGCAGACACACGCACGCACGCACGCACCCACACACACCCACACACACACCCACACACACACACACACACACACACACACACACACACACACACACACACACACACACATACACACACACACACACACACACACACACACACACACACACACACACACACACACACACACACACACACACACACACATACCCACACACACACACACACACACACACACACACACACACACACACACACACACACACACACACACACACACACACACACATACACACACATACACACACATACACACACACACACACACACACACACACACACACACACACACACACACACACACACACACACACACACACACACACACACATACATACACATACACACACACACACACACACACACATATGTACACACACACAGCCACACAGAGTAAATAAAAATTATAACACATGTTTCATAAAATTCTGCTAAAAATTAATTCTGCAATTAATTTTTAGCAGAATTTTATGAAACAGAATTTTGTGAACCAGAATTTTGTGAAACAGAGTTATGTAAAAACAGAATTACGTAAAACAGAATTTTGTAAAAACAGAATTATGTAAAACAGAATTTTGTAAAACAGAATTTTGAAAAGCAGAATTATAACAAGAAGAATTTCGTACCCAACCCATCCAACAATTCATCTAAATGATCGTTACCTTTAAATACACACCAATTATATTGGTCAAGACAAGCATTAAAAGAATTAGGGATACCATCATATTCCCGAACGGAAAAATCCCCCAAAAACATACCGAACAAAACAAAGTAAACTGCCTCATCGAAAGGGAAGACCCCAATAAATTTTTAATAACTAAAATATGAAAACAAAAGGAATCTACATAATTTCATGTCATCCTTGCGCGGAAAGGACCAATGCTAAGCGGCTTTGAGGAGTCTCTATTTTAGTATGCGAATTATTATTAAAAAATACAAATTTTTCAAAAATAGTTCAATCACTATGAATATTAGAATTACAAAAAATCGTCAGGGCGGGGGTTTGGGGTGGCAGCCCCCATCCTCCAAGGTATAAAAAAAATTAAAATATTATTTCAAAAATTCGTTATTTTTAAAAAACTTGGTTTTTGGGATTTTTGTTTTTTATGGGATTTTTTTATTTTGGATAACGATACCAACCCAAAGAATTATAGTCCCCAATTTTAAAATTAAAATTTTCAATAATTAACTCATCCTTCACACTTTCACATACCATAAAAGGCAGTGATACTTTTAAAGGAAAATGGTAAATGCTGGACAATCCTGCTAAATCGTCACACGTATCGACAATAAATTCTTGATCCAACGACAAAAATACCAGGTCCAAAACATTCCCACAATTGTTCTTAACATCCACACATTGTTTGAGACTTATCGAAAATAATCCGGTCATGAAGTTATCATAATTCTCATTCAAGTTCAACGGAATTAAAAAATCATCAACTCGAAGCCAATTAACATTTGGTAAGTTGAAATCACCAAATATACATAAACGATCCTCTGGTTGCAAAATAGGTGCTATGCTAAACTTGATAATATCAATGAATTTACGGTACTGATCTAACCGGATACCCATCTCGTTTTTTGATCTACGTGGCTGATTCATAAGAGGTCGAATTAGAATACCTGGAGGCCACATGTCAGAATTATTTAATTTATTGCAATGCTCCTGCGTCAAACCGATTTTAAAATAAACAAACATCAGAGAGCTATCCGCAACACGATCCTTTGCCAGCAATGACTTGCAATCCACTTGGTCCGCTATACAGTCCGATAGTTTGGAGCAAATGTAAGTTTTTATTGCTTCCTGTTTAACCGAGGGATGGATCTTACTAACATACAGATTACAGATACATATTTTCATGCGCAACAGCTGGAATTAATGTATTCACAGGCTGCCTGATATTACCGTTATTAAAACATAAAACTTCATTGTTTTGGGTGATATTGATCAGTTTTTGTTTAACACAAAAAGTTTTAAGTGGTTTATGATAAACGAGTGATTCAGTTGTGAAATAAAATTTATTATAAAAATTAGTATAATTTTGAGTAATAATGAAATTTTGTAAGTACTGTGAATTATTAAATAATTTATACAAAGATGTCAGATTCAACTTTATACAAAAAAAAATGAGTAAAAAATTAAAAGGAGAAAGCGTGACACGATATAAAAGGCTGCGTGCTTCGGAATACATTTAGGTGATGAAATAAATAAACCGTTATCCTCGAATGAAGCATTGTCAATTTAAACTGATTTGTCGTCATCTTCAGATTAAAAGTGAACAAAATAATTTTGATGAATTATATGAGCCGTTTATTTTGAAAGTGGCCTAAGTCCACTTTTCAACAAAATCAAGTTAATGATAACAATAGATAAATAACAGTATTATCTTTCTAACGGTAAATAATTTATTGTCAAAACAAAAAAAATTAATCTCTAACACCTGTGCAAAAAATAAGAAAATTCAAAATCCCATATGTTTTTTCATTTATTGTTTTTCTATTCTTTCATTATCTCGTTTCAACAAAATATGGACTTAAGCCACTTTCAAAATAAACGGCTCATATAATGATTTGGTTTCTAATGACAGTGAAGCAGTTTTACTAGAAATAAATGCTGATGATTTTAGTGCAGATAGGCAGTCAGGCGTGAAGTTGCTCGGGGGATTCAAGTTGACATTTGCTATCAGCTCCGTAACTTGCAGCTTCCGCAAGTGCTCGTGTTACCTCTACGTGGTGATCGCTGGTAACTAGATTGCTTATTTTTCGGCTTCTAGGCTAAAACACGGCACTAAAGGAGTCAACCTTAAACAAATCACTAGGCTGGGTTAAGGTGTTATTCGTACCGTGCCGATAACCGGCCAGACTGGGGGCCTAGTTTAAAAACTAGCTCAGTCGCTAACGGTGGATCGGGATACCTGGCGCCCTCCGGATTAAGTAGCCTTATCTGAGTATTGCGGATCTCTGCACAGATGGATACTCTTTTCTCCGCTACTCGTGGGACCAAATATGGGAGACCAAAAAACACAAAAAACAAAAGAGTCCGGTTCCCTCACAAAACCGGGAAATGTAGAGAAGGAGACTCGGGTCTTTAGGTCTACCTCTAAACCTATAAACAAACAACGGGACATAAGCTTAAATGAGGCTGGTCCCTCCACTCGGCTCACCAAACCTGAGCAAAGAAATAGAATGCGGAACCAAAGCACCAATGAAGCTGGTTCCTCAAAACCAACCTATAAAACTAGGAGGAAGGCATGGAGGGCTCTGGAGAAGATAAATAACATCTCTTCAGAAGACAGGTCGGAGGAAGACAAAGCTACGCTTGCGCGGGCGAAAGATGTCACCGAACAGAAGTCGGAAGGTCCTTCAGTTGGCTTAAACATCAAAAGAAACAGATCTCAGGAGGAAAGTCCTAAGATCGCAAAAATAACTAAGCTCCATGCTACCGAAATGAGGCCTTTTACCGAGGTACTCAAGGATCAGCTGGTTGTGGCAGTTGTTGACCAGTCCCAAGAGGATGGCAGTATTACGCCCGCCAATTGGAGAAAGGTGGAAAAGGCCTTAACCACCACCTACCTGAATATCCTGGCAGAAAACTCAGGACCTGCTCCGACATGTCGGGATGCGGGCTGGCACAGGAACCAGGTGAAACTGACTGCATGTGCGGATCAGAGATCTCTTCTGCTTTTAACAAAGGCAGTGGAAGGACTTGACGAGGTATGGCCCGAAGCCAGCCTTGCTGTTAAAGCTAGGGAAGAGATCTCCTGTAGGCCGAGAGCCAGGGTGTGGATCCCTTCGGAGCCTAGCGATCCAGAGGTGATACTCTAGTTGCTGCAGGTTGGTAACTCAGATTTGCCAATGCACAACTGGAAAGTTGCTAAGCTCGAGAAGCCACGGGCCGACTACAGGTCAGCCGCCATAATTTTAAACAGCGAGTCACTGACTGCGCTGGAAAAAACCAATGTCACACTCAAAATCTACAAGAAGGACGCGGACAAGTCGGAGGCTGCGAAGTCTGAGGAAGCCTTTGAAAGCTCATCTGGGCGCCCTGAAGAAGGGGAAATCCAAGCGGAAACTATCTCCACAGATACGGAGACGTCAATGTCCTTTGAGTCATTAAAGAGAATCTCAGAGGACTTCACATCAGAGGAGGACTCTGATGATACAGTGGTAGAGAGGAAGGTCTAAGAATGGTGACATTCTTGCAGATTAACCTACACCACTCAAAGGCAGCATCAGCTGCTCTCCTTTTAAAAATTGGAAGGGAAGGGACAGATATTGTCTTGATCCAAGAACCTTGAATCATTGATGACCGGGTACTTGGACTCAAGACATCCTGTTATACATTAATGCACACGAACAAAGAAGGTAGGGTTCGGTCGTGCATTCTCGTTAAAAATTATATAAGTTGTTTTCTGCTATCAAATTTCAGCAATGAAGATGTGGCAGCGGTCAGCATTGAGGTCAATAAACGAAACCTCTGGCTAATATCAGCCTACCTAGCTTACGATGAAGTGAACATTCCACCAGTCATTCTAGGTAAGGCAATTTTGGAGGCTCAAAAGCGCAAGGTTGGAGTCATCCTGGGAAGTGATGCAAATTCTCATCACACAATCTAGGGAAGTACGGACATAAATAAACGAGGTGAATTACTACTTGATTACATTCTAAGTACTAACCTTCATATATGTAACATAGGCAATAAGCCGACTTTTATAACTAGAAATAGACAGGAGGTATTAGATATTACACTTCTCTCAAACTTTTTGACGACTAGTCTAGTAAACTGGAAAGTGTCGGAAGACCACTACTTTTCTGAACACTGTTATCTTCAATTTGAAATTGACACGGTTTCTCCAAACAGCCCTTTCTACAGGAACAGGAGGAAAACCGACTGGGATATCTTTAGAACTAGTCTGGGTAATTCACTACCAGTGCCGGTGCCTAAACCTCCAAAAACTACGGTAGAACTCGATGGCTTAGTGGACGAACTGTCAGGCGCTTTTAACGAAGCGGTACTGAGCTCTTGTTCTCTTAGTAGGCCTAGGGGTAAATCTCGGCCACTGTGGTGGTCCAAGGAGATTCAGCAAACACGTCAACGATGCCAAAGACTGTTTAAAACAGTAAGGAAAACGAGATCCGCTGTAGACTGGGACTCCTATAAGGAAGTCCTCAAAATTTACAAATGTCAATTAAGAAGTGCAAAGAACAGATCTTGGAGACTATACTGTGGCAAAATTCAGGAGTCTTCAGAGATGTCCAGGCTGCGTAAAGTACTATCCACTGGCTCTTCCATCCCAAGCTTTCTTCAAAGGCCGGATGGAGCAAGAATCACAAATAGTGCGGAATCGCTGGAACTACCACTGGAGACTCACTTTCCTGGTTGTTCCGAATCTGCACCTACTATATCAGCAGGTAATAGGGCAAGTAGCCTCGTAAGCCAAATTATTAGCAGAAGAAAGATTCTGTGAGTGATAAGCAGCTTTAAACCATATAAGTCGCCAGGACCTGATGGTATTATCCCTGCGGATATTCAAAAAACTACGGATCTAACCATTTCCTGGTTAGAGGTAATTTTTAGAGGCAGCCTAGAACTATGTCACATTCCTAGTAAATGGACGGAAGTGAAGGTTGTTTTCATACCTAAGGCGGGAAAACGCTCACTGGAAAGACAAATTGAAGCTCATATTAGAGGCAAGATTGTGCCGGCAAAGCTGTTTAAATCTCAACACGCCTATTGCAAGGGGAGATCTGTAGAAACTGCTCTTTATTCTCTTACATATTTTATTGAAAATTTTTCGAATATGGAGACTACGCGATGGAACCTTTTTGGACATTGAGAGAGTCTCTAATAACGTGCTTACAGGGGCTATAACTCGGACACTTTCGAATCTAGGAGTGGATGAATCTCTTAAGAACTGGATAGATCAAATGCTAAGAAGCAAGAGCATAAATGCCAGTCTGGGGAAATCCTCCGCCAGAAAATTTGCAAGCAGAGGCACGCCGCAGGATGGCTAGTGGACCGCCACCTAAACCTAACCATCCAGTGCCATCAGACCGTAATATGAGCGATCTCCGTGTTCGTAGGATAATCAACTTAAGGACATCGAGATACCAAATATGAAGAAAATCCACTCAGCAGCGCGAGCTTTACTTAATTCAAAAGAAAATATTCCAGGAAACCGAAAAGAGGGACGCGATGTAATCACTCAGATTTACCCTAATAAGACGAGCTGTCCGAGACATTCTTTAATTATTTACTTGACCTTCCGCATAGTGAAAAATTGCAAAATTTTGTATCCCATGGTGAAAAAGCTGTTGAGCATTTCAATAATAAAAATGGAGGCCTAGTTGAATTTGAAAAAATGTGGCGCTAACATTTCTTACAAACGATGAAACCATAATTTGTACCCCCGTATTTCTGGTCTGTAACCCATAATAGCGACCGACTAGAAATTCGGGCGGAAGAGAGGCGAATCGAGCTAGAGGATATGCTATCTGCCAGTCCTGCACTATTAAAATCAAAACTGAATAAATCGAATTCAGAGAATATTAACGTGTCTCAAGACACGACTATTACGACACATGATTCGATGGCCGACGATGAAATAGCAACGAATGATGAAAATTTTAACAAAAAAACACGCTTAGTTTGGACACTACGATTATGTTAAGTAATTCAGTTTTATCATTGGAGCATCAGTACGATTCGGGCGATTTAGATTCATTGTTGTCGCAACCAAGGTCACTATCGGGAAATTTATCCAATGAATTGGAAGAGGGAATGAATTAAATTTGTTACTTATTTCTAAATTGTATCGTTAAAACTAATAAATTTTATCGATTATAAATTCAAATGTGGGTTTAAATCGAAATCGGTTGTTTACATTTTACAAATTCAATGTATGTATTTAATTTCCAACTCATGGCATGTTTTAAAGTTTTTCCTTGGTGGAACTCTTCCCTCTATTCGCCTTTTCACGCAGAGTATTTGACATCTGGTGAACGGTTTTATAACTTAGCCAAAGGTGATCAACCGGTAAATAAATGTATAATTAGACATGTTTCTTTGTGAATTTGTTTCAAAGTAATCGTTTTTTGCAATTAAAAAGTTAAATTCATTTAGAAAGGTAATTAATTTATCAATAATATTTCAATTTAAAAATAAATGCGGTAAATAAATAACCGGTTATCACCTTTGGCTCGTAAAAATCGTAGCGCATCTTGCGGCGCTTTAAAGGCGAATATCGCTTAGTCTATTCGATGAGTTTCCCTAATCCCTCATCACTGGTCTCAACAGCAAGAGTGACGCAATTAACGAATGCAGATACAAGCATACAGCAAAATTCACAATTCACTTGTACAACAAGAAATAATTTTGATTTTTTGTAGTTTATGTTACAATTGCTGCCAAAATTCCACTTAACACCTTGTCTTTGTCTATTATGACAAAGGTCATAAGAGTGGCGCATGCCAATTATCCCAGAGTGTTTCTGTGATTAAAGCTTAAATTCTTTACATCGGCATGCAATTTGAAAACACGGAATTAGCCTGTAATTTTTATCATTTTTCGTAACCTTTTGAGCCCTTTCGGCCGCTGCGGAATACATGCCTTCAATTATTAGAACTTCAATTTGTTTGTAGTTTGTACTACCTTACGTTACAAAGGCAGGCAGTATAATATCACGGAAAAACACTAAAATTCTTCACTAAAAGAAAAGCGATTTTCCTTATTTTCGGAAAGCATGCAGCGGCCAAGAACCCTTCTATCTTTCATATTTTAGAGTTAATTATCAACCGTTGAAAATGAATGCGGTACAAAATGGGAGAACGTTACCTGTCAGGTCACCATCTCCTAGTCTAATAATTTTTTATCAAATTGGTGATGGTTCAACTGTTTTTCAATTTTTATATTTTTCGTTGAAATCGCGTGATGCGCCCAATAAAATATTAATTAAAAAAAAAAAAAAAAACTATGAGTTCTTTTCTTCATTTGCTTCAATTTAAAAATCCGTTAGGGCAAGGAAATATTAATAATAATTTGGATACAGTGGAACCCAGAAGGTAGATTTTTATTTTCCGCTTCGCGCCCGACATGAAAACGATCTAAGCATAACGAATGTCACGAAGAAAGTTATGCCAGCAGAACCAGGGCCTCAAGGATTTTTAATTAAAGATTTTATGGGGCGAAATTTCAACCGAAATGCGAATTTAAGCTGGTTAATAAGTAACCTTGTCATCAGTATCATAACACCAGTATTACAGTACGCTTCTAAAATTAATACATCATGCAAATTCCAAAAAATGTTCCCTAGTTCACTTTAAGACAAAATGAATAAATTACCGTGCCAATATATTGCTGGTGGCAAGTAATATTGTCAAAATTTCCAACAAAAAAAAATACCTAGTATTTCTTTTATGACGTTTTATTGACATTTTTTATGACATTTGATTGATTAAAATTACAACATGTTTGTTGATCTATAAATTTTTAGTGAATTCCTTTGATGGAACCGCCTCAAAGTTATTTTCCCGATTAATAAATTCTCTTGACAACGTTTATGAATCTTAATAGCGAGTTACAACTGATAAGGATGGTAGAGTATCAGTCACTAAATGTGTATCACATTAATTCTGATTTTGCATTATTCGAATTGGCCACAACGATACGTTAGACTAGACAGGAACATTGAGTAAACAATAAATATCGACTAGTGTTACTTTGCATACTTAACTAGGTTATTTTGCTCGGAAACGTCAAAATGTTCGATTGACCCAAAAAATGCACTGACAGACGACTTGTAACAATTACTTAATTCGAGAATCTATTCGGTACATACACAATTATAAATGTTATTGAGTTTTAAGATCTCATTAGTAGTTACACTATTCATACAACTAGCGAGACCTGAATTACCAACATTATGCAATAAACCCTTGGGAGGATGAGAAGGATCTAACTTATTCTTAAAAAAATTACGTTTAGGCAGCAGAGTTAACACCGCAGCCAGGCGAATGGAAAATGTCAACCAATGCTGGTGATTTGTCCAAATAATAAATCATGGACATAAAACAAATTCAAATTAAAGACTAAAATGGGCATTTGGTTACATTCGTTTAATCAATCAATCAAAAGCGAAAATTCGTCGACACTCGCGAATCGTGGGGTCAAAACAAGGAAATATTATTCTAAGATTTGTTTTCCATTAATTTACAAAGTTTTTAACAATTCCTAGTTTTATATTAATCGAATTTCTTTAATCTAACGCAGCTATCACTAATACAGCAAATCCTATCACTGTTTGAATATGTCGAACTCTGTTATTTACAGCCTAGTTTTAAATGAGATCAATGTGATAGTGTGGCGGGTAGGCTGCTTTGTATGCAACAAAAAACATAAGACTCACTTCGTGTGCCATAACCGCATACAACTCAGCAAGTACTCACACTGCATCTTCGTGGTGGTCGCTAGAAACTACGCTGTTTAAGGAATAGGCTAAAGTGTGAGAGCTTGTGGAGCCGCGAATATTTTTGGATTCACAAAAACGACCTCGAGCTTGCTAAGTATAGGAACAACTATTTTAAATTTGGGACATGGAACGTACTCACTCTAAATCGCCCGCAGAGCCTCCATTAACTCTTGGAACGAGCATCTACGTATAAACTCGGCCTCTCTCTGCAGGAAACAAGACTAATCGGTAATGACATATATAATCCAATACAATCGCTACAGACTAACTCTCTGTCACAGCAATATCTTGGATAAACATGAATTTGGCATCGGTTTCTTGATTAATAACTGATGTCGTCAATTTGTGGCTGATTTCATGCCTGTAAGCAATCGGATTTGTACACTCACGTTGCATGAACGTTAATTTAACATCACACCTGTGACCGTTCATGCCCTCACTGAGGAGAAGACTGATCAAATCAAAGACGCTTTCTACGAACAGCTCGAATCCGTCCTGAATAAAATTTCGCAACATGACATTAAAGTGCTGGGAGTACATATACATAGTAGCACCACCAGCCCAAACTCCTTGCACCAACGGAACACGCACCACCGAGCTAGCTTTATTCTACAATTGGGTGGTTGCTAGCATATACTCCCCACATAAGCGTATTCACAAAGCAACATGCAAATCTAACGACGGGGCATTTTTCCAGCCTCAAAGAAATCAGAACTAAACGTGAAACTAATATCGATTCAGACCACTTCCTGGTAATTGCTGAATTAAAATTTCGTCTATCCAGCACATAATCTGCACCGCTCATATCAATAATTTGGTCTAGAGAAGACATCTCAAGTAGAAGATAGCTCTTATCTCTCCACTTAATAAAAAGGGAGATCAATTAAACTGCAACAACAACCGCGAGCTTTGTAGAATACAGGCTACAAGATTTTGGCCAACGTAGTCGCGGCAAATTTATCAACTGATAGTGAGTGAGAGGGTCTTGAGTGATTATCAATGTGCTTTTCGTCCAAATAGATCAACAAACGATCAAAATTTACTCTGGAGAAGCGCTGTGAAAATGACATCCCTGTGCACCGTCTATTCGCTCTAGACTTCTAAAAGGCGACCGACAGCATTAGAAGGAATAGTTTTAATGAATGAAGTTTAAGTTTAATAGACTCAATATGCAAGGTACTAATAGATCAAGGTAAAATTTCGGATGCGAGAGAACATCTCTAGTGCGGCAGGAAGACGCAATAGCTCAAACTCTCTTCAGCCTATCGTTGGAGTATGTCGAGTATATCATTCGTCAATTCAATATGGTGCAGCGCAACTGCCTGTACTATAAATCTACCCAGCTATTAGCATATGCTGACGATATTTACGGGTCGTAGCCGAACAAATTGGTCTTAAGACCAACGAAGTCATAGCTAAATACATGGTCACCGCGAGAAAGCAAACGCGTTTTGGGAATTCGAAGGCTCCTGGACCTGACAACATCTCTAATATTGCATTAAAGGCTGCAATTCAGTTTAAGGAACTATATAATTCCTATCTCAGAGAGGGAGTTTTCCTCGAACGATGGAAGATACAGCGTCTGGTCCGGTTGGGAAAAAAAGGAACCATCCTCCTACCGACCATTATGCATGTTGGATACGGCTGGTAAAGTACTAGTGAGAATCATATACAGCCAATTGGAGGAAGTTGTGGAAAAGGCTGGAGATCTCGCTGATAACCAGTACGGTTTTCGGACGGCTCTATTGACAGTGGACACTATTCAACACGTCACTGAAATAGCTAAGAACGCAACAGGTGGGAAAAGATGGAAAGGAGGCTCAAAAAAGTACTGTGCTCTGATCACCCTAAATGTTAAGAACGCATTCAACTCGGCAACATGGAGTTGTATCCTAAATGCACTGCAGGCATTGTAAGTACCAATGTACTTAAGAAGTATCATCACAGACTATTTTAATGATAGAGTGCTGACATATGATACGGATGACGGTGTGATGACATACAATGTACCTCAAGGATCTGTTTTGGGGCTCCTACTGTGGAATATCATATACGATGGTATCCTGAGGCTCCGTGTACCTGATGATGTAGAAATTGTGGGTTTTGCTAACGATGTTGCAGTCGTAGTGGTTGCAAAAAGCACAGAATCATAATTATAAAAAGATGGTTGACGTTATTTGGGCTTGAACTTGCTGATCATAAAACCGAAGCAGTTTTAGTTAACCCACTCACAGCTTTCATTATGATATCTGGGTGTGGAAATAGATGCACGTTTAAATTTTAGGGAGCACTTAAGGATAGTGAGCAGAAAAGCTGCCAGTGTATCTGCAGCTCTCTCTCGTATTATGCTCAACACTAAAGGGTCTAGACAGTGTCGTGGAATGCTGCTGGCAAACGTAGTAACCTCCATCATTCCCTATGGATCGCCTGTATGGGGTGATGCTATGGACTTCGAAACATATAGACGCAAACTGGTATCGGTGTACCGCGTAACTGCTCTAAGAGTGATATGTGGTCTTCGCACAGTATCTAGGAAAGGAAGAAATGGTACCCTAATCGTGAGCAACCAGGAAGCAGAGCACTAGAACACCCTTCAACAATGATAGAATGGCAAAGACGATGAGATAGCTCGGAAAAGGGTCGCTGAACTTACAGTCTCATACCATCTATCGAAAAATAACTAAATAGACAACACGGCGAAGTCAACTATTACCTGACAACTGTTAAGTGGACATGGTTGTTTTGGTGCATACCTGTACAAGTTCAAGCACACTGATACTCCAGATTGTCCTGTTTGCAATGATACACAGGAAGATCTGGAGCACATTTTTTGCCAATGTCCACGGTTTGAGAATACTCGGGGGAGACTGTCAGCTGTCCTAGGGCATAACGCAATTAATGCTTGATTCTAAGGAAGGATGGAATGCTGTAAGTCATATGGCGACAGTGTTACTGGATCAGCTGAGGCGCTTAGAGCGTGCAAGGGAAGAACAACATGCCGTGATTAGATAGCGGTGACAAACTTAACCTAAGAATTAATTTTTTGCAGAATAATGTGAAACAGAATTTTGTAAAACAAAATTATATAAAACAGAATTTTATAACCAACTAGAATTAATCGGAGTGAATAAATAAAGATCAACATTTACAATTCACATTCTTCAGAACTGTTTACTAGCTTAGAACAAACATAATCCCTCATTGATTCCAGTGAAACCGTTAGATGAATTCGGCTCACAAATAAATATTTCCTTTCACCTAAAATGGCAAGTTTAATAGTGTCAACTGGTTGTCCAATGCCAACTACAAAACCACTAGATGTTGCTGAAGAAACATCATGAATTGACATGGAATAAGTTTGAGTCATTTGAGCGTATGATGCTTGTAGTTTATGAATGGGTTTTTCTTTCATCAGCTATTTAATAATTATTGTTAATCAGTTTTCTGTTCTATGCAACATCCGCTTGCGTAGGTACTTAAAAAGTTGTTAGCAACTATGCTGAGTATTTCGCAAAAATAAACAAAAATTTGAAAAATATAAATGAAAATTTGCTTGACAAAATTTATCGAGTAGTCTGATTTATTGACTTTAGTTAAGATTGCGATATGCTAAGTTATATAGATTTTGACCCCGTATGACAATATGCATCTGTCAAAAGATGCAAAGTACAGTGAAATCTCGTTATAACGAAGCCAAAGGGACCGGAGAAATTTATATATTTATGTAGTTTTCTTATTTTACTTCCTTATAAATAACTCATTTGGCTAGCCATAGTGAATTTCCATATAACGAAATTCCCATTTTAGTGAATGAAAATTCGCATACTCGCTCGGAAATGTCGCTATTCTTATTCGTTACAAAGAGATTGCACTGTACTACTCACGGTTTTAGCTCATCAATCACTATTGTTTCATGTCGGAATTCGGAATCACTGGCCACAATCATTTCTTAATAAATTCTCTCAAATATAAAAACTAAAAATAGATTTATATGTAATTACCTCATCTCAATATGTTATCCGTAAAAGTATCCTTAAATACATAACTCGCCGTGATTCACATAAATAAACAACACATTTTTTTTATTTCTAATTTCAAACTTTGATTTTTCAATAACAACACCACAAAAAATTTATTTTAGAATGTTATTAAAAATAGCTAAGTATTTAATTTTATTATTTTTATAAATAAGAATTTACACACAAACACAACACATACAAGAAAGTAATATTTTTGACTTTCTCGGTAAAAATAAAACAAAAAAAATTGACACTTCAGATAAAAAAAAAAAAACAGAAGAAAATTTTAACCAATAAAAATTATAATCATGACACAATTTATGGAACAAACACAGTATAATATTAATAATAGAAACTTTAAAAGGAATATTTTAAACAAAATTAAACTATTTTTGTTGTGAAATATTATAACATTTGAACACAAACAGAAAATAATGAACGAGAAAACAATCACGGAGCACTACTACACAGTACACACAACAAATGTTAAGGCGCCTTATGGGGGAGTTTCGATTTTATTTCAAGTTTCAACTGTGGTGAATATAGCCGTTTTGGTGAAATAAAAATAAAAATTACAAAATCCGAGACAAATAGCTAATATATGATTTCGATTGTGTGTACGAGTGAACGAGACGAAAGCATTGCACAGACAAAAAATGGAAAATATGGGTTGAAATTGTGATCTGTTATATTGACTTGTGTTATACAAAACGAAATTGTTAAAAAATGTATCTATTGATTTACTAAAATTAATGATTTGGTTGTTAAAATTAGTCTGTTATTATGTAACTATGTACTATGTAGATATACTGCCCTAAAAACAATTACATATTTTTTTTATGTTTGGTGAAAATTAGGGTATGTACTAGTTTTGGGTTCATGTTGCATGCTGCGTTAAAATGTTGCGTGTCATGTAAAATGTTATATTAAATAAAAATATTTCGTCTCTTTTTATTTATCACATTAAAATAGAAACAAAACAGACAAAAACCATAGCGAGAGTATTTTCAGTGTTCCCGTTACATGTGTATCGTGTATGCTGTGTTAAAAATGTCATGACGACATCTTTTGAGGCTAAATACTTCTGCGCGTCCGATTTTTCCCAATGTTATATAATTGCATACCATAAATTTTCAATGATCATCATTTTCAAAATACAAAAACTAAAAAAACAAATCATGTCATGTAGCAAAAATATTGTTACGAACTGGGCTTCTTAGTTCGTCCGGATTTTGCAACACTGTGTACTTTTTATTTCACTCTACTTTTATACACTTTGATATTTGCTTTGACTTTACTATTTAAATCTGTCCGCTTGCTACTGGTGGAGGCTATAACAACAGATTTATTTCTTTATTTAATGATTTAAAATAAACCAAAAACTGTTCTCTGCTTGCCATCGGTCCTATTTATAACACTTAACAGGCTAAGCTATTGCTGTTCATAACGTGAGCTTGTTGTATGCAAATAACTTGTAATACGCCTTTAAACCACCGCAAGAGGTGCCACGATCGCCACTAGTTAAAGGTGAACATCAATTCTGCGTTTGTTTTTAAGTGTGTTATTTTTGAATTATTTTGCCGCTGAATCTTTCATGTGCAATAAAAGATTGTTTTGAACCATAATCAACAACAAAATTGTCCAAAAATATATTTTTTTGATTGCTGTTCACCTTTAACTCTAGTTTCAATATCGTCTACCAGATGTCACCCACTTTGCGTTAAAAAGCAAATAAGGGAAATCGCTATCAAATTTTGAGGACAACATGAATCTTAGGTAGAGATGACATTACTAGTAATTGAACGAATCCAATAAACAACTCAATTAAATATTAAAACGAATATCGTAATATTAATATTAAACGAAATCAAAAAATAAAATCTCGGTTGAAAAGTAGGAAACCATTTTATGTACACATACAATTTTTTTTGACTTTTTTTCCATTTTCTACGTTCAACGGCTAATGGTGCCATCTCTACCCAAGAAACAGGTACTAGCATTTTAACGCACCCAACAAGCAAATGTTTACTTCAAGCTTTACCACAGAATAATGAACAGCCAGAACCGACATTACGTGGACCAAGAAATGTTTGCTCTTACAATTAAACAATTTTTTATTTGGTTTAGGGCTCTTTTTTATTTCTTTAAACTAATTAAAGCTTTAGCTTTCGAACCATCTTCGGATTCATTTTCAAAAGCGTACGCTTTACACGGTTTACGCTTTTGAAAATGAATCCGAAGAGGGTTCGAAAGCTAAAGCTTTAGTTAGTTTAAAGAAATAAAAAAGAGCCCTAAACCAAATAAAAAATTGTTTAATTGATAAATATATTGGCTCATTAAAATAAAAAACAGTTTGCTCTTACCTTATATTTTACATGTTAATTTTGAATATTCAGCCACTGAACGATAATTTAATACCGAAAATCTCACTTTCTATAAACCAAGGTCAAAAAAATGAGTCCACTTTTCTCCATATGAGCCGTTTATTTTGAAAGTGGCTTAAAACCATATTTTGTTGAAACTAAATAATGAAAGAATAGAAAAACAATAAATGAGAAAACATATGGGATTTGGAATTTTCTTATTTTTTGCACAGGTGCTAGAGATTAATTTTTTTTGTTTTGACAATAAGTTATTTATCGTTAGAAAGATTATACTGTTATTTATCTATTGTTATCATGAACTTGATTTTTTTGAAAAATGGACTTAGGCCTCTTTCAAAATAAACGGCTCATATAAAAACCGCGTTATGTCGCTTCTGGGTATTCTGTGGATTTACTATCAGAATTATGACCAATTTCCCTTATATATATTATAAGTTATTTGGTTGTATGGTGGTCAAAGTCGTCACAACCACACCAAACATTTGCGCTTCATGTGGAGCTTGAACCCCATTCATTTTTTTATCTTGGTTTGTTGCGGCCAGCTATTTCCAACATGACCTTAAGGTGCCTTTACACTATGCGATTTGCTTGCAATAATTATTATACAATAGGAGAAATAAATCGTATACGATTTTCCCCACAATTTTGATGAGATTTGAATTTTTCGTTGTCTACACCGTACAACTAAAAATTGAATGAGCTTTCCAAAAAAATTAGAATAGTGGTTTAATTTTCTACTTTTTCAAAATGAAAAACCACACAAATTTAATGTTAATTGGGTTATGCGCAATTACGATTGCAATTATTAAAAATAGAAAATTAAAGCGGCATAAAATTAAAAATAGGACGATGTAGGGAAGGAACTGGATACAAAGACGAGATTTTGGAGAAAAGGAGGTTAAAGGTCTCGGTTTTAACGATTTAAGATTAGATGGTCCTAAAATGTTCAAAAATTTTGCAAAAATGACTCCCTCGTGTTTGAAAATATTATGAAAATACGTAAAATCACAAATACAACATCAACAAGAACAAGACACAATTTTAAGGTAGCTCGTAGCTGTCAAAAATATTGTACACACATTTTATGAAAATGCGGTTGTTACAGTACGAGTTCGACGTATTTTGAACGAGTACTGTACCGATCATTTAACGTATGTGTAACGTACAACGTTCTATTTCATATTACATGGGACATTAATTCGTTTTCATTTAAGCTCAGTATACAGCTCGAGCTAAGATACATTTTACCGCGGTCTCCACAAGTCTCCATTTAATTATAGATAAATCGTCAAGCTAATAATTTGTGTAGAGATAAATTTTGTTGATTTTGTTTGGCTTTTATTCGTTTGTTTTTGAATGAAGTTTCTGTCCAAATAATCCTCTAAATACTACTTAAACTTCGTAATGTTGGTCGGCCATTTTGACTTCTGCCTTCTTTTTATAAAAATAAATTAATTTTACTTCGTGACTACTTCGATTATAAAATGAATCAAAATTCAAAACCGTCAAAATTTATCTTCAAATTATTCTCCTTTGAGATAAATTGCGACTAAAATGTTTGGAGAATTTATAGTGGCGCAATCTAGATTTGAATGAAACAACTGATATTTTTTCAAATTTTTCACGCAAAGGTGCATACCGCTCAGCGAAATTTTCAGCTAAAAAAAAATATTTTATTTAGCTAGCTAAATTTTACGTCAAATTTGTATGGAAAATTTATCTTAGCTCGAGCTGCATACTGAGCTTTAATATTAAATTTTAAAGTATAAACATGAGTTTTAAATTTAAAGAATATCAATCCAAATGATTTTCAAATTATCAAGTTACCCTAGTTATTTTTTTTTGTTTGATTTAAATATTTTTCTGTAATAGCTCGTTTTCCGGACACTTTTCTGTACCGTAACGAGTCGTTTTCCGGATTGAAATCAATCACGTAAACATTGATTTTCGGTATAGTATGAAATAAATGTTTTTAATGGGAGTAAATTACAATGATCGCATGTTTTTCGTTCGTTTTTTACGAATTATTGTGAGAAGTGATGCTCACGTTGAGGTATAAGAGGGATACGACAGGGATACGAAGCTATGAAAGCTACGGTTCGAGATATAAAGTTCCTGATATTTTTCGGGACAATTTAAACGGGCATACAAGAAAAAATTTTTGGCGACAAACATTAGCATCAAAAATAATAAATTGGCATTACAAATAATATTTTGGAACCACATATGAGAATACAAATAAATATTTTTGCAGGACATTATTAAATACTGTGGCGACAAACATTGGCATCAAAATTAATAAATTGGCAACAAATATAATATTTTGGAACAGAAAAAAATAATTTTTAGTAATAAAAAAATAAAAAAAAATCGAGACCAAAAATTAAATTTAATCGATACAAATTATTTAATATTTGATCTGTGCCTTCAAGGTTTCCGAATCAATTTTAAAAATAAATCTCCATTTTCCAGAATATTTTAAAACTAATTTCAATTTTTTAATTTTTAATTAATTTATTTATGAAAATTTGTTGTCAGCTTAATGTTTTTGTCGCTCAAAATGTTTATTTCGATGCCAAAAAATATTTTTTTTTGTACCCTTCCAATAGTGCCAAAAAATTATAAATGTTGCCACATTATTATATTTTGTTCCAAAAAATTAATTTTATGATGCCAAGAAATTTTTGTTTGTTGCTCATTAATTGGTGCCGTTTTATATTTTTTTGTATCTCAAATATTAATTTTTAGTGTGCCGGTTTATTGCCAGCCATATTTTTTAGTCTACAAAATAAAACTTTATTTATAGAAACTCGGTAATCTAAAATTTGACTTGGTTCACTTCTGCTTTGAGTCATCCAAATGTGGCACATTAATGGCTGGCAATAAACCGGCACACAAAAAATTAATATTTGAGATACAAAAAAATAATAAAACGGCACAAATTAATGAGCAACAAACAAAAATTTCTTGGCATCACAATAATAATTTGGCAACATTTATAATTTTTTGGCACTATTGGAAGGGTACACAAAAATTATTTTTTGGCATCGAAATAAACATTTTGGGCGACAAAAATAATTAACTGGCAACAAATTTATAAATAAAAAATTTAAATTAGTTTTAAAATATTCTGGAAAATGGACATCCCTAATTTAACTTAGGAGCCAGGATAAGCAAACATGTCGCACTGCGTGCCGCACGTAGGAGCGGATTATATAGAATCTATTAATAATGACACTGCAATATTTTATATCGATCCCCATCAAATATTAAATAATACAAAATCGATTAAATTTAATTTTTTGTCTCGATTTTTTTTTTTTTTTTACTACTAAAAATTATTTTTTTCTGTTCCAAAATATTATATTTGTTGCCAATTTATTAATTTTGATGTCAATGTTTGTCGCCACAGTATTTAATAATATCCTGCAAAAATATTTGTTTGTTTTTTCATATGTGGTGCCAAAATATTATTTGTGATGCCAATTTATTATTTTTGATGCTAATGTTTGTCGCCAAAAATTTTTTCTTGTATGCCCGTTTAAATTGTCCCCACATTAATTCGTTGCTCTATTTCCAACTGAAACAACTTTAAATGGTTTTCTAACATGAGTTATTCTTACGCAACACTACTGTTGAAAATTAGGTAATCATTAAAATTAATTAAATAAATGTAATTAATTTCTTTTTTCCGAACTATAAAATACGGTGATTACACAAACAAATTACAATTAGAAAAACACATCTTTCTTTCGTTTTCAGATTTTTATTTCCAACCAAATTCAACAGAAAAAAACAACCTAAAACATTTTCATTTTTTTGTTTATTTTTTCACTTCTTATTTTTTTATTTTTTTATCCATTTTTTAATCGTTTTTATAGATTTGTTGTTTTTTATTTATTTGTTTTTTTTCTCATTTTTTTTTTTTGTTTTTTTTTTTTTGTTTTAAATAATTATAATAGTTTTTATTCTTGTTTTGTTTTTAAATAATTATTTTTTGTTTAATTTTTATTTTTTAATTAATTAATATTTGTTTTTTATTTATAATTTTAAATTTATTTATTTATTTATTTACCAGTAATTTTATAAGTCTTAAAACCTAAAAAAAAAATTAATTTTTATAATTTCAGTTTTTTTCTTGTTTAAATTATAATTATTTTTTTTATTTCTTTTTAATTATTCAATAATTTTATCATTTTTAGATTTATTTTTTAATAGTTCTGTACAACACATTGGTATTTTTTTTTTTTTAATAATATTTCAGACACTGAAGATCCTTATTTATTTATTTTTCATTATAATAATAATATTAATAATAATAATCGTATTTTGGTATAATTAATTTTTTTATTTTCGAAGCACTTTCCCATTTTAAATTTTTGTTGACATTTATATAATTAATAAATATAAATATATTCTTGTGTATTTATATTTTGTTTAGCTTATTATTATTATTTTTTGTTGTGTTTGTTCAATATATATATTATAAAAAACAGTTGTATAAATAACAAAATAAAATAATAAATAAAAAACTAGATAGTTATAAATTCCAAAACCTGTGTGTATTAATGTCTTTATTTAATGATTAATTAAATTATTATTATTTTATTTATAAAAAAACAACTCAAAATAGGTCTTCAGTACTTAATATTTTTTTTTTCATTAATTTTTAATCAGGTATTAAAATTTATTACAATACGATATTTTTTTAAAAAATAAATTTCTTATATTGCGATTGCTAATTATTTTTTAAATGAAATAAAACAAATTTTAAATTTTGTGCGTTCAAAAATAAACTAATAAAATCGAATATACAACGATATAATATATAAAACGCTGACACCTAAAATAAATTAAAAATAAATAAAAAATTAAATTTTATTCCATTTAAAAAATAAAATCAATAAAAAAAATGAAATTATAACAGAATAAAATTATACATATAATAAAACTGAAAATAATAATAAAAGTGAGCTATTTCGTATAAAAAATAATAAATAATCACAGGATAAAATATTATAATTATAATAATAATAACGATAATTATAAGCAAAGCAAAATTTAATAGTTTTTTTTTGTATTTTTAATTACTAATAATTATATATTTATTTGTTTTGTTTTGTCAAAAAATATTTTATTTTCTACATTTAGTAATAATTATTAATTTTCTTTTATATGTATATATTATATATATATATATTTTTTTTTTTTCAAATCACACGCAAATATATTTATTTTTTATTATAGCATTTAATAAACGGTTCAAGGGGATTAAAAAAACAAATGTATAAATAAAATGAATAAAAAAAAAAAATTATAATAATATGTCGTTGTGATTTTTAATTAATAAAATTAAACAAATAATATGTCGTTAATTATTTATGTTCATTTTATTTACACACGCGCACACACACAAATTAAAAATTATTTTTATTTATTTTTAATTAATATTTCAATCAGTCTCATTTAAAAAATAGAAAAATAATTTTTATTTATTTATATTTTAAATATTTTTATTATAACAATTTCTTATTTACAAATTTTATTATTTATTGTGAATTATTTGTTTTTAGAAAAATTAAAGAAAATTATAAAAATTGAGCATTTTTTGAAAATAAAATAATTTTTTTAAAGCCATACATCGCCATATTATTGTGGTGCTATTATTTTAAAAAGACCCGAACGAGTCGGGTTATTTGTGACACAATAATGGCAATATTGGAGAAAATTATATCCTTTTAATAATGTTTGTTTGTTTATCACAGAAATCAGATTTTATTTTTTCAGTCAAAATAAAAATATAAATTAAAAAAAAAAATTCTGGTTTTGAGGGATGAATTCAGAAATTAATGTTTGTTTGTTGTAACAAATTTATATTATATAATAATATATAAGTACATTGAATTTATTTTCTCTCTTTATGAATTATTAATCGATATATAGACTTCTAATTGGAGCCATAACCAAATGTGGCCAAAAATGAAGAATTGTAGTTGAATTTAATTAATTATGAAGGTTGCAGCAGTTGTCGAGTTAGGTTGCTTAATTAGGGATTTTGGTTTCTTCTTAATCTTAGAGATAGATTTAGGAACAATGCTTAAATATTGTGTAAAATCCCAAGTTAGTCCCGGTCTCGACGGATACTTACACAAAATGACACTATGTAGTATGTATTTGTAAAAGCTTGACCATATTATATAAAATATGACCGGCAAACTCTAATTATATATGTATAATATGTATGTATACCTATTTGTTTTGTTTATTATTATCATTATTATTATTATAATTATAAATTTAAATGCTATTTTGTTTCAATTATTTTAATAGTAATTTTATAAATATATATGTATATAATTTTTTTTTTTTTGCTTTAGAAAGAGAATAGTATTGTTTACTGAAAAATAAAATTAAAAATGTAGCGTGTAGTGTATTAAATAAAATGAAGTAAACGAAAAAAATTGTTCGCAGGTTGAACTTAGGCACTTGCTGCAATTTAATAATATAATATTTATTATATATATTTTTTATTTAATTTAAATTTTTATATTTATTAATATATTAGCTGAAATTTCTAATTTCTATATACTTTATATATAAATTAATTTTTAAAATAGCTAACCTACTACATTTTTCTTGTTTTTGTTTAAATCATCTTCTCTCTGTGTCGTATCATTTATTAAAATAATAAAATTAAAACGTAAAATAATAAATAAATTATATTATTATATGAAATAGCTCACGCAAGATCAAAAATGAAATAAAATAAAAATAATCACTTATTTTTATTTTTTAAAAAACCAGCATCAATAAATTATATACTTAGTAAAAAAAAAGGAAATTCAGAATGATTTTTTTATTCTATTTATAAAATTTATTTATATCAGGCCATTTTATTATTATTAATATTAATTTTTGGAACATTTATATATTTGATGTTCATTCACGATTACGTATCTCACTAGGAATTATTGAATTCCAATAGTGAAATATAATTGGAAAAGACATGGTTAAACCTAAAATTTAATTCTGTATTAGTTAGCACCAAAATAAAGGAAATTTCTATTGTTGCATCAAATGAACGAAAAAAATCATTCTGAAAATATTCAATTAAATGTCTAGATGTGATAATAATAATAATATTGTTAATATTTATTCTTTTTTTTTTTTTTTTTTTAAATAATCAAACAAAAACATAATAATATAACATTATTTAGCATTATTATATAACATGATATTTTTTTCGATTTTAATTTTTTACATTTAATTTTTTATATTATTATACATATATATATATTTATATATAATATAATAATTATATATTTACGTGATTATATGTATATAAATTTACCAGAAAATTGTCAATCGAATAATATTATAATAAATTTATATACATAAGTATATAAATATATGCATTAAAACATTGACAATCACCAATAATTAATTTTTTCTTAATTTAAAAAAAAATATTATTATTATTAATATTATTATTATAATTATTTTATTTTATTATCCAATTAATATTTATTTAAAAAAAATATACAACTATGTTGTAATTATTAAAATAAATAATTATTTTTATTAATTAATTAGATTATATTTATATAGCGCAACATTTGCCTGCTTGTTGCAGAAAACAAAAAAATTAAAAATAATCATAAAAAAAAAATCGCGAAATTCATTTATTTTATTAAATTATATAAAGGTAATTAAATATATTAATTATTTATTTATTAAAATAAAAAAAACATAATTTTTATTTTATATATATTTTTTGTTTAAATTTTAGCATTATGAAGTACAAAAATTATTTATCTGTTGTTCATTTATATGATGTGTGAGGAGGAGGAGGAGGGGAGAGCGCCGCACTCAATTTATTTATTTATTATCTTTTTTCATTTTTTGTTATATGTATATATATGGTAGCATTTGTAGTGGAGTCCTTCTCTCCGCTTTCATAGTAAAACATTAGTAGTAGTTGTAGTCAGTAGTATTGTAGTCAAACTAGTAATAATTACCTGTATTATAATTATAGTGGAACATCACTTGGATGTTCGCGATTCTTTTGGATTTTGTTGGTGATGCTGATTTCGATTTGATCGACTTTTCCCACTTGATTCACCACCTCCACCTCCTCCACCACCTCCATCACGACGTGTCGAATTATTATTATTTAAATTATTATTATTATTATTACTTGTATTAGCACCACCACTATTTCTGTGTTCACGTTCTTTTCGAGAATTACCGTGTCG
Source organism: Tipula helvola (assembly GCA_963556165.1). Lineage (NCBI taxonomy): Eukaryota > Metazoa > Arthropoda > Insecta > Diptera > Tipulidae > Tipula > Tipula helvola. The sequence continues at coordinate 159,710,289 of OY744483.1, forward strand.
TGTATTGTCACGAACGTTATCTGAAAGTAAAACAAAAAAGTTGTATGTGTAGTTATTTAGCCAAAGAGGGATGATTAATAATTGCTTATCAGCTATCACGCTCTTGTTCCACAGTTCTTTTTCATTACTGAAATAATAAATTTAATTCCAGATCTCTACATTCGTCCGAAAAAGATAATCCAGAATAATGAAACATCCAGGAAAAAAAATCTCAAAATTACACAAAAAAAAACAATAGTAGATTTGTCTACAAGTAAAGAAAAGTGAGATTTTCCAGCGAGTGGATTAAAAATTTCACGAGCGTGGTAAATTATTTTTATTACGCGCTTATTACTTTTACACCATGTTATTTTTTCTTTTGCTTAAACAAAATTACCCTAATTTTTAAAATAAAAGGGGTAAAACCAGTTTAGGCCAAAGTTTGTTGACTGACTAGGGATTAGCTAAGCGTGATTAGTATATTTTTTTAGATTAATTGTAGTGCGTCAAGTTCAAGATTAGCTTTTTATATCAGGATTAGCGAGTAAGCGCTATTAATGAACTATCGCTCAATATGTTAAAGTTTATCTGTTGGGTCACATTTCCTTGTATTCGTTGGAAACGTCAAAATTTATTCCAGAATCTCATCTTAAAATCATTTCATAATACCGTCCAACTCAATTGTCACATTTCATGATAATCATCGGTTAAGGAATAGCCAAGTTAAATGCTACTTTGTCATATCCCAGGACTTTATCTAAAAATCTGTAAATATCTGTAATAAATATGTCAAAATATTAGTTCTAATTACAGTGAAACCTCTATATGTTGGACAGCAAAGGGACTGTCCAATTTATGGAAGTGTCCAATATAAGGAAAATTTCTTCTTTTTTTAATAAAAAATTAATGACGTGCACATCAACATTTTTATTTTGAATTCAGATTAATTCCATAATTAATTCAACATTTTCGCTGTCTGATTACTTTTGTTTTCCAATTTTCAATATATGTACATATAAAGGTTGCCCAATATATAGAGGAAAAGGAGCATTTTTTCAAGAGACTGAATGAAAGTGTCCAAAATAGAGGAGTTTCCAAAGGTTTTGCTGTATTTAAAAAAAAAAAATTGATTTTTTTGGTGCATTTATTTAAAAAAAAATCGGTCCTTAAGGGGTTAAGTGGTAACCATAGATAACTTATAAAAACTTATAAACTTAAATTAAGAAAAATTAAGAATCCGATAAATGGCATTTATGGGTATTCGCCCATGGAAAACTTAAATTTACCTACTTAAAAATTTCAACGAAGCTTCGTCAAATGTTATCGGTCACTTAAAAAACTTATGAATGCGAAATTTTCCGTCCAAACTTAAAAAAAATTAAAACAAGACGTCAAAACATTGTTTCCCCTTGTGCAAAAGTGGAAATTTTAAATTTATTGAAATTGGAAATTCTAAATTGATCCTACTAAAAACTAAAATGCTATTTCAATAAACATAGTATTTTCTAAAAGTTACACGAAATTCTTACGGTTACCCCCCAAAAATATTAATTACCCTAAAATAAAAATTAGAAATACAAAAATCGCTGTCATTTACTTTGAAAGAATTTTTAGTTTCTATATGGTTGAAACGTCAAAAAAAAACTTTAATAAGATTGGATTCGTTAAAATTCTTAATATTAATTATAAATTCTTAAAAATCTTAAGTTTATAATTTCTCACTGGCTGGCCCTTTAAACTTTAATCAAAATGTATACCCACCAATATTAGCATAATTTCGCAATTTGCAACTCCGGCTTGACTTTTAATTAAGGAATGTTTGTTTACATCCCAGAGGTAAGCTTGTAAAGTCTCTACTAAGACCAACTAGAAAAAATACCAAACATTTTATGCCGACAGTTTTCTTGTAAGAAGCTTCAGTTTAATGTAAACTTTGATTTCATCCGAATCAATTAATGTTAAGAAATGTGCAGCTATTGTCCATAGCCTTTACGTAAGCGATTACATGTTACAATAAAATCTCGGGCGTGGCAAACAATCGATTATACCAACATAAAATATCCCAGAGTTTTTGCATTTGAAAAATTTAAATTTCTTGGTGTAAACATTTATAGATGTAATCAATCTATTAGTGACATTTTATTAAACTAAACGATAACCTAATTTTATGTTTTGTACATACCTCCTCTTTCCCTTGAATCATTGTACTGTGATGAAACTCTGGCATTTGGCGGCGAATCTACTCTTTTATTATCTTTATCTATTGGTTGCTGTATTTTACTATTATCCTTTTCCCCACTGTGCGAACTAGATTCACTATTTTGTTTGTCTTTAAGTAAACGCTCTTTATGATGTTGTGCCACTTGGGCATAACTTAAACGTACACTGTTTGTCTCTATATTGGAGCCCGACGCCGCAACAATTGGATTTATTACAGTTGGGATCGTATTTAATGTTGGATTTGGTGATGTAGATCGAAACATACCACTATTATTGTTATTAGTACTACTAGGGTTATTACTATTACTGTGATTATTGTTTAATGACGATGATGACTGCGATGAAACTGCTACCGCTGGAGATGTTGATGATATAACCAATTTATTGTTGCTTGATGATTTTGATACAGCTGGGTTGATTTGAGTTTTTAACTGTGTCTGAGTTTTATTAGCAACATTTATCGATGATGTCGCGGCATTAATATTTGACGATGACGAAGTTGAGGAGGAGGAAGATGGTATGGGCGATGTGGCTGGTAAATTTCTTCCATCAACCGGTGTCATTGTAGCTGCTTGTGATGATATCGGACAAACTGTTGAATTTGATGATGGAGGGACTAATGATATTTGATTACCAGTAACATTTTTACATGAATCAGAACCATTTAGTAAGGACTCATCAGTCTTTGTTGATTTATCAGCAGTTGAATAGTTTATCACAGGAGGGTTTAATTTATTATTCGTATCAGGCGAAAAGGGTGGCGTCAAAGCTAAGATACTATTATTTAATATAGCATCATTTAATGGATTTATTGATGATTCATCATTTGTCGATGATATATTTAGTGATTGTATTGATGCGGTAATACTTTGACTATTAAGCTCATTTTGATTAACACTTGGAAGTGGTGGAGACGATGAATTTGATCGGGTATTTAATTCCTTGTCAGATGATTTGGATTTTGTTCGAGCGGTACCTTTAACCACATCCGCTAAACGATTTTCACCGCCCCAAGCAGCTTGTGGTGTTGGTACAATATTTAATAGATTTACTACTTCAGGCTGTGTTTCTAGTACAATTTGACTTGATTTTAAATTAATATTAATTTGAGTTGATTGTCCACCAGCTAAAATTGGTACTACAGGACTCTGATCTAACCCGGGCAAAGGTGGAAATGCGGATGCTTCCAAATCAAATTGAGCTGTTGTACGGCTATTATTTGTGTGCGCTGTTGTACCTCCACTACTACCACCAACCGTATTACTATTATTACCGCTCATGCCACCACTACCAATCGCTGAATTACTTGTATTGGTTTCTCTTAACGAAGAGGATATATTTGGACTAGCTGACACTTTCGTTTGATGATTTGTTTGAGTTGGATTTGCACTCGAATTAACATTTGTCGAACGTACAATTTGATTACTATCATCGTCTTTTCGTCGTCGTCTATATCGGGGCCATTGTTCTTTACTAGACACACCACCACCACCGCCACCCAACGGACGATGCAATTGATTGGTATTTTCCTCACTATCAGTGATTATTTTTGCACTAATTTGATTATTACTATTATCATGCACAATACTAATATCTTGTTGATGATGATGATGGTGGTGATGATGGTGTTGTGGCGGTGGCTGCTGTGCACTATGATAATGTGATTGACTATGTTGTGGCACATGAGATGTTGATTGCGTTAAATTTCTTTCTTCTTTGGAAGTTGTGTATTTACTACCGTGAATATCATTGGATTTAAGATTACTATTATTATTTATATTTCCTCCACTAGTATTTTGATTATTGTTATTATTATTAACACCAGCACCGCCATAAGCAATTATCGTCTGTTGGATTTTTGTAACATTAGGATTTGTGGAAGAATGTTGATGAAAAATTGCATGTTGTTGTGACTGTTGCTGTGAATAATGATGTGCCGATTGTTGTATTTGATTTTGTTGCTGTTGCTGCTGTTGTGTTATTGAATGGTGTTGGTGATGAGTTTGATTTACGTTTGTATTAACTGATCGATGATTTGAATTATGACTTTGCTGCTGATGCGAACTTTGATTTTGGTCATTTGAGGATGTGGATCTATGTTCGTTCGTATTTTGTGTACGTTTTCTCATATTACTACGATGATTGTTATAGCGTGATGTGGTCGGTTTGGCAGCAAAAGAAACTTGAGGTGATAATCCATTAGCAGCAAATACACTACCAAGTTCATAATAATTTTGACTTGGTGGCGGTGGAGCAGCTGGCCATGGTGGCATTATACCAGGATAGTACTGTTGCTGCTGGAATGGCTAGAAGTAATATTATTTAATAAAAATCTCTAAATCACTAAAATATTACTATTTGAAAATACTCACAAACATTGGAACTTGCCCGCTATAAGGAACAGCTCCTTGTGGAAGGGGAGCACCGTTTGCGTATACAAAACGTTGTTGTGTTGTAAATGCTGCAGCAGTTGGGTCAAATACTGCAGGTGGTGGTGTTGTTCGGTATCCATTTTTCATTGGTATTTGTACTGGCGCTATAGGAAGTGCCCTGTTCATTGGTTTCGCCTTTATTCTTGCCATGATTGGTTTACCCTAAAAATATTTTTGAAAATTAATTTCTATCAATTTGTTTATGTACCTATTTATTTTAAAAACCTTACCTGAAATTCTTTAATTTCTTCTCTTAAATACCTATAAGCCCGTTGCGCATCATCGTCAGACTCGAATGTGATATACCATGAATTGTTATGTGCAAATTCACATGAAATAAAACGTGGGCAATTCTCACCACTGAATAGATTCTATTTATACAAAACAAACAAATATATTTTTATTTCGCCTCCATACAATATTTGTAACAGAACCTACCTTAACTTCTTCAATTGGAGTATTATCAGGAATTTCACGTAATATAACAATACATCTTTTATGGTTTGGCCTTACTTTTAAACCTTCCTCGTCGACTTGAACATTAGGCGATTCTCGTAAAACTTCTGTTATCAATTTTAGATCCTTCGTTAATTTTTTCACTTGGTTAAAATTTGCAACAGTCCATATTGGTACATATTGATCATTGTCCATTTGTGTCAATAAATATGTATCATTTGCGAGGTTTTCCCTATTAAAATAGAACACGCATCGGTAAGATAAGTGAAAAAATTATGTACTAAGAAACAGAAAAAAAATTACCTAGAAAAGTAATAGTCAAGTTGAGCAGATAGTAACTGTTTCAATTGGTCCAATGGTATTGGATTAATCTCCGGTGATTTTGTAGCACCACGTCCACTCGAATCACTTCCATCATTTTCGGCCCCATTCATTGTTGGAATATCAATTGGATTATTTTGTGATATCGTTTGTGATTGTGTAACACCAGTTGCTATACCAGAAATATTAGATGCCGTCATTGACGCAACGGTTGGTGTATTTCCACCAATTATTGATTCTGGCGAATTTGGATATACCGCACCAGCGGGCAACTTACCAGTGTCCCCATTCATGTACACGTATCCTATAAAATAAATGAAAAAAAAAATATTACAGATTAAATCTATTTTATGTAAAACACGTAAATTTTAATGTGTTTTGGCCATCTAACATTTTTAAGTCGAAATATTTATGATAACATTATCTCATATTATATATGTGTATTATATATTAAAACTGGCAACACAATGTCCGCCAACATATCCGATTCTATTCATCCGATAAAAGGCATTGTCAAGCATCGTAATAATATAAATATAGAAATCTATTCGCTAAAATATCGGTCAAGCGGTTATTTTTGTATTTCAAAATTTATACTTTTATCGTGTAGAGTTTATTATGTATTTCGTTAAATTTTCATTTGCACAAAGATTTTTTTTTTTTTGTTTTGTTTGAGTTAACCTATTGGCGCAGAAATTTAAACAAACCTTATCCTTATCAGTAAATTTGAAGACTATAATTATGATGACATTTCACGACATAAATTTTTAAAGTATGCAATGCACTTCAAATCAGATTAACACAGAGAAACACATGTTTATTATATAAAATAAGCGACCAAAACTGAACCACTACAAATTGGAAAAACCCATAAACTGTACATTTTTTTATTTTTTTCTTATTAAAAAAAAAAAAAATAATTGACAGGTGAAAATATTTGATCTTTGTCTTAAGACGAGTAGGTAATTTTAATTAGTTACTAGCTCATTTATTCGGTACTTTATCTAGAAGAAACAACAAGGTACATAAAATAAATAAAATCCTAAAGCTCAGTTGGTTAATGGCTCAATTACTAAGACTTAATACAAGTCAGTTATTATATCATTAGAAAAGAAAATGCATAATTGAAACTTTGGAAAACTTAAATCCTAAGAGAAAATTAAATTAATAATTTTAAAAAAAATTACATTTAGGTTGTAGATCAGCGTGTTTTTGTCTCGCTTCGATGTAAAAATTTAGCATGTTTCAATGCACGAGATCGAATTAAATCGGATTGAAATTAGATTTTAATTAAATTTCAAAATTACCTTGATCATTCCCATGAAAGTGAGCCTAGTCATTTTAGATTTCAACTCTACTCAATTCCACTGACTTAACGATAACCTAACTCCAACATCGTTTCCATGAACAGCAACTCCAACTCAGGCCAGTTTCAACCTTGCGTGGGAGGAAGTATACATATGTACATATATTTAAATCCTTCCTAATTTATAAAATAAGTAAAGCATGCGTTATAAATTAATTACGAATTTTTACTTTTACCAAGTGAGGGTTCTTTCCAAAACTATGCAGCAGTCATTTGTTCGATTTTTTATTTTCTTTGAAAGCAGTAAATATTTTTTATGATTTACGCCCTTTTAAACGTTATGACAAAAAATCTACTTGTCTACTCCAACGTAGCATCATTACCTAAACTTTTTCGAAGATTCAGTTTTAGTGTTTTTTGTATGCGAGCCCACACCTAAGCTGAATTAAGCGAAAAGTCTAATGTAATTGGATTAAAATTAATGATTAAAATTAAAACGAATCGCAACTATTTGTGTAAAACACTGCACTTGTACCGAAATTAGAATAAGCCTCTGTACGGTTTTATATGGATAAAATAGACGTATTCTACAAGACATGCAAAATGCTTCCAATATTTTTTTTTTTTTTTTTTTTGAGTTTTGGTTTTACCGCGAATCTGCAGAAATCTGTAGCTCTTTGCCCAGTATATTAAACGAGATAACTCGAGTAAATATTTCCAAGACAAACACAGACTAAGGCCTTCCCCTATTTCATAAGCGGGCTTTATACGGTTAATATTAACGTCATTACCGTAATAACACTACCTTCAAAACTCTGGCATTATTAGTTCCTCATTATTTTCAAACATACAACAATCAATTTAATGTCACTGAACAATTTAATGGCCCTTACAATCCAAAAATGTATTGTGCAAAGATACCAATGTTCCGTAATCCTTTACTAATGTTATGTAATTATGTACTACTAAATAATAAACTTGCTAAGGAAGAACATTCGTTTCTGTGCCATCAAAAAATTGATTTTAACACATTTTCCATTTTTTATTTATAAACTCCACCTTTTTACTTTAAAAAATTGGAATTGTGTTTTCAGAATAGTTCAAAAAATAAGTGTAAAATTGTCTCTATTGGACTATAATTACTCAAGAGACATACATATGAAAGGCGACAGTACACTTAGTAAGATAAATTGAAACAATAATTCAGATAAAAATAAATAATAGATAATTCAATAAATGTCCAGAACGAAGGGTACTGTGTGTACATGTAAAATGTGGCTTTTCAGCATACCATTTTAACGGGAACCAAAAATAGATTTAAAAGTTACATAATTATTAATCATTGGCCTTCGTCTTCTTGTCTGCCAATATCATTTTTGCCCTGTTTACAATCAACGCTTAACTTTCTTATCAAAAATATAAAAAATACTCAGGTATTCCGTATATTAAAAGATAAGGTAAAATGTAAAGATTGACATATAATTAACTTCTAAAGTGGTTCACGAGACCTTTTCGACTTATTTATATGTACTTAAATATCATAGATAATAATTTATTATTGCCGATCTAATTGAAATTAAATTTCATAAGTCTATAACTGCTAGCAACACTCGTTAAGGCCCGTTGCGCATTTCAGCTAAGCTAAGCGAGAAATGTAGTTTTCGTTAGCTTAGCTAGCTCGCCTAGCTCACTCCTTTGCACTTTTCCAGCTGATAGCCTTATACATATACACACATAAATGGTTCTTTTTATATCTTCCCATTAAAATTTTGTATTTTCAACCGGGGGATAAGAATTTAGCTCACATCGCTTAGCTTAGATTAGCTGAAATGTACAACGGGCCTAATTCTCCATAAACTAAGGTAATGTGTAGCCGTTACTTTAAATCAAAGCTTACTTTTACGAGTTTGCATTTTTCGATTAGATTACATAATACTAAAATATGTATTACGGAAAATGGTTAACTCATAAAAGTAAGGTTTGCTTTTTCAAGTTAACATGTTTACACAATATCTTTTCGTTTTTGGAGAATCAGCATCTATTTAAAAAATTAAGATAAGTGGAAACTTGTAAAACGCAAAGCTTACTTTACGAGTTTGCAATATTTCGATATTTTTTATAGTTCTACGGCTGTATGTATTCTGAAAAAAACGTTGATGATTTACGTTTTTTTGTGACAGTTAAAAACATGAATCGCAAAATTAACGTGTTTTCCCACTCTGACCGATGAAAAGCGTGCACATTCCCCCGACATTAAAAAAACCTAGTATGGAAATATTTATTGATCATATTACACAAATAAATTTACGATTCGCAAATCCGCCATATTTACCGATTTGCGAATTGCCAGAGTATCGAGTACCTGGCCCAAAGGCCTGTATTAGACTATAAAAGATCTTTGACAAAGATATTTTATAAAATATATTTGTCAAAGACTTTTGATAGTGTAATATGCATATTTTATAATTTTTTTTGTTTTATCAAATTTCTTTTATTATATTTAGCTTTTTGCGGCTAAATATGATAAAAGATTTTTACGCTGCATAATTAATATTGTTTTTAAAAAATCGTATTTTATTGTAAAAATGGCGGAAAATAAATTTAATTGGAGTGATTCTATAACCAATTGTTTAATAAGTGAATATGAAGCAAATGCATTTTTATATAATACAAAAAGCCTAGAGTATAAAAATAGGGGAATTTCCACTTTTTTCCGTCAAATTTCATGAAAAAAATGATAAAATCATTGACGTAGTGTAATATAGCAAAATATTTGTTAAAAGTTCTCTTATAAAATAAAATGCATGAAAATGTTTTATAAAATATATTTGTCAAAATCTTTTATAGTCTAATACAGGCCAAAGAGTGATGAATGAAAGTAGAAATAGAATATTGTTTTATTCGAGTAAGCTAAGTTAGCTTTAGAAAATGCCTAGTTGAAAAAACGAAATACGAGTACAATTTTGTTTTTGCTACAAGAGACAAAACACTATTGAAAACGAACCGAAAGTGATGATACAAAATGTCACCCCAGAATTTGACGGTTTTTCGCTCAGAATTTTTGAGGACAAAACCCATTAACGTCAAATTTTGCAGTAAGTAGGTACGTGAAATTTGGCAGTAATGGCTCAAGGAACAAAAATTATGTAGTACCGATGTGTGCTTTAACATTGGGGGTGGTTGCCACCCCTTATCGGAGGTGGAAATTAGTATACTCAAAATAACCGCAGAAATGGATAGAGGGATGAATTCTAAGAAACAAATGTTGTATTAAGCTTTTTCGATTAATCAATAGTTTAAGAGTTTTTCACGATTGAAAATGTTGATTTTTCATCTAAAAATGCATGTTTTAGAGCGATTTTTCACTAATAACTCGAAAGCCTTATTTTATCAAAAAAATCATAATGAGCAAAAATGAAGCTTACAGAATAGCAATTGGTTTTGTTTTATTTCTGTAAATGCAATACGAACCGAATTGTGGCTCGTTGCAAGTGACTGTTTGTTCGCCGAAAACTGAATTCGACCCTTCAAAGTTACATGGTAGACTTTTTAAAGTGCTTGAAAAGACCTTTAAAATGAGTCTTAGTAAAAGTCGTTAGCATAAAAACTTACGGAGGTATGATAAAAATAAAATGGTTGTCTCGTTTTTTCGAAGAAAGAATCAGCAATAAAACCAATGGCTTAACCGCAAGAATTGAAATTAAATGACAATGTACTTGTGAAAGGTTATGAACGGTGTAGAATGCCCAGATTTGAAAAAAAGTTCGAGTCTGAGTCAATTTTGAAATAATTTTTTGATTTCTTTTTTTTCACAATAACTCAAAAACTAAAGAAGATACGAACAAAATGCAAGAGTACAAAAGTTAGGTTTTCTTGCAGACATTTTTTTTTTTTTTATTTTATTGCTCTAAAATGAAAATTAATTGTTGAAATATCACCGTTTTAAGTTCGCACTGAGTGCGAGGACCACATTCCCCGAGCCCTTTTAACTCAAAAATGTCAAAATCGAAGGGTTTAAGAAAGTTGGCCTTGTGCCCTTGAAATTCACTTCAAAATAGTTTTTGGAGCGATTAGATATCTTAAAAATTAAGGAAGCTACCGTTAAAAAACCAATCGCGTTTTTCGGTGAAATTATTGGATTGCTCTCAAACATGCATTTTTTAGATGAAAAATCAACACATTTTCAATCGCGAATAACTCGAAAACTATTGATTTATCGAAAAAAACTTCATACAACATTTTTTTGCTTAGAATTCCTCCCTCTATCGGTTCCTGCGGTTATTTTGAGTGTACTAATTTTCATCCCCAATAAGGGGTAGCATCCACCCCCAGGGTAAAAACACACATCGACACTATATATGTTTTGTACCTTGAACCATTCCCTACTTACTGTCCAAATTTCACGTCAATCGGTCCTATCCGTAACACTTCTGAAGTAATAACCTATTTTTACAGTCAAACACTGGCCTATTAATAGTAGGTCACATCGATTAATTTCAAAGTCATAAAAGTAAACTTTGCATTTTACAAGTTTTCACGTTTACACATTATCTCATTTTTTAGAGAAATCAGGGTGCTGGGCGTAGACCCTCAAATTGAAACCTTTCTTTTAATATTATTATATCATCGCCAAATAATTCGAGTCGATAATACCGTACACTGGCAATTGCACTAATTTGATTGCGAATCAACTTATATTCGTTACTAGAATCCGTTACAGTAACAAACAAAATCACCAACTTATTCCCTACAAAAATAAAATAATGTTATTGGTTTGCTTATATGTATGTATGTACTATAAACTCAAAATTCACGTGAATGCTAATTTTTTAATAACTCATTAATCAAAGATATTCAGCAATTTTTCTTAAAAAATGTAAAGCATATAACACTAAACAAATCAACAAAAATGTTCCACGATAAATTATATTTGACGAATTTAAGGCACTACTATTAAGTAATAAATTTCAACGCGATTAATTTTATAAGAATTTATGCTTGTGTATTAGTTTTTTCGTCTAAAAATAAAGATCCAATTTATGACGTAAACCAGAAAACTGTAATTTAAAAAATTGTCTTGCGGCACATTTTATTAATTGGCATATTTTACTAAATTTGTCGATTAAAATGGGTGTGCGAAACTTGATCGAGACAAATAAAATTGATTCTTAAGTGACTTTCTAACCTAAACAATTTTGAATAATATTTATTTATTTGTTTGATAATACAATAATACGTTTAATTCAGTAAATGGGTAAAAATCTTATAGATAACCCAGAGGTATCTTCTACATTAATAATTAAGGGCCGGAATTTTAAATTCACGTGAAATATTATTTTTATGAATTACACCTTACACACCCAGTTTTAGCATTTTTTGTTTGTATTATACGAAAGAAATCAAACCCACATTTGGCAGATTCCTTTCAAATGAATTCATTAAAAAAAAAAAAAATGAAAGAAAAATTAGAATTGAAAAAGTAAAAGTTATAAATTGAAATTTTATATAAAAAATGTTTCTCGATAATAAGTACAAACGAAATATTTAATAATATGTATATACATACATATAATCCAACAAAAATCAAAAATCGCAATACTAATACATACATATATAAATATCTGTTTATTACCAGACATCGGGGAATCCCCAGCCATCGTTATAGTTTATCGGTATGTTTTACATAATATATTTATTTCGTCTGCCGTTTATTTCTTATAATACTTGTTTTAGTTTCTTAAACTCTCAAAACGATTATTTTTATAAAATAATAAACAGATTTCTGAAGTGACGTGTAAATAATTTCATTTAACCAAACACCTTATGATTTGATGAATCATTATACAAATTTACAGCGAGATCAAATTAGTCGAGCATAAGTTGAATTATTAAAAAATGCACGCTCTAAACATAAATTTTGTTAAACAATAATAATAAATTAAATTAAAAAAATAATTATTTATTAAAAAGTAATTAATTATTACAATAAGTTACGCTGCGTGATATAATAAGAGTAGTTTTGTAAATTTGATAAAATGAAATATTGTCAGAGAATGGATAATCCAACTATATTAAAAGTGTGGTTAGTGACGTCTTACATATATCTTGATCATAAATGTATAAATAAATTCCGATTATTTACAAAGATAACCTGTATATTTCAAATTTCAAGGTCAGATATTATGAGTAATAATTGAAAGGCATGAATAGCAAAATGTTATTGTAATTTAAATACTACAGAGTACACATATGTGAATCGTTTACGTAGAATTATTTTATACTTTTCAAAATAAAGAGCATATAAATAAAAGAAAATACAGCAAAACGATCTTTTTCGGTGCACTTTCAAAAAATTGTAATGAATTTCTATTTGTAATGTTATAAAATAATAAGAGTGCTTTGTAATATTCAGTACAACAAATATAAAAATTTTAATAAAGTTTCATGATCATTGTAGTGTGTACAAGGACATGTTTACTAATCCCTACTAGTTGTATAAATATCGAAATCGATTTAGTAAATATACATTAAAGATTTCAAAGAAGGAAATTTGACAATATAAACAAAATAAAATACTGTTTGCTAAATTAAAGAAAAATTTAAAATAATAATATTTTATAAAATTTAAAGCTTATTTTATTTGAAGTTGTCATATTTTGAATTAAACATTTTAAAAATTTAAAAAGTAAATCTTCAATTTTTTCTTGTAGGTCTAGTCTAGATAAGTTGAAATCACATTGATGTTACGCAACGCAAAAAGATTTTCCAATCTGGAGGGAGGAGGGGAGGGGGGGGGGGAGGGTTTCCAATCTGGAGAGTTCTTCTCTCTGTAATTTGTGGAATGGTGTTCGAGATCCAAAAATCGATCAAAACGGAGGTCTTAAAGGGTACATAAATTATGAATAAAACCTTTTGATTTGGCACCGTGAATGACCATTGCACAATAAATGTTTAATATGCATAGTTTGTGAATAAGGACTTATTCATCTATATGAATTATATTCATAATGTTCTAAAAATAATATGCATGTTTAGTTATTCATGTTTAATGAAAAATAATGCATATTATTTATTTATGAAATTAACTCATGAATTAGGCCTGTATTAGACTATAAAAGATCTTTGACAAAGATATTTTATAAAATATATTTGTCAAAGATTTTTGATAGTTTAATATGCATATTTTATACATTTCTTGTTTTATCAAATTTCTTTTATTATATTTAGCTTCTTGCGGCTAAATATGATAAAAGATTTTAACGTTGCATAATTAATATTGTTTTTAAAAAATAGTATTTTATTGTAAAAAAGGCGGAAAATAAATTTAATTGAAGGGATTCAATAACCAATTGTTTAATAAGTGAATATGAAGTAAATGCATTTTTATATAATACGAAAAGCCTAGAGTATAAAAATAGGGGAATTTTCACTTTTTTCCCGTCAAATATCATGAAAAAATGATAAAATCTTTGACGTAGTGTAATATAGCAAAATATTTGTTAAAAGTTCTTTTATAAAATAAAATGCATGAAAATGTTTTATAAAATATCTTTGTCAAAGATCTTTTATAGTCTAATACAGGCCTTACACATATTACTTTATTGTTTTATGCTTTGTATTGCTAACTTATATACTTCGCATGGCTTAAATCATGAATGTTATTCATGCACGGTGGATTATTAAGCATCTTTATTATGATTTATCTGCTTAATATTTGCCAAATTTCTGGCAGTTGTTCATTGCTTATGAATAATAATCCATATATTTGCATGAAATAACGCATGACTTCACACTTCACAGTATTTTCGATTCAGAAAAATGCAGAGGCCAATCACCATAATATATCTACTGGCAAAAGTAGAAAAAGCATTAAAAGCTTTAGAAGAAATAGAATTAAAAGCTTTACTGAAGTCTGTGTAAACTACATCCATCAGATAGTGCTTTTCTATTTAGTTGATGTTGATCTGCCTGGAATGAATCCACGTTGTTTAACAGATATAACATTGAAGGTGTCGCACACGATTAGCCACAAATCCCTCAGTAGCATGTATTCTCTTTTACCAGATTTAAAGATTGGTGCAATTTTTGATATTTTCCATTTAAGTATGTATATGAAAACACGCTGAATACTACCGAAAGGTTGTAGAAATGCCGCAATGGATATACGTTTCGTTAAAACTTAAAATAGATGATGGTATGTTATCCGGCCCACAACCGTCGTTGAATTGAGAATAATTCAACTCATTTAGCTAACTATGTGCTCTACATTTGTTCATCAGAACTGTACCATGTAAGTACCTTCAAAGAGTGTCACTTGTCGAATATAGCACACTTATAAGTAACAATGCTTTTCCAAACCTCAAAATATTTCTAAAACAGCCTTCGCTTTCTCGACTATTTCCTCTTTATCTCCTCTACGATCGCAGAACTTAGTTTTCTTTATCTTTTGGAATGAAAGTTGTAAAAATGGCTGGTATAAGTGACAAGTCTGTTACGCGCGGTAAAGTACAGTTAAATACATTTGTTTATGATTGAAATTTGGTCGTAGGTCAAAATTTGAAAGATCTTCATCTTTTAAACAATTTCTGAAGCAATAGTGCCAATAGACGTTCAAAATCTAAAGATGATGATGATGAGAAACGTCACATTATTTGACCTTTGACGTTTAAAAATAGAGCTGAATTTTTCTTTCTAACTAATTATAGCCTTGTCATGCATTATTTTTTTGATTGCACTTTTTTCTAACCAGTATCATAATGACTTCGCTGATCGGTAATCAGGTTTAAGCGAAAAAATTTAAAAAAACATAAATAAATACATTTTTAACTCGATTAGCGTAACGCGCTTTAGGCTTAAAATTCTTTTGAAAATATATGATTGAAAAATTTTATTTAGTAGTTTAATAAATATTAGACAAACCACCTTAAAGGTAAACGAAATATACTGGTTTCCAGAAAATTAATTAATCATAAATAACAATATAATTTCACACCATTAGGAATTCCTTTGGATGCACTCATTATATATTTCCTTCACTTAGTATATGAGTTAGAAGCAATCGGCTTATGCCAGGTTTCATAAAAAAGAGCCAAGCTCAAGTATTCCCTTTTTTATGAAATTGCCGTTTGTTTCCTAACACAAATTTAATTTTTTTTACAAATAAATATTTTTTCCTTCAGTAAAATATTTCGCTGAATGAAATTGGGTGGTCAAATATTTAACTATCCAGTTAAAATATTCATGTAAAAACGAAATAAAATTAGGTTGCATTGATTTTATATTATGAAACAAACCCCAATTTCATAACAGAAAAAAGAAGAGGAAATATTTTTTGCCTCTTTATTTCATTTTATTTTGTGTAATCGCCAATTAGACTTATCATCACCATAACTTCATAATATTCCGTTAGTGATTGTTTCAGAACGATTTCCGATATCTGAATCATCAGCACAGTAAATATTTCTAATTGCTTAGCGTAGAAGTGCTTTGATGTGTTGTCTACAGTATTGATGCACTGTAAGCGCCAATTGCACCAACGTCAGTCAGTTCAGTTTTCAGAAACTGAATAGATTTTAACATCAATTGTATAAAACTGCAAGCATATTGAATCATTAAGGTTTCCGGGCAACTGAAATTCGGTGATAGCACCGAAACAATAATTCTGCGATTCACTTGTTCTCGAGCTTCAAAATACATATATATGTACTTCGTTTTTTAATAGTAATTATTTTGTATGCACATAATCGATGGCTCGATTTAAGTAAAATTTGTCTTAAAAGGGTTAACAAAAGCTCTTTACGACCGTTAAAAACTAAATTGTACGTTTAATAAAAAAACGTAAAAAATTTAATAAATTATATAAAAGCAACGTTATATTTTTTTTGATATTAATACATATACGATAAGTGTATGTATGTTTATTCTTAATAACTTTGTTAGTCTCTAAATACAACATTAACATGTTCACGACCATAGGACGCATATATGCGTCCTATAGTTTTCTCCATAGACCAGGGACGCATATATGCGTCGCACTTTTTTATGTAAGTAATATATTAAAGTTTCTATATTGGTTTAAAAATTGTCTTGAATTTTTTTTTCGGTTTAGGGAAAACTCGTATATGCATCATACTATTAATAACGTCACAAACCCCACAAAAAAGCTAAATAAAATTTCATGCAAACTTATCATCTGGTTTATGGGCACCCCTAGTCTGAGTACCTCGGTCGTGAACGTGTTAAAATCTTAAATCAATATAACATAACATTAATCGTTTACTCACTATTACTGCAAACTATTCTTTTTATGACTAACTAATTGGAATAGTATTAGAGTTTAACAGGCAAATTGTAATTATATCTCAATTCACTAAAATTTTAGAGAGTGTTATAAATTTTAGTCAAAAGAAGAAGACATTTTTAAAATACTTTATTTTTTTAAATAAAATTGAAATACGAGGCCATTTCATTTACAGTTGAATGATTGACCATTTGTATTTTTGTTAAAAACATATACATCCACATAAATAGTTATACATAAACCGCTGCTTTAGAACTAGCGCACTTTTGTAATTTAATTCTAAAATATTCTGAAAATTCATCAATCTTTTTTGCTTCAATTCTTAAAGACAAACAACAGGGCTTTTTTTAAATAAACTTGAATAATTCATAAATTTAACCATAGTATTTGTTTAAAGAATTTAATCAACTATTTGGAAAAATAACAAACATGAATCCCGTGAATTTTTGAAATTGGTTTAACCACACGCGGGTTTGGGAATTGGGATAACACAACCCGCAACTCTTCGAGAAACGAAATTGTAATCACTTTAAAACACAGTTAAATAAAGATGTCTTAAAAATTAACCAAAGAGACCCGCACTTATATACTTTGTAAAAAAGGTTCAACAGTGTGTAAGGGTTTTAGAGTTAAAAAGCGAGTTAAAATTGCTTACCTTCATACCGGTCAATCGTTTCTAGAATACTACAAGAAATTAAGTTTCTGTTCTTTTTTTTTAAATATTGAACATTTATTTTAAAAATTTTATAAAGGATCTTTTTTTAACAATAAACACATTTTTCGTAAAAATATTTCATTTTAACTCGAAAATTAATTTTGTATTATAAGGCAGGCAGTAAACAAGAGAAATTTAATGAAAAAGTAAACTGAATATTGTATTTATAAATTAATTTGTTTACCAAACTCCTTCAGGAAGAAGAAAATTTTGAGAAGTCGAATAAAACCAGCAAGAATAAATAATTGTCAAAAAATTGTCGAGATCTTTGGAAACGTCGCTAGCAAGAAATTCAATTTAGAAGTGGCCGAAACGGATCAAAAGAGTTCAATAGAGGAATTTAAAGCATCATTCGTAAGGTAACAAGAATATTAATGATGGAGGAAAAATTGAATTGGCGATAAAAAAGAAATCGAGCATCAAATTGTTTGATCAACCGGCTACTTTCATGCCCGGTGACCGAGTGTGTTTAAGTCCCTTTCAATGTCATCCATCGAGTAGGTGGTCTCCCACGAGGTCCTACTTTCAGTGGTGCCGACTCTCCAAGGCCTGTTTAGTGGCCCGATTTTGTGCTCAAGCCATTTTAGCCTTGGCGATTTTATTAATCCGATGATGAGGATTATTTTAATGATTTTACGCTCGGTTACAGCAATTTTATTGTTGTTTTGGGCCAATCTCCAAGAATTGCAACCAAAAGTGATAACTGGTGTTACCAGTGCTTTGTAGACATCCAGTTTTACTTCGCGCGATAAAGAGGAGACTTGAATATTTTGATGTTAGCGTGAAATGCTCCGTAGGCGGCCTCCTAGTATGTCATGTTGAGGAAACACATGGGATAACATTGAAAAATAATACATTATTGCAAAAGAAAAACCGTGCATTCAAGAATTCAGCAACTGTGCTGATTTTGTAACATAGCGTTCAGAAATATAGTTCTGAACAAACATAATTTTTGATGTTAACTTATATGTAATTATGTACATCAAAAAGGCGGTAGATTCATTTGTATCGGCATGAGTGGTAAAATCCTCATTTGATGAAAGGAAATCCTTATTTCGCAGACCTTCTCAAAGGATGTGAACAATTGCATATGCAACATTTGCACAGTGTTGAATCGAAACCAAAATCTTCCAAAATTCTCTTTGTAGAAAGCCCAAGCATTTACATATCATTGCTGTAAAAATGTATCACCTGTTGATTTTTATTAGTGAGAATATTTACGGTGGTGATTTTAAACATGTATGTGAAGATTTAAAATTTTACAGTCTATTCCTCTCTACTTCTAGAACATAAAAGCCATACTAATAATGACTACGTCACTCAATTTATGCAGTCAGTTCCATTCTTCTTCTGCAGATGTATACTATAAGGGGAATTGGGGTCCCATTTGAAACGCGATATTTTACAACGCGATTTGACAAAACGAATGGTACTGATGGGTCGCTGAGGTAATGGAATGAAATATATGCAAAAATGCACGAGTATCTCGTAGTTTTTGGCGATGATGATTTGGGGGGCTATTGGATGCAATGAAAAAACTTCACCAAACACCTCAACGAAAATAAATACCCCAATTAGGCGATGTACTAACAATCTATTTAGACAAAATTGATGGAAAAATTTGAATTTTTCAACAAGTTAATGGATCTAAACAATATGCCTAACTAACCAAGCAGTGTATTAAGGTAGTAGTCCAGATTTAAACCAGATTGAGAGCCTTTGGGCAATATTATCACAATTTAATCATTTTTTGTGATGAAAATGGTGTTATCTCTCGAGTCGGCCGTTGAAATGAGAATATTGATAGCACGGGTGAAGATGGGGGATAAAATCGTATCTATTTGCCTCTAATTTTGAAGTGTAATTTGAAAATGTATGCATATACATAAATTCAATTATAACAAGCAATTTAATACCATTAGGTCCACAGCCACAACACCGTTTAAATTACCCTCACTTCGTCCAAATTAAACAAACGCGATGAAGCGCACTTTCAAATACACAGCAATGTCAATAAGGAAAATAGTCATTACTGGGGAACCGAAAATCATCAAATTATTCACGAGAAAGTAAAATTCAACAAAAACATGTCTGTCTGATATGTGGAATTTGCTCGGAATGAATCATTGAATCGTTCTTTTTGAAGACAAGAAAACTTATGATAATTTATTTAAACGGCTTTATTTGAGATATGTACTTGAGCAGACGAGGAAATTTACTGGCATGGATCTATTTTGCTAAATTAGTTTAATAAATTTAAAACATTAAAGGTACAGTCCCACACAAGAAATCCGTACTTATTTGGGATAACAAAACTAATAAGCCTTTGCATAAAACATTTTTAAACTGAACAACGGAGTTCTTGAAAACTTTACACATAACACGTTAGTATTAACTAGAACTCAATAAATTCTACAGTTAGGTCAGGTCCTATCCTATGGAACAAAGCCATGTCCATTATTGGAAAACATAATTTTCGTGTTTGCGCACTTTTATCACTTTTTTATTTCAATTTATTTAATAAATAAAATAAAAACAATAATAATTCTTTAAAAAAAATTGATATTTTAAGTTAAAAAACAATTTTTAAAAAAATATTATAATAAGAAACTTCCTTAAAGTGAAAATTATTTAAAATATTTTATATTTAAAAATCGATTTCGATAAACACAAGTTACCATCATCAGTTAAATTACTTATCTTAGTAAATTACGTATCTAAGATAAGTAATTTAGCTGATGATGGTAACTTGTGTTTACCGAAATCGATTTTTAAATATAAAATATTTTAAATAATTTTCACTTTAAGGAAGTTTCTTATTATAATATTTTTTTTAAAAAATTGTCTGTGTTAAAAAAGTGTTGTCTTTGTCGTCACTAATTATAAACTTGTATTTCTTAAGTACTTACTATATTTTAACTATCATTTATATAAATTTAATTTATTATTATGGCTAGTTGTAGAAAGGTATTTTATGTTATACTTTTTATTATTTAAGAAATTCCTATTCCTACTACCATCATACGAAAAAAAATACTTACAAAAATGAGCGTATTTTTAATTCTTAAATACACATATAAAATTTTACTTTAAGTAAATTGCCTCAGACACATTATTTGCCTTCCTCTCCTCTCTCTCTTTTGAGAAAATCAAAAATAAAGTAAATATGTATAATACATATTTCTTTATTTATATACATACAAAAATTTATGTATACCATTTTAGTTGATATTTAGAAGAATTGGAACTTGAGTTGTGCAATTTTGTTGTTGGTGGAGCAACAATCATTTGTATCAATTTGAATTTAACATTTATTTAGTGTGACGATTATTACTTACGTGTCGAGTATGGGTATTTTTTTTTTTTGGTACAAAATTTATTAAACATGGTTTGGGTGAAATAACGTTCAATAGCCATATGAACTTTATTGTGAACTCATAATATTAGTGTAGAAGTAGTAATACCTATTTACTACAAAGAAAATATTCAACATAAGTGTGAACCAAGTTAAGTATTTAGACGATAACTGAACAGCAACGATGAAATAATTATAAATACCTGCTACTACTATTTTCAGTCTGATTCAGCTAAATTACCTATACGTATAAGTGGATTTTTAAGCTAGTTTTATACTAATTGATTTTGTTTCTCTGGCTCAGCTAGAATATTTTGAACAGCATTTAAAACATGGGGTAGTGAGATTTTCTAACATTAACAATTTTATACAAACGCTGCATAAATTATGTAAATCCCCGTGACGAGTTTTACCATGTGGCTAATTATCTACTTCATAAACCTCGAATAATTTCACTAAATTTCCGTAATTTAATTATTTTATAATGGTACTGATATTACAGATAAATTTGTTTATAAAAAAAAAAACAATGAAACACTAAAATTGTCAACAAAGTCATTAAATTTGGTATGTAATAGATTGGAAATTATAGAAACCCATATTAAAATCCAAGTAATGTACAACTGAATCCCAATAAAAAAAGTTTATTTATAAACAAAAACTTAGTGCTTTAATAGTGTGTTAATTTTTTTCTATCTATTCGTATAAGTTGAACTTTGGCCAGACTCGTCATTTCTCGCTAAATGGAAATTGAAAAAAAAATTATAATATAGTATGCACTACTTAGTGGTATGTAAATGTATTGCACCTGTAGTGTATATAAATAAGTAACTTAGAGAAAAAAATCGAAGTTAGATTTGGTTTGCTTTTTGAATTATGTATTAGGTTGAAGAGTTGGCTATGTTGGTGGCATTTAAATAGTTTTTTTTAAGAATTACCAACCCCTTTTAGAACAATTTATTCTTGGCATCAATTCTAATGGTTAATAAAAAAATGTGATTCGATTTTTGCCTGCTAAATAAAATTAATTTTCAATATGGCACTTATTGAAATTTCTGTTAATTTTTATGAGCGGCAATAATGAGGATTTTTCATTATGTTTAGTATAATTAATCCAGATACAGGTATCATACAAACGTAAATCTGTAATTCTATTATGTATCAAAATTATAATCTTGCATTTTACAATTAGTCGGGCTGTATTTTTATTTAAATTGAACCGATGTGTTCTATTCTTGAACCCAATTAATAATGACAGTTTTTGATGGTTAAGTAAAAGACAACAATACCAAGAATTATTATTAAAATATTTAAAACACAAAATAAGCGGAAAAAAATTTTAAATTTCGTATATCTTCTGGTACTCAAAAACTTCCTTAATATCGTTTACTATATAAATGAACGCCGATCCAAATACGTAAATTTAATTTTTAGGGTATTATTTAAATATAGTTGCCGACCACATAATATAATTAGCCCAATGCGGTTTCAAAAGTATCAAAAATATATTGGAAACCATCGGCTACGTACACAGTAACATAAATTCTAGGTTATTTTAGGATTCTAAATTTCTCAACATACACTTATTTAAAATTTGGTTTAATTGTCCTAGTTTTTCAAACATAGCAAATGAATAATTCATCAATAAAGGAAAGAGTTTTATCTAAATTGCCGTTTTAATTGCTTTAATTATTATAATTAGTTAGGTATTTACCGGAAAAAATATAAAAACTATTTAAATAATATGTACATATGTATATACTTTAGTTTTCCCGCAAATTAAAATGCACAGGTAATATTATGTAAAAGATAATTTTCTTAATACATACGTTCTACGATACATTGAAAAAGCAAATTATTCATGGATGGAACTCAACGAGCCGGTGGCACAGTGGTTAGCATGCTTGCTTTAAGCTCCGGAGGTCCCGGGTTCAATTCCCGGCGGGTGATGAAAAAATCACGGCTGGTTAACGGTAGGATCAATAAATTAATCATTCATTATCCGTTTAAAAACTGATTACGAAACTTCATAATGAAGCGGCCAAATCCCTCCATGGGATGTAGCGCCAGCGAAAGAAAAGAAAGAAAGAACTCAACGATCTCTTTATAACGTAATTGATTAATCAAGAACATAAAATTTAAAAAAAAATTTTTTTGCCAAAAAACAACAATGGAAATTCGGACTGGAAATTTATATGAACAAATCTTGAAAAAGCTTAGTAAATTTTCGTACAGATTAATTGTGAAAGATTAATAATAAAGATAAAAATTCCAGGAAATTAAACGTGATAATTTTACTTCACTATAGTATTAATAAATAATAAAAAAATGTTGACCACTATACAATCTAATTATGTATTGAATTTCACGGTTTATATATTTGTACCAACAAAAACGCGTACATGTGTGCATATGAATTTCCGATTTTGACCGTATCACTCGGTTACATTGCGGTGTGAATTCGAAAATTAAAATTTGACTATCATTATGGATAAACGATAACATGACGGATGTGCGGATTATTTAAATGGATTTAAAAAAAAAATGACAGGAGAATAAGTAAATTTAAAACTCCTCTTACATATGATCACACAATACAATTTAAATTTGTAAGTATGTATACCTATATCTGTGGCGAAGGTTTAAAAGGTGATAACTCGATTTTTACACTTTTACGTATCATATCAATTTTGTTTTCATATCACATCAATTTTATTTAATATTCCGACAACTACACACAATCGAAATTATCGTTTACAAAAACCAAAATTCGAAAAAACTCATACGATTTTGAGCAACTTTAAAAACGTTTTCCTGAAAATTGTGAATTTTAAAGTTATCATCTTTTAAGTCTTCGCCACAGATATGTAATTGAAATTTCCTGTTAAATTAAATGTCCAATTGATTTCTTTCACTGTATAATAAAAATAAAGCATTGCTGAACTACAAACTAAATACAAAAAGATGAATCATAAAATATTGTGTCATTTTACTTGTTATAATACACATATTTTGTTTCAAATGAAAGTTACTTTTCTTTTAGTATTTTCATTAAAATACCTATTATAATTTTATACATAATATGACAATATGTGTGCTCTTACCGACAATATGGCACAGTGAATTAAGCAGTTTGGATCGGGAGGTACCTAGTTCGAATTTTGCTACTGTG
Organism: Tipula helvola; assembly: GCA_963556165.1. Classification (NCBI taxonomy): domain Eukaryota; kingdom Metazoa; phylum Arthropoda; class Insecta; order Diptera; family Tipulidae; genus Tipula; species Tipula helvola. The sequence goes on from OY744483.1 coordinate 159,734,545, forward strand.
TAAGATACGACATTGAAAACGACTACGAAAAAGTTGGAGAGTGCCTCGAGCCGCAGAAAACAACGTATAGATAGAAACAAGCAAACAAACAGCATGTGAATGAAGAAGAATTAGAATTAACCATTTAAGTAGTTTATAATCCTTATATAAGAACTCAATGTCTAAATTTTACACTAACGAAACTCGTGTCTCATGAGCAAAAATGCACACATTTTATTAAACATTTTTTTAGGTTAAGCGTACATACGCCTAATGTACGCACATCATAGATTTTGTTATCATCATGATAACACAATTAAAAAATATAAATATACACTCATTTATAAGATTTAAAGTGACAATTGTATGTAATTGTTTATTGTAAATAATCTATGGAAAAAGCTCGAATTTCAAATCGTGACACAACAATATTAGAACATGATAACATTTGAAGTTGAGTAGAAAGCCTACATCTAATAAAATATTTACACAGTTTCTCTTTTTGCCGGTAAAGATTAAACTGAACGTTTAAGATTTGAATAAGCTGAGATGTAAGTTTAATCTGAAAATTGGTTAGAAAAATAGGCTCACGGATGAAAAATATAGAATGTTTACATAATATTCGTAAATACGCGAAATATTTGTGTATGCTTTTATGAACAAGCGATTTCTTAGGCTACGGTATTTTGGTTTATCGATCTACTTAAAATCAGAAAATTGAAATATTATGGAATCTTGTATCAGTGTCTACCTAGATAAGACAATTTGAGTAGAATGTATTATATTTTGATAAGACTGTTTTTAACGTAACACAGTCGACATTTAGTTTTTTAAAAACTCGTAATAACTTCATTTGGCCTGCCTACTCTGCTTTGAAAATATTTTTAAATTGCTCGAGAAAAATATGGTATGTATAGGTATTTTTTACTTTTCCCAATATAAAGACAATATAACAAACATTATGTTGGGTAAGTACATATTGTAATCGCGGAAAAAAAATGCGTCCCAGATTTTCACATTTCTCGACGAATTAGGTTAACAGGACTCCAAAATATCGATTAGAAAAATGTCGTGTCCGTTCTTCCATTTCTTTCCATACATTTGTATTGCCTCCTGTTCTATCAAATATAGATTGTTTTGGTCGAAATTTAGTACAAAGATAGATTTTTGTAATAAGCGGTTTATATTAGCTTTTAGATCCATTCGAGTCTAGATGGAGGGGGTTGCAGTGGAAGAGAAAACTGTCAAACAGACTTTCTCAAAACAGAACGAATTATTATTTGGCATGTTGATAATAAATTTGAAAATCCATCATCTACCTGTTCACAGAATTTGAAATCGATTGAAGCATTGCGTGGGGGTCATTTTAACAAAAAATAGTAAAAAAAAAAAATTTGAACTGTTTTCCGAGGTAATATAAACATTTTCGAACAACCACTTTTCTACTTTTAATAGTTTGAAAAATAAATTCCTACAATCATTCCATAGGTGTCGTTAAGATAAAATGAATAGGTAATCGTATAACATGGAATTTAAATTTTTGAATTTACCCAAAATATTTTGCTAGTGGCAAATAATGTCGTCATAATTTAAAAATAAAATGTCTAGTAGGCTTGAAATATAAATTATTCCTGCGACAGTTTTATTGATTGAAATTTCAAAGACATTTTGATCGATACATTATTATGAATAATTGCTTCTATATAAATATAAATGGCAAATTAATATGTGTTTAAACACATTTTAAAATAATATACGCATTTAGAGCGGAGGAGGTTGAAGAGATAGCCGGTAGGAGATATAAAAAATGAAATGCTGTGTGACAAGGAGTTGGGATATCGGTCACAAAGCATAAGTGACGCTAATTCTGATGTTGTATTATTGCTTGTTTTTAATTTGTTTCAGCGGAGCCTCAGCGAGGGAGGGGGCGGAATTTCCTCCAGACAACAGATTTTTGAATAATTGTTTATAAAAAAATTGAGAGCAGTTATTGCAATGAATCAAATTACAAAATAATATTGATATTCAAATGAATACAAAAAATTGTTTTTATGAGCGAACAACGGAACAAATTTTTTCATAAAAATAAGTCATTTCAAGTTTAGAATTAACAAATCTTAAAAATGCGAAAGATAGCATTTCTGAATTCTCGCCGAGCTATAAATTAACGTCACTTAAGAAATTTAACGAAGCTTCTTTTAAAACAAGAACATATTTATCTGGTATTTAAAAGAAAAACTTTTGCTTTCCACCATCGATTCACTAAGGCCCGATTGTATGAACGCGAATAGAAGATTAATCGGCGGATTAATCGTCGATTGGATTATATGAACGACGATAAATACGCAAATTAATCGAATGGTTTTATTCTATCCACTGTTTTTTTTGTATCTTCTCTTTTTGTTGTCTAATGTGGTTTTCCAGTTGACACAAATTTGACACATAAAAAAACGGGGGCGAAAACAGCCGACAGCAGCTGTAATTCGTCGCTCGGTCAAATTTTTCAGGGCGTTTACTAACACGAAAAATATATTATGTAATACATAGAATATTAATTTTATTGTTTTAGAGACTACTCACACCAAACGCGAACCGCGAGTTACGAATAAATTCCAAACGCGAATTCGCAAATTCGATTCACACCAAACGCGAGCGAATTTATATGTCAAAATCAATGCCGTCCGTATGATCAAATATTTATAATTTTTTCAAAACCTGCTTTTACATTATTTCGTTTTAACAAAGTTTATAATACATAATTAGATCAGCGATACATGGATAGGGGATTGATCAAAAATCACATTGATTTACGTCACAAAAAATGGAGCAAATTTTATTGTATAGTCTGACTACTCTTTTATGTACTCCTCTTTATCAAAAAAAAAGTATTTCCGAATAAGTGCCGTACTTGAATAAATTTCATTTCGAAATTTTTCGAAACAGATTTTTTTTTTTTTAAATTGAATGGAATAAATATTGGATGTTTAATTATATTAAAAATAATTAATTAATTATATCAAATTTGAATAGTTAAACATTACGCTACCAGATTTCGTACACTAATTTAAGAATTAATAACCTTTTATTCCTTTAAATTTCAAATACATCCCTGAAAAATAAACAACAACAAAAAAAATCCAATAAAACGTCAAAAACCTAAACAAACATTCAAATTAATTTTCATTTTTTATTTTTAAGATATGTTACCATGGTTACTACTACTTTTATATTATTGTATCTGGCATGCTTTTAGTTTGCAATGTTTATTCTCTAGGTTACAACTACTTTGCTTTACCGCCTCCTACAAATAAATTTGAATTTTGTATTCGAAAATTCGGATTTAAAGACACGAACGAAGGTTTTTTCTTTCTCTGTCACACACTAAATACTTTTTCGGTTCTCCATAAATTTTGTTCTATCCCCTATCCATGTATGTATGTTATATACTTATATCGCTGAATTAGATATCAGGAGTACAAATTGAAAATGCGGGATTTTTTTCTATTTTTGAACGTTTATTCTGAAAAAATGGTAACAAATGAATTATTCAAAGTATTGTCCATCGCTAGCCACAACTTTTTCCCATCTTTCTGGCAATTTACGGATACCGTCGCGAAAAAATTCGGCCGGCTTGGCTGCTATCCAGTCATCGACCCATTTTTGGGCTTCTTCGTAAGAATGGAAGCGCTGGTCAGCTAGGCCATGTGTCATCGATCGGAAAAGGTGGTAATCGGAAGGAGCAATGTCTGGGCTATACGGCGGGTGGGGTAAGACTTCCCATTTCAGCGTTTGTAGGTATGTTTTGACCGGCGCTGCAACATGTGGCCGAGCGTTGTCATGTTGCAAAATTACTTTGTCGTGTCTTTGCTCGTATTGTGGCCGTTTTTCTTTGAGTGCGCGGCTCAAACGCATCAATTGAGTTCGGTATAGTGCTCCTGTGATGGTTTCGTTCGATTTCAATAGCTCATAATACACCACACCCAGCTGGTCCCACCAAATACAGAGCATGAGCTTGGCGCCGTGAATATTTGGTTTGGCCGTCGATGATGATGCATGGCCGGGGTAACCATATGATTTTTTGCGCTTCGAGTTATCGTAACGGATCCACTTTTCATCACCAGTGACAATGCGATGCAAAAAACCCTTCCGTTTTTGCCGTTCGAGCAGCAGTTCGCATGCAAAAAAACGGCGCTCGACGTCTCTCGGCTTCAGCTCATACGGCACCCAATGTCCTTGCTTTTGGATCATTCCGAGGGCTTTTATACGATGGGAAATGGCTTGTTGTGTCACTCCCAATGAATCTGCGAGCTCTTGTTGAGTTTGACACGAGTCTTCATTGAGTATTGCCTCCAATTCAGCATTCTCAAACTTTTTCACTTGGCCCGGCCGCTCTTTGTCCTCAACGTCAAAATCACCACTTCTAAACCGCACAAACCATCTCTCGCACGTTGAAACCGATGGAACATGACTCGGATAAGTCTCGGAGACCAATCGATGTGCTTCAGCAGCACTTTTCTTCAAATTAAAGAAGTAAATTAAAACTTCCCGCAAATGCTGTTTTGTTGGCACGAAACTCGACATATTGAGAGCTCAAAAAAACTATGAATTTGACACTGCGACAAATTGACACATACTGAAAATTAAAGCTATAAGACGTAGCTTTGACATGAACATAGTCACAGTACTGCCTGATGCGTATAGCGTTAGTAACGCCATCTGTTATCAATCCCGCATTTTCAATTTGTACCCCTGATATAAATACGTGGAACCTCTTTTATCCGGAACGACTGGGGCCAGAACAATTCTGGATAAACGATTTTTCCGGATAAAGGTTTTTTTTAATAATTTCATAGTAAAACAGCATATTTTAATATTTTTTAAACTTCAGTGTTATTTATTAAGATTTTTAATTTATTTTAGTTAATCACATAATAAAAAAAAACATTTCATTTTTGGAAAATAAGATAAAATTAAAGTCAATTTTACACAAGCGAAATAAAAGGGAAAATGAAAGAATAAGAAAAAAACGTTTTTCCGGGTATTAGAGGTTATTCCGGATAAAAGAACTTGATTTTAGAGAACCTAAATTTACGGTTATTAGATATTCCGGTTGGTAGAATTCCGGATAAAAGAGGTTCCACTGTAATATTATTTAAATCTTTAAAAATCATTTTGATCGTATTTCAAATGATTTATAAAAAAATACTCGTACGAATGTCAACTCTCGTACGAATAAAAATTATGTAGAACACGAGTGTAACGTAATTTTATTTTTTAGCGAATGCGCGAATATTTCATCTTTGTACGAATTTAGTATTTTTTCTTATTTTAAATAATTTTTAGGGCTCAAGTTAGTTTATTTTGAATAAAGTAATTATAATTATATTATAAACGAAAACTCCATTGTGTTTAAGCATATTTTATGTCAACATTTTCTGAAAAATGGTTACTCGCAATTCGCTACTCGCGCTTTGTGTGAACAATCCTTTAAGAAAAAATGTTTGCTATAGGAAAAGAGAAATGTTCAAAAAACTGTCATTTTTCAATTCGGTTTCGATCCCGATTTTTTTTGTGTCAACTGGAAAACCACATAAAACAGTGGATAGAAAATGTTGTTTTTGCTTTTTTGACATAATTTAAATTTTGTTTGTTTGATTCGGCGGAACATTTTGATTGTTGTGTTTATTGAAAAAAAAATAGGAATGGAATCGAAAAAAACGTAAAATTTCAAATGCCCAACTCGAAAGTTTTTTATTGTAGAAAAACATAAAAAAATAATTTCGTGTATCCAAAAATTTTGACAGTAAATTCATCGAAGCCGTAGGGCAATAAACTAAGAATTATCGCTGTAAATCAAATAAATAAGAATTATCGTTTATGGAAACAACCTCAAATCAATATAAAAACGTTTTTAAAGTTAAATCTATCGTAAAAATTTAATTGCTTGCCCTAAAACACAGAAAACAAGAAATCAAGATGAGCTTTTCCTACGCATAAATTTACATCATTTGACGTTTGAGGAAAAAGATCATGTGTAAATAAACAACAAATTAAATTTGAAACGTCAAAAAAAAAATAAACTAATGAACAGAGGATGGCTTTTTTTTATCCGTGTTTATACAATCGGCGAAGAAAAAAAATCATCGGTTGAAGATTAATCTGTATCGCCGGATATTGTTTAATCTATCCGTGTTTATACAATCGGGCCTAAGCCTTTTGGCACGGCGAACAGGTAACTATTTAGATCAACTTTTCCCTGTTATGTTTTTATATTTTTGAGTTATAAGGACAAGACCAATACCAACAAAAAATATTGAATAGCGGACATAAGGCACGTAAATTAATCATGACCGATTTGCATATGATATAATATCATACTTTGGAATATAATGAAGTAAGCAGATCTGAAGCGAGCAAGAAATGATTCACTGTCTCAAGGATTAGGATATCAGATAATATTTTTCCAACCATAAGGCCCGTTGTACATTTTAGCTAAGCTAAGCTATAAAACATATCTTAGTTTAGCTTAGTTTAGTTCGCTAGCTCGACATCCGCACATTTGAGCTAATAAATTGGTTCACACATACTTATACTCCTATATTTTATTTGTGACGCACACATTAGGTTACTTCAAATTAATTCTGTCAATCGAAAAGACGACATAATAATATCTGCAGATGATTAGAAACAATTATAGAAAATAAACTTTATTATCTATATGATAAATATGTTTAAGAAATTTTTGCTTTAATATTATATATTTAAAATGTCTCCCTTTCGTATAGAATATTTTGACAGAATGAAATTTAAATAACATTGTATGTGCGTCAAAAATAAAATATAGGAAAATGTCATTGTATATGTGAGAAACATAGCTGAAAATTGTAAGGCGAAGACAACTCGAGCTATGTTTATTTTCATAGCTCAAAGCAGTACAACATAGTTTGCTTAGCTTAGCTCATGTGTGCAACGATTCATTAAAACCCTTTATTTACAAACAGAGCTATGAACATAGCTCAAATCGTTTAGCTTAGCTTAGCTGAAATGTACAACGGGCCTTAGAAAAACTATTGGGCTGAACGCCAAAAATTTGGTTCAAAATGTCGAACACTTCATAAATTTGGTGTTGACAGCTTAAACCTGACTTATGAGTTATGACTAAAAGGCTGGAACAGCGAGTCAGTAAGAACTTAACATAAGGATACGATATACGGACTTTGCATAAAACCAACCACCGAAGCTTAAGGAACTTTTCGTTAGGTTTCGTTAAATTTAGTTGTCACTTTACCCGAACTTAACAGAGCGAAATTTTTCGCTCAAACTTAAGGTAATGTCAAAAAACCTAGTACCGGATAAGATATTAATTTAATATATGGGCATATTATAGGATAATAATACATATTTTTTATAGTAATTTGTATAAAGTAAAATGGAAAATAACAATTTAAATATGTATAGTAAATGGATATCATCAGTGTAGTGTTTAGTGGGTCATACGGCCACATTATGAAATATGAATGAAATAAAAATGGTTCTTATAATTCTTTAAATTTTTGCCTTTAAATTTACTCAATTTTCAATTTTGTGTAAAATTATTCAATTTGCCTAGTTATTAGTTCCCAACCGGTCTTACAGATTGGCTAGCCGACATGTCAAATTTTCTGTAAGAAAAAACTTTCGTCAAATCCCGTAAGGTTTCTTACTGACTCGCTGTTCCAGCCTTAAAAATATTTTTTTTTTAATTATAGCCGTATTTTATTTGACAATTTACAACAACAATTGCACTATTGAATTCAGTAGGAATTTTTAATATTTTTAGTAAATACTAAATCACAAAATTAAAAGTAAATTACTAATTTATATATCATGATTATTATTTGAATTTTTTGTTTGATTTGTAATTGTTTTTTTTAACAATTAACAAAGATACATGTTAAACCGAAACTGATCTGACTGAAAACATTCGAGATAAATTCAAGATGTAAACGGCAACAAGACTGAATCCCGTCTCATGAAAATTATGGGCCACCCATGTACAATCTAACAAAGTTAAAAAAAAAATTAAAAATGTGTGATCTCTTCACAGAAAACCAATTCCTTTTGCTTTTTTTTTTACTGTTCTTTGTTGCTTTAAATATTTATTTGTTCTTTGTGGAAGTAGAATTGATATTACTGTCATAAAATCAAACATTTTTATTTTTTTTTAACTTTGATAGGTTGTACATGGGTCGCCCATCAATTTTCATGAGACGGGCCTGAAAGTTATCTCAAAGTAGTCTGATACTGGCTTTCCACCGTAGACAGTAAAATATCAAAATAGAAGTAGAATAGAATTCTACGGTTATATTATATAGCGGGTTTCTTAGATTCTAGTGGTGCGATAATGAGGGATATTTATGACGTTTTCCCTTTAGGTATGATCAAATAAATTATAATATCTATTCGCGATTTCCAACAAAGTAGCTGACATCTGGTGAAAACAATATGAACAAAATTTAACCATAGAACAAGGGTGATCAGAACTGTCAAACAGTTGAATTTGACAATACTCGTCCCCTTTACTTACATAGAAACCAACGCTAACTACATTTGATGAAAATCGCCAATAAGGGAAATTGGTCATAATTCTCATCGTAAAGCTTGAAGCAAACATCTGCTTGTTGGGGTGCGTTAAAATGCTAGTACCTGTGCCTTGGGTAGAGATGGCACCACTAACCGTTGAACAAAGAAAATGAAAAAAAGTCAAAAAAATTGTATGTGCACATAAAATTGTTCCCTACCTTTCAACCGAGATTTTATTTTTTTATTTCGTTTAATATTAATATTAAATTCGCTTTAATACTTAATTGACTTGGTTATTGGGCTTCGTTCAATTACAAATAAATTATAATACCTATAAAGGACATCACTATACTTTTCCATAGTAAACTTGCGGTCAATGATATTGGCAGATTCATCGATAATGCAGTATTATTTAATACGTGAAAACATAGTACGGGATAACTTCTAAAGATGTCAGCTTTAACAATTTTTAATTTTTGGTAAATAAATAACAAATAAAATTAATTTTTTTTATAATTGATTTCTAGTTGTAAGTTTTATTCGTGTTTTTTGCTTTTGTTTACATTTTTGTTTCGATACAACAAAAAAAAAATTTAAAAAAAACTACTAGTGCCATCTTTAAATTTAATCCATCTATAGTCGTTTTTTGACAAGAATGTCCTTTATAGATTATTATAATTTATTTGTTCAATTACTAATAATGCCATCTCTACCTAAGATTCATGTTGTCTTCAAAATTTGTTAGCGATTTCCCTTATAGGTTATTATAATTTATTTGGGTATGATATGTCAGAGTAAATATTTATCGAATAACTTAATAATATGCAAGTGCATTGCACTTCTAAAATTAAAAAACAACGAGCACAAGGCTTTATTAAAAGTAAGACAAGAAGTTTTAACAAGCAAAATAATTCAAAGATTTGAAATGCCGCTTTCCATAAATATCATTGTAATCAATATCGATATTTATATAGATAAAACAACAAAATAATCATTGAATCATCAATGAAATTTAAATTGTAGATTAAAACGCATTGTTTGAATAATTTCGATAACATAGTATTTTAACAAGTTTGTCAAAACAATTTGTATCACGAAAAACATAATATTCCAAATGAAATTTATGCTGTAATAACATGATTATTATTTTATGCTTTTTAAATCTTATTTATTGTTATCTTATTAAAGTTAAACTCTGACCTCTTGTGCAATTTCAAACAATTATTTTATCTTAATAAATGTTGAAGAAATAAATGTAAAGGAAATTTGACAATTTTGTTCAAAAAATCCTTGTAATCGATTTGGAGGAAAATTCAACAAAATACTTATATTTATATGAATCTGGTCGATTAACATTCACACATTTGCCGTAAAAATAGTCTATCTATAAATCGTAGTGATATCTATCAATAAATTGTAGTGCAATAATTAAAACAAAAACACTCACATTTTAACGATGTCCCTGCATTACCTAATCCTAATGTTTCATTTTACCAAATACTTTATAATATATGTAATACGTATTAAGTACATGAGAAAATTATTTAATTACTAAATGTTAAATTCCTAATAATTTCATCATTTGAATTACTAAAAATAGAAAGCAGACTAAATCAATATAATTAAAATGAAATAATACTACCATTGAAAATGAAAAAAAAAAAAAAAAAAACTAAACAAAAAGTCCTTCAAACTAAGTAGTAGTCAATTACTTATCAGTCGAGTCTGAAAAAAGATAAATCCCTAAAATTTGTAGTTTATCAGATCAATAATAAATACATAAATAAAAAAAATAAAAAATACAAAGAAAAATGAAAAAGCGTATTTATTGATTTCCAGACCAAAGACTAAAAAAATCAATTTTATAGGTTAGGCGCATCTGTCAAAATAACGAAAAGGATCCACTATTTAAAATACTACCAAGTATAACATTAAAATTCATTGTACAATATTGAGACTGTTTGACTGCAAATTACAGAAAGAAAATCGATAATTAAAATGAAAGGTTGGATTCTTATCAAGCAACTCAAATAATCCAAGTACATAATATTATTATTAACCTACCTAAAACCCTCAATATTTTTAAGCATAAATTTTGAATATTAACGTCAAATAAAGGTAAACTATTAACAGAAGGTGTAGGTCAAACATATGATAGTTTATCTTCAGGCGAAAAAAAATGAAAATTGCACAGTAAGATTATCTTTAGAAACAATAAAACCAAATTTATTTGGTAAACACGGCTTCGATGAATTTAGCTGTCAAAATATTTGAGAGAAAATACGTCTGTTACTTTAAATATATGGACATCCGATCAGATGATCCTTCACATTTTTTTAAGTTCTTATCTGTACTTGAAACTTCAAAGAAACTATTTATATTTAAAACAAATATGTACATACAAAAAAACTACCAACAAGTCTCCATTTTTTATCACTTGAAACATAGCTCTATTCAAAAATCCAATCGCAAGTTAATAATTTGCAAGACCATGTTATCAAAATTGTGTGATGCCTAATTAATTTAAAAAAACCTAAGAAAAAATGAATGACTTTTTGATCGTATTGATATAATGCTGCACTGTACTTTTTGTGTATTAAAATAATAGTAATTATTTTTAATACATAAAAATGTATCACTAATTTTTTTATTAAAAATTATAACAAAACTTATCAATGTATTTGTAATAGTTTTTTCCAGTATTATTATGTACACTAAAATACAAAAAAATCGCAACACATAAATATCCCACAAAAGGTCATCATTTTTTTTTTTTTGTTTTGCAAAATTACATTTCATCAGACATTTTTTTCATTTTATTGAAATGTTTTTATTTTTTATGTAATTTGTATGTAATTAATTTAAAGGAAATGTAAACAAATCATTTGCTTTTGGGTAATACACCAAGTAAGAACAAAATTGAACTGTACAAATTTATGTGGAATGAAAAAAATGTGGGGCATTTTTTTTTTGCCTGTTTTTACATTGTAATGTTGTTAACACTCACTTAATTAAACCGAAAACACAAATAAATGTTCACATTTATAAAATTTTTTTTATGATTAATGAAAATAGTTTTAATATATATGTAACACAAAAATTATAAAATAATATAATAGATTTGATTTAATTTTAAAGCAAAACGGATTCGAACTACATTCTATTTTTTTTTTTTTTTTTTTTTAATTTAACTTTGATATTTACACACATTTACATTATTTGTAGTGGTATGCATTTTTTGTATGTACATTTTTTAAATTTATATGCTTTGCGAGAGACATCTACATTCGTAAAAATTGAATTTCCAATTCAGTACTTTTTTCTTGAATTTTATATGTATAAAAAATTAAAGAATTACACACACACACAATTATAAACCACATCATCGAAATAGTCGGGTCTTTTTTCGATTTTTTCTTACATTTACGAAAGTATTTGATACAAAAAAAAAAAATTACTTGCAAAATATTTAACCGTATGTTTAATACACGTACTTATCTATTTTTATATAACTTCTTAAAGAAATTTAAACTTAAATGTATAAAAAAAAAATCGCGAATTAGGCGATCATGAACAGAGAGATGAGATGAACAGAAAAAAAAGATGACCTACCAGTATCCATTCCTAATAAAATGCGAAAAAGCAGCCAAAGGAGTGGCTATGTTTACATGTGAATATTCTCTAAACCACACTCAATTATTATTAATTATTTTAGATATATTAAATTAACATAATATTTTATTATTTTTATATTGTATATAAATAGTAACACAAATTAATTTTTTTTTAAATTATAAATAAATAACGAAAACGTTTCTTTTAAAATGTATTTTTATTCCCTGAAACCATGTGCCTTATCTTCTCTGTAAATTTCGCTCATTGAACTGAATACGACGTCTAGCAAAGTCATTATCATTTCATTTTTTTTTTATTTTTATTCACGATATATAATTTATTTTATATATTATTATTTTCTTTTGTCACAATTTTAGATTATTTTATTATATTTTTATAGAGATATTCCTTTTTTTATTGGATATAATATATATAAATATACATATATATATATATAGCTGTTATATAAAAAAGAAAAATGAATCTATATATAATATCACTTTAGTTTTTTTTTTTCATTGTATATTTTTTTTATTTGTGTTTTATTATTAATGATTTTTAAACATTTAATTAAACTTATTATTACATATTATGATTATTTATTATTATTATGATTTTGTTTTGTTTTTATTTTAATTTGCTTAATGCTTACCGATGAAATATTCGCCTAAACTTTTTAATAAAAAAAATTTTCACAAGAAAATCTTACAAAATGGCTGACACATACGGGCACATGCCATGAGAATTAAATGTACTATGGGTAATACTACCTAGTACAAAAAAAAAATTGTGAAAAAATCACTCTACATTTAATTCCGGGTACTACTAAGTATTGAGCATATTTTTGCTTAATTTGCAAAATGCGATGGAAACACCTAAAAAGTTGTAGGACATTTAAATGAAAAAATTGACATACCTTCAGTTAATAGAAATTCTGGACGTGCTGTTGCGTAACAAAATTCACTTGGCACTATTGTTGGATTATCACTACAATGTAGAGTATTATGGTTATTTCTGATATTATTGTTGTTATTTAATGAAGTTGTTGTCACTGTTGATGAAGTATCAATTTTGCAATCAATTTCAATGGGTATAGTTTCATATCCTCCGAATGTTGATGTTACCTATTAATTTATAAAATTAAAGTAGTTGCAATTAAAAGAAATTTATATAGGCCGTAATTAATAAATTGCAAATTAAGGACGATTATAACTAAATAACTATTATATTCAGTTACAATACTGAATACTATTAATGTACATGTTTTTTATAATTAAAGCCGTATTCGATTGAACATTGAACTGAATTAGGAACTGAAGTAGCAGCTGTATCTGAAAGTAAAGAGCGTTCGGTTGACAACTCTTCATTTCAGATACAGCTAAAAATTAACCAACTGAATTAAATAATAAAGCATGGTTTCCATGATGGCGAGGGGAAAAATTAGTCAAATTAAAACAAGGAAGGAATAAAAAAATAACATGAGAGTGAGTGAAACAGCAACAAGTCGTTACACCGAATTTTTACACTTTATTTTTGACGTTTCGAGATTTCATCACCTATAACTTTGTTTGTGTTTGGATTGATATACATTTGGAGACATTCCATAATTTAACTTACACTTTTTAACTTTATTAACATCCATTACTGGATTAATGCTTTATATTTAATTATTGTCTTTACAAAACAAAATCCAAATTAACGGTTCTATTTTGAAATTTATTTTATTCCGAAAATTTTCTTCATGGGGGCATGCAAAAAGAGTTTGTTTTGGTTTCCGCACATCAGATGTCATTACCGTCGTGATAAAGGTTACAATAATGTTTAACGTTTAATTTTATGGTTACGAAGTTCGAACACGTCGCTAAACGACTTAAGCCTTAATTCCATTGTGAAACAAAGTTTGTCAGTCAAAATAACTTGAGATAAAAATATAAAATCGGTGGTTGCGTGAACGAGATGCCCAACGGAGTCAGTCAAAATTTTACTTACAAAAAAGGTGTCTGTGTTAGTGGACTGATATCAAAATTAAAAAAAAGTTCAAATCGAGAATATTTTATGGCAGCCCAACTAATACAAGGACATAAATATTGTGTACCGATGAAAAATATTTCTCGCACACATTATTAATTTTAATAGTATGGCACTTTTATGGGAGATTTTTTTTAAGTTTGTGTTTTAAGACGAAAATATTCGAAAAAAATAATTCTGATATGAGTAATAATAATTAATTTTTTAGATAATTTTGAGACTAGAAATAATTGAATTAACACATAATACTTAATTTGTTAATTAATTCTAGGTTATGTTGTTGTTTGCTGTCAAAACATATAAAATAATAGTGTGGCATTGTTATGGGAAAGATTTTTTTAATTTTGTATTTTATGATGGATAATGTTCGAAAAAAATAATTCTGATATGAGTGAAAATAATAATTAATTTTTTAGATAATTTTGAAACTTAAAATAATTGAATTAACACATAATACTTAATTTGTTAATTAATTGTAGGTTATGTGTTTGTTTGCTGTCAAAATACTAATAAACAATAGTGTGGCATTGTTACGGGAAATTTTTTTTAAATTTTGTATTTTATGACGGATAATCTTCGAAAAAAATAATTTTGATGTGGGTAATAATGATAATTAATTTTTTAGATTATTTTGAAACGTGAAAATAATAGAATTTACAATAATACCTAATTTTGTTTAATAATTTTTGGTTATGTTTTTGCTTGCTGTCAAAATGTGTCAAACAAATTTTGCTATAAAAAAAACAATAACAACATACTTTGTCTTTGTCACTCTGCTGGATTATTTTTTTTTGTCTTTTTCCAACTGAAGTCAGCTTAGTCAATTTTTCACAATGGAATTGAGGCATTAAGCCTTAATTCCATTGTGAAACAAATATTGTCAGTCAAAATAACTTGAGATAAAAATATAAAATCGGTGGTTGCGTGAACGAGATGCCCAACGGAGTCAGTCAAAATTTTACTTACAAAAAAGGTGTGTCTGTGTTAGTGGACTGATATCAAAATTAAAAAAAAGTTCAAATCGAGAATATTTTATGGCAGCCCAACTAATACAAGGACATAAATATTGTGTACCGAAGAAAAATATTTCTCGCACACATTATTAATTTTAATACATAGTATGGCACTTTTATGGGAAAGATTTTTTTTAATTTTGTGTTTTAAGACGAAAATATTCGAAAAAAATAATTCTGATATGAGTAATAACAATAATTAATTTTTTAGATAATTTTGAGACTAGAAATAATTGAATTAACACATAATACTTAATTTGTTAATTAATTCTAGGTTATGTTGTTGTTTGCTGTCAAAACATATAAAATAATAGTGTGGCATTGTTATGGGAAAGATTTTATTAATTTTGTATTTTATGATGGATACTGTTCGAAAAAAATAATTCTGATATGAGTAATAATAATAATTAATTTTTTAGATAATTTTGAAACTTGAAATAATTGAATTAACACATAATACTTAATTTGTTAATTAATTGTAGGTTATGTAATCACTCTGCTGGATTATTTTTTTTTGTCTTTTTCCAACTGAAGTCAGCTCAGTCAATTTTTCACAATGGAATTGAGGCATATTAAACATTTTAAAATATAAAAATTCTTTTGTGTTATTAAATTCACAATACAGTTTCGATACAAAACACTAATACGATTTGACATTCTAACCTTTACCGTGGGTGCTGCATTTAAAAACAGCGGCGAATATTGTTACTATAAGCATGCCCCATTGACAATGAATTCCGAAAATCAGCAGCTTAAGCATGGTTTCCACGATGGCGAGGCGAAAAAATTAGTCAAACTAAAAAGAGAAAGTGAAAATTCACCAATAGTACGATACCCAAGTATAACAAAAATTGAACTCATTCATAAGTTCCAAGTTTTTTTCCATCTATCAAAATTATCGATGGAACTTCCGTAACCCACATATATCAAGTTACATCGGTTTAGTATTTTTGTTTCACTTTTCATAGGAAATCTTATAATATAATGGAACTCAAACTTGTACTCAGTTCCATAAAAATGAACCATTTATTTGAAGTAGTGATACTTGGGTAGAGACAAAATACCATTTTGACAGAAAAATTGAGACGTCCAGTTTTTAATATTTTAATTCAGCACTCCGAAATTGGACGTCTAATCCGAAAAAAAGATGAAATGGATCATATTTTTTAGGATTAGCCGCTGATTTTCGGAATTCATATGTCAATTTGAAGAAAATTTTCGGAATAAAATAAATTTCAAAATAGAACCGTTAATTTGGAAAGCATTAATCCAGTAATGAAATGTTAATAAAGTTAGAAAATGTAAGTTAAATTATGAAATGTCTCCAAATGTATATCAATCCAAACACAAACAAAGTTATAGGTGATGAAATCGCAAAACGTCAAAAATAAATGAATAAAAATTCGGTTTAACGACTTGTTGCTGTTTCACTCATCCTCATGTTATTTTTTTTATTCCTTCCTCTTTTTAGTTTGACTAATTTTTTCGCCTCGCCATCGTGGAAACCATGCTTAATTCGAAAAAAGATGATCAATTTCATCTTTTTTTCGGATTTAATTTTTTCGCCTCGCCATCGTGGAAACCATGCTTAAGTGAAGTGATGTTATAGCTACTTAATACGTTAGACAGACACAAAGTTAATCGCGATTTTCATTTACCCCGATTATCAAAAATCGCGTTGTTGAAATAAAATAATCCAGTTTTTTGTGAAAATTGTGTAATGACAGTCGTTTGTCATTACACGATTTTCACCTAAACCGGATTATTTTGTTTCAACAACGCGATTTTTGACAAAAATGACAGCTAAAAAACGCGATTAACTCTATGTCTGTCTACGGTATAAGGTTTCTTCACGAAACGAGATTATAAAGTTGGTTTATTTTTGTTTGGTATGAAGATAGTCACACATTAGTTTTGCTCAATTAATTGTTGGTTGTCATTCCTACTCCGTGTGTTCGCTGATGGCTTTTTGACAGAAAATACCCAAGTATTTTTGACAGATTTTACCCCCGCAAACTTCACTTCAATCCTAGTGTTCGCTGATGACCACCGGGGTAAAAAAGATCGGAGTTTTTTTGAGCAAAAAAACGAACGCATAAAAAGAGTCGGTGTATTTTTAACTCTACTTTTACTGGAGTTTTTTTGACAACCGAAAATTATTTCTTTTATCGGCGAAAAAAAATCCAAAATTTTTTTGAATTGAAAAATTTAAAATAAAATAATATGAAATGCTTCGATTTGGATAATGATATTAAAAAAAATATTAAAATAATAAAAAGAAAATGTAATTTAAAACACCAAAATTATTTGTCAAGTAAAAAGTTGTTCGTTGATGTCATCAAAAAAAACCCGAGTTTTTTATTGAAGTGAAGTTTGCGGGGGTAAAATCTGTCAAAAAAACTCGGGTATTTTCTGTCAAAAAGCCATCAGCGAACACACGGAATAAAAAACTCGGGTTTTTTTTTATGACACCAGCGAACAACTTTTTTACTTGACAAATAATTTTGGTGTTTTAAATGTCAACATTACATATTATTTTAATATTTTTTATTAATATCCTTATTCAAATCGAAGCATTTCATAATATTTTAATTCAAATTTTTCAATTCACCGAAATTTTGGATTTTTTTACGCCGATAAAAAAAATAATTTGCGGTTGTCAAAAAAACCCAAGTAAAAGTAGAGTTAAAAATACACAGTCTCTTTTTATGCGTTCGTTTTTTTGCTCAAAAAAACTCCGATCTGGGGTGAGATGTTCCTAGTGTTCGCTGATGACCATCGGGGTAAAAAAGATCGGAGTTTTTTTGAGCAAAAAAACGAACGCATAAAAAGAGTCGGTGTATTTTAAACTCTACTTTTACTGGAGTTTTTTTGACAACCGAAAATTATTTCTTTTATCGGCGAAAAAAAATCCAAAATTTTTTTGAATTGAAAAATTTAAAATAAAATAATATGAAATGCTTCGATTTGGATAATGATATTAATAAAAAATATTAAAATAATAAAAAGAAAATGTAATGTTGACATTTAAAACACCAAAATTATTTGTCAAGTAAAAAGTTGTTCGCTGATGTCATCAAAAAAAACCCGAGTTTTTTATTGAAGTGAAGTTTGCGGGGGTAAAATCTGTCAAAAAAACTCGGGTATTTTCTGTCAAAAAGCCATCAGCGAACACACGGGTTGTAACCATCACGTTTTTCGCTTCGATCCATTTTCGATAGAATAACGGCACTTTAGAACTGAATTTTTTAAAATTTTATATTTTTAACAAAGGAGTACAGTTATTGTATCGAAAATGCATCGAAGCGAAAAACGTGATATTTACAACATCTCACCCCTGTTTTACCCCGGTGGTCATCAGCGAACACTAGCACTAGTGTTCGCTGATGACCACCGGGGTAAAATAAAGATCGTAGTTTTTTTGAGCAAAAAACAACGAACGCATAAAAAGAATCGGTGTATTTTTAAGCGTGATTTACACGTTCCAACAATGTTGGCCAACAAAAAATGAAGAGATTAGTATATCGCGAATTGCATTTGAAAGACAAGAACAAATATATAAACAAACAAAATTTTGTTGGAGTTTTTTTTTCTTTTTCTTAAACTTTGTTTCCATAAAAAAAATTGTTTGACCATAAAATATACTCGACCCGAGTATATTTTATGGAAACCAAAATAATAAAATGGCGATTTGTGAAATTTTTATAGCGCTTTATTTTATATTTTTAAAATTTTAATTCAAAATTAAAATTTACATTCGAAAAGTTTTCATTTTAGCCAAAAAAAGTGGTAATTTTGATAAATAAAGTAGTATCATCGCGGAATTCGTCAAAAATTACATCATCTATTTTATACCGCCAAAAAATTATAGCATGTCCGACATATTTGTTTTATTTTTTTAAAAGTTTTGTTTAAAAATTAAAATTTACGTTTGGAAAGTTTGTATTTTAGTCGAAAAAGTCGTAATTTTGATAAATAAAGTAGAATCATCGTCCTAATCGTCAAAAATATTACATCGTCGAAATAATACCGCCAAAAAATTATAGCATGCCCGACATGTTTGTTTTATACTTTTCTCTTTTTATCGCATACACATTTTTTCTATTGCGTGTAGCTCTAAGTCTCCAACAAAAAAAGTTGGAAAAACATTGTTGGAAAGTGTAAATCACGCTTTAACTCTATGTACTTTCACTTGGTTTTTTTGGAGTTTTTTTGACAACCGAAAATTATTTCTTTTATCGGCGAAAAAAAATCTAAAATTTCGGTGAATTGAAAAATGTAAAATAAAATAATATGAAATATGTACTTCGATTTATATAATGATATTAATACGAAATATTAAAATAATAAAAAAAAAATGTAATGTTGACATTTAAAACACTAAAATTATTTGTCACGTAAAAAAGTTGTTCGCTGATGTCATCAAAAAAAAACTCGAGTTTTTTATTGAAGTGAAGTTTGCGGTGGTAAAATCTGTCAAAAAAACTCGGGTATTTTCTGTCAAAAAGCCATCAGCGAACACGGAATATGTATGGTTGTCATGACTATTTTCGGTTGTTTTGGTTTACTTTCAAATTCTGCTTGGTGCCGTTTACACTAAATTAATTATAGTGAGATTTTCTGTACGTTTTAATTTTTTTTTATTGCTTTCTATGCGTTTCATCCCCTTTGATTTGTGACCACAGAATTATATTACGTACTCGTACTTTTATTTAAAATTTAAAATAAAATTCGTTTAATACAACAATCCGCTTTATTATGTTGTGAAACGAGAAATGTCACAAATAAGCAAAAACAAAAAATATGTGCACAATTATTGCTAAAATTTTATTTTATTTTTGTTTATTCGAATTTGCCTTCTTTTCATGTTTTAATTTTTCACTCGATTTTCACAAAAAAAAAAATTACCAGATAACTTAAAATGACATAAAATGAATACATTTCAATTAATTTTTTATTAAAATATATTTAATATATGTCTGTAATAATAGAAATAAAATTGTATCTTTGCCATTTCATATGAACGTTCAATTTGTTTTCCTTAACACAAAAAATCACCATGAAGTTGTCTACCATTCAATCTATTGCGAATCGAAATTTGTCAGTCAAAATAACTTGAGATAAAAATATAAAATCGGTGATAACTTTAATAGTTTGGCATTTTTATGGGAAAGATTTTTTTAATTTTGTATTTTATGACGGAAAATATGCGAAAAGAATAATTCTGATATGAGTATTAATAATAATTAATTTTTTAGATTATTTTGAAACGTGAAAATAATCTAATTAACACTAATACCTAATTTTGTTTAATAATTCTAAGTAGGTCATATGTTTTTGTTTGCTGTCAAAATGGGTCCTTCAAATTTTACTGTAAAAAAACAATAACAATAAATATTTCGTCTTTGTCACTCTGTTGGATTATTCTTTGTTGTATTCTTCCAACTTCAAGTCAGCTCAGTCAATTATTCACTATAGCTCAGTATGAAGCTCGAGCTAAGATAAATTTTAGCGCGGTCTCCACAAGTCTCCATTTAATTACAGATAAATCGTCAAGCTAATAATTTGTGTAGAGATAATTTTTTTTGATTTTGTTTGACTTTTATTCATTGGTTTTTGAATGAAGTTTCTGTCCAAATAATCCTCTAAATACTCGACTTCGTAATGTTGGTCGGCCATTTTGACTTCTGTCTTCTTTATATAAAAATAAATTAATGTTACTTCGTGCATACTTCGATTATAAAATGAATCAAAATTCAAAACCGTCAAAATTTATCTTCAAATTATTGTCCTTGTGAGATAAATTGCGGCTAAAATGTTTGGAGAATTTATAGTGGCGGAATCTAGATTTGAATGAAACAGCTGATATTTTTTCAAATTTTTCACGCAAAGGTGCATACCGCTCAGCGAAATTGTCAGCTAAAAAAAAATTATTTTATAGGTCGTTTTCGGAAATAGATCCTGAATAACTTCAGGCTAACTTTCGACCATTAAACTTATTCACCTATTTACGAACAAAAAAGATAACTTCAGGATAATTTAGATGTTGTGGTTTTAATTTTTTTTTTTATAATTAGCTGTTAATACAAACAAACATAAAAACGAATACATTATTAGGATCAATATGAATATGTTTTAGACAAATTATTTTGTATTTCTTTGAATTATCTCTCAAAATTCCTTTTCGACCTTTTACTTTCATATCAAAATTTATTATTAACTTTTTCTACACTACTCCAAAAAATTAAAGGAACACTAATTTTTTTCAATTTTTTTAGTATTTTTTGAAGAGCTGTATCTTTGTAAAATACGGTCGTACAGAGATGAAAAGAAAAGCATTTTAAAGCTTCAAATTTCTAGCTTTGAGATTTTTGAGCGGAAAATTTTTGTGAGATACCGTTATTACGCAATCATAAGAAAGAGCTCGAAATAAAAAAATTCGATTTTTTTTTTTTTTGTAAGGATCCATGGACGTGGGAAATTTTTTTTAAGTTAAACCAATGCATAGGTCGGTTAGCCTGTTAATTAGGCGTAAATTTAATTTCATACTGGTCTCTCTATGTCAACTTTTTGCTGAGATATCTGACTTTGAATCAAAAAAGATCCTTTTGCCTTTGATCATCGATATCTCAGCAACCAATGATTGCACAGTAAACTTTAGGGCAGCCTTAAAAACTTCAGTAAATTTCCTACAAGACCCTTTAATGATTAGTTGAGAACAATTTTTTTTCTCATCCTCAATACTGATTTGAAAAAAGTACAAAAAAACGACTTTTTAGGTTGTCTTAGTAAATCTACCGTTATTTTACAAATATTGATGAAAAGACTAATATTGCTAGGTCATTTTACAGTTTAATGTACTCCTAATAGCCCTGTATTATTTTCAAATTGATCCATCCAACCGTTTTTCCGGACAGATTGATCAAAGTTTTACAAAACAATTAAAGGAACAAATGATCATCAAAATAAAAAAACGACTTTTTCACATTTTGCGTTAGTTATTTGTTACCCCTTAACGGTCATAAGATTTTTTTTGCAATACTCGCCCATAAGAGACGACAGAAAATTAAATAAAGTTCTGGAATATGACCAATTATTATGGAACTTGGCAATTTCTCATCCGATTTTGGCCATTTCTTATCCGATTTTGATGAAATTTGGTATGCGCAATGAAAATTGGATTCTAAAATGATTTGTGGATGAAGTTCTGGAAAATGGCCAATTTGGTAGGAACTTGGCCATTTCTAATCCGATATTGATGAAATTCAGCACGTGCCTTAGAAATGGTATTCTAAACTGTTTTTTGGATAAAGTTCCAGAATTTGGCCATTTGTTATGGAACTTGGAAATTTTGTATCCTATTTTTATGAATTCAGCATTCACGATGAAAATGAGATTCTTAAATTATTGATAAAATAAATCATTAAATACATGGAATAACCATTTTAGTTTATCACTTTTAAAGCACAAGTCGAATTTCTTTTATTCGTTTAAGGAATAGGCAAGCACCTTCCAAATTAACCATATAAATTGAACCAAAAATAATTTTAGAGTTTTATTTCTATAGTACATGCTGAATTTGTTTAAAATCGGATAAAAATGGCCAAGTTCCATCCTAATTCGGCATTCCAGAATTTCATCTAAATATAATTTTAAAACCCAATTTTTATTACACATGCTGAATTTCATCAAAATCTTATAAGACATGGCCAAGTTCCTACCTAATTGACCATATTCCAGAACTTAAGCTAAAATTCATTTTAGAATCCCATTTCCATCGCCCATACCAAATTTAACTCAGCAATAGCCAAGTTTCATCCTAGTTGGCTATATTCCAGAACTTTATCAAAAAATCATTTTAGAATTCCATTTCCATCGTACATGCCGAATTTCATCAAAATCGGTTAAGAAATGGCCAAGTTCCTTCCTAGTGGGCCATATTCCTGAATTTTATCCAAAAATCATTTTAGAATCCCATTTCCATCACGCATACCAAATTTTATCAAAAAAGGATAAGAAATGGCCAAGTTCCTTCCTAGTTGGCCATATTCCAGAACTTTATCAAACAATCATTTTAGAATCCCATTTCCATCGTACATGCCAAATTTCATCAAAATCGGATAAGAAATGGCCAAGTTCCATCCTAGTCGGCCATATTCCAGAACTTTATCCAATAATAATTTTAGAATCCCATTTTCATTGCGCATACCAAATTTCATCAAAATCGGTTAAGAAATAGCCAAGTTCCATCCTAGTTGGCCATATTCCAGAACTTTATTCAAAAATCACTTTAGCATCCCATTTCCATCGTACATGCTGAATTACATCAAAATCGGATAAGAAATGGCCAAGTTATTCCCTAGTTGACCATTTTCCAGAATTTCATCCAAAAACCAGTTTAGAATCCCATTTCCATCGTACATACTGAATTTCATCAAAATCGGATAAGAAATGGCCAAGTTCCTTCCTAGTTGGCCATTTTCCAGAACTTCATCCAAGAATCGTTTTAGAATCCCATTTCAATAACGCATACCAAATTTCACTAAAATCGGATGAGAAATTGCCAAGTTCCATAATAATTGGTCATATTGCAGAACTTTATTTAATTTTCTATCGTCTCTTATAGGCGAGTATTGCAAAAAAATCTTACGATCATTAAGGGTTAACAAATAACTAACGCAAAATGTGAAAAAAGTCGTTTTTTTATTTTGATGATCATTTGTTCCTTTAATTGTTTTGTAAAACTTTGATCAATCTGTCCGGAAAAACGGTTGGATGGATCAATTTGAAAATAATACAGGGCTATTAGGAGTACATTAAACTGTAAAATGACCTAGCAATATTAGTCTTTTCATCAATATTTGTAAAATAACGGTAGATTTACTAAGACAACCTAAAAAGTCGTTTTTTTGTACTTTTTTCAAATCAGTATTGAGGATGAGAAAAAAATTTGTTCTCAACTAATCATTAAAGGGTCTTGTAGGAAATTTACTGAAGTTTTTAAGGCTGCCCTAAAGTTTACTGTGCAATCATTGGTTGCTGAGATATCGATGATCAAAGGCAAAAGGATCTTTTTTGATTCAAAGTCAGATATCTCAGCAAAATTAAATTTACGCCTAATTAACAGGCTAACCAACCTATGCATTGGTTTAACTTAAAAAAAATTTCCCGCGTCCATGGATCCTTACAAAAAAAAAAAAATTCGAATTTTTTTATTTCGCGCTCTTTCTTATGATTGCGTGATAACGGTATCTCACAAAAATTTTCCGCTCAAAAGTCTCAAAACTAAAGATTTTAAGCTTTAAAATGCTTTTCTTTTCATCTCTGTACGACCGTATTTTACAAAGATACAGCTCTTCAAAAAACACTAAAAAAATTGAAAAAAATTAGTGTTCCTTTAATTTTTTGGAGTAGTGTATGTGATGGATGACTTGGATAACTTTTTACCAACATAAGAAAAATTGAAAGTTAGCCTGAAGTTATTCAGGATCTATTTCCGAAAACGCCTTTAGTTAGCTAAATTTTACGTCAAATTTGTATGGAAAATTTATCTTAGCTCGAGCTGCATACTGAGCTTATGTATGAAATTTTGGCATTAGCAGTAAGCAAAGATAATCCTACATTAAGCTCAGTATGCAGCTCGCACTAAGAGAAATTTTCCATACAAATTTGGCGTAAAATTTAGCTAGCTAAATAAAATAAATTTTTTTTTAACTGACAATTTCGCTGAGCGGTTTGCACCTTTGCGTGAAAAATTTGAAAAAATATCAGTTGTTTCATTCAAATCTAGATTGCGCCACCATAAATTCTGCAAACATTTTAGCGGCAATTTATCTCACAAGGACAATAATTTGAAGATAAATTTTGACGGTTTTGAATTTTGATTCATTTTATAATCGAAGTAGCCACGAAGTAACATTAATTTATTTTTATATAAAGAAAACAGAAGTCAAAATGGCCGACCAACATTACGAAGCCGAGTATTTAGAGGATTATTTGGGCAGAAACTTCATTCAAAAACAAACGAATAAAAGTCAAACAAAATCACAATATTTATCTCTACACAAATTTTTAGCTTGACGATTTATCTGTAATTAAATGGAGACTTGTGGAGACCGCGCTAAAATTTATCTTAGCTCGAGCTTCATACTGAGCTTTAAAGATGATTTATTCCGCCAATCCAAGCGACATAACGCGGTTTTTATATGGAGAAAAGTGGACTCATTTTTTTGACCTTGGTTTATAGAAGGTAAGATTTTCGGTGTAAAATTATCGTTCAGTGGCAGAAAATTCAAAATTAACATGTAAAATATAAGGTATGAGCAAAAATTTCTTGGTCCACGTAATGTCGGTTCTGGTTGTTTATTATTCTGTGCTAATACCAAATGTTTCCAAAAAATAAAAACAAATAAAAATTAAAATATTATAAAAAAAAATATGAAAAAAACAAAAAAATTGCAAGAAATTTGCATAATAACTTTCCCAAAATTCGCTGTTCGTAAAAGAAAGTCGTGTGTTGGCTACACCTCAATTTTTTATTTCTTAAAACAAGTCGTGTGACGAGCACAAATCACAACACATTTCACATAGCTGTAGTCTTATTTTGGGAATTTAGCAGAGCATTTACAATGTGAATTTTTTTTTACTTTTGACTTAAAGGTTTGTATGAATTTTCAATATAACGAACAAAAATTTTTGTTCGTTATGTTGGAAATTCATACAAACCAGTAAGTCAAAAGTAAAAAGTGTTTTCATTGTGAATGTTCTTTTACAGTAACAATGCCATGTATTTTCATTCCGTTTGGAATATATGGGTGTTTTCATTTAGTAGTCTGAATATTCCTAACATTCCGAAAGTGACGTAAATCGTTCTTTTATTCATTCCTTCTTTTCTATTCCTTTTTTACTCCATTATTTTATTTATTCGGAATATTCAGAATGTATTCTTTCTGTACTACAGCGAAATGTGGAATAAAAAGAATTTCCATTTAATGTTATCATATGTAATTATGTATTTAGGGTCAGCAATGTCTTGTACTTAGGAAACCTGAGCTGAGGATGCTTACTGGCTTCCTTGTGAGGAAGGACCTGTGGGTCATATCCTCAGATGGGTGCCGCTTCTGCGACCTAGCAGCGGAATCAGCGGAACATGTTCTGTGCTATTGCCCAGCCATTTTCTGCCAAAGATTACAACATCTAGGAGGGAGAGTAATGATCCCGGATAGTAAGCATCGTACACCGGCCGGCAGTATTTTCAGGTTCATTAAGAGCCTGAATATTGACTGGTCGGCTCATTAAGTAGGGTCCATGCACAAAAGATCTTTTAGGTCGCAGTGTGAAGTGACTTGAACGCCCACATGGCCCTCCAGTAATAATAATAATCTAGGGGTATTGCTGTCAAAAAATGGCGATAGATGGATTAAGTCTAACGATGGCACTACTACCTAGCTTTTTTTAAAAACAAAATTTAAACAAAAGTAAAAAACACGAATGAAACTGTCTACTATGTAGACATGAATTATAGAAAAAATATAATTTTATTTTTTATTTATGTTACTCAGTTTTCACGTATCAAATAATACTGCATTATCGATAAATCTGCCTATATCTTTGACTGCTAGTTTACTATGGAAAAGTATAGCGATGTCCCTTATAGATATTATAATTTATTTGCTAATACCATAGATACGCACAAATGTTACCGCACAATCTTCGATCACGATTTCGAACTAAGCTTTCGTGATTGCGATCTGCAAATTATGGTGGCACAGGTAACCCCGATTATAAATAACGTTGAATAACGTTTTAATTTTACCAGTCTTTATTTGGTTTATATAAATAATCAGATCAGCATCGTGTCAAACTTTATTTGATTTTAGGATTCAATCTAAAGTGTTGATTTAATATCAGTACATATTGCTAAAATTTACTGCTAACCCATTTACACTTCCACTCTTGTTTGTATTTAATGTTTATCGCATTTCTGATAATCCCTTAGACCAGTGCTTCGAAAACTGTGGGCCGCGGCCCCCTAGGGATCCGTGGAGCTGTTGCCGGGGAGCCTTAAAACCTCAACCTATTATTAATGGCCGCTAGTATTTTCTGTGTTGTTAATGGTTTTTATAAGATATATGATGTGTATAAGAATTTCATAATCACGAGGATTTAGGTAGGTAAGTTCTTATTATACAATGAACATGAATAAGAATTTCAGATTACACAACTTGATCTGCGAGACAAAAAAATCATGGTTAAAATTATGGCCTTTTATGAAGCAACAACATTTTTAAATCAGAGGTCGATATACGATGTAAATTCTTGGAAATTTAGAAATTAAATTTAAAGTAATGCTATAGGAACTTAAATATATGAAAATGTAGGTATTTAGTATGTAATTCTAAAAAGTTACTCGTACTTTAATTTTATTTGAGATTTCAAATGGCAAGGAATCCATTACCGATTTTCGGTAAAATGGTTTATTACCGAAATGATGGTACATTTTTGGACTACATAACGAAAATTTCTGTAACTATCTTCAAACAAAATGCCTAAAAAACAATATTTATTAATAAGTTTTATCAATTTGTCGAAACCTTTATCTTAGTTTTACACAAAAAACATTTCATATTCGTCATTGGTGTGATTCTACTTTTCAGACTAAAAATCTTTTGATTGATTTGCAAATCTACCCAAACCTACCAACAGTTTATCATGAAAGTTGGCAATTAAGGAAAAGTAGGCACCAAATGTTTGAGGGATAAAATCTTTTACTATTCAACGCAACAAACTTCCATGTCAACACTTTTTAACTAACTTCCATGTTCCTTCCTTTTTCGGCATTGGGGTAGTTTTGCACAAAACTGCACTAACTATTGATAAGCTTTGTTTGAGGTTTAAAACGATCGTATGTAAAATTTAAATTAAATGTTTATTTTTATTTCTAGCGAACGAAGACATTAATAAAATAATGATGTCAGTCAATTTTCTAAAAATTAAAAACCAAAGTTTCTGCGTCTAACTACACAAACATTGAAAAACATGAGCTTTTTTCATTGTTATTCTGACAAATTATGTGTTCACTTAGAATTTATAAGGGAAGGAGGAATATTCTTTACTGTTTCTCTAGCAAAAACAATTTTTCGGTAAAATACGGATATAAAAATTAAAAAATTATCGAAAACCGATATGTCAAAAGTTCATTTTCGGTTCCCTAGTTCTTTGGGACCAAAAAAAGCTGATCTAATTAAAAAAACTGAGCTAATGGCGAGTTCCGTTTTTTATATAAATAAAATTTCAAATTTTCGATATAAAATTACTAAGCTGGCTAAAACTTTCAAACTGGCCGATTACATTGAACATTTTTTGCTAAAATAGCAAGCCTGTTAAATCAGTCTATTTGGTGTCACGTATACGAAATAAACCAATCAAAATAACATTAGACTGATAACTTCCCTAGGGAAATTATCAGTTATTATGGTTTTAATTGGAATATTTCGTACACGTGACTCGAAATTGACCGGTTTCATAGGTTTGCTATTTTAGCAAAACATACTTTGGCTACTAGATGAAAAGAATTCATAGTTATATTTTACAATAAATACTGTTTCAAAATGACATTAGGCATTTTCGGAAATAGACCAAAGTAACTTCATAGTAAGTTTCAAACTTTAAAGTTACCCATCTATTTACGAACGATCAAAGTAACTTCATGAAACAAACGCACTCGAAATTCTTTCTTACTTTTTTGTATGTGAAAGGTAACTTGAGTAACTTTGTTACCAACATAATAAAAATTAAAACTTACTCTGAAGTTACTTTGGTCTATTTCCGAAAATGCCTACTTTTATAGTACAATTTATAATCTAGTAGCCATATGTAAAAAGAAAATATGTACAATAAAATATAATTGCAAAAAATTTTCTCTTCGAATACCCCTCGAGCATAATTGATAAATACCTCATAATTTTATTATACAGGGTGTTTGGTGCATCGTTTGCCAAATTGAAATGGCTCAAAGGAGGGGTCATTTGCTATCTCTTAAGCCCCAATTAATCATTTTTGGCCCTCTGGATTTCTTTTCATTAACTCTTAAAATATTTGAAATCCATAGTAAAAACTTCAAACTCAACTTAACATTGCAATAAAAGAAAAACTAAGAGTGATCGTGATCTTCGCACTTTTTTATTAAGTTCTCTAGTCTATCCCCTTTCCAGCACTAGGCAATATGCCCTAAAAACCATTCCAAATATTTTACTAAATCACAAAATTTGTGAATCGGGACACATCAGCCTGATATTCGACATTCGCGATAAAAACTGGTGTTGGCTTAAATTACATACATACATTAAGGGAGGGTCATTTGCTATCTCATAAGTCCCAATAACTCATTTCTATCCCCAGTAACAATCACTTTTAGGTTTTTTTTATTGCAATGAAAAGTTGAGTTTTAAGTTTTTTTTTTACCTTCTTCAAACATTTTACGAGTTAATAAAAAAAATCCGTAGGGCCAGAAATGAGTTATTGGGGCTTAGGAGATAGCAAATGACCCTCCCTTAATGTATGTATGTAATTTAAGCCAAAACCAGTTTTTATCGCGAATGTCGAATATCAGGCTGATGTGTCCCGATACACAAATTTTGTGATTTAGTAAAATATTTGAAATGGTTTTTAGGGCACATTGCCTAGTGCTGGAAAGGGGATAGACTAGAGAACTTAATAAAAAAGTGCGAAGATTACGATCACTCTTAGTTTTTTTTTTATTGCAAAGTTAAGTTGAGTTTTAAGTTTTTACTATGGATTTCAAATATTTTAAGAGTTAATGAAAAGAAATCCAGAGGGCCAAAAATGATTTATTGGGGCTTAAGAGATATCAAATGACCCCTCCTTTGAGCCATTTCAATTTGGCAAACGATGCACCAAACACCCTGTATTTTCCTCAAACACGTTGCTTTTAAGTAACAGCCCTCAGCCTACGGCTTCGGGCTGTTACCAAGCAACGTACTTTCGAAAAGTATAATAAAATTATTCATTTTATGTTTTTCAAAATCAAAATGATTAATAATTTCCTGGAATTATAGATTTTTTACGTTTATACATTTTTTAATTCTTCAAATCGGATGAAGCTGATGGTGGATTCAGCGAGAAAAATTTGCTAGCTCGTGATCACGAATTATTAAAATTTCTTCAACTTTTTTACCCCTTCCAAATTTTTTTTTACTTTTTTAAAAGAGCAACCATAAGAAAAAGTAAACAAAAAATTGGAGGGGGTAGAAAAGATGACGAAATTTCAATAATTCGTGATCACGAGCTAGCAAATTTTTCTCGCTGAATCCACCATGAAGGAATATTTTGGGTTGGTAGAACAGAACATTTTTTTAAATTGCGGAACACGGAATATGGATTACAGATTGAGAAAAATAACTAGTAAAATAAGCGACACAACAACCTTCTACAGATAAGCTCAATATGAATATTGAATACATTGTCGGCTACTATATATATTTTGGTGAAACCAAGTTTTTTAATTTTGTTTATACCGATTTTCCATCGTCATAGTATAATAGTATTTTGATATTATACTATGACGATGGAAAACCGAAGTTCATAGTATAATAGTATAATTATAATATTTCGTTATACTAGCTATCAAAAATATAATAGGTAGCAAATTGTGTTTTTAACATTGTAAATTTATTTGACAGTGTATTATTTTAACAATTCGCAAAATTAGCATTCGATTTTTTTTTTTGTGAATCTGTAGAGCTTGTTCAAATATTATAATGGAATTTAAAGTTATTTTTGTGAAATTAACATTGTCAATATCGCCATTTATTTCTAAAAATCATGGAAAATTGTTTTTTTATTTATGAATATACGTTAAAATTTTCAAAATAGGAATTTCACCTACATTCACATAAAAAGAACTACATATAATTGGTGTTAACTTCATCGCGCGCGATGGAAAACCGACAAGGAATAATAGTATAATAGTATTATACTATTATGCTATTATACTACTGACGATGGAAAATCGGTATTAGTCTTATTTCAACTGTTCCAACAAATGCTTATTATTTTATTTTATTTTTTTTTTGTATTCTATCTTTTATTTCATTCTCTTCTACAGTGTGTGAGTACTAGATCACATAAAAATAATCACCATTTTAGTTTTCATAATGAACGTACGCTATTGAGCTTATCTGTAGAGGATTCTTGTGTCATGAATCATGATTATCTAGTTTGTGTGTATCGATGGTGAAACACTATACGGATGAATTGATTTTTTCTTCAAACCTTGCTGGGATAACTAAGCACTGTTTGCTGTTGTTGTTGTGGTTGTTTATTCGATTCGGTCATTTTTCATAATCGAGTCAATTTAACTACAATAAGATGACTCGACTCCTTTTATAGTGAAAGAAGATAACCTATAGTTTGAGATCAGTCTGAATATGAATAGAATAATTGTTTAATTCACTTTTTTAAGCTTTAGGCTTATAATAAAATATTTTTTTTTTGGTATTTTAGCTTAATTTTTTATTTTTTATTAATTATTTAATAAAAAACCCGACGTTTCGACGGTACATTCCGTCATGCTCAACGGTACAATTTTTACTACAATTTGAAAGAAACATTTTTTATAACGAATCTTTTTCTAACGTAACTAGAGTTTAATTGAAATTTATAAAATACTCAGTTGAACCGAAAAAATTTTAAGTTAAACAATTTGAGTGAATTTTTTTTCTTCTAAATTAAAAAAAAATTTCACTCAAATTGTATAACTTAAAATTATTTCGGTTAAACTGAGTTTTTTATAAATTTCAATTTAAACTCTAGTTATGTTAGAAAAGATTCGTTATAAAAAAAATTCCTTTCAAATTGTTTAGTAAAAGTTGTACCCTTGAGAATGACGGAATGTACCGTCGAAACGTCGGGTTTTTATTAAATAATTAATAAAAAATGAAATATGAAGCTAAAAAACCAAAGAAATTTTTTTTATTAGAGTAATTTTTTTGACACAAAAGATAAAATATTATGTATGTGTTAACAACATAACATATGTTTCTTAAAATAAACATAATATTACTGTTACTGCAATATACTATCACTATGCTGTACATTTATTAATTACAGCATAAAGAGGAGAAACGACGAATTAATTTCCCGAAAGAATTCTTCATCCACATAAATATTATTATTATAATAATCGAATATTTAAGTTCCTTACAGTTACCAATAATGAAAACAAAATAAATATTAACAATTTCTACGCACTTTATTGCAACAAAAAAAATCATGTATCATGTTCACCTAAACCTAAAAATAAAAAGAAAAGGAGCGAAAGAAGATACTTATTTTAAACTTTAATTAAGTTGTCTATGGGCATCAAACTTCAAACAACCTTGAAATTATTATAAATGAGCGTAAATTTGGAAAAGGAACACTTTAAACTCGGGATTTCCCCCTATTTCATCAATTGCGAATAATTATCCACCGTAAAATGAGGAACAAAAATAAATGACCTTGAAAATTAACGAATTAATTTTTTACATATGTATTATGTATTTTTAACAAAACAAATACTTTCTTACCATATTTCATAGAATGAAAATAATTCTAATTAATTAAAATTAAAAATTGAATTTCACTTTTCTATCTTTGTATAACGTTGAAATATGTAGTATATAAAGTAATACATAAGTAATATGTAAATAACAAAAAAATTGAATTTAAACCAACAGGTTAAAGTAATTTTATTATGTTTTCATAAATTATATCGATCCAATATGGCGCGGGAAATACATATGTATTAAATTTTCTCTTTTTTATTATTTATTTTCTATTTATGTAGGCAGGTATGTATATCAAAAAAAAAAAAAATAAAAATAAAAATTTATTGGAAAACAAAAGAAAATCGATCATATTATTTATTTTGAGTCGTACTGAATTATAGAATTACCCAGTTAAAGTAAATATAAAAAAAAATGTCAATAAAAAAATGTCATATCCTGACATATGGAAACAGTTTTCGGGATTAAATTGATTAAAACGCGGTTGTTATTTGATTGTATGCAAATTACCTTTTGAATAATAAAACATCTTGGATTATATGCAGTACATATGTATGTACCATTTGCATCTAAACACGATGTTAATGGATCACTTGGTAATCTTACAGGTAGTGGATGTACTCCACGAAACTTTCGTAGTGGCATTTGTGGTAGATTAATCGCCGTTTTATAGGCGATTCTACCATGCCGACCTGTTGAACTCAATTCAATATGTTTGAACAAATTTTTCGCACAAATTTATTTTTATTAAAAAATTTTTTTCTTTAATAAATTTTCACTAAATAATTCAATTAAAATGACACATATTTGTAATAATTACAATGTTTTTATTCAGATAGTTTATCAATATTTAATTATTTACAACATTTTTCAACATATTTTTATAATTTAATTAAAATATTTAATGTAAATTTTTTGTTTAAATAAAACTACCAGCTGGTTATTATTGTTTGATTATTATGTACTTCTTATATTATTATTTTTTTACATTAGTCGTATTTTTTTTTGTTTTTTTTGTTATTATTTTGTCCTAAAAAGAAATGAAAAACAGAATAAAAATGGAAAACTAAGAAAATTGTATCTCCCCTCCTCTCCCTCCCACTCCTATCGAAAGCTTTCGAGCAGTTGCGAACATAAATAAAAAATTCCCCCGATTGCATGCAATTAATCCAAATAAATATTGCAGGCTCGCTCTAGCTTTTTAGTAAATTGTTGTTTCACGCGAATTTATATATTTTGTTTCTTTTTTACTTTTTATTCCTACACGAAGTGCTTGTTTCGCAATAAAGTTATTTTTAGATTTGGACATGCGCTTCAACTTTAATTGATGTTTTGATGATTAAGCGATAATTATTGTTTATACCCTTATGGTAAAATTTAAAAAAATCCACAATAAATAATTAAAAGTACCCTTAAAGAGCAATACAGTCGATGAACCTTTGAAACAATTACTACCTTATAGCCTATCTATGGAAGGTTTTTCAATAGAAGTTTTATTTGAATTTGACGAAACTCGTACCATTTCTCTCTGTTATTTTACTAACATAGAATAACGTAATACATTTCATTTGCTATTCTATGTATTCTCCTCTAAAAAGCGCGATTGTTTAATATAAAATGAATAAATGCAAATTGCAACTGTAACAGCAAATTGCAAAAATGTTTTTAATTTGAAATTAATTAATTTTATCTGTATAGTGTTTTTCTGTGTGTAATATTATTTTTTATTTAACCATTAACGAAATAGGTTGATATACAAAATAAAGAGAAACCCAAAGCGAAAAATGATCTATTTGTTAAGAAGGCCTTTATGGTCGAAGTTATAAGAGTATAGTGAAAAAGTAATGAGAGCAATTCCCATGGTCATCAAAGAGGTTCCGGATTGCATTATTTATTCAAACCTACAAAAGGATTGGGATTGATATTAATAATAATGGTTTATTTAATGTATAAGCCGTGGCTTTTGTATACAGTGGTGTGCGAAATAATAGGTAATTCCTTTGTTTCAGCAAACGTTCCCTAAACTAAAACGGTGAAATATAAAGGGCTGAAACGTCACGAGGTGATCAGAACTTCGGTCTTTGGTGTCTTCAATGGGTGTAGCATTCACCTGTCACCTGTGTCATAAAGTTGGTGTGGCAGTTCTGACAGTATTGATTTTTATTTTAACCAACACATATTTACTTATACAACAACAGCCACACAGGTCAAGAGCTGCAGTAATAATGGGTACAGGCATCCAATTTAACATGAAAAATCGTAATATAGAACTTTATACCGAAGGTAGTATACAAAATTATACTGATATTTCTAACCGTGTAACTGACCATATTCCAGAGCTTTATCCAACAATCATTTTAGAATCCCATTTCCAACGCACATGTGATGAGAAATAGGCAATTTCCATCATACTTGGCCACATTCCAGAACTTCATCCAAAAATCATTTTAGAAACCCATTTCCAACGCACACGTCGAATTTCATCTTAATCGGTTGAAAAATAGGCAAGTTCCATCATACTTGGCCATATTCCAGAACTTTATCCAAAAATATAAAGGGCTGAAACCTCACTAGGTGATCAGAACTTCGGTCTTTGGTGTTTTCAATGGGGATAGCATTCACCTGTCACCTGTGTCATAAAGTTGGTGTTACTGTTTTGACAGTACTGATTTCTATTTTAACCAACATATATATATATTTACTTATACAACAACAGCCAAACAGGTCAAAAGCTTCAGTAGCAGGAGTACAGGAATCCAATATAACACGAAAAATCGAATTCTAGAACTTTATACCGATAGTAGTTTACAAAATTATACACGGAAAAAAATAAACTGGTCCTCAGCTAAGAAAACGGACTTTTAATTCAATGTACTTTTTCTTGATTTAAAAGCTAATTTTCTTATTTCTTTCGAGTTTTTCTTCATTTCAAGAAACACAATTCTAAATTACATTTTCTTGAATTTAAAGTCCGTTTTCTTAGCTGAGGATCAGTTTATTTTTTTCCGTGTACTGATATTTCTAACCGTGTAACTGACCATATTCCAGTACTTTTACCAAAAATCATTTTAGAATCCCATTTTCAACACACATTTCAAATTTCATATTAATCGGTTGAGAAATAGGCAAGTTCCATCATATAAACAATTTGTTAACTACTCTACTATAATGCAACCCCAACTCAACTCCAACTAAACTCGAACTCAACTTCAACTCAACCCGCAAATTGACCCCTATGTAAACCTTCAAATCAATTCCAAATTCAATGCCCAATTCAATAATCAAACCAGCATATATAACACCCCTATTTAATTGACGAGTCGATCGACAATCGACACGACTCAGTATTGCCTTTTCCTTTTTCGTAATATTTTTATCAAATGAAAAAAAGAAAACGCAATACAGAGTCGTGTCGATTGTCGATCGACTCGTCAATCATAATAGGGGTGTCGTAAAAAAAAATCGTAAAAATGTATTTATAAAACCAAGTATTTTGGGTCAATTCGTATGGCAAGTACCCCACCCTCTTGACGTACAGTCTCCAAAAGCTTTTCAAATCTCCGCCTTGACCATAGAAACAGATTGGCGAAAAAAATTCAAAATCGACAAGTCGTTCTCGAGGTACAGACATCCAGACAGACGGACGGACATTTTTTTTTGCTTTTTCAGACTTAGGGACTTTCAAAACGTCGAGAAAAGTGGTTTTGGACTTTAGTCTTTTTAGACCGAAGTAATTGATGTAAAAAAAAGGAAATTACTTTACGCTGTTTCTAAACCGATTTTAGTGAAATTTGACATGCGCGATGAAAATAGGATTCTAAAATGATTTTTGGATAAAGTTCCGGAATATGGCCAAGTAGGATGGAACTTGGCTATTCCTTAACCGATTGTGATGCAATTCGACATGAGCGTTGGAAATGGGATTCTAAAATGATTTTTAGATTGAGTTCTAGAATATGGCCAACTAGGATAGAATTTGGCTATCCCTTAACCTATTTGAGTGAAATTTAACATGCGCTTTTTTTTACCATGGTTGGTTTTGGCGTAAGCGAAATGACTATTTGCAAGAATTTAAATAATTACCGCGTGGTCCAGCTGTTTTTTTTTCTTAGAAGTCTTGTGTAATAGCACAGATAACTATCTGTGGATAGTTATCTGTGGTAATAGTATAATAAATAAAATTATTTTGGAAAATTGTCGTAAATATTAGGTTGTTCAGAAATTAATGCAGGTTTTCAACCATTTTATTTAAAACGACATATCTCAGTTTAGAATAAATTTTATTAATCGAAATAAGAATCATTAGAATCTACACATTGTTGCCAACAAGATACAAGTTTATTAATTCCAGTAGCTTAGAATTATGTAGTTCTAGAAGCGACGAATTCTTCGAAGGCATTTTTGCGGCTGTTTGGTCGTTGAATATTTTTTTCTTGTAAGAAGTGGTCGAGATGCTTGAAAAAGTGGTAGTCGCTTGGCAAGAGGTCTGGTGAGTATGGTAGATGAGGCAGAGCTTCGTAGCCAAGTTGGTTCAACTTCTGCAGCGTCGGTTGTGCAACATGTGGTCGAGCATTATTGTGCAGAAGAATTGGGCCCTTCCTATTGACTAATGCTGGACCCAGTTGTTTTAGTTCTTTATGCATTCTGTTAATTTGTTGACAATATTTCACTGCTGTGATATTTTCGCCAGGGTTCAAGAAGCTGTAGTGGATAATTCTGGCTGACGACCACCAAACAGTCACCATAGTCTTTTTTTGATGCAGCTCAGGTTTGGAGAAGTGTTTAGGAGCTTTGCCACGGTCCAACCACTACGCTGAACGTCGTCGGTTTTCGTATAGAATCCACTTTTCATCGCACGTCACAATGCGATCGAGAAATGGTTCGTTTTTGTTGCGCAAAAGAAGTGAAGAGCAAATTTCATAACCGCGATTTTTTTGGTTTTCGTTCAATTCGTGTGGCACCCATTTGTCGAGCTTCTTCAACTTTCCAATTCGGCTCAAATGTTCCGAAATTAATCCAATACTTACGCATAGGTCCCTTGCAAGCTCTTGAACAGTCGTGCGTAGGTTTGCTTCCACCAAAGCCTTCAATTCAATGGCAGAAGGACGTCCGCGACCTTTCTCAACTTCAAGACTGAATTCACCACGATGAAATTTTTGAAACCAACGTTGTATTGTGCATTCGTTAACACTTCCTTGGCTCCAAACTTCATTAATATTTCGAGCCGTTTGTGCTGCACTGCGGCCGAGTAAAAATTCATACAAGTAAATTTGGCAAAATTCTTGTTTTGACATCTTAACTTCAAAGGTCTAAAAATAGACAAAACTACAATTTAGATTAAAAATAGATTATGTGGTAAGAAAGAGAATAAAATAAGCTTTAAAATGACGTATAATGTTAAACCCTTTGCGTAATTATTTATTGTTAAAAAATTGTTCAAACAAATAAAATCATAAAACCTGCATTAATTTCTGAACAACCTAATATATTTATTTGGTTTGCCCACCCCTGGGTATATAAGAACAAAATAAAGTAATACCATTATCTAGAGCTAGACCGTTCTATACTGAGCTTATCTCTCTTATTTATATCACGTTTGAGATATTCTCAAATGTAAGGCCTATGTGCGATAGATGTGCCCATGGCAGATAGAAAATAAACTGCAAGGCTGTTTATAATACACAGTGGCGACGCCAGGCCAGATACAAGTAAATAAGGTATGCTTGACAGTAGTCTGTGACGCCAAATGACGTATTACAGTGGACCCTCGCTTTACAATGGTAATTCGTTCCACTAACTTCATCGTACATATTTTGAAGTTATCGTAAAATGAGAGTCGATTCACCCGATTCACCGTAAAGCGATTTAATCGTATTGCGAGCCCATCGTAAAGCGAGGGTTTACTTCACACTTTCGCAGTGTTTAAATTCAAATTTCGTTCCTTTATTTATTCTCTTTTTTGCGAAAGAAGAGAAAAAATATTTTGTTTTGTTTCTTTCTTCCGGAATGAAATCCGGAGGAGAGATATTTTATTTTTTCGATTTCGTGGGACAAACAAACAAAAATATTTTTTGTTTTCTTTCATAAAGAGAACGAATAAAAGGAAATAATAACAAGAACTGTTTAATTTTTGAAAAAGTCAACAAATCAAAGGCTCTTTGATCAAGATTGATCCTGCGGGGAATTCAGAGAGATACAAACTTTATATTCACTATATTTCACTTACACATATAAGATCTCAAGTGGAATATGCTGTAATGGTCTGGAATCCTTACTAAGATGTGCACATCAAAAGAATCAAAAGCACACAAAAAATGTTTTTGATATTCCTATTTAAAAAACTGGCTGGGAGCAAGGCTGGGCAAATTACATTACATTGAGTAATTAAAAACTTTTACAAATTACAACAAACTCAGTAATTAAAATACAAATTACAATTACTTTCCATTTGTAAATCGATAAATTTGATTTGACAAAATTCGTTTAGTGAAAAAACGATCATTAAAAAAGCGATCATTAATATTAGTTGTTATACTGATGGCTCTGGGACCAGATTATAATAAGCCTTGTAAAAATTTAAACAAGAAATTTGAAAAACTGATGAGGTAAGTAAAATACAAGTTACAAATTGTAATTTGTATTTTCATTACGTAATTCAAATACATGTAATTCGTTACTGCACAGTGTTGGCTGGGAGTATGACTGTAACGTACCTTTCTATCAAAATGTATGGCTCGATCACATATTCATCAAGGTGCAAAGAATATAAAATTTGCACCCTTGAAACAGGTGACTCCTTCTGGATGCTGCTTTTATCGGAAACGTTCTACTTGGCCACATCGATTCAGCTTATGTATTGGAAAACATCTCTATAAATGTTTCAAGCAAGATATTAATTAATCGCCGATTTTTGGCGCTAGAACATCATTCTACCAGTTATGGCGATAACAACCCAATCAATAGATTAGCAAAATCATTCAATAACGCAGAGGATCACCTCAACCTATTTTTTTAAAATTAATTTTAAATTTTAACTTTGTTTAATAATTGCCAATTGGTGATAATTTTTTTATATGAAATCATAAATGTTAATGACGAAATCGATTTCTTTACTTAAATAAATAGATACAGAAATTCGAATAGGAAGAGATAACAATATGTGGGTATAGAAATGTTAAATATTTGATAAAGTTGCACCTAAGAAACCAGCATCGTTAGCGATCACGAAAAATGATCGTTTTCATGTATGAAAACAAGCAAGTGATGAAACAGTTGCAGAATTTTCAATTCGATTTTGGTATACGTACGCAAAATTGTTTGTTAGAGAAACTTGAAATTTAACGTTCGAGATATGCAATAACTACAGCCAAAATGATGGAATTATCGATAAAAGATGCTGAAATTGAATCGTAAAATGAATTAACACTTCATAAATCGAAACA
Organism: Tipula helvola; assembly: GCA_963556165.1. Lineage (NCBI taxonomy): Eukaryota > Metazoa > Arthropoda > Insecta > Diptera > Tipulidae > Tipula > Tipula helvola. The sequence goes on from OY744483.1 coordinate 159,774,751, forward strand.
AACAGAAGGGAATAAATAATCACACAAAAACCTTCTCCTTAAATAAAGCATCCGCGCGCCTAGCTTCTAGCGGTGACCATATATTTAACGGGAAGAGGTCCTCTTTAGGCAAATGATGTTGCGGCTTAGAATGCAAGCACCGTTTGCGTATGATAATAGTTCGGTTGATTTATAATACAGGCAGCCTGTGCTGCGCCATATTGAGCTGACGAATGACATACTCCAATGATTAGTTGAAAAGATTGTTAGCTATTGTGTCTCCTACAGATGTTATCTTGAAGGCATCCGACATTTTACCTTCCATTAGCACCTTGCACATTGAGGCGTCCATTAAAAGTTGGCACTTAGACAACAAATTTCACAGTATGTCGAGGTAGGACCAAATTTTACGGTATGTCGAGGTGGTTATTTCTCTTATACTATCTATCTCTCAGATTAGAATTTTGAACATTGGCTGCCTGTTGCTCGTAGCATTCTCGTTTCTTCCGAGTGTGAGGAATACCTCACAGTCATGTAGGCTTCATGAGATTGCTTTGTCCTTTGTGATCGATTTAGTTGGCGTCTTTGATTTAATCGGGCTACTCCGCAGTGAGGGCATAAACGTTCACAAATGTATTGTTAAAGTCCATGAACCTGAGTGTACCAATCAGGTTGCTGATCAAGAAACCGACGCCAAATTCATGGCTATCCTTGCTGTCCTTGTTATTACCGTGACAGAGAGTTAGTCCGTACTGTAATCAACGATGTAGAAGGTTCTCCAGGCGATTTAGGCTGTGTCCGTCCCATGTTCCAAATTGAAAATCGTTGTCCTTATATACCGTTTCCGAGGTCGTTGTTATGAATCCAAAAATTTCCTAGGCTTATGTTGAGGTTTCGTATAAGGTTTTACAGGTTGGGCTGTTTGCCCAATGCTAACCCCATGCAGGAGGACTATAGTCCTCATTCTTTAGGCTCCTATTTTAACAGAGAAGTTTCTAACGGCCTCCGCGAAAGGACACTGTACCATACGCATACCTAAAAGTTGTCTTCAATGCGAGTAATGACAAGAGCAAACCCGACAAAAAATTACAGCGCATGTTTGGGAACCGGCAAAGGTATTATGTTTTATCGAAATAAAATTGTATTGAACTGACGTACAGTTACCACACGCAACCAACTACTGGAGAATCGCAAGTGTTATTTATGTGGAAACGTCAAGTTCGTCCTCGATTATATGTTTTGATGCCAATAAAGGATACTAAAGCTTAAGTTCATATATCGTAAGATACCTTAACAAACGTCCGCAATTACAACGGTAATGGAATGACAAAATAGATTCGGAATAGCGACACAAGTTCTTTACAATATTAAACTGGATGATGGCCATATATGGAAACGCCATCCGTTTTATCGATTGCGGGCGGAAATTTAAGGATCGGAGGCGGAGCTAGGGTTTCTCAAAACTGGATCCCAGACGATTCTTCATTTTTTTTTTTTTATATACGTTTTTAATTCTATAACGGCATATTACAATTAAGAGGTTTAAGAGACGATTCAAATGTAGAAAATTTAAATATCTGGTATGGAAGTTCATTATCCATCAATACAATTGTCAAGTCAAATTCAGACCTATTAGGAAGCAACTTGGATATTTTTAAACCGATTATGATGAAATTCAGCATGCACGATGGAAACGGGATTTTAAATTGAGTTTTAAATGAAGTTCTACTGGAATACGGTTACTGAGAAATGAACTTGGTTATATATTAACCGACTATGATGATATTCGATTTGTGTGATGGAAATAGGATTCTAAAATAATATTTAGAAGAAGTTCTAGAATATGGCCAATAAGAAAGGAACTTAGTCGTATATTATGATGAAATTTACGAAGCACGACGGTAATGGTATTCTAAAATGAGTTTTAGATAATGTTCTAGAATAAGGCCGGCCACTTGGTGATTTCTTTACCGATTAAGATGAAATTCAGAATGCACAACGGAAATTGGGTTCAAAAATTAGTTTTAGAAGAATTTCTGAAATATCGTCAATTAGGAGGAATTTGTTCGTTTTTTAACCGATGATGATGAAATTTAGCATGCACGACGGAAATGGGATTCTAAAATGAGTTTTAGATGAAATTCTAGAATATGGCTAATTAGGAAAGAACTTGGCTATTTCTTAACCGATTATGATGAAATTTGGCATGTACGATGGAAATGGTATTCTAAACTGATTTTTATAAAAAGTTTTGGAATAAGGCAAATTAGGGATTATAACTCTTTTGTTTCTTTATAGATTTCATGTCTTATTTATCGAATTTCATTACACTCGGTTTAGAAATAACCTAGGCTCTTCCTAATTGGTCATATTCTAGAACTTTTTCTAAGTATCATTCTAGAATCCCATTTCCATCGTACAAATCGGGTTCCATCCCGAAAAATCGGTTAATAAACCATCAACTTCCTTCCTAACTGTCCATATTCCAGCACTTCTTCCAAATATCATTTTAGAACCCTATTTCGTTTTTATCATTTATTTTTTTATTGGTTAAGAAATAACCCCGAGACTTCCCGGTCATACTTTTGAGACCGCGATTCTGTCTGAGATACCCTAATCAGAACCTAATGTGACTCCCAAAGTTCCACACCATTATGACTTAATTGGAAATCATAATAACTTAATAGCACATTCATACCAAACATGAGAACGCCCGAATCAACCTATGTTACCTCACCATCTAAAGAAATTTGTCAACCGATTCCACCATCAGAAATCAATCAATCTATACTATCTAAGACAGTCTATTTTTTACGGAACAAAGGATATCGACATAGTGGTAAAACCAAAACGAAAAATTTTATTGTTTTAGAAAGAATTCTTGATCCACTATTACAATTTTTGAAAATTCCATTGGTCTCAAAACATGAATATCTGGGGGCGAATTTGTTTATTCGATTCGAACGAATTTGAATCTTCGAAGTGTTGAATTCTTATTTGAATTGAATCAAATTCGTTAGTTTATAATTTAAATCAAATACGAATGTACTTCGAAGGGTTGAATATATTCTAATCGGATTCACAAATAGCCCCCCCTGATCTTTGGTTGATTTCAGCGTAAAGACTTCGTGGTATGTTTCTCTAGAAAAGTTGCAGGATATATTGCTTCAGCAACAGTCAATAGAAACAGCATTAAAATTCGCGAGATAATTAAAAAAATTAAATAAACATTCAGCTTAGTTTAAATAAATAATGTTAGCATTTTATTAGAAAAATAATAAGAAAACAATAGCAATTAACACACATAAGATTCAAAACAATTAAGTTTCTATGTATTATTTATTATAATTAGCTAACGAAAAACGCTTATTTTCTTCTGAAATAGTTCAGATCTTTAAGAATAATTTAACAAAAGTAGACAACGAATTATTCTATTGGTTTATCTTTGGCCCTATAACAACCTAGAAAGAAGCTGAAAAGAGGCTTAAAAATAAATTTTCTTTTGTCTTCTTGATTTGCGCATATTTCCTTCAGCATCTGCTTCTGGTTGACGAAATATTTGCCGTTTTACAGTTTCATCTATAATAGAAACATCTGGATCTAGTTTTTGGTTATTCTCTGCTATCTTTGGTTTACGACGAAAGCTTTGTCGAATTGTTGAAAGTAGTCCGTGATGGGATTCATTAGACTGTTGTTCCGTCTTTTTTATATCATCCCCTTTTGAATGATGAATTAATTTACGGATACTTTTGCGAATATCTTTTATAAAATTGTGAGAATGTGCCATATTTTCTTTCTGTGGCTTTTCCTGTTCCTGATCTTTTACACGCATACTACGTCTAAACGCACGCTTAAATGGAACGGGATCCTTAAAGTCAAAATCATCAACTCGGCTGTCATCCGCTTCATTGACTTCTTCATACTGAACTCCTTCAACATCTTCAACTTCTGAAATATTGTTTTCATCTGATTGCTGTGGTGCATCTTCATGAATTACTTCAGTCGTCTGGACACGAGTCTCTTGCGATTTTATCTCAATAATAAAGGTGGATGATTTATCATCGGTTTCATCGTCTTTCTTTAAATTTTTTATCTTCAGCGCCAAATTGGAAATTTGCTTAATATCCATTAGACTTCTGCAAGTTTTATTTCTAGTTTTTGCCTCGTTTATACTATTTTCCAATTCCAATTGATAGTAATCAAGCTCTTTATCAATATCAAGCGGCTCCTCGCTAATTACCGATAGTTCACAAACCCTGTTGATTGAAACTGATTTATTTTGCTCAGGACTAAATACTAAAGCCTTAGCAAACAATGCCGATGGAGATGGCAAAATCGAGGGTGATACGTTTTTAAAATGTATGCGCCGATTAATGGTTGGCGTAAAAGGAAGAGCTAACGATAAAGATGGTTGTACTTCAAGCCCTAAATTATCGATTCCGGTATTTTCAAAATCCCCGCTTGTTACCGTTGTTTTCCTGCGAGCTACTTCAAAAGGATTAATATTTGATTCAGGGCCTCTAATATTAAGACCCGAATTAACAAAACAATGAGTTAAGTCATTAGATTCATTTTCATTTGGACGTTTTACCTCAAACGGATTAACTGGAGTTTTCTCAGCCAAATTTAAATTTAACCCCTCATTTACGAAACAATTTTCTTCAATACCATGTACACGTTTTTTCTTTTTCGGTGGCTTTCGAACAACTTCAAAGTGATCTTTGACGACCAAGTCCGATATCGATTTGATTTCCATGCACGAGTCGGCTACATTATAACCGTTTTTTCCAACTTTATTTTGAATTTTTGGTGAGACAGTACATAAATCCAATCCAGGATTATCAAATATAAAATCACGATTACTCTTTGTTGTAAAATCTGGAGTAGACGAAATGTAATTATCGAGCGAGGAACGCTTACGCTTTTTATTAGGTGTAGTATCACTCAAATCTTCGTGCATTGAACACATTTTGTTGCCACTAAAATCAAACAAATAAATACTTTGATTTTATTTTAACAAATAAACAAGCTCTAATTACCTTAAAAATTATTTTTCTCTATGAAATATATTTCCGTTTGACGTTTGAATGAATTACCATATAAAAAATGAAAAATTGGATTGTTTACGGGAAAAATACCACCTGTCCATTAAATTAATCCGTTGGTGTGAGTAGATCCATCTACCGCCAAATACGAACACTACATCAAAACTGATATACATTTTTATAACACTTTTTCTTGTATATTTTTTGACCATACAATTTTTTCCAAATCTTCTTCAATATCCAAAATCGATTTTAATATATTGATATTGCATTCACGTGAATTATAATAAGCGGCCACAACATTTATGGACTCCATTGCCTGATTCAGTGTTGGATTGAAATTATTACAGCTTGTTTCACATTCCGATTGTTGAACTAAATCTTCCATAACTTCCTCATCAAAAGGGGGCAAATTTTGTTTTGAATCTTTTCGTTTTCGATATTTATCTAAATTTTTGATTCCATGTCGATAGCAAAATCTTGATACCCAACTCATACTCGTCGCTGTGATGCTACAACCGCTTATATCGATCGATAATTGTGTCATTTTCTCCATGAGATCGGTTCGGGTGATACGATGACCATTCGATTTCTCTTCACTGTACCATGCAAATAATTTGGCATCCAGTTTAGTGCATTTGGAATTTCGAATACGTTTACGTTGAGAAGCACAATCATTTACACCTTTCAAAAGTTTATTTCGATTTTTAATGATCGACAGCAATGTTGAATGGGGTAAATCGTATTGTTTGCGAAGTTCACTACGGCTCGTGCCATTTTCAAGAGCCCTTAATATTTTAACTTTATTTTCGACACTAAAATTTCGTTTCTTAGGATGGTGAGTTTTAAATTTTGCATTTGAAATTTCTTTGGATTCCATAATACTCAATGTTTTTGTTTATCGATAAATAATTTGACATGTACGTCATTGGATAATTTATTTCGCTACTATAAAATTTACAGTGTACAATGCTATAATCATGGTAATATACCTAGTGGTGAACACTAAAATTAAATTTTTAAATTTTCAAATACTGGACGGGTACATCTAAAAAGTGAACATTCTCGTAGAAAAAGTTTTTCCATCCAACCCATCCCTATCAACCCATGCTTTTCTGCATTTAGGATTGTCGTACAAAATTCACTTTTCATCACCCGTAACGATTTTGTGCAAAAATTCTTTCTTTTGTATGTTGAAATCAAGTTCATACAGATGCCAATCGATTTTGTTTTCTTCGATCAGTTTATGATGAACCCATTTTCCTTCCTTCGAAGTGATATTGCTTGGGGACAACTCCTAACTGTTCTGCAAGCTCTTTTTGCGTTTGACACGGATTTTCATCCAGTAAAACTTTAAGTTGTTCGTTTTCAAAATTTTTTACTGCACCTCGAAGTGGATTGTCCTCGATAATAAAATTACCATCACGAAATCTTGCAAACCACTTTTTACTATTGAATGACTCACAGAATGTTCACTCAAAGCCGAATTATTCAATACTATAGCTTGAGCAGCATTTTTTCAATTGAAAACAGAATAGAATGCAATCTATTAAAATTGATGCACACGGATAATGACAGCTTGTAAAATAATGATAAAATGTAAATAAATTTACTCATAATACAGGCTTAATTGATTTTTATCTTGTAACATTCGGAATAAAAGTAAGTAGTTGAGCTTCAGTCAAATTAGCAATCTTCGATGCATGTGAAAAGACATATAGCGAATTATCAAATTCACTTCGGTAGTGGATTATGGTGCAGGTGAAAGCGACTTATGTAGTAAGAAACACACCGCCTTTATGCATTTATAAGCAAAAATAGTGCAGCTATTCGCTCAAAAACTAATTCTGCTTCAAAATACCCGCAATACGACGGTCTTCGACTACAATATCTGGTACTGACTCTAATAATGATCCTGTTTAGACGAGTGTTCACTACATAATGTGATTTCCTCTTTGCCTATATATAATATAATATTATCCCCACTCCAATTTAGTTTACAGGCAAAGTGATGAAACAAGGGGAAGATACATCATGCGCTGTTACATCGACTAACCAGGCCCATTGACTGCAATGACTGCGCAGTTGCTGAATTTTTGAATGTACACACCTGCATTGCTGCAGTCTGCCAAAAATAATAAAATATAATTTCCAAAATGGCATCCAGTGATGAGTTTGAGTTAGTATTTTGTATTTATATAGTAAAATTTTTACTTATTTGTAATGCTAAAAATCTTATTTAGATCAATGGAACATGATATTGTATACACGATTGAGGAGTTGGACGGAGCAGAACAAGAGCAAACACAAAAAAATAGGTAACATCAGAACATTTTTAATTAGTAGTTTCGAACGTTAATTTAATTATCTTTTATTTAGTGAACTATGGAACCCTGAAAACACTAAGCTTTTGATAGAGATACGATTGGAGATGGAACAACAATTTATTACCGGGGGAAAAAGTAAAAATACATTATGGCGCCAAATTATTGATAAGATGAAAGCACATTCAGAAAACTTTCAGTTTTCAGTCGAAGAAGCTCGAAAAAAATTTGGCAATTTGATTGTCACATACAATCGAATTATAAAACGAAAAAAAGAAACTGGCCGTAATGCCGTTGTTTGGAAATATTTTGAAGATTTTGATAGGGTTTATGGAGCTAAACACAACCTTAAACCGCCAGATGGGCTAATATTTGATACGTCCACTAACAATGACATTCCATCAACGTCTAGTCGATCAAATAATGATCAAATCCCATCTATCTCATGCCCAAGAAAACGCCAACGGGAAGAAGAATTTTCGGAAATCTTGGATTATTGGAAAGAGGAAGACAAACAAGAAAAGGTTCGTTTTAAAAAATTATTAGACTTAGAAAACGAGAAAAACGATTTGGAAAGAAGAAAGATTGAATGTCTAAATTCAATTTTGGAATTGCTAACCAAAAAAATGAAATCTTAAACAATTATTGTGATATGTACCATGTTACAACTAGTTGGAATTATTTTTAATTTATGCACACACATATACTTAATGTAAACAAGCTATGAATTTATTAATAATTTATTATACTGTATTTTAACATGTAAATAATTATTTTTAAATGAATTAAGAACAAAAACTTGAAAGATTGTGGTTTTCTTCAAAAACGTCCACATAATCACGTTTTAATTTTCCGGCACAACTTGAATTTTGTGAAGCAGCATTGGTGAGTACAAAATTTTATTCATTTTCTCTATAAATCTACTCTATCTATATAAATTAATCACTATCTCAACAAATAAAATGTTATGCAGAACAATGGCAGCAACTACAAAATATTTCGCGTTTAATAAATTTGAAACGTTTAAAAATTTCAGCGTCCTAAACCGACATTTAAGTATAACAAACGCTTGCCCTGTAATTGATGTAGTTAAGAATATCAAAAAAAAAAGTTCCTAGATGAGTTTTGTTTTCCATTGGGTTGGCTAAAGTTCATGTTCAGGAATAAATCACTCATAGGAGAATAGATTTCCTTCTACCTGCTCTAGAATATTCGTCACAATGCTACCTTTAGGCCCGTTGTACATTTCAGCTAAGCTAAGCTAAGCGATGTGAGCTAAATTCTTATTCCCCGGTTGAAAATAAAAAAATTTAATGGGAAGATAAAAAATCACCAATGTATGTTTGTATAAGGCTAGTTATCAGCTGGAATATGCAAAGGGGTGAGCTAGGCGAGCTAACAAAGCTAACGAAAACTACATTTCTCGCTTAGCTTAGCTGAAATGTGCAACGGGCCTTATTCGAGTAGTATCAACATTGTTATGGAAATGGTAAACAACGCGCTTGTTAAAAGTAATACAAAAATCGAAAGCACAACCAATTCTTATCGGACAAAATGGAATCAACTTCTGAAAGTAAGTAAAATATGAAAATAAATTGTAATGTACTAATTTTGAAAGTATCAAATATCAAAAAGAGCAGCAATTAATTATAAACGATTTTTATCGATGCCAATCTTTAAAATGCGATATGTTATTATCAAAAAGTTGTGTTCTGCCGTTTTCGATTGTAAAGCTTATCAGAGGTTGTAGGTGAAAGTATTATATCTTCCAAATAAAATAAAAAATGGCTGCTTTAAGTTGCTCCTTCGGATTTTATTGGAGTTTATGAAAAATAGGTTGGACAAAAAGTATTGAGAGATTTTTTACCATTTTTCGATTAAGATTTTTTTTTTTATTCAAAATGAGTTTTATTTAAGAACCTATTGGCCATTATTATCTATGACCTTTTGCTGGGGTTTATCGGCGAAGAACTTGGCCAAGTGATTTTCACAGTCCTTTTTTGAAGCCAATTTCAGACCATCAAGATAGTTTTGCAGAGATACGGTGGATGCATCAAAACTTCCCAGCCAGGCTCTCTCAATATTTTCCGGGTCATCAAAAATGTGTGTGATCTGGCGTTGTCATGGTGGAAGACAACAAGCTTTCTATTGATCAATTCTATCAGTTTTTGTCGAATTGCTAGTTGCAATCTGGTTAATTGCTGACCGTATAGATTAGAATCAATCGTTTGACCAGGATCTAGAACCTCATAATGTACGATTCTCTTCTAATCCCACCATACACACAGCATAATCTTATGGAGTCTCGATCCTGGGTTTGTGGTGGACATTCTCGTATTTTACCTATTTTTCATCTCCAGTAATGATTTGCTTTAAAAATGGAACGATTTCTTTGCGTTTCAGGTTTCAGTAGCAATTTGCTGATGGAAATTCGGTCAAACTTAAAATTCTTGCGGACAAACTTAAAACGACAATAAAAATTGAAAATCAAATTGAATTAATCTATAATTGAAACATAATTAACTTAATCTCCTTCATTAACACTATAAGAAAAATTAGGTTTGCTAGTTAATCGCGATTACTTTAGCCCTACATAGTCTGAAAATAGCATAACGCAAATGGCTGCTTATGTGTCGGTCTTCTCCGATTTTTTGTAAGAATATTTCATCGAATTTTTCAGTGATTAGTCGACCAGAACGAGGTGCATCTAACTAGAATGGGGCTAACTTTTGCAACTCTGACTTCAGATTTGTGATCAGCGAACCAAAAAAAAAAACTCAGAGTGCAGATTCTGAGGTAATTTACTTGAGTTTTTGACTTTTGGCCAGCTTTTTGGAATCGGCCTCACTGTGTGACACGTGGTATGATAGATCCTTTAGATATGTACTCGTTTAATTCTTACATAATTATCCACCAGGCGTCCAGAATTTAGGTTTTATCTGTATTGTATGAGAAATATGTGTTTTTATATTTTTAGGAGAAATATGTGTTTTTGCTTTTAAATTAATTGCTTTGAGAATATCGAGATAATCCTTATAAAGTCCTTACGGTCCAATCACACCCAGTTGGTACGTTGCCGCAAAGGATACATATATCTTATGTCCAGCTTTTTATTTTTAATTTGAAAGTCATCTTTAAATTTATAAATTTTTTTCAAGGGTCACAAATTAAAGGCTAATTTTTTAACTGACGTTTAGTTCAAAATAAGAACCTTCGGTGCACGGTAACTACGTTACAAATAAGTGATGTGCGATTACCTTCAATTTTTGAGCCTTTCTCTTCAGTTTAACCTTTTCAATGTGCCTCTTGCAATCAATTTGGACAAATGCAACAGCGGTGCAATTTAGTTTAGATGGCGATGCTTTCTCAATTGTAAGGCCTCAATGTGATAAACACACTTAGTACACATACAATAAAACATTTAGGTAATTTCCTTTTTTTAAAGTTTCCATTAAATCAGTATATATTTTTCAATATAATTACTTATTCTTAAATAAATAATATAAATGTATCTGTATTACACATACATAATTGTTTTATATTATTTTAAATCATATATTCTTATATAATTAAGTATTATTTTAATTAACAACAAAATTTTAATATTTTTTTTTTGTTTTATGTATTTTTAAATCTTTTGTCTTTTTATTTGTTTTGAATTTTCATATTAAATAGTTTTCTAAAATCAAATTTATATAATAATTTATTAGTATGTATGTATATATTTGTAAATATATGTTTATAATTAATTATTTTAATTTAATATTTAACTTAAAAATAATATTTTTATAATCTCAATTTTAAATGATTATTTGTAATTATTAATATCAATAAATCTGCGCCATATAAATATTTTTTCATTTGTTTAATAATTTTGAATTAATTATTAATATATTTTTTAAACGAAGGCAAATATTGTTTATAAATTTAATAATCAAATTTTATTTTTCGTAAAAAGCAGGTACAACACAAGCAAGGCTTTCTCTAAAAAAATATATATTTTTGATTTTGTATTTTCTAGGCTATAATTAATATATAAATGCTGAGAAAGACCATTGTTTTTTTTTTATTAATATATTTTATTATTACAATATTTATTTTTGTATTATATCGTTTCAAATTTTTGTAATAAATTAAATTTTGAAGACACGATTAATTTTGAAATTATTATCTTGTTATTTATTATTAAAACAAAAACATTTTAGTTTAAATAAGTTTTCATTTAGTTGGGTAATTACTAGACCAGATGCAAATCTTGAAATGCAATAATACAAATAAAAAGCAAATAACTACTAATTAATCAGTGATACAATTCACAAAATTATTTAAGTGTGTATGGAGATTAGAGCGCAATTTTGCGTATTTACAAAAAAAAAAAAAATTAAATAATTAAATAATTACTTTATTACATACAAAAATTAATAATCAAAAATAATCAAAAAATATAAAACATAAACTTAAAAAAATAAAATCACAATATAGCCACACATATGGAATGGACAAAAATGTGCCAAAATAATAATTTATAATTTTAATTAATATATGGACGTATTATATTGAGTTTAACTATTTTTGTAAAAAAAATAAAATAAATAAAAATTAAAACTTGTTTGGCACAACCTAAAAATAATTATAAACTTAAAATCAGAATTAAAATTAAATTTTGATAACTTATAATGGAGGAGAGGTCAATTGTTCGATTCTTCTTGTTAATGTTTATCACTATAATATATGTAGGTATATACTGTTACTATTTACAATTTTTAATTTTTGTATATAACTTTAAATTATGCATTTAATTTGCCAATTAATTGTACTTTTTATTTATTTATAAATTATTTATATGTATTAAGGTAATAATATCAAGAATTTATTATATTTTACATATATATATATACAGTCGCGAACAAAACATTTGCAACTGTTGTATAACAATCATACGCACTTTCATTAAGTAATTTATAAGTAGGTAATATGAGTTTTATTATATAATTTATAAGTAATTCCTTTAAATTAAAAAATTACATAAAAATATTTTAAATGCGATTTATAATTTTAAAATTACTTTGAATTATTTAGTCGCATTAGTTGCAAATGTTTTATTCGCAACTGTATATCCTGAAAAAACATATATTTTCGCAGTGTCTGTTACTGTTAAATGTTATAAACTTACATATTACATATTTTTCATTGATAATCTCTAATTTTAATATAAATATTCGATTCGAATAAAATACAAAAAAATCCAATACTCTAAATATAACTACTTAGGTAATTATAATTACTAATTACTATTACGATTAAATATATTAGATATAGAAGGAGAAGTAGAATTAAATTATTTAGACAACTGTTTCTGTTTTACTATTATAGTTTTTACTATTGAATTGAGTCGCAATCGTTATTTCACTTGTTAACTCTGAATCTGAATCACTTGAATCACTTTGACCGTCAGTATCATTCAACGGACGTTTATTCATGCGCTTCATTGCCTGCGGTAAATCTGGATTACTTTCTAATGTTGAATGTTGACTTGATGGCGAATGACTATATTCTGAGGTATTTTCTTCGTCCGATATAAATACAGAACGGCGATGAACAGCGACTGTTTTATAGTGTCTTGATTTAACACCACGACCTATAGGTAAACGTGCAACACTGAAAATAAAATAAATAATTATTGTAGATCTGATAAAGTTGAACTCAATAGGTATAAAATAAAAAATAAAATGCTTTACCTTTTCCTTCTTAGCGAATAATTATAATCAGGATCTTCACCCTCTTCATCCGTCCAACTGTCTTCATACAAATTCATATCCTTATCACAATGTTCGGTAATCGTGTCACTTTTATCCGACGAATTTAGATTCCTTCTGCGTCCTGTCGTTGATCCATTTTTGACTGCCATATTACCATTGTCTGCATTATTTGATGCAATCGATAGACGATTTTCTGTTAAGAAATTATTTACTTTGCGATCTAATGTCTCTAAGTTATCATCGTCGCTACATTCTCGCATTTCTATACGATTATTACTATTCATAGCATCGTCTAACAATATATCAGGACTAGAACATGCATCGTGATATGTAATATCACTTGTGCTCATGGTGTTACCATTTGGACTGGCAGGGCTCGGTTCCTGATTATTTTTCGGTTTCTCAGCGATCATTTCATTCACCGGCATTGTATTAATAAATGTCATGTGTGGTGGCTGCTGTTGTAGTTGCTGTGTTAGTGGTTGATTTAAATTGAGTGTCATTAGTTCGCGTTGCGCTAAGAATGGACTCGGACTACCATCATTTTCACTGATATCCATGGCATCGGTTTGAGTTTCAGTATCAACTAATTTTACTGAACGACTTTCCGGTTCACTTTGATATCGCCGATCTCGGCTTGGACTACTTTTTGGCGATGCAGCAAGTGTACCAGATCCAACGCGTCGATGAGTTCGTTTCTTTGTTTTGTTAGGAACTATGGCGACCGATTTTGGTTGGCAGGATGAATCAAGCTGAGCGTATAATGTTGCTTTAACAGGACTCTGTGGCGTTGAGTCTGGACTAGGGGTCGTTGATTGCTGGTCATGTGATGTCGGACTCGATTGATTACTATAACGTCGTCTATATAGTTTTTCATTGTATTTACGACAGGGAAAAACAGGTCGACGCGCTGGCTTATACCCTGGAAGTTGCTTTTCTTTTTCCGCAATTAACTTTTCCCTTTCTTCAAGATGTAGGAAACAAGCATTTAATTGCATATAAAGTGTATTTGTACGTTCAAGTTTTCGTTCATAAATCAACCGTATATCCTGAGCATGCTTCAATTCATCTTCTCGTTTTTGAATCAAGTCTTGTTCAAATTTGGATAAATTTGTTCCATTACTTGTCATCTTTTCCATATGACTTCGAATTTCCTCCTTCCATGTGCGTTGTGTTTCCATATATTGCTTAACCGACTGTTTAATTAATTCTGTGCCAGCGATTTCCAAGTGACTTAAAATAATTTTAAACGATGGCCGAGTTTTTGGTTTTACACTCCAGCACTGTTTCACCAATAGCTTAAAACCTTCCGGACAACTCGAAGGTATTGGAAGATGAAGTGAATTATTACCTACACCCCAAATAATGGCCGAAGAATCCACGTCTTTGTATGGCGTCTCACACGTTAATAATTCCCACAAGACAACACCAAACGACCAGATATCAACTTTTTCGGAGCATGGCTCGTTTCGGATTACTTCGGGTGCCATCCATGCAACGGTTCCGGCAAAACTCATTTTTGTACTAATCTCATTCCATTCACGACTTGTGCCGAAATCACTGATTTTTATAAGTTCATTTTTGTCTATTAGAATGCTGTGGAATAGTAAGTAGGACGACAGATAATGTGTTAAATAAATGTTATCTTTATATAAAAAAAAATAAAACAAAACAATTTAATTATTTTGGCACAACAATCAAAAGGCCTGATAAGCTTATCAAAAAAATATATTAAATTGCGTTACTTACTTGGGACTTTTTAGATCGCGGTGTATAATTTTATGAATATGTAAATACTGCATTCCGCTCGCAATCTGCTTTGCCCATGAAACCAGACGCGTTGGATGCACAAACTGTTCATTTTTTAATACATTCTGTAATGTTCCGTATGGACAGTATTCCATTATTATACAGAATACTGGTGATTGTGTACACACACCCCTGGTAAAAGAGAATCAAACAGATATTGCATTACAAGATAATTGAATTTGATCAAATTTAAATAGTTACTTGAATTTTATAATATTTTCATGATCTAATTTTCGTAAATGTTTTATATCGGTTTCGCGAACATCTCGAACTTTTTTTACCGCAACAATTTCATTTTTTAATTTTGCACTAAAAACAGCACCCTGGGCTCCAGATCCTAACCATTCTAAATCGGACATTGATTCGAATGGTATTTCCCAATCTTCCGTTGTTTTAATTTTCATATCAATTACAGCTGATTTTCCAATCAACGACAAAACAGGTCGCATACATCCGAGTAAACCATCCATCCATCCAATGGGTTTGCCGACATTACCAAACCCTGGACCCACGGGTGGCCAACGATTTGGACAATTGTGTTCGGCACTACTGTCAGATCTTTGTTCATTTAGGTCACCAGGTGATAAATGGTTTGATAATCCCATATGGCCTAGTTCCTCCTTGATGCATAGCATGCTGCAAAAAAAAAAACGAATTAAAAATTAAAAAAAATAAAATCGGGTGATTTTTAATTCGTAACGAACGGGCAGGGAAGTTTTTTAATTTTGATTGTAGACGAGTGGTCAAGAGATTCATTTTATTTTGTTTACCGGTTTACTGTTTTAATATGTATGGAAAAAGTGAATTTTGAATGACTTAACTGTAAAATTACCAGTAAAATATAGGTTGATCAAAAATACCGGTTGATAGCTGTGATAACCAAAATATATACCAGTTGTTGTGAAAAAATGAAATGTCTAGATTTTATGTCTTTTCTAGGCTGTAATAAAAAAACTAACAAGACATTAAAGCCAATGTTGAGCATAAAAGTTACATCCAATTAATGACAAAATCGCTCTCTCAAAATTCTACTCGAACCTTTTTACTAAAAAAGTAACTAGAATTTAAATGTGAGGCTTTACCTCCGTGAGGTTCCGTATTAAGTCTGCCCTTTGCCATATGTGAAAATATGCACAAAAGTATGTACATGTACATCAAAATTCGATCGATACACCTTACATTGTGCTGATCAAATAATGTTTAGTAAACATAAACACAAAAGTGTTTTTAATTATGTATAAGAATATAACAAACAAAAAGCATAACAACATACAAAGGTACTGCATAAATTGGATATGTATTGTAGACGTGTTGTTTTCTCCCCGTTTGTTTTTATTTTATTTTAGTAACAGATTTTAACTTAAAATTCTCTAAGAATTAGTCATCATCAATATTTCTGTATTCGTTAGATAATATTTGATTAAATGGTATGAGGTGATATTATGTATGTCGTTTACTTCAGGTGTAAGTGTATATAAGTAAATGTAAATACAATTAAATACAAGAAGAACACTGAGTAGATTCTATTATTTTTCTAAATATTTTCCATACTGTTATCAATATCGCACTTGTTTCAATAATAATCTATAAAGCAATATATAGTTGTACGAGTGTAATATACTAATTTTCGTGTTAGTTTCTGATACTATTTAGATGGTCGACCGCTTTTTGAGTAGTTTCGCTAAAAAGCTTTTTAGAGGTTAACACACGCAATCGTTATAAACTGGCGATAAGATAAAAATAGAATTGACCGTTTATGTTCCTGTTTATATTTTTGCGTGGATATGAGATAAGAGTAATTGATTGGGCATTGTTTAAAAAAAAAATGTAGTACAAGTATTTCCAGTTAATAAGTCGAAACATGTCAATATACATTTTATCGTTTTGTAACACCACCCTTGGTTCTAGTTCCCAATATCCTTTATATTTGTAATTTAGAAAATCGATTAAGCGGAATTTCCTAATCATAAAATGGTTGACCTACATACAAAATTAAAAAAAAAATCAAACTTTGACTTTGTGTACGGTTATTTGAATACCGAATTTTAATTAAAAATTAAAGGACTTTTTAGTTTAGTTTTTTGACAATAATCAATGTTTGAAGTGTTATACTCCACCTAGAGACCTAACCCGAACGAATAATAAAAAAAAAAATCAGTATTCCAAAATTAACTATAAAGTTATGAATTTATGAAGTTAAATTTTTACTTATTTCGAATATAAATTCTAACACTAAGTCTTCACCTACTTACTTTAACACGTGCATTTACACTTAAATGGTATCAAATCAATCAAATAAGCAACGCATTCGGCATATTAAAGCGCATCACTTTACACTATAATTTATAATATAATTATTTATTAAGCTTCGTTGAATTTCTACTCTTAATATTGGTAAAATTGTTAACTTAAACATTATTAACTTGAGCAATTATACAGCTCAAAGTTGCCATGCACAACAAATTTTTTATCTTCTTTGGAGGACCTTTCGAATGCTTACTATATAACTTGATTGACCAAGTCTTTCACTAGTTTTTCAGAACTTTAAATGTTTGCTAGATTTTTCCAAAATTCTTCAACGGTGCTTGTACATTTTGTGTAAATTATTGAGTCACATATGCGAAGACTTACACACGAATTAAATCTTCTTCCCTCTTCCGCTGAACGCCAGACACGGTGACTGAGTGTGTTTAGGTCCCTTTCGATATCATCCATCCAACGAGTAGGTGGTCTCGTCTTCTTTCGTTGGTGCCGACTCCAAGGCTTGCTTAATGGTCCGATTTTGCGAACAAAGAACGTGCCCAAACCATCTTAACCTTGCTCATTTTATGAATCCTATGATGCCAACTTCATTCGCATTATAAACGTGGCTCCCTCTTTGATGGGGCCGTGAATTATTCTAATAATTTTACGCTCAGTTACAACAATTTTCTGGATGTTTTGTGCTGTTAGTGTTCAAGACTCGTAACGAAAAATGATAACTGGTCTTTTCAGCGCTTTATTTTGATGTTGGCGACATACCCCTATAGGTTGAAGAGAGTTTGAGCTATTGCGTCTCCTTGCCGCACTCCAGATGTTATCTCCGAAATTTTGCCATCTATTAACACATTGCATAATGAGCCATCCATTAAAAGCTGGCACATTGAAACCAATTTTAACAGTATGCCCGATACGTTCCATAACGTATTCCTCTTAATGCTATCGTACGCCTGTTGGAAGTCTACGAATACACTGTACACAAGGATGTCCTTTTCATAGTATTTCTATATATCCCTTTTCTATATCATGTTCCGCACTTCATCATATGGTAGAGGAGGTGGTGGTGTCATCTCGACGTTGATATCGCGTTGAAGCAAGAGAGTTTGTTAGTCCGTAGCTATTTATCTTATGATGCGATATCTATATCTATCAGGCTAGAATTTTGGTTGGAGATTTTTCTCACAGTCATTTAGGTGTTATGAGATTGTCTTGTTCTTCGTGATAGATTTCGTTGACGTGCGTGATCTGTTTCCTGAATAGCACCAATACAATCATGATCCAACCGGAAATTGTTAGGCCTAGATGCATTTTGGCTTATGGTGGACTTTGAGGCATCGGTTACCGCCGTTTTGATGGTGCCCCACTGTTCTTGAGCGGAGTCAGGAAGTGGTTTATTTTCCAAAATTCCTGATACAGTATTCTCGAAGGTGGTCCGACTAACTTGGTTGTTCAACGCCACAGTGTCCCAACGGGTGATGCGCTGGAAACGATGATTATCTGTTATGTATAGACGAAATTTTAATTCAGCAACTGAAAGGAAGTGGTCTTAATCAATGTTAGCTCCACATTTAGTTCTGCTGCCTTTGAGACTAGAAAAGTTAGAAAAATGTCTTTTGAGCAAGAGGATTCCATGTGACTGAAGTTTGTGCTGGCAACCGTACACTATACTCTACAACAAGTTTTAAAGCAAAGCTAGCTCGATGGTGCGTGTTCTGTTGTTGTTTGATGTAGGTTGCAAGGAGTTTGAGCACATGTTGGTTCTAGACTAGAAAACATCTTCGATTTAATAAGACATCACCTCAGGGGGGGGGAGGGGGTATGAACGTTCACGTGGTCACTCTGCTGCATGTAGATAAACACAACTTCAGCAAGTGCTCAAACTGCCTCTTCTAGTCCTTCTATAGGGGGTTAGTAGCGTACCTCAACATCTCAACATGAGCTTTGGATATTTTTCAATTCAATTCATTTGCGTGTCATTGGCAGAATACAACCAAAACATTGCTGTTTGGGAAAATATCAGGCATAGAAATTTGATTAATTTAATAAAACTACCAAATTAATCGAGAACAAGACACTTGACTCAGAATGAATTAGTTTAAAAGCAGTGACAGTAAAGATGGTTATATACGAAGTTTTGCTATTAAACATTTTAGGGAGACACACACGTTGACTGTATCATTGAGTTACAAAATTATTTCATACGAATTTCAGACTTGATTGAGTCTAATTGATTCTGTTTGAGGGGTTCATTGGCTTGTACGCACTCTCTGACTTCAAAATTTAATCGGATGAATTTAAACAGCCGTTCAATGAAATGTGATAGTTCGCCATTTATGAAAAACAGCAAATCAACAATTTATTCATTTTCTCAATTATAGCAATTCACACGGAATTTTCTTTGTTGCGGCAAAAATAATAGCCAGTCAGTAAATAGGTTGGGTGTAATACAGTGTTCCAAGTTTGGACAAAATTTTAAGTAATCAGTAGTTTTATAATTGCTTTTATAGTTTTTTTGATAATTAAAATCATTTTATTGTTATGGTCGATGTTTTATTTTTATTATCAGTGAAACGTGTTATATTATAGGCATTGCCCTTCTGCAGCGGAACGTGAGTGAGCTAATAAACAATTAATGAAACAAAATAAAATTTATGGTTTAGCAAAAATGAATGCTAATGCAAAAAAAAAATAGGAACTCAAGGATGTAAGCTAATCATGCTTGCAAAATGGGTTAACTATGCAGAATTGCGCTATTTGAAGCTGGCTCGTAAGCCATCAGAATATATATGCGGCTTCCAATGGCAGCTCCATGTAACTATGTAGAGAAATAAGCGGCATGATGATTTTACACCGATTATTGATTACGATGCACGTCACAATACAACTTTTTATGAAGTGTAAAAAACATCAATTGATTATGCGTAATTAAAACATAAACAAAAGTTGTATTGTAATGTATCGCATGCTTGATAAGGAGGCGGAGTTATTTGCGGTTTTTTACTGTTTTCTCGAAAATGATAAACACAATTATTAAGAGCTTTATTGTTGCATTTGAAATTTTCAACAATGTGATAACCTGCCGATAAGCTGGGTTTTCGCTGTTTCTTTCTATTTTCTCGAAAGCTAAGCCGAACTGAGGAAAATGTTATGTGGGTTTGGAGCTTAGTTTTTAATGTCCGTGGCCCCAGTAAAATCTGTTTACGTATGCGAAACAAAAATAATTTTATAACAAAAATGTTTTATTTTTTTACATCATTTACATCCGTCACCAAATCATTTGGAAACATCTGCCCAAGACTAGAAATTGAAATTATGGGTCTCTTAGATTTCCTTCAGCATTCATGTAGTCTTATCGTTGATTTTATCCTAGAGGTCGTTTAGTACTCTACGGAGATTTAGACCGTTGCGATCAACCATGGTAGAAAAAGATTAAATAGGCTTAGCATGAAGAATAATTTATTTTGCTAACTAGCTAGAACACTCGGCATGCGCTTACTAAAAGCAATCCAAAACAGAGTGAAGTGGCTAAAATAACTTTCTTTTAGATCACTTTTGGCTGCAATGGTTAATTTTCGAGTTATTTATGTGAGTCAAGATAAGTGGTATTCCCTTTAAACTTTAAAGTATTAACAAATTTGGGTTCGTTTTAATTTATTTTTTATTTTTTGTCTGGTTTAACTCAAATAATTAAATAATTTTAATTACTTTGAAATGAAAAGTAAGTAGGAATAGTTTTTAAAGAGAAAAACAAAGTTGAGCTTGATAGATAAGCCAGTTCCAGATCATACAATATAATTTACTTATGTGTCCCCCGATGAATTAACAATTTCCTAATTATACTGAAACATTTTTTCTACAATCAACTTAAATGTAAAGCCACCCATTATTTATCGAGATAAATTAAAGATAAATCGAGATGAATTAGAGCGCAAATTGCTTCTGTGGATTCTATCTTCTAATCGATTCAGTAGTTTTCGTATGAAATTCGTACAATGCTAATGTGCAGACAGACAGATAAAAATTTTAACTTAAAACTTAAAAAAACTTAACTCTAAAAAAACTTAAAATGAGGCATTATCTCGAAAAACAGACACTTTAATTTTATTTTTATGTTTAGTTAACCCATACAAACAGACAGAAGCGCATTGCTTTATGTTTTTGTATAGAGAAGATAAATAATCAACTAACTCAAAAACCGACTAAGATATCGATATAAAATAAAATTTAGATTGCTTCAATGTATGAATTGCGTAATCTATCCGAATTTCATTCAAATAGGTTTAGTAATTTTGGCATGAAAGCCGGAAACGCTAGGTGTGCAGACAAATAGACAGACCACAATTTTAAAAACGGTTTTTTATGTTTAGGCATGTAAATAATGTAAACAATTTAAAAAGAGGCATTTTTTCAAAAACATATTTCCTTTCAGGGCGGCCTTGATATTATGTTTTTATGACATAATAATTCCCTGATTCATAAAATGTAAATTCACTCTATAACCGTATAATTTCCGATTAGTACTAAAACGATATTCACAAAATAGAAATTAGCTCTTTAAGTCTAATAAAACAACTAATTAGCTTTTAGCTGATTGTGTTTCAAAGTTTTTATTAATTTTTTAATAACAAACCCATAACGTTTCGATGGTATATTCCGTCATTGTCAAGGGTACAATTTATACTTATAAAATATGTATCGAAACGTCGAGTTTGTTACTAAAAAATTAATAAAAAGTTTGAAAAACGTTAAGCTAAAAGCCAAGTAGTAGTTTTTCTGTGCATATTCTGTCGTTGTGTGAATGTTGCATGGAAGTTTGTATACCCAAGGAACCAAAAATGGTAATCACAAAATTCTAGGCCGATTGGTCACGGAATGTAAATTTCTTTTTACGTAAATCTAATGCCCCTATTCACAAAATGTAAATTCGCTGTATAACCGTAAAATTTCCGATTAATACTAAAATGGTATTTAGAAAATGTAACTACCCTCTATAAGCCTAAATTTTGCTCTGTATAAGTTTACAGTGAAATGTTGACCTAAAGTAACATATTTTGATTTTAAGGGCCTATAACTTAGCAGAGTGGCAATTTTTCGACTTGGTTTTTTCAGGAAGTACTACTCTCGATAGCATCTATTTATCTACAAGACATCTACAAGACATCGATATGATTTAATTCGAATTTTTTGAGATTTTCACTAAACAGCTTTTCTACCTGGATTCTTTTGACTTCGTATAAAAGATCATACGATCATCCGGATTTCCTCTAGTATCGTACAACGTATTTCGTCGCGATTATTCGAGACAGGGTTGTATACCAGGCGACAGGTACGGGCAAACAAAGAGTAACAAACGTTCTAGATGACAATTTGTTTTTCTCAGCTCTTAGAAATCGAAACAATACTGCGAAGGTTGGGAGAAGTAGATCACGAGATTCAGAAACGGATCCAGAACTTCTGCCTCAACACAGGTTTACTCGGCTACAATTTGCCAGGGAACATGAAAATTGGACTGAACCTGATTGGAGCCAAGTCTTATTCACCGATGAATCGAGATTTTGTTTGCGGTCTCCTGATGTGCGAGAACGAGTTTGGCGATGACTGGGGAGCGTTACGCAAGCACCCTGCTTTACCTATTTTAAACCGGATTTTTAACGACCGTTCACTATTTTAACGAAATATTGGAAGCACTATTTATAGGCGATAATTTCATGCTAATTCCGATAATGCAAGACCTCTTATTGCCAGGGTCGTAAATGAATAGTTGGCAGAGGTAAATATTTCGACGATGACATGGCCGGCAAAGGGTCCTGATTTGAATCCTATATAACATGTATGGGACATTCTTGGTAGTAGAATTCGGTCTTGTATTCCAGCTCCGATCACGATGGAACAACTTTGAAGCGAACTTTTTGAGGAATGGGAAAATATCATACTGTGTGATATTCAACAGATTATCATTCAAGCTTTTCAATACACGCTTCTAAACATTTTTTATAATCGTTGTTGTGTTTATATTTGTGAAAATTTAAATAAAATTTGTCAATGTTTGGTTTTTGTTTGAAAATTCAAGAAACTTCAACCACATGTTTAGAAAGAGTAGGCCTTACCCATATTCTCCAAGATTGTTTTCAATGACCTTGAATTTAGTTTTTGTTTCATGTTTCAGCTAGTGCGGTTCAAGAGGTGTTCACATTTGAAAATTGAGTTAAAAATCATGTTGTGGGATAAGTAAAAAAACTCAGCCACATGATTAGACAAAGTTGATATGGTAACATGTTCTAAGATTGTTTTTGAATGACTTAAAATTTGGTTTTTGGCTCATGTTTCTAGCTAGTGCGGTTCAAAAGATATTCGCATCAAAAATAAATTTTTTTTAGAATGGCCCGTTTTCTGTGCCGGTCAGTGTACAAATAGAACATTTTTTAAAGTTAAGTAAAATTAAAACGAAGCTATAATCGTCAATATCTCGTATCAAAAAGTGTCGAACTGCTATCTATCTTTTTTATTATACAGGAATATAGAAAAAACAATATTGTTTTAAACGACAGTTGCCGAAAATAGCGTTGAATTGAATAGTTGTTAGGCTCCAGTTTTTGGTACTACCAATCTCTGCCCCACAGTAAGAGCGCATGCATTTTTGTTTTTCCTTCCCGGTTTTTTTCTTTGTTTTCGGGTTTTAGACTTTTTCAGTCATTCTCAAAAAATTGTTTTTGGTTCAAAGTCAAGTTAAATATGCTTTTTCTTAAAAAAAAATGTTGGTAATTCTACTTAGCCTGTTTATTAGAATTTAACCTAGTCATTTTCAACGTTACATATGAACATGCAATTTTAGCTTACTTGAAGGAAAAAACACTGATTGCAAGAATACTCAGTAAATCGGAAGCCGAAAAAACTACTTAGTACTTTTGCTTCCTTTCCTGTTTTAAGCATAAAGAGACCTTTACTCAATTAATTTTGATGGATTTATCCATTGTATATGGTACAAATTATTAATTCACAAATTGAAGATTTTTATGATTTTTGAAACGATGAACACATTGCACCAGTCCATAATAATCCCTAAAAAACGATATTAAGAACAACACTAATATGGCAATATCGAAAAATTTCGTCTCCCAAAAAATGGGAAACATTCTTTTTAATAATTAATTAAATTTTACAATCGTCCTAGTAATAATTATTTTATGGTTCTGGGCCCGTATCCGTCGAATAAAGTCGCCAGTGATTTTAGTATAAAACAATTTAAATTTAAATTTAAACTGAAATGGCGTTTTTTATTAGAAAGTCACCGGTAATTATTTTCGGGTCAATAAGAAGGATAAGGGCCTAACTATGCAATTCGATGGCTATCGTTTTATATTAGAATAAAGAAAAAAGAAATTAATAGTAAAATATAAAGGGCTGAAACCTCATGAGGTGATCAGAACTTCGGTCTAAATTAATTCAACTCCCAAATCAATCCCGGAATAAACCTCTTAAGTCAATATTCAGTTCAACACAATCCTAAACTCAATCACCAGCTTAACCGCCAAACCAACCCTCAAATCAATCACCAAATCAACACCAAACCAACTTTCAAATCAACCCTTAACCTAACTCCAAATCAAACCTTAAATAATCCCTCAAACAAACAACACACTTAACTATACAAGCGAGCTAAATCCTAACTCATTTCAACTCAACTTAGCTCGAACCAAATCTCAACTCTCGTACCATCAGAACCTTACACAATCATTCCACCATATCATTATTCCATAATATCATACCATCATGTGAATATACCATTAAACCACCATACAGCCATTCCATCGAACCACAATAAAGTCGCACCATCACACCATGATGTATATCTTACCATCAATCCACAACATCATACCATGGTACCATTATACCATCGCAAAATCTGACCATCATACCGTCATATAATCATACCATCATATTTCGGAACTTTATCCAAAAATCATTTTAGAATTCCATGTCCATCGCAGATGTCAAATTTCACTAAAGTCCGTTAAGAAATAGCCAAGTTCAGTTCTAATTGTCCATATTCCAAAACTTCATCTAAAAATCATTTTAGAATCCCATTTACAACGCACATGTAAATATTTTAAGCTCGAGAGTCGAGACATTATGCTAATGTAATACTGATTGTGCCGATATGTGCCTATGTGCCTATGTATATTTATCAAAAAAGATAACGGTATAATAGAAAAATGCAACTGTATGTAGACTTTTGTGATGTAAATTTTATGAATTTTTAGATTTTTTGAGAATTTTTTGTATTGAGAATTGATAGTTTTGTTTTTTTTGTCCAGTTTTCATTTTTTTGGCTTAAATGTATTACTTAATTAATTTTACAATTTTTAATTCGTTTTATTTATCACAATTTTGGAAATTTTAGTGGTGTATGTAGATTTTCGTGATTGAATTCGTCGATGCTATACTAACCCAACGAATTAAGTTAACCAAAACACAATTTAGAAGCAATAATTGCGATATAATTCCTTTAAAATAATTCATTAAACAAATTTTATCTTTAATCAAAATTTAACTTACAGAATGAGAAAATGAGCAAAAATGATGAGCTGTAAGTTAATTTTTGCAGTAGCCCCTCAAATTTCATTAAAATCGGTTAAGGAATAGCCAAGTTCCACCCTACTTAGCCTTATTCCAGAACTTAACGTAAAAATCATTTTAGAAACCGATTTCCAACGCAAATGTCAAATTTCATCATAATCAGCCGAAAAATAGGCAAGTTCCATCATACTTAGCCGTATTGCAGAACTTTATCCACAAATAATCTAAAAATCCCATTTCCATCGCACATGACAAATTTCATCAAAATCGGTTAATAAATACTTAAGTTCCATCCTACTTGGCCATATTCCAGAACTTTATCTAAAAATAATTTTAGAATCCCATTTGACCATTGGAAATACTGAATTTAATCAAAATCGGATAAGATATAGAATCCCAATACAATTTTTATAAAAAAAATCACAAATCAAGTTTAACTGCTCACTAAACGTTAATCCAACCCCAACTCAGCCCTAATTCCACCCGCAAAGGATCCAAACTCAACCGTAAACTCTACGCCAAACATAATCCTCAAACCAGCATATGTATATAAAAAAATGGTTAACTGCTCACTACATCCTAAACCAACCCCAACTCAACTTCAACTCAACACGCAAATTGGCCCCTAACTTAACCTTCAAATCAACTTCAAACTTAATGTCCAATTCAATAATCAAACCAGCATATATAAACAAATCATAAATAACCAGGTGTTTTGGGTTAATTCGTATGGCAGGTACGAGGTACCCCACCCTCTTGACGTAAAGTCTCCAAAAGCTTTCCAAATCTCCGGCTTGGCCATACAAACAGATTGGCGAAAAAAAAATCCAAATCGTACAAGCCGTTCTCGAGATACCATGGGTACGGACATCCAGACAGACGGACGGACATTTTTTTTTCGGGTTTTCCAGACCCAGGGACTTTCAAAACGTCGAGAAAAATGGTTTTGAACCAACCAAATTTTTCGTTATTTTCGATAGGATTTTAATACTTTGGTCTTTTTAGACCGAAGTAATTTGTAATATTACTTTCCGTTTACTTCCTAAACTTGCTAATATAAGATCATACTAAAAAATACCGAGTTAGGTCTCTGTTTCCGATAATATGTCACAATCACCTGGGCTTACTAAAGTAATATATTTATTGCAAAATTAGGTTTAATTTTGAATGTTAATTAATTAATTCTTGTAATTTCTAATATGCAACCGGTCCTTAGACCATTTTTAATGTGTTTTACAAATTAACACGTGGACGTATATTAGTATTTACGAACAATCATTCAACTTAACCGACTGATAGGCAGGATTCTATGGTTTTTATCCCATTAGAATTTAATTTTAATGTACATATATGATTTTAATATGTTCCGAAGATTGTAAGAGAATTAAATCCAGTTTCGAACTGATGAGCTTATGATTATGAAAAAATCAATCTTCTCATCAGGACCGCATCAAAATTAAAGTAAAATTAGCTTACACAGAAATAGGGCTGTGTGAATTTCGTGAAGAAGAAAATTGTAAGAGAATTTCGCTGTATTAGTAAAAATTCGCTAATACAACCTGCACAGTACATTCTGTATATATAAGTAGAATGTAAAATTATGGTACAGTCGCCGAACCTGATGAGAAGATTGATTTTGTCATAATTATAAGCCGATCAGTTCGAAACTGGATTAAATTTCCTTACAATCTTCGGAACCTATGTACATT
Organism: Tipula helvola; assembly: GCA_963556165.1. Taxonomy (NCBI): domain Eukaryota; kingdom Metazoa; phylum Arthropoda; class Insecta; order Diptera; family Tipulidae; genus Tipula; species Tipula helvola. The sequence goes on from OY744483.1 coordinate 159,802,212, forward strand.
AAAATTTTAAAAATTTAGTTTGTTTAATTTATATGAGTTTTTTCTAAACAAGGGAAGATTATGCACCTGTAGAGGTAATTTCGGCAAATAGTGTTTGTTTAAAAGTTCAAAGCTCGATAACTATTGATAACCATAAGGTTTAATGTAAATAATTAAATCTACTCGTATTTATTATGCGAAGATTTTGTTTAATATAAGGTTTCCAGATACATAATTCTACCAGAAATCGTATTTTAGTTCATTTACCTCAAGGTTAAAATTTAATAATAATTTATAAAAATATGGCACGAGTATGTACACAACAAACACAATCGAAATAAATAATTTTCAAAATTGTTGTGTACAATTAATTATATATAGCGATATGATTATCAAACAAACCAACCCCTAGAGTATAGAATATCACATTAGGAGCAGAGCATTACAGATAAGAAATAATAAAAAAAAAAAATTGTTTTGTTTCTTTTATAGAAAACCCAAGTTCAGATCAGACTACAAATCTTTTGTTTCGCGTTTCACATTTAAATCTTTCGTTATTCTTGCACGTCTTCTTCGTATATGGATATTTATAAATGTGTTCACAGAACAGACACAACTACTACATACATTAGTAGTATGTTGTAGGAGAACTATACACAACAAAAACGTTTAAATAAGGTGATCGCGAAATTGCGAAACTCGCGTAAAACACAAACAACAAATATGTACAAAATAAATAAAGTAGTGACGTAAAATATTTTCCTAATATCTGTTTTTTTGTTGTTGTCATTTTAATATTTTTGGTTTACCTTGTTCGCACAATAACGCCATTTAATTTATCAGGTGGTTCATTTAGCTTTTCGGAATATGCAGAACTTATAATAAAAACCATTTTTATTTATTTTTTTAATTATTTCACTATATAAATTATAATTATGTATGTATAATTTATTATATTATGTCTAAATTAACTTTCTATATATAAATATAAAATTAATTTGTACACACGTTACACCGCGATCACCTCTTAACTATTTTATAGTTCATACGAAACTAACATGAATATTGAGCAAAGAAATATTAAAAAAAAAAAAAAAAAATCGCGATATGAAAGTACGCGATTCTTGGTTACATATAAGCAAGATAGCACAAATACACAAGCGCTTATAGCGCATATATGTAAATACAAACACAAATAAATAATATTCATATATGAATTTATTAATGAATACGAGAAAAATGATAATAATATGGAATCGTAAGTGTATATTTACAGATATGTATAGTACATTATGAAAGTATAACTATATACGATTATTATTATTGTTTTTAACAAACACAAGTAGTTCCAAGGTCCAAAATAATCCATAACAACAAAATGTTAAATAAATATCAGAAAATGTGTGTTTTTAAAAAAAAGTAGATGTAAAAAGCTACACATATTGCAAAATCTGTCCGACTGACACCTGGTTTGCATTAATCTAACTACTTAATCTATTTGCGCAAGCGTACATTTTCCTATACAAAACTAACAATTTTAACACATTATAATTTTGTTTTTTATGACAAGAATGTAATCAACTCTATAATTGGCAAGGTCGCGAATTTTGCGTTACTTTCTTTTTAGTTTTATAGTTTTGTGCGAATGTATTAATATATGCGGCTATTGTTATACCTGCGATCGTCCCCCGTGCTTTTACGTTAATTGGTTATTTATGTCAGTAAAGAGATAACGTCCATCAGAATATTAAATTGGTTAGTTTCGAGGTAACAATCGTATTGATTTGAAATCCAGTCTATAATCAAACAATGAAATGGCAGTTTCTCCTTTGTTAATCATAAGAGTTTCTTATCATTTATTAAAAATAGATTTTTCAGGTAATTCCCCGCTGTAATTTAGAACAAAAACTTGTTTCTAATAAAACACAATAATGCTATACAGCTGCTCGATGGTCGACTTGTGTATTGTGTTCCCTGCTTGTTTTAACCAAACATGGGCAAAAATACCTTCATGCCATATACAATACTATGAAAATAATAAATTATTGATTATTTTACTAACACTACACATACGTCTATTTACTGAGCCTATGTATTTACTTGTATCGGAACTATTGGAATTTTGTTGATAAGAATTGGCATTATCGATATCGTGCGATATTAGAAAACAAAAGACCACTGCAATTAATTATAATGATGATAAATTAATTTTATCACTATACTCTAATGGTTGATTGTTACACAATAAAACAAATTTGCGTAATTAACTTATGCGTTATGTAATAGACGTATGCGAGGTATAGGATAGATCTCAGTTGATATTTGTATAATGATAACATTAAATAATATGTAAATACTAAAAAGTTATAAATAGAATTTGGCATCACATGTACAAAATTTTGTTCAAAATTTCGAAACATGGAATCTGAAGTTATTCAAACTTCCCAACCCGTAAAGAGTTCCTTTGGGTTAAAACTTAAAAAAATATTTTGTTCGGAATACTTGGGTATAGTTTCTTTAAATATTCGATTACTGCAGATAGAGCTGATGCTTGCTCTAGTTATCGGATCGGGTACAAGGCTACTTTGTGCTGCAGATTATGGAGACAGTTAAAAGCCATTGCTGGCGGTCCATTATATTTTATGGTCTAAGGTATTTCTCAATAAGTGCTGCATTCCCAGGCTTAAAATTTACCAACTTTGAGAGGGTGTGAATCCACCACAAACCACAAGCCCACAATGGTAATGGCATCATCATAAAATCATATTGCAACTACCTCCAGGTTTGGTGCCGTTTTGTTTGCTCTAAGAGTTTATTAAATACCCTCATTAATACATATGTTTACTTTTATGAATCGGTCACTTATGTTAAAGCATATTGGACGGTAAAATTTATGAGACAATAAATTAAAAATGTGATTTAGCTAATACAATTTGACTATTATGTGTTAGCTATAGTTAGGTATTAATGGAATAATTTACTAATGATGATAAATCAAATTGACTAACGTAACATAGAACCTGTTATTTTATGCAATATGTCGAATTAAGAAATAAAAACTTAGCGTAATATAAAGTAATTTTTTATTCTCAAATTTCTAATATGGATGGGTTCGAACCAAACACTGCACATAATATTTTGCGCATATAGTCGAAGTATGTACTTGTTTTCATTGTGTGGAGTAAATAAAAACAAATAAATGCTTTACTGTTTTCTCTGTATGCAAACAAAGCTACAAGGATACATGAGTTTAGTTTGGAAATATATGTTGTTCAGAATGGCCCGAATTAGTTATAAATATTCGAAAAATCACGTTTTCGACGTTTGATCGTTGAAAATGAAAAGATTATAGCGGGGGGTTCTTTTTTTTATATCAATGAAATTACATAAATATTGTCATGTGACCGAACAAAATATTCCCCTATTTCTCCTCTCGAGTTAAAATTATTTCAATATTAAGCAAAACATCCGCAGAAAACCAACATAACCATAGCAAAAAATAAACGCTTCGTTCGGATTCAGTTTGTACGGATTTATATCGGATTTTATTAAGGGTATTTTATGGTTAAAACATTCGATCATACTGGTGAATTTGGGTTCTATCAAAAATTTTAATTTTTTACGCTACTTAAGTGATCCTGGATATCAAGATTTGTCGCCCTCGGGGTACAGTTCTCAGGTCCTGTTTCTCTTGTTGGGAGCAGTGGATATGCTTGTAACTTCATAAAGAAGCCTACAATACATTGCCGTGTGGTTACCGCAAAAGTTTCAAGGCTCTTATTTGTTGCGCAGTTCTATATAACTGGGAAAGCATTTAAACGATCTTTATCTAATCGAGGATAACAGATAATCACGATTAACAATAAAGTTTAGGTTTTCGATGGAGAGGGCGAGAATAGAGATGAACAGATACGAATTCTAGGCCAACAAAAAAGAGCTGAGGATGAAATACAAAAAATCCACCAAATTATTTAGATAAATTAATAGAATTAAATTATCTGAAATAGTATCTTAAGGTTAAGTAAATACTTACTTATTATAGGTATTAATTAATTTTTCCACTAAATAATTATAAGTACAAGGTAGTTATTATTCACTTCGAAATAAGAGAAAACTACTACTTAAAAGTAGTACCTTTTACGGAAAAGGTAACTTTTATCAGTATGTACTTACTTTTTTTATTCACTCCATCTATTGCAGCGTTTAGGAATTGGCCGTAATTGGTTGACGGTTCGTTATTATTAAAAACTTTCGCCTTAGGACTCCGATTAATTGCAAAATTATTTTCGATAGAGATTGGTTTCAGTTGAGATTTTCCATTTTTAAATAACGTCGTCACCAATCTGGCTTTTTTAAAAGCTCCTTCAATTTTGCCCTTAGAATCGATCTGTAATATCGATCTTGATTTGGATGTTGGTCGAGTACCGTTTTGTAAAAGCCAATTTAAGTGACAAAACTCAATTGAGATTTTAAACATCTTTAATACTATCTAGTACACTTCTCAAAAAATACTTCGACATGTCATAGTATACTTCAGTGATGAAACTAATGAAATGTTTTCGACTTATCCCCGCTAAAGATGTTTTCACATCAAAAACTTGTAGTAATGGCATCTATGATTTTAAAGGTTCATTGCATTATCGTCTTTATTTGATAAAATAGAATGGCATCTAGTAATGACGTAAAAGTGGATTTTCTCTTCTCTGGGCACTTTTTTTTTTTTGAAACGATCATGTTCAAATTAAGGAACCCTCTTGTAACAGAAACTCAAAATGATGAAGAATCATTAAAGAATTGTAGAAATGTATCTTTGTTTTAAATGTTGGTCCATTACTAAGTCATTAAACTGGCCATTTCAATTTTAAACATTCTCAAAGATAGTTTGTCATCTGTCTTATGGAAACAAGATTTAATAGCAGCATTTACAGCTCAGAGCTATTCTCAATCAATTAGATTATTCACAGATGCGATAGAAACTTGCGTTTTTCCCAGATAAAGTTGATGGGGTGTGCGTGTGGCTGCCTTATTGCAGTAAAGAAAAAATTTAAGTCGTATCGTTCCAGCTTGGAAAAAATATATTGAAGAAGTCTGGGTTTGTATTGAAAATTATAACAAAAAGCTTTACCTCCATGTACCTTTCCATAGGAAAAATGAATTATTTATAACAAATAAAATTTTGTACCAAAAGCAATTTCGAATAACCGTCATTGACGTTGAAGTTTTGATTTAATATTAATTGATTTTAAAATAGCTGTTCGACAAGGAAATAATATTATTCAAATTCAATACTTTATGTTTTGTTACAGCCACTTTGCGTTTATAACAAACAGCGTTGCTTTAGTATGAAACAGGTCTCTGTTGTTGCATAATGCTGTTGACTTGATAATTATCTTATATCATTTCAGTAGAAACAAAAAAAAATCAGCATCATAAGTTTCACTTTTTTTTAAGGGAAGGATTAAAGTTGTGCTTATAGGATTCGTTTCTCCTTAATTGTTTGCACAACGGCAGACACACAGCACTACCTTTTTTTATTTTGATTGGAAAAAGACGGTTGGAAAGGCCATATTTTTATCAAATGTACTTCATAACACACAAACCCACATACATATATATATATATACCGACGAATGGGCTGTGCAGGGAGTAGGAATCCCAGAACCCGGCTGAAGGGAGTGAGCAAGCAGGCTCCCAACGCCCATGGTGGCGAACTTGGCCGTTGGCGTAGATATGTATACAAGCGAAGAGAAAGGAAGCGGTAAATCCATTAATGAAGATAGCACACCTCTTAACCCGTTTAAAAAGAGTGGTATGATACCGAGATCTCCGAAGAAGTTAGCGGTGACCAGTACATTAGAGAGATGTTTTTCCTCTCCTTCTCTTGGTGGTAACAAGGCGGAAAGCAAAAAAATAATTCTAACCAGGCTTGGGAGGAAAATTGAAGAACTGGTTGAGTTTGTTAAACCGAGAAATAATGTGCTTGGTGAAATCAAGAAGATGATAAACACCATTAGCACACTCTATGGCTCAGCTTTTAGTAGGATGAACGTATCGGAAAAGGAGTGTCAAGCTGCACCGATCAACAATGAATGGAAGGAAAATTTAGTTCATCTACGAATTATGAGCAAACTTGTCTTTAACACATGAAGCTCTTATCGAAATCCATGACCTCGATGAAGTAACAATAGCGGAAGAAGTGCGGGACGCTCTAGAAAGAAGGTTCGAAGACTCTAAGGGTATGTTCGAAGTGAAGAAATTGGTAACCAGGCACCGTGCGACCCAAATAGCTTTGGTCAGCCTTCCTAGTGGTCTGGTGGGGAAAGTTACATCCAAAGGCAAAATTCGAATTGGATGGGTGTCCTGTTCAATACGGGAGAAGATAGTCATCACTAGGTGCTTTAAATGCTTGGACTACGGACATGTTGCCGGGAAATTCCCCAAAACCGTAGACCGTTCGAAACTCTGTTGTAGGTACGGTGTTAATGGACACATTGTGAAGACTTGCAAACAAGAACCAAGGTGCATGATATATCTTGGGGAAGAGGACAACGCTGGAACTACCAACCATTTCACGGTTGGTTTCAATTGTCCGGAATACCAGAAGGCGTTAAAAAGGCCAAATAGATTATAATTTTGCTATAACTTAATCTTAATCATTGTGAAGCGGCACAAGATCTGCTTGACCAGACTGAGCGTGAAGTAGGATATAGAAACCGCGAGGAAGCTATTTGGACAAGCAACGTAAGTGGTAAGGTCGCCATCTGGGCTTGCGGTCAAGGGCATTCTAAAGCACTAGCTTGAAGGTGCTTGGCTTCATAAGAGTGAAAATCGACGGTATCTATATACAGTTGCTGCGCTCAGCCGAGCGCATCGTATGCGGAGTGCAACAATTCTTAGATCGATTGGTGAAAGACGCTTGAGATTGACATCCGGTGCTTATCGCTGGGGACTTTAGCTTAGTCTACAGAATGGGATAGTAGAGTATCGAATGATGGAAGAGACGCTTTATTGGAAGCTTTTGCCATACTACAGATTGTCCTGTTAAATACGGGTAACACACCAACATTACGTAGAGGTGATACATGATACATCAATAATTGATCTTACATAGATAAGCAGCAGCATTTGTAGTAGAGAAGTTTCGTGGAAAGTGAGTGAGCGATACATACATAACGACCACCCCAACTTATAAAGGGAACCGAACTATATCAGAAATGCCGGTTGGAGATCCGAACTTTTCGACGAGAATATGTTCTTGTACATGTTAGAAAACTAAAGCGTCTTCGGAACGGCGGAAAATAAGATATCTCAAATTATGAAGGTCATTACAAACGCCTGTGATGCAGCAATGCCGAGAAGAGTAGTAGATAGCTGCCGTAATGCTATGTATTGGTGGAGTGAGGAAATCGCGACTTTACGTCGAAAATGCTTCAAGGCAAGGAGGAAGTATCAGCGTTCGAGGCATAGGGAGACTGAAGATTTTCGATAAGGTTACTGCAGTGCTTGATTTGAGCTCAAATCCGCTATAAAGTTAAGCAAACGGAAATGTTTCAGTGAGCTATGCGAAGAAGTAGATAGAGAGCCATGCGGAGTCGACTGTACCAAATGGTAATGAAAAAGGTGAAGGGCAGTAATTTAAACCCTCCTACTTGTCCAGATATGATGCGCAACATAGTAACATCGCTATTTCTGCAACAAAAACATGTTTCGACTGGCGGAATAGCAGTAATCGACGAAGACGAGCGAATACAAACCGTTCGGTCGATGAAGTATGGTCAAGGCTACAAGGAAAGTTAGTAGTAATAAGGCACCCGGGCCAGACAACATACCGAATTTGGCACTAAAAGTAGCAATTCGAACAATACCCGAACAGCTCGCAAATATGTTCGATTGTTGCATAAGCGAAGGTATATTTCCTTCTATTTTCTCCTGTATCTGTTAAACATTATCGAGGACTACTTCTGTAACAGGATTCTCATGTATAAAACAGATGATGATTCAGTGAAATACGCTATTACGGGTGGTGTTCCGCAAGGATCTTTGTTGGGCCCGCTGCTGTGGAACATTATGTATGATGGTGTGTTAAGGCTCCAGATTCCCGAAGAAGCTAAAGTCATTGGATTTGCAGACGATATTGCGAACGTAGTGGTGGCTAAACACAAGGAAGAGGTAATCCGGATCTGTAACGAAGCCGTTCACATGATCCACAACTGCTTGCACAATGGGTTTACAATTGGTTGATGAGAAGACGGACTGTACTAATCTGAGGTAGGTGAAGGAGCAGGACGGTGCAGGAGACCGTAACTCTGGATGTAGGCAAATGCACTATTACCTCACAACCATTGATTAAGTATCTAGGTATAACAATTGATAGCATATTCAATTTTAAGGAGCATATGAATAATGCTGCAAAAAAGGCCTCCACTGTAAATAGGGCACTGTCTAGAATAATGCCGAATACAAACGGAGCAAGACAAAAACGAAGAGTGCTCTTAGCCAATATGGTTTCATCAATAATGCTGTATGGAGCTTCAATTTGGGCTGACGAAATGAGGATCTCGTATAGGCGTAAGCTAAACTCTGTTTATCGACTTAGGGCTCATCTGCGCGTTTTGGACAGTTTCAGATGAAGCAGATATGATTGCCAATTTTTTTAAAAAACATGTAGCACGGACCATTCCTTTTCCTCTTACTTTCATATTCAATAAATCGTTTCGAGAAGGAAGATTTCCTGAGCGTTGGATATTTCCATAATTCTGCCAATTTTAAAAAAAGGCAAAGTGGGTAAGTAAGTATTGTAAAGTAATTACGGCAAAAAAATTATTCCAAATTTTTACATTCGACGAATTAGGTTACCATGGCTTCAAAATATCGAATAAAAAATGCCGGGTCTGCCTTTTCAGTCATACATTTTTTGAAATTATTATTGTTCCTCCCATTCTCATAAATATTGATTGTTTTGGTTGAAATTTTACAGAAAGGAGGTTTCAGTAATAAATTGTGAAATGATAGGTTATTCACCCCAAATAAATCCTTAACTGAACTCCTCACTCAATTCTAACTCAACTTTCAACTGAACCCTCAATTTATTCCCATTCTCAAAGCTCAACTCAATCCTCAAATCAACTCGGTCCGAAAAACTACATGCGTACATGAACTCAACACAAAACCACTCAAACCGCTGACTCAACCTCAACTTAATCCCAATTCAACCCTAATTTGACCCATAACTCACCGCATATTCAACTTCAAACTCATCACCCAACTCAACTCCCATGGTCTGAAAAATTACATGCGCACATGAACACAACTCAAATCAACTCAAGCTAATTCCAACAACCCTCAATTCAACCTCCAAATAAATCCCCAACTGAACTACTCATTAAACCCTAACCTAACCAAAATGCAACCCGCAAATCAACGCACAACTTAACTCTCAACTCACCTCCAAACTCAACGCCCAAGCAACTTAATCCTCAAGCCAATATATTTTCAATCTAATTAAAAACCCTTGTAGTTCCATTTTTGATCCAAAAATACGTTTCAAAACCAGATAGTGGATAACATCGGGACTCATCTATCTGCGAACCCCTGTAAGTTCAATGTAATTCCAAAAGGTGCAAGTATTTAGTTAATTTTTATAACCAGATAACTCCATTATAACCCAAAACACTTATGCAAGAACTCGTAGCTCTTCATTTCTCTACCGGTAACTAAGGCATTAAAACGTCTCATAAATGAACGAAACAAGATTGAAGGAACGACATTTTATCGGTCTTTTCATTTTTCATGTATATAACTTGCGATCCTTTTCTCGATCATTTTATGACTCGAACTGTCTTCGACTAATTATCTTTTGTTTTTAATTAGATTTCATATTTCGACCTCGGTTTTCACCGTTAGGCAGAATCTTTACCTTCTTTTAAACAATTTTTTTCAGATTTTCAAAAATTCTCTATCTATTTCGACAATTCTCTATCTCTCGCGTAATCTGATGCAAACAAACAAAGGAGAATCAATCCAAAGCAGCGAGCAGAGCAACGAATGCCTAATCTTCATTTTTCAGCTACAAAAGAAGCACGCCCAGAAATTGTAAACACAAACGCTCAGAATGGAAACCAGTACGCAACTGTCAACGGTAGCGTGCACCAATGAGTTTCATATGCAAGTGTTCTGCAAGGTACCGCTCCTAAAGTGCAAGAAAGTTAAGAGGGAAACATTTCAACAGCTTTAAACAAATCGACTAATATGATGGGAAGCTCCATGATGGACATGATGGAGAGAACCACGGATCTAGTGATGCAGAATATGAACACGCTGATAGTCGTAAAAAGTCAAAAATAACCATAAAATAGCCATATGGAATGCAAACGGCCTAGCACAACATAAATCGGAGGTACAATCATTCTTCATTATTATTCCTTCAATATTGTATTGACATAATGTTAATCATAAAATCCAAGGACAAAAATCTTTTAGGTCGCAGTGCGAGGTGGCTGAACGCCCATATGACCTTTCAACAATAATATTAATCTAAGAAAATTAACTAATGATAGCAGTACAGATTGTTCTCTTTGGAAAGCAACCAAAAGAATTAAAAGACCAATAATGCAGATTCCTCCAATAAGAATAGCAGGTGATAAATGCGTTAGGAATAATGAAAACAAAGCTCGAGAATTTGCTGACACCTCGAAAAAATATTCCAGCCACAGGAAGACCAAACGTTGGAAGCCGAAATAATAACTGAACAAGTTGTGCAAGAAAGTAAAGAAATCATACCGACAACACCAAAAGCGGTCATGCGTGAGATAAAAGCTAATATGAATAAGAAAAAAGCTCCTGTCTACGATGTTATTACTGCGGAAATCTTGAAAGAACTGCCAACAAAGCTCTGGTAAAGCTCACCAATCTTATAAATGCAGCATTAAGAATCAAATGTGTACCAAGCTAGTGGAAAATTGCAGAAGTAATTATAATCCCAAAAGTTGGGATAACACCACACATACGCTCATCTAACAGGCCAATTTCGGTATTGCCAGTCATGTCCAAACTTTTTGAGAAGCTACTGGTAAAAAGGTTAAATCCGATAATCGAGAGTAAAAATTTGATCAAACTCAACAATTAATCAAGTACACAGAATAGCCAGTATAATCGAGAAAGCACTAGCGGAGAAAAAATCTGTTCAACAATATTTCTAGACGTTGCACAAGCGTTTGATAGAGTGTGGTATGAAGGACTTAACTGCCAATTATGAAATCTTCTACCAATGCAATTTGCTAAAATACTGGAATCTACTTGGACGATAGATTCTTCAGGATTAAGATAGATGATACCTTTTTTGAATTGAAAGAAACCAACGCAGGAGTTCCACAGGGAAGTGAATTAGGACCGGTTTTATATATTTATAATCTTCGTGTATTAGAAAACAACACAGTGGCGACTTTTGCAGATGACACGGCGATCTTAGCTGTTGGCAAATGCAACGAAGAGTCAACACAGGGTTAATCAAATATATAAATGGATACAAAGATGGTGAATAAAACTAAATGAAACTAAATCAGTTCTCGTCAACTTTACAAATAGGCGATTCGCACATATCCCGATTACCTTAAATCGAGAAATAGTACCTTATGCGAACACAGCTAAGTATCTCGGGATGACGCTCAATGCTAAACTGCGATGGAAAGCACACGGCAAGAAAAAAGTGAAGAACTAAGACTTAAACACAGAAAGATGTATTGGTTGATGGAAAGGAAATCTTCTTTATCAACATACAACAAGCTTCTACTTTATAAGCAAATATTGAAAACGATTTGGACTTATGGTATTCAACTTTGCTCTAAACAGAGCAACGTAAATATCATCCAAAGATTTCAGAATATGGTATTAAAGAAGCATCGTTGATGCTCCTTGGTATGTCTGCAACAACGATCTCCATAGAGATCTTAAAGTGAACCTAATCGTAAATGAAATTCAGAAATAAGCTTCGAGATATGAAGAAAGGCTCCGGCAACATGTGAACATTGAGATAACTCAGCTCCTAAGCAACAAGAATTTATAGTACGCAGACTTAAAAGAACCAAACCTTTTGATCTGGTGTAATTGTTAGCTTAAACAGCATTGTGTTGATGTGGTTTACTTCAATTTACCAGACACTATGGGACGCCAATGGGAAGAAGCCATAGATTTATATAAGTTATTAAATTAATAAGTCAGAACGAAATTGCTCATTAGCCCCGGAGGCCAGAGTGTAATTACATAAAATAAATAAATTAATAAATTTTAATTATTTGGGTTGTATCTCAACTAACAACATGACGGCAGTGTCAAATTACCTATTGCTTTAACATTTATGCGAATTATGATTGATTCTGAGCGTGTGCAACTAGGAGCTTGATGTTTTGTGGTAATGATTCCCAAAGAATAAGTATAGATTTGATTCGTTATGAACCCGTTTAACTTGCGCAGAGATTGCCTTATTTACATACTAGTTACTTAACCGATTTCTACGGGTAGTAAATCATTTTAAAAATTTTCTATAAGACACAATCAAATGGAAACGCTTTAAAATCATAATTTTTTAAACCAAATTTTTCGTAGGCTAGACCAGGGTTCGTATTATTGAAATTCACTCGAAAATGTCATCGGTGACAGAAAGTCTAGAAAGTAAACTACGTCATTTCAATCGAAAATTTAAGTTGTTTCATATGAAAGTCACCGGGGCCTTTTTCGGTGAAATTCATTTGGTCAGATATTGCAAAATCTCTAGTGCCTGAGTGGATGTGCTCCTAGCCACTCAGACACTGCAGACTTTGCAATATCTGATTCCTCTAAGAGGAGGGCACTCATCTATGAGTGTGTGTAACAAAGAGATTTCTAGGACCACCGACTATATTATCCCGTCTCTATCTTTTGACACAAAGTTCCGGACTAAGATCCCCTCTAGAGAGGACTGGATGATGGATGCAGTTTTGGAACCAGGAGTTATAAACTTCTTCACTGATGGTTCAACATTTGGTGAGATCCAAACAACTGATATCATTTCAGCGGAGTCAGGTCATGGTTGTTGGAGTGATTACAGGGCACTGTCTCATAGATAGGCATGCGACTAGAATTGGATTCTTCTCACATGACTACTGTTGCAGTTGTGCAGACGAAGAGGAGGAAAATACAGTACTTCATATTCTTAGCATCTGATCTCATCTGGCCCTAAACAGGCTAAAGTTTCTAGGAGCTCCCCCTTTAAATGACCTGACGGACGTCAGGAGTATCCAGCACTTTGTTTACAGCACAAAATGGTTTCAATGAGTAAGTGAATAAAGAATAAATTGTGGTTTGGCTACGGATCAGTTTTGTGTCTATATGCCGGTCTAAATGGACCGCCGTACCTTAACCTAACCTAGCTACACTTTAAAATAAATTAGGTTTAAGCCAAATACGAGCCTGATTTCTACATTGGTATAATTTGTACTAATTTTTTAAAATACTGCAGATTTTTAATTTTTAGAAGTTTCCGCAATTGATGCTTTTCTTTAAAGCTTTAAAAAAAATTGGATTCACCTTTTGTGCTTGGCTGGTTCAATCATTAAATTCAACATTATTATAAACTTTAACTATTTCTTACCTTTTTGTGTAGTTATCGAAATCCTCCCGCGATGACATATTTGATATTTGATAATCCTCCACTTTTAAATCTTGCGGCACATCATCACTTATGCGGTCCATTGAGCCAATTAGGTGCATTTTATTTAATTTTTATATAAAATTAATGAATTTGACTTAAATTCATGATTGCACTTAAATCGTTAATACTTTTTAGATTTGGCAAAGTTTTATTTTTTGTACGTGAGCGTGGAACTGTTCCGTTATAGTAATATTCAACAATTTCTCAGATTATAATATTTCATTGCTCTTGTGTACGTTTAACGTTATACGTTTAACATTATTGTTATTATTATTAATTCGATTCGAATTGTGATTAGGCATGCGAATATATTTAACGATGAACCTAATCATTTCCAAGTCGTAAATTAGTAGGGCACGAGAAGTCCAAGTGAAAGTGATTGATTTGTCTGTTTTGTTGAATTATTTAAAATTTGTTTCTGCAAATGGATAAGAAATACAAAATTTATTTATTATACTCCTGGTTAATAGTATAAATAATATTATAAAACAGAAATAAAATATCGCGTGAAGCAAACAATTTCGACCTCGTGTCGCCATACATATAATATGTATATTATAAAATTCCCGCTTTTTTACCTTACGAATATTCATGTAGTAGATTTACGAATGTGTAAGGTGAATTATAAATAAATTTTGGATAGTACTTACAACAACAAACAATGGTTATACTCGTAGGTGTATCTTGGGAAATTTGTTAAATTTTAACGGAATAATCAATGTCGCCAGCATTATGAATCGAAAGAAGGAGAATTTAAAAATAATGGTGGAAAGGCATTTTACGTTTGGGAACTGTTGTACATTTTAAGTGGAGACATCTTTCTTGACAGAGTGAGCATCATTATTTTATAAACATAATGTCTCACGTGTTTATTAATTATATGAAGTATTAAATTTCACCTTAGTATTTGTTTTCGGGTTTTCCTTTAATTAATTGAATTAGTGACCGTATATTATGTAGTTGTTTGTTTGACTCACACATAATAAATATATTTTTGTAATGTTTGCCGCCACTACCTATCTTAATGATTCTAAAGAGACTATAGATTTTAGTGGCTGTTCTTATTTAAGGTTTAATTTTGAATAACGATCTGAAAATTGAATGCTTTGTGTTCAATCTTGTGACTGAACATGATTACAGTTAAATAAACTTACAACATTCATAACCAACAACATAAGTTCAAAACCCATTATTTTGACTACTTGACTTATATTTTTGGTTAGTGTACAAAATTACATGTTAGTTCTTTTTATCGTTTAATGCTTAGTAAGCAATTTGTTAATATATAAGAATTCAATTTCTTTCAATAAAAATAAAATAAACTTGACAACCAACAAAGTTGTTTCTCATAATAAATAGTTAGGCCTCACCCGACGTAACCTAACTAATTTATTCAAATTATATTAATCCCATTAATAAAGTATTAGCATAGTTTTACTTCTAACTGTCTGGCCCCACCATAGGATGAGATTTAACATTGGTCCTTCGAGCCGGATCTTCCCATACAACTCGGAACAGTTCAATAAAATCCACACACCAATAACCACACACCAACAAACAGTGGATGTGTCTTGAATTGACTACATTTAATAGCACAGGTGTCAATCGAAATTGAAACCTAGTGTTCAATTCAGATTTGAGGATCACTGTTGACGTGGTCAGCCAAAAACCGAGATCAATAAAAAACGAAAACAAAAACAGTTCTCGAATCACGTGTCACGGCAAACAGCCACGGGATACCCACTAAAACTAGATTCAACAAGAATAGTCAATTTATCTCCATATCAACGCCGCAAAACATAGGCAGTAAACATGGAGGATCTACACAACAACCAACACACAACAATAACTAAAATCTAAAATCCTTCTTGATATACAAATTACCAATAATCAGGATGCAAGTAAGTCTGATGCGAATATGAACGAAACTCTATTCAACAAAAGCGATATTATTGGATGCCACTCCTGAAGAAGGTGCGATGCCCTACTTCAGAGAAGATTATTTCTCGCTTTTAGTCAACAACTTTGAGACGCTGAAATCCAGAATCACCGTAGGATGCTAAATAAACAAAACTCAAGGAATATAGCAAAACACGAGATCAAACTAAGACGAATTGATACTTGGTGATTCCCTGAATTGGGCATCCTTCCGTCGACACCGTCAAGATGCACCAATTGAAAATCACGGTACTATAGGAAGTGCGGGCAAACTGATAAACCACTTGGAGGCAACGGGTGATAATTATCATAACGCATAGAAACTGTTGGTAAACCGATACCAAAATAAAAAGCAGTTGATGTTCTATCATGTTAATGACTTATTAACCGAAAGCATACATGCCATCAAAAACCTAGGCATCCTCACAGTGTCATGGAATTACATCATAATTCCAATTATCATGAAAAAACTAGACAATTGAGATGTCTATTAAGGATCCTGTTTTCATCATCTAGTGATCCAATACGAGCAACCAACTGGTACATTATTAGCGACGGCGATGATCCAATCACAGATTGGAAAACAACAACCAAAACTACTATACGAATTCTAATAGATCCTGGCTCACAAATTTAATTTATTACCGAGAAGGAGTCTATAAGTAAATCAAACCACCAATGAAGAAAACACATGTGTGCCACCAGATTAGTTACATTCCGTGTAGCAGCACGATTTTCGTCGAATTTCTCCATGGAATGAAGCTTTGGTATAGCCAAATAAAACACGGTGCCTGCCTGAACAACATTTCGACAGTAGAAAGTGGAATCATTTAAATAACTTAATGTGGGCCGATCCAAATTTTAACCAACCAAGCAAAATCGATCTTATTGGGTGCCGATTACTATCCGATTACTATTGACACTATCACAGAAACAATAATAAATGGTTTTCGATCTAACAGAATCAATTTATTTATTCTCGATTTACTGAAGCCACCAATTATGTGGCTGAAGGGTTGGAAATCGCACAAATCTTAAAATTTATACCGTTACCAGACTGCGGTTTAATAAATCCGATTTAGCTAAACTGGATCAGACTCTATGAAACAAAACACGATTAGCTAAAACTAGGATTGACACGCTATGGCTAAACTCGAAAAGTTCACTAAATCCGATTTATTAAATCGCGTATGTCCAATGGTATTATACTGCCAATAAAAAGCCGAAAATATTGTTTATCTAACGGACGATCAACTGTGATAAATCTCGTCTTGTTCACAAATTTTTAAACTTTAGCATTAGAAGGTGGTGATAGTGTTAAAGTAGTGTTTACCGATTTTGATGTCCTATCTTGAAAGTGGATTTTGTCATATTTAATGAACCATACTCAGAAAGTTCGTTTAAATAATATTTTATCTAGAGATATAAGCTGCACCCTGATTCTCTAAAAAATAAGATAATGGGTAAACGTGTAAACTCGTAAAAAGCAAAGCTGCCTTTTATTAGTTTGCAATATTTCGATTTTATTTGAAGTAGTATTTAAATCGAAAAATTGTGAATTCGTTAGAGTAGGCCTCGCTTTTTGCAAGTTTACACATTTACCCATTATCTTATTTTTTAGAGAATCAGGGTGCCTATCTACAAGGATTTATCTATAAGGCCATCTTGGACCTTTTTTATGTATTACATTTATAGACGATGTGAAGCGGTGCTTAAACATTGTAAGTTTTTGATTTATGCTGATGATGTAAAAGTTTGCAAAATAAAAAATGCTGGCGACCTGTTAAATCTACAACCGGAATTAAATACGTCTCAACGTTTCTAAATGTAAAGTTATGACCTTTGCGGGCTGTCACCTGCAAGATATTTTAAATTGAGCACCTTTTTTGTATGATTATAATTTACAGATGTCTGCATTGAATGTGCCAATTGGTTGAGACTTGACGCGAAGCGTAGTCAAACTTCTAATTCTAACAAAATAAAAATTCACTTGTAACACTTGTATCATCCTCTCCTAAGAAGCACATTTCTGAATTCGTGGATGTATTAAAAAGCAATACTGTGGCATTTGGGGAGATAAAAATCCAAGCAACATGCTACACAGAACACAGCCTACACAGCAAAATCGTAGGATTAAATACCACTGCACTTGTTCTCTTTAGGTTAAGTAGAAGGCCAGATTTATAAGAACAACCCAAAAACCATATCCAATTTGAAGAATGAAATTATTCGAGTTATTGATAAGATAGATCTGAAATTATTATAAAATGCGATCGGAAAGGAGACTACCAAGATTGGCCTATAAAATGAAAATCAGGTAGAAAGTTCACGAATGATAACAACAAAGCAAATGTCTTAAGGAGGCAAGCGAGGCATTAAGGAACCTTCTGCCGAGGGAATGGGTTACCACTATTTTTCGTACCAACTCCCGCTGTGTTCTACGGAACAAGTCAGGGACATATGCATGACCTAGCAGCGACTAACAGGCACTCAACCACGGGTGATTCTAGCCGATCTCATGTGCTCCCACTCACTACTCTCCTTATTGCTAGTGATGGTCATGCGAGGCAAAGGCTTCTTGGTTTCCACACTGAAACTATTTACAATAGTTCCCAAGCCTAACTCAGACACCGATATGATTATCGGTTAGAAGTACAGGGAATATAATGTCAGCCTAGCCAAGAAAAATAGTTATATGTATCATGAGAATGATCGAGGTTGATGGTGTTTGAAGTGCTACAAAGAACGTTATACCAACGCAACAGAGTGGAAGGCTCTTGTGATGATGAAGAACCAAAGCCTCTGGGCAGTAACGCTTTATCTCTCAGCCACAAATTCGCGTTCAGTTATCATGGCAGATGTATTTTTAAGTGTAACGGCACCTGCAGTTTGGTTCAAGTCAAGGATTCAGCTCGTATTCAAGTTCTCAGAATTAAGAAGATCTTCATCCCTAAAGGAGTTAGACTAGCTCAGCAGCGTCCCAGTAAATCCCAGAAGATATATCATTGTTGTTGTCAATTTCAAATTTTTGGATTCGAATTCATTGAAGGTGTTTACTGGTCGAGATCGAGATCAATTCAAAGAACTATCTAATGCAATGCAATTGACAGCGAGGCTTGGGTTGTATATCAAAGACACTTGTATGCTGGTTTCACCAAAGAGGAGATAAGCGCAACATTCACGATACTATAACAAATAGTTTCTAACTACATATCTGCTTTTTCGGCGTTTTTTGCCAACAATCTTGGCATATGGTAATTTACACGTCGAACCTTGATAGATCACCGTAAGAATAACCTGAAGCGTTGTGTAAGCTACAAGGATCTCAATCAGTGGTTACAGTCTGCGATGGTAAATACGAGTATCTTCCGAAAAGCAGTAACTTCTGCTTAACGGCTAACATTAATGCTAAACGAAAGTACCGTGATCTGTGTGAGGAGTTTTCATTTTTGAACGATTTCTTGTATAAAATGTATATCCTACAGCTGATAGAGAATGAAATTTCTTCCAATCCAAAACGTTTTTTTTCTTTCATAAATACGAAGAGGAAATCACAGGGCTATCCGCGTGTGATGACTTACAATAATACGTCTGTCACTGGTTCTCAAGCAATTTGTGACGCTTTTGTAAATTTTTTCCATAGCTCGTTCGAAGAGGACGGCACGAGTAATGATTTGACGTCGTTAGATTTGTTATCTTCTGCCAGGCTTCAGTTTATTTTCTCTGAGGTGCTCAATGGGTTACCGGGTTTGAAGGCTGATAAGGGTGCATGCCGCGATGGTATTACACCATTTATTTTGACCAAACGCGCATTTATTAATCAACTGCTTCCTTTCCTGAAGTGTTAGACCGATTTTTAAATCAGGCAGGAGAAGCGATTTTACTTGCTATAGGGCTTCTCAATTCTATTCGTGATTCCTAAACTTTTTGAACCTTTAGTTAAATCGAGGCTTGATTTTCATTTGAAAAATAAAATCAGTGAGTAGCAACATGGTTTTTTACAGGGTAGATCTACAATTACTAACTTGACGACTTTTTCCTGCCATATATTTGAAGCCGTGGAAGCTCGCGGGCAAGTTGATGTCGTCTACACCGATTTTTCTAAAGCTTTCGATACAATAAATCATAAGATTCTTTTACAGAAATTGATGACATTCGGTGCTGATTTCATTCCAGTTGCCTGGATTGCATCATATCTATGTTCACGTAAGCAATACGTAAAGATTTCAGGCGATGTTTCATATGTGTATTGTAGCGGAAAGTAAGGTAGTGGTACCTAGGACCAATACTTTTTATAATTTTTATTAATGAGGTGGTTCAGTGCTTTAATTTTTGTAGATGTCTTCTATATATAGATGATCTAAAAATGTATGCCAACATTAATGATTTCACTGCACGGAACGTCTGCAGCATGAACTTGACATATTTTGTGAGTGGTGTATTTTAAATAAGTTGTCTTTGAATGCTAATAAATATGCTCCATATGCCTTGATGGATGAACAAATAGGGCGAGCATGTGACATTCAAGATCTTGGAGTTATTTTTTCAATTTACCTAAATTTCAATAAAGAATAAACACATTGATTACATAATTAGTAGGGCATATTTCATGTTAGGATTAATTAAGAGACATTGTTAGGCCCGTTTTGGAGTTTGCTGCAGTTTTATGGCATTCATTCTATCGGATTCATGCTGATCGAATTGAAAGCATGCAGAAACAGTTTTTGATTTATGCACTGCGACGTTTACCGTCTCCTAATCGAGATTTATACATTCGTGTACCGTACCGAAATCGCCTTTTAATGCTAAATTTGCAAAATCTAGATCACGACGCGAAATAGCCTGTGACATGTTTGGTCGCGATATTCTATGTTCTAGGGTTGAGTGCTCAGAATTGTTTGGAAAGTTTAGCATTTATGTTCCCCAAGGAAGTTTAAGATTACGCCCTGGTTTTCTTCGTATTCCTTTTTGTAGCAATAACCATAACAGCATGGAGCCATCATTGAAAGTTCTTGTCGCACTTGACAAATCTTTTGATTGTTTTGATTTTCACATTTCTGGAGAGTTGTTCATAAAACGTTTATTGTAAGAATTCCTTTTTTTATATTGTATTATTGTGGTGATATGGTCAGAAACATCAGAATACTAGAATATGTACATATTTATGCAGTCAGATATGTATATGTATACAGTCAGAATAATAGAATATGTACATATTTATGTACATTGTTGACTAAATAAATAAATAAATAATCAATTGGTGAAATTTATAGTTGATCAGCCCAACGAACGATTTTATATGCGCAATCATTTTTAATGTAAGTTGAAGCATGTTGTGGTTAATTAAATTTTGGTTTAGCGGCGAGAATCGAACTCAAGGCCGCGGCGTAGTAAGGAACGCTCTTAACCAATGCTCTGCATTCAAAAATTTTAATGATTAATTTTGTAAATACTATTATTTAAGTAATTTTATCTTTCATATCCAAAACTGTATGTATGTACACAATTTATCTTAGATAAATCTTCTGTTTCCGGCTTACTCCACAATTAAAATTAAAATAAAACAAATGTTTCTTTTATTATATTTGTTATTTTAATTACTTTCTTGTAGTGAAATAGTAGAGTCTATGGAGATGATTACTTGTACAACTACTTGCGGGTTAATTTAATTACTGACCAGATTTTTATCTCTCGTCGAAAGTTTTCATGCTACGACTAAAAGTTTTTAAAATTTTAGCTTTTCGGTTTACTCATCGTTGATAAAGCTTGCCTATCACCAGTGGCGGATTAAGGTCGGTTGAGGCCCCGGGCGCAGAAGAAAAAATTAGGCCCCTTAAAAAAATAGAGACATACAAGAAAATAAAAATACATGTTAACGATATTTTGAAATAAATAATAGTTATTTACGCAACCTGGGTGTTGATTCTCTAAAAAATTAGATAATATCAAAGCAACCTTGATTATACAAGCCATAATCTAAAAAACGAAACTTTTATAAGGGAATTAGAAACGAGGAAATAATCAAAATTTCCATAGTAAAACACATAAAACATATGGGAATCACTCTTCTTCCTAAGACAAATTTGTAAATGAAAACGTTGCAAATTCTTAGTTATGATTTCTGGAATATTTTCATAAATGTTTGAATTTCAACATATATAAATCTCGTTTAAGTAAATCGTTTTCATTTTCTTGTAATAATTGATTTATTTAAACCACAATATAAAAAAAAGTTCATAACAACAGCTTTCTGGTCAAATTAAAAAAGAAAAGCTTACTACAAAACGTGTGCATTAAGTCAATATACATAGATGGCAGTGGGTAGCAAGTATTTTGAAAAATCGTAACAAAAATTGCGACCTGTGGCACTATTCTGGTTTTCCCGGGGAATTGGGAATTGCGAAATAATTTATTGTGACTTGTTTTAGTGTATTTTGGTATCATTTTTTCCAAAGCATACTGTGGCGATTGGTAGTTTGTTCAAATTTTGGGAAAAAATAATTCCAATTTCACACTACTGCCTACTGTGTAATTCCCAACAAAATTTTTAGGGGAAAATAAACAACAAAATTGCTTTGAAATGGAATTATTTTTTCCCAAAATTTGAACAAACTACAAATCGCCACAGTATGCTTTGGAAAAAATGATACCAAAATACACTAAAACAAGTCACAATAAATTATTTCGCAATTCCCAATTCCCCGGGAAAACCAGAATAGTGCCACTGGGGAAATTTGAGTTCCAAAATTGTAGGAAAAGCAAAACAAATTCAGAAAATATTAAGAACGTGTCATAATTGTGTGAATAAATAATTTTTTTTCGCATTTCTCTGCCAACAATTATAGACATCTAACGTACACTAGTAAAACTAAAGATAAATTTGCAAGTATTATTTTAATTTGTCAGAGCCAACTTTGATATATTTTTCAAAATGAAATTTCGAAAAATATATTTTAGAAATAATTTTATTTTAATATTTCTGCAACTAATATTTACTTAATACTAATATACCCTTCTTGTATATTGCTGCTAAAGATATGTAGAACACTTTTGTATAAATATTTTGTAACATTTTTGCTGTTTTCATTGAAAAACTTGAAGCTAAAAAACACCGTTTTTACTATGGATTCCTATGGAAATCAGAGAAAAGTTATACCACTAAAAAAGCTTCTAAAAAATACTAGAAGGCTCTGATAATAGCCGTCTTCCAATGGGCAAAATTTACTACTTGGAAGTATTTGCGAGTAGATACCCAATGGAACGAGAAATTGAGTGACACAAGTAAAACAGCCTTCAGTTTAGTTGTTTTTTTTTGTCTTTTGTAAAGATGTTCATTATAGTAATAGCGATATTTAAAATTAGATTGAAAATATGACAAACAAAATGGACATGTAATGAAAGGAAAGCATTGATATTTACCGCATTGATATTTAAATCCATTTTTCTTAAAAATGTAATATCAACAACAAAATATTTTTTTATTAATTTTGACATTTTACGTCACCAAAAAATAAAAAAACTCGAACGTAATAACAAACTCTCGAAAAATATCGAAAAAGGTCTAAAAGCCATCTATTGGAATTTTCGCAACTAAAATCCACCTAGCGCAAATTTTATACGTAACTACTTCTGTTTTCTACGCCATCGTATAAGCATGGGTAGTTGTGAGTATATACAAGTACTTGTGAGTAGTGTGCTTTCGCCAATGGAAAACGCTTAATGTGTAAACGTGAAAACTTCTAAAAAGCAAAGGTTACTTTCATCGGTTTCCAATTTTCGATTTGATTACTACCAAACTATTAACGAAAAATTACAAACTCATAAAAGTAGGCTTTGCTTTTTAGTAATTTTCACATTTACACATTTTTTGTGTAACGAGAAGGCTATCTGCGAAATGAGCGAAGCGGTTTACGCAAAATCCCAAAAGTTACAAAAAATGATATTTCCTAACGTGTTACATGGATTTTTTTTCTAATTTTGTTATAAACAGTCTATTATTGAATTTTGAGAAAAGAACGTCTTTGAATAGTTAAACTCCAAATTAATTTTAAAATTTTTTGGAAATCAAGTAGGCATAAACTGGTATTCCTCATTTCCTAATAGTTAAAGCTCAGTATGCAGCTCGAGCTAAGAGAAAATTTCCATACAAATTTGACGTAAAATTTAGCTAGCTAAATAAAATAATTTTTTTTTAGCTAACAATTTCGCTGAGCGGTATGCACCTTTGCGTGAAAAATTTGAAAAAATTTCAGTTGTTTCATTCAAATCTAGATTGCGCCACTATAAATTCTCCAAACATTTTAGCCGCAATTTATTTCACAAGGACAATAACTTGAATATTCAATTTTGACGGTTTTGAATTTTGATTCATTTAATAATTGAAGTAGGCGCGAAGGAAAATTAATTTATTTTTATATAAAGAAGACGGAAGTCAAAATGGCCGACCAACATTACGAAGTCAAGTATTTAGAGGTTTATTTGGACAGAAACTTCATTCAAAAACTAACGAATAAAAGTCAAACAAAATCAACAAAATGTATCTCTACACAAATTATTAGCTTGACGATTTATCTGTAATTAAATGGAGACTTGTGGAGACCGCGGTAAAATTTATCTTAGCTTACATGCAAAAATGTGTCCTTGAAGGTAAAAAAATGCAGCGCGCTGATTGGTTGAAATAGCTGTAATTTTTTTTAGGGTTATGTAATTTTGCCTGAAAGGCAAAAGGCATTAAAGGTTTCCTCACGAAACGAGATTATAATAAGCGTGTTCGATTGGACTGAATTAACTGAAGTAGTAGCCGTATCTGAAGTAACAGAAGTGAAGAGACTGTTCGATTGCCAACTCTTCACTTCAGTTAAAAATTGAGCAACTGAATTAACTGAAGTGATATTTTGCTTATGTAGTTACTTCAGATGAGTTATTTGTTTTTCTTTTTTGAATTTTTTCGTTTCGTTTGTTTTTATTCTCATGTGTTGAATGGGGGACTGTTGTTTGGTTGGGAATTTGCGACCTAAAAAAATAATTTTTAATAATAAATTACTAGAAATTAATAGAAAATTACATTTTGAAACATTTTTTCTAAACACAAGCCAAACTGAAATAAATTGTTTTATTTTTATTTTGACATTTATCTGAAGTGAAGAATAACAATCGAACAGTCTCTTCTGAGTTCAGTAACTCAATTAAGTGAAGAGTAACTCAATGAACTGAAATGAAGTGTTGTACTCTTCAGTACAATCGAATACGCTTAAAGTTGGATTTTTTTTGTTTAAAGTGAAGATAGTCACACATTAGTTTTGCTCAATTAATTGTACTACATTTACGTATGGTTTTCATGACTATGTGTTTCATGAAAGTATATTTTATACATTTTATTTTCATGTCATTAGCCGTCTTCCAATGGGCAAAATTTGCTACTTCGAAGTACTTGCGAGTAGATACCCAATGGAACGAGAAATTGAGTAACACAAGTAAAACACAGCCTTCTGTTTAGTTGTTTTTTTTTGTCTTTTGTAAAGTTGTTTAATATAGTAATGGCGATATTAAAAATTAGATTCAAAATATGACAAAAAAATGGACATGTAATAAAAGGAAAGCATTGCTATGCACCGCATTGATATTTAAACACATTTTTCTTAAAAATGTATCATCAACAACAAAATAATTTTGTATTAATTTTGGCTTTATACATCATCAAAAAATAAAAAAACTCGAACGTAATAAAAAACTCTCGAAAAATATCGAAAAAGGTCTAAAAGCCATCTATTGGAATTTTCGCAACTAAAATCCACTAGCGCAAATTTTATGCGTAACTACTTCTGTTTTCTACACCATCGTATGAGCATGGGTAGTTGTGAGTAGATACAAGTACTTGCGAGTAGTTTGCTTTCGCCAATGGAAGACGCTTATTATTACAAGTAATATATTGTCTATAAAAGCCGACACATTTCATAACATTCAGACAATTGGTTAAATTTCGTCATAATTATTCGAGTGGGCTACACATTACACACACAAATTAGATTTCTGCTTGGGTTTTTGAGTTTGATTTTTTGAATATAATTCACTAAGCCGATACACTCTAGTTTTACATATAATGTAAAATTTAGAGTTGAATTTTTGTAGTTCGGTCATAGCTACCTGATGAGTAGACCTTACTTTTCTGTACGAAACCGAATTACCAACACGAAAGCTCAAAGAGATTTCTAATTTTTTGAGAGTTGATACACTTTGTATTGACTCTGCGGAAAAGAAAAAGGGGGAGGGGATAATATGTCTACTTTGATTAGTAGATATGTTATAACTAAGTGATTGGCCTCTGTGTTTTTCTGATTTACCAAATCGAAAATACAGTGAATGTCATTATTACAAGTAATATATTGTCTATAAAAGCCGAAATATTTTCATAACATTCAGACAATTGGTTAAATTTCATCATAATTTAAATAATTGTATCTATACGATGTAAAAATGAATTCTTGATGCAGGGCAGACTTCCGGATTGGAGCATGGCACTAATTTCATATAACCCCTTTCCAAAAGTCATTCCCGTCAAAAAAATCTTAAAAAATTGAAATTTGAGAAAAAATTTGTACCACAGCCCCTAGACCCCGTAGTCCAGCCCCTTCAAAAGTATCGTGGGCTTGGTCGTGAACATGCAACATATATACATGGCAACATATACATGGTAAAAATTTCATGGCAATCGGTAAAACGGCTAAGGCGTTATTTCAGAACAATCAAATAATTGTATCTTTACATGTAAAAATAAATTTTTGATCCAGGGGCGCACCCCCCGAATTCGAACATGTCTCTTATTTCATATAACCCCTTTCCAAAACTCATTCTCGCAAAAAAATTTAAATTTTTGAAAAAATTTGTACCATGGCCCCTAGACCCTGGGGTCCAGCCCCTTTCACAATATCGTAAGATTGGTCCTGAACATGCAACATTTGCATGGTAAACATTTCATGGCGATCGGTTGAGCGATCTGGATATGCAACTTGTACATGGTAAAAATTACATGGCGATGGGTTGAGCGGCTGAGACGCCCATTCGGAACAAACAAACAAACAAACAAACAGGAATTCATTTTTATATATATAGACTAGCTGAGTTACCCGGCGTTGCTCGGGAGGTATATAATTCAAATACCTTGATTGTTATGCAAGAATTCTCTCTTTACATCGCTGTAATTGAAAGCATGAGTTGTATTTTCGAATATTTTGTAGAAAATGTCTGGATAACTCAGTAGTTCCGGAGACGTAAGCTAGAAGAGGTTCAGGTGGATCATCCAGAGGAGGCAAATTCACTTTTCCATTTGAACAACACATTCCAGGCGATTCAATGTAAAACTTTAAAGCATGACAATACAAACAAATGTTTTCCATTTGCCGAATTGAAACATTGTAATCATAGTCTTTCTCGTAATTGAATGCTGCTAACTTTAAATCACCTCTAAAAGTTTCTATTAATCGTCCATATCGTAACCGATCGACTTCCAGCCGGGCCTCACGATGTTCAATGGTTTCAGTAGCTCTAGAAGAAGACATCCTGCTTCGTACATTTTCAAGTCGTGTTTCACGCTGTTCAGTTGTTTCATCAGCTCTTGAAGAAGACATCCTGCTTCGAACGTTTGCAAGTCGTGTTTCACACTGTTCAGTTGTTTCATTAGATCTAGAAGAAGACGTACTGCTTCGATCATTTTCAAGTCGTGCTTCACGCTGTTCGCATGATTCAGCCACCCTTGCGGCTCTAATCTTCTTCGACTTTGCAGTTACCTGCCCAATTGATCTTTTTTTCGGTGGCATTTTTAAGCAAAAATGAAACGTGTAGCTAATTAATCAGGAATGACGGGCATTCAAAACAGAAATTAGTATTAATTTATCAAAACGATTTTAATGTTCCCTTCGATACGTTTCACCGCGAACTGTGTTTGAAAATGTCTTTACGGAATTTTTTTTTAAGCAAAATCAAATGTTATCTACAATCAAAAAGTAATCATAGATTAACACATTTATAAACTGAAAAATTAAATCTAATAAGGATGTATATTCACTTGAAATAATAATTAATACCTGGAAAATAATCACCAATAATTATTTTAACACAAATTATTGAATATATTGAAACACAAATTAATATTAATTTATTCAAAACGATTAAAACTACGTCCACTTCGATACGTTTTACCGCGAACTGTGGTTGAAAATGACATTTCGAAAAACAAAAGAAGTTTTTTCAAACTAAGGCAATTTTACACGTACAATAATTTGAATCCAAGGATGTTTCTTGTAGAAGATTCTATTTTCAAATATAAAACGCGAGTACTTTTCAAAGTGAATCAGTTTATACGTACAATATTTTTTAGTACCTTTCCTAGAATTGATTTTATGAAACAATCATTGATTTATTTAAGTAATAAACTAAATAAAGTAATAAACTATTGGCGTTTAGTATGAAACTACTATTTTCATTAAAAGCCGCCGGTTGCAATAGTGGATTAAAATAGAATGTTAATTATTTCTGAAGTTATGTGGAAATTAGAACTCGCTGACTATGTTACATTTCAAAACTTTAAAAATAGGATATCTCTAAAGAGTAGATGTCAAACCAGTAAAAATGGATTATTAGTATGGATAATATAAGTGTTCAGAGATTTGTCTTCAGTTAAAGTGATGAAAGATTGTCTTAAATTTAAATTAATAAAATTAATTTGAATAATTAAATCAATTATAGTAGAGGTATGATTTGTGTATAATAATCGCACGCTAGATATCCTTTTTGGTGTATAAATTTGCGGCTAAGGTGCTATTTCGGAACATTTAAATAATTGTATCTATACATGTAAAAATGAATTCTTGATCCAGGGCAGACTTCCGGATTGGAGCATGGCACTAATTTCATATAACCCCTTTCCTAAAGTCATTCCCGTCAAAAAAATCTTAAAAAAATTGAAATTTGAGAAAAAATTTGTACCACAGCCCCTAGACCCCGGGGTCCAGCCCCTTCAAAAGTATCGTGGGCTTGGTCCTGAACATGCAACATATACATGGTAAAAATTTCATGGCGATGGGTAAAGCGGCTAAGGCGTTATTTCAGAACAATCAAATAATTGTATCTTTACATGTAAAAATGAATTTTTGATCCAGGGGCGGACCCCCCGAATTCGAACATGTCTCTTATTTCATATAACTCCTTTCCAAAACTCATTTTCGTAAAAAAATTTAAATTTTTGAAAAAATTTGTACCATGGCCCTTAGTCCCTGGGGTCCAGCCCCTTTCACAATATCGTAAGATTGGTCCTGAACATGCAACATTTGCATGGTAAACATTTCATGGCGATCGGTTGAGCGACTGAGAAGTAATTTTGAAATAATCAAATATTAAAATTAATTTTTGATCCAGGGCTGGGCCCCTCGGATTCCAACATGTCAGTAATTTCATATAACCAGCCCCATAAACTCATTTTCGTGGAAAAATTTAAAGAAAATTAAAATTTTCGAAAAAATTTGTACCGCAGCCCCTAGACCCCGGGGTCCAGCCCCTTCCAAAATATCGTAAGGTTGGTTCTGGATATGCAACTTGTACATGGTAAAAATTTCATGGCGATCGGTTGAGCGGCTGAGACGCCCATTCGGAACAAACAAACAGGAATTCATTTTTATATATATAGATAGATGTTAGTGTACTTTGTACACGCGCATTTAAAATGTAATTTGAAGAATGTTGAAGATGCACATTCCATGTTGACCTGGGGTGAGATTCCAGAAGGTGATCTGTGATTATTCTTTTGGTGATAGCAAAAAGTGATCACCACAGCGGTGATCACCACCTAAATTTGTATTTTATAAAGTGATCACTAAAAAATTATACTAAAAGTACTAAACGTGTTATATCGGGCAACAAAAACACTTAAAAAGTCAATAAAATGTCAACTTTTCATATGTAACCGAAATTTAAATTTTTAAGGCTTTTAACAACGATTAATAAAAATGTTAATTTGACTGGGTCGAAATAAAAAAGAATAATGAATTATTAATGTACCTCATTCGGCATATCCGCGCGGGGTGGAATAGTTAAGTGACAGGCTTAACCATATCTCAAACGGACAATTTTTTTTTTAATAAAATAATAATTTGGTAGAAATATTTATTTATGTCGTTTACGATTGACCACAAAAAACTAAACTCGGTACAAAAAAAAATTAAACTCGACATAATAAAAAAATAGTAATCGAAAATGACATTAGTCTTGGTGAGTCGGCTATAATTTTATTAAACATTAAAATTACATATTCAAAATTTAAAATACCCTATGCCATTCAACTGATTTTATTTAAGGACCGTTTGCGTTAAAACTTGTTTTTTATTAACATTTTTGTGATTTGTTTTGCTTTAAATTTAAATATACAGGGTGTTTCTTTTAAACTGAGACGATCAAATATCTCGAAAAATAGCCACTCTACGGAAAAAATGTCCATAATCAAAATTAAATCATACCGCGGGCGAAATACATTAGTGCAAAAAAATAGTCCCTCTCCCCCCCGCTTTGTAGGTGGGGCGGGGGTAACTTTTAAACTAAGATAGGAAGCCATATTTCTAATTGCAGATACGGATTCTACCACTAAAAGTACGTATGATTTGAATGAAATATTTTGTTCGGTTCATGATAGATAGCGTTGTAATCGACGAAATTCAATTTTTTCAATTTCTTCTTCTTAGAACACACGCATTCGATTCTGCAATACGTTTGAAATAAAAAACATCACGTTTTCATTGGAAATACTCGAAATTCGTCATCAAAACAATTTATTAATATAAATGGCAGGTGAATAAAATAATTTTAGCTTAAAATAAGTGTTCAAAATGATGGCCTGCGTACACATCTGAGAAGTGTGTTTGGTTGAATTTCAGCACACGCATTTCTGATTCGCTCAATCATGTTCTCACGTGTTGTTGGTTCTTGTTTGTAAACTTTGTCTTTGAGATAGCCCCACAAAAAGAAATCTGGCGAAGTAAGATCTGGTGATCTGGCGGGACAATTTATCGGACCAGCTCTACCGATCCAGCGACCATTGAAATCACGATCAAGTACCTCACGTGCTACCAACGAATAGTGTGCAGGACAACCATCATGTTGAAACCACATGTTCCGTCTCAATTCTAAGTTCAAATTTTCAAGTAATATTGGCAGTTCATTTTCCAAAAAGTTTCGGTACATTTGACCATTCAAGTTGCCTTCAATAATGTAGGGGCCGATGAGTTGGTTGCCAATTATTCCACACCACACGTTGACAGTCCAAGGGCGCTGATGTTCAACTTGGCGAAGCCAGTGTGGATTTTCAACACTCCAATAATGCATGTTGAGTCGATTAACCGTTCCATGGTTTGTAAAAGACGATTCGTCAGAGAACATTACGCAACGAAAAAAATTGGGGTTTTGTTGTATTTGTTCACGTGCCCATTGACAAAAGGTTACTCGATTTTGGAAATCAGCGCCATGAAGATCTTGGTGTAAAGACACATGATATGGATGATACTTGTGCCGTTTTAAAATTCTCCAAGCACTGGTGAGGGACAATCCGGAATCGCGAACTATTTCTCGTGTACTAACATGAGGATTATGAGTCGCTGCAGCCAATACAGCAATTTCATTATTTTCTCCAGTGACTGTTGCTCTACGGGTCCTCTTTTTCGGTTCAACATTTCCATCAGCAATAAATTGTTTGATAGTACGGCCAAATGAAGCACGTGAACGAATCCTATCCGGAAAACGTTGAGCGTAAATAGCAACAGCATTTTCAAGATTTCTGCCAGCTTCTCCATAAACCAGAACCATTTCAATTTTCTCTGGCACAGTTAAACGGTCCATTCTAAAGTATTTTATCGTTTATTTTGCAATTACGAAAAACATGAAGATAAGAAATAACACAAACGTTAAATGTGATTTACAAAACTGAATAAATTGTTTTGATGACGAATTTCGAGTATTTCCAATGAAAACGTGATGTTTTTTAATTCAAACGTATTGCAGAATCGAATGCGTGTGTTCTAAGAAGAAGAAATTGAAAAAATTGAATTTCGTCGATTACAACGCCATCTATCATGAACCGAACAAAATATTTCATTCAAATCATACGTACTTTTAGTCGTAGAATCCGTATCTGCAATAAAAAATATGGCTTCCTATCTTTGTTTAAAAGTTACCCCCGCCCCACCTACAAAGCGGGGGGTGGGGGACTATTTTTTTGCACTAATGTATTTCCCCCGCGGTATGATTAAATTTTGATTATGGACATTTTTTCCGTAGAGTGGCTATTTTTCGAGATATTTGATCGTCTCAGTTTAAAAGAAACACCCGGTATAATATTAAGAAAATAATGAAATATTCATAAATAACCCATTTTCTATAAATAAATCATAAAATATTTTTTTGTAGGTTGTTCTCTCGTTGGTGATAACGAAAGTGACAGCTAAGACACAATCACCAAAAAGTGATCACGAAAAGGTGATAATTGTGGTGATAATCACCATACGGAATGTCAATTTTGTAAAAGTGATAGGTGATTATCACTTATCACCTTATGGTATCCCACCCCTGATTTCCCATGGAATAATGTATGTGGTGAAATGTTGTAGCTATGTGCTTAACTTCTCCCCCTTTAAAAATCCTCGACCCGTGGATTAGAAGTTTAATTGGATTGGTTGTATTCCTGATGGTGTCGCTGCCGGATTTGTATTGCCTTCTTTCGGTAGCGAAACGATTTTCTTCTGTTTCCTATATGCTGATCGTGCCATGAAGATAATAAGTATCATTGTAAGCATTGTTATGATAATCTGTTTCGAGTTTGTCCAATAACCCTATGTTTCTTTGGTGTAGATTATGTAGATACTCCAACTTCAGTTTTACCCCTCTTTATTGGTAAAAGTCCATCCTTTTATTTCCAAAGTTTCATTTTGGTACTGAATCAGGAAGTTTCCATTTAACTGTTTGTCTGATCCATTCTGCGTTACCGTACCGTTGAAATTATTTAGAAATATGGTATTCTCATTTACAGATTCAATTACTTCGGTTTCATTAAATGAGAATTCGCATCCTGCATTTAGTCCCTTCATTAATTGATTTATGCAATGGTCTTCTTTAAGTTCTTGTATTTGGTTAAGTCCACATATAGTGACTTCTCTCCTACTCTTGCACTTGTCGATCATACCGTATATTTTATGTTGGTTTATTAGAATTTCACTATATTCTAAATGAATCTGTTTGTCGTTTTTGATAGTAGACCTCAATTTTATATGGTGGAATTCTTCTCCGGTTGTCTTTGGTATGGAGAT
Source organism: Tipula helvola (assembly GCA_963556165.1). NCBI lineage: Eukaryota > Metazoa > Arthropoda > Insecta > Diptera > Tipulidae > Tipula > Tipula helvola. The sequence goes on from OY744483.1 coordinate 159,835,152, forward strand.
GACGTACAGAATTATTGTGTGCCTCATTAACATGGTTGGCTCTGCGTGTTCTATGGCTTCTATATCGTTATTGTAAGGTAGAGTCTCTATCTCGCTCACTAATCGATTTATTTCTTCTTTGTCCAATAAATTTGAGTTTATTATATCTCCTTTGGCTAGTTGCGCTGCCCTTACTATTTCTTTTATTTCTTCTTTTAGCAATTGAAGGCGGTTGAATATAGTTTGTTTGAAAACTTCCTCTTGATTTCCGTCTAAGTGCAGCTGGATTTCATTATGTTGTTTGAGGATTTGTTGGATCTTCTGGGTAATGGCTGTGTTTATTTTGTACTGTTCGTTGTTGTTTTCGATAATCCTATTCTGACTGCTGAGTATGTTATCCCAGTCAGTTGCATCCGGTGAACCAGCAATCCATTTCCATGCTAGTTTGTTGATCTCATTAATCTGGTACGCTAGCTGTGGTTTAGTGACGCTAGCTGGGCTGAAGTCTTTTACTTCAGATTGTATTCTGGTTAGGATATCCTCGTAACAGCTAAGGTCGATTTGGTGGATTATCTTGAAACTTCCACTTATTTTGTTTCCATTCCCTTCTCGTATCGAAATTAACGGGGTGTCATAGTGGTAGATGTTTAAGGACGTTACTATGGTCTAAAGGCACAAGCTAGAAAGAAATGAGCTTTATTTAGTAATGTTCTTGATATGGGTCTTATGTATACTTCTTCCGGAGTTGGTAGTCACAGTAACTTTGTTGTCTTACGCTACTGTTTCCTTTCTAAATTTGGGTTTATTTTTGCCTTGAATTTGTTTTATGGCAGTATAGATTGTTTCTCCAATTTCATAGGATCTCGGATCACTTTTTTTCGCGTTTTCTCGTTATATTTTTAATTTTTGACTACGTTTTATCCTTTCTATGAGGTCTTCATTCACTTTCTCTTTGTTGTTCAACAGGTTTTATGCGTTGAATTCTTCCAAGGAATATATCGCACGGTTTTTTTCCAATTACCGAGTGTATGGTATTATTATATCTGTCGACTGAAATGTTGACTAGTTCTTTGGTTGTGAAATCCTTGTATTCGGATTGAATACACCTCAGAATTTCGATTACGGTTGAATGAACTCTCTCGATTGTACCATTTACTTCACTCCTATTCGTTGGCGTTACGTACACTTGTATCCCTAGTGTTTTTATGTAATTGGTTATTATGGGACTTATAAAACTCGGTTCGTTGTCCATCACTAATATTTTCGGTGCCGTGAAGTAATGTAATACTTTTATCATTTTGTCTCTCAAGTGAAGAACAGAACGATCTTTGAGGTGAAAAAAATTTGCAAACTTCGAAAATTTGTCTACGCATGTAATGAATTTCTCGTCCTTTATATCCATTATATCGATGTGAAGTATTTCTGAAGGGTAGGTCGGTATTGGTGTTTCCTGCAGTTTTGGCTTGTTCGGATGCCTATCGTATACTTATTCTCGTTGCACACATCACATTCTTTCCTATATTTTTTTATTAAACTTGCCATTTGCGGGAAATAGCATTTTTCCAGTATCTGTTCTATATTTTCCTTCCAGTTTCGATGAACTCTCCGGTATTGCTCGACGATAATTCTGTATTTATTTTCTTCGTTGTTTATGTCCTCCACTATTCTTCTCGTCTACCATATTTTGTAGTTGGTGAAGTCTTGTTGGTAGACTTCCTGGAGCATTTGCATGTATTTTTCTGGTATTTTTATCCCATTTAGAAGTGTTGGGTGTAACTTCTTTTTTAGGATCTTCCTTAATGCTTCCTTGTTCATATCGGGTAAAGAGATGTAATGCCGATGATAATTATGGTGAGGTTCTTCGTAGATGTACATGTCCTGACCTTCTGTGATTACTAATTGGATCTTAAAGACATTTATTGGGGATTCGCAATGCTGGATTAGTTGAGTTCCATCTTCTTCAGCACTATATGTATGGTTTCGCTACTTGTTGAGGAAAGGTTGTTCACTTCTAACTTTAGCCTAGACAAAGCATCTGCTACTGTGTTAATTATGCCCGGTTTGTAAATTAGTTCGTAGTTGTATTCCTCGATGCGAGCCTTCCATCTTTTCAACTTGCTGTTGTTATTCCGGTTACTCAATGCGAATGTTAATGGTTGGTGATCCGTTACTATCTTGATCTTTTTTGCCCCATATAGGTAGTTTCTTAGGCTATCCAAGGCCCATACGATCACCAACATCTCCTTTTCGTTTGTGGCGTAGTTCTCTTCTGTGGTGTTTAGGGATCTTGATCCATAAATGATTGGACGATCTTTGCCAATCTCGCCTTGTGAAAGGACTGCTCCTATGCTGGTGTTAGACGCGTCCGTTGTTAAAATAAATGGTCGATCAAAATCTGGAAATACAAGTAGGTCCGATGATGCCAATAATTCCTTCAGTTGTTCGAAGGCTTTTAACTATTCTTTTCCAAGTTCGATTTTGATTTTTTTCGACGTGTTCGCTTTTATTTGGGCGTTCTTCCCCCTTGTAAGATTCGTGAGTGGTTTCGCAATTTTTGCGAAGTCCTTAATGAATCTTCTATAGTACGAAGTTAATCCAAGAAATCCTTTCAATTCCTTGAGGTTTTCAGGTGGTTTTATATTTTTAATCGCTGACACTTTCTTGGGGTCTGCCTTTATGCCCGAATTGGTTATTATGTATCCCAAGAATTCCGTCTCCTCCTTAAGGAATTCGATTTTGTCTATGTTGACTCGAAGATTAGCTTTTGTTAATGTATTGAATACCTTTTCAACATTGCGTAGATGTTCCTCCTTTGTGGTACCCCCGAAGACAATAATGTCGTCGATATACACATAACAGATTTTTCCTATATACGGTTTTAGGACGTCGTCAATCATCGTTTGGAAAATTGCCGGCGCGTTTTTTAAACCAAAAGGTAATCTGGTAAATTCAAATTTTCCATTCATCGTAGAGAATGCCGTTTTTGCAATGTCACTCTCTTTCATCTTGGTATTGTGGAACCCTGATGTTAAATCGATGGTGGTGAAGTATTTAGAATTTTCCAGACAAGCGATGGTGTTTGTGATATCCGGAATCGGATACGTATCAGATATAGTGATTGCATTCAATTTCTTGAAATCCATTACCATTCTGTATTTTTTTATACCCGAGGCGTCGAGTTTTTTCTCCACGACCCAAATTGGGGAATTATAAGGATTTTTAGAGGGTTTTATGATACCTTCATTTAAAAGTTTCTTAATTTGTGCCTCCACCTCTGTTCTCATGTTGATGGGGTACGGGTATGTTTTTGTGTAAACCGGTTCTTCTGTTGTAGTTTTGATTTCCGCTCTCACATTTGTTTCAATAGTTTGCTCATCATTAATTGGTCCAAACAGTGGTAAAAACTTGTTGATTATCGATCTTAATTTCAGCTTGTCTTCTTTATCTAGATGGTTGTCCCTAACTTCTATATTGTGTACTTGAGTGAAAATTTTCTCTTTTAACGGAATATTGATGTCTGGAGAGATGGTTAGGATGTTTCGTTTTCTATCTATCATTGCTCCTACTTTTTTCAAGGTACCATCTCCAATTATACCGTCGAACGAGGTTAATCCGGGTATAATGAAGAAGTTCACTGGGATGTCGTTTCCAAATCTTTTAAAAATGGGTGCAGTTATTTTTTGGCTTATGCGTATGTCACCACCGGCTGATTTGACGGTGAAAGGGTTGTTTACGGGCCGCGCGCCTTTGGCGATTTCTGTTCTTACAAAATTTTTGTTAGCTCCCGTATCTACGAGGAACTTTAGTATTCTTTTTTTATGACAATGTTATTCTATGTAAGGTAGGCTTGAGAGGCCTCCCCTATAAAATTTATTTCATCGTCTTCTTCCGGGTCTACTTCGTCTTCGTAGTAAACACTCTCTGTTGTTTCTGGGCCTTTACATTAGTTTCTGAGTTTAGATCTCTTCTATACTTTGGTCGGTTCATATAGTCGATTTTCCTGGTTCTGAAACATTCATCCACTTCCATTGGTGTTGGTAGCTTTGGATGTAGCGGTCTTTGTGGTATTTTTATTTCCTGTTGTTGTTGGATTGGACCGTATGCCATGTTTTTTTGTTGTAACGACATTCTGGGAAGCGGTCTTGGTGCCTCTTGGTGGTATTTATTTTGTCCAAGAATTTGATTTACCGGAATTGTGACTCTGTTGTAGAGGTTCCTATTATGAATCGGTAAGTTCCGGAAGTTGAGGTTTTGGATCTCTAGGCATGATGCATATGCCTCTGGTAGTATGCCTGGTCTTTGGATGGTTAGCATTTTGGATATATCGGTTGATAATCCTCTCTTATTGATAATTAATGATAGTTGGTGATTTACATTTGCGTAAAATTCATCGACGCTTTGTCTCTTCTGTGTCAAATTACCGAGTTGGTATTCCAGTGTACGCTAATCCCTCTTGTCTGCGTAATGTAGTGACAGGCAGTTCTTAATTTCTGTCCAACTTCCACTGAAAATATTATATGGCACGAGTGCTGAGTCCGCTGCTCCTCTCATCTTCTGGCGAATGCTCTGAAGAATAGCACGGTGCATAGGTTTATCCCTCACTATTTCATAATCCTCTAATATTCCTTCGACACTGTTCAACCACGATACGTAATGTATTGGGTTTCCATCAAAGATTTCAAGCTCTTTCACACAATCTGGGAGCTTACTGATTTCCTTCAAATCGTTCTCGTCCCTTGGCCCATTTGTTGTGATGTTATTAAGGATAGGCTGCTGATCTCTGGCTTCCAGTTTTTTATTGTAGAATTATTATTTATTTATTTTAGTTATTAAACAACTGTATTCACTTTTATATTAATAAGAAGAATTTAACTTTAATATTACTTATAACTTTAACTTACAATATGAGAATTTTCATGAGGATCTCTCCTTGGTTATTTTGTAGAGGGATTTGTGTTTCCCTTGAGGATTTCTCCTGGTAAAGTTGGGCAGGGATTTGTGTTTCCCTGGAGATATAAGATAGAGTGTTGCTTCATACCGGATGATCCACAGTTTTCTCTTTTAGCCACAGGCGTTTATGCTTGCAAGTAGCTTACTTGTGGTGTGGTTTTCACTCATGTTACACTTATAGTTACTATGGGGATAGTATTTTCACTATAAGCACTATGAAGTTACTATAGGTATAGTACTTTCATTAGCACTTTTTAGTTTTTGTTATTAAACTACTATAGGGATAGTAGTTATTGAGTCACTTTTTATTATGGATTCACTATCTCCATAAGCAAAAAAAATTTTTATTATGACGTTTGGATAGCTTGAATTGTTTCGGCGCCAGTTAAGTTATCTTTGATAGATTTACTTAAAAAAATTATTTTTCGGACTATGTCCACTTTATTCTGTTACTTAATTATATCTAAAAATTTACATTTTTTATTTTAGTTTATATAATAAAAATATTGCTGATTTAAGAAATATAAAATATGTTAGTGTACTTTGTACTCGCGCATTTAAAATGTAATTTGAAGAATGTTGAAGATGCACATTCCATGTTGACCTGATTTCCCATGGAATAATGTATGTGGTGAAATGTTGTAGCTATGTGCTTAACTTATATACTAATATATATACATATATATATATATATATATATATATATATATATATATACAGGGTGTTTCTTTTAAACTGAGACGATCAAATATCTCGAAAAATAGTCACTCTACGGAAAAAATGTCCATAATCAAAATTAAATCATACCGCGGGCGAAATACATTAGTGCAAAAAAATAGTCCCCCTCCCCCCCGCTTTGTAGGTGGGGCGGGGGTAACTTTTAAACTAAGATAGGAAGCCATATTTCTAATTGCAGATACGGATTCTACGACTAAAAGTACGTATGATTTGAATGAAATATTTTGTTCGGTTCATGATAGATGGCGTTGTAATCGACGAAATTCAATTTTTTCAATTTCTTCTTCTTAGAACACACGCATTCGATTCTGCAATACGTTTGAAATAAAAAACATCACGTTTTCATTGGAAATACTCGAAATTCGTCATCAAAACAATTTATTAATATAAATGGCAGGTGAATAAAATAATTTTAGCTTAAAATAAGTGTTCAAAATGATGGCCTGCGTACACATCTGAGAAGTGTGTTTGGTTGAATTTCAGCACACGCATTTCTGATTCGCTCAATCATGTTCTCACGTGTTGTTGGTTCTTGTTTGTAAACTTTGTCTTTGAGATAGCCCCACAAAAAGAAATCTGGCGAAGTAAGATCTGGTGATCTGGCGGGACAATTTATCGGACCAGCTCTACCGATCCAGCGACCATTGAAATCACGATCAAGTACCTCACGTGCTACCAACGAATAGTGTGCAGGACAACCATCATGTTGAAACCACATGTTCCGTCTCAATTCTAAGTTCAAATTTTCAAGTAATATTGGCAGTTCATTTTCCAAAAAGTTTCGGTACATTTGACCATTCAAGTTGCCTTCAATAATGTAGGGGCCGATGAGTTGGTTGCCAATTATTCCACACCACACGTTGACAGTCCAAGGGCGCTGATGTTCAACTTGGCGAAGCCAGTGTGGATTTTCAACACTCCAATAATGCATGTTGAGTCGATTAACCGTTCCATGGTTTGTAAAAGACGATTCGTCAGAGAACATTACGCAACGAAAAAAATTGGGGTTTTGTTGTATTTGTTCACGTGCCCATTGACAAAAGGTTACTCGATTTTGGAAATCAGCGCCATGAAGATCTTGGTGTAAAGACACATGATATGGATGATACTTGTGCCGTTTTAAAATTCTCCAAGCACTGGTGAGGGACAATCCGGAATCGCGAACTATTTCTCGTGTACTAACATGAGGATTATGAGTCGCTGCAGCCAATACAGCAATTTCATTATTTTCTCCAGTGACTGTTGCTCTACGGGTCCTCTTTTTCGGTTCAACATTTCCATCAGCAATAAATTGTTTGATAGTACGGCCAAATGAAGCACGTGAACGAATCCTATCCGGAAAACGTTGAGCGTAAATAGCAACAGCATTTTCAAGATTTCTGCCAGCTTCTCCATAAACCAGAACCATTTCAATTTTCTCTGGCACAGTTAAACGGTCCATTCTAAAGTATTTTATCGTTTATTTTGCAATTACGAAAAACATGAAGATAAGAAATAACACAAACGTTAAATGTGATTTACAAAACTGAATAAATTGTTTTGATTACGAATTTCGAGTATTTCCAATGAAAACGTGATGTTTTTTAATTCAAACGTATTGCAGAATCGAATGCGTGTGTTCTAAGAAGAAGAAATTGAAAAAATTGAATTTCGTCGATTACAACGCCATCTATCATGAACCGAACAAAATATTTCATTCAAATCATACGTACTTTTAGTCGTAGAATCCGTATCTGCAATAAAAAATATGGCTTCCTATCTTTGTTTAAAAGTTACCCCCGCCCCACCTACAAAGCGGGGGGGTGGGGGACTATTTTTTTGCACTAATGTATTTCCCCCGCGGTATGATTAAATTTTGATTATGGACATTTTTTCCGTAGAGTGGCTATTTTTCGAGATATTTGATCGTCTCAGTTTAAAAGAAACACCCGGTATATATATATATATATATATATATATATATATATATATATATATATATATATATATATACATATATATGCTCTCCAAATCTTCAACATCAACCTTTCGCAAATCAAATACAATCGTTGGTTTAAGTAGCCATAATCGATACGTATAAATAATAACGCACGACAACTCTAAAACGAGAAAGATCGCGTTATTTTTCCGATTTCCTCCAGACGTCGAGCCGTGTGTATCGAGTTTTTCCTATTAACGACCGTTGAGTCGTTATCGTGATATACAAAATAACATAACTCACGGTGATTCTAAAATGAAAAAAATCTCGTTATTTTTTAACTTTTTGATCACTTCAGCAGCGGTGATATTCACAACTAAAAATTTAATATTGGATGAAGTAGGTCTAGGTTTTAATCTACTATTGAAATAATAATTTAACTTGTTTATGTTTAGTTAGACATATTGGGTTGGTGTACTACACTCTGCACGGAAAAAGAACGATCATTTAGGAACACTGCCCATTCGTTTGAATGCCATATTTCCAATGCCTATCGTAACTTTTCTACATACTAATAATATTTTTCTATATAATTAAAAGTCCAATGGAGGGTGGGTGGAGGGAGGCTTGAACCTCTCATAAACCCTTTCCCCTATATCTCCCAGAAATCTATTCTGCGAACCAAATTAGCAAATAAAGAGAATACGTCGCGGCTCAAATTCAAATTTCTAATATCGACGAGCTGTTATATTGTGATGTAACTCGTATGCTTTCTCGTTTATTATTTTGTTGCTCGCAGTTTTTAAGCCTTTTGCCAGCCCAGCCCGTACAGTTATTCTCAGGAAGCGTGTTGTTCTACATTGAAAAGTTTGAGTGTGAATAAATTTTATTTTTCATTTTGAATGTTCGGATTTTAAAATTGAATAAAAAACAAACGGGACGCTACGAACGCTGCTCGGCGTCGATTCTGTTTTTCACCTTATTTCTTTCGATTTTTGTGCTTTTTTGCTACGCAATTTTATACAAATTTTGTATAATTTAGCAAAAAAACAAGTGACGAAAACTGAAACGGTAGACGCAAAAAAAAAAACAAATGAAGCGTAAGAAAGCTAAATTGTATAAGTTCGAAAGCTCTTCATATAATTAACTGAATACATATTTTCAATCAAATTTGGAAATTGTAGTTATGTTATTGAAGTTACGTTTTTCGTAATCTTGCAGTAAATTTTCAATCCTCTGTCGTCCGAGTTTTAGATGAAAGCTGCCCTTCAACGTACTGTTCGATTTTAAGCTCTTTTTCGTCAGATCGATTGACTTCGATGAAAAAGTAAATACTTTTTTAACCATATAGCCGTGTACTGGGGGCATTTCTGAATAGGATACGAATACGAAAGTGTGAAATTCTTATTTGATTTGAATCAGATTCGCTCGTTTCTTATTTAAATCAAATACCAATCTTATACATATTCGAAGTCGTATCGTAATCAGAAATGTCCCCTTCCCCCAGTGCTTAAAAGAACTGGGGTTTCGGAATCTTTTCTTGCTACTGCGGCCATATAATATGTAAGCGCCGAGTGCAGCGGCATCAAGAAGGTTATATAACGTAAGTGACCAATTGCAAACATCACGAGAAACAAAACATTCTTTGATTCTCTTTAATGTTTTGAAATCATTCTCCGACAATAACAGCTACATTACTAATTTTGATTTGCATTTTATTGTGCTGATTACGTCGATATCGATGGTAATATTGGAGAAATTATTCAAATATCTTTATGCTGATAACCTAGACAAATAATATTTCATGGGGGCGGTTCTGTATCTCAAATCACTCAGTTGCTGATCTAGACCGGACAATTTTTGGGTGGACAATCCAAAATAAGTTTATCCCGTATTTACCGGGCTTATAGTGGCACCGGTCTCGGAAGAGAATCGTCGTACATATTAGTTGCATGGAATAAGTTTTTAGCTTCACAACCTCGCATTATTTCCGCATCACAACCTCGCAACTATGCGGACACTTCGTCTTCATCCCTATTATACTATAATATCGATAAAGTTTTACCCTTAAACCTAGATAAATATTTTTTTACTTTGTGATTAATACAATAAACCATACTGATTATTTTTGGCGGGAAAATCCAAATAGTGTGGATGGCTCTCGCACTTTATGTCTTCTTAAGTACAGAGTTTCTCCAGCATCGAGTTGGTGTGCGACATTTACTGTTTTAAAGAGTGTTAAATTGTCGATATTTATGTTGAGATGACTTTTTATATTTAAAATGTGCCTTATGCTCTTTGAATCTTGGCCTATATATATTTTGTCACAATCACTACAGCTGATTTGATAAATACCGGATTTTTGAAGCATTCGTATTTTGATAGATTGTTTTGAATTTTGAAGACAAACTGCATGTCATGCTTCTTGAATATTGATTTTCATTTGTTCGTGATTGCAGGTTCATAACAGCATTTAACTCTTTTAACATCTGTTGTGTCTGGTCTTAGAGTTATTAAATTTAATCTACTGGCCGTCCTTGAATATTTCCGCACTAATGCTTCGACTAAATATCCCTCAAAACCATTTATTGATGCTATTTGTCTGTTTTTTATTATTTCTATTCCGAAATTTTGAATTGACAGTGGAAGGCGATACATTCTATATATCGGCGGCATTTTTTATGTTAACTGAGGTATGAGAATCATTAGTGATATACCGAGTTGTGTTTGAAGGTTTTCTGTAAATATCTATGTCGATTCCATCGTTGGTCCGCGTTAATAAAAGATCTCAAAATGGCACCTTGTTATTGACTTCTATAGTTCTACCCTAAACTTGATGGTCCCATATTGGCTGTTGAGAATTTCTAAAGTTGGTTCTATTTCATCTCTTTTGATTATCGCGAAAACCAAACTTTTCGTAGTTTGTTGGTTTATTTTAAATTTGTTTCGAGGTAACCGATGAAAGCATTTAAGTTAAAAAAAACTCCGTTGTACTGCAACTCATTCAGTTCCATGCACATTTCGGTTTATAGGATTCGTTTCGCTTCTGTAATCTCTGGTTTTTGTAGCCAATTATTTATTGCTTTTAGTGCTTCTGGGAGTGGTATATTCGGATACAAGGAAACAATATCAAATGATACTAGAATCTCATTGTTCCTCAGTTGGATGTTCTTGATCTTTTCCACAAACTCAAAATTATGTATTTTTTACGTGAAATCCGTCAGGTGGAATGCTGTGATAACTTAAATTTTCTGGCTCTTGTTATATTCTCTTTAACGAAAAATATTCGTGCGACACCAGCGGTGAACATACTGCTGATGTCAATTTGTGGATTTGGCTTACATTGTCTTCCGAAATTTCATTAGGATAAACTTCTCTTCATCGCCAGTATAATTGAGGCACCTACAGGCAAATCTAGACGAAATGAAAGGACCAATATTCCCCTTATATTTAAAAAACAATGCTAAGGACGATAAGCTAAAATTTTCTTCTAGGAACTCAATTGCAGTATTTTTTTCATTTGTACTTAATGTAAAGAAGATAAGAATGAGCAGAACTTATTGTATTGCCAGATAATACAAATTATTTTCTAAATCTTTCCAGGAAAATTTCCAATTACATGACTTTGCCTTATTGCTTTGGCAAGTGTGAATAGATTTGGACTATCTAAACTAAATTTTAACTAAAATGACTTCGCCATTTTCTGCCATTACACAGGAACACATAATTGGTTAGCCAAAGTCACATTACTCACAGAAGAGTAATTTTTTCGCAAATCGATGTGTTCATCTTCAAAGTTTATCACCTACAGTTTGCGGTTTAGCGATGACAATCCGGTTATAGTTGCTTACATCAATTTTTGAATTCTTAAAAGCGAGCAACTTTGTGATCCAAATGTTCCTTTTATGCTGCTGTTGTTCTAACTGGGACAATTTACTTGGACCGGATTTATTTGAAAATTTTGTTGAGACAGCATTAGAAATTGGTAAATTTATTGCTGCATCGATTATAGGTTGTGATGAGTTGCTGCATAATGTAGCCGGCGAATTATTTGTTTCCGTTTCTTCGTTAATAATTTTACATTTTCTAATATGAGCTTTAGTCGTTGCACAATGCCTTGCAAAATATTGTAACATTTAAGACATTCCGCTTTAAAGTTTTCACTGTTTTCATTACGAATTTCTGTATAATTTGGCCAAACGGCGTCTTTTTTGGTCCACTCATTTGCTTAATTAATAAGAATTCAGTATGATAGAATCGTATGATAGAATTTTAAACTCTATTTTCTACTAGAATATTATTTTATTATTTTAGTTTAAAAGTTTTACTAACAAAAACTTGTTTTATTTCTTTTAAAATTTGTTAGCGAAAAGTGATTCCCATCCTGCTTATTGACACTGCCGTTGAGACAAAAGTGCGCTTCATCGCCCAAGATGATTTAATGGCAAACAATTTGTACGATATTTGCGACGGTATGGGCGTTATAAGAGCGGTATGAAACTGCTTGTTAAATGAATTTTGTATGTGTTCATTTGTAAATCACACTTCAAAATTCGAAGCAAATTGGTGCTAGTATATCCCAATATTCTCATTTGAGCGGCCCGTACGCTATCCGCCACTATGCTTTGCATCTGTAACAACACCACTTTGAAGAAATGCTGCATACTTATACGATCGGAAAGCACTTTCAAAATAATTTGCATTTCACAAAAAACCAAGCCGTACTGTAAATTGCTCAGAAACCGAAAATGGCGCCACCTTTTTATCGTTCACTTAATTAAAGCCTAATACTCTTGTGTGAAATCTAAAAATATATTTAGTCTAAACAAGTAACAAAAAAAAAAAATTATTTAAAGATTACCCCAATATGAGACAAGACGACTCTAAGCATTCGACAGAGATATACGACAGCAACAAAAACCATATATTCCAAGAATTGTCGTAGCAGAATAAATTCTTATGTGCTCTTCGATTAAATATTCTTTCTTGGCTCCTAGTCTCGGAATAAATTGCTTATTTAATATCAAACAACTTACATATACAAATGTTATTGATTTGACCTTAATACGAAATAATCGCAAAATTTTGGCAGCCTTACATTTGCTACATATTCTTACAAAATCTATATATAGGTATATATAGGTTAATGCAGTGTAACTAAACATAAATATTTAAGGTCCACCAGTTTTTTTACGAAAAGCCAGTTTACGTACTTTAAGGTAGGTAGTACGTGCCGATTTTAATAAACGCCCGAAAAATATGCTAAACATTCAAAGAAAATGTTAACATCTTCAATTTTCTTGTTTGATGCCAAATTTTGTACAAAAAACAACAGAAAAAAAAAAAAAAAAATCTTGGCAAAAGATTTTAGCGTTGGTTGTGATAAAAAGATTGTGGGCTATCTTAAAGGGTGAGATTTCAATTGATTGGCTGATTAGTTAAATTCTAAAACTATATCTTATTACAATTCAACAAGTTTTGATTGATTTTATAATGCGAGTTTGTTTTTGATACATCTTATAAATTTTATTAATAGTCAAGATTATAAAGTTCCTATGTATAATTATGGCAAAGTTTACGCGTACGGTGGTTGGTGCGCATGCCATAACTATTACACATGCATTACGCAGAATACACATTTAAAATAGCAGAGATTCTTTTTTTGGTTTGGTTTGGTTTGGTATTGTTTAGCATTGACAATTTATAACCTTCTTAATTACTTCCCAATACTTATCGGATTTAAGATTATTTAAATGATTTTCTTATCTAATCTTAGAGAAAAGGTTTTTGTGAAAAGCGTGTATAATATTGTATTTATTTTATGCATGAGAAGGTCAAAAATAAATAAAAGCATTACTTAAATAAACAACGACGGTTTTAATAGTACCTTAAGAAGTTTTGTATAAATAAGTAGGAATAAACACACAATAGATATTGATAAATTAGTCTCCAGACGTGACTTTAAAATCATTGAGGCCAACATTGTAAACACTAAACGTATTTAAATATTCACTTTTCAACCATCTTAAATTTCTAATTGAGGGTGGTTAATGTTATAAAAAAATTCACTGAAAATAATCATAAAAGGGAATAAATAAATATGTATTCGAAACAACAAAACTGGGCAAACAATAGGTAGGGCGCAGGTAAAATATTAAAATAGTAGTGTTTTTTTTTGTTATTCCAAACAAAAACAACCCAAAATTTAACAATGTTCCATGGTAAAAACGTAAAGAAACCTGTAATCTTGAATTATATTTTATAAATTCACCTTTTTCTTTTGTGTTGAGATCTATTGTTATTGCTGCGATCGTCCAAAAATTATGTTGTGTTAATAGTTTTCCAACTTTATATTATTTATGTAACACAAGATTATTTCACAACACAGAGAAAACAAGAATTACATACATTGGTATATAAGAAAAAGACGCACTTCTATTCATTTTCTTTGAAAAACAAAAAATTATTTAATATTGATTTTATTTTATGTTTTCTTCTTCTTAATACTTATTCAAATAAGAATATATTTTTTCGCTTAATTAATAAGATAAATAAAATACTGCACTTATTTATTATTAAATTCACTTAAACACGTTTTGTTCACTTAAACAAAAAACAAAAAAAAATTTTATGTTTTTTAATCCACATAATAACTTTATGTAAGTGGTGTATTATAAACTATTGATTTTAATATTTTTTATTTTATTAATAATATAATATAATTAAACTAACATTTACACATAAAAAATACACACACACAATTTTTAAAAAACAGATTTCGAACTTAGTTTGTAGATTTATTATTTAATTTTGTAATTTAATTCTTTAATTTTAATAAAACGAAAATCACATAATTTAGTAAAAAAAAAAATTATTATTTAACAAGAGGAACCACTAAACTCTATTATTATGTAGTATATAAAAATTTAAGATGGCGAATTCATTTTCTACCACCTTACCTTCAAGAACTTAACAAAAATATAACATACCAAAATTGTAATGTAAAAATGTTATTGTTTACCAGTGGTTGTGTTCGTGTACGTATGTATTTTAATTTTTCTTCTCTCTTCTTATTTCATTGTTTATATCAATCTCAAATCGATATTGTGTTCGTTCTCCCCTATATTTTATGTATATAGAAAAATGTAGTTCTCCTAATTTACATTTGTATTTGTGGTAATTTCGGTGGTGGACGTGGTACAAGAGTATCGGTATTTTTATGTAGTGTTAAAATTTACAGATATTACGAACCTCATGAACTAGGGCTTAATTTTAATTAATCACAGTGTTCCATTGGAAACAATTTGCTACAGGCAAGTAATTGTGACTGCGAGTACATGTTCCAATGGAACGCGAATTTTTTGACTCCGGGAATTCCAGTCAAAAACATTTTAGTCAAAAACAGAAAGGAATTTCAGTCAAAAATTAAAAGGCCACTCAGTCAAAATAGTTTTAGACTGAAATACCTTTTGAAAAGGTGATTCAATTGTAATAGTTAACGTTCATTTCAAATTCAAATATAATCATTTCTATATTCACTCTTGATCTGTGCTGCCACCACTTTGTCGGTGGTTGGTATTGTAAGAATAACTTGAAGAGAAAAATGGGTGAATAATCATTTGAAGAACAGCAGTGAAGACGAAAGGAACGTAATACTAATAAGTAAAGAATATAGAAATTTTGAGTAATAGAAAAACAGTTTAAAATAAATTTTTAAAAGTGTATTATAACTTCAGATGTGTGATAATAACCAATAAATTTTAGAGGCAGGACGGTGTTTTATTGAATATTCTTTTCGTAATACAATTAAAGTTGCATTCGTGGTGTAATATTTCTTTTATTATTGGAGCAAAAAATTAATGAGTGATTTTAAAAAATTTACGTGACAACAGTTGATTGAGGCTCTGAGTGAGCGTAGTATTGCCTTTTCATCGACGGCTACTGTGTCGCAACTGTGAAATTTGTTGGCTGAGCACATGGTGCCAACAGAATATTCAGACGGTGATCATAGCGTTGATGGAAAAGGTGGTCAGGAGAGTGAGGATAACATTTCTGTCTATTCTGGGCAAAATAGTAGGCGTTTGTCATTATTGAAGTCAGTCGAAGAGGACGCTGAACTGGATAAAGGGTTAGCGCGAGTGGAGAAGTGGCATAAACTAATGATGTTACAACGAGAGTTACGTGAGGGGTTAGAAATTCAACCGAAACGGTATGAATTTTCAGATATTGAACATGCTATCGCTAAGTTTACTTGCGATGACACTTATTGTATTAAATAGTGGACTACGAGTGCGTTGTGGCACCATTGAATTGGGATGAGAAATTTCGATTTCTTAGTGCACCTAGTTAGTGTTATTGGATGGGACTGCAAAAATGTTTTTACAAATCAGAACAACAACGGCATGCAGACGTCTTATTATTATTAAAATAAGTTCTGCTATTATTATTAGGACACCAATGGCAAACAGAAATTGGGTCTCCCACGAGGTTCTACTTTCATTGGTGCCGACTCCAAGGCCTGTTTAGTGGTCCGATTTTGTGAACGAAGTACGTGCCCAAGCCATCTTAGCCTTGATGATTTTATGAATCCGATGTGGCTCCCTCTTTAATGGGACCGAGAATTCTTCGTATCATCTTACGCTCATTTGCAGCCATTTTCTGGATGTTTTGCGCTGTTAGTGTCCAAGACTCGCAACCAAGATGTTCAATTTTATTTTGCGCGATACATGAGGGGACTCGAAAATTTTGATATTGGCGTAAAATGCTCAGTAGCCTGCTGCGATCCTCGATGAAATGTTAAATAATGTTATGTTAAATGTTGCGTTAAAATGTTACTTTAAAATGTCATGTAAAATGTCATGAATATTTCCTCTCTTTTTATTTAATACATTAAAATTGAAACAAAAAATACAAAAAAACGAATGGGGTTCAAGCTCTACCTGAACCGCAAATGTTTGGTAAAACATAAAATCAAAAATAGAGGTCAATATTGTGACGATTTTGGCCATCATACAACAAGCTCACTTTATGAACAACAATAGCTTAGACGGTTAAGTGTTATAAACACGACCAATGGCAAGGAGAGAACAGTTTTTGGTTTATTTTAAATCGTTAAATAAACAAATAAATCTGTTGTCATAGACCCACCAGTAGCAAGCGGACAGAATTAAGGTGGATTTACATATCCGACGATTTTTCTGCGCCGAACATCACGTGACACATTCAACCAATTAGAAACAACTGCTTCGCCGAATTTTCGGCACGGCGAAGACATGAACAAAATTTATCTTTTCGGCGCGACGACACAGATATGTACTTATAGTCCTATTCCCCCCCTTGGTGGTTTGGCGTCTATTGGAAGGGGCTCCGTATCCTTCCAGTAGGGGCAAGTGTACGTACTGCCTCCTCGTGGCAACCACCGGTAACTGTAACCATTAGGCTGAATATAGACTTTTGTGACAGGCTAAAGTACGGCGCTAAAGGAGAAAACCTTGACAAAAAATCCCTAATCTAAGGTGGAACAGCATATGCCGATGGATGAATGGCTGATAGGTTAATTAGTCTATATATGCGGACTCTGGATACCAGGCACCCTCCAGTTTTATTTAGCCTTCCTGCAGTAAACCTGGGTGACCTGCAGGCGACTTTTTTATTCCCAGCAACTCGCAAGAGTCAAATCAAAACGGTAGACGAGGCACGGGAAGGAATATACGGGAGTGGGTCTGCCCTCTCAAAGTCCTTGAGTCCCAATGCTACCGCTTTTCTAGCAGAAGTAAATGTTATTACATCTAGGAGGGAGAGCAATGAGCCCAGATAGTATGTAACGCGTGTAGAAGTATTTCCTACAGTAGACATCTAGGAGGGAGAGCAATGAGCCCAGATAGTATGTATCACGTGTAGAAGTACTTCCAACAGTAAACATCTGGGAGGGAGAGCAATGAGCCCAGATAGTATGTCCCAGCAACTCGCAAGAGTAAAATCAAAACGGTAGACGAGGCACGGATAGGAATATACGGGAGTGGGTCTGCCCTCTCGAAGTCCTTGAGTCCCAATGCTACCGCACTTCTAGCAGAAGTAAATGTTATTACATCTAGGAGGGAGAGCAATGAGCCCAGATAGTATGTATCACGTACCGGTCGGCAGTATTATCAGGATCATTAAGAGCCTGAATATTGGCTGAACGGATAATTAAAACATCTAGGAGGGAGAGCAATGAGCCCAGATAGTATGTATCACGTACCGTTAGGCAGTATTATCAGGTTCATTAAGAGCCTGAATATTGACCGGACGGATAATTAAGTAGGGCTTATGCACAAAAGATCTTTTAGGTCGCAGTGCGGGGTGGCTTGAGCCCCCACATGGCCCTCAAGTAATAATAATAATAATAGTCCTATTCAGATCTTAAAAACAATTTTTTTTAAATTGTTCTGCGCAGCTTCCAGTGATGTAGAAAAAAAATTTATAAAAATTTTGATGAGTCGCATTTATCTTAGATAGTAAACCTAATTAAAATAATAAATAATCATTCAAATGTATTATATTTCAGTTTTAATACACAAAACATTCAAAATGTTTATGATTTTATGTTATTACAATCAAATTTCATGTGAAAATTAATAGGTGTAAAAAAATATTGCACGCCTATGGAAACAACGTCAACATTTAATTTTCGGACGGACTAAGGAAAATAAATAACTAAATGCCAGTCATATCGATCAAAACCACAATAACGTAAAAAAATTGTTAAATTGCATTAATTCTTCGATTATCGATTTCAAACGATTCTTTTAAAATAAAATTATAAAAACATTTTGTGATTCAAAACGTTATAACATATAAATAATAAAATAAAATGATATAAATAAAAACCTAATCTAAAAACTGAAGTACAAATACAATATAAAAATGTAAACAATTAAGCCGAAACAGTACATCACTGTGTATACGCCATGTTTTTTCTGCGCGAGAACTGTCAGAATTCCAGCGAGATTTGAATACTACTATACATACATTTTTTTAGCATCCTCTGTTTTTTTTTTTAAGTTTTTCGATTTGTACGATTCCTACAAGTAGGTTGTGTTTTTATTTATAAATTATGTGTCAAAATTTTGTTTATGTATGTTTGTGTTAAAAAACTGCGCCGAAAATCGGTCGAATATGTAAATCAACGATAATACAGCGTTCGCCGAATTTCCTGCGGCAGGCAGTCGCGCCGAAAAATCGTCGGATATCTAAATCCACCTTTAAATAGTAAAGTCAAAGCAAATGTCAAAGTGTATAAAAGTAGAGTGAAATAAAAAGTACACAGTGTTTTTAATTTCAAAATCCGAACAAACTCAGTAGCCCAGTTCGTAACAATATTTTTGCTATATGACATGTTTTGTTTTTTTATTTTTTTTATTTTGAAAATGATACGTAACATTTTAACGCAATATTTAACATAACATTCTAACGCAGCTTGTAACATGAACCCAAAATTAGTACCTTGAATGTTTTACCAAACATAAAAAAACAAATCATGTCATATACCAAAAATATTGTTACGAACTGGGCTTCTTAGTTCGTTCGGATTTTGAAATTAAAAACACTGTGTACTTTTCTTGTATTAGACTTTTTCACTCTACTTTTATACACTTTGATATTTGTTTTGACTTCACTATTTAAGTCTGTTCGGTTGCCACTGGTGGAGGCTTTTACAACAGATTTATTTCCTCGTTTAAGGATTTAAAGTAAATCAAAAACTGATCTCTGCTTGGCATCGGTCGTGTTTATATACCAGTTTGATACTGCTCTCGAAATTTCCTTTATTGCATGTCATAAATCGTCTTCATTCTTGGTTATTCTGTCTATGACCCATAATCATCTGGAAATATCGTTTATGGCGTATCTTAATCATGATCATTCATCATTGTCGATAGGCAGTGTGTAGGTATTTGTGTTGTTTTTATTTAATTTGCAATCACTAAGCCACACCTTCCTTTGTACGCTATATTTTGGTGTCCGAGACTCGGACGTTCTTGTTTTGACTCGATCATTATGAACTTGTGCGGTGGAGTATAAACATATTTCGATGTCCATAATAAATAATTGTAATAAAACATTGGCAACGACAAGCATCAACCATCGACCTTTCCGTTTATAACACGCGCCAACTGTCTATTGCTGTTCATAAAGTGAGCTTGTTGTATATGATGTCCAAAATCGTCACAATATTTACCTCTAGTTTTGACCTTGTGTTTTACCAAACATTTGTGGTTCAGGTGGAGCTTGAACCCCGTTCGTTTTTTTGCATTAGTCTTTAGCTTTAATTTACATTTTGAGATATTTTCACTATTGGAAACACATTTGAATGCATTGATGCCGATACACAAAAGTTATGATGGCACTTTGTTGTAAAAGCAACATCACTTTGTTGCAAGAGAAATGTCAAATTAAGACCATCAAAATTGTCGGTCTTACATAAGACTATTTCATACGACCAATGGCAGCTAACGCTACCTGTAGAATGCGAAATGGGTCTTAAATAAGGCCGATATTACACTATCATATTTCTATATCATAGTAATAATTTGATATTTAATGTGATAAGATATATCAAAATATTTTTCTGTTGTAATTTTTCTGATGATAGTTAGCTTCGTGATGCTAAATACTACAATATTTGTTTGACATCTGTTCAAAATGGACTAAAGGTACGTTTTGTGCATAGGGAATTACCAAAAAATGTAATGGAATATGAAAACCAGGAAATGTTATACAATTTGGTTTAACCCATTTTTTGTGTAGTCGAGAAACCCAAGGTGTCATCCCGAATCAGTTTCTTGTTTCTTTTTTTTATTTAAGACCCACAAAAGTTATGGCTACATTGCTGATGTATCCCAAGTGTCACTACTTCAAATATATTTTGATTTTTTTTTTAAATGAGTTCCATGTTTGAATTCCATTTTATTATAAGATTTCATATGAAAAGTGAAACAAAAATTCTAAAGGTTTGAAATTTTTCTCTCACTTTTCATAGGAAATCTGGAAATCCAATGGAACTTGAAAGGTGTGGTTTACCTAAGTTCCAACGATAATTTTGATAAATGGAAACAAACTTGGAACTTATGAATGAGTTCAATTTTGTTATAATTGGGTTAAGCATACACACATTTTTCTCCAATATTTTGCACGTTTTCTAAATATTTTCCCCGTTTACTACACTGCGTTTCATAAAGATAGCACCACGATAAAAACTGCAAGTTTCAAAGTTCATTATTTCATAAGTTTTATTTCAAGTGTATTTCAATTAGTTTTAATGAAAAAAAAAATCAAATAATTTCTGATTTACCAACAAAAAATGTTTTGTTCACGTTCATGTTCACGAGAGGTGTAAACTGGACTTTAAGACTGAATTACTTCAAAAATATTGTTTTGCATTGAATTGAGCAATGTTTTTACTTAATCTTGCTCAATTTCTTCCCAACACTCAACAATAGCGGCTTTTAACTCTGTAACCGTTTGGTATTGATGACCGTCGGCGTATACCTTACGGGACAATATTTCCCAAACATTTTCGATTAAGTTTAGATCAGTTGATCTGGCAGGCTAATCAAGAACGCGGATTTTTGTCCCTGCAAACCAGTCAATTACCTTACTAGATCAGTGGGTTGCGGCATTATCCTGTTGGAACATCCATTTATTTCCACCCACAACGCTACCATATCGTTTAATGTGGTTTTCCAGTAACGTGTTATAACTGTCGGAGTTCATTCTTCCATCGCAAAAAACCATATCACTTTTTTTCCGCCAGCCAATAGGCTCTTGTGATTTAAATCAAACCTTTGAGTATAACATATTTTAAAACTAATAATTTAAATTTAGTAATTTGATTAATATATTGTAATTAAAATTAAATTGTACAAATTTACTTTTTCTTTGTATGTATATGTAAAAAAGTAATGTAAATACAGTATAAAATTAATAAAACGAAATCAATGACGAAAAGATATTATGAAGTTAGCTACACAAGGTTTTTGTTTTCCGAAAATTCGAATTTCGAATTTTGAAAATATTTTTAACAGTACAATAATTCTGTTAATGTTATTTTGGATTGTTTTGCTGAAATTTCAATTTAAATATTTCAATTTTGTTTTATTATCGCCATCTAAATTCAAACACGGAAACTAGACGTCCATTTTGTTTTTTTAAATATACAGTGGTAGACATTCGTATAAACGCACTATGTTTTTTGAATATAGTTCTAACAGTAAAGTGTTTTGATTTTTTTCAAGTGGTCTAAATTGTGTCTATCATCTTAAATCTGTTGGTAAGATAAATCATTAGTAAAAATTTTAATGGTTTACTTTAATAAATTGAAAAATCTAAATTTCAGGTGGACATTCGTATAAACGCACTTCTGATAATGTACTAAAATAAAAACCAAAATTAGCAATTTTTCACATATTATTTTATTTAATATTTGGTCTGGCCCCGACCTTTCTGAATAACTTCGAAAGTTCGAGTAGGCATTGAATTTGTTAAATTTTTGAGGGTTTTCGGATCAATTGTGGCCCAACATTCACGGATGGCACTTTTCAAATCTTTAATTGAATTATATTGCTGTTCATTTCCATAAACTTTTCGGGGAAGGCCCTCTAAAGGTTTTCGATAGGATTGCAATCAGGACTGCAAGCTGGCCATTCAAGAAGGGGAATGTTTTTCTTGAGAAACCACGGTGTGGTCTCCTTCGAAGCATGGATTCGAGGCATTGTCTTGTTGAAAATTATAATTTTTGTTGATGTTATTATCTAGATAATTTATCAAAACGTCTTCCAAAAGTTTCACGTACATACGGAAGCTCATTCGTGTCGTTATAAAGCAGATGGGAAGTTCCTCGTTATAAGAAAATGCTCCGCATACCATAACACACCGCCACAAAATTACGCTTCGACCTAACGATGCCATGTTCCTCCAAATTATGCCAGTAGCAACTGTAGCAGTCAGGAAAATCCAGATTAATTTTTTTCCCGTAAGAAAAAATCACACTCTGCCAATCCGTTATCGACGACATGTATTTACGAGCAACTTTGAGCGGATTATTCGTATGCATGGCCGTTAAAAGTGGTTTGATACAAAATATTGTCCATTTTATGTTCGGTGAACTATTATAAATACAGGCAATGTGTCGGGTCGACCCAGGAAGATACAATGGCCTGCATGATAGACGGTTTCGTGTATAGCTTCTTTGCGGATTAGACTTTCTGGCGAGCTGAGATCTTGGATAGGCAATAGTCCTGATTGCAATCCTATCCAAATTCTTTAGAGGGCCTTCCCCGAAAAGTTTATGGAAATGAACAGCAATATAATTCAATTAAAGATTTGAAAAGTGCCATCCGTGAATGTTGGGCCACAATTGATCCGAAAACCCTCAAAAATTTAACAAATTCAAAGTTGTACTCGAATTTTCGAAGTTATTCAGAAAGGTCGGGGCCAGACCAAATATTAAATAAAATAATATGTGAAAAATTGCTAATTTTGGTTTTTATTTTAGTACATTATCAGAAGTGCGTTTATACGAATGTCCACCTGAAATTTAGATTTTTCAATTTATTAAAGTAAACCATTAAAATTTTTACTAATGATTTATCTTACCAACAGATTTAAGATGATAGACACAATTTAGACCACTTGAAAAAAATCAAAACACTTTACTGTTAGAACTATATTCAAAAAACATAGTGCGTTTATACGAATGTCTACCACTGTATTTAATTAGTCGAGTTTATAAGTAGGTGGCACTAATGACACTAAAACACTTGAACCACTTGAGTGGTGGCACTAAAAAACTTGAACGAATGGTATGACGTCATGACATAAAGATGGGTTTGTAAATAAAGGGTTTTTAGTAAAACATTAATTAAATATCTATAAACAAAATTTTATTAATTGATTTTTAAATCATATAATTATCAATTATTCTTCTTGATAACGTATAAATCAAAATTAATTTTAGTAAGATTTTTCATTTAAGAAAAACGAAATTAAAAAAACATCACTTTTCATATGATTTGTATGAAACATCCATTTTTTTTAGTCTTTCTATATCCCCCTTATTGTAACTTCGAATTTTAACCTGACGGCTTGTATATCTAGGAACGCTTTGGTTTAACGTAATTCTATTACAACAACAATATGTGTATTTTTTCAATATTTTTTTTTGTTCGACATAAATAGAAAGAGAGAAGCTGTGTTTTTCGGTTGCTAATTAGGCTTTCATTTTCCATATTCTTTTGTGCGTTCAAATTGTTCAGAAGTCAATTAAAAAACGATTTGTGAATTGTGTATTTAAATTACGCTTTTAGTTTTCAAAGTATTCGGGAGTGGATGAGTTTATATTCAATTGTGATCAATTGTTTTTCTTCTGTATGGCGGTAAGTTTTTTTGTTAAATTTCAAAATGCCTCGCCTTGCTACTATTACTGGTAGAGTGGAGCGGTGTCGTGACAGAAATCGTAAGAGATTATAAAGAAGTGCATTTAAACGACAATGGTACAAATAATAATCCTAAAGATAATTTAGATGGTTTTTTTTGAATGTGCTTTAAATTCAATCTCGCGTAATTTTAATTCTTACATGTAGTTGTGGTTCAATGAGTTTGCGTTGTGTATTTTGTAGTGCCAAACATTTTCAGGCAGAAGTCACTTTACGAAACACAGTCGTTTATCTTATGTTGCCATAAAGGCAAAATTGATTTACCTCCTTTTGGTCAGAATACATTATTTAAAAATCTATGCGATGGACTTTTTTCTAATGATAATTCGATCAAACGTCGTTCTAAAAATTACTTTGAAAATATTCGCCCCGATAATTCAGCATTTGCAATGGTTAGTTTTGAAGCTAAATTGTCTAATACTCTTTTGAACGATGTATACCATTTTAAGATTCATAATATTTTTTATCATCGAGCTGGGGCTTTAACATCTGAATATGGTCATCAACCGTACTATGCACAATTATACTTTTATGATGTTGATACTGCTAATCAGTATAGAATGCGTGAGAGAGCAAATGTTGATTTAATGCGTGCATTGGCTGTAATAAAATATTGTAAGCAGCCTGAAAACATTGCTTCTGATGTTTGTATGGTGATAAAAGTTAATCGAGATGCAGATATACGTCGTTTCAATGATGTTGTTCATTAATTCCAGGAAACACCACGCTATTTTCTGTCTATTATTATTAAGCTTATATATATCTTTACAAATATTTTGATAATATAATTATGTTATATAAAAATGTCTAAGTTATCCATCCACAATATCGCATCGTCATTCATCTGATGAATTTCCTCCAATCCGTCTTTAAATCTTCTAAATATGCATTCTTGATAAATATGAGCAATATTTTGTACCTATAGGATGTCCACAATCACAGGCAGCTGAAATTTATGGTTGTAACGATTTAATTCAGAATTTGTCACCCCGTGATTTGTTCTAAATCTATTGACTAAGGTCCAGCGATATCTTAAATTTGTAAATCCAGGGACAACTAATGTTGGACCTTCGATTTGATGCTTGTTGACAAACTCTGATTCATTGAAAAGTGCCTTCTAGTTGTTGTTGATGTCATAATTGGTTGAGTCTCCCAACTCAGCAATTTTTGTCCAAAAAGGTTTTCTATAGACTTCAAACGGTTTTCTATTCTTCCATCGATGTCGAAATGAATAGGAAGGTTTAAATTTCTTGTAAATTTTAAATGTTCTTTGTATAATGCTAATTGTCTTCTAAGGTGAGGTGGTTCAATATTGGACAATATCGGCAACCTTGGTAATGGTGTTGTTTTAATTGTACCCGAAATAATTCGCATGCAACTATTGAGTTTTGTATTTACATGATTTGTGTGGACACTATGTTCCCAGACAGGTGAGCAATATTCGGCCGTTGAAGACACCAATGACATTGCTGATATACGTAACGTTTTAGCGTTCGCACCCCATCGAGTTCCAGATAGTTTTTGGATAATGTTCATTCTTGATTTAATCTTTTGTCCAAGTTTTAAACAATGACTTCTAAAAGTTAAAGGTCGATCCAAGGTAACTCCCAAATACATCGGATTCTGATTAAATTTGATTAAAATTCCATCCATGTAAACATTTAACCGAGTATTCGAATGTTGATTTGATAAATGAAAAAATACAACTTCGGTTTTGCTGGGATTCGCCTTCAGACGCCAATTCTTGTAATAATCATTTAGTAAATCCAAATCCAATGTCAAAGTACGCTCTGCATCACCCACCGCTCTGTCATTGTAAGGAAATTGGTAAGCTATTGCCAAATCATCAGCGTAAAGAAACTTTCTAAATTTTGTTTCTGGCAAATCAGAAGTATATACATTGAACAAAGCAGGAGCAAGAACTGAACCTTGCGGCAATCCATTATTCACACAACGAATTCTACTTTTCTGATTTCCCAAATGTACCACAAATTTTCGATTCGATAACAGAACGGAGATCATGTTTAAAGTTTTTGAACATTTTAAAATCTTACTTAATTTCAACATCAATCCTTTCTTCCATATCGTATCATATATATGCTGCACTTAGATCCACGAACGCAACCGCCGTTTGTAATTTGTCGTGGAATCTTGCTTCAATATGTGTTACCAAAGACAAAGCTTGATCACAACAGTTTCTTCCTGGACGAAAACCGGCTTGATAATTTGGAATATTTTCTTCAAGTGTTGGAAAAATTCTGTTATAAATAATTTTTTCGAAAATTTTATAACCAATGCACAGCAAAGAATCGGTCGGTCTATAATTTTCAGGTAGATGTTTGTCCTTTCCAGGTTTTAAAATGGCACGAACTTTTGATAAATTCCAAATCGGAGGAATTTTTCCACGACTATAACAATCAGAATAATTCAAAAATATATCAAAATTTCGCCAACCAATTACGGGAGTTTTTTGATAAATTAATAAAAAATTCGGGAACCACCTCATCCACTCCATTAGCTTTTCTTGGTTTTAAATATGTTAGTACCCTATTAATTTCATCTAAAGATACTGACGAAGCCAATGGAGAATCCGTAATTAACTTCCTTGATCTTCTCCATTTATTTTTAACGTTTCGAATTTTATCTTTGGGTATACGAAATTTTGAGTTTTTGACTAATCTTGACGCAACATCCTTCGGATGTACTGTTGTAATGTTAACGCCATTCTTATTACTAGAATCACCACTTTTCTTTAATAGATCCCATGCTTTTCTGCTTGAACGTGAAAAATCCATTGTTTCAACTAAATTTATCCGTTTCGCAGTACGCTCCTAATTTAATTAAATGATTTTCGGTCGAATCTGCCATGTTACAAGTGTTAAATCCTCATACATTTTGTAAAATTACATAACGAAAACAAAGCTTATATACTATAGTTATTCTCATCAAAGTGTGACGTTGGTTGATTGGCACGGAGTATAGAAATTAAAATGCTGCCGTGAAGCGGCAGCACGGGGTAGGGGCGAAGCGCCCAGGGGCAGAGCCCCTAGTATCCATAATTACGCAAATTTTCATAGATCTATGTAAGTTCCTATAGCTTTACTTTAAATTTAGTTTCTAAATTTCCAAGAATTTACATCGGATATCGACATTTGATTTAAAAATGTTATTGCTTCATAAAAAGTCATAATTTTAACCATGCTTTTTTATCTCGCAGATCAGGTTTTGTGATCTGAAAATATAAAGGGCTGAAACCTCACTAGGTGATCCGAACTTCGGTCTTTGGTGTTTTAAATAGGGATATCATTCACCTGTCACCTGTGTCATAAAGTTGGTATGACAGTTTTGACAGTACTGATTTCTATTTTAACCAACATATTTACTTATACAATAGCAGCCAAACAGGTCAAAAGCTTTAGTAACAGAGGTACAGGCATCCAATATAACACGAAAAATCGTATTCTACAACTTTATACCGAAATTAGTATACACAATTATACTGATATTTCTAACCGTGTAACTGACCATATTCCAGAACTTTAACCAAAAATCATTTTACAATCCAATTTACAACACACATGTCAAATTTCATAATAATCGGGTAAGGAATAACCAAGTTCCATCCTACTTGGCCATATTTCAGAGCTTTATCCAAAAATTATTTTAGAATTCCATTCCCAACACACATGTCAAATTTGATGATACCCGATTAAGGAATAGCCAAGTTCCATCCTACTTGGCCATATTCCAGAATTTCATCTAAAATTCATTTTAGAATCCCATTTCCAATAAACATGTCGAATTTCATCATAATCGGTTGAGAAATGGGCAAGTTCCATCATACTTGGCCATATTGCAGAACTTCATCGAAAACAATTTTAGAATCCCATTTTCAACGCACATGTGATGAGAAATAATCACGTTTCATCATACTTGGCCATATTCCAGAACTTCATCCAAAAATCATTTTATAATCCTATTTCCAACGCACATATCTAATTTCATATTAAACCCAATCAGAAACAGATTGGCGAAAAAAAAATCCAAATCGGACAAGCCGTTCTCGAGATACCATGGATCCAGACATCCAGCCATCCAGACACACGGACATCCAGACAGACGGACGGAAATTTTTTTTTTTTGCATTTTCAGACTCAGGGAGGGGCGAAATTGAGGAGGACTACTAGTGTAAGGTATGCAAGAATGTCTGTTTGGAAACGGAAGAGACACTGCAATGTGATGCATGTGATAAGTGGATACATTGGAGGTGCATTGACAGTATGAATAAAAAAAACATCATATAAAGGTGAAGCGGCAAGAATGCCTTGATTTTGCTCTGCATTAAAGCAACGAAATTGGATGCTAAAATCTATGATATGAAAACTAACAAATTATCAGGTGCAGATATATCAGTATGTTTCAGCTAGATTTTCAGAACGGTGTTTCAGTTGAGCAAAAAGCTGAAAATAGTGAACAACCTAGAATCTGAAGTGTCTCAGTTGAGGTCGAAAAATCAGAAATCGTAAAAAATGTGTAGTAAACTGAAACAGGAGATGGAGTAGTGAAACAGCCCCAGGTCAATCATATCGCAGTGGTTCATGGTGTGCAAGAGTCCGTATCGAGTAACTTGGATCTAAAAGAACAGGTAATTGTTCACTGTCATAAGGAAGGAGTAGCTATATCAAAGCCGTAAGTCATCACCCGTTGCCTCGGGAAAATCATTAAGGGAAAATCAAATCAATCGCAAATTGGACCAGTTTTCATTGAATTAACCAATTCGGTGGAACGGAACAATTTTCTTAAGCTAATGAGAAAAAGACGAAGGATCGAAACAATGTTGACAGAAATGGGAGCGGCAAAATTGGAATCAAGTTGCGTGAATTCTTGGTGCCAGAAAAACAGCAACTTCTGACTGAATCTTTGTGCGGAAATATGAAGGTAGAGACCAGGCGTTTCGAGTCCACTCAGCTGAAGACATCACGCAGCTTGTCGAAATGTGTAATACAGAATAGTTCTCCGATTATTGTATCACTTTCTAGTATTGTCTTTATATTGTATAATTCGATATTATTTATTTCTCTTTTTTAAAATTCTTTGTTTTATATTTATAGTTTATCAGATGATAGATATATTTTTTCTTCTATATTTAATTTTGGTTATGCCATGTCCAAGAGTAACAAGTCACTTATGAGGCTAAAAGGAAACTATGTTCTGTACTGGTGATCGATGGTCTATGCATGTGGTGGTGAATGCTGCTTATAAGCAGCTTGACCTCACAGAAATCGAGCATCAATTTATTTCTTGTCTAACAAGTCATTTGAGATAGAATAAGGAGGAAATCGGATTCTATATGTCAATGTTCAAGATACCAAAACAACTTTCTTTGATAAACTAAATATTATAATATCTATGTTTAGTCCAGTGGTTCTAGAAGTTGCTGAAACTGCAATTTCGACTCTTATGACAGCTTCCATTCGATTAGAAATTTGGCTATGAGGCCACTAAGGAATGGGGGAGGTGTTTCCATTTATAGAAGGTCTGGTATGTCCGCGAACGTTATTTTTAACTTCAGTGCCAATACTAGTCAATTATGATAATACTAGTAATTACTCGTCAAAACTGACGGAAGTTTCTGAAAACTCAATATAGGGGCCACATATTACTTAACGTTGTTTTTGTTTGTTTTTTTTGCCGCTCCCTCCCCTTTCGTAATATATAGTAACATATTCCAGAACAACTCCCCCCTCCCAGGCGTAACGTAACATAAATGTATTAACATTTTTAAATTATTTTAATCACGTAAAAGTGAATTTTTCAATTAACAAAATGGGCTATCAATGATATGATCTATTCTCTGAATACCACTCGTTGCGTGACTCTTCATAAATACCGAAATAACGATGAACTTAGCTGAAAATTGGATAAATTTGGAGTAAAAACGATATTTTGAACTTGTTTTGATTTCCATAATGAATTTCGGCAGAATCGACATAAATGCGCCTAGTTGAAGTAAGAAACTATATAGAGTTGTGTTTCAAAATGTTATGTTACGTAACATTTATATGTTCACCCCTCCCTATCCGTAATAAATTGCAACAAATCATTAAACTCCCCTCCCCATAGAAGCGTTACGTAATATGTGAACGGCCCCATAGCCTGAAAAGTAAAATGTTTGTTTCTAGAAGAATACGAAATAAGACAATAATTCAAGAATTCTTTTATCACAACGTTTCTTGTACAAGGCATTTAATATTGCGCCTTGGTTTTCTGCTGTCCAAGCTTCAATTTCAGCCTTAGCTATTTTCAGCTTGTCAGCGTTTAGACGTCGAACTTTGACGTGGCAGGCTTGCCCCGTAGTCTCGATGCAATGAGTTACGTTGTGCTTTACAGCGTTTAAGTTGGTCGACTCACGAGTAACAGTTTTGAATTTCTGTAATAATTCCAGTATCTCAGATTGTATCGAATCGTATTTGATCGTAGTGACGTTGTGATTTGAATGGATACACCTTGGGCGTTGAGATTCGTGATAGGATCGATGATTTTTTGTTTTTAATTCGACCAATAAACCGACGTTTGATAAAAAATCGGTGCCCATAGTGCACCGTTCGACTGCAGCCGCAACCATATAATCAACTTCCATATTAAGGATCTGCGAAGACTATGTTGAGTGGAAGATTTCTGTATCCGTACGTATCGATGAGTTGAATTTTTCGAAGTTTGTTGGTGGTATATGACGGAAACCGCGCCGCTTGTTTCGATTAAAAATTGTAATTTGTTGTGTGAATCGATAATGATTAGGCGGCTTTTTGAATTATGGCTACCATCACTTGCCGCATGAAGTGAGGCGCCTATTCGTTTCCCAGATTGATTGATTCCGAGCTGGTTTTGTTGAAATGGAATGGCTTTATGCATTTTCTTGTGATGATACCAGCAATTTGGATGTTTCGCGACCTGTTTATTTGAACGCGAACTACTGCATTGACGAGTGGAGTTAGATAAATTAGGGCTTTCAGATCGCCCACGAGTTAATTTGTCTCCAGATTGACCGAATCGACCGAACAGTTCCTACATTCGTTGCGAAAGTGTAAGTTAAGTTAACGACACGCGTTGTGGATTATCATCCGGTATGATTAGTAGAACGATAGATACAAACAATTTCTCGACTAATGTCACACACCACTAAATAAAATAAACAATAAAAGTTCACTTACTCTTGGCGCCCACACAGTCAGACACTGTTTCACCAAATTAATTTTACGTTAATTATTACGTAAATTTATATAATACAAGTTCTTTCTTGTTGGAGAAGCGAGAAGAAAAATGAAACTGAGGTGTACAGTTGGGTAGTATAGCACCGATTTATTCCCGATGAGTTTGACTTGTAAGCCGTTTATATTTGATGGTAATATTGCTTGTGCTGGTGGGAAAACTTTATTTTAGAATATAACGTATATAATATTTTAATATCACGTCGGGGTCACCAATGCGAGTACTTTTGTGGCTCAACGTATGTTGACATAAGGCCAATCGTGGGTTTTAGCGTAACTCTTTTGTCCCGAATGTTATATTTTTTTGACGTACCAAGCGGACCCAATATACCGCGTATTTGTCGGTTATAGTTTTTTACCAATGAACCGTAAATTGTAACTACAAAATTTTTGGAATGTTATGGAGTCAGGGAACTTCAGTCCAAAAAAAAGGTGTTTCGGTCAGAAAACAGTTTGACTAAAATGCCCTTTGTGTATTTGGACTGAACATAACCTTCTTGAAAAGTATTTTAGTCACAAACTTTTGAACTGGAATACCTATTGTTTAATTGTTTTTTTTGACTGAAATGCCTTCGTAGACCTATATGTTGGCTCTGGAGCCCCAGTCAAAAGCCTTTCAGTAAAACAAAAGGAGTTTCAGTCAAAAATTAAAAGGTGACTTAGTCAAAAAAATTTTAGTCTGAAAATCCTTTTCAATCAAGAAACTAAAAAGGCATTCAAGTCAAAAGTTTTTAACTAGATTTCCTTTTCATTTGTGACTGATATTCCGTTTGAGAAGGAGATTGTCTACAATCCCCTATACATATGTATAGCCATAGCATTTTTTTCATGACGAATCGTGGTATGTACATATATATTAAGAAAATCGAATAAACACTTTTCGAGTTAATATTTATTTACAGACAAACGTCCGCAGCTTTATAATCCTTTCTGTTTGGTTCCGAATCGTAATACCCAGATCAAAAATCGTAATCTCCAAGTAAAAACTCCGCTGATGCCTTGAAGAAAACTATTTTTTATTGCTCCAGACATAATTTATTATAAGTAGTTTGGTCTAATTATCGAACTACATCTAAAACCGTTATCCATTATAATGTCTTTGCATTAATTATGGCATGAAGCACTTAAATCTCTGGCCTGCGAATAACAATAATGATTTACATAAAAATGTTTCATTTTGAAAAATAATCACATCATCATCAAAAATATTTTTCAGAATTTTAGTCCTTGATAGGTAGAAAAAATAACTTTCTTTCAATAAGTACTTATTTCATCAATGACGGTTTACACTAGGAAAAGTTATAGTTTTCAAAGCTGCGTAAAAAAATACGTAATTTAAAAATGCGTTACATCATCATTATTTTTTAGTAGTAACGCACTATGTACATTAGAATTTTATGACGTTATAATATTTTACGTCAAACAAACACCACCCCCCCATTTACCGGTTGATTGGAATGTCAATTGCTGAAAATATGAAAGAAATGTTTAAAAATACATAATTAGTTGTGAGTTGTGACGTAAGAATATATAAAAAGATTCCTATTTAGAGTAGAGAGAAAAAAAAATCCGGAAAACTGCGATTGTATAATACACAAATACAATACACTGGTAAGGACGTATACACAGTATTTTTTTATGTTTATACAAAGCCATGTTGAAATAGGGAAAATCCAAACATTTTCTTCCTGCCGTATTTGCGTGGTAGATTTGTCGTCTGTATACATTGTACATAAAATATTATTATGTTTGTATATATGTATTAGGCACTGCCGATGAAAATTCTTGGAAATAATTGGGGAAATCATATATAAATAAATTCTAATACAACTACATTTATTTGTAACAGTTATTGAGTCGGCGTTGCAGTAAATATGTTTGTTCCCTCGCATGCGCGACATAAAGGAAATTTGTTTTTATTTTCTCTTGGCAAAGTTGTTTTTTGACCAAGGAGAATGTTACATATAAAATATAATTTGGTTTTTGCTGTTTCTATCATATTGACATCTATCGAAAAAGTAGTGAAACATTTAATAAACGCGATAAGAGCTGCGATGTGACGAGCAATAGAAACTAAACATAAGCATTTCACGGAGCCGTCCATAGTGTGCGCAACAAGCAAATCAATTCTTCAGAGCTTTAAAAAATTGCAGTTTGCTTCTCGCTTTTATTCTGTCTGCATTCTAAGAAAAGTATTTTACTAAATAAAGATAGTTCAATCAGTGTTAATTATTTGTCGGATTCTCCGACTGGCTGATTATGATGTACATACATTAACATTTTTTCTAAAGGTCAGTTTCATTTGTCATTCGGAGTACACGATTTTTATAAAATGATCTAGCTTCAAGGTGTGCACCGCTAATATATAAATATGTATCTACAAGTTCCAGAAATACTGACCAATTCGTAAATTACCCCTGTAGTCTAAAGTTAGAATAAATGGAGAACCTTTAACAAGGAACAAAGCAACCTGTATTATAATAGATAGGATTTCAGAAACTTTTATTTATAGTTTATCAGTAGTCCATAGCTCAAGTGTTAGAATATTTGCAAACAATGCTGAAAGCCGATGGTTCGTTGCTGCTGGATTCGTCCAATTATATTTTTCCATTTAATTTTTGAACAATCTTGAACGTCACATTATCAGCAAGCTCCATGGGCCTTCGTTCGTAAATTATTGCAACAAGCAAAATAAAAATATCAAATTTCAAGTAAATCTAGTTGTTCAAATCGGATTTTTTTTGGTTTACTTGCAAGCAAGCTTTGATTTGTCTTGAAATTTCGAAATTGCTCGGAATTTGATTCGTTTTAATTGTTTGTTTTGACGTTTTACATCTCTTAATAAAATGTATATACACCCTGCGCCATTGAAATGTTCGATTTCGATTATTCACTATTTCATGCAATTCTCTCATAGATTTTACCTCATTCGCTAGTTTTTTTTTTGTATTTTTATTTTTCAGCATATTTCACGCCTTATTAGGTATTTAAAACCAAACTAAGGATGAAATATTCCTTCGGTTTCAATTAAGTAGTCAAAGAGTTAATTTTACAAAGTGTCGCTCTAAATTAAGTGCTAGCGAAAAAGCCAAAATTTTGCAAGAAAAGGCAAAAAGTACACACATTCACAAATTGCAAGAGTAATTTAGTGTAGCCAAACAGCAATTAGAAAGTTTTTAAGGCACTATTCCGAAAATCAAACGATAATTTGGCTCTGATGCAAAGAGGAGAACTTCTGTTTCAACAAATCGAATTTCAGATATTTAGATCTTAAGCAAAGGTTTGCTACGGCTTTGGAGCTGAGAAGTTAGCTTCTAATAGCAATAGCCGACACTATTTCAGTTCATACTATTAAAAGGAACTTGGTTTATATGCTTGTCGACCTGCGAGAAAATCATTACTGACAGCAAAAATGGCAGCTGCAAGCCTCAAATTCTCAATAGAATGAAAAAACTGTGTGCCCAGGGACTGGCGTTGGTTCATATTCTCGGATAAATCCAAATTCAATATCTTTGGACACGATGTAAGGGCAAGGGTTCGGCGACGAAAAGGCAAACGGTATTTAACAGATTGTATTTCGCCGACAGTGAAAAATTCACCATACGTTATGGCCTGGAGAGCCATAACAGCCTTTGGAGTTTGATCACTATGCCTTCTGGATAGTTCAGAAACCAGAGGAAAGTATAAAAAAATTATCGAAAGCTGAATCGTGACTATTGAGGACCCGACTCAATAAATCGGTATTCCACTCTTCCAGGACGATTACTCTCCGTGAGTTATTGATGTTATTTGTGAAGTAAGAATGCTTAATTTTAATGTCTATTTTGTTTAGGTAGCCGAATTTAAAAATAGCTTGGTGATTGAGTCGTTACCCTGGTTAGGAAATAGTCCTGACCTCAATATTGTTGAAAATATTTGATCCTTCATGGGAAAGTAGATTACAAATTACAAGCTGAAAAGAGCCAAAGAACGGAAAAAACTTATAGAAAAAGTCTGGTTTGAAGAAATAACAATATATTATTTAATCAAACTTTAGAATTCAATGCTGATCGGGTTTAAGGCCATCATAAAAGCCAAGGGCTGGGTTATTAATCAATCATTGATTTTAAAAAGTTCAATTTCTCTCAAAATATTTTGGTTGAGATGAATTATTTAATTTCTGTTAATTCTTATTTTGAATAAAAATTACCATTGTCAACAAAAAACTATTTTTCAATTGAAAAAACTTTGTTAAAAACACTGTAAAGACCTACCAAATTGTTACGAGGTAGGGCGGTAATATTCCTTATTCGACGTTATGTAGGTCTAAAATGTCGGATTACCGTTATTTTTATTTGAATATATTCGGAATAGTGTAAAAATTGTTTTGATAATCAGAATCTATCATTTTTGCTATCTACTTTTGAAGCAAACGGTGATATTTTCAAAATTTACTTTAAAAATTCAAACCGAACATTTCAATGGCGCAGGGTGTAAATGTTATCAAAATGTTATTAAAAATATTATGATACCTAAATAGAATGGTGGTGATTAAGATAATCGAGGTTTAAATGTAAATTTTATGTTCCGATTTTAAGAGATACTTCAAAGATTGCTATTGAACATTAACCAAATAAGCGATATTTGATCAGTAATTTATTGGTTTAAGTCAAGTTTTGAAGGCATTTCCATATTGAAAAAGGTTCGAGTTCGTAAAAGCGTCATAATATTAAATTACAAAATTTCACATATCGAAATTCGGCCGATAAATGTTATAAAGGTATTTTCGTTAAAGCAAATTATGTAATTTAAGCATACTTTTTAAAGTTATGATGCGACTTTCAAAATTCAATTTTTTCGAAGTATCTTTCAGAAATAAGCAATAAATTAGTAGATAAACTTTAAAATTCAGGCCAAACCAAAAGGCAGAAGTAAGGCATATGAGTTATTTGGAGAGAAAATCACCGAAACAAATAAAGTCTAAAATTTGTAGCGTCTCGCTCATGCTTTGCTGTAATAAAATATTAAGCAAACACAACGATCAACCAAATACGTCATATCTGCGTAAAGAAACATTCTTCATCGGCCAACGAAGCCTTTGTTCAGCCTTTGGTAATCGCCTAAGTTGAATTTGGCCAAACTTAAACGAGTACACCTTGCCGGCTGCTGCACGTTTTTGTTAAAATTAATGAGAAATATTATAAAATAACTCAAATTATTAATTAAAATAATAAAATCAATTAATTATAAATCATAATTTAACAAATTTAATTGAAAAATATTATTTAAGTCAAAATGCATTGCTGGGAACGGCAGAAATGAAAAATGCTCATTTTAAATATGCTGGTTTACATGTTCATAAATGGTAAATCTGTTTGTATTAAAACGTCTCATGACCCCACTTTCAATACCTGTTTGAGATACAGTGTTTCAAGAAGACAAACTGAACGACTTTGATGTACAGTCCCTGGCCAAATTATTAGACGCACATCAATTCTGTTGGGAAATGTTGACTTCTGGCGATTTATATATTTCACTAAACATTTTTATAGCCTAGCCATACAATTCTATTATGTGTTAAGGTGCATTCAAAATACAATGTTTTACTTTGTACTAAATAATATTTGTACTAAAAGTAGAAATACATTTTTCATCTAAATTAGAAAAAAATTAAAAAAAATATATTTTTAGCTGAGCTAGCTCAAAATATTGAGTGGATGCATGTTTCGTATTATTGACTCTATATTTATTTCATTTGGAGTTTTGTGCTATCTAGGCTAGAAATAGCTCTCAGGGCATTAAATAAATGTAGATTAATATGAATAAAATTAGTACTTTTTACAACAAGTAATTAGTATTTTTTACAAGTAATTTTAGCCCTTATAATTTTTCATATACAAATAAAAATTACATTTTAAGTACAGTTGATGAATTTTCCACTTAAAAAAATAACAATAAGTTCTAATTAGTACATATACCAATAAGAACTAATTTTAAATATTATTATCTAAATTTATAATACCCTGAGAGCTATTTCTAGCCTAGGTAGCACAAAACTCCAAATGAAAGAAATGTAGAGTCAATAATACTGAACATGCATCCACTCAATATTTTGAACTAGCTCAGCTAAAAATATTTTTTTTTAAATTTTTTTCTAATTTAGATGAAAAATGTATTTCTACTTTTAGTACAAATATTATTTAGTACAAAGTAAAACATTGTATTTTGAATGCACCTTAATAACGTATGAGGAATGAAATATGGACAAATGTAAAATGTATTTGTATTTGTATTGTACAACCAAAAATAAAAATTTCCTTGTTTTTAAATAAGGTGGTTCCCGTATATTTTATAAAAAATACATTACAACTGCGTCATTTTACGATTAGTTACAAAAATGTCTTTGTTACAAGTAGATCGTCGTAAATTAATTTGTAAATTTTGTCAGGAAAATTCAGACAAAAAAAAGAACGAGATTTTTCACTACTTCAAGGATCTTGGATTCAAAAAATTCTTTATCTACAAAACCATTAAACTGTTTGAGAATAATGAACCTGTGGAAAGAAAACCCGACTCTGGTAAAAAATGTCAACTACAAGGTAGCAAAGTTCGAATGAAATTGAAAGGTGAAACAGTGGGTCGAACTGCAAAATCGTACAGAAAACTGGGTAAAAAATATCAAGTTGCCCCAAAAACTATCAAGAAATATTTACAAAGTATGAATATTCAACGCAAACCCAACAAATCGGCACCAGCAACTACAGACAAACAATTAGCTACAATCAAATCTAGGTTAAGAGTGCTTTCCCAAACATATTTCGCTGCTTCTTCAGCTTATAAATGTGTGATGAATGATGAAAGTTATTTCACTGTTTAAGGTAATGAATGGCAGCCAAAATACTACTACGAGTCTCCCGATCACAATGCACCAGAAAAGGAGAAGTTTATTCATAAGACCAAGTTTCCAGGTAAAGTTATGTTGTGGGTGGCTATTAGCGAACGAGGTGTCAGTGACCCAGTATTTTTCAAAAGTGGTTTGGCGGTTAATGCGCAAACATACACAAACAAATGTTTACCTGTGCTTCAGAAATTTATAAATAAATATCATAAAAATGATAAAACGATTTTTTGGCCTGATTTGGCATCCTCACATTATGCCAACGCAACGTTATCTGATTTACGTCAACGCAGAATCGAATTTATACCTAAAGACTATAACCCACCAAATGTTCCACAACTAAGGCCCATTGAAGCTTTTTGGGCAAATCTGAAGAGAATGGTATACAGCAATGGATATCGTGCCAAAAATGTTGAATGTCTGATTAGAAAGATAAAAAGAGATTTCAAGAAGATTGATACATCAGGAACGCAGGCGGCAATGAAAAGAGTGCCAGAAAGGATCAGGAAAGCGAATCGATATGGAGCGCAAATTTTTCTGTAAATTTTATCTAAGAATTAAAGTTTTAAATAAATGATGGATTAGAATCATTTGATTAGTAAATAATTTTTTTTTTTACTTTTTTTTGTTTGTCCATATTTTATTCCTCATACGTTACATAATAGTTTTGTATGGCTAGGCTATAAAAATGTTTAGTGAAATATATAAATCGCCAGAAGTCAAGCCAACATTTCCCAACAGAATTGATGTGCGTCTAATAATTTGGCCAGGGACTGTATATTACCCATATGTAGTTCAAGTTGAGGAAATTGCTTATAATATTGAGACATAAATGCATATTAAACTAATGACCTTTGTCATCAGTTTCTCTCAAACCCGTTTGTAATTATTATGTATAAATTAATTGGTTGGTCAACGTCCAACTCTCATACCCACACATGACACCAGTCCTGAGCAACACTCTATGCAACATATTGTTGTATCCTCATTTCGTTTCCTTGTTATATTTTGATTATCCTCAGTTGGAGGAGGACTTATCTTTGTAATAGGTCTCTTGAAGATGGTTTTAGGGCCTTTTATTGATACAACTCTCGTTAGACCATCTGATCCTGGATGAGTATCTGTTATCCTTCTCATTGCTCATTTTGTAAGTGTAAGTTGCTCTCCTCCATTTGGACCATTGTGTTAGACTGATTAAGTATTCCTTAGACCATATTTTACAAAATTCTTGAGTCATTTTTAAAAGCAGGGTTCACCTCTGTGTTGCGCTTATGTTGGTTTTGTCTGAATCAGGAGGTCTTCCGATTAAGAAATGCCCAGGTGTTAAAACATCAAAATCATTCAAATCACCTGACAATGAAAGAATTGGTCTGGAGTTTAAGCACGCTCCAATTTATGCTAGCACTGTGCTGAGCTCTTCATAAGTTAG
This sequence comes from Tipula helvola, assembly GCA_963556165.1. NCBI lineage: Eukaryota > Metazoa > Arthropoda > Insecta > Diptera > Tipulidae > Tipula > Tipula helvola. The sequence goes on from OY744483.1 coordinate 159,874,783, forward strand.
TGTGTTTCACCGATAATTTTTTTAAAGTAGTTTTTCGTTGATTTTACACCAGATTCCGAAATGCCCCCGAAGTGGGGACTACCAGGCGGGATGAAATGCCAGTTTGTTCCATAGTTAGCTGCTTCCTGAGCTGCATTGTTATTTGCTTGCTGTACAGCCAGCTGCAACTTTTTACTTAGCGCGTTCGGAGCTCCAACAAAATTGGTACCGTTGTCACTGTTTATGTTTAGAGGCGTTCCTCTTCTTGAGGTGAATCGTTTAAATGCTGCCAGGAAGGCTTCTGTTGTTAGCTTAGTTAGTCACCAGTTCCAGGTTAATTGCTTTAGTAGAGAAACAAATAAATAATGCGGTGTACCCCTTGTAGGACTTGCTTCGTCTTCGAGAAAGGGGAAGATGGAGTCACTCTAGCTTCCGGTAACATACCCATTAACCGTTCTGATGTTGCTTTCCTAAATCGAAAGCATTTTACACAATTGTGCATTGTTGTGCGTACTAGACGTTTATCATTCAGAATCTAATATTTTGTACGTACTTGTGCTTTTGATCATACTTAAGCTGAGATTTTGGTAATCTACCGCCGACCCGCAATACGCCATTTTCGTCAATGAATGGATTTAGTGATGATAGTTTGCTGTTGTTTTTAGCTTTCTTTGTTGTTTGTTTTGATGGATTTAATATCTGTGGCGAATTCCGATTCTTGTATTATTTTTATGATTACATTGAGGGATCTGGTCAGTTCATCTATTGTTAAAAAACTTTGTATCTCTCCAGGAACTTGATGTATTCGATTTTTAAGGTTAGTAATAAATCTGAAGCAGTACGCTGTAGTTCTTTTGATTTTAAGAGCTGATGAAAATCGTGAAAACTCTATTAGCTCTGGTTAAGGAGGTGCATTGGTAATCAAGCAGTTTGTTTTTAGTGCTTCATTCGTTGCTTCTTCAGGTGGTTCAAGCGTTAGAGGGTAATTTGTGTTGTTTAACCGCAACTTGGTCCTTTTCATCAAAGCTGATTATTTCGCTGGGTTGTCGTTTGACTGGGTAGTTTTTTATCTTATCATTTGCTAATTGACATAAGACTTTAGTGGCTAGATATGTTGCAGACGAGATCCCATATGTCACTGTTTTCAGTTTAAACGTTTTGATCTCTTCTTTTGGTGATTCTCTTCACAGTAGTCTTTAATAATTTTGATCTACTATTGATTATGATCTGGCGGAACATCTTCTTTATGCAGCTTAGATATTAGATCCTGTTGTAACGTTGGCCCATTTAACATTAAATCATTCAATAATACACCGGACGTTGTTTTTGCCGACTCATCGAACACGACTCTTAGTTTCGTAGTCGTGCTGTCTGACTTCAACACTGCGTGATGTGGAAGGTAATTTATTGTAGTTGGTTTTTCCTTATCTTTTAATATTTCCATGTGCTTAAGTTGTTCGTATTCACGCATAAAGTTTGTATAACCTTCACTGAGATTTGGTTCTCTGGACAACCTTCTTTCGACTTGAGGGAATCTTGCTATTGCCATACGTTTGGAATCTCTCAAATACGTAGTTTAGTTGGGTCCTTGTGAAATGAGATATGTATTTCGTAGCGCCCATCTTTCAGCCGCCTGTGCGTTTTATGAAAAAATTCCTATCTCTGGTTTTGTGAGAATGCGTGGGGGATGCAATTCTTCTAATTCATTTTATTAGCTGCTCATCTATCTCAGTTGACAGTTGATGAGTCGTGCGAGTTATATTTTATCTCTTTCAACTTGCTGGGTGTTGGTATTCTTCCCAAGATGACCCATCCAATAGTTTGCCAATCGGTATTGTTGTAGTTCGAATCGGCCAATAGCAGCTCGTTCAAATGGTCCCATTCTTTAAAATTAAACGGCGTTTCTGGTAGATTTTTGCTTATCTTGGCTAGTACTAAAGCCTCAATTTCAATTGCATAATGTTGACGGATATCTTGGTTGTAGGTTGCTATTTACGATACGTTAACCTTGCCAGATATCTGGTAGTTAGTATTTCCATCGCGCTTTCATGTTTGTCTCCTGTTGGCTGCATATATTGGATGACTTTGCTCGCAACTCCCTCCAAATGAATTTTCAGGTACATCATTTTGTGGGTATCAGTTAAACTGACGTTTTGATCCATTAATTTTAACAACAGCTCATGGAAACCAACCCACCCTCGATAGTCCCCATTAAACTTTGGTATCTCCAATTGTTTTAAACTGTATTCTTTTGGCTCCTGGCTGTTGTTGATTCCACTGATTTCAAGTATCTTATGTACTGCCTGCTGTAACCTAACAGTACAATCTTCAGTAAGGCTGCTAATCTCAAAATAGTAGTTGTTTTTAAAATATTCCTGATTTTCTAGATCCTCTTGTGTTGTTTCTAGGAGGATCTCTTCGTGCAGCTCATCAATTTTCTCTATTTATTAACTGCTTTATAAGCAGCTTTTTGTTGGGATCATTGCTGTCATCTTGTACTGTCGGAATTATTAATTTAGGTGTGATCTTTTTTGATGCTGTTGTTGTGCTGGCTGAATTACTATCCAAATTACTCAGCTTTAATAGTTTGGTTGTTGCTGATTATTATTATTATTACTTGAGGGCCATGTGGGCGTTCAAGCCACCCCGCACTGCGACCTAGAAGATCTTTTGTGCATGGACCCTACTTAATGAGCCGTCCAGTCAATCTTCAGGCTCTTAATGAACCTAACAATACTGCCGGCCGGTATATGATGCATACTATCCGGGCTCATTACTCTCACTCCTAGATTTTGTAACCTTTTGCAGAAAATGGCTGGGCAATGGCAAAGAACATGTTCCGCTGGTTCTGCTTCCAGGTCGCAGAAGCGGCATCTATCCGTCAAACTTAGGCCCATTTTCTTAAGGTGATACCTTAAGAGGGTGTGACCTGTGAGGAAGCCGGTAAGCAGCCTCAACTCAGGTTTCCTGAGTACAAGACATTACTTTGCCCTGGCTGACGAAGGTGAAATGAATTCCTTCGCCTGTCGCAAACGTGGAATTCCGCGCCAGTAAGAGTACTTTTGCACATCCTCCCAGCGTTTAACCGCTGCCCTAAGGTGCCCCTTAGTGATGCCGCAGAAGGGCTCTGGTCTAATTAATGGAGAGGCAGAACCCTCGCGGGCGAGGTCATCAGCTGACTCGTTTCCCACAATTCCAGTGTAACCTGGCACCCAAACAAGTGTTACCTTGTTTGAGCTTGCCAGCAACTTAATAACCTTCAGACAATCCCATACCAGCCTTGACTCAATGGTAAAAGACCTAGGAGCCTTTAAGGCCGATTGGATGTCTGATACGATATAAACCTTTGCGTCATTTAGCCCTTTAGATATGCCTATCCTAGCGCAAAGTTCTATAGCATGCTTGAAAAATGGTAGCATTTGTACCAAGGACTTCGAGAGTGATATTCCACTCCCGTGTATTCCTACCCCCGCCCCATCTTCCGTTTTTGATCCATCTGTAAACCACACCAATGACCCTCGATCAAAGGATGGTCCCCCTGTACTCCACTCCTCCCGGTTAGGTAATCTTATGGAGCAATCAACACGTGCATTATTCATGCCCAGTTGCACCCTATTGAAGAATGTAATCGATTTTAAACAAAACAAAATGTAAAAATTCAAATCACTAAAACGAATGAGAAATTGTTATGGACATAACATACAATGCGTTCCAGTATGCCATATCGTTTGCTACATGGATAGAAGGACGGAAATTAAATACTTTTCTAGTTCAATATTTCGTATTCATGTTATGTATTGAAAATAAGAAATAAATATAATTTGTGTATGTATCTCTGTCATCAGCGCAATAATGATAAACAAAAATAGATATGAATTAAAAAATAAAAATAAGATCATTATTGCGGTGACCATCTTTGAAATCCATCAAATATAAATTTTGTAAATTTTTATTAATTGTAAAAATTGAAAATAAAACATATAATTAAAATAAAATAAAATTATAATAAATTATTTAATAAATGTGTGATGGTGTTTTTTTAATTGGAGTCAGATTAAAACCAGTGAATGTTAGTGGTTTCCGAAACATACATTTAGAACCGCGAAATTAGTTAGCGGTATCGTAGAGGAACCACTACAATTGGTGACGCCGAGTTGAATGCCGCTATTAACTATTAAAATAACGCTCATAATAGCATGGTTTAAAATCAAATTTGCACCACCAAATCCACACACAATTTACATTAAAAATTTATTGCCAAAAACAGTGAAATTAAATTTTAAAACAAAATTTATTTGTTGACGCAACCTGCAAAGTATTTCGCAACTCAACAACGCAGCCATACGTATCAGCTACTCGCAGTTCATTTGCCAGCGAGTTAATTCAGGCAAAATTACAACGAGAAATCATTCTGAACGCAATTTATCATCCTGTCGCTGTTTAAAATTTAACACAACAGCAAGCTGAATTCAACCGCCTAATTAACAAAAGGAAATCATCAAAATTTCAAGAATAATCTTCTTAACAGCTACTCGCTAAGGCATATACATCTTGAAGCAAGGGGAATTTTAAATAAAACAATCTAGTTGCAACAATATTGAAACGGGTGAGTTGTATATTTAGTTTAGCGTAGTTTCTCATTCGTTTGCTCCATTTTCTTTTTGTTCATTTTTTTATCGTTATATTTTCGAGTTTATTACTTTCGATTACTTCATTCAAATTATTTTTCTACTTTTTCACTTCGCATAAATAACGCACTCTAAATAATAATAAAAAACATGTCGGACGACGAAAAAGAGGTTGAAAAAAAATATTCGGTAAATGAAGCAGCCCCTATACCCCAGTTTTGGAAAGACCTTCCAGAATTGTGGTTTAAACAACTCGAGGCATTAGTTAAAGTCAAAAGAATTAATACTGACGAGAACAGATTTAATTTTGCGATAGCTCATCTACCGGTGGATGTCATAGCTTCGGTAGCAAGCATAGTTCGTAACCCATCGGATACCAATAAATACGACACACTCAGAGATGAAGTCATTAAACGGCGATCCATGTCAGAGCAAGGGAGAATTGAAACCCTGCTTAAATCAACTGATATGGGAGACTTCACGCCATCCGACTTTTACAGACATCTTGAAGAGAAAGCAGGTAGCTCGACTGCTGTAAATGCTCAGCTTTTAAAAACTCTTTGGTTAGGTCGACTTCCGGATTCGATAAGATCGATAGTTGCAATACGTGAGGCTGATAATATCAACGAATTAATAAAATCCGCTGATCGAATATTTGAAATTAATAAGCCTAATTTCAATTGCAATACCGTGGAATCGAAACCAAAACAATCAAAATCGTTAAGTCAAACAGAAATTACTCTTGCTAGTCTCCAAAAATCGATTGACCAACTAACGTCCAAATTCAATCGAGAATTTAATAACCGTTCACGATCAAGACAGCGTTCGAATAGTAGAGACAACCGGCGCTCTGGATCTCGCGGTGAATCTAGTCAAAGAAGTGGTTACTGGTTATGCTGGTACCATCGAAAATTTGGAAATCGAGCCACTAAATGCAGAGGTTGCACATTTGACCAAAAGCCGAACGCACAGGCTAAATCCAACCCGGAAAACTAACTCGTCCCATAGTACAAGCGACGAGCGATGGGACATTTCAAAATCGTCGCCTTACCATTACATGTCCTAAAACAAAATTACGTTTTCTGATCGACACTGGCGCAGATGTTTCCGTCGTACCCAAAATCCATTTTAAAAATCTTCTGAACGATTCTGAAAGCCGTTTAGTGGCAGCAAACGGTTCTAAAATTAGTACTTATGGCACCCGACTGTTACACATATAGATTTGGGTTTGCGCCGAGAGTATCGACATCCGTTTGTAGTAGCTTCAGTCACTAAACCAATAATCGGAGCTGATTTTCTGGTAAAATTTGGATTAGTTGTCGATCTGAAACACAAGCGTCTGATAGACACATGTACGAAACTGTCTGTCAGCATAATAGATATGAGGATTACCACTGATTCAATTCCACGTTTATTTACCATTGATGGACCATACGGTGAACTTCTCCGTCAATATCCGAATCTGACAAAATATCCTCGCTATGACCTCCCTGTAAAGCACAATGTAGTGCACCATATCGTTACAGAAGGTCACTTACCATTTTCCCGTCCAAGACGTTTGGACTGTGAAAAACACAAAATAGCGAGAACTGAATTTGAGTACATGTTACAATTGGGGTTGTGCAGACAGAGTTCATCCAGCGCTGCTTCACCTTTGCACTTAGTGCCAAAACGTGACAGCAACGACTGGCGACCTTGCGGAGACTACCGTCGACTTAATGCGATTACGGTACCAGATAGATATCCTCTCCCACACATCCACAATTTTTCCCTCAACCTACAAGGCTGCACCGTCTTCTCAAAAATAGATCTCGTACGTGCCTATCATCAAATTCCGGTTAATCCGGAAGACATCCACAAAACGGCTATTACTACACCGTTTGGACTTTATGAGTTCACGAGGATGCCATACGGCCTTAGAAACGCGGCACAAACATTTCAACGTTTAATGGATGAGGTAACGAAAGGCATTGATTTCGTTTATGTCTATATCGACGACATTTTAGTCGCAAGCAGAAACGAATCTGAGCACCGCGATCACTTAAATATTCTATTCACACGACTAAACGAATTTGGTTTAACAATCAAACCTTCTAAATGTGAATTCGGTGCAGCTTCCATTAATTTCCTTAGCCACGAAATCACCAAGGATGGCGTCAAACCATCTGCGGATCGAATCGTGGCAATACAATCCTTTCCTCAACCAACTTCTATCAGGCAAGTGCAGCGTTTTGTAGGCATGATTAATTATTATCCTCGTTTTATCCCTCACTTAGCCGAACATTTAGCTCCAATACATAGCCACCTCAGTAAAGCTCAGTTTACACCTCTCGTGAACATAAACGTGAACAAACCATTTTTTGTTGATAAATCTGGAATTACTTGATTTTTTTCATTAAAACTGATTGGAATAAACTTGAAATAAAATTACGTATCGAATAATTATGAAAATAATGAATATAATGTCATTATAACCAAATTTTTTTCAATTCCCCGATGAAATGTCTGTGAACAAAATGAAATCATCGGGGAATTGAAAAAAATATGATTATAATGACATTTTATTCATTATTTTCATAATTATTCGATACGTAATTTTATTTCAAGTTTATTCCAATCAGTTTTAATGAAAAAAATCAAGTAATTCCAGATTTATCAACAAAAAATGTTTTGTTCATGTTCATGTTCACGAGAGGTGTAAACTGGCCTTTCTTGGAAAAGTGAACAAGAAAAACCCATTTTCATGGCCACCTGATTGCGAAGCAGCTTTAAATGCAGTTAAATCTGCCCTCGCTCAGGCTACTCTTCTCACGCATCCTGTGGATCACGGACAACTACGTGGGGGTTGTATTGGAGCAGCTTTATGATAGAACTTGGAACCTCTTTCCTTCTTCTCCAAGAAGCTTTCCCCTCCCGAACAGAAGTATTCCGCTTTCGACAGGGAGCCTCTGGCTATATATTATGCCATTAAGCATTTCCGGTGTTTTGTCGAGGGCAGAATATTTTTTATCAACACTGATCATAAACCACTGACTACCGCAGTCTCATCTAAGTCGGAACGTAGTCCTCGCCAGAGTCGTCAGCTCGACTACATCGCGCAATTTACAACTGACATAAGGTACGTCAAAGGTGACGGCAATGTGGTGGCAGATGCTTTGTCACGACCACAAGAAGTTCAAATATCCGCTATTTGTCATACCGCGCTCGATCTAGACAAATTAGTCTCTCTCCAACAATCAGACGACGAGCTTAAGTCACTAATAGCAGACAGTCAAAATCTGAACTGCACGAAACGCAAACTGGAGTTGTTGCCTGATTTTGGTTCATGCTTAGATATTTGGTGTGAAACGTCAACCAACGTAAAACGTCTTTATATTCCTAACGAAATGCGCCGAAGTATTTTTGAAATGCTTCACGGTCTTTCTCATCCAGGGGTTCGTGGAACACGCAAAATAATTGCGTCAAAATATTTCTGGCCCGGTATGAATGTAGATACGGGGTACTGGTCCAAAACTTGCATTCCTTGCCAGAAGTCGAAGGTTAATCGACACACACGCTCAGAACATGGTCATTTCAATATTCCTTCTGGCAGGTTTGAACATATTCATTTAGATTTGGTCGGACCATTACCTCCATCAAACGGAAATATCTACATTCTGACGATAATTGACAGATTTACGCGCTGGCCAGAAGCATTACCACTGGCCGATATTAGAGCTTCCACCGTAGTTAGAGCTTTCGTTGACCAGTACATTTCGAGATTTGGCGTCCCACTCGAAATCACGACTGACCAAGGCAGTCAATTTGAAAGTAATCTTTTCAAAGAACTCACCAAAATGTTAGGTTCTCACAGAATACGGACAACGACATATCACCCACAGGCAAATGGTATGGTAGAACGTCTACACCGCCATTTAAAAGCCTCCTTGTATGCTAGATCAAATTGCCCTAATTGGAGTGTAGAACTCCCATTCATTCTCCTTGGAATAAGAACTTCGATCAAAACTGATCTTGGATGCACTCCTGCTGATCTTGTCTACGGACAACCGCTTAAGGTCCCAGGAGAACTCGTAATGCATCCCAATCCTGCGTTATCGACTGATCCAACTTCACTGGTCGAACAATTACGTGAGTCGATGCGCAACGTCGTTCCCAAAGACACGCGGAATAGCCCTCAGGACAACATTTACATTCCAAAGGATTTAACGGACTGCGACCATGTTTTCGTCCGGGTGGACAAAGTTAAAACAGGATTAACACCACCATATTGTTGAGAAAAATGTTTTGACTATATGTCTAGATGGGTATTTAATGTTGGGAATTTTGAAGCTACATCGTATTCATGATGATTAAGGGAAATAAGGTTATGACTCGTCTTAATTATAATGTCTAATGTTGAAAATGTTCTGGCTGTATTGATTGTTATTGTCGAGTTTGATAAATTAAAAGATTCTTTAAGGATTGTCGAAATAATTTACTTTGATTGTACTGTGCAATTTTAGTATTGGTTGTTTCTATTTATATTGTATGAGTTGTTGTTGTTTATGTCAGTTTGGGTTGTAGTTGGCTTACCGCGGGTGGGGGCCAATTCTGTATTTGTAAGTGATGAGATGGATTGATTTTTAACTAAAAAGTAGTCGATAACTTACCTCTGGTGGGGGTTATCTCTGTATCGTCGGGCCTAGACAGTCAAACTAATTTAGAGTAGTGCGTTTTGGGCACAATGTTAGTGTCACTAATCGGATACTCCAGGGGACAAGGTAGTCGCTAGGAAAACATATGCTTCACACTTATTGGTTTCCTTCTCCGTTACTAAACGGAGATTCGCGCTACAATGTCGTAGAGCCTTACTGGTAGTAATTAGTATGTTGGATTTCGTAGTAATACTTACATAAGATTTGGTTAAAAGTTGTTCTATCGAGGTTGGGTTAGAGTTGATCAACAGTTGATAATTTCTCGCTTTATGGTATAATTGAAAGACTCAGAGTTCCAGCTTTAACGATTGATATATTTTGATTAAACTCTTTCTAATTATTTAAGCACGAGCACAGTTTCACAATATTTTTTTTATACTTATTATACTTTCTTTATACGAACTAGTTAGATTTGATATATTTATTTTTCTTTGGGCTGTTTTCAATTTATATATAAGTATTTCCTTCTTTAAATTTCTTTATGTGAAATTTATATTTGGTAAGAACGTGGTATTAATTTTTTTATCACTTTGACGTACACTTTTCTTTTCGACTTTATACACAAAAGATATTAATTATTGCTGAATGAGCTTCACTATTAGTTTGATGAAGATTAAAAAAAAAGACTAAAAAACGTGTATACGTTCGCGCTTCGATCGATGGACTGATAAATGATTTTAAAACTTTTAGTTTATATAGAAAAATTGTCCACATTATCCACCAACAACATTATTATTTTTTCTCATATTCTGATTTTTTTGTTAAATATATTTATTTTTTATTTTTAAGAAAACTGAGACGCTACGTCCGTTAAAAAAATAATTTTTCTTTGGAAATTGCTTGATCGGTAATTTAATTCAGCTTGTGTGACTCTCGTGTTTCAATATTTTATTTTTTATAACTTTGATAAAAAAAAAATGCTTAGTTTACATTTTTCGCGTGTGAATATTTTTTCGCCTAAACGTCTACTGCTAAAATTTTTCTTTATTGCTTTTGAACTAAAGATGTCACCAAAAATTATTTATTTGCTTAAATGTCGATCAAGTCCATATTAAATATATTACGTAAAAAAAATTAATTTGTATGAACGCGACATTGTATGTATACGATATTATATTTATTCTTATCTTTTAATTGAGAAAAAAAAAATGTTATTGTAGCGCGCGCGCGTAATTTATTTTGTTTTCGCGTTATCTTTATGTATATAGTTTTCTTTTTTAAATAGGTCAATTTTTGCTTTATGTTTACTATTTTTTGTTTGTTGTTGCTGGGGATTCCTATATGGAATGTGGATTGTAATCTAATACGTTAGTTCTGTGTATTTATATGAAAAATGTGTACGTCTTATGTATTTTGTTTTAGAATTACGTATTTAGATTTTGTAAATGGGGCAAGGTTATACAACAATATGAAGGGCCATTTTTAGTTAAGCGAAGATTCGGCAAATATTTCGTTGTTGATTACAAAGGTAAAAATGTATCAATCGCCATCGACCGACTAAAACCGGCGTACGTAACGGACGAAATAAAATTAATGCCTTCGTCTTCGCGAATATTAAATGCACGACATGTCAGTTTTAAATAATCTCAAAATATTTCTCCATAACGCTATATCTGCAGGGTGAGTGATATGGTGCAATCAACACGTGCATTATTCATGCCCAGTTGCACCCTATTGAAGAATGTAATCGATTTTAAATAAAACAAAATGTAAAAATTCAAATCACTAAAACGAATGAGAAATTGTTATGGACATAACATACAATGCGTTCCAGTATGCCACATCGTTTGCTACATGGATAGAAGGACGGAAATTAAATACTTTTCTAGTTCAATATTTCGTATTCATGTTATGTATTGAAAATAAGAAATAAATATAATTTATGTGCAATAATGATAAACAAAAATAGATATGAATATAAAAATAAAAATAAGATCATTATTGTAAAAATTGAAAATAAAATATATAATTAAAATAAAATAAAATTATAATAAATTATTTAATAAATGTGTGATGGTGTTTTTTTAATTGGAGTCAGATTAAAACCAGTGAATGTTAGTGGTTTCCGAAACATACATTTAGAACCGCGAGCTCTCTATTGAACTATAGGAGGTATTATAAAAAGCCTCCTCAATGTCCACAAAGGCACACAGGGCAATAACTATTTTATCTTCTTCGTAAAATATAATTATCAGGCTATTTTCCGAAAGAACTTAATATCTCATTACGTATAGATAATTTCTCGAACAGTTTTTAGGAAAATTTGTATTCCGTTTCATAGAGCAATTGGGAATGGAATATATAGAATGTATATTTAATGCAAACCTTTTTATTATTTATAATTTTTTTTATTATTCACAACAATATTTTTGATTTTTGAAAAGTATTTACAATTCAATGGTTGGGCCGGGACTGGTGCAAAATCGGGCCGGGCCGGGCCGGCTCACCTGTTGGATTTTGTAGGGATCGTCGGGCCCGGGTGATGCAGAAAATCACTAAAATGTTACCTTAAAACCAGGGCTGTGGAGTCAGAGCCGGAGTCGGAGCCGAGGAGTTTATATTATTTTCGCAGCCGGAGATATGTGCAGTGCAAGTTGGATTGCCAAATTGGATTAATCGAAGTTAGGCGTCATTCTTGAGTTCAAATTAAATTTAAATTAGCAACTCTGCGCCTGGCCCATCCCAGCTCCAACCTCGCAGTCTTACCTAAGTCATCTTATCATCGACTATTGTTCATCTAGCATTTGTTAGAATGGGAGGGGAGGGGCTTGGTATAGGTAAAGATCTGAATTAATTCAATATCTTAATGGCTAAGTTATAGACCTTATTAATTTTTTACATTTTATAAAAACGTTGATACTAAATTTTCGGTTTTTTTCAAAATTTTCACGGTAATAACTTAATTAGAAAATAACAATATGAGTATGTATGTACATGTAGTATATCAAAAAAATTCGGGTGAAAAATAGTTTTCAGCATTTTTCTAAAGTTTGTAAATAAAAAAAAAATTGTAAAATTAATAAGGTCTATAATTTAGCCTTTAAGATATTGAATTCTAAATACAAATAACATAGAAAAAAAATTGTACAAGTTGTAGGAGGTACGTCAAGAGAAAATTATCAATATAAGTATTTTGCAATAAAAAAAAAAAAAAAATTAGAAAATTTAAAAATACAATTTTCTGCGATCGAACCGAAGACCTTTGCAAATTAACGATAACGCGCTATCGCCCAGTTAGTGCCTACTTGCCAAACAGCAATAATTTTTCAGCACATAAATAACATCGTTTCACGGAAAAGAAAAGCTTATTTGCTTTAAACATAAAAAGATATATATTTGGTGTCAGAGTAGCAGCTGGAGCCGGAGTTGGAGTTGGAGCCGGAGCCAGAATTAGAGCTGGAGCCGGAGTCGTTAATAAATCGATACATTTCTGCAGGGCTGTGGAGTTAGAGAAAAAATGTTCGACTCCGACTCCAGCTCCGATTCCGGCTGCAGCTCCGGGTACAGCTCCGGCTCCAACTCCAATTCCGACTCCAGCTCCTACTTTGATACCAAATATATATCTTTCAATGCTTAAAGCAAATACGCTTTCCATTTCCGTGAAACGCTGTTATTTATGTGCTCAAAAACTATAGCTGTTTGGCAAGCAGGCAGTAACTGGACGATAGCGTGTCGGCGTTAATTTGCAAAGGTCGTCTGTTCGATCGCAGGAAGTTATATTGTTTTATTTTTTTAGTCTTTTTTTGTTTGAAAAATACTTATATACATAATTTTCTCTTGACATACCTCCTACAACTTCTTTAATCTTTTTTATGTAATTTGTAGAAGTGCTTGGTTATATTTTGGCGCAACGAATACCTAAATAAACCAATGCTAGATGAACAATAGTCGATGTTAAGATGACTTAGGTAAGACTGCGGGATTGAAACTGGGATGGCCCAGGCGCAGCATTGCTAATTTACATTTAGTTTCAACGCAAGAATGACGCCTACCTTCGGCTAATCCAATTTGGAATTCCAACTTGTACTGCGCTAATCTATACACAAGTATAAATAATTGTGCAACGTAGGAAAAAAGGAATATTAATAAAAACAAATAAAAATCCGGAGCCGGAGCCGGTCAATTCCACATAGTTCCGGCTCTTTTAAAATTACGAAAATAACTCCTCGGCTCCGACTCCGGCTCCGACTTCACAGCTCTGCATTTCTGGTGTCAGAGTCGAACATGTTTTCTCGAACTCCACAACCGTGCTTAAAATCTTAAAGTAAAAATCAAATATTTAATTTTATATACATTTCCTACTTAATACAAGTAAGATCGAGTTTGCTTGATTTTTGGAAGTACATTTTTCGGAAAACATTTAGGCAAGCACACAAAGCAGTACAAAAAATAAAATAAATCAAGTAAATTCAGAAACAAATAAAATCAAACAAAAACTAAAAACTTATTACATACATAATATGGTCTTTCGATTAACTCGATTTCGCTTGTTCCGTTCTCTTCTACCTAGGTAGGCGCTTTTTACAGTGGAAGACAGTAGTAGCGGTCCTATATGTAAATATTACATCTGAAATTCGCTGTTCCTTTATTGCTAACACCAGTTTACCCGTAATCTTTATTTCCAATATTTAATACATATTTTATTTAGTTATTGTTTATAATTAAATATATTTCAAATATTACACATTTATACAATGTTATTATCCATTTATAATATAATTATAATAAATATTATTTTTTATTTTGTAATTTATAATTTATATATAATATATATGTATTTATTATTTATATAATATATAATTATTTTTTATTTTTTGTAATTTGTTTAAAATAAAAACAAATTATGTATATTTTATTATGGTTTTCTTTTTTTTTTTCATTTTGTGTTTTATTTTATAATATAATATATATTAGTATATAAATATTTTAAATTACATTGATAATCATTTTATTTTATTAATATAATTATTTATTTTTGTTATGTTTTTGTAATAATTAATTTATTTTTTGTTTGTACGCTTTTTAATTTAAATTAATATTAAAGAAATTAGTGAAAAAATAAAAAATAAACTTTGATTTGTAAATTTGAATATTTTTTTTTTTAAATATTTGTTTATTATTTTAGTTTTTAGTTAACTTGTGTTTTATTAATTTATTTAATAAAAAAAAAAAAAATGGGAATGAGTAAAAATAATTAACCGTCTGAATTTAGTGAATGAAAAGCTATTTTATAAATGACTAATAATATTATTATTTTTGTTAATTATAATTTATTTAAAAAACATTTAAAATTGTAAATATTTTAAGATATTCTTTATATTGGTATATAATATTTTGTTTTGTATTTTATATAGAATTTGTTTTCTATTTATTTGAAGAAATTAAACTTTGTTTTGGCTGTTATTGCGAATAAATGTTTATTCATTAATCAATCGAAATTAATTAATTTTTCTTTTGTATATTTAATTTGTATATAATTTTTTTTTATTGTTAACTTAATTATCGTCATTTCAATTCTCTTTTATTTGTTTTGTTAAATTAATAATAAAATAATAGAATACTTTACTGAAATATGCTATTTAAAATATTATTCCATCTTAGTATATTTTTTTTAATCAATATTTTATAGAATAATTAAATAAATTTTTTTGTAGTTAGCACGATTCGCAAATTCCTATATATTTGGGTAATGTGTGCAAGACTCTAAAAAATAGTTCACGAACAATATTGTCAAAATATTTTATTGAAAGGATAACATGAATTCTTAAAAATGCATGATTGTCTTTTTTTTGTAATAGTACGAGGCTATTAATTAGGAAAAAAAAAAGTTTTGTTCATTGTAAACTTGAATTCTTAGAAAACGGGATAAATACCCGATCGAATTCGCAAAATTTTAGAAATTTTTGTGCGTGTCTATAGATCAAACTCGAACTTAATTAAGATGGTTGCGCGTAAATAATCTCCTGCACCGTACCATTATACCCTTTACAATTTCTAACAAAAAAAAGGAATAAATTCTTAAATGCTAATTTCAACTGAACACAACAAAAGTCAAAGTTTTAAATTGAAGAAATTTTGTTCCCCTGCATTTCACTTTGTGTTATTGACGGATGCAAATTCTACATTTGATTAATTTTTAATAAATTTATAATTTAAAAGTATACAAATTTAAATATAAGTCTTTATATATATATATAAGAAATTTAAGATTTTAAATTTTACATATTACTTGCATTTAAATTTTAAAGTTTATTTTAGAATTTTCATAAGATTGGGTTTTCAATTTCAATTTTTGTTTTCTTTTTTATAAATAAATAGGTCTATATGTTATATAAAAAAATTTGCATGCATTGTATTATAATTATAAATTTCAATTTATCTAAAATTGATTATTGAGCTAGAATTTAATTTTGAATCGATTTCGCATTTAAAGCAAAGATTTAGTTTTTTTATAAAATTAAAGTATATATTTAAATAATAATATTTAAGTTAATTTTGTAAATTTAAATAAATTCTTTTACATTTATGTATGTATAATTTTCTTATCTCAAATAGTGCCACATGGCGGTGGGCTTACGCAAATTGTGCATCATATCTTGCCAATGTTGTTTGCCCGGTCCATTTTCTTGTGGCCCAATACCACAACTACCCAGTTCTGCATTATCACCCGAGGATATTAAATATATCTAAAATTAGAGGGAAATAGAATAGCTGGTATATTAATAAAAAATTATTTTAATTTTAAATCGTAGTTAATTATTATTAATAAACATAATGTGGAATAACATCGATAAAACGTTTATTTATAAATTTAAAACGAGAAATAAATTATTAAATTTTACCTGTCTCATGGCATGACATTATATAATATATTATTATAATCGGGTTCCGCATCCAATATAAATACGACCAGGGAGATATTTACAGACTTTTTTATGATAATTTATATAATTTTGTAATTTTTTGTTTTAATGAAGAATAGGAAGTAGTAGTAGTAGTAGTCTTTAGAGATTGGTTGCTTTAAAATATGTGAATATAAAATCGGAAAATAAAGTTAATTTGCATTAGATTTCTAGATTGTCCTAAATAAATATATCGTGAGCTACTGTATATATTTGTTTCACTACGTATTTTTTATTTAGCTATGTTTATCGTATAGCTAGAGAGAAAATATATTTTGTTGACATGCTAAATGTATTTATTATATTCTATATAATATTAACTATTTTGTTCAAATTTTTCGTTTATATTATATAATTGTTGTCAATAGCCCAACTATATAGCAGATCATATTTTAATAATATGTGTATGTTATATTATTCCATTTGGTGCGCTAATACGTAATCCTCTAAGCTAAATAATGGAATAATTCTATGTATGTATATAAACGCATGCAAAGTATTTATTTCGCTAAGGAATTTATGACAATACAGGGTTGAACAATTTAAGATTTTTATAAAATATTTGTCTAGTAAAGCGGTTCTAAATTAGAATGGGTAATAAATCATTTGGTTTTGGTGCGATTTAATTTTAATCTAGAATAACATTTTTCGCCAAAAGTCTAAATCTAAAATATGATACAAATGTGTATCGAAATAAACTACAAATTAAATGAAACAACTTAAATTTCTTTAAAAACTGTATAACAGGGTAACCCTAAAGGTATTTAGAGGAGTGGCAGTTGCAAATTTACGATGGACACTGAAGTAAAGTTGTAGCAAGGCAGAATTCAGAATAGCTGTTAATCAAGGCGGCGCTGTATTTTAGTAGTACATACTACCCAAACTGAATATAAAATGCTCGTGTTGTCTCGTTTCCTTTCTGTTCATTTTATTTCTAATTTTGTTTTGTATAAAATAATAAACTGTAATACCATACCAATGCCGTCTTGAATACACAGGCCAATGACTACAAATAATGACGAAACACAAGATTCCGCCGCTATGTGGCAGTATAGTATAGTAAAGATATTTTTATTTGTTTTGTTTAATAAGATATAAAGAGAATAATTTGTGTGAGCGAAAAATGTAAGAGAAATTCAAATGCAAAACAAATAATTTTTGCATAATAAAGAGATAAATATATAAAATATATCACCGTCCCTATCTATCCTTTCAATTTCATATGCAGAAAATAAATATTATCGTTTGTACAATATTATTTTCGATAAACGCGTCAACCATATTTCAAAACAAAGCAAAGAATTAATTATTTTGTTAATTTCTGGTTTTATCAAGGAGAAACAGGTACTACAGCAAAAAAGCTTTCGTATCTCTTTCTATCGTAATCAAATTGTAAAATGGAACAAATCAAAACCAAAACAAAAAAATCTATATATCGACAACTGATTGATTAATATACATACATATGTTATACCGCATTTTTCTTATTTCAACGAAAACGCAACTTGTTTCATTTGTTGCCTTTTCCTATTCAATGGAGATTAAAAAAGTACAATTGCGATTACTTGCGAATGCAACATTTTATTTTATAGATTGGAGGAAAAATCAAAATTGATGAATAAATTTGAAAATAATTATCACATTTTATACATAAACAATATTCGTATTGAATAAAAAAGTTAAATATTTACCAACATTTGCAAATGATTATGAAAATGAAGGAACACCAATAGCGACCAAGTAGACTAAATTCAAACGTAAAATTATCGCTGAATGCGTATATGTATCATAAATTGTATGCGATCATGCGTGCGAGTATTTTTATTTTATTTGTCAAGGTTGTAACCATAGGAAAAATTGACTGACAGAAAAAAAACGAAAAGAGAAAAATAATTTGATGCCCTATATAAGAGACAAAGCCAACGTGTTTTTTATTTAACTGTGGGTTTCCACTGGGGATGTTTTAAATTTTTTCACACGGATAGTATACATTGAAAAAAATACATATCGGTATATACATTTTTCTACGAAACCATAGACAAATTTACAATCCGATTTGCAATCAAAAGTAGTCAAGGCATTGCCCCATGCAAAACGGAAAACCGTCATTTAAAACCGCCAAAGTCAATTTTTGGCTAAGTTGCTTCACTTTGCAATATGAAAATTATTAACAAAAAGTCCTAATCTATAAGTTCCAACTTATTCTAAAAAATTTTATTAAAATTGATCTAATTTCATTCAAAATCCCTAATTTTATGTTTTGCCGGCCGTCAAACAGAAATCCGTCCGTCAAAATAAAAAATTGGAGTTTTTTGAATGAAATTAAAACAATTTTATTACAAATTTTTTACGAACAGGTAGAACTTATAGATTCGAACTATTTTTTAATAATTTTCATATTGAAAAACAAACAATTTTATCAATAATTGGATTTGACGGTTTGAAATGCCGCCGGTTTTGCATGGGGCAATGCCTTCATGCCTACATCTTTTTCCATTGCAAATTTAGTGTACGTTTCGAGAGCAAAGTTCGTTATTATTTTTGCAACGCTTCTCACACGGATAGTATACAAAAAAACTGTGTATCGACACAAAATTTGTAACCCACACAAATAAAAAAAAACATTCAAAATAAGCTGCGTTTTTCTATAGATTGCTGTTCGAGATCGCGATAAACTTTTTTCGATTTTTTCAGCCCAATTTAAATTATTTGAATATTTAATCAATAAATATGATAGATTTAATATTAAACTAAATAAAGTAATTCATTGACTTTAATCATAATTTTTAATAAAATTTATGTTTGCCAGTTCGCAACAATTCTATGGTTTTATGTAGGACACAACAGAGTTCCTGAAATTTGAAAATAAATTATGAACTGATGGAATAGGGAAATTTTTTTAGTACACATCTAGTATTTCATTTCTATTTATTTTTCAAATGTCAAAATTTTTTGACAAAACATTTATTATTTTCAGAGATATTCAGATTAATTTGGCCAGCGGTGTACCAGGAAGAAAAATACAGTCACCGGTCATTGGACCACCAGTATAGCGGTGATACACTGGCCGTTAGTACTATTATAAAGAGTTACACACCAGCGGGTGTATTCTGGTTTTCCTTAGGAATTTGGAATTTTTTTCCTATACAGGAATTATTTTTGATAGCAGTTTTTCCTATGCTATTTTTCCTATGGTTTATTCTGGCGTAAAAAAGGAAAAATGAATAGGAATTTTTTTTTTTAGTTTTAATTCCCTACGCTAAGGCTCTGTGATTAGTTAAAGGTAATTAAACGTCAAACATTTTGTTGTTAAAATACAATTTTCTATTAATATAAATAAATAAAAACAATTTGTTTTACATTATAAAAATGTAATTAAACGGATTTATTTTATTACGCTGAAATTTGTCGGTTATAAACATGCACCCATTTTTATTATTTTTTTATCTTACGTCTCGGCGAACATATACAAATAACAAAATGCCTACTTAGTGTTAAAGTAAAAAGTTCAATAGGAATTAATTTACCGTATCAAAAAAGGCAAGGAAAAATAAATTTCAAAACTGCTATAATTAGGAAAAATAAAATTCCAATTAAAGCTTGCCAGAATAAGCATTTAGGGGGAAAAAATAAAACTGCTATGAAAATGTCAATTTTTTTTCCTTTTCCTATTCCTAAGGAAAACCAGAATACACCCGCTGGAGTATCCCAGCCTCTGTAAATAATATTAAGCGTGATATACCGGTGGTCACTGGCCGCTTGTTGTATTATTTAGTGTGGTACAATGGTGGTGCATTGGCAAGTGGGAGTGTTTTTTGTCGCGGCGTACCGGTGGTACAGCGGCAGGGAACCTGTTAACATTGTCATTTCTAAAATTGGACTTTGTAGCTAATTTTGAATGGGTGGTAAGAGATTTGCTTCGAGAGCCGCAGTGGGGCATAAGGCTTCCCAGCACGCATTGAGTGTGGACGATTTCAAATCTTTCATTGATAATGCAATGATGTCCGAACATTTCGAAATGGAAAATTCTTTACAAACCTTGGACTCCGACATATTTGTATCAGATTCCAACAAAAATTTATTTTTAAATTATTGACAATAATTGACATATATAATTCTGTACTAAAAAAACAGCAAAAATTTCCCAGTATTTTCCCCTATATTTATCGCGATCTCGAGCAGCAATCTAATAGAAAAACGCAACTATAGATCATGTTTAGCACTTGTACCAAACATCAACTTCGCTATCATTTACGCTAGGTGCGCTAGTGTAAATTACCTCATTTGTTATGGAAAAGATAATTCACACTAGCGACAATTGCGGTACTAAAATGAACAAATATCACGATCTATAGATTGTGTGATTAGTATGTCTACTTACCACCAGAGTATATGAACGTTGGGTCAATGAGTTTTGTTTACATTTTTTTTATATGGAGTTTGAACCAAAACAGCTCTATTAAAATTGTAAAAAAATCAATGAATATTATCATGATACGAAATGCAAAATAAAATAATTTATTAACAAAAGAATAATTATTATATTTTTAGCATAAAATAAATAGAAAAACCTTTGGTTTACAAGAATTTGATGTTTAAACATCGAACATTATTTGTGTTTTGTGAGGTTATGTCAGATGCTTTATGTTTGTTTTTGTTCAAGAATTTAAATTTTTCTTCAACATTTCTATTAGGAGCTCCTTGCTGATCATTGTTTTTGTAAAATTTGTTATTCTAGGCAGCTTAAATGGTTCTTTTAACATAAAATTTACCATACAAAACTTAAATAATTTATGATTTTATATTTCGTTTTTCTAACAATTAAAACGGCGACCCGTTTATTTTATGTTAAAAATAAACAAATCCTTCTTTTGTTAACAAATATCATTTGAATATTATTTGCGTCGAGGTAAATTTCATTCATTTTTTTAAACTTTTATTAGAGCTGTTTTGGGCTAAAATCCATATAAAAAAAATGTAAACAAAAATTTTGACCCCGTAACGTCGCGACGTCTTGTGGAATAAAGGTTGAACTGATGTACTAAAACACAATCTATAACAACCAAAAAGTACTAATGTGTAGATGTTTTTTAGTTGTTATTTTTACATTAGTATACAAATACAAAATTTCCCCTACGAAATTATTAAACCACCCTATACTGTAAGTCCTAGTTTCCACCGCAAATTTCGTTGTAAATTTTACAACAGGGAAATTTTTGTTCGATGATTATGTTAGTGAATCGATATAACATGTATTAGTATCATTTTGACGTTTTATGAAATTAGCAATTTGCTTTATCTCTAGAAATTTGTGTATTTTTAAATATTTAATAAATAAATATTCATATTGTGGCAGATACCATGAATTAAACATAAATATATTTTAATATTTTTAACAAAACATTTATTTAACAAAACAAATACATATTATGACGTTTAATGCAGGAGTGTCCAAAAAATGTTCCTTCTATTTTAGTACCAATGTAAAAAATACAATGGAAAAAGTTGTAGCCATTAGTACAAATCGGTTGTATTTTCCAAAAATCGGTTGTATTTTCCAATATTTTTTTTATATGTGTGAGTTACAAATTGTGTGTCGAGACAAAATTTTCTTGGGAATGTATACTATCCATGTGAGTTTCGTTGTAAAAATTACAATGCAAATTTTGGTGGAAACGTACACTAAATACATTTAATTTTACGTTTATTGAATGTTTTGGCTAATACGATTTGTAGAATATTATTTGTCTATTTTGAACAGGTTTAAGGAATTTTAGAATTGAGCATGACGATCTGTAACAGATAAAATATGATTCGTAATAATTAAATCGAATTTTGGCGAGCTGCGCGCCAAAATTTGTGGTCATTACCCAAATGCCTAGATCGAAAATATTATAAAATGCCAACATGGCGGCTGATGATGCCAAATGTATATATGCCAAAATGGCGGCTCAAAGTTATAAATAAAATATTAATTATAGATGTAGGTATATTTTTAAATTCAAAAGTATTCTAATCAATTTTGAATTAATAAATTCAGAATATATCATAGATTATAGTTTCATTATAAACTCTCTTTCTTCGTGCGAATCTCAAGAATTTTCAAGAATTTTTCAAGCAGCAATTCTTCTCAACCTTAAACTTGTCATTCATTTACATTTTACAACCAGTTTCAAAATTGTATCAAACGTCAAAAAGTAGAAATACATATCTAAGCGAAATACCCACACAACCATATAAAAAAATATTTCCCGTTGTTAAAATTACAACGAGATTTGCGGTCGAAACCAAGATTTAATAAAATAATAGAAAGCATTTACCAAAAAAAAATTAAAATTTCCCTTATTTTGTTTAGGAACATTTTCCATCCTGTGATAAACAAAGCAAGCTGAAATATTTTTCCTCTGTGAATAGTTTATTATTTTTATTTAATTTTTTTTGACGTCTAGAAATGTCTAAATTGACAAAATTATTTGGTAATACTAATACAAAATATTTCTAACACAGTGACATGACACGAAAATTTCCCTTTGCAATTACATATTTGCAATCTACTAGGCATTTTCGGAAATAGACCAAAGTAACTTCATAGTAAGTTTCAAACTTTAAAGTTATCCATCTATTTACGAACGATCAAAGTCAGTAATGAAAAAAGTCACTTCATGAAACAAACGCACTCAAAATTCTTTCTTACTATTTTGTATGTGAAAGGTAACTTGAGTAACTTTGTTACCAACATAATAAAAATTAAAACTTACTTTGAAGTTACTTTGGTCTATTTCCGAAAATGCCTACTTTAGGTGGAAACTAATACTGGCTTTACACCGTAGATAGTATAATAGCAAAATAGTATAATACTATTTTGCTATCCGGTGTAAAACCGATGTTTTGATAGTATAATAGCTATCAAAATTTTAATAGCTATTATATTTTATTTTTTTTATTGTAAAAGGAAAATTTATGGCAGCGTATTTTTAATAAATTAGTCTCGGAACATTTTTGTATATTGCGTAATTATACTTTAGTCATTATTTGTTTTTAATTTTCGTGCTTTTATTAATATTTTATACGGTGTGAAATCGACTATGGTAGTGGTAGATAGTAAAATAGTATTATACTATTTTGCTATTATACTACCTACGGTGTGAAACCGGTATAAATTGTTACTGACTGCTGGTTGAGCCATTTCTTATTAGTGAGTTTGGTTATGGGAAGTGATGTCATTTTGAAATTTTTTGAAGATAATACAATACGTATATGCAATACACTGATAACATTTGAATGGAATTTTTTTTTTTGTTTTGTGTTTTTAGTTAAATGAGAAATCTATTATGATTGTCTATGGTAGTATTTTTGACAACACTGGTTATGGGGGGTTTCGCGCTACTGTTTTTCCAATCGCAATGATTTTTTCAACCACTCTATTTAATTTATTTTAAACTGATCAGTGATAAAGCGATGCGATTTTGATTTTTTCAGAGAGTTTGGCGTGATCATTTACTCCTATTTAATCTTGAACAAGATTGCTGTGTATGATTGATGGTATATTTTAAAGCGTATAGGTTTAGGTGATTAACATAACAGAACTGTACTTTGCTCATGCTCAATTAATGCCAGTAAGGTTCATCCTCCAAATTCAAAGTAGAAATAACTTATTGACTTTTTGAATTTTGAATGAAAAATGTACCTTAGTTTAAATAATGAGCGAAAAACAACCGTCTTTATGCAGGGCCTCATCGAAATGGCTTGAAATGATTCAATAGATAAATATGTATACATAAAAGTTTTCACATAAATCTTTTGCGAGTTGAGGGTGAACTCGCTCATTGTTTTTTTGTATTAACGGATGATGAGT
Source organism: Tipula helvola (assembly GCA_963556165.1). Taxonomy (NCBI): domain Eukaryota; kingdom Metazoa; phylum Arthropoda; class Insecta; order Diptera; family Tipulidae; genus Tipula; species Tipula helvola. The sequence goes on from OY744483.1 coordinate 159,898,841, forward strand.
GATTAATTCATTAATCCTACATTAACCAGCCGTGAGGCGGCATTTCTTCTTCCTGATGTTTAAATTATTCATTTTCTTTTTGTTTCTACTTTTTGATTTTTTTTTTTTATATCAGGGTTTTTTGCAATTTTATTTTCTTAATTAAAATTTTGAATGAAAAATCTAAATTTTGAAAATGTTGTCAAATAATGCAATCATGAACAAAATATGATAGGTATAGGAACCATTACAGGGGCAATAATTAAACCACATTTGATAATGCACGAAATGAATGAATGAAAATAATTAGTAACCGAATAGTCGGAAATGTCGATGTAAATAAAATGCATTTGAAATTTGTCGAAAATTTCGGAAATTCAAAAATTTATTTAAATACAAATAATCAATTAAATATAATAGTTTCTAATACAATAAAATTATGAGGAATTTCGGCCAATTAATATGATATTGGCTGCAGGCTGCAGCCAAAATCCTGGAAAGGATGGTTTATTTACAGTTTAGACAATATTTGGAAGAAAATCAGATAATATTTGATTTTCAGTCTGGATTCCGTCGAAATCACAGCTGTGAAACTTTGGTAAATCTGGTGGTATCAAACTGGAAGGACGCTGTTTACAATAAAAAAATTATAGTTACTGTATTTTTGGATTTTAAAAGGGCGTTTAAGACAATTGATAGAACAATTCTTATTTCGAAATTGAACGAGATAGGATCAAGAAACATCGAACTTCAATGGTTTTAGTCATACTTATCACAGAGAAACCAAAGAGCAAGAGTAATTAAATCGCTATCCGATTCGATAACTGTCTCAATAGGAGTACCACAGGGAACAATTTTGGGTGTCGTGCTGTTTCTACTGTACATAAATGACATTCACAAAGCAGTTGAGTGGTCTTCAATGTTCCTTTTTGCGGATGATGCTCTTTTATAGGCGGCCGCATGTATGCAGATAATATCCGGATAACTATTTATCCGCAATTTCAACTAACCAAAATCACTGAAAATGAACAAGAATTTCCCCTCTCAAGTTAAAAAAAATGTATCTTTGAGCAATTTTATTCGCAAGTATCCAACTTGGGAGGTGAAATTCTTTTTCATTTTCAGTGATTTTGGTTGGTTAAAATTGCGGATAAATAGTTATCCGGATATTATCTGCATACATGCGGCCGCCTTATATGTTACGAGGATAAATGATTAATCCTCTGATTTAGCGTAGTTTACATTGTATGAACGATGCTAAATCAGAAAATTAATCGATGATTTTTCTTTACCATCCGTTTTATCCTCTCTTTTTGGTGACTGATTCAGAGACTAAACAAATTTGTTCTTGTTGTTTTGACATTTTAAATGTGGTGTATCATATAAACGAGACATTTTTATAAAAGAATGTAATTATTAAAAATGGTCTCAACAAGGAAGGAAATGTCAAATTCGGAAATTGCAATTTTATTTTCCTCTAAATAAACAAAACAATTTTTTAATAAACATCAACAAAGTAAACGTCATAGAAAAAGTATTGCCAGTCATACAAAAAACTGCTATAAAATTGCAATAAAAGAGAGGTTAAATTTTTATTTAGCAACGTTCATACAATCGAAGAAAAGTAAACTCATTGAGTAGTGATTAATCAAAAGCCCGGTACGCTGCTGAAGTGAAATGAAATTTGTCAATGACACAATCGAAACCGAAAATGAAAATTTCACCGCTGAATTTCACTTTGAACATACGCAGTTTAGCTAGCGAAATTTTATCTCTACACATTTTTCACTTCATTTTTATCTTCACGGACGATAAATGTGAAGCTAACTTTTGACGTTTCATCATTTGAGTTTCTCGTTTTTCAATCGCCTACTATTGGATTCAATTTTAATTTTGTTTTTAAATTCCAAATTGAAGTTTCTGATATAAAATTTTACGAGAATCGTCAAACTAAATTTTCGCGTCAGATTTATCTTTCTATTTTTGGAGACCAGTGAAAATTTCATTTAACTTGAACAGCGTACTAGGCTCTCTCAGATTTTTGACGTAGGACTACGTCTTTGTTTTCATTATATATGGGGGGTAAACCAAAATTTCAATGTGATGACGCGCGTCACGGAATTGACGTATTTACGAAATTTACTTGATTGAAGCAATGTCTCTTGATAAATATAAATGTAATGTTTTATAAACTCCAAAAATCAAACCAAGTTAAATAAAAATTTGTGGATTGAAAAAAAAATTAAAACAACCAATTATTAATATGTATTTTAATTAAATAGTGATGAACTTGACCAAACATGCCGCACGCCATATTGATTTAAAGCTCGGTATGCTGCTCGAGCTAAACTAAATTTTGACGCGGTCTACACAAACGTACAGATAAATTTGGAGCTAAAAAATTTGTGTAGAGCTTTGTGTAGAGATAAATTTTGACAATTCTTCTGACATTTTGAGTTTATACTTCGCTGTGTGGTTTAAAAATTGTGTGCCAAATAACTACGCTGAGTATTTCGACAACGGGAAGTTTGTCGAAGGAGCATGGCGAAATACCATCACAGAAGACTCAATGCTCACTTCCTAATTTTCAATGAATGCTGGAAGACCAAATAATGTCGGCAAAGCCATAAGAGAAGTTATTAAAAATTATGTTAATTCTGAAGAAGGAGCATTAGAATGGCAGCGAAGATCGGTTTTTTTGGAATAAAACTAAAATTTATTTTTAATAAAAACACAAAATTAAAATTTAATTTTTTATTTTTCTTATTTCATCCTTTCAACCTTTTCTTCTGGCAGCAATCTGTCGATATTGTTTAACATAACTTCATGTTTTGAACCGTGCATTTAATTTGCTGCAAAATTTGTGTAGACATTTTTAGCAGAGCCAACTAAATTACAATACGCAAACTATCAGTTTGATTTTTTTTCGCGTAGAGCAGCATACCGATCAGCGAAATCGGGAGCGAAATTTTTTAGTTTGCATTTAGCTAGCTAAATTTTACATGTATTTTGTATAGGAAATTTATCTTAGCTCGAGCAGCATACAGCTTTAAGCTATAAAATAAAAATAAAAAAGTTCAAAATTTTTTTATTTTCATTATGTAAAATATTGCGCACATTTTTTGAATTTATATGCTGTATAACCTGTGCAATCCTAGAAAAATGTATAGTCGCAAAGATCAAGTGGGACTTCAAAGTTTCCAAGTGGCCGGAAAGTAATTTGATATAATACGTCATTTGAATTGTCAAAATTTAAAAGTAAAATTTATCTAGTAAGCTTTTATTAATAGCAAGACATTCCCATTTCTGTGACATTGACATTTCTGTGATGTTTTATTAATTTTTTGTGATATTTTAATGATTGAAATTTCAACGATATATTGATCGATACATTATTTGTGATTTACTTTATTAAAATCGCGCTTAAAGGTATTATTTCTGAGTAATAAATTCTCTTGGTATAAGGTCGTATATAAACCTTAATAGCAAATTATTATGGGGCATAGGAAATGGTATATAACGAGGAGGTGGGATTTTGATTTTGTATTATTTGTGTTTTATTATGTTGTATTCTCGAATGATCCACAACTCCACATGCCAAGCACTAAGTGAAGAATCATATTGGTCAATTCTGACGTTGCTTACATAATATTTTGAAAAGGCACACATTTTCAGAAACGTAATTATGAACTTTATAAATGCTCTCTAGACAAAAAAATTAAATTCTTAAGGATTTTCAATATGGCGGCATGCGAGTAGAAGATTTATATTGCGGTGACCAATTGTGATATTGGGGAAGAGGTCTCTAAATTTAAGAAAATGCCTGCCGAAAATAACAGAAAATGTTTGTAAAATATAAATGATTGGTTTGGTGATCTTTATCAGACGCTTTGTGGGAAAAGTGTTGTCGGAGCAGCCTGATAGACCCAATTTTTAATTTTTATTTTAAAACAGCATTTAATTGTGGCCTAACGAATTGAAAAATATAAAATTGAGTGTTGTATAATCAATAAATATATCAAATAATAAAAATTATGTATCACAGGTAATCAACGTTTAGGCTAATATAGCCTAATGCATAACGATGGCAGCATTAGGCAATTAACGGTTTTTTTAAATTTGTAATTTATAAATTTAAGTTTCATTTAAATTTTACAAATAAAGTTTTCTCAATTGTACGTACTCCTACGTTAAAAGGTCGTGTCTCGGATACAACTCATCGGTTTTTTTTATTTAGCGGTGTTCATACAATCGGCCCTAAGGCTCGTAATTTTAAACAAGGATAAATCGACGGATTAATCCATCGTTTTCGAAAATTCACTGAATAAGCCGAGAATGCTTTTGGTAATTTTAAACGTGGATAAATCCGTGAATTTTTTGTCTGGTAATTATGAACGAAGCTAAAATCGGCGATTTTCGAAATCAATTTTCGAATTAATATCTGCTTACTGGGACATTTATCAATTTTTTTGCTTGTTTTCCTTCGAATATTTTTTTTTCTTTTATACCGTTGACAAACAAAAACATTATTGCAATAATTTTTATGATTTCAAATTCATTTTAAAAATGACCGCAAAATAAAATAATTCTTTCTCCCTTGAGTTTTCTACCGAATTTTGTAGTTCATATTCATCGAGTTTAGATTATGAAAATCAAGTAGGTGAAACGCAGTAATTCTAAATGCATTAATGTAAATCGTGTTGCGACATAGACTGGAAAAATAATTACATAATCTCGGATTCGCGACTAGCTAGTTTGAGTCTGTCTTGCGTATTAGTCTTATAGATAATATGCGTCCAATGGTTCCACGTCATGTCGGAAGGTGTTCGTCAAATAATGAACCCTTCTTTAGAAAACTGGAATCGGCTCCGAAGCTCTTTCTTATTGTAAGACTCAAAGTCTGTTATATCGTGAGCTACTTTAGGATGTTTAGATCGTATCGACAACGATATTAATAATCTGATTCACCAGACTCTAATGGCGAAGACGAAGAATCATTAAATATGTATATTTTCCACTTTTAACTTTAATTTTCAAATTTGCAATTCATTATGTGTATTATATTTAGTTTGACAGATCCCCAATAACGTTTTTTATTTCCGAATTTTCGAAAATAGCCGTATCCACTGTTTTAGCCATCGATATCGGGTATAAATCCGAGGATACAATTTTAATCTAGGTTTAATTCAGTGGATTTATCTTCGTTTAAAAATACGAAAGTGGGGATAAATTCGCTGATTTATCACTATCCTCGTTTAAAATTACGGGCCTAAGTGACATTGCTTTCTAAGCATATACTTGCTCATAAATATTTACAATATCTGAGATCCATTTCAGAGTACTTCTCAGTAGGCGCTTTCAATGTTCCAAAATTCGTTGTTTTGTTAAAATTTTTAGTTGCATAGAAATGTTTCGCACTGTATCGTTTTCTTTTAACAGTTTTGTTCTGCATGTATTGCATTTCATTATTTTATACGCGTAGAATCCCGCATAATATGCTACAGCATTTGATTTATTGATGTCTATTTTACAATTTAAGATCCATAAATTCTTGGAAGGGTAGGCATATTATTAAAACCACCCTTACCTCGCCGCTTATTAAAGACGTTTTCTAGTCCATCCTGGTTGGTTTTTCGAGTTAATATATATGTATATTCGGTACCATATTCTGTGGTTAAATATTCTATGAGAAGAAGTTTAATTTGGAAATATTGTGATGAATTTAAAATATTTCGCGTTTTTTGAAAGAATTTTTAAAGACTTTAAAAATTTAATACAAGATTTTAAATAATCCTTCCGAAGTGGTTATTGATATGGCGCACTAGATGAGAATTTTCAATAAATTTTGCTGTTGCCAGAGCGTTGGTAACATACGTTCCGAAAATGTCGGGACAATTTTGAAGAGCCGTTTTTATTGCACTACTAGTTGTATTGCGTAGTAGTTGAGCAGCTAACCTAATATTCATTTTCTTGAACGTTTTTGGGCTTAAATGTTTTTTTGTCAATTTCGGCAAAATCATACAAGTTTGGACGTCATTATAGTTGTGTATTTTGCAAATAAAATTTATATCTGCTATTCTGTAATCCTCATGAGAAATTTGATTTGTTAGTAACGCATTCGGAACGGACTTTAATAAATGAGATGCGTCAAACTGCGCAAAAATTCATTTTCGCCTATTTCAATATATCGCTTATCTGGTTCGATTCCAAGAATTTTATATGCTTGAATATTAATAGAAAATTGATCGCACGTTAACATAATAATATTCAAATTCTGATTTTCTTGACAAATTTTAATGTTTGCTTTAATTAGATCAGTTAGGTTTGATGCACAAAATGAATTGTTGATTAAAATGTAGTTTAAGAGGTTTTTCCAGTTTCCGATTTACGATCGAACCATAAAATAAGTGCTGAGGAAGCTAGTTCATTTTTTCAATTAACCCCATCATCATATAGAATCCGTCAATTCTATCCGTCAATATATTAAAACTTGTGATTTCATCAAAACTTAAAGTAAAAATTCGAGAGTTTGTTGGCAAGTTTTGAATGAATGCAGAAATGAATTGTATTGGATACTATTTATATATTGAGGACACTGATGGCAGTTTTAATTTCCGAATATTCCTTAAATATTTGTATGTTGTAGCGGATTTGTAGTAAAAACATTGAGCAAATATTTTGTCGCTTTTGTTATAATAAAAATCTCCTTTTAACAATAACTTGCAGACAATTTTTGGATTATCATTAATATTTTGTTTGTCAATATTTTCCTCAACAGTAGCAGATTTTTCCTTATTGTATTTGTTCTTTAATATTTTAAAATTTTTTTGTTAAACTTGAATTTTTTTAAAATAAATTACTTGTTGTTTTGACTTTATTACGCACTATCTACAATCATCAATATCGTCACCTCCAATTGTACAATGTTGACAGTTGTTTCAAAAACTCACCCTCATTATTTGTGGCAGCAACATCACTCTGACTGCCTACTGAAACAGTGTTCGGCGTTTGAACGTATAAATTGAACTGGTTCGCTGGGCACTGTATTTCCGTATATTTCCGTAATGTTTAGGCTTGGAATATCATTTCGCATCAACGGCTCAACACCTAGATACTCTGGTAGAAAATGTCTTTCACAAACATAATTGTTTTTGATTTTTAAATCTTCTTCGTTTAAGCCAACTGCGTTTAAACAGCTATATCTCCTAATTTGAGTAGTAGGAAGCTCGAAAAATCTCAAACCACATTGTGCAGACTTCGCGCTGCAACTAATGACCATGCAAGGAACTCGTTGCCTACCGATTTGGTTTACTAGTTAAATTATAAAATTTATTATTTTTTAGTTTATTTTTAAATACTTAGATAATTCAGGCTTCTTCTCAGTCACTAGCATCAAATTGAATAAGCACAGATGATGAATTTTAGTGAAATTTTATAATGAAGTATTTTGTAGATCATATAGTTCTTAATATAAAACCTATTACATGTTTTATGGCCTGAAGAATTTTTCAGTAATAAGGTTGGGCAGGGAACAAAATTTAAAATAAAACATGCCTCAACGGCAAGAAATGTTTTGAAATTTAGGCTTGGGTACGGTGGTTTGGCGTCTGTGGAGGGGAGGGACCCAAGTTGAGTAGATTAATCTACCAGCTCCGTAACCTTCCAGTAGGGGGCGAATCACGTGAGTTGTTCTGGTCATGTATTAGGCAGCTGCATGATGGATACAACTCTATAAGGGATAATCTGGGCACAATTCGCAAGTGTACGTGCTGCCTCCTCGGGGCACACCGCTGGTAATTAAGGTAATTTGGCACAGGCTAAAGTACAGCGCTAAAGGAAAAATCTTTGAAAAAAAAAGTAATCTAAGGTCGATCAAGATATGCCGATGGATGAATGGCTGGTAAGTTAATCAGTCGAAATATGCGGACTTTGGATACCAGGCACCCTCCAGTTTTATTTAGTATTCCTGTAATAAACTTAAAAGTAAAATCAAAACGGTAGGTGGGACAGGGGTAGGAATATACGAGAGTGGCACTTCTCTCTCGAAGTCCTTATGTCCCAATGCTACTGTCAGACATCTAGGAGAGAGAGCAATGAGCCCAGATAGTATGTTTCGTGCACCGGCCGACAGTATTGTCAGGTTCATTAAGAGGCTGAATATTGACTGGACGGATAATAAAGCAGGGTCCAAGCACTGCAGTGCGAGGTGGGTGAATGCCGACATGGCCCTTCAACAATAATAATAATAGGGTTGGGTACCATTTTCTATTAATAAAATGGTCAATATTTTCACGTGGGAATGATCCAAAGCTATAAAACCATTAAATGAAATTCCTTACAAACAGTAATTATATATATTTCCATATTTCTAAGAAGACCACCTTTTTTTACTGTTCCAGTGGATTTATTTCATTTGAAGGAAAAGCTAGTAACACTATATTTACAGCACCACAATCAGCGTGATAAATTTCTTCTTACTATCGCCGGAATCCATCGGGAATTAAAAACAAAAAAATAATAGAACTAGAGGACCTTAAGTCGCAAAGCAAAACTTTACTTACTGTAACCCGAGGGCGACAAACCTTGATAATAAGGATCACTTAAGTAGCGTAAAAATTAAAGTTTTTGATATGAACACAGAGCTCCACTAGTATGATCGAATATTTCAACCAAAAAATTTACCTTTAATTAAAAAAAAATAGCCTCCCCTCCCAAAAAAAAAATTTGTGTACTTTTGGTTGGATCCTCACATCACCCGGCATTCACGATAATTTTTCATTTTTCGAATATTAATAATTCGAGCCATTATGATCAACATAATACAGTTCCAAACTAAACTCAATTCTTCTTGTATTATACTTAACCTTGTAAATCATCAAGGAAGAACGGAAGAAGTTAAGAACTTACTTTTATTATTCACAGCTTTTTAAGTAGATACTGGTAAATTTTTAACTGTTTGCTTATATAGAAATAAGAAATCACTTCAAAAATATACTTAAATTTTATTTACCTGCTTACAACATGAAAAATCAAAAATTAAAGCACTTACATGCTTTTTTATTCACTCCACTCAATGTATCTACAAAATATTTTCAATGGAAGAAAAATTATTTTTCAAGAAGATAGAAATTAAAAAAATAATTTTTTGTCAGTAATCCGGAAAAACCTTATACGTTAAAATAAATTGGAGTTCTGGTGAATACTAAACTACTCTAAACCATTTATAGGCGGAAGAAAGTGTGAAGTTGTAGTCGGCCATTATGTTTCACGCATTTGTGCAAACTGTTAGAATTTTAAGCAGGGGATAGGGTATTGAAATATTGAAAAATATCAGATACTGCAAATATTGGATGTTTATAGGACTTCTGGAGAATACTGAACTAATCTGGGCCATTTGTACGCAAAGTTCACTATGATTATATAGTAGGCTATTAATCATAGTCGTGGGCATATCTTATAAATGGCCAACAGGAGTTAGTATCCACCAGAATTTCCAAACTCCAGACAACATCCAATAACTGACATTTTTCAATATTTCAATAACCTATCCCCAACTTAGAATTCTAAAAGTTTGCATAAATGCGTGAAACAGAATGAGTAATGACCTACCACATATCATTGTGACCTTCGTGTACAAATGGCCTAGATTAGTTTAGTATTCACCGGAAGTTCCAAATTCCTATACAACATCCAGTATCCGACATTTTTCAATATTTTAATACCCTATCCCCAGACTCCAGCTTAGAATTCTAAAAGTTTTGGTCAACAAAGTACTCATACCCAATTTAATTTTACCAAATGCCCAAAGTATGCTTTAGACGTAGAAATGATCAAATGCCTGGTTCTTGTGGTCGACCATGTAAATAACAAGCAATATTCGCATGAAATGTTTTACGAAATTTCACCGACGAAATTTCTGTAACAAAAATTAAAATTCGTAGAATGAAATAATTTTTCTCGAATACCCTTAGTATGCACTTAAGTTCTACCAACGAAATTTTTTCAACAACCATCAAAAGTTAAAAAGTTAATTGATTGTTCTCTAATGTCCTTACTAAGCACTTGATGTAAAAATTATGAAATGTCCGGTTCCTTCAGTCGGACCTTTGCCGACAAAATTAATTCACCAAAATTCAACAGTCCCCAAGTCAAATGATTTTTTTCACATTTCCATCGTATCCACTTTATATGTATAAAGCAGGTTAAAGAGAACATTTGATGCAAAAATTCCTAGTTATTTATATGGCCTACCCCAGCGTCAGGATGATTTTTTTATTGAACAAATGTTGTGAATTCTATGGCTTGTTCTACAAGACAAAAATCGTCTAAAGGTATTTACCAAAAATTTCCCTTAGGTAAAACTTGTCGGACTTATGATTTTTAGTAATTTCAGACATAGTTTGGCGGTTTTTGAAGCATACGTAGACTTTAGACGTATTTGACTTGGCTGATTGAAAATTTAAATTGTTGAGAAATATCATTTTATTTCTTGGAAGACGGCCGACTTAAATAGTCTTAACCCATGACCAAAGTAAAACTGACGACTAAACATTACTTATTAACCATCTGAGATAATATCGTTTAAATCCTAAGCTTTTCAATTTTTTAACTTAACTTTACTTTAATAATCTTAAATCTAACGCAAGTACTAAAACTTAGAGATCCTGACTTTTAGAGATATATTGTACATTAGATTAGAGCCCCGTTATAATGCGGCCTGGCCCAGAAATCTCATTGCGAGAAGACGGATGTCGGTAGAATATTTTAAACAACCTATTTCTCTAATTGTCACGCGTTTTAAGCACTTACGTTACGTGCGGAATAGATTTGCAACTTAAGAACATGGTTGCAACACAATACGAGTTTTTGTTGAACTTAGTGCATATACGTTGCGTGTGTGTTCTGTTTTTCACAACCCGCTGTTGGATATGCGGTGGAACAGTAGGTTCTTTATGTTGACTATATAGGAAAACCAAGTTGCTAAGCGAAATGTGGAATTTTACGTTTAATACACATTTTTGGTTCATTCCCATCCGAAATCGGTGCGCATTATAACGGGCTCTAATTTCGAACCTGGCATAGAAATTTCAACAAAAGCAAAGAAATTTCGCTAATTTTCCAGCTTGCAAACACATGCATCACTTAATCGAAGCACTATGTTGCATTCTATGTTATGCAAATATTTTAAAAGCTCTCCAACTGCATTTATAGTATATAAAATGCAAGTATTTATCTTTAGATCGTAAAAGAAGCTGAACAATGTAAGCCATGCCATAATCGAAAGCTCGCACAAAAATATAAAAATGTGTATTTACCTCCAATGCAGAATTTGGTAAATTTGATGCATTCAAATTAAAATTAAATGCTTCATTCCAAATCGGATTGGCTGGATCATTTGATTTAGCTGATCCAGTTTTCTTCTTTTTAACTCGTTTCCCGTTAATTATTAGATAGACCTAAAAAAATACGAAAAAAATTAATTAATAACCAGGTAATCGTATGATTGAAATCAAAATATATAAAAACAAACTTTAATAAATGGTTCCTGTTGTGCTTCAAGATTTTTTGCTTTCATTATAACCACAGTTAAACGTTCAGCTTGAGGTAAATAATTTAGGGATAACAGTAGCTCTGGTTTATCCTCGTCCGGTTTTTTAATACACACGAGATCACCCCAAATCTGTGAATAACAGTTAAATTTTACAAAATACACTTTTAACATTTGTATATAACAGTAGTACCTCAACTGATTTTGATAAATCCAATTCATCGATTCGTATCCGTACCTCACCGATAATGTCATTATGCGAGTATCGATCATAATCAAGAACTTGTAAAATTAATTCTTTACCACAAAGTTGATCGCGTGACACAGGAAATTTAAAATGTTGATCAAAATATGGATGAGTTTCGCCTCGATGTATCGATGTTTGTCTTTTTTTCTTATCCACATCCGGTATTAATGCAACCCGAACGTATGGATCACGAAAGCCACCATCTTCACTAGCCCGTAACTGATGCGCTTCAATTAAATGTACAACCAAATCGGAAACACTCGAATCATATTTCACGCGTAAATGTAAACGGCCTAATGTAGGATTTTCTATTGGCGCTGTTAAATAGATTGGTCCCTCTTGTCGCGTATATAAATCTAATTTTAATGTTCCCAGTGGACTAGCGGGACCGCATCCTAGATCAGCAATGGCGGCCGATGTTTTTGGTGGAATTAATAGTGGAGACAAACTTGGATTTAGCTTGGGCGATAAACATCCAACACTTCCGGTTGTACTACCACATGCTAATGAAACTAAACTACTTTGTGATGGACTTGGGGTTCGAATATCGCTTGTATCGGTTGAGGCGGGTGATGAACATCGGGCATCAAGGCTTATTGCTCTCATTGGACTAGGCGATCGTGAACACTGTGGAATTATATAAGTATTATAAAATATTGAAATCATTTTGTACTTATGGCATTAATCTCGTTGTGCTTACGTTAAATGGTGTAGTTGGATGTTCTGTCGCTACTGGTGTTCGTCCATCAGGCCCATATGCACGAATTTGTGGTGATGATCCTCTATGGCCAGAATTTTTTGAAGGTGCGCTATCTAAACTGCTTTGACTGGATATTGATGGGGTGCGAGGTAACCGCGGTGGAAATGATTTACTTTGATGTTGTAAATGCGAATGTAATGGGCTATGATGACTTGTTATTTGCCCGCCTGTTTCTAAACTTCCTCTAATTACATCCGAATTAATAGGATATGGCATTGATGTTAATGGCTGCACTGGATGGTATTCCTTTATTACGTTACATTCCTATATTAAAGAAGAAGAAATAAAATTAAAATAAATGTGTGAAAATTCTTATATGCACATTTTCTTATATTCTTTCTTTCGTAGTTTTTTTTTTTAGGTCAACAGGTAGTTTTCATTCTCCTTTCACGTTTGAACGAAATAATTATTTTAATTGCTCTTAAGTTGCAGGTAATAAAGTGAAAAAAAAAACACTGAGTTTGATATACGAAACAATTTTGTGTTATGTTTTGAAGTATTGCATATTCCCGTTTTAATTGCTTTGTTTAAACAGCATAAAAAATTCAAGTCCACAGTTAAGGTAATGACTTCATCATAAAAGTCAACAGCAAAAGTTTATTATAAATGTTTGGTGACAATATTGTGCATAAGCATGGCGAGGAAAATAAAAAATAATCCCGAGGGCGATTATACTTTTCGACACTGCGAAATAATTATGTCTGGAGTACAAACCTCAAAACAATCTCTACATACATATAAAAGTATGTACAATAATTATTTACCTCGGTCGATGAGTTGGCGGTGTCCGTTAGAGTTTCACTAATATTGGATGAGCTGGGTGACGATGTGGTATGCGATAAAATCGATAGGACAGGTGATGATGATAATTTTGGGCTTCCTGTTGTACCACTACTACTATTTTCGTCCGGTTTACTCGATTCTAGTGCCACTTTGCGTACAGCACCAACCCGCTCTTTTGCCATACGTGACCATGATTCCAACCTTTTGTGTGTTAACCAACAACCGGCTGGCCCTAATCCACTCATGTTTTTTTTTTCTCGTTTTGCGATATTATTTTTAATCGTATTTTTAACACTTTTGTTATTGTTTTATTACATTTACTAAATTATTAAATTATTTTATTTACTTAGTACTATTTAAATTACTATTTTACTATAGAATTTATCACATTCGAATAATTTTTTTATGGTTTTTACTTGTTGGTGTTAACATCTAATGCTTTTATAATATAGGTGGCTCAACTGAAAGTTATTTAATTGTAAAGTTTGTATTGAATTGCTTTGCGTACATACATTCGACGGTGGTGATAATGATATTCCAGATTACTTATTATACAGAAAACTCCAATTCTATGTAACCAAACATAATTAAACGTGAACTAGCGCCTGAATGTTATCTGCTACACCAGTAGTAAAAGTAGATTAGTAAAAACTCGGTGGGTAACTGGAGCTGGGATACTTTTGAATTAACGAACGAAACTTCTTATACCATTAGAACCAGATTTGTGCTAATTTGTGCTCAATAAAAAAAAATAGAAAATAGTGCTACTTAGCGCAGGAGCCGAGAAAATGGGAAGACAATTTTTGATGTTACGTCTGAGAAAGGTAAAAACGAAAAATGAAACCTGATTTTGAACGGAAGTCAAACAAGTTTAACCAAATAACTAATTATTTTTCATTAGTAAAAATATTGATCAAATTTGTGCTTTTCACACAAACATAAATGGTGGCTATTTTCGTTCATTAAATGATGAAAAATGAAAATCACTCAATAACCCCTAAATGGCACTATATTAAATGATCAAACATTAAGCATTCAATAATTTCCGAATTTGTTCGAAATGTTTTAGAAAGCAATAAAAATGGGGTTTCATTATACGTTCCGTTGCAATAAATTCTTAGCAATTAAAAAAACGTTGCGGTTCGATTTAATGCAAATGAAGTTCATCCTAAATTAATATTAGATTTTACAACAACAACAAAAATGCGTATGGATGTGTTTAACACTTCACGACCATAGGACGCATATATGCGTCCTATAGTTTTCTCCATAGACCAGGGACGCATATATGCGTCGCGTTTTTTATATAAGTAATATATTATCTAGTTTCTATATTGGTTTACAGATTCTTTTGAATTTTTTCTCGGTTTAGGGGAAAACTCGTATAAGCATCATAGTTTTAATAACCCCACAAAACATTTATTCTACCATTAGGCTTCAATCAGCTCATTTCGTGCAAATTTATCATCTGGTTTATGGCCACCCCTAGCCTGAGCACCTCGGTCGTGAACGTGCTAAAAAGTATACATTCGGGCGAATTTATTATATGTACAAGAATAAATTCATTCAAATCAAATATTTGAACTTAATGCTAAATTAAAAAAAAGTTCAAATAGACAAGATTTATCAAGTTTTAAACTATTTAGACGTTCACAGAGCCAATCCTCTATAACTTAATAACGGACCAAAGCGTTAACAACATATTAATCGAATATGTTTGACAATTTAAAAATTTAATATTACCCATGTCTCAGAAAATCGATATCTCGAAACTTTCTTCTAGCGGCAAGCATGTCACTATGATTTTCTGATAGGCCTATATGTGTACTTTAATCATGATGAACCGCTAAAATTTCATATTGGGTTTACCTAGGGTTTTGATAATCGATATTTTACTAGGTAAACCCAATATGAAATGTTAGCGTTTCAGCGTGATTACACACATCGGCCTATCCTAAAATCATAGTGATATGTTTGCCGCTAGAAGAAAGTTTTGAGATATCAAATATGTAAATTTTTAAATTGTCAAACATTGTCGATTATTATGTTGTTAACGCTTTGGTCGGTTATTAAGCTATAGAGGAGTGGCTCTGTAAACGTCTAAATAGTTTAAATTTTGATAAATCTTGTCTATTTGGACTTTTTTTAATTTAGCAGTAAGTTCAAATATTTGATTTGAATAAATTTTTTCTTGTACATATGTATAAATTATGAGCCTTGAGATGTTATCATAAATGCTTGTTTTCAATATAATATTTTTTATCGTTAAAGAGAATTGTTTTCATTTTCAGGAGGTCCAACAGCTCAGGAGGTTCAACAACAACTTTGAAAAGTCACTTGAAAAGTAAACATGGCATTGATTGCACCGCAGCTCCAAGTAAAGAAACTGAAAAGCAAGCTATTGAAGAAAATAAAGCTAAGATTATACCGGGTTTTTTTAATCGTAAAAGTCTTAAGGAAATCATCTCTGAAATGGAAACAGACGGGATTTCAATCAGAGCGATTACTAGAAATAAGTACATTCAGGACTCAATGAAAAGAGGTGGATTTGAACTGCCACAAAACGAAATCCGGGTATTGAAGTTGATTCACGAAGATTTTGAAGAAAAGAAAAGCAAAATGATTCAGGAGATCAACTCAAAAATTGAGAAAGGCATTTGGATGAATTTGGCATAAATTATGTACCGGACATAGTTGGTTCTACGCAAGATGGTGCATCAATTAATTACAAGTTTATGAAAATTATATGAACGTGATTGACCAGTATTGCCTCAATCATGCATCCATTTGGGTGTCTGTGATTTATTGTATAAAAATAATAGTGTTTTGCAATCAGTTGTTGAAGTGGATTCCAATGATTCAGATGAAAGTGATAATTTTGATGATGCTTTTGATGTTGAAGTGATTTAAGAAGAAAATCTTGATCATTTCGATTTCAAGGAAACGTTACAAAATGCACGCAATGTAGTGAAGTTCATTAGAAATTCTACAGTTCGAAATCAAATTTTCCAGTCTAAAGTAATCACTGAATTTGGCAATGAAATCGAACTTCATTTGGATGTGAAACACCGCTGGAATTCTATTCCGATTATGATAGCTTCATTAATAAAGACAAAACGCTGTTTCTTCGAAGCTTTCTCTGAACTCAATTCACTGAATATTATCAACCGACTTGAGTTTGATGCTTCGTTGATGCTGCAAAATGTCATGGAACCAATGAAGCTTGCCGTTGAAACATTAAGTCATGAAGACTCTACATTATTAACTGCCGAACCGTTAGGCGAGTTTATGCTTAATACAATCAACAAATACAATCTCTTTCGCAGGAAATTTAGCATCACGTCTGTTTGGTGTTCACGAAGTTGATGTTTCAGAGAATGAACAAAATTTTGCAGTCAACCGACAACCGCTAATATCTCGCTGAAAGATGAGCTGAATTTATTGCTGCATAAATAAAATTTAATATAATCTACTGCAGCAACAGGAAATTTCTAATGGCTGAAATAAGAATTCATCTGATTCAAAACCACGGGAAATAGAACTGCAAATTTGCAAAAATTTGCAGAACTGCAAATTTGCAAGCCAACAGACGTCGAACGTGTGTTTTCAGTTTGAAGAAACTTTTGTACAAAAATTCGTTCACGCTTGTCTGACACATCGTTAAATGCACTGGTATTTCTAAAATTTTATTACAAAATAAACTAGCTTGTACGAGTATGATACAAAATATAATGAATTAGTAAATAAAACTGAATAAATATTACAAGAATATTGTTGAATTTTAAAAATATATTGTGTTTAAAATTATTTAAGAAAATTTCAGAAAAATTCTAACTAGAACTTGACAGAAAAATAAAACAAACCGAAAAAAGCTGTTAACCGTTTTTTTAAAAATCTAAAACAGAAAACAGCTGTTTTTTTAAAAGACCTGTTTCTAACAAAACGTAGTAGTTACATCTATCAGTAGAAGCGATAATACGAATGATATAAATTCTTTGATCTGTGTTGACGAAGCATTTACCAATTTAACAAAAATTTGCGATCCGCTCCAGTACTAAACCAATGAATTAAGGTTCTATACTAAACGAATCAATTAAGGTAACCAAAAAACAACTTGAAATATTTGTGGTATATCTTTCTGTAGGCTTTGGGGATTTTTCTATTTTAATATGTGAGTAATTATTAAAAAACACAATTTTTTTAAAATTGTTGCAATTTCTATGAATATTAGAATTCCAAAAAATCGTCAAAGCGGGGGTTTCGGTAGCAGCCCCCTATCCTCTAAGGCAGTGCTTCACAAACTTTTGGATACTGCGGCCCCCGAAATCGAAAAAATAAAACCCAGGACTCACAAAAATTTTATTCAATAATAATGAATTTACATCTAAGCATTTTGGGCATTCTTGTTCAAATATCTCAGATGTCTCATATCCGTGTCTCGCCAATTTAAAAAAATTGTCTACCAACGATTTACAGGTAAAACAATTCCTATACGCAAAAATTGTAGAATTCCAGAAAATTATTAAGCTTGGTTTTAAAAAAACATGAGAGGGTTTTATATAAGGAGCTATTAAAAATTAAATGTTGCTATGAAATATCCGAAATTAAATATTTTAGCTGGAAATATGAGTAGAGCAGAACATATACCGAAATGACTAAACTAAAGTTAAGGCTAACATTTTTGAACTGACAACTATTCTAAATTTGATTGGAGAAAACGATTATTTTGAGCTTACGACTACCATACTTCTAAATTCTTAGCACATAATTTATCAGAATTGAAAGCTCAATTTTTCATTGTGTATTAATAATTTGACGCACAAACTTTTGTTCTTAATTTTTAGAAAACTGATTGACCTCATTATTTTATTGAGGTCTGCATGCGCTAGAACTAAAAATAAACGTTTAATTTAAATTTTTATGGTAGTTTTGAGTCTTAAACAAAGCTTAACAATACGTCGCCGTAGTTCTAAGTATCTTGGTGTAACCACCAGCTTTTAAGTTTTGAGATATTCAGTTTTGAAGTTTGAAACCATATAACCATAAATTTATTAAAACAAAGGTCAATTATTCTTGGACCAAATGATAAATTATGATTCAAGTTATAAGTACAATAATTTTTCCGAGAATAGCTATTTTTTCGGGAAACTGGGAAAATCGGTGTACACCTCAAAAAAAAATTTCGTGTATGGTATCTCCACTTATGAACTTTTTTTTCTGGAGATAAACCAAATAGTACAGATACCTCATGATAGAATGCTTAACAGATATTTTTATACCGTATAAAAATATGGAAGATACACAATTTTTCTATGCAACGTGTATTCAATTAACGTAAAATATTTTTAAATAAATTGGTTTGATTTTGTCTAATCAAATATTTCCGACTAACGAGAACCGACCTTTGCTTAAAGCAGTGTACAATGAATAGTTAAACAACAAAGCAAAGGAATTAGGAAGCCAATTATTGAAAATTATTTGTCGGATATTTTTAATTAATACACCGCTGGGCATTTCAGCATTTCCATACTTTTTTATCTATTTTATGACACAGGTTTGATTGCTGGTAAATTAGGTTAGATACGGAAGCAGACGGTGGAAAATTCATTCAATTGATGCCCCATTGTAGTGTTTAAATATTTTTGGTTTTAATTAATTATTTTTAAATGTACTTTAGCATAAGTACTCCATAGCTTTTAATAATTTAATTAAAGATGTTGGGCTATAAATATCCTAGTTCCGCAGGTGCCTTACTTGCCTTTCAATAGTGCAATAAGCAGCATCAATTTCTTTCATCTGGGAAAGCGACGCCTCTGAACATTTTGAATTTAATTTAAGAATAGCGAGTGTTGTTACTCTGTTGGGATTTTGCGTTATGCAGGATACAAAATAATTTGCTTTAATTTTCCAGAATTTTAATGAACGACGTTCCTAGGTCGTTGCAGATCCATCCACTCAATGCTTCGTTCCATATTGCACAATAGGTTTCTTTTTTTGTGCTGCAGTGCCCAGTTAAATTATACACTGAAACTACCTTCTATAAAAAAAGTTTGAAACAGGTACACGTGGTAGCGCAAATACATTTTGCAGATTGTAGCATACCACCTCTATAAACTCGTCTTTATTGACTCTATCCAAATCTCATTTTATAGATGTAATGTCGGTCTTTTACGGAAAGAAGCGAATTTTACAGTCGGAAAGAAACGAATAAAAAAATTATTTCGTACAATAATTACGTACACCAAATTAGCAAAACGGCGGGAGTTAGAATAAAATCGAATGATTATGGTAAATTTATAAAACCCAGTGAATTTTCGTTCAAATGCATACACAATTTTCTAGTTATGGATACAGAACAAAACTGAACATTTTTGTGTTGATTGTATGAAGGGCTTACACTAAACTGCACATTGTGTAACTCGAAAACTACAGCAAATAGAACAATTTTGATTGAAGATATAGAAAGAGCAGAACTTAATTACATATAAAAACTGTTAAAACTAAAAATTCGTCGTTTTGGACTTATATTAGGATAGAACTACGGCGACGAATTATAGTTATGATTACATATGTCACTAAGCCAAAAGTTATATTTTGTGCAAAACTGCCCTACAGCCGAAAAGGCACTTTCGATTCCACGAAAGTTAAAAAAATCCTTCGTAATTGTTTTCTTTAAACGAAAGTGCTACTCATATTATAGGTAATTCTAGTCAACTCTGTTGCGTTGAATAGTAAAGGGTTTTATCAGAGCCTTCTAGAGTATAGAGCCATAATCATTATGACGTATTTTTTTGAAGCTTTTTTAGTGGTATAACTTTTCACTGATTTCCATAGGAATCCATAGTAAAAACGGTGTTTTTTAGCTTCAAGTTTTTCAATGAAAACAGCAAAAATGTTACAAAATTTTTATACAAAAGTATTCTACATATATTTAGCAGCAATATACAAGAAGGGTATATTGGTATTAAGTAAATATTAATTGCAGAAATTTTAAAATTAAATTATTTCTAAAATATATTTTTCGAACTTTCATTTTGAAAAATACATCAAAGTTGGCCCTGACGAATTAAAATAATACTTGCTAAATTTATCTTTAGTTTTACTAGTGTACGTTAGATGTCTATAATTGTTGGTAGAGAAATACGAAAAAAAATTATTTAATCACATAATTATGACACGTTCTTAGTATTTTCTGAATTTGTTTTGCTTTTCCTACAATTTTTAAACTCAAATTTCCCCAGGTCGCAATTTTTGGTACGATTTTTCAAAATGTTTACTACCCACTGCCATCTATGTATATTGACTTAATGCATACGATTTGTAGTAAGCTTTTCTTTTTAATTTGACCAGAAAGCTGTTGTTATGAACTTTTTTTTATATTTTGGTTTAAATAAATCAATTATTACAAGAAAATGAAAACGATTTACTTAAACGATATTTATATATGTTGAAATTCAAACATTTATGAAAATATTTCAGAAATCATAATTAAGGATTTGCAACGTTTTCATTTACAAATTTGTCTTAGGAAAAAAAGTGATTTCCCATATGTTTTATGTGTTTTACCATAGACATTCATACTAGATTTCTCATTTCATAGTAACTAAAGGAAAAAAACAAAAACTTCTGATAATTCCAATGTATCGTTGTGTTGTGTATTTTATAAGGCAATGATTTTAGAATGCGTTGCAAATATAATACGTATATGCAATACATCGATAACATTTGAATGGAAAATTTTTGTTTTTATATTCTGTTTTTAGTCAAATGAGAGATCTATTATGATTGTCTATGGTTTTACTATGGAAATTTTGGTTTTTTCTTCGTTTCTAATTCCCTTATAAAAGCTTCGTTTTTTAGATTATGGCTTGTATAATCAAGGTTGCTTTGGTTTTATTCCCCAATCCCTGGTGCCTACTTTTTGTCAACTTTCATAATAAATTAATCGAATTAATGGAATTATCTTTCGATATGGTTGATTTGGATAGATTTGCAAATCAATCAAAAAATTTTTAGTCTGAAAATTAGAATATGACACCAATGACGAATATTACATTTTTTTGTGTGAAACCAAGGTAAAGGTTTCAACAAATTTATAAAACTTATTAATAATTTGTGTTTTATACATTTACGCACATTTCGTTAATCAACCGTTTTACCGAAAATCGGTATTGGATCCTGGAATTTTCGATTTGAAGTTCTCAACACTAACCTGATATATAATTTAACCAAATTGAAATTGTTGAAGCCAAATTAGAGTAACTTTTTAGAAGTACATATTAAATACGTACATTTCCAATTTCGCAAATATTAAATTTAGCTCCTAAATTTCCGAGAGTTTACAATGAATATCGGCTTCTGATTTAAAAATCTAACTTCATAAAAGGACTTAATTTTAACCATGATGTTTTTTGTCACGCAGATCAAGGTTTGCTGCGATCTGAAACTCCTGTTCATGTCCATTGTAGAATAAGAACTTGCCTACCAAAATCCTAGTGGTTGTGGAATTGATATATACTATATATCACATAATAGGCAGATTCAGAAATTTGTGTGTGAGAAAATTGTGCAGTTTATTAGAGATATTAAGGCGAGGCTTGAGAAGCACTGCTCTAAGGTATAAAACGGATTAAAATAATATTTCAAAAATTGGTTATATATTTAAAAAACTTAATTTTTTGGGATTTTTTGTTTTTTTGGGAGTTTTTTATGTTGTATAACGATACCAATCCCATTAATATGGGTTGGTATTGTTATCCAAAATAAAAAATCCCAAAAAAAAACAAAAATCCTAAAAAAACAAGTTTTTTAAAAATAACAAATTTTTGAAATATTATTTTAATTCGTTTTATACCTTGAAGGATGGGGACTGCCGCCAACAAACCCCCGCTCGATTTTTTGAAATGAAAAATTTGTATTTTTTAATAATAATTCACATACTAAAATAGAGAAGTCCCCAAAGCACTTAGCATTGGATCCTTTGCGCAAGGATGACAGGAAAACGTCAGAAAAATTTAAAAAATATTTATATTTGTAACAATATTTACGTTTGTATTTCACATACTAAAATAAAAAACTCCCCAAAGCCGCTTTGCATTGGTCCTTGCCGCGCAAGGATGACATGAAACTATGTAGATTCCTTAGGTTTTCATATTGTGGTTAACAAAAATGTAATGGGGTCTTCAATGGGGCAGTTTACTTTATATTTTTCGGTATTTTTTCAGGATTTTTTCGTTCGGGAATATGATGGTATCAATTCGCGCGCACCATCCAATTCAAAATTTTGAAATTTTTGGTGAACACTTTGGCAAAAATATTTTGAGTAAACAATTTTTAGGCAAACTACATTTGACGAAACGAGGTTTGGGAAAACAGTAATTGAGGAAATTTTTTTTTTGGGAAAACATTTCTGGGCAAACGTTTTTTATGGTCAAGCAAACCCAATCCTTCATTTTTAGGGTTGGTATCGTTATCTAAAATAAAAAAATCCCGAAAAAACAAGTTTTTTAAATATAAAAACTGTTTGAAATATTATTTTAATTAGTTTTATACCTTAGAGGATGGGGGCTGCTGCCTTCAAACCTCCGCTGAGACGATTTTTTGAAATTCTAACATCCATAGAGATTGGAGCATATTTTTAAAAATTTAAGTTTTTTAATAATCATACAGATACTAAACTAGAAAACTCCCCAGAGCCGCTTAGCATTGGTCCTTTCCGCGCGAGGATGTCATGAAATTATGTAGATATAATACGTTTGTTCTGTGATTATTGTGATTAGAGTGATAATTTCATCAATTTTGTCTTTCTGGGTTCCGTTTTTCTGTAACAGTTCCTTGGTTATTTGAATTGTCTCTTGAGTTGGTATATTTATATTTATATGTATACATGTTGTTTATGTCGAATGATGCCAGTTTCGCTGTAGGTAGCATATCTATTGATTCTATTTTGTTGATTTGTTCAATGTTATTTCTGATAAATGATCGTTTTGTAATGGTATATTTTTGCTGAGAAAGTAACTAATTAATTTCTTTAGCAACTTTGTACGCTGAGGCGATTGCGAAGTCTTATGGTCATTTCTGGTTTATGTATTTTTGGTAGTGCTCTGAGTTTTGGTGCCGTTGGTTTCATGGGTTTAAGTCGCCTTTTTTGTACTGGGTTAAACAATCGTAAAACCGTTGTTAATAATTTTATTGTTCGTCTTGTGATATTTGTTTGTTAGGTCTTCTTGGAGTTTAACTATGTTATTGTTTTCGATATTATAGTAGTCATCAATCTTCGAGTTACAGTCATCTGTTTTCATTATAACGAGTGTATGTCCCTTTATCGGCTTTTGTTATGAGTGCGTCACACTCTAATAACTTGACATTTATGTCTTTCACTGTTTGTTTTCGGTTTTGTGGATGTTTTGGTTTAAATTTGCTTTGTTTTTACGTATATCAACTGCAATAAGTGTCCGAATTTTTTTCATTTTCGAATACTCTTAGATTAACTAAGAAAATTAATAAGATAATCTAAGATTAACTTTTTAAATGGGTTAGCATGATTAAAGCACACAAATAGGTCTAAGAAATGTCATAGTGAGATGTTTTCCGATCGGTGAAAATCTGGAGATATAGAATTTCTTAGGCATTGGCATGAAATAAATATCTTTCATTATAGACATTTTTATATATTAATTCGCCCGAATGTACACTTTTTAAAACACTAAATTGCATTTTTAATGTTGTAGTTTAATCTAGATTTATTTTAAGATAAAGTTCAGTCGCATGGGAATTGGCGCGATACTATTTTATAAACGTAAGTGCAATTTGTCCTAAGTTGCCTTAAGTTCTCCTAAGTACGTCCTAAGTGTTGTTATACTTGTAAAATAATAAAAATCATGCTTATATAAATATTCTGATAGGTTCTGATGATGCCTGGGCAAAATCAGATTAATTTATATAAACTGAGGAACTGTCAGAAAACCCATGTTGGATTTACCTTCGAATAATATAACGAATATAGGTAACTACAAGTGATTTTCCGATTTTTTTTGAGAAAATCCTAGGAAACGGCTATGTGGAGGATTAGGGTGTTTAGGACAACCACGGTCTACGTTTCACATAATCTCATATAATATATCGAATATATGTATGTAAAAATAATATAAAGGAGGGAACACGGGAGATATGTATGCAAGTCTGAATTTTGTGTAAATGCATGGATAGGGCAAATGTCGATCGTGCAGTGCGCTTTGTAATCTTTATTCTTAAAATTTTTCTTTGGCTATAATATAACATGTAGCATACTTTTTATATTCTGGAGTTTAACCTAAAGTTTTAGCAGAACAAGGGATTTGAGAGTATTGATTCCAGGGCGTGTTGCACGACTGAAATTCCTTGTTTGTATGAGTGCCCTAATGTTTTTACAAGTTGTACCGACAAATCATCCGATTCTTAAAAGAATAGCTTTTAAATCTGTTGAAGTAATTTACTTCGAATGAACTTTATGTGTTAAAATAATTGTTACATTCCTGCAAGACGTCCATCTTATTATTTTTATAAATTAGCTTTCAGAAGCTGCTTTATGATAAAGCCGGCTATCTTCTAGATTATTATGATTATTGCAAGCAAAATCCGATAAGTCAAAATATTGCATTAAAGCATTATTAATACAACAGTATTTAAAACAGAGGAGTTCGAAATGAAATAGCGGAGTACAGGCGTAAGGACTAGGCTAGTTGGTACAAATTAGTTGATAAAAATACTCCGATCAAACTAACTTCAACAGCACTGGTTAATATCGTTACTTTCAGTCAATCCAGTCTTATCCATGGTCTGTTTTTGATTCACAATGGCCGTAAAGTTTTTTCTTGTTTCTTCAATGGAAAGCAATCAAGGCATGCAGGAAAAATAATGTTCTGAGCAAGGATTTTTACCGTTACGAAATAAGTTGAACAAGGAGAAATGTGTTCAATAACGATACAGTCCAGGCACCGTTAGACAGGTATTTTCATACTTCAATATGCATATGTATGTATATGTGGTATAATTGTGTAAAAACGTTTTTTTTTGTTGTTTCTTTTATTTTATTATATATGATTTTGCTTTGGTAAGGGTTGTGTGATATGCAATTAAATATTTCAAGTCTATACACGGACATTTGTAGATCATATTATTCTGTTCTAATTTTTATACTCTTCTTAATAGTTGTTTGTATGTGTGGCAGAAAACTGGAATTGTTTGTTTGCCACAAGTGTGTTTGTGTGTACGCAGAAAAAATTTGCGTGTGTTCGATTCAAGTGGGATTTTTATACTTCATATAATCGAGTGCGTTTGAGTCGAATTTTGAATTTGGGATTTGGAATTTAAAATTTGGAATTTGAAATTTGGAATTTGAAATTTAAAATTTGATATTTAAAATTTTAAATTTGCAATATAAAATTTTGGATTTTGGAATTTGGTATTTGGACTTTAAAATTTCAAATTTGAAATTTGGAGTTTGGAATAAAGTTTAGAATTTGAAATTTAAATTTTGAATTTGGGATTTGAAATTTGAAATTTGGAGTTTGAAATTTGGAATTTGAAATTTAAAATTTGAAATTTTAAATTTTAAATTTGCAATATAAAATTTTGGATTTTGGAATTTGGGATTTGGACTTTAAAATTTCAAATTTGGAGTTTGGAATAAAGTTTAGAATTTGGAATTTAAATTTTGAATTTGGGATTTGAAATTTGAAATTTGGAGTTTGGGGTTTGAAATTTGAAGTTTTATTTGAAATTTGAAATTTAAAATTTGGAATATGAAATTTGTAATTCAAAATTTGAAATTTAAAGTTTGAAGTTTGGAATTTGGAATTTGAAGTTTACAATTTGAATTTAAATTTAAAATTTAAAACTTAAAATTTGGATTTGGAATTTGAAATTTAGAATTTTAAATTTAGAATTTGAAATTTAAAATTTGATATTTAAAATTTTAAATTAGCAATATAAAATTTTGGATTTCGGAATTTGGGATTTGGACTTTTAAATTTAAAATTTGAAATTTGGAATGTGGGATTTGAAATTTGGAGTTTGGAATTTGAAGTTTACAATTTGAAATTTAAATTTGAAATTTAAAACTTAGAATTTGGAATTTGAAATTTAGAATTTGAAATTTAAAATTTGGAATTTGAAATTTAAAATTTGATATTTAAAATTTTAAATTTGCAATATAAAATTTTGGAATTTGGGATTTGGATTTTTAAATTTAAAATTTGAAATATGGAATGTGGGATTTGAAATGGAATTTAGAATTTGGAATTTGAAATTGGGAATTTGAGATTTGGAGTTTGGAATTCAAAATTTGAAATTTAAAGTTTGAAGTTTGGAATTTGGAATTTGAAGTTTACAATTTGAAATTTATATTTGAAATTTGAAATTTAAAACTTAGAATTTGGATTTTGGAATTTGAAATTTAGAATTTTAAATTTAGAATTTGAAATTTAAAATTTGATATTTAAAATTTTAAATTAGCAATATAAAATTTTGGATTTCGGAATTTGGGATTTGGACTTTTAAATTTAAAATTTGAAATTTGGAATGTGGGATTTGAAATTTGGAGTTTGGAATTTGAAGTTTACAATTTGAAATTTAAATTTGAAATTTAAACCTTAGAATTTGGAATTTGAAATTTAGAATTTGAAATTTAAAATTTGGAATTTGAAATTTAAAATTTGATATTTAAAATTTTAAATTTGCAATATAAAATTTTGGAATTTAGGATTTGGATTTTTAAATTTAAAATTTGAAATATGGAATGTGGGATTTGAAATTTTGAGTTTGGAATATGAAGTTTAGTATTTGGAATTTGAATTATGAATTTGGAATTTAGAATTTGGAATTTGAAATTGGGAATTTGAGATTTGGAGTTTGGAATTCAAAATTTGAAATTTAAAGTTTGAAGTTTGGAATTTGGAATTTGAAGTTTACAATTTGAAATTTATATTTGAAATTTGAAATTTAAAACTTAGAATTTGGATTTTGGAATTTGAAATTTAGAATTTGGAATTTAGAATTTGAAATTTAAAATTTGATATTTAAAATTTTAAATTTGCAATATAAAATTTTGGATTTTGGAATTTGGGATTTGGACTTTTAAATTTAAAATTTGAAATTTGGAATGTGGGATTTGAAATTTGAAGTTTGGAATATAAAGTTTAGAATTTGGAATTTGAACTTTTAA
The DNA here is from genome assembly GCA_963556165.1 of Tipula helvola. Classification (NCBI taxonomy): domain Eukaryota; kingdom Metazoa; phylum Arthropoda; class Insecta; order Diptera; family Tipulidae; genus Tipula; species Tipula helvola. Next base: position 159,926,361 of record OY744483.1, read on the forward strand.
TTTAGGATTTGGAATTTGGAATTTGAGATTTGTAGTTTGAAATTTGAGATTTGAAACATTTATTCTAATCGCGAACTCTCTTGGTACTGGTCGCAAATGAACATTTTTTGACCATCTCAAATTGAATTGAAGTTCCTTTCTTCGAAAAATCTTCCTTTGTAAAAATTTAGTAATTGTTTCACAATACGGTGATGCCAAATATATGTACCATACATACATCCTTTTCTGTGTTAAATCTAATCACATGCTTCATTGCTACCTACAATCAAACCTTAAATATTTAATTTATTATCTGATGCAAATTATTCAATATTTTGTTGATGAAAATTATTCATGAGTGACTTAACAATAAAAATGCTCAAAGTAAAAAAAACGAACTATTTTTATACATGAAAAGGATTTTGCTACGGATTACGTTTAAAATCAGGTATACACAGTAAATGTTAATGTGTTTGTAAACATAAATATGCAATGTGGTACAAAATTGATGGTATTTTGAGATAACTAAGAACAACCTCGTAAAATGTTCATGTATCCTGTCAATTACAGTGTTGAGCAAAAAAAAAATCTTTTCATCCTTTTTTTATGAATATCCAGTATTTATGTAGAGTGTCATTTCTATCGCTTGATGAAATACACATAAATAATTTATGTAATACCAAACATTTTTTTGGATTAATCTTATATTTTGAGTATGTGTGTGCACTTGTTTGTATGTATAAGTGCGTATATCTTAAATTTCTAATCCATTCACATCCATAGTAAGAGTATGTGATAAACATGAAAATTTTATTAAAATTATTTACGAATGGCACATAATAAAATATTGAATGGCAATACTTTAGGAAAGATTTATTAGTGTATTGCTTTTAATTGGTTATATAATAAATATTTTTAAGATTATAATATTATCGATGATATTTGTGACAATATTAAATCAATTAATAGGAATTAAAATATTTATAGAGTTATTGTTTTTGAGGGTGGAGCGCTTAAAGGATCGTTATTCTATTAATAAATTATTAATGATTGGCTGATGATGAAATATCGTTGTCTTATTTATTTATTTTTAGACGTTTAGAATTCTTAGCTAAGGGCACAATATTATAATTTTAACTAATAAATCGCCTATTTAGAAACATTAACACTTTAAGGAAAGCTTAGAGGAAAGACTATTGAATGAGAAGATCACTACGGGAAACTTCAGATGTAAGGGGAAGTTCTACCGATTTTAATACATATAATTGAAATCATTGTTTTTTGTTACTTTATAATCTAACTTTGTATGAAACGGGTTCCAGTAGGTAGATTGGTCCACGGCAGCTTAGTTATGTAAAATTGTTTGTATGTTATTCAGTTTCTTTAATCCTTTCGTTGTGTCAACATGACTGAAGATAAGTGCAAGTAAGAAGCCTTGTACTGTATGAGTTCGAAATAGATACTAAACTAATGCAAGAGTTCGAAAAAGATACTAACTATCCCATCAGGTGTGTTTTTTTTAGTAACATCAGGACACATCATACATAAACTTCAGTACATATGGGCTTCAAGTTCGGAATTAAGAATTAAAAGAATGTGATGTCATAGAAACGTGAGGACTACATTCAAATTTTACCAGAAAGTGTAATTCGTAAATGGAAGTAGCACCAGCATGCACTGACGACCAAACGCAAGTGGCTACATTTTTAATGTTTTAGAACAATCAACATGAGCAGTTATGCCCATATAACATTTTACCAAAATTCGTTAAGACTGAGATTCCAAGGTTAAAAGACGAATTTTTTTGCAGCTACACAAACCTTCATAATGAGGAGACCAAAGATATTTACGTTTTACGTGCCAAAGAGAAGAACCGAGAAGTTTATCGATTAAACGATATAATTTTACTTTAAAGATAATAAATCCTTCTGATATACCAAAGGTTAATTGTATTAAAATTCTTCTATACATTAATTGTATCCCATATATCGTGGGTGGGAAAAACATTGTTTAGATAATCAGTATATATGTAACAATAATACATTTGTGCATTATAATCAGTATAATGCATACATGTGTAATATTGGTAGTAATGCCATTTAAAAGAAAAATGAAAATCAGTGATCGTAAAGTGAGTACATACCCTGGAACGTAAATAATTGGCTGAAATAAATATTTAATAATTCTTTAGAAGCACGGTACGAGAAAATTGTAACTTTTCAATAACTATAAACTGAGCCTTACTAAAATCAGTATAAATTCCATCAAATTTGACATAATAGGAAGTTCGTCATAAAAGCCATGTGGTCTTGTTCATATACAGTTAAAACTAATTTCAGACCAAACTTATAGTTACAAATAATTGATCCGGCCGATTGTGGTTTCGATGACGATTTGGAAATTGAAAACTACAGACTGAACATATATTGTCAAGATCATCTGGGATTTGATACAGCCGTTTCATTTGGAACCTTGTTAATATTGATTTTATAAGCTATCAAGGGTAATCTATCAAATTCTGTGGCTAAAACTAAAAAAGCCAATTGCTGATATTGATACCTGGTAATTAGATACCGTTAAAAAACTAAACCGCGTGTTCCGATAAATTTCACGATTTACACTCATCGTATTCCGGTAAAACAATTAAGTTTTTACAATAAGGCTTAATGTAAATAAAACTGCTTAATTTGTAGTCCAAGTATTTTATGTAAAAAACGTAATACTCCACTGCAACAATTGGCATGTTTTTTATTATATTGGAGAGACCAGCAGAGAGATATAAAAAAAAAGCAGTAGCGTTTTTTTATTTTCTCGGATTAAGCCTCCCAAGTATAACAAAATTGAACTCATTCATAAGTTCCAAGTTTTTTTCCATTTATCAAAATTATCGTTGGAACTTAGGTAACCCACATCTATCAAGTTCCATAGGTTTAGAATTTTTGGTTTCATTTTCGATAGGAAATCTTATAATAAAATGGAACTCAAACTTGGAACTAAGTTCCAAAAAAAAAAACCAACGAGCGAGTTCACCCTCAACTTGCAAAAGATTTACGTGAAAACTTTTATGTATAAATATCTATTGAATCATTTCAAGCCATTTCGATGAGACCGAGAAACCCCTGCATAAAGACGGCTGATGTTCGTTCAGTGTATAAGCTAAGTTACATTTTTGGTTCAAAAAGTCAAGAAGTTATTCGATTTGGATTTTGGAGGTCGAACCTTAATGACATTAATTGAGCATGAGCAAAGTACAGGTCTGTTAAGTTATTCACCTAAACCTTCCATCTACGCTTTAAAATATATCATTACTCATACACGGCAATCTTGTTCAAGAGTCCATAATAGTGAATGGTCACGGCAAACCCGCTGAGCAAAGCAAATATGCATTGCTTTGTCATTGATCAATTTAAAATAAATTAACTAAAGCGGTTCTATTAGAGCGAAATGTTGACCGCAAATTCATAGCAATTATAAAGGCGGTAGGGCAAAACACTAATAACAAAGCGAAACGATTAAACAATTTTAAAATTATTATTTTATTATGCACAATGTAGGTATATATGCAGTTTTCACAGCTCGCTATTTCCATTTAATTTTTTTGAGTCACTTAAGGCATTGCCCCGCATGCAAAACGGAAAACCGGCATTTAAAACCGTTAAACTCAAATTTTGGCTAAGTTGCTTCACTTTGCAATATGAAAATTATTAACAAAGATTTCTAATCTATAAGTTCCACCTTATTCTAAGAAAATTTTATTAAAATTAATTTAATTTTATCCCAAATCCCCAATTTTATGTTTTGCCGGCCGTCAAGCAAAAATTCGTAAAGTTGGAGTTTTTCAATGAAATTAAATCAATTTTAATAAAAATTTTTACGAAAAATAAATTAATTGATTTGACGGTTTGAAATGCCGGTTTGCCTTTTGTGCATTACACTACACAAGCATAATTTGTGGCCCTTTTGCTTGTAATTTTCATTTTCAAAAACACTTGCTGCTGCGGCCATATATAGAAAGTATTTTTACAACCAAATAAATTAAAGTAGGCGGATTTTTTTAATTTCTTTTTGTATTCGGCTCACGATGTTTTTAAAATGCCGGATGATGTTGTATATTGCATATGTATGCGTAGATTTTGCGTTGATTTTACGTTTTATTTATTTATTGTTCTTGTCGATATATACACATACATGGAATATTTTTTGTTCGGCTTTTTTGTTTCCGTAACCCGACTTCTATACAATTTTTTACTTACTCCTGCCGCTAAAGATGTTTTCACATCAAAAATCAAAATATATTGAAGTAGTGATACTTGGGATATGCGATTTTACCTTACATCTTATAAGGTAAAATCGCATATCCCAAGATATGCACCAAAAATATATTTCATATAATTACTACCATATGCGATGTAAAGCTGCAACTAAATACCGAGCATGCGCAATTACCGTTCATCGAGACATTTACGACACAATCTAAGTCGTATTTTGATGTAAGGCAGACATTCAAACAAAATTTGAATCAAATTATTGCGAGATTTGGTGCAAAGCTTGAAACGAAAATAAATGCACATGCGCAAGAATATTTTTTCGTGAGGAAAAGAATTTAGGGTTTCGGCATCAATTCAGTATTAGTTTAAATGTCGGATATTAGTAAATCGGTTTATATGTAAGTAAGAAAACTAAATCATGAATTTACTGGGCATAATCTTGGTGCTATTTGATTTTCAATTGTAAGTATGTACTATATATTTTGATGTGAATTGTATGAAATTTTTGTTAAACGATGCAACTTGCATCTTATTCTAAAATGCGTTTTAGAAGATATATCCAGAAACTATTTCTATAAATATATAATTGTTTCATTAAAAATAATAAAAACCTAAAGAGGTGTTAGCACTCAAGCCACAGTATTGGTCGAAAATGTGATTATTTTGTAAGTGATTACTTTAAATCAAATGATTTAAATTATTAGCCGCGTTTAGTATAGCGCAGCGATGCAAAATTTCCTCTTTTCTTTGCTGTACGCAACTATGCATATGATTTTGTGTCTCATCACTTCATTGCATCTCTGCTCAATTTGTACAGCGATAAATAGTACGCGTTTCTTTGCTCGACTCGTTTGAATCCTTAAGTTTTGGGCGAATAGTGGGAGCCATAAGTGTAAATGTGTCAGTGATTTTAAAGAATATGTATAGATGAAATGGTCATTATTATGAAAAAATAATACCATCGTACTCGTTAGATGAATTTTTTAGAATGAGTCAGCAACTTTTAGTAAAAGAGGAGATCGTTTCAAGAGAACATGACGTTGTTTCTTACTTGGCTCGCATATTGAAATAAAACAACCAGTTAGAAATTAAAATGATTATTACAACAGGCAAAGATTTCAATTGATTGTTTGTGTTACAAAGTATTTATAACTTGAAGAATATAAAGCACCATAAATTAACGTGCATATTTATTTTAGCTATTTGTGATAATTACTGCAATGGATAATGTATTATTAACACCTGAGGAACATGCAATTTGGGGTTGGCCTTACTACCTTTTGCCTAATTTATTAACATATATACTAAAAGTTTATAGAGATATTGAAAATTTAATAACATACCAAAGTAACTTTAATATCAAACTGTCCTTGGTAAGGGTATATAGAGAGAACATTTGGTATATTGAAAAGGCGTCCAGTCAATATTCAGGCTGTTAATGAACCTGATAATACTGCCGGTCGCTATAAGATACATACTATCTGGACTCGTAATTCCCCCTCCTAGATGTTGCAGTCTTTGGCGGAAAATGACTGGGCAATGGCACAGAACATGAGTCAGGCAACAGCAGCCATGTACATTTTTTTTACATAATTTCTTGTACCCATAATTAGTTCTAACCGACTTGTTCATCGGGTACAGTTGGTATTTCCTTCATTGTAGTGAAGGAATCTAGATAGTAGTGAAGGAATCTCTAGATTTATTTTTATATAAATGATCTTGATTACATCGAAAACTACGATATTATCTAAATTACTGGGACTATCATATGAATCACAATCTTAATAAAAACTTATTATTAATAAATAATATTTGTTTGATCATACTCGTATTATGTATACCTTCAGAAAATCAGTGATTGTTAAACAATTTTCTACTAACAAGCAATTCAATTAATAGAACAACGTAAAAGTTTCAACACTACGCTGAATAAGCAAAACCATCGCCATTTAGGCGGCCATTTTGTATGATTTAAATCAACCTGATTTTTTTCATTTTTAAACCAACTGTTTAAATCATTTTAATTTCTTTTCTTTTTTCAGTCTGTCCGTCTGTCAGTCTGTGCAGCCCAGATATCTACTTGTTTAAATAATCGCACTGAAATTTCAGATTTAAGATTTTTTGAATTTTAGTTCATTCGGCCAACCGGAAGTGGCCATTCCCTTGGACCAGCAAATTTGTTTTGTAAATGTTTAAAAAAGTATAAGGTTTACAGAGAAACTATTAGATACAAAATGTTTCCAAACAATAAAATTAAAACAAAATTACATAAATACCTATTTCAAAATGTATAAGGTTTACACAAAACTATTACATATATAAAAAATGATCCCCAAAATAAAACTAATAAGAAAATTGTCATGTTAATTTTCGACCTCGAGATTTTTAGGGTCCTTGAGTTCGATAAATTGAATTTCGAAGTAACATAGTGTCTATTGGTCATATATGCCTGTCAGTTTGTAGCCCAGATGTTTAACCAATCAAACTGCAACTTTATGTTTAAAGTTTTTTCATAAATTTTGAAATCCAAGCACCCAGCTTCCGTGAACCAGAAAATGGGTTTTGCAAATGTCTCAAAAATATGCAATTTACAGAAAACATGAAAAAAATCTTAATTTTGCAAGAAATTTGGATAATAAGTTTCTCAAAATTGCCTGTTCGTAAAAGAAAGTCGTGTGTTGGCCACACCTCAATATTTTTATTAAATTTAATTTAATCCTTTATTTAAGTGAATCTACCTTTATTGGATGGAATTGGTATCTATTATGGAAATAAAGTCCGATTCGAAATTATGGGCAACGGTATACACATAATGTATACGTATTCTAACCAAATTTCCTACGCAATTACAACTCTCATCTTTTTTTTTTTATTTTTTTTTTTATTGTTCATTTAGTTTACAAAACTATACCGAACAATTAATATTAAGATAATTAGTAATTACCATTTAACAACATAACTTAGCAATTCCTCCAAAATGACATACAGTAAATTTATAACAAATAACTAGAATTAATATTAACTTTACAAATTAAATTCATGTTGATATTAGTGTAATTTGAAATGATTATTCCTACTAATAATAAAAATAAAAAACAAGCCTCACTCAACAGACCATTAAATCTTACGAACATCGACTAAGGTAAATCTCTGAGATGTGAACCAAGTATCAAATACATATTTCTTCAACGCTGATTTGAACGTAGTCAGACTTGTCATATCACGAAGCTGAGTAGATAATTTGTTGTACAGAATTAATTCAGAAAAAAATACATTAACTTGGTCACGCTTAGTTTTAGCTACTGCTAATACATAAAAGTCAGAATTACTCCGTGTAGAATAACCATGAATGTCCTTAACCACTCTAAACAAAACATTGCATTTGATTAAATGCAATTTAACTTTATGGATAAAAAGGAGCTGTTGAAAATAACCCATAACTTCAAACGGAATAATTTTATCATTGTAAATGGACATTGTAGATGTTAATTTCGGCAATTTATATATGATTTTCAAGCAACGATTCTGAAGTATTTGTAAGGAATCAATCAATTCTGCAGAAGCAGCATTTGCCCAAATTATATTGAGATACAGTAAGTGACTGTTAATATGAGCAAAATATATATTAAATGCGGCTGGTTTAGATATATAGTTTCTAATTCTCCAGAGAACATGCAAGAAAGGAGCAATTTTATTATAAACATGGGCAACGTGATCACTGAAATTTAGTTTGGAATCAATTATAAGCCCTAGATATTTAGATTTAGCAACTTGTTGAACGTTCTTATTATACACCGTTAATTTGGAAGCGAAGTCAATTGGCAGTTTTTTATTATCAAAAATTAAGTAATTGCATTTATCCAAATTAATTGACAATTCATTTGATTCCAACCAAAAAATTATTAATTTTAAATCAGCAGTAATAATATTGAGCAATACACTAGGGCTATCAGATGAATAAACAATGGCCACATCATCCGCGAAAAGTTGCAAAACACCAGTGAGATTCAAATTAAAAATATCATTAATGTAAAAGTTAAACAAAATAGAACCCAGTATAGAACCTTGAAATATTCCAGCAGAGATAAATAGTTCACTGCTAAATTTATTATTAACCTTGGTTTGCTGAGTACGTCCTGATAAATAACTGGTAAAAAGTCTTACCGAGTTAGGAGAGATTAATTTTATTAAGTTTTTCTAATAAAATGGAATGAATAATACAATCAAAGGCTCTCTGAATATTTATAAACAAAATTGCAACATATTTATTTAGCTAAAGGCGACTGTACACTTCATTCATTAAATTACAGACCGCCGCTTCAGTGTTGGATTTAGGTAAAAACCCAAACTGGTTAACATTTATGATATCATTATCCTCCAGGAAAGCACTAAACTGGTCTAATAGTATGAATTCAAAAAGTTTAGCCAATGAATTAAGGATCGAAATGGGCCTATAATTGGTCAAACACGTTTTGTTTCCTTTCTTAAACACTGGCACGACACAAGCTTTTTTTAAAATAGAAGGAAACTCACTTATTGCAATGCAATGATTAACTAATGCAGCAATGCTAGAAACTAAATTAAAGCGTGCAGCATAAATTAGACGCATAGGAACACCGTCAAGACCCACAGCTGAATGGTTCATATTTGGGATTAATTTTAAAATTACATTTTTATCGACAGAACAAAATTCCAGCATATGGCTTACATCATAATTCAAGAAAGTACTAAAGTCACCTAGAGATGGGCTAAGTACTGATTTGCATAGTTGAGAAGCGTTTATGAAGAATCTATTAAATTCTTCACAAATAATAATGGGATCGGAAATAGCGTTGCCAAGATGATCGACTAAAGGCGGCAAATCACAACAAACCTGATGCGCATTATTAATCAGTTCGTTAAATATACGCCATTTTTTCCTTAGATTTCCACCTGCGTTATTCAAAGCTTAAAGTAATCTGCTTTTAATTTTTTATTCAGTATGGCTGCTTTATTACGGTATTTAATATACTGTTCCTTAATATACAAATTGGTTGAATGCTTACGCAACAGTGAATTGAAGTATTCACGCCTCCCTATCAGAAAAATCAAATGATTATTAATCCAAGGTTTTTTTCCTTTTCGGCTGTTTTACAACAGTAGTGTTCTTTATGATAATATCATGCAACTTGGAAGACATTGAAGCGAAATCTGAAAGCTACCTACACTTGATACATCATTTACACATTTAGCTAAATCTACCATTGGAAAACAAGTGACTGGATATTTGGCAGGCTTTGACTTACTAAAAATTTCGACGATTAATATTTTCTGATCGGAAAAAGGGACATTTTCTACAATTACTTTATAATATATTTGTAATCTAAACAGTTCGAAATAACGTAATCAATAGTAGTAGATACAGTATTAGAAAATCTAGTAGCATAAATAGGCAAAGGAGAATTTAATATAGAATAGCCTTTACAATTAACAGCTGATTTCAACGATAATACACTAAAAATTTATATTAAAATCTCCAAAAATAAGTGTCTTTTTGTTGGCGGTAATAAAGTTTGTAAGCTCGATCAATAAACACATTAGGTTGCACATCTGGGGGTTTATATGCTCCAATAATATACATATAAATTAGTTTTAGTTTAGGTAAATTAACACGGATGAAACTACACAAATGGGAATTGAGTTTGGAAATGATTGTACAGGGCAATCCATGTCGTATAAAAATAGATACACCTCGGCCTCTTTTATTATTACTACTGCAATGAAAGCTAGTAAAGCCCGGGATATTATAATAAGTTTCTTCATAGTCGTTTAGCCAGGTTTCCGTAATAACTAATACGTCTGGAAAATTTAAGACAACTATCATCTGCTCAATGTCGTTCAACTTATTACGGATACTGCGAGAGTTTATATGAACACATCTCAAAGTTGAACCCCGTGAGGATGTCGTGTAAACATTTGAGTATTCAATAATCGGTGAGATAGACATCGCTGAATGAGATTTGTTTGATACCTCTGAAAAATAAAAAAAAATGATTATACAAACTAAGAATCAAAGACACACACAACAAAAGAGAAAATTATAATAATAAAAATGATTGTGTTATAATTTGTATTGAATCAATATAATTTGTATTATATTGATCTTAGAGCCAAAGCAATTTTAGAGAGGAAAACAGCATGTTTTTCATAAGCAAATGCTTAAATATATTAGGTTGTTCAGAAATTAATGCAGGTTTTATGATTTTATTTGTTTCAACAATTTTTCAATAATAAAGAATTACGCAAAGAGTTTAACATTATAAGTCATTTTAAAGCTTATTTTATGCTCTTTCTTATCACATAATCTATTTGTAATCTAAATTGTAGTTTTGTCTATTTTTAGACCTTTGAAGTTAAGATGTCAAAACAAGAATTTCGCCAAATTTATTTGTATGAATTTAAACTCGGCCGCAGTGCAGCACAAACGGCTCGAAACATCAATGAAGTTTAGGGCCAAGGAAGTGTTAACGAATGCACAATACAACGTTGGTTTCAAAAATTTCGTCGTGGTGAACTCAGTCTTGAATATGAGAAAGGTCGCGGACGTCCCTCTGCCATTGACGACGATGAATTGAAGGATTTGGTGGAAGCAAACCCACTCACGACTGTTCGAGAGCTTGCAGGGGACCTAGGCGTAAGTATTGGATTAATTTCGGAACATTTAAGCCGAATTGGAAAGTCGAAGAAGCTCGACAAATGGGTGCCACACGAATTGAACGAAAACCAAAAAAATCGTTATGAAGTTTGCTCTTCACTTCTTTTACGCAACAAAACCGAACCATTTCTCGATCGCATTGTGACGTGCGATGAAAAGTGGATTCTATACGACAACCGACGAGGTTCACCGCAGTTGTTGGACCGTGGCAAAGCCCCTAAACACTTCTCCAAACCTGAGCTGCATCAAAAAAAGACTATGGTGACTGTTTGGTGGTCGTCAGCCGGAATTATCCACTACAGCTTCTTGAATCCTGGCGAAAATGTCACAGCAGAGAAATAATGTCAACAAATTGACAAAATGCACAAAGAACTAAAACGTCTGCGTCCAGCATTAGTCAATAGGAAGGGCCCAATTCTTCTGCACAATAATGCTCGACCACATGTTGCACAACCGACGCTGCAGAAGTTGAACCAACTTGGCTACGAAGCTTTGCCTTATCCACCATACTCACCAGACCTATCGCCAACCGACTACCACTTTTTCAAGCATCTCGACCACTTCTTACAAGGAAAAGTATTCAACGACCAAAAAAGGAACGACCTTCGAAGAATTCGTTGCTTCCAGAACGTTGTTGGCAACAATGTGTAGATTCTAATGGTTCTTATATCGATTAATAAAATTTATTCTAAACTGAGATATGTCGTTTTAAATAAAATGGTTGAAAACCTGCATTAATTTCTGAACAACCTAATACAAATAAGTACATAATTGTGACTTAACTACTGTATTAACACGATTTCAAAATACCAAATTAATTCGGTAACATTTTTTTTCTACGATAGTGCAGTAACCTATACTTTCGATGATGATTTTTGAATTTAAATTATATAAGAAAAGGAGCCTTTGCGTCGTATACTAAAAACGTGTGGAAATATTCTCATTACACAACGATTTCTTAATATTGCTACACGATTTGTGAAAACCCAAATGTTTTAATGGTTTAATAAATTTGTGTTGATCCGTACAAGTTTGTAATTTTTTAAGTTTCTACTTATTTATAAATGTTACAGGGCTATTGTATCGTAGAAAAATAGCGTGTATAACTCGTGTGAAAATGAGTCATTGCAATACTCAAGTGATTGCAGCCCTCGCTATCGCTCCGGCTGCAAATTTCACTTTCGTATTGCAATGACTCGTTTTCTTCACTTGTTATACAATATACTATTTTTTTATTATGTATTTTTCAATAAGGTGAAAATTTTTATTTAATACCGCCAATGTTATTTATTTGTACATACTTCAAAACAAATTACATATTATGTGATTTAAAATATCTTAAATTTTATTTTTATTTTATTAACAACAGGCCTTTAAATTTCACTGCAAAATTTATATTGTATTTCGTTAGCCCAATAAATTAGGAATATTCCTCAAAATTAAGGGGGGACGAGGGGGGGGAGGCCGAAATTGTCTAGATTTTTAGGAATTTTTTGATGTGGAAACATCTTTAACGGGGGTAAGTAAAAAATTTCATGTAAAAAAAGGAACGGAAAATCCGGTACGACTGAAATTGCAAATTATATACAAGAAAAACGAACACGAAATGCACCGAACTTGCATACGATATAATTCGAATTGCAATTTCCGTCAGATTATAATGAAAAGACACAAAAAGTATGCATGTGTAGTACAAGTGATTAAAAAAATCTGAAATGGAAGTACGTTAAACAAAGACAAATGCACCCATACTTTAAATATTAAATATTATACATCTTAGCGAGCTGTGAAAAAGGTACTTATACATTGATACATAATAAAATAATAATTTTGAAATTGTTTAATCGGTATGCTATGTTTATTGTTTAGTATTGCTCCGGCTGTTGCTGAGTTTGGTTATGTGGGGGATATAGAAAACAAAAACTATAATAATGATAAACAGATTCGAATGACATTTTCTAAAGATACGCGCGAGGAAGAAGCCGCAGGGAGACATGCTACCGTATTTCCAGCTGCTATGATATTACAGTCAAAATAGCGCCTTTTAGTTTAAATCAATCAAATCAGCGATGCCATTTTGCTTTGTTCATATAGCTTGCCGTAACCATTCTCAAAAGTCTAAATATGGAATCTTCAACAATTGCTGTGTACAAGTAATAATGAATTTTAAAGCGTTCAGGGCAGGTTTAGATGATTAACTTAACGGAACTGTACTTTGCTCAAGCTCACGAAGACATGGCTAGACTGAAATATAGTCGGTTCTAAATTTCAATTTTCAAAATAACAATTAATGTCGGTAAGATTCGTCCTCCAAATACAGAATAGAATAACTTATTGACTTTTTAAACCAAAACTGTAGTGTAATTTCAATACTGAGCGAACAGCAGCCGTCTATCTGCATTGGCTTCTCAGGCCCATTGAAGAGACTAGAAATGATTCAATAGTTAAAGGTTTTCACATAATTCTTTTGCGAGTTGAGCGTGAACTCGCCCGTTGTTTTTTTTGAATGGGAAGAAATAAATGGATCTTTTTGAAATTGTTAAAATTTATTATAAATATTTTAATGAGTATTTTCCATTTTTAGTCATTAGAAAAGATTGAAAATTGACGGAGATAAGTATGTAGCAGGATGAAGCCACCCACATGGTTGCGGAGGCATTTTTTTACGGCACCAATTGTGGCGCCGTGAAAAATGATCTGAAAGATAAGGGCAAGAGGATGTGGTCAGTATATACCTGTGGTCACTTGATAAACATAAGCTTTTAATAATAAGATAAGAATTGGAGAAATGGCAGACGTTAAATAAAAAAAAAGCGATATTTTCGACAATTTTCTTCTTCTTCACTGATCAAAAAGACTAGTTTATTTTGATACCAGGTGGTCACTGAACAATCTTTTCTACCGAAAAAACACATACTGGAAAAAAAAGTTCGTATATCTGCGGATCGTATATAGTATATCACAAAAATGTTCAACTATGTACTCTAAATTTCTAAGGCCTAAATATTAAAACGTCTATATCATTCAAAATTTCATCATCTCGAAAAAATATTACCGTTTTCGAATATAAATTGAGAAGTCTCAATAATTTCCTTATATATAGACTATAGGTAGGGATAGACTATATATAGGTAAGGATTAACTAAGCTCGATTAGTAAATTTTTTGAGGTTAACTATTGTGTTTCTAGTTCAAGATTAGCTAATCGCTTATTTTTATTTCAAGATTAGTGGCTAAGCCCGATTATTGAACTAATCCCTCAATATATTAAACTTTAGCTCTTTTTATTGAGTTTAGTGAAAGTACAAGTGGCTTCGTGGTAATACAAAATTGTAGATTCAAGTTGCGCTATTTTAATATAGATGGAACTATCATTCACATTTTAAAAGTATCATCAATTTATGGTATAAATAAACAAAAAAAATTAAAAATTTTAATTAATAATTAAAGTATTTAAAGAAAAAAAAATTAAAAGCGACGACATTTATAATCATATCGATACCACAAACTTGCGGCGGTACTAGATAAACCATAACATGTCAATTCAATAAGATTAGTGGTCATTTAGCTAATCGAGCTTTAATCCATAGTTTGTCCTGTATTAGTTTGCCTTAAACCTGATATTACACTTTTGTGATACAAAATTATACAAAATATAGAAATATATTTGTATTATAGTCTCCAGAAGAGTTTCACTGGAAGCCTATAGTCATTGTACATATGTGTGGCATGATACCATATTTTAAAACGTGAGTCACCCCTTTTACACCAAAAAATACGGTTGGGTTGCGAATGTTTTAGATATTTCACAAATATCGAGTTACTCCGTAAGTTTGTTAAGCGAAAAGAATTTAATTTTGAGCATCAGTCATCGCCATGAACTCGAATAATCTGAATATTTTGGAGTAATCTCAAAAAATCTCGAAATCCCTTCAACATCTACAAAATTCACGATTCAAATTTATGTATATCTGTATAACTCTGTAAGACACCGAAGCTTAAAGTTAGGTGCAAAACATTACCAAGCAAAAAAAATCTCAAAAAATCTCCAATAATATCGAAAATATTGAAAAAAATAGAAAATTTAGAATAAACTCGAAAAATCTGGATACCTCCGAGAAAACTTTGGATGTTAATGGATAATTTTAAAAATTCCAAAAAGTGTTTTACTTCTTGTTAATTACAATTATTCTCGGATAATTTCAAAAATGTCGAATAATTCTATACAAGCTTGGCACACAATTGGTTCTAAATGCTATATTTTTAAGATTGATAAGCTTTACCAGAGCTTTTCTGGGCGGTTCTTTTAAGATTTCAGCAGTCATAAGATCGAAACCAGGAGTTTTTCTTATTAATATTAGCTTTTATCTCAAACATGTGTTGTCAGTAGGATTTATTTACTTTTGCAGCAACAACTACAATGGCTAGCGAATACAACGTTTTACCTCAGACTCCAAAGCTTTTAAATGGATTTTGATCAAATCTCTTGTGATCAGTTTTAAATGCGATTTAAAACATAATTTACCAATTGAAAAAGGTTTGCTTATTTCTTGTTAGTTTTTAATTATCAAATTACTGTTTTTATTGCAAAATAAAATGACAAAATGTACAATTCGCCCAATAATTGATATTAAGGCTGCAGACCAATTCTTCAGTAAATCAATTACTACCGTAAAAGTTGACTTTCCTACAACAATAAAAACTGAATAATCTAAACACGAAAAATCTACTGTTTTTCATTCCCTTTACCATCTTTTCGAGAAAGGTAAATACATTTACTGAATTCAGTATATTTATCCTGACTATTGGTCTGCTACCTAGAATCTTTTTATTTTTTTCGTTATAATTTTATAATTCAAGATGGAGGATCCAATATGGATACAGAAACTTTCAAGTTCAACAAATTTATAAAGCCATATGGATAATTTTTCAAATAAATTAAATTCAAAACGGCGGAAATTTTTTTAAATTTTAAGATTAATTGAATTCAAATAAGGATTTTGACCATAAATTCGTAATCAACGACTCCGAAACCTCCTGCCCATGGAGTTTGGAGCAAAATTTCAATTTAGGTTAGGAAACATGGCCGTTAGAAATTCATGAGTGTGGGTATTTCTTGCAGTATTTCAAAATTTTGCACCAAGCTTTGTAAACAAGAGCTTTTGAGATGCTAATTATGGATTTCAACATTTTGTAATTTCCAGTCACGGCTCGAATAAAGCCACTTTAAAATATTAAAAGGAAGATATTTCTTTGCAAAATATATACAAAAACGTTTTTGTGTTGCTAGCTTGCTAGCCCAAATAGTTATGGGGCAAATTTTATAATTATATATGGTGGCTCCAATATGGCCGCTGTATTTTTAGGGTCGTTGATGACGAATCCGAGGTCAAACAATTAAATTCTTAATGTCGGATCCAATATGGTCTCTTTAAAGTGAAAATATCTGATTTCGAACCGATTAAAATTAAATTCAAAATTTCAAAAAATTGTAATAAACCAGCTGTTTTGAAAATGTTTATAGTGACATAACACCTAGAGAAAAAAATCGTCACAAAAAAACGGATATATTGGCGTTATCTTGGCTTCTTTCTTAACCGATTTTGATAAAATTCGATAAGTACGATGAAAATGGAATTCCAAAATGATTTTTAGATGAAGTTCTGCAATATGACCAAGTAGGAGGAACTAGCCTATTTCTTAACCGATTTTAATGAGATTCGACATTTACGTAGGAAATGGGATCCTACAATACTTTTTAGGTTAAGTTGTGAAATGGGGCCAAACAGGATGGAACAGGCTTTTCTTAATCTATTTGCATGAAATTCGATATTTTAATGGAACGGGGCTCTAAAATGATTTTTAGATGAAATTCTGGAATGTAGCCAATTAGAACTTGGCTATTTCTTAACCGACTATGATAAAATGCGGCTTGTACAATGGAAATGGGGGATTCTAAAATGGGTTTTAGCTGAAGTTCTAGAATATAGCTTTGTACGATGGAATTTGGTAATTGCTTAAAACAGATTTGGATGAAATTCGACATGTACGATTTAAACGGGATTCTAAAATGCGGTTTAGATAAAGTTTTGTAATATGGCTAAATTAGTTGTAACATGGCTAATACATACGGATGTATACGAATATGGCCAAGTAGGATAAAACTTGGTTATTTCTTAACCGTTTTTTGATAATATTCGATAAGTGCGATGGAAATGAGATTCAGAAATGGTTTTTATATACAGTACTGGAATATGCCCAATTAGGATGAAACTTTGATATTTCTTAACCGACTATAATAACATGCGACTTGTACAAATGAGGATTCTAAATTTGATTTTAGATGAAGTTCTAGAATATGGCATTGTAAGATGGAATTTGGTAATTGCTTAAAACCAAGAAATATGATTCTTTATTTTGCAGTAGATAACATTAACTTACTAAAAAAAAACCAAAAAAATAAACGGACATAAAACCGATCACAGAGTTTCATCAAAACCCATTTAGAAGATTCGGAGTCCGAGGTTTTACCATTTTTTTTCATTAAAGGAACTCAATTATGTGATGTTCCGCGATAACACAATGCATCTAGAAAAACATTTTGGCGTAAAATTACGGTTACTTTTGACCAAGTTTACGCAATTCATCCAACGAAAGCCGATTGGTGATTTTTAGTTATCCTGCTCCTTATTAGAAATATTGGTTTATATTTGCAGGGTATATCGCTGTCTCAAATCCAAATATGACAAAAATAAAAAGAGAGTCAGTGGAAAAATTTATTCTTCTTTAAAGAAATAACACTAACCATCTCTGGAATAACATTCTGTGGGAAGTGAATTACAACGCCATTAATTAAGCTTTTGATGAATTTCCAATATGCAACTTCACCATATGTAGGCGTCAGCTACAATTTAGTGTAAGTTGAATGTCTCACAAATGAAACATTGAATATAAACAGGATCTGAAAGAGCTGATCTAAGGTCCTCTCCAACTGACGAATTCAATGCATTTTTAAAATCATATCATTTTCGGAAGCACGACATACAAATTTCATTGATCAACAAGTGAATTTATCACGGCAGCAACTTGGTAATGGTAACTTGAGAGTGAAAGTGCCAAAAATCATTCCTAACTCCAAAAGCCTCCTGGAACCACCTTTTTTCACAAATCAATCGATATAAGTATCTTTCTGTTCGGTGTGGTTTTGCTCTAGAACAAGACGCGCTTTTGTCGTCAAGCATCTCTAATCCTTGATACAACTATTATATTTCAGCTTTTGAGCCTTTCGGCTGTTAAATTATTGAGAATTGTAGAAATCTCCATAGAATATTATTTCATTCCAAGCCTTTTATCTGCAATATTTACCCGAGAAATACCGGGTACTCCGCTGAATAAAAAGAAAATTTCTATGGTATTTTATAATTTACAAACTAAAATCGAAAAGTAACAAAGCCGCTTATAAATCGAGACATATAAATTCTATCGTAGATACAAAAATTGTATAATTAATCCGATTTCTTTTTTCAGCCAACTATTATTATCAAAGAACATACATAACTGAGTTAATACGTTAACCTTGGTTATAATTTATTTGTAAGTTCCGTTGGTTTGGTGCTTATTGCTCAAAATCTAAGACGTACGAGTTCATAATCCAAAACTTAATAAATTCTAATCATAAAACCATTTTTTTTAATAAAACGGAAATCCCAAATAGTTCAAAATTACTATAAATTTGCCTTTTTGCGTGTTTTATTTTACGAGAATAAGGCAAACGCATAAGTAGTTTTATTTGTTTCGTGATTTTGGCCAATTTACTTAAATTAACATGTAGATTTATTTAATTCGTTCGTGAAGGAATCCGTTTTTTGAGGGCCACAAGTAAAAAAGTTGCTACGTACTTAATAAAATTCTAAAAATTAAAATATTTCTTACCACGATTGGGGTGCCATAATTTATGTACACGTATTGTAATTAAACAGAAATATTAATTCGACATTGTATACGTGGATTACGTAGGCGGGGAATATTGTACAATACTACCTAGTCAGTTATATATACATAATATACTCTGTAAACTTAAACATTTAGACGCCACATAAAGATATAAAAAGGTGAACTTCCTACATTTCCAATCCAATTTTTTTTTTATTTTTGCTGCTTTAATAATACCAGACATGAAATACGCCTACACACCCGACTGGGATACAAATTCACATATACTTATTTATCTACAGAATATTTATATAATAATGCTTTTATTTATAGTACACATATTATGTCATTGAACTTCCTTGCGAAGGCAAAAATTATGTTTCAGTATAGGCTACACGACGATATAATAAAAATAATAATTCTCTAAGGATATTCCCAATATTTTCATTCAATTAAAAATAAAATAAGTACAACAGAAAATTTCTTAGAAAACGTTGTGTTGAGATGAAATCCTCATTTCAAAAATCTGGCTTCCCATATTTTTCATTTCTATTCATTTTACCAATTGATTTTGAATTCTCGATTTAACATAATGAACTGTTGTTTAACTACTCTAATTTACGTTTCGACCCTTATAGCTCTAATAGCTATTCTTCACCTCATCACCTCGAGCAGTATAATGTTTATGAGTAAACTTAAAGTAACAAAATATTTTGATTAAAATTGCAGCAATTTTGATAAATTTTCTTCCTTGAGAAGTAACTTCTTCAAAATTTCAACCGGAAAAACGATTTATTGATATGTTTATTTTTTTAATATTTTATTCGAGCGTATTATTACTTGTTTGAAACATAAATACTTGAGAGATTTATTGTTTTTTTCTTTCACTAAGAAATTTCAAAACTTCTTAGTTTAATGATGAGATCCAAAGTTGAAGCATGATACATTTTTTAAACAGTAGATTCAACTCCCTGTAAAAAATATTCAAAAAGTCTTATATAAAAAGATTTTTTAAATATTGTGAATCTACTTCAGAAACATCAAAATCAAAGTTATATTAAGGCTGCGAACCAATTCTGGGGTAAATCAATTATTACGATAAATAACTGTTTTTCTCTTTTGAAATATTTACTGATTCTTATTCCATTTATCCTCTTTTCCTAACAAAAGGTAACCCTTTCGAACGCCATTTAAAATAACCTTACTTAAAAAAATAAAATACACAGCACAACTATGCGCTGCTATGATATGGCCTTGCTCATATAACTGTATAGTATGAACTTAAATAAATAAGAGCAGTGGCGTAGCCAGAAATTGGTTAGGGGGGGGGGGAGCAGGAAGGGAGGATGATAAAAAAAATTCATCAATTTATCTTAAATTACATGGTAAATTTTTTATTATACTGCACTCTCGAGCAACTAAATCGACTCAAACCTCCACGCGTACAGAAAGTCATATTTTTTAAAAATGGCTTAAGAAGGAAAATGCGATGTTCCGGTGAAAACAATTGGCGTACTGCAATCTCCTGTATAATACCACGTTGACCGATATTTGCCATCAGTCACTTAACAAACGTTGACCTGAACAAATCTCTATCAGTTTCATTCGCTGTTTCCTCAAAATTATGGATATTAATCCCGAAAAAGCCGCACAAGTTGTTGCTTTATTGCAAGAAGGACGCCATCAACGAGAAGTCGCTCGTCAGCTAACCCGGCCTCTCCACCTGCAATCTACCATTGAGTTATACCATTAATATTTACTCTTTTGCTAGTGGAGACACCAAATGTTATAAAATACAAATAAATTATACCAGCAAGTTATAATAATTTGGCAAAACTTGATGTTATAATAATTTCATATACAACATGTACAATTCAAAGTAACGGCAAGTGTAATTCTCCGTGTGTTGAATCTTAATGCCAATATATATTAAGTTTTAATAATAAATATTTTCAAAATTAACGAAAAGGAGGAAATTATGAAATTAATTCAATTGTATAGAGACAATTAATGCTTATGAAACATAAATTCCAATTTATTCGCACCGAATGACATATCGCACGTTTACCTCACCCGCAGCCATTTTTAATATTTTTGTTTATAGAAATGCTAATGGTAGTGGTATAGTATATGTCAGGTGGAGAGGTAGGGTAAACTTGAGCCAATCTCTTGTCTCAAAAGTGTCCAGAATATTTCCGGAAACTGATATCTTCAATCGGAGACCAAATACCAGCCGATATCGGTGTACATCTGAGAGGTACGATCGATTTATCATCCTAACTTCACTGCGAAATCGCCATCTCGCGGGCAAGAGAAGTAGCTGTTAGTCCATGGACAGTAAGAAGACGCTTGAAGCAAACCAACCTCATTCCAAGACGGCCAACTAGAGGCCCAAAATTGACAGCACGCCACCGCAAAGAGCGATTCGAATTTGCTTGCGAACACATCAATTGGAGCATTGAGTAATGGAGGTCCTTTCTATTCACTGACGAGTGCAGAATATATATCCATGGTAGTGATAGGGGAGACCGGGTCTACCGGCATCCAGGTGAGCGATTTGTAGTGCTGTTTTGCTGAAACAGTCTCGTACGATGGCGATTCGTGCATATTGTTGGCTGGCATATTACTTGAGGGAAAACAGATCTTACTTTCGTACCTGGTGGAGGCCGTAGAGGAGGTCTGACCGCTGAACGATATATCTAGGACATTCTCTTTGATCATGTAGTGAGGATATATAGGGGAAGATTTCATATTAATGCAATGACAATGGCTGGTGTCACACAGCTCGAACCACTTGGCAGATCATGGATGAGGTTGGACTCGAGACGATGGGGTGGCCACCCCTCAGTCCAGATATGAGTCCAATTGAGCATTTATGGGACGAACTAAAACGAACGGTCCGAGCCAGAAATCCGGTACCGTCTAACATCTGTGACCTTAAAACAGCGTTGCATGAGGAGTGGGGTGGAATCTCTCAAGTCTTTGTCAAAACCTTAATAAATCCATTTAAACGCCCCAACTTGAAGAAAAGATTATTTTAAATCGTGATGCTTCGGCTACTGAAAGCAGACTTTCCAAAAGCTGAGGAATCAATGCAGTCAATATTGAAAATAGTGCCAACGGCATCTAGCAAAGATACAGGTGAGGGAACTCGGTGGATTTGATCAGGCGAGCTGCGATCTAACCACCATAAACGAGCCGTTATATTATAAGGTTATTCGTATATTTTGGTATCCTCTGTTGGGAATGAGCAAAAGCTCAAAATGGAGTATGTCAAAAATATTGTAAATTTCTAAATAAATAAATAAATAAAAAAATAAAAATTAAATTTAAATATCCGCAACATTTTTGCTCATAATCATCAATTTTGGTTGCGTTTTCATTCAAAATTCATTATAAAAAGAGTACTGAACCTATTTTCATGAAGTTAGAGTCATTTTAAAGTAAAAATATAAGGCTTTCAAAAAAATATTGTTTTGTGAAAATCGGTTGACCCGTTTTAAAAAAATTCGTCTTTCTGTGAGCGCTGAAGATTTGAGTTGATTTAGTTGCTCGGGAGTGTAGTAACTACCTAAAGAACAGTTAATAAGCAATTACGAACATATGTAATATAATTGAAAATTCTTTTAGCAAATAAATATTTCCTCATAAAAATTGCAAAAAAGTGCTGATTCGCACGAACTTTCCAATATTTATTTTTATTTATTTATTTATTTCTCTTAACCATACACATATGTACATAACAAAAAATATAGAAATATACATTTTTTTATAAAACCTCATACAAAAAATCTGGCTAAGAAGATTGGATAATCTTTCTCAAAAAGACAGTTTCGATTAACCAAAATGTTAAAAATTAAATTTAATATTAAAGAAAAAATTTAAATTAAAAGAAATAACATTAAGATTATACCAAAAATATTATAATAATGATAAAATCAAAAATTACTTACACAGTAGCATTAAAAATGAAAAAAATATATAAAAAAACTTAGTTAGCAAACATAAACCCCGCATCTTTAGTTTCAAATAACCAATCTTTGACCACACGCATAAATTTCTTATCATTAATCATCATCTTAACATGAGGCGGTAATCGATTAAAAAAAAAAAAAACAACGAGCGAGTTCACCCTCAACTTCTAAAAGATTTATGTGAAAACCTTTTTGTATAAATATCTATTAAATCATTTCAAGCCATTTCAATAAGGCTGAGGAAGCCTTTCATAAAGACGGATGTTGTTCGCTCAGTTTTTAAACTAAGTTACATTTTTGGTTCAAAAAGTCAATAAATTATTCTATTTTGAATTTGAAGGACGAACCTTACTGACATTAATTAAGCATGAGCAAAGTACAGTTCTGTTAAGTTAATCACCTAAACCTGCCATGTACGCTTTAAAATATACCATTACTCATACATAGCAATCTTGTCCAAGATTCCATAGTAGTAAATGGTCACAGCAAACTCGCTGAACAAAGCAAAATCGCATCGCTTTATCACTGATGAGTTTAAAATAAATTAAATAGAGTGGTTCTCTTTGGGTGCGCAATGTTGGCCGTAAAATCATTGCAATTGGAAAGACTGTAGCGCGAAATCCCCCATAACCAAACTCAGCAACAGCATGAGCAATACTAATAACAAAGAATACCGATTAAACAATTTTAAAATTATTATTTTATTATGTATCAGCTAGCTATTTCAATTTAATTTTTTTACACTACACAATCATAATTTGTGGTCCTTTTGCTCGTATGTAATTTTCATTTTGAAAAACACTTGCTGCTGCGGCCATATATGTATATCAGATATTTCACAACAAAATTAATTAAAGTAGGCGGTTTGTTTTAGATTTTTTTTTATATTCGACTCACGATGTTTTTGAAATGCCGGATGTTGTCCCAGTAGTACAATGTAGTGCTCAATCAGCGCATAAACAGCTCTCAATTTGAGCACTCAATTTTGACCTCAACCTGATGGCTCTAATTCCATTAAATTAAGGTGACCATCTTTCTTAAATCGAAAACGCGTACATCATTTTTCGAAAAATCACACCGTCACTTTATGGGATCCAAATTATATTTATGAATAAAAGATCTTTCTTGTTGTCCTATTACAATTTATTGTAATAATTAATAAAGAAATTCATTATTATAATTAATAAATTCATTAATAATCCTCATATACATAAAAAACAAAAACAAAATTAATAAACAGACAAAGCAATTCAATAAATTTTCAAATACGGGTATTCTTTAATTTTTAACATTTAGTGCTTACTAGTACTATATTTCTCGACCGAATGTATTTCTTTTAATAGTGTTTCTTCTTTTTCCAATAATTCTGCAAACGATGAGCAATTATAATCTCTCAAATTATATTTTACTGATAAAACGGATGCCACTGTACTCATTTGCATTCTAGATTTATCTTCGGTCCAGAAGTCATTTATTAATGAAAAAACTCTTTCCACACAAGCATTAGTTCCAGGTAAACATAAGGCCGCTTCAACCAATAGATTCAAGTTTTTGTAATCTACATGGTTTTGTTTAAAATGGGCGAATACTTGCACCCAACGATTACCAGGATCTATTTCTTCTTGGTTCCATTTGCGCCTTATTTCTTCTGTGCAATATATATTTAATCGTCTAATTTCTTCAAATAACTCGTTGTCATTAATTTCTATTTTAAAACTATCGTTTAAAAATTTTATGGTTTCCACCACATCATCCCAATTAATTACGTTATCGAGGATAGTCCACTGGAAAATGATAAGGTTATTAAAAGGTTCAGTCCACTCATCGATGTAGTCAATACAGCAGTCATAAAATATTTTTACTTCCTTCATAAATTTATTTCTAATTTGTGGGTTGCTTTCTTCTGCAATTTTTAATTTATTCATAACTATTATGGGAAGGAAACTTTGCTCTTGTCGCGATCGGATTTGTTGTTTGAGCTCATTGAGTATTATGGATACTTGTGCGGCAGACACATTATCGTTTTCTATTTTTTGTACAGTAACGTGGAATATTGTAGCTTGGCTATGCACAAAATATAAGATTAATTCAGCCATATCATTTTCCCAAAACTCCTTTAAGATTTTTGGACATTTATCGATACTGAGAAAGTACGACTTAAGAAGTTCAAACATTTGAATTATTCTCTCAATTGATGGCATTAGAGATAGCCATCTTACTTCAGAATATCCCAAAATCTTTTTATATTCTATGTTAGCTTCTTGACAAAAATTTTCTAATTCTGTTACTCTGACAGTAAATCGCTTAAAAAATAAATAAATTTGTGGTATTATGATTTCAACATTTATACATAATTTGCTTGTTGCTATGTTTATTGCATTTGACAGAATATGTGCATTGCACCCGATACCTATAATATTCTTCCCTAGTTTGCCCATTAATTTTTTGTGTAGATTATTAACGCCTCGTCGTTTGAGCCCGCCAAAATTCGTATTGGTATTATCCGCCGATAGTGCCAACAATTTCTTTCCAATATTTGACTCAATAATTGAAGCTACCACGTATTCTGATAATATATCGGATGTTTCTCCCTCGATGGACCGCATTTGTAATATTTTTGTGCTAATGCCTTCATCAATATCGAAATATCTTACTAAAATCGGGTACATTTTGGTTTCGTTATGGTTTGAAGCATCACAGAGTATTGAAACAAACCGTACTTTTGATAATTTTTCTTTTAAAATGTTTTCAGTAAACTTCTTAAAAACTGACACTACAATTGCTTCACATTTTGTACGGGCACAACTGAATCGAGTATTATGAAATTTTTTTATTAACTTTGAAGTGCAATCCATACTTCGGAAGCTATGATTATGATGGATTGTATGAAACGCAAAAGTTCCTTCCTCAATAGCTAATGTCCGCTCATCATGATCAAATTTGGTATGTTTCGCAAAGGCGGTAATTTTGGATGAAGATGATGCACTGTCAAGGGCTGTTTTGTGTTTAACCGTTTTGCAATGATCTTCAATTGCTGATCGTCCTCTTGATCTAATATCAAATTGTGCATTACAAATCGTGCATTTGACATCTTCTTCTTTCATTTTAATAATAAACGGATATTGTTTTTTCAGATTTTCACTAAAAGTATTAACTCTTCGTTCTTTAGAATCCATAATTCAGGAAATAAAAACTTATTTAAACTTTACAAATTTTAATTAAGAAATTCTAATGAATAATCTGTTTACTGTATCACTATAAACCAACACTAATTTATAATACGTAGGCTTACAAAAGTGTTGAAAATATGTATTTTATTATATAAAACTTCTCCTTAACGTTTTTTATCTATTAACGATGTGTCACGGTTCAAGACAAAAGCAAAACTATTTAAAAATTTCAATGTGTAAAAGAAAACGAAAGTTATTTTTTAGTTTATGGTGTTTCCCCTATTTTTCTCGCATTTGCTATTTTTTCATTACCTTTAGGTGCGTTCTGTAGTAAAAAGTTTAATTTAGCTCAAAAAGCTATAAACGCGTACAACTATAAAAATACTCGTACAAAACCGCTACGAAATTTGAACGCGTACAGCCCAACCGAAACGCGTACTGTACGCGCTAAACGCGTACGAATGGTCACCTTAATTAAATTCGCGTTTGATTATACGAATAGCCGATTATATGTTTACATACTTATTTATACTATTCACCACCAGGCGAAATAATTTACATAAAACAAATTATTTATAATATTCTTCTATAGATGGCAATGCACACTAATAAAAAGATTTATTTTTAAATTTAAAAAAGATAATTTTATTTCGAATTCACATTTTGTAAATATTAAAATTTATGTTTATTATACATATTCTTTATGATTGGAAACTCTCTAAAGAGTCAATTGGTGATTTCCAAGCATCTAAGTAAACATACATATATGTATATAATTTAAATAATTTTAAAAATAGCAATTTAACGGCTTTCACAATAGAAAAACTTTTTACTTTTAACTAAAGGATTGTATAAATTTCCAACATAACAAACAACATTTTTTTTTGTTGTGTTGGAAATTCATATAATCCTGTAACTTAAAAGTAAAAAGTTTCTACATTGTGAAGATATTAAGTTTACAAAAAAGTATTTTAATAAAATTTGGAAATTTTTTTATTGCGTGTTTCCTCTGCGTGCCGGCCCAGTTGTACGTAAAAATTAGGTCATCTATACGAATATGCTTCGGAATTCCGTTGACAACCCTTTGCCGAGGTTTACCCGCTGGGTTAACAATACTTTCTGAAATAATAAAATTGGCTTATTATGTGTTATATATGTATTTATAAAACTAAGTTAAGTATACACACCATTTCTTCTTTAAATTTTGTATTTTGCAGCCTGGTTTCCGTCTCTTCCAGACTTGTAGTAGATTTTAAGGGAAATGATTTTTCAATGTCGTCGGACACATTAATATTATTTGTTGTTGTTGTACAATTTACTTGGCTTAGTATCGATTTTACCAAGTACAATATTTTATCAATTTTATTTTCTACCCTTTTTTGACTTTTTTTGAGATGATCTTGTCATTTTATTAAGTCATTAATCCTTTTTCCGCAATCACAACACATTCCTAATATATGTATGCCCATCTCCATCAGTATAGTTTGCTGTGGTTGTCAATTCTTATTAAATATTAAAAAACATGTACACAAAGTAACAAACATTTATTACTTACCCGTTAACAATATTTATTATTCAGTTTTTACTGAAATTATTTGTTGAAATTATTATGTACGTCTGAAATTGATTATGTACGCCCGGCCTACTGGCCAGAAAAAAGTAATACAATAAAGTGAAATACAATTTTTATGACTAGATTTTGGTTGTTCCGCTATTTCCCCCAGTAGTGGTGTAATGTAGCGCTCAATCAGCGCATAAACAGCTCTCAATCGCAGTACTGGGATGGTGCGTTATGTTACGATCATCGAATCTATCGCTTATACCATCATGAGGGTGGTTGGCTAGAATTTTTGAGTCATCCTGATTTTATTATTTTATATAATTTTTATGATCGCCTATATTATTTTCTTGGTATTTGTTTTGTGGTACATAGTACATTACCTGGGTCAACAATGATTTTAGTGTGGTGCAACCGATATATTCCTATATATTTTCGAAGCGTTTGGTTGTGTTCATCTATCCATTAGTGTATACATAAATATGATGATAATTATTTATTTCGTCACAATTTGGAGTCCCCTGCGTTCAAATTAAATTAATAAATGAAGTTTGTTTGATGTGTGTGTGTGCAACGACTCGATTCAAAATGCATATAAAATTGCAAATTGTTTTCGCGGGAACAATTTATTGTTTTGTGTTCATGAGTATTGTATCGTACCACCAAATCTTGTTTGTTATGTACTTACATACATTTGTTGTATATTCCCCGCTTATATATATGCCATGTTGGAACACAGATATATTACTATGTACATAGGTACCGATTTACTTCGATTTGGAAACAAATTTTTTTTACTTGTTCACTTTATTCCGTGAAGCCATTGTGATTAGTATAAAAACAAAAAAAAAGGAAACAAGTAAAGTTAAACTGGCTAATTTAATTTGTGTGATCCATGTTTGGTAAAAAGTGATATGGATGCATAATTCATGAATATAATATTATGTGCAACATATACAAATCTATTTAAATAATTTGTTCCATAATTTATTTATTAATAAAAAAAAATTTAATTAATAGTAATATATCTAGTTATATGTCTTTGGGTGAAAACGGTAAGAAATTTTTCTTGGTGTTTTAAAAAAAAAATCAGTGGTAAAATTGTTTTCTTTTCTACTACCTGTAGATACCTGTGGCAATTTCTTTAAGTGGCAATAGTTCAAGTGTGTCTTTAACCACTTTACCCAGGTACAAAAAAAGTACATAGCTTTAGAAGTTTAGACCAAATTATCGGGTCACACTACTTTTTGGTAATAGTGAATAGCGGAAATTGCAGAATTAGATAGCGCAGTTATATAACCTATACGGATTCAACAGAGTACATAACTGACGGATATATATGTTTTGCGGCTGTGTAACTAACTGTGTCAGCATCAATATATTGATTTTGTGCTAAAAAATGTTTTTAGAAGATAGAAATAAGTGAAATATTTATAATTTTTCTAATTCACGATTTAGTTTCTCGTATTAAATTTTTTTGATTTTAGTGCTTTAAAAAAAAAAGTTCTATTAGATTTTCAAAATTTTTTATTAGTTTAAGGTAAATGTGTAAAGTGAAAACATAACGGGAAAAAAAGGGTGTAAATAATCACAAATTTGTTTCAGCCACGCAAATAATAATCCGAGGAGCGCTCTACGGCAGATTATTGGGTGAGTTTTTTTGTATAATATAAACGCGTTAATTTTACATCTGTTTCCCCTTATATATTCACTCATTTCAAAAGAAAGTTTATATAATATATATGATACAAACTAATAGAATATTAAGCACTATTAGCTGACACAAGATGTCAGGTTTTTTATGTGTTGTTTTGTTTTTTTTTGAATAAAAGTAATTAAAGTTATTAATGGAGTAGATTCGTTTTTCTATTGGTCGATGGTGATGTAAGAGCTAGATAATGAGAGGATGAATTGCGTTCGCTTCAGGTTGTTTTTTTTTCAGCAACACGATGGATTGTGGTATCCCAGAAATTACGACAACAAAGAACCCTCCAATATCCGACCGAAGATATCCAAAATCATAACGTGTTGGTTGTCGTAAAGGATACGTAACAGTTATATACAAATAAAAACCGAAGAACAGAATGTGTTTTTTCTCACTCTAACCGATTAAGCTTATTGTTGCTATACCATTCTGCTCTCAGTCATTGTACTACTGGGGTTGTATATTGCATGTGTATGCGTCGATTTTGCATTGATTTTACGGTTTACTTATTTTTTGTTCTTGTCGATATTCACACATACGTGCAATATTTTTTGTTCGGCACTTATGTTTCCGTAACCCGATTTCTATGCAATTTTTTACTTACTCCTGCCGCTAAAGATGTTTGCACATCAAAAAGTGAGCGCAGAAACTATATAATATTTACGAAATAATTCAGACGAAAATGGTGGTACAGAGTACAAATTTCGATAATTATTTCGAACTTTATATGTGGAAACAATTCGCGGCAACCGATGAGACTACTACGCAAAAAAAAAAAACAATCTTAAGACTTTAAAAATATATAGGTGCTGTAAAGGCAAAATTTTACTGGCTTTGAAAATAGGCCAAGAATGATCGTATCGACGCTTGAAGAACATAACCCAAATAATATACTTTTGTAAAATTAGCAGCGGTTCAATTGTATCAAAATATACTCCACCCCAAGGGAGCAAGCAAAATAAAAATTGTGTAAAACATTGGAAACAACATTTGGAACAAAATTTACGTATCAAATAAATAGCACGTAATGCAGAATTAACTTGATTTTTGACAGTTTGAACATGTGATTACCAGTTTAAATTTGCATCAACGTTCATCATTTTCAATTTTAATGCAAAGGCTGCTACAATTACGTGAGTCATAATTATGTACATGATAAAAAATCTCGGGGATGAAACTTCGATAAGGATCACCAATCAATTTGAAAAACATTACCTTAGTTTTTTCACTTAAGAGCCAGGAGTGATTATCAAACCGTGTGCGAAGAATTTTCATGTCACAATTTATTTAGTTAGTTAGTTCATTAGCAGTCAAATTAAAATAACTTAATGCAATATCATCTGCAAAAGCAACAATTTTACCGTTTAAGTTTAAGTTAAAAATTGAATTTATGTACAATAAATTAAAAACAAGATAGGCCCCAGAACAGAATCCTGAGGAAAACCAGTCTCAATATTAAATGGAATGCTTTGTGATTTATCTATCCTAATCATAAATGTTCGATTATTGAGATAAGACTCGCACCATTTCTATGATACACCTCTAAAACCAATAGACTTTAGCTTACGCAGAAGCAGATTATGATTCACCATATCAAAGGCTCTCTTTATATTGATGAAGACTGCACCAACACACTTCTTCTCATTAAGATTACTATGAACTCCATTTAAGAAATTAATTAATGCAGATTCAGTACTTTTGCCAGATCTAAAGCCATGTTGATAAGGACTAAGAAACTCAAATTTGTCAAGAAACTTCTTAAATACGGGATTTTATCGATTATTCAATGATCTTCAAAATTGTGGGTTGCAATGCAATGGGCCGATAATTGTCCTTAATAATAATATCTCCCTTTTTAAACAAAGGGATAACAATGGCAGTTTTAACGCATTAGGGGTAAAACCATTTACAAAACATTGGTTAATAAATAGTACTAGTGTACTAGAATTTTAGCATATTCGAACTACTACCAAGAATGTTAAGTGCATTACTTGTTTTAAATCCTTTAAAGTTTAATAATACTAATAATCTCTGATTCCTCAATTGGATTAGTAAAAAATGTTTCCAACATTTCACTAGAGTAAGAAATAAGAACAATCATTGGGACTCATATTTTGGGCAGACAAGTTAGAAGATCTCAAATCGTGAACGATTTGAGAGAAAGAAATACCAAAATCATTAGAAATTGATTCGAGTCAGTCAGTATATCTGAGTTAATAAAAAAAATTCTTTTGATATTAGTTCTACTCTACTTAAATTTCTGCACAAAATATCATTAGAAACTGACGGGGAGCTGTTTCTGAATACGATACGAATTCGAATGTATACACTCAAAAAAATATCGTAGATGATATTGACGAACCAGTTTCGTTAAATGGTGATGAAACTATTATTGTTCATTTAACAATAATTTCCTCAAATATTTATTCATTATATTCATATACGGAAGAAATATTCATCAAATAAAAAAAAATTATTCTCATTGACAAAATTTTTTGACGAAAATTCATCATAAACAAATTAAAAAATGAATCGTTATATTGATTAATCAATCATTAGAAACACACACTTACTTTTGTTGACCCTATATTGTACGCTAATTCTTCATTTAAGTAGGCTTTTTCGTCATATTCACTATTTTTTTTGGTTCAGTTGTCGATTTGTATTTGATTTAAATACGAAACGAGCAAATCTGATTTAATTCTAATTCAATTGAATATGCAATTTCGAAAAGGGCACATCTCGAAAATTTTGACAAAACCGTTTTTTCACGTTAATGTGATGGAAATATATCCCCGCACTAGGGCTCGTAAAATACCCGAAAATTAAGTACCCGGGTAACGGGTAGTTATTTTGCCAAATACCCGGGTACCCGGGTTACCCGAAAAAAAGTAGGAAAAACGTGTTTTAACAGATCTTTTATTGAAAACAGTTAATATGTGTATAATTATACAATTTAACTTATGTAGATATATGTACGTTCAATAAACAGGTTAGTTCATGGGTTATAATATTCACTTTTATTTTTTTATTTATGAAACATTTTAGAAATAAGAAGCCATTAAATGTAGAAACGGGTAAGCAACTTCGAATTTTTGTAATTATATTTCCCGCTACTGAAAACATCCGTTCTCAACCCGATGATGTATGGTTTATAGTAAGTAGTCCTTTGTGTAAATTATTCAAAATTTAGATCACCTTATCTCTTTGCTCGACGTATAAATCTTCCATAGCTCATTATAACCAGTTGTTTCTTCAAATTCTACGTCAGAAGAGCTTGAACTTTGATCGGCCTTTCTAATGTTGATTTGTCTCGAGACTAAGCATACTAAAAGCTGACTAGCTAAATTACTTCCGTTTAGATATTATTAGTGTTGCCTTTTTTGCTTACTCCTTGTAGCGTATAAGCGGTGTAAAAAATTAATGAGGTTTCCTTTAATAATTCTAGATACTTGTCGATTATTTTTTCGGCGCCTAGTTCACCGAGTGAAATAGTGCAATCGCGATACAATATTTCAATTTTAGAAATCGATTGATTGTCGAAATAAGCGTGCTCCACCGTGTCGGACAATGTAGAATAAGTTGTACATTTGTGCCTTCCCCAGTCTCTACGTGCTTTTATGATGCGTGGCTCTGTTTGCCATTTTTCAAACTTGCAAAAATTTCCACGTTTAAACATCAATATCTATGAAGTGGAAAGGCCTACGCGTAGCTCTAATACACCGATTAAAAGATAATTTCAATTCCAAAAATGTATGCTCTCGAAAAGCTCGTCGTGCTCGCTAATATTCGTCGAGTAAAATATAGCTTTTAACCTAAATATCGGTGTTAGTTCTGGCTCGAGCATATTTTATTTAAAGCTCTGTATGGTATCTCAGTGGATACTGAAGATAGACCCCCTCGCACAAACAGCTTTTGCTCAAAATTGATCAAGGAATCACCCCTTAAAGGATTAGCATTCAAGTACAAGACACCCTATATATTGGAAATAAATAACCGAAAATTTGCAGGGTTCTTTGAATTTTTTCGCGATACCCGAAGTAATTACCCGGGTATTCGGATAGTTAAAAATTTCGAAAAATACCCGGGTACCCGGGTACCCGATACCCGAAATACGAGCCCTACCCCGCACCTATTTGGTTTGAAATAGGCACATTTCTAGTATTAATACGGCAACCAGTGTCGGTTTGTATAACGATAATTTCGAAAAGGTCACAACTTTTGGAGATGTGCCCTTTTCGAATTTAATGCATTTTATTAATCGGCGGCGGCGGCGATATATCTCTATCTGTTGCTAAAGTGATTTTGTTACTTATGATAACAGTTTCATACAGTTTATGCGTTGTGTTTTTAATTAGATTTACTTTATATTTTATGAATTTCGAAAAGGGCACATCTCGTATGCATATAATGCATAAAAAAATATATAAAATAAAGACTAACATTAAATATTCATATAATTTTCAATTACTTTTTGACCCTACACTTAACCTTAAAATAAATTGTATAAATTTATATACTACTTTAGAAAATAGATAGTTTTCTTTAATTCCTGAAAAATTTAATTTTTCAGACATGTGCCCTTTTCGAAATTGCATATTCAATTCAAATAAGAATGTTATACTTTCGTATTCGTATCGTATTTAGAAATATCACCTCCAAGTCTTCTTGCAATCATTACCACATTCATTAAATTTCTTACTAAAATAGTTGTTTTTATCGGAAACTATAAAATCTTTGATTTTGCTACACAATTTGAGTAGTATTTATACAGTTTTTTATTCGCCGGGTGTTTTTTACGTTTTAGTAGAATTGTTTTCCTTTTATTCATTAAAAGTACCAACTTGTTTGAACTCCACGGTTTAAGCTTTATGTTTGAATTATCCCTAAATATATTTTTGGAACATGAATCAACTACTTTTTAAAAGCATTGTTAAAATTGTAGTGGGGTTATTTAATCGTAGTTCGCTAGAAAAATCAAGCGACGAGATTAATGATTCGAATTTAACGACATCAAATTTGCTGTACACCAATTCTTTTTCGTTTACATAATTACCAAGAACCTCTATATCAATTTTCACTAAAGCATGGTCAGTGAGGAGTAAATTATGCAATGATACATCCAAAGTAGTACAACTATCAACACGGACAAAGTGATCAATGCAAGTAGCAGTGTTACTGGTAATTCTTGTGGCAGAATTAATAAGTGACAAAAATCCATTTGACCACAACATAAACATCTAATCATTACTGGAACACTAAACTGGAACACATCTAAACATTACACTTTTCACAATTTACGTCGAGCAATTCACAACACACAATGGCAAGCACAATTCACAGCATGTACAATTAATAATTCATAATTCACGGCATGCACAGTTAATAATTCATAGTATATCATTTCTGAATTGCCTTAGATGCTGGTGGAATGAAAACGCGCGTTTTTTCCACCAGCATCTAAGGCAATTCAGAAATGATATACTGTGAATAAACAAGTATCCGTTTTCTTAATTGAAAAAATAAAATTAAAACTAAGCATACATTAATAATTGCCTTTGAATCAATTGTTTTCGAACAAATGCATTTTTTCCAAATAATACCTTATTAGATTTTTTTCATAAAAGCATTAGTGTAAATTAGAAAAGTGAATTGTGCACCGTGAATTAATGTTTATTTTCAAAATAAACCATATAGAATGAACTTCGAATTCGTTCTTTCAGAAAAGAAAAGAAATCGCATTCTATATAAAGGATATTTCTTTTACTTAGTTCTTCGTATCGTCGTATCGAAAAACAAGATGTCGGGCTCGTTTACATGTAAGTATAGCGATTCTATTATATGGAGTAATGAGGAACACAACCACCCAGCAGGCGCAGCAAAAGCTGAAGCCCAGAACCTTTGGAAAACAACAGGAATTCTGCTCAGAATTCTTTTGCTGGTTGTACCGTACATCTTATTTCAAACGATGTTGTTAGTGTTGTCTGCTGCAGCTGCAAGGATGCCGATGAACAGACAAATTGTTCGTACGATACGCCGAGAAAGGCAACAACATAATGAAGGAGTATAATTAATGCCAACGTCTCGAAGTTTCAAAATATTTGACCGATATAAGTTTTTAGCAGATAGAACATTATTTTTGTTATTTGACAGTGGATCAAATGATGAACAACGATTGCTAATTTTTGGAACACCTAACAATTTGCAGATTCTTTCTATTCACCCCATGGATTCACCCGCTGGCCCGAAGCATACTGCATGAACGACATGTCAGCTCAAACCATTGCCACTACCTTCGTAAACAACTACGTTTCACGATTCGGCGTTCCTCTACACATCACAACTGATCAAGGAACCAAATTCGAGTCTAAACTATTTACAGAGTTAACGAAACTCCTCGAATCTTATCGGATACACACAATGGCTTATCATTCGCAAGCCAATGGCATGGTCGAATGTTTCCATCGACAACTCAAAGCTGCTCTCATGGCCAGAGGCAATACAACTGATTGGAGCTCGGAAATCCCAATCATCCTACTTGGGATCCGAGCAGCAGTGAAAGAAGATCTAAAGTGCTCACCAGCTGAAATGGTCTTTGGACTGGACACTCGTCACGCAAAACAAACCGATATTTTTGTGCCCAAATCTTTGAGCAACCGCGAATTTATTTTCGTGAGAACAGACAAGGTTCGCACAGGACTTTAATAGATTCAAGCCTAAATATAATACAGACGCAACTTCACAGAACTAGTGTTTGTTCATCCTGATAAAGTCGTTGAATATTTTAACGTTGTTGTAGCTGAGAATCATTACAATACCACGCTAACACAAAGCGATACAACAAATAATTTATCGGAAGCATGGAATCGCAAATTCAGCTCTGCGGAAGGAATGCATCATCCCAATAATTTCCATTTTATTGAAAGCCTAAAAATGGAGCATTCAGAAAATGGTAAGGGCCACCACACAAACGTAATTAAATTTATAATCAAATCCTAAATAATTTCAATAAAAAGCCACCAATAGAATATTTGAAAGCAGTCGCTTATAACATTGATATCAATTAAAAAGTATTTAAAAAATTAGGTTGTATAGTTTGATTGACCCTGTGAATTTCGCTTCTACTTAAATTGCAAGAAGAGAATGGCTCGCCATAGTACAACCGTAACCCGTTCGCTTATGTGCGTCCGTCTTTAAACCAGTACGATTACGGACGTAAGATGGTTGATTCATGGCACATCGTAAATTTTCAATAAAATAAATAAAAGTGAAATGTGAAAAATTAATTATGCAATATATGGATGCTGTGAATTCTGCATGCGGTTAATTGTGTGGACAGCGTGAACTGTTCGATGTAAATTGTGAAAAGTAAATTGTGCACCGTGAATCAATCGTTATTTAAGAGAAACCAGTTAAACATTTTTACTCGTACGAGTAAAATCGCGTTTCATGTGGAAAGGCCGTAAAGAAATAATGATTACGAGTTTTTATTTAAATTCAATTTTTTTAAAAATTATTTTATATTGATTCGTCGTGACACTAAGCCGCGACGACACCGTCTATTGATAACATACACATCTCTGTGAATATTTTATTATTGCCAATCCATTTAGTAGCTTCTTGCCGATCGTGTTTAGTAGTTCTTAAGGTGCCTGAGTGCCCTGGAACGTTCCAATTGGAGATATTATCCAGGTTAAGAGTCTTTCTGAAATTCTGACAAGTATTTTGTGCTAATTTTTTATAGGTAGAAGCGTTCAGGATCACTGACCGCCTTTTAAACATTTTTATAATAACTTCGCTTAGGTTGTCGTATTGCCAGGTTCGTACAGTTCAATCTTTGAGAGTGATACAATTTTTTTTTGGACATTCTAAATGATAAAAAAAAAAATATAAACCGCCTCCGTATTTTATTGTCACCTTGGTACACTAGATTCAAATGATTCAAAAAATTCTTAAGATTCATAAGATTCATACGATACATTCATAAGATTCGTAAGACGCACAAGATTCATTAGGTTCATGATATTCATAAAATTAATAAAATGTTAAAGATTTCTATGATTCATAAGATTCATTTAAGTTCATAGAATTCAAAAGCTCATAATATTCAAAATATTCTTGAGATTCCAAAGATTTATAAGATTTAGTTGATCCACAAGATCCATGAAATTCATAAATTCATAAGACTCATATAAGATTCGTAAGAAGCACAACATTCATAAGATTCATAATATTCAAGAGAAATATTGAATTCATAAGATTTATACGACTCATAAGATTCGTAAGATTCATAGGTTCATAAAATTAATAAATTCATTAGATTCAAACGACTCATAAGATTCATATGATTAATAAAAGTTTTATAAGATTCATAAGGTTTGTACGATTGATAAGATAGGAAAGATTTATGAGATTCATTAGATTCATAAAGTTCACAAGATTAATAAGATTCGTTAAACTCACAACACAAGGTTCAAATGATTTATAAGACTCATGAAATTAATTAAATTCATAAGGTTAATGAGATTCATAAGATTCATATTAAGCTTCTTAAGATTTATAAGATTCAAAAGATTCGCGAAATTCATAAGATTCATAAAATTCTTAAGATTCATCAGATTCATGAGATTCATAAAATTAATAAGTTTCATAGGATTAATACGATTCATAAGTTTAATTAAAGTTTCATATGATTCGTAAGTGATTGGGAAGATTCATAAGATTCATAAAATTCATAAGATTCATAAGATGAGAAAATTCGTAAGATTCCTAGGTTTCATAAGATTCGTTTAAGATTACAGAATTCAAAAATTCATAACCTTCAAAATATTCTTGAGATTCCAAAAATTTAT
This sequence comes from Tipula helvola, assembly GCA_963556165.1. Classification (NCBI taxonomy): domain Eukaryota; kingdom Metazoa; phylum Arthropoda; class Insecta; order Diptera; family Tipulidae; genus Tipula; species Tipula helvola. Next base: position 159,964,492 of record OY744483.1, read on the forward strand.
AAGATTTAGTTAATCCACAAGGTAATTCGTCAGATTTATATGACTCATAAGATTCGTAAGATTCATAAGCTTCATAAGGCTTCATAAATTCAATAAAATTAGAAATTCACAAGGTTCATCTTTCAAGTAGGAATCATAAGGTTTGTAAGATTGCTAAGATTGGAAAGATTCATGAGATTCGTTAAACTCACGATATTCATAAAATTTATAAGATTCATGAAATTAATTAAACTCATAAGATTCCCGTGATTCGTGAATTCAAAAAATCATAAGGTTCATAAGATTCATAAGGTTCATAAGATTCATGAGGTTCATAAGATTCAAAAGATTCATCAATAAGATTATCAATTAACCAGAATTAACAAATCTAATTTTTGATTTATAAAATTTACCATAATGCCATTAGTACAAGTATAACTGTTCCAAAATATTTCTTGCCATTATTGGACTATGTTTTATTATAAAAATGCTGATACCAGGCCCTACCTAATGACCGAAAACGTCAGGCCATGAAATAATAGATAAAACCTATAGGATATACAAAATACTTCAGATATAAAGTTTCACTAAAATTCAACAACAAATGAGCCTGTTTCATTTGACACCAGAGAGAATTAGCTATATCCCGACAAACAATTGTTGAAACAGCATTCACGATTTCAAAACCGTAAAATGTCGGTTGAAAAATTAAAGCAAAACAGGAAATATCTAAACGAAGGCTGTCCGATTTAAAAAAATACGGAACAAGTAGATATTAAGCGAACACAACTAGATTATTTAAAAAACAATTACTTATCGACAACAACCGATTCAAACACGAAAACAAAACGCAACCTAAATCATGATGATTATTTCGGGTGTCAAAAAATTGTAAATGTATTGATTACAGATTTACATAGTTTATTAATGAAAGCTTATTAAAGATAATGATTTTCAACAATATTATCTATTAGATATTAATAAAATTTGATTTTTACAAAATGAAATTGGATTGGCACGTACAATTCAATTCCGTTTAAATGGTTATTAATCAATCCCTAAGGTATTTCCAAATACGGTTCATTTATATGGTTGGAAGCAAGAAGAGTTATTCGTCGGTTTTAAATCAATACTGATATGTTTAATTAATTCGTGCCGTAGACAGTTTTAACTCCGGTAAAATTACCTTCATTTTACGGTCAAGTGGGCTGTAAAATATCCCGACAAACAAAGAGATTTCCCTTAAGCTTTTTTATTTTTGGCGAATATAATAATTCGCTAAATAAGTACGGTCTTACTTATATATAACGTATAAAGTTCGATTTTTAGTAGATATGTTATGTATGAGTAGATGGCTCCTTTATTCCACTGGCTTACCAAGTCGTAAACATTGGAATGCTATTAAAAATAATATATTTGTCTATAAACATAGCAGATAAAATCTTATTGAGATAATTTACTTGCAAATGTTCATCAATTGGGATTGGGAGGTGTTTTGTCCGACTATTTCATTTGCATATTAGCGACAAGGAGACTGTAGAATGTTACCTATTCACACAAACATGTTCGACTATTGCACGGTTTTATATCCAACAATTTCGCTTACATATTATGGGAGAAAGGAATGTATAACGGTACCTGATACCCACAAAATAACGGTTTATTTACGGAAAATGTCACTTACAAATTGTCGGTAATTGGACCGTAAAACAACCTACGGTACTCGTTCAGACATTAGGGCCCACCCAAGGTGTTCCAAAACACGGTTTTTTTTACAGTACTTGAGGAAGGTCAAGTCTGTCAAAAAACAGTTCGGTCCTCCAGTCCCTCATCAGTTATTTTTCAGTACTAAATGTTGAGGTTGTTTGTCGGAATGTATGTATGTAAAAATTAATTTGGCGAATATAATTTTTGATTTATATAGACCGGCAGTGTTTCGCAATATTTCTTGAATGCAAGCCATGGTCTATTAGAAATTCGACCCCAGATGAATTCTTCAGAGCCGGAATTAATCAACTTGATATTAGGAACTACTCAATAAATCGACTTCACATCTCAAATCTCAGTTATAAAATTTTGTTAAAATACATCCCCAAACATGTCTTTTAGTTCCATTTGGACCTATAGTAAAGTGCCTGGATTGGTTGTTTATGTAAAAAATATTTGTGAAATAATTTTGATTAACGACTATCAATTATAATATCATTAGAGGTGGTCCGCAATATTCTTGAATTTTGGTTCTTATTTTATTTCAGAAATCCGGAGCGTGAAAAGTTCGGTTTTATAATACATATCTAGTTTTTTGATTTATGTAAGAAACTCCATGGTTGCCTCAAAAAAAGTTTTGCGGTTATGCACCAATCACATTGAAATTTGATATCTAACTTAACCAACATATTTAATGATGAACGAATTAATAGTAGCACATCCAAATGCTGAATCAAGGTAGCGGCTTGAAACTTTTATTGAAGAGATTTTACTATACATCTGAATACATAACATACTATCAATAGGATTCTTTGGGTTTTTTATAGACAGAATATATTAACAATAATGGCATTCACAACATTTTTCTACTTGTTAATCAGAAAAAATGAAGAGGTCAATCATTTATAATATTTGTATCTACCAAAAAAGTAGAAATATCAAAATCACCCCCGTACTTTAAACCGAGAGCCAATACAAAGTGTATCGACTAGAAAAAATGAAAACTTTTTCTTGAGTTTTCTCTGTGGTAGTTTGGTTCGTACTGACAATCTCGCACGTTCTAATTTCATACATTAAGTATGAGGAACGTAGTGACTTAGCGAATTATATTCATTAAATCAAAACTCAAGGAAAACCCTAATTTCTGTGTGTTTTATGCCCACACAAATAATAGAAAGAGGAGTTTTTTGGTCATGGTCATTTTAAAGTTCACGTTTTTTTAGTTTTTAAGGCCCCTAAAAGCCCGTGGTATTAAGCATCGAATTCCCTTTTTGCATGATTGGCCTTTTGGGACGTTTAATATATGTAGAAGTTCTTTGGGAACAAACACCTTTAATAATAATAATAATAATAAAGCGATTGGTGCTAGTCACATCCACAGACACTCCAATTTTATCTGTAGATTTAATATACCCTCCTGTAATTAATATTTCGAATAATTTGCGTTAAGACGAACGAATAATTTTACTTTACAAGCGTAAGATTTTAAATTTGTAGGAAATCTAAAAAACCCAATAAATGAATTTATCAGCAAACGTAACCTAGATAAGAATATTTGCGTTCATAACTGAGGAAATTTTTTAAATAAGAGAAAAGCTTGTGAATTTATTAAGAATAACGGTATCAAATTTAAAAAAATTCTCATAAAAATTTACCAAAAATTCACATCAGGCACAGGCTGGCGCAGCTCTAAAAACAAGAATAAATTATAAAATGCGTGTGAAATATTTCCTAGATCAATCCTAAATACAAAAACAACGTTTAGGAATGGTTTAGGAAAAATTTCATAAGCCGGAGGACTGCTGTGAAAAAATTCTTAAATCATTCCTGATATAAAACCGTTTTGTTTGTATTTGTGAGAAACAAAATTAAAGATAGATCATATAAACATTTAGGCGTAATAAAGTTTAAAAAATTTGTGAATTAAGGTGTATATTCCAATTCTTCTCGAACCTCCATTGTGTGAAGTAGTGTTTTTGCAAAAGCGTTCGTAATAAATTTTTGGTGATTTTATTTAATTTTCTTTTTCAATTTTCATTGTATTTCTTATTAATTTCGGTGTTTTTAATAATTTTTATTCTATCTGGTGAGTTTTTTGCATAAATTATTTGTGTTGTTCAATAAAGATTGCGCATCAATCAATTAATATTGGTGAGGGGCAAGGTGCGTCGCACTTTGCACCTAGTTTTTCTAATTCTTCTGATCTTTTTGTTGATAATTCGGATGATGCTTTCTCTGTTAAAAAAAGTAAAATCATTTTTAATAACGAAATTTTAATCAATAGTAATTTCGAAATGAGTGGCAAAGAATTAAAACATAAATCTAAAAATAATAGTACTGTTGTTCAAAAAATCATTCAAGAACCTTCTACTGCGTCCAATTTATTTACTAAAATGGATTCTACAAATTCTACAAATTCCAATAAGATTAACTTATATAGTAAAACAGATTTAGGCCCATTCACAGTTTTTATCAAAAAAGAGAAAATAAATATTGTTAATTTAGGTAAAGCTGTTAAAATAAATAACTTTAAAAATATCAAAATCATTTCTGGTGTGAGCAAAAATATTGCTAAGATCGTTTTCGATAATTATTTGAAAACCATTTAAAGAATTTGATAACTACGTCACATTTATCCCGAAAAATTTTACCACCTCTGTTGGAATAGTTAGAAACATTCCAATTAACATTTCCGATACTGAACTTAAAGATAATTTAAATTTCAATATTTCAAAATAATCAACGTAGAAAGGATGAAAAAATGGGACACAACTACTAACTCAGCTAAAAATATAGAATTAGTTAAAATAACATTTGATTCCGGCACTATTCCGTATAATGTCACCTTGTATGACAATATTTTATTAAAAGTAAATTATTTTATACCTAATCCCCTTTTCTGTAAAAAATGCCATAACTATGGGCACACGATTAATTTTTGTAGTACAGAAATAACAAGATGCAATATTTGTGCTAAAGTTTATGAGGGTGTACACACTTGCGATTACATCAAAGCTTGTAAACATTGCGGTATAGGACATATCTCAAATTACTTTAGATGTAACGAGAGATATCGTCAAAAACAGATAAGGGAACATATGATCATTAATAAATCGAGTTTTAACGAAGCAAAATCACACCTGTTTGGGAATAGAAATGTTCCTAAACAATCTGACTTCAATAATTCCTTACCCAACACGCAAGCTTGGAAAGAAAACGACCTATTTAACACAGACACTAGGAAATTAAATATTTTAACAAAAATGGTCAATGAATTAAAAAATAAAATTAATGAAAGAGACTCTTTCTTTAAAGATATCGCTGTATTTTTAAACAACCAAGACAATAATAATAATCCAGCTGCTATTGATGAATTAAAAATTAAACTAGCAAACTTCATAAAAGATTAAATTTGTTTCAGTAGAATAGTATCAAAATTTTCTATTTCATTCATTTCCTCATTATGAATTCGTTAAGATTTTTACAGATAAACATTCGTAGTATTAACAGTAATAAGGATTTATTACTACATTACATACAGTCCAATAACATTGATATCGCTATTCTATCTGAAACCTGGATTAATCCCGGTTCCACTTTCAACTTTAATAATTATCACTTTATCTCTAGAGATAGACAGGATGGTTTTGGAGGGGTAGGCTTTCTTATAAATAAAAAATTCTCTTGGAGATTAATAGATTCTAACTTTCAATACTCTCGCCTAGAAGTTATTGGGGTTAACATAAAATTCAAAAACATAGACTTAAACTTAATTTCCTTTTACAATAATTCAGTCACTAGATCACATGAAATAGTTAATGAGTTTGAATACTTGATTTCACATAACTCATCTAATTGTATAATAGCAGGAGATCTAAATGTCCATAACAGACTTTGGGATCCATCAGTACCATCAACACACAATAAATTAGAAGATAAAATTGCAGATATTGTTACCACCAACAATATTTTTTTATTAAATGACGGATCACACACCAAGCAAGACCTCTATAGAAACGTTTCATCAGCAATAGACATTAGTCTTTATTCCACCAACCTGATAGATAAGCTTTTATGGAAAGTTGACTCCACTAATTTGGGTAGTGACCATTTACCAATAAACATCACTTATAAACTAAATTTTTCACTTAAAAGACAAACTACAAATTGGAAAAGCGTCATATTAAGTTTTGATTTATCAAATATAAATGAACAGCTAAATGTTGAAGATTATTTGAATAATTTAATAGATACTAATACCTCCACTATAACTTATAAAAATAAATTCAAACCAAAACCCTGGTGGAATAACACTATTCATAAACTTTGGTTAATTAAAAAACAAAAACAAACAATTTATAATTCTAATAAAGATCTTTATACAGCCACAGAACTTAAAAAAGCCATTCAAAAACTTAAACTTTCAATAAAAAAAGAAAAAAAAGCTTCCTGGAATATTTTTTTGATGAGTATTAATCACAAAACTAATAATTCAGAGTTGTGGAATAATATTAATAAGTTAAAAAACAAAAAACAATCATATTTTAAAGCACTTGATGACCCTAATATAGCTACTGATTTTCTTAACCATAATTTCCCATATTATTTTGATCCTGTCAATGATGATCATCCAAATAATATCATAAACCCAACCGAATTTAACACCCTTGAAATTCAAGATATTTTTAAAAAAATTAATAACACAGCTCCAGGATATGACAAAATATCTTACAAAGTATTGAAACAGCTATATATTAATAATCCAAACTTCCTAGAATGTATTACTACATTTTTTAACAAAATTTGGAAAAATCAAATATATCCGGACAAGTGGAAAACAGCTAAGGTTATTGCAATTCTTAAAAAAGGCAAAGATGATAGAAATTACATAAACTACAGACCAATTTGTTTACTTCCGGTTTTCTCAAAAATATTCAACAAACTTATACTTAATAGAATCAATTCACATATAATCTCAAACAACATTCTGAATTACAATAATTTTGGTTTCAGAAAAAATAAAAACATCACAGATTATTTCATAGAAATGTTTAACTTTATCTACACTAAAAAACAACAAAATAAAAAAATAATTTTGATTAATTTAGACATTAATTTATTTAATTTAGACATTAATTTAGACACCACCATCTAAAACAGACTATCTTTATCAAACCATTACATCAATCTAAAATCAAATATTTATAAATCAATCAACCTATTTAAAACTCTTACGCATTTTAAAGGTGGAGTTAATCCTGAAACCATGATTAATATTTTCAAAGCTTTGGTCAAATCAAAATTGGATTATACTTACATATTTACAGACAATAAATTTAAAAAAGACACAAAAATTTGCCAATCAATTAAAAATGCCTGTTTAAGAGCCTGTTTGGGTTTTACCAGAACTACTCCAATCCCTGCTATATTATCAGAATCCCTAGAAACATCATCAAAGTTAGATATCACTAAAAAATCCTTATTATATATTGCAAAAAATTTGTTTAATAATTCAAAAATTGGAAATGACATTTTATCAAATAGATCTATCCCCAAACTCAATATTTTATACACTGAACATACTTTTCTTGCCAAAATTAAACCTTTTCATATTAAAAAAACCACTCCCAACAATCTAAACATCGTAACGTGTATTAGAGGAATTAATAACAAAAACTCTATAAACCATTCCGAACAATACACGTTATCTATGGCAGAATTGGATAAATATAATAACTTTTCAAAAATTTTCACGGATGGTTCCATAATAAACAATAGGGCTGGGATAGGGATTTTTGTAGAAGAAAAAAATTGGAAATTTGCCATTAAATTGAACAACCCAACAGATATCAAAAATACTGAAACAATTGCCATAAAAATTGCTATCACTTTAGCCTTACTCATCGAAAACAATAATATTTTCATTATTACAGATTCCAAAAGTTCTTGTATGTCAATAAATAAAGCTTTATTCAATAATACTGACAAACACTACGAGAATCAAATTATAGATACAGCTGGTCATAATCCTTACAAAAAATTCATCATACACTGGTTCCCGGGTCATTGTGGCTTGATAGGAAATGTCATGGCTGATGGACTTGCCAAAAAAGCTATTATTTCTCCAACACATCATCTTGAAAATGATCCCACATACACAGACATTTATAACATTATTCATAAAAACATATTAGATGAGTGGAATTTGGAATATGTTTCCATGTGTAATTCATCCGGACATTTTTATAAACAAATTTGTCCCTCTCCAAGACCATCCTTTCTTTTTAGAGATAACATGTTTACCTCAAACCAAACAAGATTAATCTACAGACTAATCACTAATCATGCAGTAAACAAAAAATTCAAACATCTTATAGGCTTAGAATCCTCACCCAACTGTGAAATTTGTAACACAGTAGAAGATAATAGTCACATCATAAACGACTGTATAAAATTTAACAGAGAAAGAAACAAATATCCTCTTCTCTATAGAAAATCGTTACTAAATATTTTAAAAGATCAGAAGATGGATGAATTTAATATTTTGTGCGACTTTATTGAGGAGATACAGTATTTTTTGTAAAACTCCCAACTATATTATCACATTAGAATTTTTATTTACACACAATGTTGGTTATAAGAATTATTATATTTTTATTCATATATATCTATTATTATTAATTTATTATTTATTTATGTTAAAACTTCAAAAATCATTTTATTGAATTCTTTTATATTTTGAATTTCATACTTATTTCTATGTTATTTTTAAATCTCTTTTATAAACATTTTATATAATTATGAATTTTATTTTATATAATTTTCTTTTTTGTATTAACTTATACCTTTTATATGAATTATTGTTATTAAATTTATACATCTAATTACAATTCAAATCATCATCCAACTCTCCAGAATCTCCCTTGAGAGATATTTGGAAACACGGGTTGTTATAACTCACCGGTCTTATGGATCGCAAGATCTGACCTGAGCAAATGGAAAAACAAACAAACAAACAAACAAGGTGTATATTCAAACTAAATACAACTCAAGATTTTGTCAGGTAAATACTTATCACGATACATTTTTTTCCTGTAAGTACTTTCAATTACAATTTTATTCAAATTTGTGTCATTGTTCTGGAATGTTCAAAATTGCGGGCCGAAATAAACGACTCACATACATATGAAGATATTACATCATTTCATTAATTAACGGAACACAACTCCAAATTTTGCGAGGTGGACATCGATCCCACTATATTTTTCTGTAAGCCCTATCTATTGCCGCCGCCGGTACTCTGATAAAAACGATGCAAATCGAAATAAATTTTAAATACATACAACAATGACAGAATAGTACAAAATTAAATGGGGAATCCCCGCTTTATATAGAATTAGACGGAGTTCGACATAGCAAATAAAAAAAAAACTAAAGAGAAAATTGAGTTTTTGTGCGAGTATATAAACATTTTTTTTCTTTTTTGATTTAATTGTTATTCAGGCTTTGTGTTGTTCGCAGATAGCTTTGTATTTAATTGTGATTCTAAATCGTATTTTTTTATAATAATAACAGTTTTTGTGAAAACTACATAATCGACCTTTGCTTTTCCTTTGACATCCTATTGACGATTGGAGCATCACGGATTCCACCTAGTGGAATATTTTTAAACTGAGCTACCTGATAATTTGACGTTCAAAATTGTTGTAAATAATTCAATTTTTGATCTGTAAACACAATTTTTACTAAATAATTCCAATTTTGGACTATAAAAACAATTTTTAATTACCGCAATGGTAAATTTTCTTTCGTCGCATTTGTGACAAATGTCATTTTATCAGGTGCATCATTTTAACTATTGTCCTCGAGAGGCGCTTTCTTTACTTTTACAATCGTCAATAAAATTTTGATTCTAGTGTTTTTATTATTAAAGTTAGTTTAAACTTCAATTTGACCTTTGCTTTCTCTCTGATATCCTTTAAAACCTTGTTTCAATTATTTTGAGTTTGTACTTAGACCATATAATACAATGGACCGCTATCAATGGCTTTTAACTGTCTCCAACATCTGCAGCGCAAAGTAGCCTTGTGACCGATAGGGTAACTATAGCAAGTACAATCAAACTTAGTATCCACAGATGTCGCTACCAAATTAAGTAGACTTGTTAATACCAACAGATGTCACTGCAACTTCAAACATCGTAAATCTTATAAATCTGAATAATAAACCTTATATTAGAACAAAGTTAAATAAAATTATCCATTTTATAGGTCACAAAAATAATTTTTTTGAATTATCATTTTTTAATTTATTTATATGTAAATTTAAATTTGCAGTGACATCTGTTGGTCCTAAATGTATCTACTGAATTTTGTAGTGACATCTGTGGGTACTAATTTTGATTATACTTGTTATAGTTACCCTATCGGTCACAAGGCTACTTTGCGCTGCAGATGTTGGAGACAGGCTACTTTACAATTTTATATGGAAACGTCACTTCACTAGCGGTCCATTATATTATATGGTCTAAGAGTTTGTAGTTTGTGCTGATCTCGAAAAGAGAGTTGGTATAGAAAAATGGATTTTTAAAATTTAGATAAGCGCTTCAGGGTCAGAAAACGTTTATGTTGTGTTTATGACATAGGAACATAGGAAGATAGGGAGTGTGACATGACCAACCAAATTATTTAAAATGTCACCAGCCCCGCGTACTAGCCTACTTTGATCAAAAGTAAGAAATTTTTCCACTAGTGCATGTAACTAATAGGGGGGGCTTGTGATATTTTAAATAATTTGGTTGGTCGTGTCACACTCCCTGTCTTCCTATGTTCCTATGGTCCTATGTCACAAACTCAGCATTATTTATAACTGTAAAAAACCTGCAAAAACTGAATGAGGTCAGTTTTTAATGCTGTTTTAAAGGTTTCTAAATGTTCTTCAACTCAAAATATTAAAATACCTCGGTCGAATTCTCCTATTATGGACAAACTATATAAGTTCTTAAAAGTATGTATCTAATAACTGTTCCAACCGATTAAAAATTTATGTTGTGGAATACAAAAACAACAATAAATTTTGAAATATACACACCATTTCATAATTCAGATTCAACGACTCCAGGGGCAGAACAAACCAAAACCATTTTTATTGCCGAAGCTTCAGTGATAAATGAACAAGTCGTGACGTATTCTAATCCAAACGAAGGTACTTCTGGTAATATAGGAGAAATTGAAAACTTCGATGATGAAATTGCTGAAATTCCTTTCATTTTTCAAGATTCAAACATAACAGGATAGCGGTCGCGTGGAATATTTCAAATTTGTATTACTGAAAACTTTAGCAACGAAATGCTAAGAAATTCCATAAGAGATTTTCTAATTTCCGCAAAAAATACGTATTTTGAATGGGACTGTGGAAATGTACACAATAGGGGAAGATATGGAGTATCATGGAGAAGTGAAGGAGTTTTTCCAAATTAGAGGTATCGAAAGAATACAAATGCAGGACATTTTAAAAGATAAGTGCTCTAACTTGGTTAACCTAGAAAGCCTTAAACTTGTTGATGTTGGGCTTTTGAAGGCCGGCAACACTCAAAAAATTTGTAAGCCCGATGTATTAGGGAAAGTACGTTCAGAGAATCTTCAGCTAAAAGACATTATTTCAAATTATGATTTGGCAGTACCTCCCGCCGACAAGCAAACGACCGGCTTAATAATTATATTTACCTAGCTGGTGATCCGTTTTATTTTATTTTGATGAGGCCTCCATATTTGAATCTTTTGGGAGCAACTGGTGGAAATGTAGTTTATATAGATGCCACAGGTGGACTGGTATGTAATACAAAATGCTGCATGCATCATAATTTTAACAAAATTGTATATTACGCATGCGTTGTTAAGGTAAATAACATTTTAATTCCTATTGCGGAACTAATTTTGTCGTCATGACACTCATGCTTTACTAGTTTTTCTCAGCTCTTTCAAATATGAAATTCAACGGGTTAAGCCCAAAGTTCCTCTACCCAAGTACTTTGTAACCGATTGGTCTTGGGTATTTATAAATACGATTACCCTGATATTTAATGAAATGAATATCATGCAATATATTAATTTTTCGTATCAAATCTTAAAAGGACAAAAAATTTGAAAATTTCACAGGAATTTTTATTTGCTGTTCACATTTTGCGGCAATTATTATTCGACAAATAAAATCCAAAATTATGAGTTGCACTAAAAAATTGCGAGAACTTATAATGATATCATTTTTTTTTATCGTAGACGCCAAAACATTAGAAAATGTAGACATTATTTTTAAAATTGTGTGTACCATTTGTTGCTGCAAATATAAAAATTCAGCGTTTAGTGCAGCTTATAGAAATTTTTTTAAATACATTAAAAATAATTTAGAGGGCTTTTTACCAGCTGGAAAAATGCCAAACACTTTTGAAGCTACTGACGAAAACTTATCTACCGACAGTAACTTAGATGCATTTTTTGGATACACTTTAAAAGATACAATGATATTTTACAAAATATTTTAAGAAACAGTGAAATATCTGAAAATCCTGATAACTTATTAAATGATTATTATTATAAGGATTTCATAGAATTTTGTACAAAGCGATATTTGACGTACCTTCCATTATCGAGCACAATATTCCTTCACTTTTATGATGAAAGCCGCAGAGTTTCAAATGCCAATATCTATTGAACTGGCTACACATTTAATTTAAAAACAAAACGTAAATTACCCCCTAAATTGCAAATCTCACCTCCACGTGTATCACCTATCACAGAAAAAAAGCGACAAGATGAAGTTGACCCATTTGATACAAATATCCAAGAAAGTGGGAGAAAAAAACTCGTCGAAAGACGAAATACTCGGGCAAGGTGGCTCTTTCATGGTGGAATATTATAATAATATTACAAAACACAAATTTTGTTTAAAGATTTTCAAATTTAATTTGACGAGCCTTTGGGAAACGACATTAACAAATATTTGTTATTCCTCGTTAAAAGGAACAAATTATTTAACTACCGATTTAATTTATGTTGCTGCAAGCGTTTTAATTAAAAATACTAACGATATTTGTTTGGATCCTTATCAGTCATATCAAGTTATGCAACTAAATAAATCTGTTTATCCTCTCATAAGGAAAAAATATCCGGAAATATCACTTTGCAAAAATTAACGCAGTGAAAAAAGTCAATTACATCTTATGATCCATTATCTCCTGAGCGAAAGTTAATATCGTTAATTAAAAAGGCGCAGCAGTTCGTAAATGAATTAAAAACAGCATGGAATGAAGAAAGTGAGAGTTTTCGCACAGAAGTGACATATAACTTTCCAATTCAAAGAGATTTATATAATTGCGGACCACTAATTCTGTACGGCATTAATCTGACCTCAAATAGCAACCGTAGATAGGACATTCATTCCGAAAATGAAAATGACCATTCTAAACATATTGCTTTGACAGGACGTTCTTACAAGAAACAATAGCAAATAGTTCGGACTGCGTAAAAATCAATTGTTTAATATCGTCATCCTAACTGTGAATTAACGTATATCTAACATTTTTTCAAAATCTCATCTCTGATCCCAAAATGTTCGTCATGAGAAACTGAAGCCGAATTCCCGCACCAACGTTAATTGACTGTTAGGAGACATCTTCGTCCTAACGGTGAACTAGCGCAGGTGCAAAAATTCAGACAGAGTTTCTCGCGATGAACCATTTTGTACCAGAGATGATATTTTGAAAAAATGTCAGATACGTTAATTCACAGACTTTTGTTATTTTTTAATTAAACATTTTGTCCAGCTTCTGTTAATTCACAGTTAGGACGATGATATGTTTCGAACCAATTAAAACTTTAGATACTATTATCGAATGTCTGCAGTGCTTGCGTAAAATTCATAATAGTTGTAACGTAAATCAAGTAGTGTCAAAATTGGACCATTTATGCAAATTTTGTTGTTGAAGTGTAAATAAATATTGATAAGTGAAAATAAAGAAAAGATACTTATTCAAAACTAGTTCGTTTTATAATTTTTTTTAAATAAAAACCAACAACAACGGACCCCTCTATGATTACAGCCTTGACGTGGCACAGTGGCTTAAACGAAGCTCAAAGACATGAGAAGAACTTCAAACTATAATGTAATCACTAATCAATAACAACTACCAAAAATGGCATTGAATATATTCGTAAAAAAATTCAATTATAGATTCAAAATCGGCCAATCACTAGACGAAATTTATTTGTCCATAAACATTAGCATTTAATAAGACAACAGGAAAACTTAGTGGGATACCTCGCAAAATCTTGTATTCTGATAAACTAATAAATGAAGTAATATCTTCATATGTATGTGATTAGTTTATTTTGGGCCCAATTTTGACCATTCCAGAACAATGACGAAAGTCTGAAAACTTTTGTGAGTACTGGCATTAGATAAGGCTTACAGAAAAATATAGTGGTATCGATGTCCACCTCGCAAAATCTGTTGTTGAATTCCTTTAAATTAATTAAATGAAGTAATATTTTCATATGTATGAGTGTCGCATATTTCGGGGCCAATTCGGGTCATTCCAGGCCTATGAAAAAATTCTGGAAAAATTTGTGAATATTGGCAATTGATGGTATTAACAGAAAACTATGGTGGGATTTATATCCACATCATAAAACTTGGATTCGTTTGCAAATTATTTACTAATGATAATGCATTTTTCAGAGCAAGTTTGTTTTTTTATTTCCGTTTTAATAAAATTAATTTTTTTTACTTAATACATATAAATCATTGTGAATGAGTTTATTTTTAATTTAAATATTTATTAAAATTTCATTTCGCCTAAATGTTTACGTGCTCTTAATTTTTATTTAAATACACACCAATCCATTCAAATTTTTTTCATTTAGGAATGATTTAAGAAATTTTTCACAGCCGTATTATATGCCCGCGCTTAAGAAGTGGCCTCTCCCAAATTTTACATTAAAAGATAAATATCCTGGCTGACTGCTAATTGAACACCATCCTATTAAGAAGGCTCAAGGTACGCTGAAAATAAATTTCTCCTTGTCCCATAAAACTGGATTTAAAAAAATATATTTTAAACTGATTAATATTGAAGACACAGAAATTGATTGAATCTTATTTGTAAAGTGGAATTTTTTAAAGAACAGTTAACAAAATAAAATCTTTAGTATTATTATCACCGCAATAAAATAATTCAGCTTGGTTTGAAAATGCTACTATTAGAATAGAATTCTCCTGAGCTCAATACTAATTTGTAAACCGGAACAATAAAATCTTTTAAGCCACTTGTAGCCTTATTCTTATAACACAGCAGACGATTTATAAATAATCCGTACCAACATCCGTACCAAACATAGCACTGTTTTTCCCAACTGAACAGAATATCTTTAAAGTAAAAAAAAAAAAAAAATAGAATTAGGTACTCAAATAAATAACGTAACCGCAAAAAGCTGGTTCTGCAAATACACTGTACACAATAATGCATAACGTACTAATATCTATTGGAATTTAGAGAGAGACAGTAAGAATAAAACGTACTAATAAAACTTAACGAACATTCTTTATTTATATCTAAAAAATCAAATTATAACCGATCGATAAAAGCTTTTCTCTAGCTTTTTATTTTTTGTTTTGTTTTGTTGATAAACTCGCTAAAACAAAATTAAAAAGGGGTTAGACTTTTTCACTATTCACCAAATCATTTCGTATGTGTTTGTATTTTGTAAAAAAATGTATTCACTCTCGAAAATTAACATTAATGTTAAAACAAAAAAATTAATTAACATTTTCATTTTGTTCAAGGCGATTTTCTTATACATCAATTCGTTTATACATTATAATAGATATGTATATAGTACATACATAAAATCAGCCCATCTATCGAGTGTAGTGGGAGGGGGTCGCCAACGATTAAATTATATATCGGTTTCGGTTACAGCTGTGTGACACAATATTTTTTAGCGTGCTACGGCAATTCTTGGATTGCGGAAAAAAAAAATGTTGATTATTCAACAAAATTATTATTGATTTAACCAGATGCCCGCACAATAAATGGACACAGAAATATACATTTATTTATGTTTTTCAATAAGAGCCATATTATGTTGTTATAATATAATGTATTTGTGGCCAATTGAAAGCTTGATAATTAAATTTGACGCCCATTTTCATTTGTATTTTATGTTCGTTAATAAATTATAGCCAAATTAAATTTAACAAAAATCTAATTTTTCATCTAACTACATAAATATTTATGTAGAACAGTGCCAAATGAGTATTTTTGAAGAAGAAAATAAGTCAAACGGTAATTATTTATGTATCCATGGGCCCTATTCTCGAATTTCACATCAGTTAAAATTCTTATAATCGTTCGGAAATTGTAATCCATGTTTACTTGAATTCCACCTTCTTGAATGGGTATCAGAGGGTGAAAAAAATTTTCCCCATATACGAAGATATTAAAATTTACATAGATTTTAGATTTACAAAATTTGTATAAAAAATCATTCCGGAATTTTTTTATATCGAAATTCTTAAGAAATGACCTTATTGACAATTGCTTTGGTACATTTACAAAATTGCATTGTATAAAATAAAATAAAACATCTTTTAGCTGAAGCAAAACAAATTTAGATTTGCGTACCCCAAAACCAATAAAGTACAACATAAAGCTTTGGACAATTCTAAAACAGCTAACACAACTTAAACCAAAAATTTTACCAAAGCAATACAACAAATCATGATCAAAACAAACAAAATTTTGTAAATTTTATATCTCGATGACAAACCAAACACAAACAATAATATCAAAAATAAATTCAATGGCACTAAGAAATTTGACACAATTTCAGAGTGGCGAATAAATATTTCCGAACGATTCAAGAATATGATATTTGGTTGCATATACGGAATATACATAGGGATGTACCAATGGAATTTTTAAGGAAATATTGACAGATGTCTGCATGTAAAAAATACATGTGGAACTCGAATATGCACTCGAATAATGCCCCAGATGCACAGAATTTATCACTCACGAATGAGTGTACACGAGTTACAAAAATATTCATTTGTCCTGGACACATCTGTTTAGAACTGTATATACACTATTTTCAATTCGTGTCTGAATAATTTAATTTTTGGTTATTTTGCCATATCATCATCATCATAATAATAATAATAATATAAAACTTCAAACAACCTTTTGATCAAAATTGAGTGAAACAGAAAAACAAAAATCATTCTAATCCGATTCCTTTATACATACATATTTTTATCCTTCACACCTAACTCATCCTCCATTTTAGTTTACACAATTTTTTTATGTGTATAAAACGGGAACAAAAAATCACAATCGGATACTAATTTGCTAGTAAACAAAAAAATAAAAATCGATAAAATAGTAGAACAATAATTATTATCTTGTTATTTTTATTGTTGTCAAAAATGATAAAAAAAAATCATAAAAATAGAAAAAAATTGTAATTTCTGTTCTACTCGTACTCGTACTTAAATAGCATAACGCGGGAGGCATTTTAGTTACGGTTACGTGCATACTCGAAATTGAATGATATGGAATTTAACATAACTAGGTGAGAATTGAAATTCAAGATTAAGATTTTAAGATGTTAATAAAATATTAATTTACAGTATCCAACTTTGTTGTAATAATTTTTATATGTTATGTCGGTCACGTCCGTTTATTATTGTATCGCGAAAGTGAGATTTTGTTAATGTTTAACACTTTCGTCACGGCTTTCGAATACCCACTCATTTTCAATTTCTTATATTGACGTATGTAGATATCCTATCTATCTAATGGAGAATCCAAAGTTACCGAGGTTTTACATTACCGGTTTTCGGTATTTTTTAGCGGAATTACCGGTTTACCGGTAAATTTTGTTATTAGTGATATTTTAACAAATCGCCATTAAATTTTTTTAAAATTAGAAGATTATATTTCAGTATTACGTGTGTTTATAAAAATTAAAAAAACGCATTCATAAAAAATAAACAAATAGGCATTGACGAATGGAACGGTGTGCTCCAGCAGACAATAGTGAAGTATGTGATAGAATGTAACAAAAATTTGCTATTGTATAGTATGAAGTTACATTACATTACATTTTTATTTATGAAAATTGTAATGATTGGAAAATGGAATTAATCTCATATATCGCTTCCAAATAAGAGTAGTACATCTGCAAATCATTAATTTTTTTGGAGAGGCATGTCAAGTTTTTAATGTTAAATTTGGCCTCATTTTTTTATATAAAATTCTTGCTACACTTTTTGGGAAGGACTTTATTTAAAAAAAAATTAAGTCGAAATTAGCATTAACAATTTTAAGGGATCTCCAAAAAATTATTGATTTGCAGATGTAATACTCTTTTTTGGAAGCGGCGATATGTAGTTTAAGGTGTGATTTTAGTATATCTGATTCATTTGGGACATTTTTTTCATTTTTAGTATCAGAAAGTTTTGCTTAAAAATTGCAGAAATTTAATGTTAAAATCACTATAAATATATGTTTGGGTCACTAAACCTTTTGGAGCTTTATTAGACCACAGTTGCTACGCTTTGATCTAAAATTTAATATTTATAAAACATGTATGTTTTTAGTAACACTAGCTTATTTTGAAATTTTTGCAATTTTTAAGTACAAGTTTCTCATATTTAGAATGATAAGAATGTCACAAATGAATTAGATATACCTTAAACTACGTATGGGATTAATTCAATTTTCCAATCATTACAATGTCGTGAATCCCATTTCCATCGTACATGCTGAATTTCATCAAAATCGGATAAGAAATGGCCAAGTTCCTTCCTAATTGGCCATTTTCCAGAATTTCGTCCACGAATCATTTTAGAATCCCATTTACATCGTACATGCTGAATTTCACTAAAATCGGTTAAGAAATGGCAAACTTCCATAATAATTGGTCATATTGCAGAACTTTATTTAATTTTCTGTCGTCTCTTATCGGCGAGTATTACAAAAAAATCTTACGAACGTTAAGTAACTAACAAGGAACTAATACAAAATATGAAAAAAGTTGTTTTTTTATTTTGAAGATCACTTGTTCCTTTAATTGTTTTATTTCATACTATACCGAAAATCAACGTTTATATGATTGATTTGAGTCCGGAAAACAACTCATTACGGTACAGAAAAAAGTGTCTGGGAAACGAGCTATTACAGTACAGAAACATATAAAACCAAACAAAAAAAATAGTAACTAGGGTAACTTGATAATTTGAAAACCATTTGGATTGATTTTCTTTAAATTTCAAACTCATGTTTTTACTTTAAAATTTAATTTTAAATGAAAAAGTCGAATTAAGGTCCCATGTAGTATGAAATAAAACGTTGTACGTTACACGTACGTTAAATGATCTTACAGTACTCGTTAAAAATTCTGGGCTCGAACTCGTACTGTAACAACTGATTTACCGCTCTTATGACGTAAATAACTATTGTAAAACTTTGATCAAACTGTCCGGAAAAACGGTTGGATGGATCAATTTGAAAATAATACAGAGCTATTAGGAGTACATTAAACTGTAAAATGACCTGGCAGCATTAATCTTTCCATCAATATTTGTAAAGTAACGGTAGATTTACTAAAACAACCTAATACGTCGTTTTATTGTACTTTTTTCAAATCAGTATTGAGGGTGAAAAAAAATTGTTCTCAACTAATCATTAAAGGGTCTTGTAGGAAATTTACTCAAGATGCCCTAAAATTTACTGTGCAATCATTGGTTTTGACTTTTTTTTGTAACATTACCACATAAACGGTAATTCAAATTTGTGTAACATATAAGCTGTAACAATAACAAAGTGTTAAGTATGGTGATCTGTAAAAATGTATGTGAGTCACATTTTGCTATCCAATTATTTGGTATCTTACGTTAGACACTGGCACGAAAAATAAAAAATTACAATTATCAAGTAAACATTTTGTTTATGTCACTATAAATTGAATGTACAAGACAGTATCAACAACCTTTAGAACTTTAAAAATAAAATTTAGCGAAGGTTCCATAATTAGAATTTGAAAACGAAGTACACAGCGGGTATTCACGAATACCAAAATGGTATTGGATACAATACATGATAAACCAATTTAAGAGGTATGATCAAGCGCAAGTATTGCTATCTCTTTCACTAAAAAATTACGTCATTCGGTGATTTGTGCTATACTTTTTTTTTTTATAAACACTAGTTCATAGCAAACAAAAACAAATCGAATTGTTTTGCGGTGATAGTTTTTGTGAAAATTTTGTGAAAACAACGAAGCCTGGTGATTTTATCGCACCGAATGACGACATGCGCAAGAAAAGACGAATTTGAAACAGCTGTCAATCATAGCTTTCAATTGATTTATCATGGATACAATAAATGGCATGTTTTTGTAAATGAAGTTAGGCTTAGAATATTTGAACTTCAATCGTTAGAGATCAGTAGGCTTCTGCTTGATGAAACATTCCTTTATAAATTAATTAGCAACTTGTGCGAAGCGTCCTCGTTATCATGTCTGAATTTCCTATGCACCTTTTCATAGAGTTAGAAGCGCAATGTTATTTATTCCGACCTTTCCAAGAACCAATCTTGACTTTGCGAACCCTTTATCAAGATTACAGTCAAATCATAATGAGTTATCCTTGATTGTGGTTTATTTTTGCTTTCACTAAGTCAGTTTAGATCTGCGATCCTCAGCACTGCTTCAACGTTTGGTTCTTAGTCGCGGGTTTGGTCGTCCAATATATGTGCGTATGTGTGCTTCTATATACTAGAGGATCTACTGTTTCTTATTGAGGGTTGACCGGCTCTATGTGGAAGCATATACATGCACTTTTGTTAATTTCTGTTTTATTAGATTACTAGCTGAGCCCAGTCCGCCTTGCTGGCCCTAACTAAGCCTTTTGTGTTGTATTGACTCTAGATTTAAATAGATGCCACTGCATGTAGTTATTAAAAATTAATTTTTCACATATCTGTACAGTTCCTTCATGTGCGAATACGCTTAATGTTGACGGTTTACCAACACGTGAGCAACCAACGTATAATTGTCCATGTGAGAAATATGGTGTTTCAAGATTTAATCCACATACTTGCAGTGATTGGACGTACCGGAAATTGGATGCGTTTAAATTCCAATTTTTAATTGTAGAATGTGAGATGGAGCTCCAGGCAAATCAAAGGAATTTAAAAATTTAATTGGGTAATTCACAACTTCATCTGGATCCATAACGCAATCAGTGGATTTGTAGGTTTTTGTTTGGCCACAAATCTGACTTTGAACGTCAATATTAATATCAATGACGTCTTTGTATTTGGCTGCCAATATAGTACGATCGCTTAACCATTGATGATTTGTATAATTATGTACAATATTCGGATTTACACTTGAAATTAAATCCTCTTTTGATTTATTGGTAACACAAAAATCGGCAGGCAATAATATTAATGCCGCCCCCGTGGCGAAGTGGTTTGATTACTTGCTTTAAGCTCCGGAAAACATCACGGCTGGTTAATATTGGATCAATGAATTAATCACTCATTATCCGTTTAAAAAAAATTATTACGAAACTTCATAATAAAGCGGCCAAATCCCTCTGTGGAATATAGCGCCAGCAAAAAAAATATATTAATCCTCTTGTGATGGAACCTCCAGTGATAGAATAATATCGATAGTGGGCACAATCGATAACGATAGTTTACATTTTGCTATCGATACTATCGAAAATATCGGATTTCAATAAATACAAAAATTATAAATAATCCAACAATGATTATTATTGATTTTACAGTTGGTGGCTGCTGAAAAATTTCTTTCTAAAGGAACTGACGTAGCACGTATTGTAATATATTTTAACGGTATACTTCACACAACTTCAAATTGGTTTTTATTTTCGTCCCAGAAGGAAATAGGATCGGGCGTTGAGTTATCTATAGATCGCTCAATATATTTCCGGACGTTTATTATAGCATCGGAGGTTGAATTTCGTAATAATGGTGGACCTTTCTAAAACAAACGACAGCAATCCTGGTCCTGTATCTCCAGAATGTGACGCATACATTGATTGATCATTTGTACTGCGATGAATTACAAGACAGAACCTCTTTAGTTAAAAATGTTAGGGCATTGTATGCATTTTCTAACGATCTAAATACAGTTTTTTTAAATCGAGGATCAACTAAGGTTGCCAGCATGGCAGTGGTTCGTTGAGCATATGGAAACATTCATGTCACTATAGATTGTTTTAGCTCATTCATTAATTGCTTGCCGATGTCAGTCTTAATGGTCGAAACTAAGGCATACAATTTTAGGACTGTTCCGTGTATTCATGGAATTACTATTAATATTGTGACTTACTGGTTTCCAGAGATTTCATTGATTATATTTTCAAACGGTTCCAGTAAGTCAACAATTTCATTTAAATTTCGACACCATTTGGTGATCTTATAGAGTAGAGGATATTTAATTTTTAAGGATATTATTACGTAGTGGTTAATTCCCGCAGATTTAAAAATCGTTTAATCATAGGTAATTCGCTAATCCATCTGGTACTACCATATTATCATCTTCAATAAACCATTCCGAATGTACCTTTTCTATTAAAACCTGCAAAAAATATTTAAATCGCTGCCATATTGGATAGTTGCGCGAGTTAACACTCTTTGGCAATTTTTATTAGGAAATGTGCATTACTTAATTAAGATTGTTTTTATTATTTCATGTTTTCTGTAAATTGTATATTTTTGAAATATTTGCAAAATAAATTTTCTGTTTCACGGAATCTGGGAGCTGGAAGCTTTTTACAAAATTTATGTAAAAAGTTTAAACATGAAGTTGCAATTTGATTGGTTAAACCATCTGGACTACAAACTGACAGACATACATGTATACCAACAGAGAACAGACACCACTTCGAAACCCAATTTTTCGGACTCATTATTACACACGTAAAAGAAAATAAAAGTTGATATTTATGAATTTTAATTTTTTCTTTTAATTTTTTGGAATTTGTATTAGTGATTTTTTTGTAAACCTTATACTTTTTAGGATATGTGCAAAATACATTTTCGTGCCCAAGGGAGTGGCCACGTCCGGTTGACCGATTTGGAGTAAAATTCACTAGGACCTCCCAATTTATCAAAAAAGCTTAAATCTAAAATTTCAGTTCGATTGGTTAAGCTATCTGGGCTGTAGAGAGGACACAGACTGACAGACGGACAGACAGACATCATTTCGAAACCCACTTTTTCGGACTCAGGGGACCTCAAAACAGATAAATCTTCAATAATCTCAAGGTCAAAAATCTTCATGATTACTATACTTTATTTTACTTACGTAAAAGAAAGTAGATGTCAATGGTATTAGATTCGGAATTGTTTATTGAGTATTTTTTAAGTGACCAGTTTAAATTTTACCATATGGAATTTAAGAGAAATCATCAAATCATTTTTAATCGTACGAGTAAAATCTTGTTTTATGTGAAAAGGCCATTTTTTATCGATATTTGTATCAAGAGGCTGATATTTATAGCTGCAGTAAATTTTGTGTGACAATAAGTGACTAACTTATGTATCCTATATGTTAATTAAGTTATGCAATCTAAATGACCGCAATTCGATACTACCAATAATTTTATTTAGGCTTTAATTTTTCTTAATAAAGTTTACATTACTTTAGCAGTAACATTTAAACGGCGGTTGTCTATTTCTGGAATTTGTAATTTGATATTTTACACTGAAGTTTTGTTTATTTAAGAGAGTTTGAAATACATAATATTAAAATATTTATATTCTGATTGAACAATAAAAATAAGTTCTCAAAATTTAAAATCTTAATAACTCCAAACAATTTATAATTTCAACAATTTCGCCAATAACCTGTATTTGTCAAGTTTATGAAAATGGGATATTGGGAATCTCATAAAATTTGAAATGTTCTATATAGTTTCAAGTTAATTGTAAGTATTTTTGAATTTACGAATTTTCTGTATTTCGAAACGTCTAGAATATGAAGTATCTTCTTATATCGATCACGGAAAAAAATAAACTGGCCCTCAGCAAAGAAAACGGACTGTTAATTCAAGAAAATGTAATTTTTCTTGATTTAAAAGCTAATTTTCTTATTTCTTTCGAGTTTTTCTTCATTTCAAGAAACACAATTCTTACATGAAGAAAAACTCGATAGAAATAAGAAAATTAGCTTTTAAATCAAGAAAAAGTACATTTTCTTGAATTAGAAGTCCGTTTTCTTAGCTGAGGACCAGTTTATTTTTTTCCGTGTATTCTAAGTGTGTGAAGCGATATTCTAAAGTCGTTAAAATAACATTTTAGTTTCTTCTTTCGTAAAACTCCTAAATTTAATTTTCTATATCGAAATTTGAATTTTTAAATGCAGTTACTTCGCGAAACTTTTTGTCATCTTACATAATTTTGAAATCCTAGATAGAATATCTTAATTTTCAGATTTTTAATATACGAGTGGAAATCAGGTGCTTGAATTTAGAATTAAAGCAACTGAAAAGAACTATTTTGGGAATTTAGGAATTACAAAGTGATTTTAGGAATTCAAGAAATTTACAATAAGAAATTTGAGCCTTATTTATAGAGATATTTGGAAACCTAAAACCGTTTTACAATAATGTGAATTAAAAAATTTCAAGAATATAGATTTGAAATAGTTTAGGATTTTGGAAAGAGAACAAAAGTTCTTTCTGTTTTTAAAAATCTTCATAAACTATCAAAACTATCTTTTAGTTTGCTTGCACTCATATACAAATGAGTACCAGCCGTAATGAAAGGTGTTGGGGCAACGATCTTGTATATTTAAGTCCACGCGGTTCGGCGCCACTGACCTTGCCAAAATTTTCCCAACGCTATTAAATCTGGTTTCAAACGGTCTTCCCTTTTCACTTTCTGCAAGTTTATTAAATAATTGCGCATAACGATAGATAGGCTGGCGTAATTGTTTGAAAGAAAAAAAGACATCAACTTTTAAGTACAATTAATTTTATTTTTATAATAATTTTGTTATTTTTAATATGTATTCACTTTGACACATCAATTGGTACAGTCTCTAGTGTGTAATGAAAAAATATTCTTTAGCTACGACAAAATTGTGAGTTTAGTACTTATGGCAGTAACAGCAATCATATTTTAGTGCATATTACCGCCGTTTTGATTTGGTACCACTCATAGCATAAATTATAACATTGATTGATAGATGTCACTACTAATTGGCTATGAGAAAAAAAATATTTTGCTTTGATGTTTGAAATTAATATGCAATTTTAATTCTTAAAAAGTAAATAGTGAATGAAATTACCATCCACAATTAAGATGAATTAAGTTAAGTATAATTGAATTATAAATTATAAACAAAATATTAATAACAAAAACTATTTTTCTGGTTAAATATATTTACATAATATAGACAGCTGATTTTATAGATTATCCAGAGACAGCTGATTTCATATAAACAAAGTGTTTTTACCCTGTTAAAGTTAGCCGAAAGTTTCCAGCCGAAAGTAAAAAGTCGATATTGCAGATTACCTTATTAACATTCCAGCCGAAAATAAAAAAATTTGTGGTTATCAGCCGAAAGTAAATAGGATATGCTTGTAGTAACAAACAATTTTATAAATAGTCTTACGTGGAAAACTTCGTTTAATCTAATCGCGGAAAACATTTGAAAATCAGAAGAATTCACAAAATTGGAACAAACTCAACCTGTAGAGTGTGTATCTGAAGTTGAATCATTTTTATTGGATTTGTCAATAGCCATCGCAGGAAAAAAATTCAGTTCAAGTTTCCCGTCAGAAATCGCGGAAAATTCGATTTTTCAAAAATCATTAGAAAATTTATATAAAATCAGCCTCTAGAGTGTTATGTCTGGAGATGTATTTTATTGATGTGACTTGTCCATAGCTATCGTAGGAAAAAAATTCAGTTCAATTTTCCCGTCAGAAATCGCGGAAAATTGGAAAAGCGATCCAGCCGAAAGTAAAAAAAAATGTCAGCCTCTAGAATGTTATGTCTGGAGATGTATTTTATTGATGTGACTTGTCAATAGCTATCGCAGGGAAAAAATTCAGTTCAAGCTTCTCGTCAGAAATCGCGGAAAATTCGATTTTCCAAAAATCATTAGAAAATGTATATAAAATCAGCCTCTAGAATGTTATGTTTTCCGCGATTTCTGACGGGACACTTGAACTGAATTTTTTCCATGCGATAGCTATTGACAAGTCACCTCAATAAAATACATCTCCAGACATCACATTCTAGAGGCGGTTTTTCTTCCAATTAAAATATTTTTTTTGGGTTTCTCGAGTTTTCCAAAATTTTCCACGAGGAACTCCAGCCAGGTTTTGCCATATAAGAATAATAACAAAGGTATTCAATGATAATCATGCATCCTTACATTCCTTAGTATGTTTTAGGCTAAACATTACCGATCGATATTAACTTAATTTTTTATTTTCGGCTGGGATAACGCAATCTGCATTACCGTTTTTACTTTCGGCTGGGATAACACAATCTGCATTATCGATTTTTCACTTTCGGCTGGCAACTTTCGGCTAACTTTAACAGTATGTGTTTTTGTATGTGAATTTAAAATTATAAAATAAACTTAAACCACAGATAAGAATATCAGACGAACCAAGCCCGAATGATTTTGCGGTTTTATGAACTGGAACCCAATATTAAATGTGTCTGTAATATTTTATCTTAGACTCAAAATAATACAAAAATGAGTCACGTAACACCATCTATCGTAAATAAATATAAATATTTTTGAATAAATATTTGCTTTTATTGAACAATTTATTTGTTATATTAAATTTTAAAGTTAAATTATTACAGCAAAAATTGTAATTGTAATTTTTTACAGCAAAAATGGGCGAAATCATCTAAAAAATAATGAGCTTATTAAAATGTGTCTCTACTAACTGTCTTTCTTCTATTAAAGGCTAGATGGAACCTCAGTATAAATAATTTAAATTGGTTTGAGTTTCAGGTTTTGGGTTCCAGATTGAATTGCCAAAAACTTGTTCTGCTTGAAACATCTGATATTCTTATCTGTGCTTAAACTAAATTAAATGGTTTTGCGTATATTAATTGGGATGTCTCTATAAATGTAATTTAGATTTTAACTGGAATCGACAAAAGGGTTGAATACATAACAATTGGCAACGAATGATACCTAGCTATTTTTATATTTGTTATTATAATTTCTCTTTTTATTTTTACCACACGGAATTTGTCTGTATTATCAATTAATATGATTTTGTCGGCTTTTTATACATAAAATATATTAGTTTTAAAATAGAATTCCCATTATTACGACTTATTAACGGTTATACGATGTATTATACCCTTTCAAAAAATGAGAATTTCCTTAAGCTCCTGGTAGTTTGGTTTCGTACTTAAAAAAAGTTGGTCTACTCATTAGGAAGCTACAACCAAACTAAACAAATTCAATTCTCACCTTTTACGTATGAAGGTAAGAACGTAATGATTTAGCGAATTATATTCACCAAATCTAAAAACTAAAGGAAAACTCTCATTATGTGTGTGATAAGCCACTCTAATATGATTTAAGGCGGGACCAGACTATGTGAAAATCAACCAATATCGGTCGACCAAAATTGAAGCATACATATATGATGTGGACAAATGAACAAACTGTTCATGTGTATGGCATACATACCTTAAGGTGGCACCAGACGATGCGAGAATTGACAAATGTGGGTCGACCAACGTTGGAGCATATGATGTGGACAAATGTTCACATGGCATACGTACCCTACACACGACATGTCAAATGTTCGTCGAATGTAAATTTAAGCGAATGTATACCAAGTACATATTCACAAATGTTTGAAATAGTACATTCTAAATTTTAAAAATATCTTTCTGTCCATAATTTGAAATTACTTCGTTGTTTTTATTATTTTGACATTTTTAATTTTTATGACCGGATTTATGTGACCAAAACTTAACTTTATATCGAATTAAATAAACAAAAAATGTTTTAAATTAAACGCCATTTATTATCCATCAAAATGCGTGTTTGAATTTT
This sequence comes from Tipula helvola, assembly GCA_963556165.1. Taxonomy (NCBI): domain Eukaryota; kingdom Metazoa; phylum Arthropoda; class Insecta; order Diptera; family Tipulidae; genus Tipula; species Tipula helvola. Next base: position 159,992,322 of record OY744483.1, read on the forward strand.
TTCGATATTGAATTTTATATATTTTAACACTTTGTATTGTATGGGCAAGGTAATTTCAGTAAAATTTACCAACACAGCAAAAATAAATTTTACTTTAGATTTACTATGATCTTTTTCCGAATGTGCTAATTGTGTATTAAACATATATACATTTTGGTGTTAACTTAAAATCGTACAAATCTCGGTCATACATATGCAAAACAAATATGGGAATAAGAATGTACATGTAGCATGTTTTAACTGGATGTACCTAAATAACAATATTTCAAACAGCTTTTATTAAATATGTAAATATAACGGTGAGTTTTCTTATCTTATGTCTCGACAGACCTGTGAACCTAAAATTGCTTTTGCAAACAGTTATAATTTCATATACCAAATCATATTTACGAATTATTTAAAATTAATATGGAATGCACTAAAATTCTAAATAAATTAAAGCGAACCATGCCACACCGTCTGGATGGCATCACCAGTATATCAACCAACGGTCTTCTTTGATGTGTATTGATTTACCGCCTATTGAGCGAACGTATATACCAATGTACCAAATGTCACATTGGTGATATGAAAACTCTCCACACGACATGTCATACTATATACATATCACAAACATTTGTCAATTATCGCATCGTCTGGTGCCGCCTTTACACACGATACGTCCAATGTTGGTAACGTACATATTAACAAATGTATGAAATAGTGCAGCCCAAATTTTAAAATTATCATACGTTATGGACAAATATGGGAACAAGAATTTAACAAAAAATAACAAAATTTAAATTAACAACTTTTATTAAATAAATATAAAGGAAAGTTCTGTTATCTCGACAGCCATGTGAACCTAAAACTCCATTTGAAAACCATTTTCTAAGTTACAAAATAACATTAAACTTCATTGCCGTAAAGAGACAAATCAATGCCTGCTTAATTATAATTTCATATACCTAATCGTATTTACGCGAATTTAAATATTAATAAAAAATGCACTAAATATCTAAATAAACTAAAGCAAATCATGCTACACCGTCTGGACCGCATCACCAGTATATCAACCAACGTTGGTGGTCTCATTTGATGTGTATTCATTTACCGCCTATTTAGCGAACGTATTTACCAATGTACCAAATGTCACATTGGTGATATGAAAACTGTCTTGAAAAAGAAAACGATTAAAATTTTATTTATTTTTCTGAGACCACATACCGGTACCACCAAATTATATTTCGAACCGTACCTTACCGGTACCACCAAATTATATTTCTGATACCATGTACCCGAACCATACCATATAAATTACTCGGAGTAATACCACAAACCATACCAACCTTAACCACTTAACGCATAGGAACGAGTTAACTCGTTCATTTGTTACTTGCAGAAATGCATAGAAACGAGTTAACTCGTCCAATTAAATTTTAAATTAAAAATAGATTAAATTACGATTGTTTTTTGTAATTAAAATATTGTGATCAATTGAGCCGTAAAGGCTATAGTTTATGGCTTTTTATCTCATCAATTTCGATTTTTATGGTTTTTGACACCAATTGCCCAGTGGTGTATGATATCGATAAGATCATAATTTAAGGCTGCATGTTTCATCATAAACGATAATATGAAAAAGGAGAAAAGTGACAACAGGGTGTAATTTCATTACCGGCATCTCAAGAATGATTTTGGTTTTTTCCAAAACCTTCGAAAATTCTCACTGTAGTCAAAAGAGAATTCTCGCAGATTTTGTTTTTTCTTTAGGCAAAATAAAATATCAAATAACTTTTAGAGTTTTACTGCGCCACCTCACAACTAGTGTTCTACGTGTAAGAATTTGTGAATGACATTATCTTTTAGTGCGTTATAATGTCGATTAGGTAGTAACGGTATAAGAAGAACAAAGGAAAGTTGTTATCTTGTTCTTTAGTTATTTTTCTTTTCTGTTGCGTAAAATTTCTATTTAAAAGAAGGAAAATAAAACAAAATCGTTATTTTTTGTTTATATAAATGTACCTATTGTGTTAAAATAGGTGCAAATAAACATTTTCAATACTAAAAAAAAAAATGATTTTTTGCAGTTTTTTTTTCAAAAATAATATGCGCTAAGGGGTTAATATTTCCAGGGGTTCCGGCCCTAATATAAGTTCATTTTTCTTAAAAATGTAATACATATCAACAACAAAATAATTTTGTATTAAATTTGACATTTTACATTACCAAAAGATAAAAAAACTCGAACATAATAAAAAACTCTCGAAAAATATCGAAAAAGTTCTAAAAGCCATCTATTGGAATTTTCGGAACTAAAATCCATCTAGCGCAAATTTTATGCGTATAACTACTTCTGTTTTCTACACCATCGTATGAGAATAAAGATTGATTTAAATTCAAAGTTTTTCGTAGATGCAGATGTCAAATCAAAAATTCGTTTTCTTTACACATTAAAAAATAAATTTAAACAAAAAATGTCATAAATAAATACAATTGATTGGTTTTCTTGTTTATGTAATCTTATTATAGTTATTTATTCATGCATCGGCGATTTTACAGAAAAAAAGATGAAACTCGACATCTGCAAAAAAAAGCAAGCGACGACTTTTGGGTTTGTTTCTCGGGTTTCAATTGACTTTTTTAAGCAAATGATTATTTTTTCTCTTTGTGTCTTTGCTGTTTTTCAAATGTCGTTGAATGTAAATCAGCTATAAGTAGTTGTCAGTATACAAGTACTTGCGAGTAGTTTGCTTTCGGCAATGGAAGACGCTTAATATGACTAGGTTTAAGATTATAGGTAACTTTTTTTTTTTGGGAAATCGGTCTAAAATATGTACAGTACATGTTTAAAAAATTCAAGCGGTGTACTTCATTTTGAACTGCCTATGTTTTAATACAACTATGAACGATCCTGAAGCGGCTTAGGCCCGTAGTTGAGAAATTTTCAGCCGGTATAAAACTATTTTAACAAAACTTTCACCAGATCTCAGACTATGTGTACCTTTATCAAAAATGAAATAATTCTCGCCCAAAATTTGAAAAATGTATGTAAATAATTCTTCGAAATTTAAATGGATCAAACTAGAGTACATTGACCTATAGAAATACAGAAAAAATAATTCTACCCCATTTTAATAGCGTAAATCGTCTCAACCGTGACACGGTGTTCGTTAGAGGTAGGAACCGTCCAAATTTTTAAGTATTTGGAGATACGAAACAATTGTGACAAGTGAATTGAAATCCTCTTACGATAAGTTCTAGTTTTGGCTTTATTTTCAAAATTTGACCGATTTTTAAAAGTATTGTATTGCTTGCGGCGGTTTTTAGCTGATTTACATTCAACGACATTCGACGTCCGCAATAAAGTTGAAACACAACATATGAAAACCAGCAAAGACAAAAAGAGAAAAAATAATCATCTGCTTAAAAAAGTCAATTGAAACCCAAGAAACAAACCCAAAAGTCGTCGTCTGCTTTTTTTTGCAGATGTCGAGTTTCATCTTTTTTCTGTAAAATCGTCGATGCGTGAATAAATAACTTTAATAAGGTTACAAAAACAAGAAAACCAATCATTTGTATTGGTTTATGACATTTTTTGTTTAAATTTATTTTTTAATGTGTAAAGAAAACGAATTTTTGATTTGACATCTGCATCTGCGAAAATTTTGAATGTAAATCAGTCTTAAAGCGTTCCAATCGATCATAGCAAGGACAAAAACCTATCTACTAGCGGTTTGCTAGCGGGTGCTTGCGGTTGGTTGATTGGAAAGCAACTAATATGTATCGCGAGTAGAATTAATCCAACAGTAAACATCTAGGAGAGAGAGCAATGAGCCCAGATAGTATATATCACGTACCGGCCGGCAGTATTATCAGGTTCATTAAGAGCCTGAATATTGACTAGACGGATAATTAAGCACGGCTTGGAGCACATATAATCTTTTTTTGGTCGCAGTGTGAGGTGGCTAAACGCCCACATGGTCCTACAACTCTAATTCTAATTCTAATTCTAGTTTGCTTTGGACGTAAATTCACCATGGAAATTAGTATTGCAACTAACAAATCAACGACAAAAAAATCGACGGAGTATTATATTACATACATTTAGGGGCTATATTAAATATCTAAAAGAGCATAAATTAAGGCGTATTTAAATTTTGTAAGACGCATAGTTATAGACACTGGCCTAGTATTTAAATCAGCGCACTCCAATACTTTGTTTGTGATACTACCAACTGGAAATAAGAAAATTGAATTGATACACCCCTTAAATGAAAATATGTATAATGTATTTTATTCTCACCTTATCGCGGTTCTACATTATCAATCAATTGATTGCCATAAAAAATGAGTGCATGATGAAATTGTCATACACACTTGAGAATATTTGCCTTATCAACTTGTACGTTTTGTTTTTTTGTAAATATATAATTTGGCTGGTAGGTACCTACTCGTATATGTACGTTCTACATGTATACCACATTGCTTATCTCTTCAAAACTAGTTTCACTTACTTATGCGCTACTTGTTTATATGTACATAATATTTATTATTGCTTTTACATTATCCTGAATTTTTAATTGGAATTATTTCACGGTAAAATAAATTATTTTAATTGAGTTTTTGTTTTGTAGCTCGTACCGTATCCAGGCGTAGTTGAGACAAAATGATTGAAGAGTCTTGAGGTAATATATTTACAGGAATGGAATTAAAATATTAAATGTATGTAGCACGAGTGGGGGAGAAGAAAAATTTGGTATGGCGTGCGTTCATCGGCTTTGTAATTGCAATGGATAAATTATATTGATTTATATTTACACCTAGTACCCACAATACTAATTATAGATTTGTTATACATTTTGTCGATGTTGATAAACCCTTAGTGCATATAGTTGACTCCAAAAAGACGAGACAACTGAATTGACGATATTATCATAAATATTTGTTATTATTTGAACAGCCAGGGTAAAATTACGTTTGTGACTACACATCGGGCGACGACATTTCGTAAAATGGTTGTGTCGCCAACTGTAAGTACGTAATTATACGTATATAGTAATATACAATAAATTAATCCCAGATTAATAAATTTTTTGTTGATAGATTAGTTTTTGTGTTTCAAGATTATTTTAAACGTGTTTTGATAGATGAGATATCTCGATAGGTAAACAACAATAACAATTTTGGTACTCAATGGACTACAAACAAAAAAATATAAATTGAAATCGATATTTACGAAAATTTTTGTGTATAGTAGTAGGTAATGAAATTTTATATATCCCGATAAGTACATAATATATTATATTTTATATAGTAAATAATTAAATTACTTGAGTTGTAGAGATTCCGTATCGATCGAATAAAAAATTAATAAATAGAAAATTCGACATAAGTGTACTACAACATCAAATATTATGATTCCTTACACATTCATGACACCACAAATTTTAGCTTTGGAATGTACTATCAAAAAAAACGAAATATTTTTCTTGCTGGTATTCTTTATTTGTTGCGCGATTTTATTATACCAAGAAGAAGAAAATGCGAAACGAATGTAAAGGAAACGTGGAAAATATTTCCCCCCTGTGGAAAATAAGTAGATTCTTACGCGTGTAGAAAATATTGATGGTATATTAAAAAAATGACAGGACACGCGAAGAAACTTTCACTTTATATACATAACATATGTTTTGTACATGTGTATACACTACTACGGCATTTTAATTGCGTTTTGTGTACAGATGACACGCAAATCATTTGAATAAAACCTTCATCATATAAATACAACTTTGGCTTCATGATGACGACCGAATTTCTTTGTGTATATGGTTAAAGGTTATGGTATTGTAATATTTATTAAATTCCTCCGAAAAATGTGACAACAATAAAAGTTGTCATTCAGCAACAGCACAAATAATATTTAGAATATTTCACTTAGCACAAGATTACTTAATCATCACAGTATATTTGAAAGAAGCTAAGATTATTACATAATCATGCCGGCGATGTACAATCCTTGACGAAATGATCTATCAGGTGCAGAATGAAAAAATCGTTAAGTACAATGTTCGGCAGAAAGCACAATTCACCGTACAGTGGTCTTCCAGCAAGACAAAGGAATGCACATAGAGAAGCCACTATTGTTATTGTTATGTTTGGTTGCTAGTTTAATAATAACATAACAGTATAACATCTTCCCTGTTTTAATTTTATTTAAAAATAATATAGTTATATAATTCAAAGTTTTACAGATACATATCTAGATTATTATTTTTTTTTTTAATCTACTTATATAATTCAAAATCATCAAATTATTTTGGAAGTTTTATATTTCGTTTCGGACGACTTGTTGATGGTTCATTGGCTTCCAAGACCTCGTTTGTGTTGATATTTTGAGTCAACATTTGAGTTTTACCAGTAGAATCGTTGTCAGTATTCTGAGAATTAAACTGTGTTGATATTTTTTCCGGGTTTGCCGTATTATGTTCGACTATTTCGTCTTCCGAAGTACGAGGTTTGATATGTACCATATTTCGTCGATATACATTCCCTTTAACATTCACCAAATACGATCTATCTTTAAGCTTTTGTTGTATAATACCTTTTGACCATAGTTTGTTGGATTGTGGATGTGCTTGAACAGCCACATGTTGTCCAATTTTTAATTCAGTTAACTGCTTTGTTTTTTTATCAAAATAGAATTTACTATCACGACGTAATTGTACCATTTGTTCTGGTACACATTCCACGATTTTCGGACTGTACTCCTGTATAGCTGTAGGTATAGAAGTTCGAGTTTTTCTAGAGAAAATTCTTTGCACTGGACTCGAATTCATTTTGTTCGGAGAATTACGTAGATGTAATAAACTAAACCATAAATCTTCGTTAGATTCTTCAGCTTTCCGTATCAAATCTTTAGCAATTTGGACTCCTGATTCCGCTTTACCGTTTCCCCTTTGATGATGAGGAGATGAAGTATCATGTTCGAATCCCCATTTTCGAGAAAATTCCTCAAATTGCTTGTTAACAAAATTTGTTCCATTGTCAGAACAAACACGTTGAGGTATTCCGTGGCGGATAAAAATTCTTTTACAAATTTCAATAAGTACTGTTGCCGATAAACTGTTTAGAATATCAAGTTCGCAAAAATCGGAATATTTATCGATTGTAATCAACATTGTATATGGTTTTCCTTTATATGTAATTGAAAATACATCTGTGACTGCATAGGTGGATTGGGTTGCGATTTAGAAAACTTCATACATATATCGCACATTTGCACTTTCTCTTTTATTTCTGAAGACATGTTAGGCCAAAATATGTTTTCCTTTGCAAACTTAATTGTATTTTCAATTCCTAGGTGAGAAACATGAACTTTTTCTATCATTAGTTTTCTCAAAGTATACGGAATTAAAATTTTATTATTACGAAATATTAATCCTTGTTGCGCAGATAACTCATCTTTATATTTAAAATACATTTTAATATTTTCAGGAACATCACGAATATTCTTCGGCCATCCATTTGCAATAAACTTAACCAATGTTTGTAGAGACGGATCACTTGAAGTTTCTAATTGTATATTTTCTACTCGTTCATTGGAAACATCTAAACACTTTATTAAATTTAAACCTCGAATATTTTCGAATACTTGTTCTTCCGAAGATATTTTGAAAATATTTGCACGATTGATTTCCCTATTAAATGAATTATTTTCATATATGTCGTAAGATGCTCGTGACAAAGCATCTGCGATAATGTTTGCTTTACCTTCAATATATTGAATATTTATGCTATATCTCTGCAAAATCATTAACATTAGCTGTAGTCTCTTTGAAACTTTCAGTAGCGGCTTCTTGAAGATCGAGACCAATGGTTTGTGATCTGTTTTGATTATTGAACGCAGGCAAAAACTATTGCTAATAGTTCTTTTTCAATCATCGCATAATTTTTTTCAGCTGATGTCAAAGTTCGCGATGCATAGCCAATAATCTTATCATCTTGAAATATAGCTACACCAACTCCTGTGCTACTAACATCACATTCTATAGTAATTTGTTTTCCAACTTCAAAATATTTTAAATTTTTTACGTCAGAGACTAGATCTTTTAGTCTTTGGTATTCATGATCTTCAATCGCAGTCCATTTCCACTCAGTTTTTTCTAAGGTCAATTTCCTAAGTTCAGCACATTCTGTACTCCAATTCCTGATATATCTACTTAGGTAATTAAGCATACCCATAAAACGTTGTAAGTCCTGCTTGTCCTTGGGAGATGGCATATTTTTTATTGCTAATATTTTAGTTTCATCTGCCATTAGACCTTGATCGGTTAAAATATGTCCATACAATTTTACTCTTGTTTGACATAATTTCAATTTGGATTTGTTTAGCTTACAATTATTTTGCCTTAATCGTAATAAAGGATCTTCGAGATTTTTATCATGGTCCCTTAAAGCATCAGACATTGTTTCACCGCAACCGTATATCAGAATATCATCCGTAAGAATCTCGATACCTTTGAGGTCATGTATGGCTTCATACATTTTGCTTTGAAATATTTCTGGCGCCGACGCTATCTCAAAAGGTAGTCTTAGCCATCTATATCGATCATAAGGCGTCCAGAATGTTGTAAGTTTACTACTTGATTCGGTGAGTTTAATATGCCAAAATCCTTTCGTTGTGTCAACTGTAGAAAATATTTTAGCTTTTCTTAGCTCAGGCAAAATTTCATCCAATGTATTGAACTGGTAGTGAGGACGTTTGATAGCAACATTTAATGGAATCGGATCTAAGCAGATTCTAAATGAGTTGTTCTTTTTTACTAACAAAATATTACTCACCCAATCGGTATTATTTTCTTCTTTTATTATAATTCCATCCTTCTCTAATGCATCCAGTTCCGTTTTTAATCGATTTCTTAAAGCCATCGGAACCCGTCGAGCTGATTGGATAACTAGTTGTACCGATTTATCTATCTCCAGTTCTACTTCACCGCGCAATAAACCGTAGCCACTAAACACATCAATACACCAATACCCCGATTTGCGACGTTTCGAGTTGCGACGTTTCGAATTGCGACGGTACATTTGTTACTACCAAATTTCAGTTTTGCGTCGCTTAAATTATTTGTTGCATCGTTATTTAAATATTTTATTTCTGGAAATACGTCAAGGTTATTTAATTATGTTGCAATTTTAATTACAAGACGCATTTTAATGGAACGAATTACCGTCGCAAAGTGAGGTGTGGGTGTATATTTTTCTATAATTTTTTCTGCATTTCTATTTATTACACTACTGTATATATTTTTATTTAACGCGACTTTACTATCCAATTCGTTATTTTTTTCTTTCTTATCGAATGGTAGCTCATTTTTTTTATAATATTGCAATACTTTATAAGTCCAAGAGATATACAGGCACTATTTGACAACAATGGTCCATGGTTAACATCAACTACTTGGAATGTTATAATATATCTTTTATTTTTATGATCACATGGTACTACAATTTCACCAAAAACTTTTATCGGATTACTACCAAAACTGCTTAATTTTATTTTTGATTTATTTAATTTCGGACATTTCACTAAACTATAATACTGTTTATATCCGATTAAACATACTATGCGATTCATTACTATTTGTGATAGTAAAAAATTTAGTTCCCATTTCTGTTTGTTTTCATATAAAATTAACAAATATTTTTTTTTTATTATTTTCGTTGCTTTTACTTAAATCAGTTTTAAGAAATGTTTTATTTCATATAAATTTTATATAAAAATGTTCAGCAGTAATAGAAATATAATAAATTGAATTTGATTCATTAGTATTTGTGATGCGCATTTTTGATTCATTAGTATTTGTGATGACATTAATTTAACCAAAATAATTTCAAAATTTCAATTAAAATGTTTTAAAATAAATCATATTACTTTATTAAAACTTAATTCATATTTAATAAGAAGTCTGACATCCTTTATTCACCATAACTTCAGATAACCGTCTTGGAATACTATCGTATAGGTTGCGAATGAATTCTAATGGTATTTTTCTCCAAACCTCAACAATTTCGTTCCATAATTCATATTTTGTATTCTACCAACTCTGTAAGGAATTTTATTCTTTACGTATGCCCAAACATTTTCGATTATGTTGAGATCGGGGCTTTCTGGCGGCCACTCAAGGCGATTTTGTGCTGGGGCATTGTCATGTTGCAGAATGAAATTTGGTCTAATCAGTGCATCACCAGCCAACAGAACAACTTCGTTTAGCAGATCAAGATATACTAATTGATTTAATTTGTCTGAAATTAAGGCAAGTGGTCCTACTCCATCGTATGAGATACAACCATGTATCATAATATTACCTCCGCCACCTTGTCGTTTCGTGGCAAAAATACGACGATTTTTCACATCTTTTCTCGTAGAATAGAAAAACTTTTTACCCCAGCTGCCATCTAAAGAGACCGAAGATTCATCTGTAAATAGGACATTGCGCCAAAATGCTAAGGGCTTATCGTTGTATTGTTTGGCAAAATTGATACGTTTCACTTTATTTTGTGATGAGATGAAGTGTTTTTTGGTACACACATAAGCTTTTATCCCGGATTCTTTGAGGCGGCGATAAATAGTAGGCTGAGAAATTTTTATATTTTCACTATTTTGTAATGACTTAGCAAGAGTTCTTTCACTTAAAAATTTATTATTAACCATAGCTCGGATGATACGAGAATCCTGCCGTTGTGTTGTAACACGTACCATAAAATTTTTTCTTGCGGACTTGATACAGTATTGTATTCACATGGCAATTATACTTTTTAGCTAATATTTTAAGTGACGTTCCATGATTGTGGTCAATTATCATAGCCGATCTTTCTTCCAGGCTAATTTCACGAGTTTTAGGCATCCTGATGCTTCTTTCTCGAAATTTTAATGAATACTAATAATACCAGAGCACAAAAAATAAAACAAAATAACAAAACAATCAAAAACCGGTTATTTAAGGTAGAAACACAGAAAAGAATGAACAGATATGGAAGTTCCATGTCAAGTATTTACATAGAAATATTCAATCTAAAAAATGTATTCCTGCTCTAATCTAACCAGTTAAGACAGGGAAAATATAATACAATAATATGTTTCGCTTCTCTTCTTTTTTGTTTTTTATTCAAAGAAGAGAAGCGAAATATGTAATATTTAATTATATTGTCTCTGTCTTAACTGGTTAGATTAGAGCAGGAATAAATTTTTTTGATTGAACATTTCTATGTAAATACTTGACATGGAACTTCCATATCTGTTCATTCTTTTCTGTGGTAGAAATACGTACATTCGAGAACATCACAAATACTAATGAATCAAAAATGCGCATCACAAATACTAATGAATCAAATTCAATTTATTATATTTCTATTACTGCTGAAAATTTGTATATAAAATTTATATGAAATAAAACCTTTCTTAAAACTGATTAAGGTAAAAGCAACGAAAATAATAAAAAAAAATATTTGATAATTTTATTTGAAAACAAACAGAAATGGGAACTAATTTTTTTACTATCACAAATACTAATGAATCGCGTAGTATATCTGCACCTGTATCGAGATCGCACAATATTTTTTCCCATTTATCAAACTTTAGTTTTAATTCGGCTTTTGTAACACCACCGTATTTAGAGTTGTCAACAATCTTATTAATTTTCACTGGGTATTGTGAACATGAGTCGCTGCTATTAGAACTGTTACTTTCATAATTCAATTCTCTCACATTTTTAATTTTCTTTTTACACACTGTATCCAAATGATTTTTCCCATTACATATCGTACACTTTTTTCCATAGGCTGGGCAACAATTTTTATCGAATACGTGATATGTTCCACAGAATTTACACTTACGATTTTTGTTTTTATTCTTTTCTTTAGTATTTTTTTGTTTTAGTTTATTCACAGATTTATTTTCGCCACAATAATTTTATTAAATCTATCCTCCGTGACTTCATTTATTTTACATTCCTGTATAACTTTTTCCAACGTTAATTTTTCTGGATCGTCAGCTAGAAATTTTTTTTTTAAATATTGATCTTTTATACCGAACGTAATCCTGTCTCTTAGCATATCGTCGGCTGTAACCGCTTCATCGTATTTACATACATCCACTATTCGACGTAACCTGACTAAATAAGCATCAAATGTTTCATCACTTAATTGATTGCAAGTATGGAATAAATATCGGTCGTACAATACATTTCTTTTACAAACAAGACGCTCGCCTATAAGCTTCAATACATCTACAGCTGTTGTTTTTTCATCCTCTGTCAATGAAAAATGCGAATATTTTATTTTTGCCTCGTCCCCGATCAAAGTTAGTAATAGATTAACCTTTTTCTTTTCATCATCTTCCGGCCATTTATCTATAGGTACCAGCTGCGATTACATACTCGTTCCAATTATTTTTAAAAAGTTCGAATTTTTCGCTGATATCGCCATTTTCAACGTCTAAATGTTTTGGAAATGGAACATTGTGAGATCGGCTAGCCGCATTTTCATCTTTCAGATTATGCTTTAAATTCTTTTGCACTTCTATTATATTTACATTTAGCATTCGTAAATTTTCCGATACGAGTTTAAAATTTTCCGAAAAATCTTTAAACATATTCTTCAACTCGTCAGCCATTTTGTTTCTTTGTTCACTATGCGTCTTTTCTTTTTCTTTCAATTTACGTGTTTTTTTTTTTTATTTTTTATTTATCGATAATTTAAGAAATAATTTATGTATGTATTATGAAAATTATTTTCTTAAATCACCACATCTGACACCATGTTATGTTTGGTTGCTAGTTTAATAATAACAAACACTAGTTAGAATATTATATATATTTATTAGAGCACAACTCATCGGTATGGCGTTCTATATCTAACTGACCCAACATACATATAACAGTATATGAGTATAACAGATAACAGCTATTGTTATTGTTCGTGAGAATACAAACTAAACAATTCTTCAATAAAGACAATAAAAGGCTGAAACCTCATGAGGTGGTCAGAACTTTGGTCTAGATTAATTCAATTCCCAAATCAATCCCAAAATGAATTAAGCTCAACCATCATCAGCTCAACCTCCAACTCAATCGCAACATAATCCTAAACGCCAAATCAACCCTTAAATAATTCCCCAAGCTCGAATCATTTCTCAACCCTCTGCTTAACTCCACATATTGGCCAACTCAATCCCAAAATTAAATCGATTCGAAAGTTACATACGTTGTAACGATCCACGTTGATCGATCGCTCAAATTTGCCCGGTGTGTCTCGCGGTGCGCATCCCTACTTGATTATTATTTTTTTTATTAATGAATGGCCATTACATACGAGTTAAAAAAAAAAATTATTTAAGTGATTTAGGGGAATTAACCAGTTGATCCCGTTGAAATTACTTAGGTGGGGCGATCAATTGTTGAGCATGACTATACCATAATGGAATAAATTTGGATATATACGAGGCGGAATTTTTTTTAATTATCTTGTGAGTCGGATGGTATGGTGGTCATTTTGCTTTTTTGTGCTGAGAGTTTTTTTTTATTTTAATTAAAAACTAAAATAAAAACTAAAATTAATAATGTGTCTGCGATAGTGTCTGCTATGCCTGCTGATTTGTATTTTAAATACTTTGATAAACATTTGTTAAGGCCAGATGATACGATTGTGAGAAGTTATGGTGGTGAGATTTTGAAAGTTGTTGGTAGTGTCACACCTATGGTCCGTTACAATGGCGATATACGTCCATTTAGATTTTTGATCATTGATAAAGCTCAAGTGGCGATAGTAGAGCGCGATTTTTTAAAAGATTTTTATATACGTTTAATATTTAGAGGGAAGGGGTATTATTACGAAAACTGAGTCTACTCAGTGGGGTACGCCATGTGCGATTATAAGGCCACAATTAATAAGCATTCAAAGGACACGAATTACCCGATTCCCCGAATTTCGGACATTTTTGTCAAATTAAAAGGTTGTAGACTGTTTTTTAAGATAGATTTGACCTCGGCGTATAATCAGCTAGAGTTAGAAGAAAGATCGAAATAGTTGGTCACGTGGAGTACGCACTTGGGCGACTACACGATGAACCGGTTAACTTTTGGAGTTAAGCCTGCAACGGGCATATTTCAAAGAGAGATAGAGAAAGTTGTAGCAGTTTTCTTAGACAATATTCTTGTAGTTACGAAAGACGAAAGTGAACATTTTGATCGGATTTCTGAAGTTTTCGAAAGGTTGATAAAGGCAGGGTTGAAATTGAACAGACATAAATGTATCTTTGCGAAAACCCAGATCGAGTATTTAGGGCATATAATATCGGAAAAAGGGTTGATTAATTTAAATAGGAATGAGTCCATATTGAACACACCGATTCTGCAAAATGTATCGGAAGTTAGATCATTTTGTGGGCTAATTAGTTACTAATTACTATTTGCTGCAAAAAGATAAAACGTTTTATTGGTCCAATGAATGCCAGAAATCTTTTGAACTTTTAAAGCAGGAACTTACTTCAGAGCGAGTCTTAATGCATTATGATAATGATTTGCCTCTTAATCTTACGTGTGATGCTTTTGCGGTAGGAATAGGTGCGCTAATATCACATACTTTGCCGGTGACACAGAACGCCCGATCGAGTATGCATCCAGACTTTTACGAAATGCCGAAAAGAATTATTCCATAATTCAAAAAAAGAATTGGCTATAAATTTCGGAACTAAAAAATTCTTTCAGTATTTGGTAGGGCGACATTTTACACTTAACACCGACCATAAACCGCTTTTAGGGATTTTCGGTGAAAATAAGGGAATTCCACAAATGTCGGCAAGCCATTTGTTAAGTCGGATAATAATAGTGCTGATATGCTTTCACGATTTTCAATCATGACGGATGATGATTCAGGTAGTGAGGAAGAAAATTCTGCTACATATTTGAATTTGGTTGATAAAAGTATTGATATTCCGTTAAATAGGACGACGCGACGAACCAGAACGAATTACAAAACGACGAGCTATTAATGGAATTGAAAGAGGTAGTTTACTCAGAGAATTTTAATAAATTGGATAAAGTTAAGTTTGGTTTAATAAAAAGTTGCGAAGCATGTTTGTCGAGCAGAACAAATCCGCCCAAGGCAATAAATGGAGTAGGATTCATATAGATTATGCTGGGCCAATTTTCGACAAGTATCTGTTAATAATCGTAGATGCTAAAACCAAAATGGATTGAGGTTTACTTTACGAAAAGTCCGACGTCATCATTTACGATAATAAAATTAGAGCAGTTATTTCAGCAATTTGGTTTGCCGGATATGATTGTTTCTAACAACTGAACCCAGTTTACGGCCGATGTTTTTTCAAAGTTCACGAAGGAAAGGAGCATTGCACATACTTTTACACACCCTGGCTATCCTGTTACGAATGGCGCTGCAGAGAACGCAGTCAAAACTATAAAGAACGCTATCAAACGGGCTAAGTTTGATAAAAGTGAGGCAAATGTTGAAAATATTGTCAGTCGTTTCCTTGTGCATTATCGGCTACACCTCACTGTACAACGGGTATTCCTCCAGCCAACGCGTTATTAAGTTACACTACAAAAATAAGGTTAGATTTATTTAGGCCTGTGAAAGTCCATAAAACGAATGAATCTGGTAATATAGTACGTGATACATCTGAGTTGAAATCATGGGACGTCGAAACGAATGTCGAAAGTTTAAGGTTCGCGGCAAGGTTATTGTGTGTAATTTTACAGATCCCAATCACCCTAGCTGGTATAATGCGACTGTAATTAAGGTTTTAGGTCCACGCGCTTATTTATGTTCGTTAGAAGGGAATGGTAGGATAGTTAAGCGTCATGGTAATCAGATGCATTTGCGTGTGATAAACAAGATCGACGGAGAGAACAAGTGGGGAACGAAAGATCAGGTTTGGATGATAATGAAAATAGGAACTACACTTTTTTGATTAAGTTATGACAGAAAAATAGAGATAGGCCAGTTTCTGAGAGTGAAGAAATTAACAGAAGAAGTGGTAGTTCATGGAAGGATACTAATGTTTTGGAATATGTAACGGATGCATTTTCAAATGTGGATAATTCATCAGATATTGAAGATGAATTCGAGTTGAGTCACGAGTAAGGTCATGTATTACGACCTCGTGATCTAATTGTAAAACCTTCTAGATATAGAAAGTAAATGTTTTTTTTTTTTGCAGTGTAATAGCTTTGAGGGAGGACGAATGTGATGTATGTGGATTTTGTAGTATTTGACGTAATGACGTAAGACAATATATTGTGTTTTAGAACTCAGAGTAAGTTGTACTAAAATGTTTTGTGCATTGGGAAATAATTGTGTACCAAAAAAAGATAAGCATACATCGGCATTCGTTGACACACTCTCGGCTCATTAAGTGGATTGAATGAATAATTATGGATTAATAAATTACGTTAATTTAATATATGAAGTACAATTATTTTATTTCTAAATTACGACGACCACCTTTACCACATTAACTAATATAAGGCAATTTCATTATTTACTTTCTCATTAGCACAGATTTCTTATAGATAACTAATTATTTTTGATTCAATGTATCAATAAGTTTTGTTTGGCTATAATTTAAGCTTTTCTAGTTCTGTGTTTAATGGTTCAGAAAAAAACTAAATGGTTAGTTATTTCTATTTCTTATGACGTCATACTAGTATTTTAGTTAATTATGTATTTTGGTTACTTGTATTATTGAATGAATAATTTTCTTTTGTATTAAACAATTTTTGATCGGGCTTAATAGTTTCTTTTAATTATTTTCGTCGAAATGTCCACCATTACTGAGTTCGTTTGTTTCTATTAATTTACAGTGATGAGAAGCTAGCAGCTTTAAATTAGGGATGATGTGAGGCATGTAGATGTCATGACGAGGTGAGTAAGTAGACTTCCTTTCCTTCTGTCCTTCCTTATTCCTTTTGTGGTCTAGACAGAAATTTTCATGCTTTGGAAAAAACCCACCCCATTTCCCCTGAGTTTTAGTCGGCTTAGTATGACCGTATAAAAGCCTCTGAATCTGTATTTTTCCCAATAACGAAACTATTGGCAATGTTACAGCGTGTATTAACTCAACTCAATATAACCTCCCACTAAACCCTAAACTCGATCCCAAATTAATCTCTAACCAAACTTCTGACTCAAATCCAACTCAATTTCAACACAAACCCTATTCATCGTCATACCATAATAGCAACGTAAAACGATACGTGCAGTCGTACCAGCATACCCTTAAACAATCATTCCATCATAAAATTATTACATTATATTTACTATCGTACCACCATGATACAATAACATTAAACCATCATACAATCATACTATCCAGCTATCGGCTCATGATATCACCATACCATCCAACAGTCATACCATTATACCGTCATACACTCACATCATCATACCATTATATATACCATCGTACCATCATACCATAATACCATCATATCATCATACCATCATACCAACATCAGCAATCAGCATCACCATCACACATTCTTATATACAAACCATCATACCATTATACCATCTTACCACCATACATCATGCCATCATACCATCATCAAAAATCATTTCAATTTTTGAAGTTTTAGAAATTCATCTTTAGTAACTTTGGACTTAATTATCATCTCTCAAGAAGGAGATGGAGGTTTGAGATATTAACAGTAACCTTTCTTAAGTTTTAATCAATATCTATGTAAAGTTAGGTTCAAATCGTTCACTTTGTGTGCATTTGTTTAAATATCATACACATATACTGTACATGCATATAAACACTCACTTTTATATACAGTGAAACCTCATTTCAACGGACACTTACTTTAGCGGAATCCTCACTTCAACGAACAAACTTTTAAGTCCCATAACAAATTGAAATGTTTCCATAAAAACCTTCCTTAGTTAAACTGAAACTTTATTAGAGCGGACACGGACACATATTTCTGCGATGATACAGGTTTTACACTTAAATTGAAACTTTACACTTCGAATTGAACCTTTTACATTTTAAATTGACAAATAGAAATGGGATTCTAAAATTATCTTAACATGAAATTTTGGAATATAGCCAATTAGGGTGGAACTTATCTATTTCTTAACGGAATTGAAATTTAAAGTGTGCGATAAAAATTGGATTCTAAAATAATTGTTAGATACATTTCATGAATATGGCCAAGTAGAGTGGAACTATTCCTTAACGCATTATGATAAAATTCGAGATTTAAATGGAAATAAGATTCTAAACTGATATTTCTAATTACCGTTAGTAGTTTGCCAGCCTGCCACACACTATTTTTTATGAACATGGCAAAACTTACCGCTCTGATAGCAATTATTCAGAAAACTAATCCAAAGTTTAAAGCGAAGGATTGGCGAGAAAAGTTCCCATTTACAATGCAAATGTCAAATTTCATCATAATCGGTTAAGGACTAGCCAAGTTCTATCCTATTTGGCCATATTCCAACTTTATCTAAAAACCATTTCAGAATCCCATTTTCATTGGAAATGTTGCATTTCATCAAAATCGGATAAAAAAAAAAAATCACAAACCCCCTGCTTAACGGACACCTCACTACAACGGACAATATTAAAGTATTAGGTGTGCAAGTAGAAACTCGGCTCTGAAGTTGGTTGCATTAAAAACATACTTAGGCACATCCAAATCGCCCACCACTTTAGATAAATTTAGCTTAGGCATTGCTGTTTTATGGTATAAGTTTCAGTCATTTACAAGCTGTTATTCCGTGTGCATTAATTTTAACAGATGGATGTCGATAAGCAACATTTACGCCATTGCATTCTATTTTGTTTATAAATGAAAAAAAATGCTGCTCAAGCTATAGAATTGATTAATTCGACTTTGGGTGAACATTCTGTGAGTCAATCAGCAGAAAAAAACGGTTTGCAAAAGAAGCGGTTTGGTGATGTCAATTTTAGTCTTGAGAACGATCCACGTCCAGATGCAGTAACAAATTTGAAGACGACGAACTTAAAGTTTTACTGGATGAAAATCAAACTCAAAGAGAGCTTGCAGAATAGTTAGGAGTTACCCAATAAGCAATATCACTTCGATTGCATGAAATGGAAAAGATACAGAAGGAAGGGAAATAGGTTCCTCATAAACTGACCGAAGAAAACAAAAACCGAAGAGTTGACATCTGCATTAATTTGCTTTCTCAACACAAAAGAAGAAATTTTTTGCACAAAATTATAACGGCTTATGAAAAATGGATTTTGTACGACAATCCTAAACGCAGAAAAGCATGGGTTGATTCAGGCCAGCCATCAACATCAGTTGCATAAATGAATATTCTTTCCATGAAAGTGTTACTGTGAGTTTGATGGGATTGGAAAGGAGTCATTTACTACGAGCTTCTGGAACCTGGTCAAACTGTTACAGCTGAACGTTATCAGGCCCAATTGATCAAATTAAGTGATGCTCTGTCTAGAGGAAAAAGACCATTTACGTGCCAAAGAAGGCGTAAGGTGATATTCCTGCATGAGAATCCTCGTCCACATATAGAAAAATCAACCTAGGAACTCATGTTTCTTTAAGGATGGAAAGTTGTATAGCATGCGGCGTATTCTCCAGACTTGGCTTCCCTTGATTATCACTTATTCAGATCCATGCCATCATATTTGAAAGACCAGCGGTTCACGAAAGTTGTAGATGTGCGAAACTGGATCGATGACTATCTTGCTTTGAAACCACCAAGTTTGTATCGCTTAGGTATTCATCATCTACCCGATAAATGGCAAGAGACCATGTGATGGCGAATATTTCGATTATTAACCTTTGTAACAAGTATCTTTTCAATAAAGTTGAATTTGACCAAAAAAGAGGCGAGTTTCTTCTTGCACACCTAATAGAGCGCTCAACTGCTCACTAAACCCTAATCCAAACCCAACTCAACCCTAATGCAACCTGCAAACGGTTTTCAACTCAAACCTCAACTCACTAATACAACTCCAACTCAACTTTAACTCAATTTCAACTCAACCGCAAATTGACTCCAATTCAATAATGAAACCAGCATATATAAAAAATTCGTAAATATTTACGTAACCAGGTATTTTGGGCCAATTCTTATTGCAGATACTCCATCCTCTTGACGTGAAAAGAGTTTCAAATCTCCGCTTTGACTATAGTAGTTCTCGAGATATCATGGGTACAGATATCCAGACATCCAGACAGACGGACAGGCATTTTTTTTTTTGTTTTTTCAGACTCAGGGAGTTTCAAAACGTCGAGAAAAGTGATTTTGGATCAATCAAATTTTTCTTCATTTTTGACATGTTGCGTATATATGTATGTTGCGTAGAGATTTGCTTTTACATCCACATAAGATTCAGTTCACTAAAGATCTACAATTGCCAATATCCAGTAAGTTCGACTGTTTAATGTGGTTTAGGTTCTGATGGTACCATTGGTTCAATACTTCAAAAATGATGCTGGAGCCACAGTTAGCGTCAATGGAATTCGTTGTTGTTTCTAAAAATTGATGTTATTAACGCAGACGATATTTGGTTTCAACAAGATACAATCAATTTATTGAAAGGAAAGATTGATCCAGTCAATTGGACACTAAGATCATGCGATGCAATACCGTTAGACTTTTTTGTATGAAGTTTTTTGATGTAGTGCTACATCAACAAACCGCAAACAATTAGTGCATTTCAAGGCAACATATTAAATGTGTTATATCAATTCGACACTTAAAAACTGAAAATATCGATTTATAAGGCCCAAATATAGGATTAGAATATAAATAAATAATTTATATTGGTCAAACACCTCATTTTGGTGATTGGTTATTAAACTACGGGTTCACTTATATCTAAGGTTGTTTCAATAGAACACAACCGAAATGAAAGCTGAAATGATTCTGAGTTGGTTTTGAACATGGTAAGTCTCATTTAAGAAAAATTTTCTTTGGAGTATTCTGCTATCCAGTCGTATTTTAGATAAATCAATAAAACTAAGTTTTTTCAACTGCTACTGAACAATAGGTAAATGATAGGCCATTTACCGGTTAATGGTTAGCATCCGTGTACGTCCATACATTTCTAAACTTTGAAAAAAAAAAAAATAATAATAATTGAACCTCCATCATTTCATTATACCTAAAATATTTTCTTTCTAGAGGTTATATAAATTTAAAAGTTTTCTTTTTGTTAAGCCCTACTAGTTTTGGTTTTAGTTTAATGGAATGGAAAAAGTTTTAGAAAGTTATATAGGTATTGCTCTTAATATCTTTGGGAAATTATTAATCAATCAGTAATTATAATTATTGATTGATCAATAATTCTCCAAAATATATAGGCTTACGTACAATTTTCGCCATTAATTTGTGGCTCTCGAATTATTAAATTCATTATCTAATTGGTGTTTTTTGCCCTAAAAAATAAGTTTGGTAACTGCATAAACGAGTAATTTTAAAAATTATTCTTTATCCCTATTACGAATAATGACCACCCACAAGTAATCCAATGTGCCTTCATCAATTTTGATTAAAATTCGACCATATAAATTTATAATAATTTCAACGTTTGAGATTCCAGCTGTACCCATCTGCATGTTAATTTGTCGTATTCGTTTCTTTCTTTTTTTGTAAAGGAAAGTTTTTTATACAATTAATTTGAACTGATGAACTCTAAAATGTCACTCAAAATAAAAATTTCATGAATTTGTAATCAGTTAATGTGGATTTTTTGTTTTAAGTGCTCAACGAAAAGTTTTATTTTCAAAAAATAAAAAAAACGTAGAAGAAGAATTTCCAAAAAGTTTATAAAGAATTTACAAGCACCTTCCTCGTAAGATATTTATGTATGTTGAAATGCCGAAAAGAAAAGTTGTTTTATATGGGTTTCTCCCAGAATTGTTTTTTGCATACAGTTTTAAGATTTTATTTAATTATAAACATTTAAGAATTGATTGTAGATTATTTCTTATTGCGCTGATGTGAAGTAGTAAAATTTTACGGTTGTGCCCCTTTTGGTTGATATGATTTATTTAGTTACGCTGGTATTATTTAAAAAATGTTAGTCAGCATCTTATCGTACAACATAAAATAGAAATGGAAAAACAATTACGCAATAATTTATTATTTATTGTCAAAAACACATATGAAGTTAAATTATTTTTGATGATCTTGAAATAACCTTCACGACTTCCGAATCCTTATTTTACGCAAAGAAACTTTTGCTTGAACATTTCGCCTTTCACTTTCCAAGATTTTGTCAGAAGAAAATTCAGTTGAATTTGATAGCCTTAACCTAATTCAAAACTATCCAAAATAATTTAGAAATGATTCCCTCAAAAAATAATGGTTATTTTAAAATTCCAAACATTATCTCGAAGAGCCGAAAATAAACCACAATTTGGCTTAGATGGCGAACATTTTATTTATTTTTATGAGGACACTAATAAATGTTTAACTTCACACTGATACATATTCTGTTCGTCGAACACTAGATCATGTTGGATTTCCTGACCTACAACCAATTAAACAACATCTACAAAGCACCACTAAAGAAGGACTACCTGACCATAAATTAAAAGTCGCTTATCGGTGCGTTAAAGAAAATATAGATTTTAACAAAACTAAAGCTAACTACAAAACGATAGCCTCTTATCTGATAAATGGTTGCCTCAATTATAAAACGATTTTTATTTCATTGTTGAGTACATGACTCCATGCTGATTATATTGGATTTGTGGTTATTTTAATCAAATGTACAAAAGGTTTCCTTCTTGGGAATAAAAATTAAATAAAGAACATTGATAGATGACACCATGTCAATATACACAATTTTCCGATGGAAATCAATTCTTAAAAAACGTTGAACCGTTAAATGTCACATATAGATATCATGTAGATGATATACGTGTGCTTTAAAGGAATTTTATCCTAATATCAGCCCTAAAAATTCCGTGGACATCTCGGTTGAATTCTTTAATTTGCCATGCCAATAACATTATCAATACATATTATCTAACTTTTACCAAGGCGGAAAAACATTTAGTTTCTCAACTCACCATACCATCAACTAGGAGAGACCGCAAGCATGAACCGCATGGTTTACTATCACCAAATGTTATTTGTGTATAAGAAGAAATAGTAAATCTCTTCAACTCTTTAATAGTATGCTGTAGTTCTTTTAAATATTTTTTACCTGTTGAGAATGATAGACGATACTCACTTTTGGTTAAGGCCCACACCCAGTCAAGGAAGCGTTAAGCGGTGTCTGTATATTTGAAAAATTTCTACAAAATGGCATCAAAACCTTCTTCATTTTATAACTTTGTTTTAAAATCAAATAATTTAATTTATGTAACTAGCGAAACTTCATTTAACCCTGCTATCTGTTTAGGGAATTTCTTGGACAATATTATGTCGCTTTTAGATGTAACTAGCTTAAAAAAAATCGAAGTACCATCTATAGTGGAACACGTATGCGCAAAGATTAACATTAACAACCCCTGTCACGAAGTAACGTTTTTACGAAATATAGTGAGACCATTAGTGAACTTGTAGTGAACATTTTTTAGATGTTTTCTTCACCAATGAAGTAGATTAAGGTTATCGAATCACCAACGCCATTAGTCGTTAATGACATTTATCACAAGTCAATGGAAATTATATTTACAGAATCAAATATAATCTCTTATATCAAAAATAAACGGGCCTTAATCAACAAACCACATAAAACTTTAATAAAGCTGGCAGCAGTTAATGGGATGACACTGTCAAAAACTGGCCGTAGCTTTTTGAATGTTGTAATCAAGTTGGTCATTCCACGAGAGTTTACTGTCGAAGACGACACAAAGATGTTTTCCATGGTCAGATCTAGTAATCGCTCCTCCAAATAGAGAGGGAACAGAGAAAACTTCAATATTTCTATGCCTAATAAGAACAATTACCGACCCACCTTTCACGTCAGCACTATAGGTTTGAATGAAGCAATGCAATGTGCAGGTAGTTAATCGAAATGGAATGAAATAGCCGTTATGTTAGCTAAAAACTTTACATTAAATATCACAGTTCAGGATTACAGAAGAAAAATCGCAAGAGACGTACTTCGAATGCTTCAGATAAATTTGTGGGCGAAAATGGGATAATGAGTTTAAATGAGAAAAGTTTAACGAAAAGAATGAAGTATATAGTGCTCCGTGGTACTTCTTTGAGAACTCCTTTCTATAAAGAGCTCAGAGGAGATACGCGAATATGGCAAACGGTTGAGAATATCAGGCTGAACCATGGAAACTGGGATTTGAAACGTAAATTGAGTGAGGATCGAGTTTTGTGGTAGTGTGGAGGATGTTGAACATCTCATATTGGTTTGCCCCAAATATAACCATTGTAGATCTAAGTTCAACAAACTTCGAAATGCAAGAAATCTAAATGATTTAATGAGTAAGGGAGATTTGGCTTATAAGGAAATGTATGAATTTATTTATTAGGACGGGTGTGATAACGTTTTGATACAAAATAAGTAAAAGCCCGCAGCATGTGAGTACGGAGTAGTCCGGATATTTTTAAAGATTATAAATTATACTAGTAACTGCCCGTCAAAACTGACGGAAGTTGCTGAAAACTCAAAATATGTAGCCTAAAAAGTAAAATGTTTGTTTCTAGAAGAATACGTAATAAGACAATTTTATATTAATTCAAGAATTCTTTTATCACATCGTTTCTTGTAAAAGTACCGGTTATGATTTAATATTGCGCCCTTGGTATTGTTGATCAGCACTCTAACGTTCTGATGATATCATACTCGCGTTAAAGCTACATAAAGCTGGCCATAAGCAAAAACAGATTCCGACAAAAACAACCCAACATTATCGAACGATTGTCCCTGAGCCTAGTTAATCATCATTGCAAAAGCCAAAATGATGGAAAATGGTGCTCTCGCTTGGAGATATATTTTTCAATCCGCAATGAAATACAGTTGGGGCATACTCTGTAAAATCGGCCACCCCTTCCCTGCACATTTCATTTTTTGAGGTAAATAAACTTTTTTACCCTTTTACCCTTTATTACCCTTGAATTTTCAAAATGGCGGACAATATCTGCTAAGGAAGTCTTTAATTTTTAATAAAATTGATATAAAAACGTAATTTTAACTCTGTTAATTTACTCAAAAGTGTTTTTGGTGTCATAGATTACAAATTTTTTATTATTTGTTTACAATTCCAAGATGGCGGATCGAAGATGGCCGTCAAAATTAGCAAATTTTTCGCCATTCTTAAAGATCGTTAGAAACATATCCTAGAAGGTTTTCGGGGTCGCTGATCTAATGAAAATATCTAAAAATAACACTTTTTATCGAGAATCTGGTACTTTTTTGAGAGAATTTTTAAATGTTGACCTCAGATTCGTGATCAGCGACCCCAAAAACCCCCTAGATCATTTTTTTATCGATTTTAACAAACGTTGAAAAATTGACATTTATGGCGGCCATCTTGGGTCCGCCGTCTTGAATTTTCAAATTCTGATCCTAAATTAATGATCACCAACCCCGAAAACCCCCTAGACCGAGTTTGTATTCATTTCTATGAATGTCAAAAAATTATCTTTTCTCGACCATATTCGACCACCATCTTGTGTCCGCCATCTTGAATATTAAAGTTCTGACTTCTGAGCTCAAATTCGTGATCAGCGACCCCGAAAACCTTCTATGGCACCAAAAACACTTTTGAGTTAAAAATTAAAGACTTTCTTAGCAGATATGGTCTGCCATTTTGAAAATTCAAGGACGCCATAATAACGCCATACGGCATTAAAAAGTAGACATTCTAAGCAAAATTTTTGATCAAAAAAGTTTATTTATCTCAAAATATGAAATGTGCAGAAGGGGTGGCCGATTTGACAGAGAATGCCCCTGTTATAAACTAAAAATAAAAAATAATGCAAAACGTCCTTGGTTGAGGATCGAACCCGAAAGCTTATTGGAAAAAAATTGAATATCGAAAAATAATTTGCGGTACCAGCCTAAATGTAGATTACAGTTTTACAAACGTATTATTACATAAAATTTTATGTTTTTCAATTAGTATTGACGATTGGAAATACAGAGAAAGCACTACCTATCGGAGAAAAATAAAACAGTAACTACAATACAAAATTAACATCAGCGCTTGCAAAACGACTAAAATATGGCATAGCGGATTTTTTTTGCAGCGAAACTACAATAAATAATTTGTCTAAAATCACGTCTCCAATCGTCAATTGAAACAAAGAAATGCCGTTATGGGAAAAAAAATATTAAAATTAAATACCTACTTTGGTGAGCATCGATCTGAAACAATTTGTATTCGAAGTTCCTTGTTAACAGGTCAACATCTAATCACTTAGACTACTCAGTTATAAATTTTAAGCATCTAAATTTTAAATATAAGAAAATACATAGCGTTCCGCCGCACACTGTGAATTATATAAGCTGTGTTTTTTATAAGTCTCGATAGGTCTATTCAGATATTTGCAAAAATAAAAAAATGGGAAATTGTAGCTACTCCTATCATCCACTTAAAAATACTGGCACTCGCAGCACTAAGAATTGTGTTTATTTTGACAACGCTACGCCATGTTGTTTTCATTATACTATTTTGTTATTCCAAAACTATAAATACATGAGGAAAAGTGCGAATACATTTTATCCATATATAAAAATGAGACGGACACACTCAAACTTTTTTTTTTCTTTCAAAATTCTTTTTCGCTAAAAAACGTTGTGAATTGCGGTAAATAGTATTAAATAACACATTTTTAATATGCATCTTCATAATGGAAGGAAATAATAATAAAATGAATACTTTTAACGTACATCTTTTATCTTTTAAAATAGAGGAAAAGATTAAATGTAAATCAGCTACTAGTTTCCTATAGATAATGTTTAGCACTTGTACTAAACATCAACTTCGCCATCATTTACGCAAGGTGCGCTAGTGTAAATTATCTCATTTGTTATGGAAAAGATAATTTACACTAGCGACAATTGCGGTACTAAAATGAACAAATATCACGATCTATAGATCGTGATATTTGTTCATTTTAGTACCGCAATTGTCGCTAGTGTGAATTATCTTTTCCATAACAAATGAGGTAATTTACACTAGCGCACCTAGCGTAAAAGATGGCGAAGTTGATGCTTAGTACAAGTGCTAAACATGATCTATAGATCGTGATATTTGTTCATTTTAGTACCGCAATTGTCGCTAGTGTGAATTATCCTTTCCATAACAAATGAGATAATTTACACTAGCTCACCTAGCGTAAATGAACGCGAAGCTGATATTTAGTACAAGTGGTAAACATGATCTATTGTATGATAGATGTACTAAAAATTGACTTTGGTATGCGTCCATGCTAAAATACAAATTTTTAATTTGTGTCTTTACTCATAAAAGGGAAAATCTGTAGTCTCGATAGCATATCTGGATAAAAAGCAAGATTTTGATGTACAATTAATAAGTTGTTTAATTCAAGGAAATGAATTATAAACGATAAACTGTTGAATAAAATGTTATTCTTGATTAAAATAAACTGAATCAATTGCAGTTTAACCACAAAAATAGAGAACATCTGGATGCGATCTATTGAGATCTATCGAGACTTATAAAAAAAACGATTTTGGCAACATGGCTCTGTTTTAGATAGGAGAGCAAAGCCTAAAAAAAAAAAAAAAAAAAAAAAAAAAAAACTAAACAATGTATTTCCTAAATTCTATAATTTCAAAATTCAATAATTCCAAATCGTTCCAAGGTGGCGGATAGGGGTAAACCCTAACAGACTTGTTGGAAATAAAATACTACTCGCGAACCAAAAACTAACTAAGGATGGTTCCCTGAATATAATAACCAACATGGAGTACCCGAAAGCAGTAAACATTACGGATACCCAGTCGTTGATATTTAGTGACCGCAACACTTCAGAGGTAATGAACTTTGAAAGCCCATTTGGAAGAAGTTCCATAATGCCACGATCACCAACATCCTCAACTATGTAGATGTGTTGATATAGAAAATGAAGAACTCCGTAAACATCTGTAAAAGATTTAAAACAACACATCGGGGTTAATTAATGAAGTAAAAACTTTTAAGATAGAAAATGGTAAACGGAAAATATTTTTACAAGCAAAGGAACCTGAGTAACAGGATGCTTCAGAGTTCCGTAAAAAAAATACTTTGCAAACCAAGAAACCAGAGCAGTATGCTATAGGGTTCCACACTGACGCAGAACAATTAAGAGAAGAAACTGACTGTATCGTACAAGGAGCAGGAAGAAAAGACTTCCAAAAATGAAAGCCAGAATCTTCTCCAGAAATTGTAGAAACCTACCGACCAGGAAAACCAACCTACCAAAATTAAGGAAAATGCACCATCACCACTCAACATTATTGCCGTAACTGAATATGAGTTGTAGCTCTGAACAATAATATATACAAAATCAATACATCAGACATTGCAATAATAGAGCCTTGGCTGCAAATCCGACAGATGAAGACAAGGTATGGTACACATACGAGGACAAAAATGATCGCCCGATCAAAGTGGTGGCCAGAGGTCTTCACCAAGCTCGTACAAAGCGGGAACACCAGGGCTTCAAAATAGGGGATGCGGTAAATATCCTAAAAAACCTTAACTGATCAATTGATCAAAATTAATAAAATGCGGTTTCCATTGCTTATGTTTCAATAGCAAAGAATAAGTGGAAATTTGTTTCAATATTCAGGCAGTCCTTAACATGAGAGTTAGACAGTGTAAGAAACGCCAAGGATATAATCACACGCAGAAATATTGCGATATATTGGATGTAGGGATCCGCAAAAAGTATCGATATTTTGATTACGATACCAAGTACTTTTATACTCGATACTTTTGAAACGATATCCAACCGGTACTCGATACTTTTTTACTCGAAACATCGATACTTTAAGGAATCGTACATATTACTACTTATGTCATGATTGTTTATTTTCCGGGGAAGTCCCTACAAACTAGCAAAACACAAAAAACATCATTTTTGTATCCCTACATCAATTCTCCTTAATCGAAATTGATAAATTTTAGGTCCTCGTCAGTGTCACCCGTCAGAAAAATAATGAACGCCTCTGATATAAACGTGTTCCTTCACCTGTGCCGCCCCGCCAATAAGTATCTGATAATACCCGGTACCTCCGTACTACCAGAAAGATTATTTTCTATAGCTGGACCGACTTCAACACAAACTCGAAATAGACTTATGGGTGAGTGACAGGGTGGACAAACTGCTCTTTTTGTCTGATTGTAATGATGAAGATTGGGGTTTTCACAAATAAAATTACTAATTAGTATTTGTTTTGTGTAATAAATAAATATGAGCTATAAACTTTGCAGTATAATAAATTTGCATAAATGCCTTATGGGTCCCTCTCTGTTAAAAAACTAACATTAGAAAACGGCTATGTAAATCGAAAGTGTTTTAAAATTGTACTCGATACCTAAGAGTATCGATACTTTTATTACGATACTACTAATGAGTAAAGTAACGATACTTTCGTTTCGATATCATATCCCTACCTAGATGTGTGAAAAGTTCGGGGAAACATCTCGCCCAAACTGCATAAACTGTAACGAAGAGCATCCCGCTAACTATAGAGTATGTGAAGTAGCCAGAGAACTTCAAAATCTGAGAAATAGAAAAGGACAGGGCGATCTAAACCGTTGGATGCCCAGTAATAGGCCAAAGTCCAAAAACCCATTGGTAGATCTACCACAAACAAGAGCAATAGCAGGCCGAGAAACATACTCCCAGATTGTAGAACATCGGAAAAAAATTCTAAATAATACGGAAGCCTTAAACTTAAGGCTTCTAAAACAAGAAAGAAACTTGGACGCTTTAAATAAGCGGTTTAAAAAGCAAGAAACAGTGAATGAAATCACTTCTATGATATACTAATCTATGAAGATGAATATTACATTCAGAATTACCAATTGGAATGCAAATGGGCCGTTGCAACAAATTCCAGAGTAAGAAATTTTCCTAAATATAGAAAAGATAGATATGTATGTATATATGTAGTATGCCCAAAATTTCAGAAACTCATTTGACAAATGTATCATTCGTTAGAATTCGACGATGTTGCGTGCTACCACGCCATTCACCCATCAGGAAAAGCAAGAGGAGGCTCACCTATTTGTGAAGAAAAATCTCAAACATTACGAAGGAGTAAAAATTGAAAAAAAAATTATGCAAGTAGCCAAATAATCAAAAGACAACCAACATATTTTCAATATAACGTTATTCAAATCGCTTGGTTTTAACTTCATATTCTGAGGCGATTTTAATGATAGAAACACATATTGGGAATTAAGATTAACAACCCGTAAGGGTAAGGAGCTGTTTGCAGCTGGTCGGGCTTTAAACTGTTAGTTCCTCTCTGGAGGTTAACCAACATATTAGCCAGCAGATACAAATAAAATATCAGATTTGATAGATTTCTTTGTTAGAAAAGGGATATCTGAAAACTACAAACTACTCTTTTAATCAAAAAAAGAAAATTTTCTTAGGTTAACAAATAATAAAACAAACTGGGAACTCTTCTGAAACCTAGTCGAAGACAATACTGAATTACAAGTACCAATTAAAATTCCGGCACAACTTGATGTTCAATAAAAGCTGCTCGGCAGAGTACTTCTCCTACTCATAACCAAATGGAAAATCACATCAACTATCCAGTAGAAGTGAGAGATCTGATTAGAGAAAACGGAAAGCGCGAAAAATCTTGCAGAGAAAGCGAGCACCACAAAAAAAGAAAATGCTTAACAAGAAATCAAGAAAAAATTTTCTAGCGAATACTAGATGGCCTTTTTGGCAACAAGTACACTAATTATTCCCTTTTGAAAGCAACTAAAGGTCTTAAAAGGCTAGAAGAGCCAAAGAAAAGGCTGCATTGTTTGCAGCCTATCTTAAAAACATATTTCAATCCCTTCGAAGGCAAACAGCTGACTAAATTATAATTCCAGTAAATAAAGTGGATACCCAAAATATAAGACCAGTAACACTACAAGAGCTAAAAGATGAAATTAACAACAACTTAAGCTCAAAAAAATCCCCTGGCTATGACCTAACCACTGGACTTACAGTTAAAGCACTATCCGAAAAAGGATTACGAAAATTACTGCTTGAATGTAATCAATGTAGCGTCCAGACTAAAATACGTCCCATAACAGTGGAAGGTGGCAGAGGTGATTATAATTCTAAAACCTAATAAACCGCCAAACAAGAAAATATCAAACAGGTCGATTTCCCTACATCCTACAATTTCAAAATTATTTGAAAAGCTACCATCCAAGAGGCTAAAATCAGTAATAGAAGTAAGAAAACCCGTTCCTCCTCACCAATTTGGCTTTATAGAGAGAGAGAGAGAGAGACATTCCACTACAGATCAAGTATACGAAATCATAGATTTAATTGAAGATGCTCCGGAAAATTAAAAAATATGCTTGTGTCTCCTTGGACGTATCTCAAGCCTTTGAGAAAGTATGGCACCGAGGCCTAGAATATAAACTAGGCAGAGATTTGCCTAAGCAGTTTTACCTGATTTTAAAGTCATATCGAGCTGATCGACACTTTCGTGAAAAATATGAAGAGGAATACTCCAAACTAAACAAAATATCGGGTAGAGTTCCACAAGGAAGAGTTCTGGGGCCAATACTCTACATACTATATAGACGAGATGTATCAAGCACAAAAGGAACAAGTATTGCAACATTTGCGGATGATGAAAACGCCGCTAATTCATTGTGTAATTGGACGAAGAAATGTATAATAAAATAAATAAATATAATAAAATATAAACTTTACCAACAAAAATATTAATTGATACTAAACTCAAGTGGAAAAAGCATGTTAAAAAGAAAAAAGTAGTGTTAAACATCAAATATAGAAAAATGTATTGGCTCATAAGAAGGAACTCTGTGCTAACATTACATAATAACAACAGCTATGGGCCTGTATACAGCTATGGGGCTGTACCAAGAAACCCAATGTAAAAGTAATTTAAACTTTTCAAAATAAAGTCTTGCGTATGGTCAACGCAACATGGTACATAAGGAACGATAACCTTCATAAGGATTTAAAAATGGAGTATGTTAATGCAGAAATTAAGAAATATGCTAAGAAACACGTACAGTGCCTTAGCAACATGAAAATGCAGATTTGCGTCGTATGCTGAACAACCAAAACCTAGTAAGACGGCTTCGAAGAACGAAGCCCTTATAACTAGGACAGATAAATTAATAAAGTTACCAACCTGGAGCTAACCGATGGATTATACTCCTCAAACAGTTAACAACATCTGATATAGGTAAATTACTAGATAAATTTATATCCAGTTGTAATATTTGTTAAAATAATATAAAAAAAAAAAATTAATTTTAATATACAATTTTTTTGTATCAATGATGCCTTATTTTATCACAAATTAATTAATTTTAATTCTCCATTTTGTCACTTTTCACACAAATCATATTTTCTGTCAACAAATTAAAAAAATTGATTGGAAAAAAAAGAGAAACTATGCGTAGCATTAGAAATAGAGACAACTTGCATAATTATGCATGCCATGCAAGATACATCTGTAATTCATTTCATAGAGCGTATTTACACTTGGTCTCATGAATCCGGATTCTTTCTTCGTATTTCCCTCCTTTACCTACAAGACCGGTTTTATTGCCGCCATGTTGGGGATTCATTTTTAAACCAAAATGTTTTGTATTTCTCGGGTTTCATCGCACTAACACAAACAAAAATGAATATAAAAATTCTCAAGGACATATAATTCCCAGTTGAAAAGCATTTATTAAAGGAAAAAGATTCATACACATACATAGAAATGAAACCGGATTCATGAATCCTTGTGTAAACGACGATGGGATTTTTGAAACCAGAGAATCCGGATTCATGAGACCAAGTGTAAATACGCTCATTGACACTAGTGCGTTCTAATTTTTATGCATGCATAATTACGCGCATCTGT
This sequence comes from Tipula helvola, assembly GCA_963556165.1. Lineage (NCBI taxonomy): Eukaryota > Metazoa > Arthropoda > Insecta > Diptera > Tipulidae > Tipula > Tipula helvola. The sequence goes on from OY744483.1 coordinate 160,025,389, forward strand.
TTCTCGCATTGCACAATTGCACATACTAGAATAGGGAGAGCTCCTAAAAATGTTAGATACATCAAAATCTACCACTCCAGGGACGAACCGCATAAGTTATAACATAATTCGGTTGTTGAGTGATAGTGACTCAGTAAAACGCAAGTTAATAATAGCAAGTTATTGCCTGAGAAACTCAACAAAGTGTGGATGCGTTTCAAAATACCCGATAAATGGATGGAGCGCACATTGGTTCCCATCCCTAAACGGGATAGAGATCCCAATGTGACAACAAATTATCGTGGCATTTGACATATAATGTTTTTATTAAAATTTTAAATGGAATGATGAAAGAGTGAATGGCGTTTTATGTTTGGTAAAACATTTAGGGTACTAGTTTTGGGTTCATGTTACACGCTGCGTAAGAATGTTATGTTAAATGTTATGTTAAATGTTGCGTGTCATATAAAATGTTATATTAAATAAAAATATTTTCTCTCTTTTTATTTAACACATTAAAATAGAAACAGAAAATACAAAAAACGTAGGAATAGTAGTTCCAGTGTACATGTTACATGTTTGCTGTATTAAAATGTCATGACGACATCTTTGAGGCTAAATATTTCTGTGCGTCCGACTTTTCTCAATGTTATATAATTGCATACCATCAATTTTCAATGATCATCATTTTCAAAAAAAAAAAAACAAATCATGTCATATAGCAAAAATATTGTTACGAACTGGGCTACTGAGTTCGTTTGGATTTTGAAATTAAAAACACTGTACTTTTTATTTTTTATACACTTTGATATTTGCTTTGACTTTACTATTTAATTCTGTCCGCTTGCTGCTGCTGGTGGCTATGATAACAGATTTATTTCTTTATTTAACTATTTAAAAGAAATCAAAAACTTTCTCTGCTTGCCATCGGTCGTGTTTATAACACTTAACCATCTAATCTATTGGTGTTCATAACGTGAGCTTGTTGTATGATGGCCAAAATCGCCACAATATTTACCTCTATTTTTGTACTTATGTTTTACCAAACATTTGCGGTACAGGTGGAACTTGAACCCCGTTACTTTTTTTTTTGTGAATGAAAATAATTTGTTGCCATTAAAGACAGACAATCAAATCGTAAAGTGCAAAAGGGAGTAGATGAGTTAATGCAAAAAAAAATATTAATTCTGAGAGTGAATCCTAATAAGCGTGCTTATATGAGTTTTAGAAAGAATATCGCAAATGTTAACATTACTGTGAAAACTAAATATTTCTTTAAAATAAGTGTACTTTGGAATCTAATCATATGACCGGAACACGTACTTATTAAGGAATTTAATTTCAATCAAAAGAGAAGAAATTTTCAGGAAGACCACCAGCTCCCTCAACGGATACCGTAAACAAATCAGCGCGTTTAACTGTTGATCTAAACAGCAATTTTATATATTTTCAAAATGTTCGCTGCATTGCATCAAAATCTGCTGAGTTTTATCGCTTTATCATTGCTTCTATGTATACTATCCAGTATATGTAATTGTGGAAACTGGTAATCTAAGGTGGAAACTAATTTAAGTTCTGATATTATATTATTCTGAGTATTTTTCGGCAGACTACACTGTGTATACTAACAGATGTGATCGGTCGCTACTAAATAGTGTCAAAATAAGTGGGGAGATATACTGATCACTGTTCATTCGTCTATTGTAAGTGTAGTAATTGTTGACACTGATCCAACAGTAGAACTTAAATGTGTTAAGGTGAAATATTCAAGAAATTATTTTACATTATTGGCTTATACATTCCACCGAGGTCGTCACCTGAAGTTTATGCGACATTGCGACATATTCAAGCTGTTTGTATAATAAGATTTCTAAACTCAACATAGGTGACAACGTGCTGATACTTGGTGATTTCAACTAACCAAAGGTTAAATGGCTGGTTGAAATTCTATTTTGTCGGTTGACTGGGTGTCCTGTTTTTCGTTGGTAGACATTAAGCGTGATGTGCAAATATTCTATGACATTGAATTCATTGAATTCGACAGGCTTGTCCCAATTTCTGTTTAAAAGGTTAATTTAAACAACCCTCCGTGGTTTAACAATGACCTAATATCTCTTCGAAACCGTAAAAAAAAAAAATTATATCGAAGGTGGAAGTTCTCCAAGAGTGCTGACAACAGGTTATGATTTTTAGATTTATCGAAACAGTTTGATAGTTTACATTGTAAAGCATACAAGAATTTTATTGCCAAAGTTCAAATATGGTATCAAATACAAAATCATTCTGGAATTTCGTTGACTCCAAAAGAAAAACTTTTGGATTTCCGTCAACAATGTCGTTCAATGATATAACTGGGAATAATTCTGATGATATTGCAAACTTATTTGCTTCGTTTTTTCAAAATGTTTATAAACGAACTGATATTGTTGACTATACAACTCATTGGAAAATAGACCAATCAAATAGTTGAATTTAACTTAGTTACGATGTATAACATCGGTTATTTGCGTTGCTAAGTTGTATTTCGCGAAACACAACTAGTGGTGTTTCGGCCGCAAACAAATAAATCATATCATCCATGCATATAAACAAACAATTAATATTTTTGATATTTGACATGGTTGATTCGTTGTATAGTCTTAACATAAATACAACTCGAGCTTCGAAAATCATCTGAATATACAGTTGCGGACTCGATGTGTTACCTAAGAAACACATCTCTTTTGTTGTATAACTACTGAGTATGAAACTGATGAAGGCAGTTGTGTCAACACTTGCTTGTATACCCCTCACATATCTCCAGATGATCATTAAATCCCTTCATCATTTAAGGATGGATGCGGTCCAGATGGTATTTCTTCAAATTTTCTTAACCCATTACCGCCCGCCGTACTCGTTTGAGTACACCACCCTATAACGTAAATTCTTAGAATCTAACCGATTTAAAATATTTTGTGTCTCGATTATTTGTCGTTGATTAAGAGGTGACACAATGGTCAACTATGATGGAATTGAAATTTCAAAACATCAGATGTTCAAAGTACGACTGCTTATAAATATACTTAGGAAACTGAACATGTGAGAATCGGTTACAATAAATTGGATCATTATTTGTGTCGTCAAAAGTCCGAAAGAGTTGCAGTCCCATTTTAAATATAAATTGCCTTCAGCTCCACCTTCTCTTTTCAACGACGGTCTCCCACGAAAGGGAACAAAATCGAGCATCAAAATCATATTTTGATGATGCCATCATCCAAAGTCAGCGATATATGGCACGATTCTAAAAATTTATGGTGATTATGTTTTAAGACATCATGGCAGAAACACAACGGTATAGTGTTTGATGGTTATCCGGACTACGCCACCACGAAAGGAGAAGAACAAAAGAGAAGAGCCATTGCCAAAATTTCAGCAAAAATCAAAGTAGAGACGGGTGTGAAGTTTGTCCTGAAAAATGATTTTCCTGTGAATGTATTAGTAAGAATAATAAATCTCTCGTTATTAAGAATTTTTAGGTAAAAAAATTATTTTACTTACTATGTAATTTAAATTTGCAAAAAAGCAACTAAATAAACTTAAGTTTTAATTTAAATTGTTCAAAGAAAGAATTTAGCAAAATCAAAGTTCATTCTAAAATTGATATATAAAAATTACAGATTGAGCCCACAAAATGGTAACTAAGTGCACACATATTTTACAGACAGTCTGAGGTCCCCTCTATCCAAAAAACATGATAAAGACTTCACTACGGATGGAGGGCAATCTCCCCAATTTAAAAATAATAACAACATTCAAAAATCTAGAAGAACTGACTTAGGACAAACGTGATTCGTTGCTATATGTAAGTTTGCATTAAGTTGGATATTAACAAATTTCTCATTTTGGCCCAAAGATCGTACACAAGTGCGTATATATTGTTAAGGGTAGCTGGAAATCATCTCTATCGAAAAAATATTGGAACTTCCAAAAATCTAGAAGATAGGCGACATAGGACAGACGTGTTGCGTCCCTATATGTAAGTTCGCATAAAATTAAATATTAAAAAATGTCTCAGTCTGGCCAAAAGATCGTACCCAAGTGGACATATAATTTTGAGCGTAGTGGGTGACCTCCTCTACCTAAAAAATATTACTTCTTGCCAAAATCTAGAAGATAAGCGACTTAGAACAGACGTGCAGCAAATATAGCTGTGAGCTTTGCTAATCGTGAGGATCAGGTGGTGGATGCTGCAGAGGATTCGGACATCCTCATGCTGCTTGTGTTTTTATGTCCACCAGCACGTCAAACAATTTGGCTTATTTGCCCTAAATCGAAGACTGTGTATGATATAGCATCAGTGAGGACACGGCTGTCTTTATTAAGCGGCCTGCTTCCAGTTCTGCATACTTTTACCGGATGCGATACAACCTCAGCATTGTACAGGAAAGGAAAATTAAAAGCATTCAAGCTTCTGCAGACTTATGCAGAACTGAGGACCGACGTGCAAGTGTTTTTGCAAACGAGTGTAACGAAGAGGAATATTGAAGCCAGCAGATCGCGTTTAATATGACATCACCAAAGAGACTCCACTAGAAGAAACAAGATATCTTACTTACAACAGAGTAATTGGTAATCTGCAGTTACATTCTAAATTCGATGTAGCTTGTCTCCCACCAACAAAAGCAGCTGCAGATCAGAATTCATTTCGGGTATACCATCAAGTTCAAGCATGACTGGGAAATGCTTTGCTACCAACAGATTGGGGATGGAAATCTGTCAAAAGTAGTTTGCTGCCCATTCCAACTGACCTGCCACCGGCTCCAGAACATTTGCTCAAGTTGATATTTTGCAACTGTCGTACGCAATGCACAACAAGATGCGAATGGAAGCGATCAGGAATGATATGCTCAGCAATGTGTGGAACGTGCCCGGGTATATCATGCAACAATACTACAAGCGAAGAAGATCTCAATGATATTGAACGAAATACTGAGCAACAATTTTAATTTTTAAATTTAATATTTAAATGGAAATAAAAAATAAAAAACTGATGTATTATACTAAGAATAAATAACAGTTTGAAGTAATAAAATATTGACATTTAATTAATTTTTTTTTTATCATGGATTTTTTGAAGGTTGGTTTCTTAATAAAATTAAGTTACTTCGTAAACAGTATATCGCACAAGCCTGCAAATTAGCTCAAACGACGACAAATTGTTTTTTAAATAAGTCCTGCTAACTGTTCTATTTAGCTCAAATTTGACCAACTTAACGGTCATAAATTAAAAATAAAGTTACACAATATTGTGCACTATTAAATTTTCCGTCATTGGAGCCATTTTTCGAGTTTGTACTGTGTACCATTAAGAAATTATTTTCAGTTTTCTGAACACCTAAAATTGGTTATTCCAACGCCGATTGCAGGGTTGGCTCAATCTTTAGAGGTGGGAATTTTTTCTAAAATACTGTCTTCAAGTAGTACTACAATCCTGTAAAATTTCGTTTCTATTGGAAGTATTTACTACTTTTGCACAAAATTCCTGCACTATAAATCGAATTATATACTATGCAAGTTCAGTGCATTTTGTGTTTGTTTCTCTCGTATATAATTTGCAATTTCGGTCGTACCTGATTTTCCGTTCCTTCTTTTACACGGAATTTTTGACTTACCCCGCTAAAGATGGTTTCACATCAAAAAAATAAAAATAGACAATGCATATATGTATTCCCTAAATTCATTAATTCTATACTAAAGTTTGTATGTTTAGATGTATGAGGTAATCTCCGAAACTACTCATCCGATTTCAAAAATTCTTTCACCAATATTTAGAATGGACCTTCAGGGTGGACATAGGCTATAATGTTACGTTAAAATAAAAGGGCTTTTCGTGGGGACCAATTATGTATAATAATTATACGGATAAGTAGTAAGGAAATTATTATTTTCAATTTATTTAGAAGGCTTTGATCGAAATATTTGTTTTTACTTTTGAATTTTGATACAAATAGAAAATATTTGTAGTACATTATCCAGACAATTGCCACTTCGTTTAAAAGTACCCTTACGGCATGGACCATATTGCATTTACACGAGAATTTAATACAGTACAAATGGTTTAAGTGTGGATTTTAGCCAAATTCACGATTTCGTCAGGTGGTTTTAAAGGTAAGCACTGTATATATCAAAAACTCTAACGGGCAACGAAAAAAATCAGCTGAGCCATTTTTAAATCATAAATTCGCTATAGCAATTTAGTTCAAATATGATGATGCAGTGGGAGGCTATGCGCGATGGATCTAAATGGATCCATCGTACGTATTAGAAAAACCTGTGGATTAAAATTCAGCGAGCGTAAGTGTTTGCAAGTTAGTGGCTTACAGGAATATGGTGGAAGGTGATTTGCTAAAATAAGTCACTAAATAAATCAACCACGGATTTTGTTATGTATTTGACACTTAAAATATGTATGTACTCTGAACGTACCGGTTTTCCCAAGGAAATGGAATGGACCATATTATTTAAGGGGTTATTGGAAGATCAGAATCATATTGAGTAACTGGAAAAAATGAATGCATATTAAGTTTGTGGAACATTTATGCAGAATGCAACCCATAGGTTGTGATTTGTGCAAGTTAGTTTCCTGTTTTCCAGAAATTAAGAAAGTGGGATAAACTATAAAGCTTTATAGTGAAAACGGATGAAGCCGAAACTAATAATGAATTTCCAATTATTAATCGATTAATCAAACAGCCCCCATATCATGTTCACCTGGTTGAGGTACCTTTTAATCTAGCTGAGCCCGGTTTACCTTGCTGGCCCTACGAAAGTCTTTTGTGTTGTACCATTATTTCGTACTTTTAACCTTATTGACCTATCATTGTCATCTGTTCAACGATATAGTGGATATCCATCATTGCCTGTAGTTGTTTCTGAAATCAATTGTCTTGGATATCGTTTAGAGCACTTACTATAGTATCAATCATACATGGCGAAAGTAGATTAAAATTGCCAAGAAAATGTCTTTAGAAATTTGTGCTGTTCATCAGGAATGGGCAATAATGAACCTCCAATTTGATATATTTAACCTTGCACTTTATGGTACGCCTTGCTGTTCCTAAGTAAGTCTTTTTTGTTATATCATTATTTTGGATCTAGGGAATTTTTATAAACCAATATTATAAAGTTCTGCTGGCAATTCTGCTATGATACATGGTACATACACACTTAATATACTTTCGCCATGTATGACTGATGGCAAGTGCTCTAAACGATATCCAAGACAATTGATTCCAAAAACAACTACACGCAATGATGGATATTCACTATATCGTTCAACAGTTGAGAACGGTAGGTCAATAAGGTTAAAAGTACGAAATTATGATACAACACAAAAAACTTTCTTAGGGCCGGGTTCAGCTATTGTATAATCTAATAACTGAAATTGTCAAATACTGTTCGACTTAATATAAAACACTATCACGAAAATTTTCAAATAAAATGAATTAAGGGGTTAATAAATGTACAAACCTCACTCTTTTAGATTTTCTAAATCTATTCACCTTCACACAAATTGCACTGTGAAACGATAAAATTGCATTTTGAATTTGTTTGTGAGAAACACGTCTGCTTATGGCGATTAGGTCACAATGAAATTCAAGCTACACATGTTGAGTTACAACTTCAACGTGAAAAGCAAGCATTTTAAAATAAATGAATATCAACAAGTCATATGCGTTAAAACCACAAACTAAACTACGAGTAGGTTAGACCCTTAGAGTAAACGACGCCAATGCCTAAGCGATGTTAGCCTTAAAATCATTTTACTGCTAGGCAGCTTTATTTTGGGGGGGGGGGGGGGGGGGGGGGGAGACTATCTCGTACTCTCGTACATTGTATGAGAACCGATAGATAAGAGATAATTTTTCATCTAGTTGTCTCTGTAAAAATATAGAAAATATTGTTTTCGAAATAAAATTTTTTTTTTTGTGTAATCACAAAATACACATGTTACACATTATGTGGGTGTGGTACGAGAATAAATTTTGCGAACCAATAATAAAAAAAAAAAAAACAATTTAAAAATTCTGTTTACATACATACATACATACATACAATATACGAGAAGTAGATCGAAACGAAAATTACAAAAATATTTTCCCAATTTTATTGCTTGCAACCTGTAAAGACGTTGATTTAAACTTTTCCACCTGTTGCTATTTCTCACATATACTTTAATTAAATGCAACAATTATTATTAGTCGCTTTCATCATTGTTGCTATATATCAGAAATAAGCTTTAGAAAATTTATTTTAATTTAATGATTTTTCGTTACCAAAGTAAACTCACGAGAATTCAGATTCAACCATACAGAAGCCGACAGCGTCTATGTATTATACATATTGTAAATGTACATAAATGTGTTATTATTTATTTAAAGTTTATTTTATGTATATAGCAAAAGTTAAATGAGCTTTTTGTTTTCTTCTCAAATTTATTTTTATTTATTTAGCTTTGGTTCGAAAGTTTATGGATACCAAACAAAATTAAAAATTCTAATTAAAATATGAAATAAAATAAAAAGCATTTTCATCGTACATAATATACATAAGTAAGTCAAAAACGAAAGACAAGAGTAGAAAGTAAAGTTTACGATATTGATTTCAATAAAAAAATTTTTTTTTTTTTGTATTTCTAGGGAATCATCATCACCATCTTCATTATGATTACGATCATTTTCTCGGATGTATGTACGAAAGGTTAAATCTCGAAAAAAGATATTTATGTACAATTTTGTGCGTCTAGACCCAATTTTATATTCAACGCCATTATGTTTTATTTTTATTTGTTTTAATTTTTATCCACTGTTAGAGGCCACATTTACCCATGCCATATGTAGCGAACCAACAAAAAAAAAAAGAAAAAAAAATCTCTAACTAGTTGAATGTTCTACATTTTCGTATACTATCTATATAAAATTTCTCACATCTCATTTGTATTTCTTTTTATTTCTTTTTTTTTTTTATTTCACCATAATTTTCTTGAGCTTTTTTATTTTCGATTTTTTTTTTTACATTTTTTTTTTTTTTTTGGTATTTTTCCCGAACTTAAACAATAAAAACTACTTTGCCATTTGTTGCTTTTTATCCATGTACACGTTTATCGCTTTTTATTGATACACAATGTAATTTAAATTTACACTATACAAATTTCATTTAACACTAATTAAAAATTAAAACAGATACTGAACTAATTTATTTAAATAAAGCTTTTACACATATTCCAAACATTTAATTTTAATTTATTTGAAGAAAATTCAAAATGAAATATTTTTTGCGTGCTCCGATTAGAATTTTCACCACTATACTGCTTACTACAATGAAAAATAAAAATTTTATTAAACGTTGTTATCCTTCTTCCTTTTTTTTCTTCGTTTTTTATACATTTTCGTTTTCCATATAGCGTGAAAAATGATTGAGCATGAAAACTGTATATTCCATCATCATATTTTAGTGTAACAAAATTTTACATTTTGAAAAATTGCGCGAATGGCAGCGGCTTTTTTAATATAATTTTACAATGCAATAGATAAATACAAATTTAGTAAATTTTTCCGAAAAAAATGATAATGATCCTGATATAAAAATTATCCCTGAAAACTTGAAATTTAATTAAAAACCTGTTGTTCTACACATATGCACGCGAACACCTGATTACGATCCTGATAAAAGATGACGCATGCGTGCTCTTAATATTTTTTTCGTCGTCTAAAATCTCTTCTCTCCTTTCTTTTTTAATTAATTCGGCGAGCTTTCTTGTTGATTCTGTAAGCTTTTAGAAAAGCACGAGCAAAATGAAAACGAAGAAAATCTCTTGTTGCTTTTCTGTATGTATATATATAAATTGCTCCTTCCATTATTTAATTTTTGTGTTTTTATTTTTGTAACTTTTTCGTTATTGTTGTCAATTTTATTCAAGGACATTTTTAATGACCTGTTTAAATAAAATCGGATATTACAGCAGGTAATTGTTATTTCTTGGATATCGTGAACAATTTATTTAAATTAAACTTAACCAATCGGATAGAAATCTTGTGTGCTCGATTATTACAAATATTGAATACAAATACAGTTGAAATTTAATTTTAAAGCACATTGGCGATGTAATATTCTAACAAAATGTCATGTCCTTCATTCATATGGCAACAGGTCCTGGAATAATCGGTGCTCCATATTCAAATCATTAAACAATAATTTTTATTTCTCTGTTGGAGAAAAATCGAGGTGCTTTTTGGAGTTTCGTTTGAGTTTGTATGCGGTTTACGAATATTCAAATAATTTTAATTAATTTTCCTTTTTGAGATTATGTTGATTATGATTAAATGGATGTAGTAGCGAAAGACAATAATAAAAAAAGTCAAGGTAAATGAGGTGATTTACGTTTGATTTTGTGGTGTAATTTTTTTTTTTTATAACACCTGTTATTGTTGATTTGGAGCATAGATTTTGATAAATGTTTAGGATTAGATTTTGCTTTACTGTTTATTTAGCACAGTGAAATTGATAAATAAGGATGATTTGATCTATATTTAATCATCATTGATTACAATCTATAAATACTTAATTAACCAAATTTTCCCTTTCTTTGTTTATCGCATTTTCGCTTTTTGAATTCAAATGGGACAGTAGTAAAATAAAGCTTTCAGTGAAATTAAAAAGTAATTTATGCATTTATCACAGACAAAATCAAATATAAATCTTTGTTATTTTGCCGACACGTACAAAGAACAATAGAGTAAAGAGAACAGAAACTATACAAGCACAACTATACCTGAACTGAAAATACATATTTCATGTTGTTTGTATTGCTACCGATTTATCATCTAACAGAAGCCGTTCTAGTTTCAATTGTGCTAAGCGAATAACTAATTAAATTCAAACCTATAGAATTTTATTTTATGCAAGCCTATTTTTTAGCTAAAGAAATAGCAACCTCCATTAAGATTTCCCAGACCATGAATTGCATTCTCGAATAATATGCCGGAAATAAAATCTGACCGAGTCAACTCGGTTTTGGGTCATTCATACATCAAATAGTGATTCAATTTTTGCTCATTTTGCTTAAAATTACAAGAAACGTTACATACCTGTTGCTTTAAGTGTTCTCCGAAATTTGGAAAACAAGTGAAGAATTAAATTCTTATAAACTTAACAATTTTGAAATATTCGATGGTTGTAACAATAACTAATCAGCAGGCGGTATCGTTTGTCATTTAAAAAAGGTTTTTCTTTTAAGTCTACAGTTAAAAATTTGGTTGTTGCGGATATTTTACAAATAAACACTATAGTTGTAAAATGTTAGCCTCTGCTTAGAACTTGTTGGTACTAGATTCTAAATTTATGGTTAATTCTCTGATATAAGGTATATGGCACAATTCTCTGATATCTAATCTATCTAGAATGCAATAGTTTAATGACTATTAAAATTACCACTTGTCAGGTTTTAATAATCGTGAGAATACAAACACTCGATTGAAAGTAAATATTATTCTGATTTTATTGAGAAAATTTCTATGGTTTATACCGGGTGTTTCTTTTAAACTCTACGGAAAAAATGTCCATAATCAAAATTTAATCATACCGCGGGGGAAATACATTAGTGCAAAAAAATAGTCCCCCACCCCCCGCTTTGTAGGCGGGCGGGGGTAACTTTTAAATTAAGATAGGAAGCCATATTTTTTATTGCAGATACGGATTCTACGACTAAAAGTATGTACGTATGATTTGAATGAAATATTTTGTTCGGTTCATGATAGATGGCGTTGTAATCGACGAAATTCAATTTTTTCAATTTCTTCTTCTTAGAACACACGCATTCGATTCTGCAATATGTTTGAAATAAAAAACATCACGTTTTCATTGGAAATACTCGAAATTCGTCATCAAAACAATTTATTCAGTTTTGTAAATCACATTTAACGTTTGTGTTATTTCTTATCTTCATGTTTTTCGTAATTGCAAAATAAACGATAAAATACTTTAGAATGGACCGTTTAACTGTGCCAGAGAAAATTGAAATGGTTCTGGTTTATGGAGAAGCTGGCAGAAATCTTGAAAATGATGTTGTTATTTACGCTCAACGTTTTCCGGATAGGATTCGTTCACGCGCTTCATTTGGCCGTACTATCAAACAATTTATTGCTGATGGAAATGTTCAACCGAAAAAGAGGACCCGTAGAGCAACAGTCACTGGAGAAAATAATGAAATTGCTGTATTGGCTGCAGTGACTCATAATCCTCATGTTAGTACACGAGAAATAGTTCGCGATTCCGGATTGTCCCTCACCAGTGTTTGGAGAATTTTAAAACGGCACAAGTATCATCCATATCATGTGTCTTTACACCAAGATCTTCATGGCGCTGATTTCCAAAATCGGGTAAATTTTGTCAATGGGCACGCGAACAAATACAACAAAACCCCAATTTTTTTCGTTGCGTAATGTTCTCTGACGAATCGTCTTTTACAAACCATGGAACGGTTAATCGACACAACATGCATTATTGGAGTGTTGAAAATCCACACTGGCTTCGCCAAGTTGAACATCAGCGCCCTTGGACTGTCAACGTGTGGTGTGGAATAATTGGCAACCAACTCATCGGCCCCCACATTATTGAAGGCAACTTGAATGGTCAAATGTACCGAAACTTTTTGGAAAATGAACTGCCAATATTACTTGAAAATTTGAACTTAGAATTGAGACGGAACATGTGGTTTCAACATGATGGTTGTCCTGCACACCATTCGTTGGTAGCACGTGAGGTACTTGATCGTGATTTCAATGGTCGCTGGATCGGTAGAGCTGGTCCGATAAATTGGCCCGCCAGATCACCAGATCTTACTTCGCCAGATTTCTTTTTGTGGGGCTATCTCAAAGACTAAGTTTCCAAACAAGAACCAACAACACGTGAGAACATGATTGAGCGAATCAGAAATGCGTTTGCTGAAATTCAACCAAACACACTTCTCAGTTGTGTACAATAATTGGAAATTCGTATTAATAAGTGCATTGAAGTCGCAGGCCATCATTTTGAACACTTATTTTAAGCTAAAATTATTTTATTCACCTGCCATTTACATTAATAAATTGTTTTGATGACGAATTTCGAGTATTTCCAATGAAAACGTGATGTTTTTTATTTCAAACGTATTGCAGAATCGAATGCGTGTGTTCTAAGAAGAAGAAATTGAAAAAATTGAATTTCGTCGATTACAACGCCATCTATCATGAACCGAACAAAATATTTCATTCAAATCATACGTACATACTTTTAGTCGTAGAATCCGTATCTGCAATAAAAAATATGGCTTCCTATCTTAGTTTAAAAGTTACCCCCGCCCCACCTACAAAGCGGGGGGTGGGGGACTATTTTTTTGCACTAATGTATTTCCCCCGCGGTATGATTAAATTTTGATTATGGACATTTTTTCCGTAGAGTGGCTATTTTTCGAGATATTTGATCGTCTCAGTTTAAAAGAAACACCCGGTATACCATCTGATCAAATTTGATCCAGACTAGTAAAAAACGAACAACATTTTTATGTATTTTAATACAAATCTTTATTATCGCCTTCAAAATACACTCCTTTTGAGCCAATACAAGCATGCCAACGGTTAATCCATTTTTCCATACACATCTTAAAGGCCTCTCGGTCGGGATGGCCTTTAGTTCCTTCAGCGAATTTCTTTTATATTAGCACAATTGTCTTCACTTTTTCGATGTTATCATCGTTAACAGAGGTGGATGGGCGACTCGCATGAGCCAAGTTTTCTACGATCTCACAACCCTCATTGAATGCTTTATGCCACTCAAATAATTGTGTTCGAAATGGAGTAAGACTCCATGACGAAAATGTCAAAGAAGGTTGTACCAACCTTGAAAATAAAATTTTACCGATTCGATTTACGCGCGCGGTTTAAATGAACCAGTCCGGGTCAAATTTGATCAGATGGTACATAAAATACTAACAACAATTTTCCAAGTATATAATCACGAGTATCAAATTTTAATTTGGTAATTAGATAACCAAGTTCGAGAACGGAACTTAAAGAAAAAAAATGATATAAAGTGAAATATAATAAAAAACTGACATTCCGATAGAAGTGTTGACCTTTGTTGACCTTAAACTAAATCGCTAGATGGGTGAGCATTTTAAAATTTAGTTAATCTGGCTCCTGGTCACTCGGACGGCATAGAATAGAACTGCAAGGCGGATGAGCTCACTAAATTCTTCCGATTTTTAAGAATCGTTAATTAAAACCTGTATCAACAAAGTGACCCATGTACATATCAGCCTGTAACGCTAATCAAAAATTATGGATGGCCTTAAAATGAACTTCGTTTCGGGTTAATCTCATAAAATATCAGTAAATAAAACATGTCTCAACTAAAATAGGCCCAACACAAATGCGCCTTTACCGCCAATCACAACATACGATCCCAATAGAATTTATTTTCGGCACTTAGTATTCCTCTTACTTAAGCATCGAGTTTTATTTCGAGCATTCGAGTTTTATCAATTAACAATTAACATTTATTCGTGACAATGGGACTTTCGTAAGTTTTGGTGACATTTCATTGAAACAGAAATTGCGCTATATATACAGGGTGACTCGAAAACGAACGACTCTTTAGAAAAACGACCTATGCTAGGTTAGGTAGAGTGGCTGCATTGGCACACTTAGACGGTCTTTTTTCACCTTAACCCTTATTAGAACCATTCCGAGATACTTTAGTTTAACGTAAAATATCTCGCACTTTACTGTTTCTGAGGTCCAAGAGATTGTCCATATCGAACTTACACAAACTCTAAGGAAGGATTGATTGGAGAATAGAAAAGCTTTTGGAAGCTGTACGTCAAGAAGAGTCGGGCACCTGCCATACGAATTGACCCAAAATTACTTAGTGAGATTACCACGTTGGCCAATTTTTTTTATTAGCTAGTTTGAGGATTGAGTTGGGTGTTGTGTTTGCGGTTGAGATGGTTTCCATTTGTGGGTTGAATTGGGTTGAGACGGAGAAGAGTAGGGGTTGAATTAAGGTTCAGTGAGCAGTTCAGCTGGGGGTTTATTTGTGTGTTGAACTGATGGTTGAATTAGAATTAGTTGAGTTGAGTAGCGCTAAATTTTCTTCATATTCCATCAATAAATTTGCCAATATCATCGTTGGTGAGCCAAAAATTTGTTTGTAAATTTTATTGTTAAATGAGAATTCTGAATTATTTAATACGTTAAAAATTGAACTTTCGTTAATTTTGTTTTAGAATTTTACTTTATGCTCCTCCAATTGTTGCTTACATATTAGTACCTATTTGCAATCAAGATTCGTAAATAATAACGATACGTCTAACGACAACAACAAGAAATTTTGAGGGATAAAGATGACCCAATCGCTTACACATTCATATTAGAAAAACAAGTAATTATGAATGAAATTATAGGCGCATTTTATTTGCCCAAATTCATGAACTCGCATCGGTCTATTTCTCGTCAGGTTAGATTAATTTTCATAGCTTGAATTTACTTATGTAAATTTTGGCCATACAAGTTAGACATCTGGTATACTTATCTGTGGCTATACAGAAAAAAATATTTTGGATTTTTACTCTCGAGTAAAAAGTCTAAGATGGATTTTAAAGCTCGTACACTTTAATAGTGTAGAAAACAAAGTTTGGGATGAGGTAATTTTCCTGAGATGAGAGGCTGGGGTAACTTCAAGGGGGTCTTTCATTGATCATTACAATCTCGTCTGTCATAATACTGGAACTAGTTGGTTTTATTTTATTTAAACATTCTAAGCAGGTCCATGATTTGCTAACATCTTTTCGATTTCATTTGCCGACCCATTCCCACATTTTGTTTGTATAATTGAATTGCAATCAAACAGGTAATTCTTAAATCTGACCGATTTATTTTATACACTTGTATACACTTTTTGCACGACGCTATATGTAGTTGGTTCACTTTATTTTGTATTCAACTTATTAATTTTTATGATTTCACAAAAAACTTTTGTTATTATTGAAACATTATAAACAGTATACATACTTACTTAAACGTATTTACAAGAAAACGAAACGAGATGACATCAAAAGATGTTTATTCTAATTGCAAAATGTTTTTCTTAAAGTAGAAAGAAATAGTTTCATTTAATTTGGAAAAGTGATATTTAACAGTAAACTTTAGTCAAGTTATGTTACTTTTAAGTATATATGTTTTGCATTCCAAATTTAACTTTTTACAAAACACATTCGCCTTTATCCAAATCAAATTCACTTTTACCCAAAAACATATTCATCCTTTTCAAAATCAAATTCAACCGTAGACGATATAAAACCAACAGAATTTATTTTATTTAATATATCTAGATACAAAATAACAAGTTAATATAATAAAATAAATAAACCTTTACTATTTATAATAGGGGTATGAAATTCACCTTAAAATTCGCCCTATAATTATTATAAACTTTACCTTAGATATCATCTTATAATTCACTGTAAAATTAATTCCCAAATTTACCATATAATGTCATCCTAACTAAAAATTAACCTTACAACGCACCTTAAACTTCATCGTACAACCCAGCCTTAAAGTTCATCCTAAAATTCACCACAAAATCAATCCAAATTTACCCCAAATTTACTTTAAAATTCTTACTAAAATTACGATAAATTAATTCTAAAATTCACTCTTAAATCCAACCTACAAGTCACTCCAAAATTAAGCCTAAAATTTTACATGAAATTCACTCTAAAATATATCCTATAATTCAACCTACCCTAGAATCTAGAAATCACCCTAAAACTCTCTCTAAAACTAACCCTTAACTTCACTCCATAATTCACCATAAATGTCAGAAATTTAGAAAGCGAAAACCCTTAGAAGCTTAATTAAGAATTTTAACAAATTTATGAATTCTGGATTGATTTTAGAAATTAACGAATTTTGTAACGTAAAAGAAATTAGGAAATTTTGGAAAATTTTTAAGTTTTGTATTATGGGGGGAGGGGGATATTAGAATTTAATAAAATTAAGAAGGTAAAAATGGGAATTTAAAGATCTAAATCTTTAAAGTTAGTATAAACTTAGAAGTTAGTCAAATTTAAGAATCCTGATATTTATAGAATTTTTACAACATTTTTGAAATTTAGAATTTGTATTAGGAATTATTTAACTTAGACATTTAATACTAAATACGACTAAGATTTTGGAAATTTAGAAAATTAACAAATATGGAAATTGTAAATTTTAGTAATATGGAAATTTAAATAATTTAGGAATACAAAAATATAGAGTAAGTATTATTTAAAATTTTTGGTTTTAGCAACATGTATTGTACATGGTTCTTTGGTATAAAATAAAAAATTTAGAAACCAACAGCTACTCATTTCACGGGAAACTGCGAGGGACTATCCCATTCAGTCGCGGGTTAGGAAAAAGCAAAGTGCCAGGCAAGTTTAGACTCTCCCCCACCTACCGGTACAACAATTAAGTTTTAAATGGTTCATCAAAAATTCTAAATAGGAATTATCAGTGAGTCAAAGAACTTCAATCCGATGTTTTTGATTTCAATGTGATATTTCCATAACTGATGAATTTGATTTTGGCAGTTTGAATTTGATTTGGAAAATAATGAATATGTTTTGGATAAAGGTGAATTTCAATCGCAAATTGATGAATCTTATTTCTAAAAGGTTTATTTTGGAGTGCAAAACTTATAATAAAAATATTTTTTTTTTAGTATTGTATAAGATCTAGCAACGTAATTGATCTCCAACGAACCAAACAAAATCATATTTATTATTCTTTATGGTCAACCACAAGCTTCTGGGGATAACGATGTTGGATATTTTAAGTAAGCGTTACTCCAAAATTTTGCAACATAACCACAACTCATAATAAATGCTGTCCTAACTCAGTTTTACATGGAGGTAGGTTTTATCAAAGAATTTTTGAGCCGAAATTTCTAAAATAAAATTCAACGTTGTCTGTATTTTTGGACCGATAAATAGATCAAAATAAGTGAAATCTAAAAATTATTTACACTGCTACTATTACGGACTCCATACATATTTTTTTGTTTCGCTGGCGCGGCATCCTATAGAGAGACTTGGTCGCCTCATGATGAAACTTCACAATCATTTTCCCAATGGCTAATAAGTGATTAATTCATTGATCCTGCATTAACCAGCCGTGATTTTTTCATCACTCGCCGGGGATCGAACCCGGGACAGATGTTTTTGAGGCAGTAATACATATGACAAACGGACTCCATACATATGATACATGAATTTTTCGAAGGTAGCAAATGCACCCTATAGTATTTCTTCGTTATCAGCAACTAGATTTTCAAATGCAAATTGATAATCTTTGGATTCTTTTAGTAATTTGAAAAGTCAGAGTTTGCCTTTACGGAAAAAGCTGATGTGTAGTCACATCCTGTCATTGAGTGGAGGCTCGATGAAGCTTTATATATATTATTGCATATTATACAATTCATTAATGAATTCAGAGTTTTAATTAATTAAGCATTCAGATGATCCATATTTCCGTAAAGTATAATTATTACGTCAGAGTCCGAGCACCTTAGTACAACTTCAGTGTCAAAATCAATTTGCCAAATATGATACACAATCTCCTAATCTGCTTCTTCATGTTCTTCACACGATAATAAATCATCTTTGAGCGTAATAATCTTATTATTTTCAACTCGATACTAATATATTCATTGAAACTCGTTGAATTGTTTTATTACCAATAAAAGTAGGTGTTGCCTTTTTAAACTTGATATTTTTGAGCTGAGCTGAGCAGTACAGTTATGAGGTTGTAATTTGATTAGGTTTAATTGAAGCTGGGATATATGCTCACATTCTTTTATTAAGGGCGTAAAATACTGGTTAAATATAGCATCAATGCGATTTGCTTTAAGTTGAATTATCATGCTGATGAATTTTTATAAAGCATCAAATGTTACAGGTATTATTTTCATGAGGTGTAACATGAAGAAGCCGTCTATTACTTACAACCATGTTGGAACACAGTACACAGCGGATGCGGATTGTTATCGTAATCCATTATTTTTCGAATATTTTGATTAACTGTGATTTTGTAACACGATTATTGAATATAAATACTGAATTATCTTTCCCACTCTTCTAACTCACCGATTCTTAAATTGGTCTGGCTCCTAATTAAACAATTCAATTTCTGTCTGGTAAATTGCGACAGAAATTAAAATTGTAAATGGCGCAATGTTAGCAACGACAAAACTGTCTGGCTACATTTATATTGCTAAGGACATAAAAACTTAAAAAAAAATTCTATTAAAACGATTTCAAAATCCACAATTTTCATCTCTACACAGCGGATGCGCACAGGTTAACGCAACCGCTCCCAGGTGCCAGATCTACCGCGCCCCTACCTAACCACTAAGACAGGAAATATCAAAAAATCAGCCGACCAAAAATTGTTTCTCATTTGTTATACATATTTGGAAAATGATCGAAAATCAAATAAATTGTGTTGTGCATTATACTAATAATAACATAAAACTTTTTGAACTGAACCGATAAGAAGCAATTCAATCGCTATAGTCTGACTGATGAGTCTCATAATCGAATGTGATCGAACTTAATCGCGTTATAAATAAGAGACAAATCTAGGGAAATGCTTGTAGAAGAAGAGTTATGAAATATTTTATCTTTAAATTAAAGATTTTCCTACAAATAAATATTATCACCTGGCATATAGTAATTAATTTCGAAAGTATTATTATAACTATAATTCCATTGTTTTACTCAAGATAATTTTCCAAATTGTTTCACCTCTGTTAAGGCGCGAATATTTTGGTTTTCGGTTTAAATCCTTTTGTGAATGAAACAATAACAACACAGCAGAAAATTTGGGGATTAAAATAAAATTATTCAAATTAATATCTTGATGTTTATTCGAGATTTTCATTTTTAATCTCTTTAAATTAGGTTCGTTAGTTTTTTTTTTTGGGCCATATGTTACAGCACTTAAGAAGTAAATACTCGTATATAGCACATTTGAACCAATATTTTATGTAAATGGTAGGAAAGGACACACATTATTAAAATTGTATTTAGGTTGCGTATGGGTGATTCAGATAGTCACAAACAAAAAAAGGTGCGTGTCAGCGCTGATGCGCGACTGGAGTTTACTCCTTAAGAACGATTATCTTGGAATATATAATTACGTATTTCGTATTTTGAAAGTTGTTAAAAAAAAATTTATTTTAATTTAATTTTTTAATTTTTATTTTCTTTAAGATGGTTTTACAAGGTTTTCTTTAAAAATCTAAAATCGGACTAATTTCTTTAAATCTAAATTTCTATAACTCTAAACTTAAAATTACTAACTCATCAAATTTGCCTCGACTCGATGAACATGATTCTATGGTCACGTTGATCAACCATGCGCTTAAAACAGTTTATGTTGCAGAATTGGATTTGCTTCGCTAATTGTCTTATCATTCAAGTCACTTTGTTTATCTTTTGTTTGCGTGGCAGCTTCTATGGGAACTGTAACCGTAACTATATACATATTTACAATAGGCAAAGGGGGTAAATAAACACATCTCTTATAATACTGAAAGCATATATACTTTTATTCATATTTATTTACTAGAGGCTATAACCCGTCCTATAGGACGGAAACATTTTATATATAATGGTGATGTCCAGCGGCCTCTGCCACAATCACCATTTGACCATTTGATATTTTTTTAGCCGAGTAGGAGTAGCTCGAGATTAAAGGATTGTTCCTTAAATATACCTTAAACGAAAGAGTAAGGTATTTTAATGATGATTTTACATGTGTTGGGGTTACACAAAAGAATTTTACACAAGAAACTTTACAGACCGACAAACAGCGGGACCTGTGCTTTTCTTCAAAAAAAATATAAATTGAAAAACAAAACTAAAATGCTTTGAGCACCATCGAACCCTAAGACCTAGTCGCCCTAGTCCAATACGTTACTAAAAAGCCACATCCCACGTAAGGAAATTTATTTAATTTTAATTGTTATATGGTTGTTTTATTAGTTGCTTTCCAATCAACAAACCGCAAGCACCCGCTAGTAAACCGCTAGTAGAATGATTTTTGCCTTCGCTAAATTATCTACTCATATCTACTCTTACTATTTTATTACGAGCAGTTAGAAGCAGTTACGCATAATTTTGACGCCAGGTGGTTAAATGTAGAACCGCTTAGTATTTATGGTATACAACAAAATTAGAATTTTTAATTGATTTTGTTTAGCGCGTTATATATTAATTATTTTTTTATTATTTTATCTACAAAAAATAACAACTTTAGGGTAATAGCACACAATTACGGTTTTGAGGTTATGTTTTACTCATAACACCCAAATGTGAGCTTACCAATCAACCATAACAAAGACAAAAACCATTCTACTAACGGTTTGCTAGTGGGGGCTTGCGGTTGGTTGATTGGAAAGCAACTATTGTTTCAAATATAGCATGACACAAGAAACCTCTACAGATAAGCTTAATAGCGTACGTTCATTATGAAAACTAAAATGGTGAAACCAGATTATTTTTATGTGATCTAGTACTCACACACTGTAGAAGAGAATGAAATAAAAGATAGAATACAAATAAAAAATTAAAATAAAATAATAAGCATTTGTTGGAACCAGTGTTTAAATTCATTTTTTCGTTCCCTTCTGTTATCGTTTATTTCTCTCTTTGTGAAAGAAAACAAAAAATATTTTTCCCCGAAAACGAAATCGAAAAACGCAAAATATCTCTCCTCATATAAAACACAAAGGATAGGAGAAAAGAGATATTTTATTTTATTGAATTTCGTTCCAAAGGAAAGAAACAAAACAAAATATTTTTTCTCTCCTTTCGCAAAAAGATAGTAAAGCAAGGAACGAAATTTGAATTTAAACACTGATTCGAAGTTGGAACCACAGTACACATAATAAGGTAATATACTCCGATGTTTCATTTTCGTTCTTTCTTGCGCATCTATGTAAAAAAAAATTTAATATGGCGGACATCGTGACCAAACAAATCGTGTTTGTTAGTTTTGCGTAATAATTTTGAGTGTTGAGTGAATATAATTAAAATTTTGTGAAAAATTCTACTGACTTTAATTCAAAATAATTAACAATGTATCATTGTTTAAATATTTCATAAACTTTCAGTCACGATCTCCGCCATTGTTGTTGTTGTAATTTTTTGACATCCTGCGCAATATATTACCTTATATATATGTACTGTGGGTTGGAACAGTCGAAATAAGACTAAACAAAATTAAAAAACTTGATTTCACCAAAATATATACAGGGTGAGGAAAAAGTATGGAAACCCCTAAAAATCTCGCGGAGTTCGGTAAAAAAACTAAGCAATGTTTATTCTTAGGTAATTTTCAACAAGGAATTTAATGGTGAGCTTGGTTGTGACCTTGACCGTCATCTTCAAGGTCATTTTTTTATAGGGAAACCCCAGTTATTAACAACGGATTCGAAAAGAGCGATCAATTGTACGTTAGAATATGTATTTTCCATGATCTCCCAAAGTCACCTGAGAGAATATATTTTAATTGTAAAGCTTATGATTTGCTATGAATACATTTTTTTAATTTTTATTTTTTTTAATGTTCGTAGCAAATCATAAGCATTATATTCCTTTAGGTGACTTTGGGAGGTCATTGAAAATACATATTCGGACGTATAATTGTTAGCTCTTTTCGAATCCGATGTCAAAAATAAGAGTTTCCCTATAAAAAAATGACCTTGACCTCAAGATGACCTTGAAGATGAAGACCAAGGTCACAACCAAGCTCACCATTAAATTCCTTGTTGAAAATCACCTAAGAATAAACCTTGCTCATTTTTTTTGGACTGAACTCCGCGAGATTTTTAGGGGTTTCCATACTTTTTCCTCACCCTGTATAGAAGCGACAACGTATTCATAATCAACCTGTTCACACCATGTATACAGCGCATCGCAACACTGCAACAGCTCGCGTTCACACTACATATGTTGCGCCGGCCCTTGATATTTATCTATGTATAAGAAACATTTTATTATAAGCATACTAAATAGATGAACAAAATTGTATCTATTTTGATTGGTTTTTTTGTTTGTGTTAGTGAGTTGCAATTCGTTCACCACATACAATTTTTATTGAAACGATGCAACACAAAAATTACCCCTCCATCAAAGTTTGTAGGCAAGAGGTATGAAACGAGGAAGCGTTGCGATGCGCTGTATACATGGTGTGAACTGGGTAATTGAGCTTATCTGTAGAAGGTTGTTGTGTCATGAAATATAGCATGCTACGAAGTTTATGACACGATAAAAATGTTTTACCGACAAATTCTCATGGCTTACTAAAACTCATATTATAACAGTTTTTAAATAATTTGTAGAATAGTCTAAGAGCTGGTAGAAAATTTTGAGTAAGGATTTGAGGCAGCATGAAAATTTGTGTAACGCTTCTTTAGCAATATCTTAACACAAAATCAAAGACCTGGCTGAAGGGTAGCGGGGCATTGTGAACCCTTGATATTTTGAAGTTGCGAAATTTTTTTTGCAAAAAATGTCTTTGATTTTGAAATTTTAATACCTTTCAGGTTAGTATTAAATAAAATATAAAATAAAAAAGTCAGATCATTTAGTCGGGTGTAACATGTTGCCAGGCGGTTTTAAAATTGAATTTTGTCGATAGCTACACAATATATTTGAGGCAAGCTAAGACTTAGACAGATAAATATATGTACCTAAAAAAACATAACTTCAAAAAGACAGGTCATTTTAGCCAGCTGGTCGGGAATGTACTGAGTTCTTAAGATCGTTTGACGTAATTTTACTTTGCAGTTTTCTGTTATGCTTATTCTATTACATCTAGTTATCATCAACACTACTTTCTTGAACCTTATTACCTGTTTTAACTGTTATTTTGAATATATAAGCAGAAAAATTCATAGTTTTTACCTATGAAATAGATTTTTCGAACCTTTATCAAAAAATCTTGCACTGCATTTAAAGCTGCTTTTCCACTCGAAATATTGAAAAATCGTTGCTGGTCGATGCTAGTATCGAGTAATTTTGGAAAATGCATTGACAAATGATTGAATTTGTTTAGTGTCTTTTTTTAAATTATATTTTTCCAAATCAGCTGTAACATGTTGCCGTTTTCGTACACCAGTAGCCTCGTATGTATGTTTATGATAGAACAGTTGATGGAATCTCGTGGCTCTTACACCAGCGCTGCCAAACAGAAATGGTGTTATTAAAATGTACTAAACCGGATAATCTGCTTCCAGCATCTGCGTTGATTGTCTGTTCCAGAGTCAGATCGATTGGATGTCTAGAGAATGATTTGTCTGTCCTTTGGATTCCAAAATAACCTCTTTCCATGGATTCTTGTAATCGTGGATGAGTTTGTTCTAGTTTAATTAAAATATCGTGATATTTAACCAGCCAACGTGAATAATTTGGGTGATTAAAGATAAAGAAAAAATTGGCCGTTTTTAGTTAAATAAACTTAAATAGATCAAAATCGCATGTCCGTATACTGCGGCTTAACATCTGATAATAACACTACCCTGCAAAATCAAATCGAATATTTACTAAGAGAGCCTGCTTAATGCTTGGTCGTACACTCAAAATCAATCAATTAAAGAAAATTTCAGTTCGGACTACTTACTTTAGGATCATCAAGTTAACATTTTAAAATTAGTTACTGGTAACACTAATATGTATAATTCATTACAGCACCCACAATGGATCAAATTTAAATTTATATAATCAAAAAATCAAAAGTGGCAGATTATAATAAAAATGTTAGCTAAATTGTAGGTTGGGAGTTGTGACAGATACCAGTAAGGTTCATGCTAATTATATTTATAGTTTCGGTCACCTCTGAACCACTCTTTTATAAGCCGAAAGTAAGATTTAATTAATAATGAATACGATTTTCAGAAGCACTCCAGAAATCTAACTCAGCAAGCTATAATAAATGGTTTTTCAGATTGCAGTTTTCATTTTCAATAAATCATAAAACTAGATTACAAATGTATTGTCATTGTGTTAGTCAACTATTGGCTTTTTCAGGTGTCTGTAATTAGATCAATTTCTGTCATTACTAACTAAACCTATGAAAATCCTCTTTATGTTGTGTGTAACAGGGTGTTCGGTGTGGTGCAGCCATCTCCGGCGGGATTTTGCTTATAGCTTGGTCGAACCCTCCAATCAATCAATAGAACGAGCGTCGAGAGCGTTATTATCATTTTTCACTATAGCTGAAATATCTAGCATTTTGTAAAAATAAAACATAAAATTTGTACAGTTTTAAATCAAAAATTCAGTTTATCGACATAAATTAAAAATATTTGATAATTTTTTTATTAAAACTTAAAATTTATTTTATTTTATATTTTATCATTTAAACATCTTTACTATTTGAACAATTTTGTTAAATAATTAGCTAAAAAGGAAAATATCATTCTCGTCGCCGTTTTCAACGTACACTGACCTTTAGAAGATTATACCACTACTGAAAAAATTGTTTACCCATATTCGCAATTCGTGCTTGTTTTGGATAGACAATAAAATTATTCACGTCAAATTAAGTATGGGACCTTAAATATCAAAAATTGTTTAATTTTGTATAAAGCAATGTTTTTTATCTTCTTCAAAATTACATAACCTAAAAAAAGTGACTTGCTGCGCTTAGCAAATTTGTAAACTGGTTGACTTATTTCGATGTTCGATTAAATTTTAAATCTAGTAGTTTTCCTTACCTTATAGTAGATTTTTCTGCCATCCCAACATGTTAGCTCGGACCAATCTTTGCCACGTTTTTTTATCATATAATATCGATATACTATTATCATGATAGCAATTACAAATGCTAGTGTACTACCAATAAATGCGCCTAGTACGGCTGAATTTATTGTGATCATTGTGTTGCCTTCCGTGATTAACTCTTTGGTTTGAATTAGGCTTCTGTAATGAATAAAAAAGGTTATTATAATTTAACTATACATATTTAATAATTTAAATTAAAATTGCAATTTTCAAATAAACCAATACCGATTTAATTGATAAACTAG
Organism: Tipula helvola; assembly: GCA_963556165.1. Lineage (NCBI taxonomy): Eukaryota > Metazoa > Arthropoda > Insecta > Diptera > Tipulidae > Tipula > Tipula helvola. The sequence goes on from OY744483.1 coordinate 160,051,522, forward strand.
AGGTTATAAACACAATTTTTTGTTGAGTTATGATTGTCGAGTTTACCCAGAGCATCCTAGAGTATATAGCCCTAATCAATCGTCATCTATTTTAGCAGATTTTTTAGTGGTATAACTTTTCCCCATAGGATCCCTTGGTAGGAATGATGTGTTTAACTTTTCAATGGAAAAAGAGCCAATCTTATAAACTTTTATATGAAAGTTGTCTACACATTTTGAACAGCAATATGTAAGAAGACTACATTGCTATTAAATAAATATTAATTGCAGAAGTAAAAGAGTACTTTCTAAAGTTATCTTTAGTTTCACTATTGTACCTCAAATGTTTCTAGTTGTTTCTCAAAAAATACGAAATAAAATGACGAATTTTTCCAGGTGATAATTTTTGGTCCGATTTTACCAAACTAGTACTACCATGTACGTATGTAGGTACCATACATACGATATTTTGTAGTAAGCTTTTATTTCAATTTGACCAGAATGCTGTTGTTATGAAAATTTAATAAATTTTGGTTTAAATAAATCAATTATTTCTTAAACGATGTTCATATGTTGAAACGCAAATATTTAAGAAAATATTTCAAAGATCATAATTAGGAATTTGTAGCGTTTTCATTTAAAAGAATGTCTTAGAAAAAAGTTGCTTTGCCAAATGTTTCATAAGAAAAGATTGGTTTGCTCCCCTTTCCAATTCCTTTATGAAAGTTTTATTTTTCATACTGTGCCTTTGTGAAATAAGGTTGCTTTAGTTTAACCAGAGCCTACGGTATAAATAAGAGCCTGCAGTATCGACTGTATTTTTTAAAATAAGCTTAAAATAAGGTATACAAACAATTTTTTCTTTACTAAACTTATTGGGCAAACGATAGGTCAAATAAATACGGATGTGAAGTTTTCAACAAAACAACAAAATCAACAAAACATAGATGTATACAAAACTTGTTTATTCAACAAAAAGTTGTATTAGTATTAGTGAAACAGTCGGTAAAAACATTTAAAAAAAACAGCAGACAGGAGTTGATACCAACTATAACAAAATAGGGATTAATCTTTGTTTTCTAAATAAAAGCTTTACGTTATCAAAATTGCTTTAAGCTTGGTTTGACCAACTAATTAGTAAGATTATATTACGACAGTAAAAAGTCTTTTGTGGGTGAATCTGAAATTTGTTCATTTTTTTGAGTTATGTAATTTAGTGGTTTGCTGTTCTGAAGATTGCTGAAATCACAGAGTTTTTTCGGGATGTGAATGTGACATAGTCCATTAGCTAGCTTAAGGAGTGTACTTTGATTTAAAGTTAGTAAGATTTGATTATGACAATAAAAGATCTTTTGTGGGTCCAATGAGAAATTGTTGAATCGTTGAATTTTTTTTGAGTTATGGATTTTAGTGGTTTGCCTGTACTGAAGATGGCTAAAATCGCAAAGTTTTTCCCGGGATTTGACAAGATTCACATTCACCCACAAAAGGCTGTTTCTTGTCATAATCAAATCTTACTAATTTTAGATCAGAGTACACTCCTTACTTAGTCTATCTAATGGCCTATATCATATTCCGGGAAAAACTCTGTGATTTGAGCAATCTTTTGTAAAGCAAACCACTAAAATCCATAACTCAAAACAAAAATTCAACAAGTTTCACATTCACCCACAAAGACTTTTTATTCTCCAAATCAAATATTACTAATTTTAGATCAAAGTACACTTCTTAAGCTAACTATAATGGCCATTCACAATTATAAGGAAGTTGACGTTTTTAAAGTAACGATTAGCAAACTAGACGAATACTTCGCTCCCAAACTAAGCAAAGTATATGAGCGGGATATTTTTCGATTAATGAAACAGGACGACGGAGAAAAATTTGAGAAATTTTTAATCAGACTCAGACACTGTTACCTTACTGCCTCGAGCCTAATCAATGTGCCGGCTAGCTAGTTCGGCGAGGGATTGGTATTGTTTGGTCGTGGGATCACAAACGCTCGGTAAGGCAACATTAAAATATATTTTACTTACATATTGGGGAACTAGCCGTCATCTAGATGACTCCACACACCCACACCTCTAATCCCCACACACTACTCCGTAATACACATGCTCATTCTTTAGATATATATATATATATATATATATATATATATATATATATATATATATATATATATATATATATGTACACAAACAAGATTATTTACAATATTTACAGCAAAAAAAATGTAATTTGTTATGTAGTAAAATTATAGAAATATTTACTTTTGTTGTTAGTCTTCTATAGATACCCCCAACACGATCACGAAGCTAAATTAATAATACTTAGCACACTCCAATGTACTTAGACCAGGTATTCAGAATAGCAACATCAACAGGGTCATGTAGCCAGGAATAGGTAATATATATCCCATTATGGTACTCCGCAATATATCCAAGTAAACCGCTGCATTATCAGGATTCGAAGCCAGTTATAAATATAATCCAGGATGGTATGTTGTAAATTTTTTTTTTTGTTGTTTACGTTCCGGAACAAGAAAGATGGTTATTCAATAACAACACCAAAATATATCATCTTTTCTTTTGATAAAATTTATTAACATTTGAATTATCTATGCACTAATTATACAATCTAATTTGATTAGATTTCCACAAATTGTTATAGAAATATATATATATCGTTTTAAATATTTTTGTTTTTCTCTTTTTTTTTTTTTATTTATTATTCGTTTATTTTATACAATAATTTCGATTTTTATAATCATTGTTTATATACTCATATATATATATATATATATATATATATATACACATAGATATCCCGACCTGGATATCACACCATATGCAAATAATGCCAATCGAAAGGTGCCTATGCAGTGGCGGATTAAGGTCAGTTGGGGCCCCGGGCGCAGAAGAAAAAATTAGGCCCCTTAAAAAAATAGAGAGAGGCAGGAAAATAAAAATACAAGTTCACGTATTTAAGCATCCTGGGTGTTGAAGAATAGTGACACAACTCAAAATTTCAAATTTTTCAGGAGAGCAAAAGAAAAAATGCTAATTTCGATTTTACCTACTATCATATTCATAAGATATTGCCCAAGGGCGTCAAAAGAGGAGATCAGATAATCAAACCGTTGCTCGCTTTGTAAAATAAATATATGAAAACGCCACTATGTCAGGTTATGAAATCGATCATTGCGCATCTTTCTGACGAATTATCTCAAAAACTTAATTTTTGAGTTGTGTCACTTTTCTAATAGGGCTTGCCCATTCCCGGACCTTTTACATTCCCGGGAAACGGGATTTTGATTTTCCGATTCCCTGATTCCCGGGAATTCCCGGGATTCGGGACAAGACAAGTTTTTTATCGAATACCTAATAAAATATTAAAATTCAAACAATTTTAGCCCTTAGCGAACGAGAGCTTTAATTTTTATACCAATTATGTATTCTAAGCGAGGCCTTTTGTCTGTTAAGGGTGAGAATTTAGGTCAAGAAATGGAGAGGAAACAAGCCTAAGTAAGATTTAAAATAATTTAAAAAAACGTTATGTACTGATTAATTCACTCAATCGGTGGATTCCGTTCTTTATAGGGCGTAAAACGTAAACTATCAGCTTACCACTTTAGTTATGGAAACCAATGCGGCTCCACATTACAATAATTTGTAAACTAACAGCATTGATTTTACTCAACATATTGCGAAGCTGAATGCGCCCAATGGCGATATAATTCTCGATAGAAACCCACCCGTCGTAACTTTTAAATTTGGTTGTTTTTCCGTTTTTTTGGCTTAAACTTAGCATGTTATTGTTCCTTGTGCCAGGATTTTGTGTACAAACCCAATGCGATAGTTTAGTTTAGTTCTACAGATATACCATGTACCTCCAGCTCTACTTTTGACTGAATTCTATTTCTTTGTTTGCTTCAAATGGTTCTACCATATACATATATAGGCTATTTTCGTATATGGGCTCATCCTAAATGCATCATCCATAATTTTCTTTGTCCGCAACTCTGGATCTTGGACGAATTTTATTAACGAGGCAATAGTTTCAATTTCCCTAATGGCCAATTTTTCTTTTGGAAGTTTAAACGTATGCAGTCAATAATACTTGCCTGTTCTTTTAAATTTGTTAACAATAAAGCTAAAGTCCCTACAGCTTTGGCTATCTGAAGGTATCTGAAGATTTATTCAACGGTAAACACATTTTTTCCCAGCTACGGCAAATTCGTAAATTTTCAGTTTCCAATAATGTTCAATTCTTTACACTCTCTCTAACTCTATAAGGTGTCTTTATTTTTTATAGCGCTGCACCCATCACGGACGACTTTCCGATTAATTCCCTATGAAGTCAAAAAGTGAGAAGTCTTGAAATTGGATTTTGTATTCCCGGGAAATTTTCGCAACATTCCCGGGAAACGGGAATACTTTTAATTTCTTAAATTCCCGGGTATTCTGTCCGGGGTATTCGCGGGATGCAAGCCCTATTTTCTAAGTCATGTGCGATGTGTAAACGTGAAAACTTGTAAAAGGTAAAGCTTACTTTTATCAGTTTGAAATTTTTCGAGAGGATTACCATTAAAATAATATCAAAAAATTGCAACTCATAAAAGAAAGCTTTGCTTTTTACAAGTTTTTATATTTACACATTATCTTTAGAGAATCAGGGCACAGTTAGGAAATTCCTCATTTTATGTAACTAGTGGGATATTTGCGAAACGAGTGAAGAGAAGCACCCCCGTACAGCTAGTTTTATTATAAACAGTAAATTATTGAATTTTGAGAAAGTCTTTGGATGGTTAAATTCCAAATGAATTTTAAAATTTTTTGAAAATCAAGTAGGCACAAACTGGTATTGAAATGAAATATTCCCCATTTCTAACTATGTAGTTATGAAAAATATGCCGTTTCATAACCTACTACGATTTTGAAAAGTCATATTTTGTTAACAAAACTGAAAAATAGTAGCAATTAAGTGCTTTTCATACCGGCTGCGTTTACTTCGGACTTCAAAAAATATACGTTTTATTTTTAATAATTATCACTTAAAAATAATTTATTTTATAACAGTTTGAAAACATTTCTATAAAAAGTGACACTGTAAATCAAATAAAACAAAATTACAAAACGACTTTACATTTTAAAGTCCAAAGTCAACGCAGCCGGTATGAAAAGCACTTTATATTTGCATGCGGGGCGAAGCGCAGCGTAGCCAAGCAAGTGCAAAGAATGCGAGTCGAAAAACAAAGCCGCTTTTAATCCGAATAACGCACGTACTATTTTTTCTCCACCAAAGAAAATACATTGCGTATCCTAATTAGGTATAAGTACAAATTACACGCATTTAAAAGTTCTAGATTGAAAATTTGATGAAATATCTAGCTAAGAAGGAGGTCTTAACTTCTTTTCGTTTGGGCATTTTACCAAGTTATGACGTGTATAATACTTTTAATATTGAAAACAGTATTAAAGAACATACATCTTTAAACATTTATGTATATTAAATTATTAACCCATTTTTCGTTTCTTCTACACACAATATAAACACGAAATTTTTTTTAGATACTTAGCCATTAGAAAAACTGGAAAGTTGAAGTTTTGCGGGGCCCCCCAGAAGTCGGGGCCCCGGGCGCGCGCCCGGTGCGCCCGCCGTTAAATCCGCCACTGTGCCTATGGCATCACTAACAAAAAAAAATATACTGGAAATCTGTTTTCCTTCTTTTACAATTTTTTTATGGTTATTTATCTTTATTTAATGATTAAATCCCGAATTAAAATAGATTTTTAATTTTCTTTTAAATATATTTTTTTTTTGCGTTAAACTTCCTTCCACCAGGAAAATCAAAAAAAAAACTTCCTTTTTTTTTTTTTTCTTTCCAAAAACAAACTGTTCCTCAGGAAAACCCGACTGCTCATTTTTGAATTCTATGAATCTGAACGAAGTTAATTTTGATCAGGAGTTTACTTACCGAAGCCAGGTTGCAAGTAATACCCTATATACATTTAAGGAACTATTTACACTATATATACAATATCGGTACATGTAAATGGTTACAACACCAGACTAGCATAAATGAACATTTGATAGACCAGATAACTGAGAAGTGTAATTTAAAATAACTAAGATGGAAAATCCTATCATACGGAGAAAATATTAATTTGGAATTTATATTATATCTGAAGCAAACTCATTAGAATCGGTAGCAAAGAAATAAAGCGCCCCGATTCTTGCACGCGTTGTGGTAATAATAATCATTCGTTCAATGATCATAAATGTCCTGCAATAAACAAAAAATATAAAGGGATGAAACCCCACGTTGGGGATAGCATTCACCTGTGTCATAAAGTTGGTAGACACAATTCTTCCTCGATTGCGCAAGGCCAGGTATTTTTCGCGTTTAGATATAAAAAACGCTTTTCATCAAATCGAGATAGCACCATCATCTCGACCTATTACAACTTTCATAAGTAAATTGGGGATTTAACGCTATAAACGATTAATATTTGGAATATCTTGTGCTCCAGAAATGTTTCAAAAAATTATGGAAAAAATGTTAATGCCCTGCGAGGGAACCATAAACTTCATAGATGACATTTTATTTTTGGTGAAACAGAAAACGAACATGGAAAAAATTTACAAGCAACGCTAATGGCTGTATGATACTCACTTTTTTCCCACTTTTTTAATGATTTGAAAAGACAAACGGAGTGAGAAAAAATGTATATACAAAATATTTGTGAGAGAGAGTGTATACACCATAGATTTTAAAAAAATATAGAAACGCCAAAAAAAAGTGGTAGCTCAATTTTTCTAGCAGTTAATCGAGCAAATATAGCAAAAAAGAATTAGATTTAATTCTTTTTTTTGACATTAGATAATTTTTTCTGACATTTCTGAAATAATAGAGAAAATATTTATGTTTTGCGGCACCTAATGCAAATTTATTGTGCGCTGTCTCATATTTCTTACGAAAAGAATCAATAAGAACAAAAAAAAATATTCTTCCCAACAGCTACTTCACCGCGAAAGCGATACATTTAAGCCACAATTTATTAAAGCAAATTGAAGCCGAAGACGTAAATTTATATCGGAGAATTTTGCGGATGACACCTGTACAATTTCAGAAAATATTGGAGATGTTACATCCATTTATATAAAAATTAGATACACAAAATTTTTTTTGATTGTATATACACATTTTGTTTATCCGAAACTTCAAAATATTTACATAAGCCCTTGTCACGAGCTTGCGTATTTGCGTATTTCGTAACTTCGTAAATTTGACGTTTCTTCTGATTGGTTGAAATTGTCTCCCCTAAATAAGCAAGAAACGTCAAAAATAAAGACGCTCACAGGCTACTTTTCTTCAGCGTATTGTGACAACAATGATTACTTGTGATTTTTAATAAATAAAAATGAATAATATGGAACAAAATATTAAAAAAACGGGCAATAATATCTACCAAAAAAAAAGGAGGAAGAGGAAAAGGTGGATATATTGAATTATTTTCAAAAAATAATTTAAAATAATTTAGAAATAGAGGTTTGTTTTATTAGGTGCCGACATTTATATGTAACTATTTATGTGATTTGTATTTTCATCTATATTATTTATTTTTATTTATCAAAAATCACAAGTGATCACAGTTGTCACAATACGCTGAAGAAATACCCTGTGAGCATGTTTATTTTTGACGTTTCTTGCTTATTTAGGGGAAACAATTTCAACCAATCAGAAGAAACGTCAAATTTATGAAGTTACGAAATACGCAAATAAGCAAGCTCGTGACGAGGGCTATATACTGTTGTCTATACTAGCCTGCTCTGTTTCGCTTTACTAGTTTTGTAGCAATTTATTGCACTTGAAAAAAAGTGAGTATCATCAAAACCTACTTAATAAATAAAGCCTCCATGATGAAAAGAAGCTTTTTTTATGGTATCAAAAAATCCAAAAAAAAAATTTTATTTCATAGTTTTTGTATTGAGAGACATGACCTCAGTTTATTAAAAATATATTAATGAAAATTGACTCGGAATTAATTTTATTTTAATTCAATTGCATCTCTAAACTAACGTTTCCACCTGACTTGGAGAATTTTTCCGTGAGCTTTTCCAATTTACGATAATAATGATAACAAAATAAGATATTTTTTATTTGAAAAGCTTAAAAATAGAGTACATATATGTAAAAAAGAGACAGACATATAAAGGGAAAGGCATGAGTCATTTACAATACTAAACATAACAAACAATAAGGAAACACGGTTAATATACGGAAAATGAAGCAAACCTATAATATGAAGCATTTTATCAGATGAAGTAAATAAAAAGAAAACAAAAAGTATGAAAGCAAATATTGTTGATTTAAAATTTCCAAAATATTTATTTAATTGTTACATATTTATTTGTACATTAAAATATTTTTGTCAAATTATTATTATTGACGATTTCCAGCCAGGAATAATGAAATAAAATAACTTGTTATGTATCTGAAAAAGCTTAAAAATGAGTACACAAATATAAAAAAGAGGTTTATGAAAAATAAAATGGCGCCCGCACGGCATTTACAAATAAACACTAATGAAGTATGATGTGAAGATGACAAACAAAAAAACAACAAATTATGAAAATAAAATTTTTATTTAAATTTTTTTTCAATTTATAATTTTAAAATACATAATTAACGATTAGGCATCGTTTTTTGTTGAAGTAGTTATGATTATGATAACGATTTCCAGTTTTCCGTATTTCATATCTTCAATGTACCAAAACAAAAATTAATATTTATTTTACTGGTAAGTAGTGTTGTGAAATAAAAACTAATAAAATATTTATATTTGTGATTTGTGCAAACTGGATATTGGATAATCCTAATGCCAGGATGTTCCTATATGTATATCTCATTATATATTTAGAAGATTATTGTGTTTTAAGGTGTAATTAAGTGAAAAAAAGTGCAAAACAACATTTAGTTTTCTTTTTCTTAGAGAAAATAAAATCTGTACCTTCGATAGTACTATCGATATATCGATAGTTTCGTACTAACGAAAACATTCGATACTTTTTATATACTATCGATATATCGACCTACCCAAGTAAGAATATGATAAGTGAAAAATACATACTGTTTTTTCAGGAGAGCAGTAGAAAGGTTTAATCAGTTCTTTTCGCTGCTAGGAATAAGCGGATCACTTTAATTGTATCGTTTATGAAACATTAATTGTATCGTTTATACTGAAGAGTATTATAAAGTGGCTTTGAATTCTTTTAACTGGATTTTTAGTTAAAAACGCATTATTTTAAGAATATAAAATCAGTTATAACCTTATCAATTTTAGAGATAATATACTTTAAGATTTTATCATAATAAGAATTCGACATCGTAGAGTCTAAAAATCGTATTCCCCTAAAACTATGATAACTGACGTTTTCATGGTCTTAATTGGATAGGTCGATATTGATATTTTATTCGTACAAGAGAGTTTTGCTGTTATGCGATATAACTTTAGTTACATTTTCCTTGTTGTCATTCCTTTTATATACTAGTCAAATTATTGGTGATCAACGATCCCAAACGGTCTGAAAGCCAAAAAATGTTGAAATGCTGTCTTCTTACATAAAAACGATTGGCTGCTTTTAAAACAAAGTGGGAAACTGGGAAGCTTTCCGATTATAATAATCTCCTTTGACTTTATAGTTTCTGGTTGTAATCAACCTATATAATTGAATAAAGTTTATAAATTTATTATCCGATAGTATCGATAGTATATCGATAGTCTTTTAATTTGTGTCGATAGTTTTCTATCGATTGTTTTTCATGTTACTATCGAAACTATCGATAGTTGAAATTATCGATAGTTTTCCACCTCTACAAACCAACATTATTTAGGTACATTGAAGATATAAAATACGGAAAACTGGAAATCGTTATCATAACTAATTCAACAAAAAACGATGCCTAATCGTTAATTATGTATTTTAAAATTATAAATTGAAAAAAATTTTAAATAAAAATTTTATTTTCATAATTTGTTTTTTTGTTTGTCATCTTCTCATCATACTTCATTAGTGTTTATTTTCCATTAAGTGTGTTGACCTTGTTCCTATATACATATTTTGTTCTTTTATTATTGTAAATGCCTGATGTTTATCCCTTTTTTATATTTGTGTACTCATTTTTAAGCTTTTTCAGATACATAACAAGATATTTTATTTCATTATTCCTGGCTGGAAATCGTCAATAATAATAATTTGACAAAAATATTTTAATGTACAAATAAATATGTAACAATTAAAAATATATTTAGAAAATTTTAAATCAATAATAATATTTGTTTTCATACTTTTTGTTTTCTTTTTATATACTGCATCTGATAAAATGCTTCATATTATAGGTTTGCTTCATTTTCCGTATATTAACCGTGTTATTGTTTGTTATGTTTAGTATTGTAAATGTCATGCTTTCTCTTTATATGTCTGTCTCTTTTTTACATATATGTACTCTATTTTTAAGCTTTTTCAAATAAAAAATATCTTATTTTGTTATCATTATATCGTAAATTGAAAATGCTCACGGAAAAAACCTCCAAGTCAGGTGGAAACGGAAGTTTGGTGGTGCAATTGAATTAAAATAAAATTAATTCCGAGTCAATTTTCACTAGTTATACAACAAGAGGTTCGAAAATAATCGAATATACAGTTTATAGGACGAGTTGGGTTGCCTAGGAAACACAACGACACCGCAGGTGGAGTTGTGTTTCTTAGGTAACACATCGAGTCCGCAACTGTATATTCAAATGATTTTCGAAGCTCGAGTTGTATATGTTAAGACTATACAAGGAATCAACCATGTCAAATATCAAAAATATTAATTGTTTGTTTATATTCATGGAAGATATGATTTATTTGTTTGCGGCCGAAACACTACTTAGCAACGCAAATAACCGATATTATACAGCGTAACTAAGGAAAATTCAACTATCTGATTGGTTTATTTTCCAATGAGTTGTATAGTCATTAATATATTTTTAATAAACTGAGGTCATGTCTCTCCATACAAAAACTATGAAATAAACATTTTTTTTTGGAATTTTGATACCATAAAAAAAGCTTTGAAAAAAATATCGATATCATGGAGGCTTTATTTATTAAGTAGGCTTTGGTATCATACAGCCATAAATGTACTTCGTGAAAATTATGTATTGCTCAATGAATCAAAATTTATTTATAAAATTACTCAAATAAAATTCTTAGGATTATGTCAGCACAAGGGGTGAAACCGTGTGATAGTTATATCAGTGTCAGCACATCGTTCAGATCTACTTAGACAATAGACGAGGTTCAAAGTTTCTTAGGATTGGTAAATTTCATAGAGAAATGGATACCAAATTTAGCAACGTTAACGGCTTCATTAAGGCAATTATTACGACTAAAACTAGGGAAACACTCAAATATCGAAAAGTATTGGGGAAACGAACAAGCTTGGTGCATTTAGACAATTGAAAAGAACATTATCGAATAGCAACACATTAGGATACTATGATCCAAAAGATCGTACTCAAGTTATCGCAGATGCAAATCCCGTAGGTTTGGGATGCGTGCTTATTCAATTTGATGGGCGACATTTGACAAAGTTACGTTTCATCAAAATAGCTTTGGCAAATTTACATATTTGGCAAATATCATAATGACAAAACAAATTGAATGGCAAATATACGTTTAATCAAAATCGCTATTATCAATTTGACAGATACGATGTAAATGGAATTTTTAAAAGATCTTGGATATACATTTTTGGAATATGGCGAACTAGCCTATACCTTGGCTATTTATTAAAATCGGGTGGGGGGGGGGGAATGGGATTGTTAAACGATTTGCCCAATGAGCGACTTGCCCAATATCGATTTTAGTTCATTTGTCCCCTCGCTTGGGCAGCGGTAACTACTTTTTTTTACATGCAAAAACAAGTAAAATCATGTTTACAAATATAAGTTTCTTGTCTAAATTAGTGGATGTCCCCTTACTTTTTTTTATGATTAATAAAATTGAGTATGTTGCGATTAATAATAAATATCAAATTTTAAAATTAATTTAGTCGAAATTAATATTTTAATGAAACATTCAAGCACATGTTTGACCATATAAAACTACATAAGAAATATTTTAGCCGCCAGTCTGCAAGCGTTGAAATTGTATTTGGGAAAGTCACTAATTAGCTTGTAAATTCGCTATTTCTTTACCAATTATGAAGAAATTCGACAGGTACGATACGATAGAAATGCGATTGTTAAATGAGTTTTTGCTGAAGTTTTTGAATATAGAAAATTACAATGTAACTTGGCTATTTTTCAACCGAATTTGATGAAATTCTAAAGATACGATGGAAATTTGTTCTTAAATGATTTTAGGATAGATTTTTGGAATATGGCCAATTAGCCTTAAACTTGGCTATTTCTTAACCGATTGCAATTCCACGATAATTTGTTACATCATTGCGAGGTCCTTTTTATAGACCGGTGCAATGTATGAAACTTTCAAAGCTCTGGAAAGGTTTCCTGGCTTAGACTTTGATTATATAAATAACAAAATGGAGCTGATTGACCAGTTGCGCAATCGCTAATCAATGATGCCGTTAGGCAAAAAATATGGATCTCTCTAAAAGTTCGGGTCCTGGTGCCGAACTTTTAGAGACATCCATATTTTGAAGTGTATTCTCTACATTTATATAGTTGCGACAACAAAAATTTAGAAAATTTAGTTCTTTGTTCACACGAACTGTTTATGGCATCCTTAACAAATACATACACTACTGAAATGGTTGGCAAAGAAATTACAAATTGTAACTGGATCGGTCGATTTCAAATTGAATGCATTTGAATGCAATAAATGTAGGTAAACCGTTAGCTCGACTTTTCAGTTTAACGAATTTCCAAAACTTACTCGGTTCACAACGTCATTCATCTTCCACATCAATAATGTAATTGTTATATAAAAATCTGTTACAGCAAGTAAATAGCTTTACAATGTACTTAAATTGTATAAAATGCACAGTGGAACCTGTAAGCTTAAACTTCCGGTGGGTTTTATTACGTTGAATCTAAAAATTCTTGAGTTCTTTTATGAACCATGGATCTTTACGCTTTATATTTATTTTAGAAATATATTTTTTCGATAGCCGAAGTAAATAAATAATTAAAACATTTAACCGCGCAATGTATTTCAATATTTAACAGAATTCTCTGAATTCAACAGAAAGTTGTTTATTGAATTGATGTCAGCACATGAGTAATTTTATTGTGTGAAAAGGCAAAAAACGGCTAATCAAACGATAAATACGTCATTTCTGTTGGTTTAGCAAAAGTGTAAAATTGTTCTTTATTTCTCTTTATTGGCTCTAGTTCTAGGCGAAACATAGGTTGAGGTATCTTTTCACGGTTTAGGATATTTGTAATAGATTTGGCATGGAAACCTTTTTCCCTAAGCGCAGAGTGTATTTCGCTTATATCTACGGAGCTCTCAATACCTCTTAAGATAACAGTTAGCCCCTTTTGACTTATGTGTAATACCGTTTATGGGCTTGGTCGAAATAATTTACTTAGGCTATGAACCCATTACACCCCCTCCCCCCCCCCCCCCCTCTTGAGTGAGGTAATATAAAATTTTGAATCGGTTAATGATTTGATTTTTTCCACAAGCTCATTATTTGATGCCTCTCTTAAGTAAATATTAATAAAAGACGAAAAATAGAGCGCGAACAATTGATAGATCAAGAAGAAGACGCGAATTATATATTTCAAATTGATGGTGATAGTTCGATCAAATGTAATATAGGCGGCATAGATTTAAATATGGTTGTAGACTCCGGCAGTAAATGCAGTATAATTGACGATGTAATATGGAAGAACTTAAAACAACAAAAAATAATTGTACAAAAGCAATACAGAACTCCGAATAAAATATTTATGGCTTATGCCAGTCACATCCTCTAAATGTTTTAGTAGTATTCGAAGCTTTAATTAATATTGAACCCAATCAGAAGTTGGCCATGTTTTACGTTGTGAAAGATGGTACAAGATGTTTATTGGGGAAAACCACGTATATAGATCTTGGTCCAAAATTTCCAAAATTTAAAAATATTCGGTGGAAATTCCTATAGACAAAACAGTTTCACCTACTATACAGCCATATCGAAGAATCTCAATTACACTAGAAGACAAAGTGGAAAAGAAATTAAGGGAACTTATCGATTGTGACATAGGTGAACGAGTAAATGAATCATCGAAGTGGGTATCGCCAATCGTTCCAATTATTAAAGAGAATGGAGATGTACGCATTTGTATCGACATGGGAAAGGCAAATATGGCAATTTCAAGAGAGAATCATCCTCTATCCACTATAGACACAATTCTTCCTCGATTGCGTAAGGCCAGGTATTTTTCGCGTTTAGATATAAAAAACGCTTTTCATCAAATCGAGATAGCACCATCATCTCGACCTATTACAACTTTCATAAGTAAATTGGGGCTTTTACGCTATAAACGATTAATATTTGCAATATCTTGTGCTCCAGAAATATTTCAAAATATTATGGAACAATAATGTTAATGCCCTGCGAGGGAACCATAAACTTCATAGATGCCATTATCATTTTTGGTGATACAGAAAACGAACATGGAAAAAATTTACAAGCAACGCTAAATGTACTTCGTGAAAGTTATGTATTGCTCAGTGCGAGTTCGCGACAATATTCTGCTGAAAAATTTTCAGCAGGCAACCAATCAATGTAGTCTATTTCGTAAACAAATTTCCCCTTCCGAATAAAATATTTTATTTCATACTATACCGAAAATCAATGTTTACGTGATTGATTTCAGTCCGGAAAATGAATCATTACGTCAGAGAACAAAAGTGTCCGGAAAACGAGCTATTACAGTAGAGTAGACTGTAAAACCAAAAAAAAAAAAAAATAACTAGGGTAACTTGATAATTTGAAAATCATTTGGATTGATTTTCTCTAAATTTCAAACTCGTGTTTTTACTTTAAAATTTAATTTTAAATGAAAAAATCGAATTAATGTCCCATATAGTATGAAATAAAACGTTGTACGTTACACGTACGTTAAATGATCGCTACAGTACTCGTTCAAAATTCTGGACTCGGCTCCTTCGTCGCCTCATCCATAAACGTCGAACTGGTACTGTAACAACTCATTTACCGCCCTTGTGACGTAAATAACTATTTAAATCGCATGCAATCCTGCTGAAAATTTTTCCGCAGAATATTGTCGCGAACTCGGACTCAATGAATCAAAATTTATTTATAAAACTACTCAAATAAAATTCTTAGGATTATGTCAGCACAAGGGGTGAAACCGTGTGATAGTTATATCAGTGTCAGCACATCGTTCAGATCTCCTTAGACAATAGACGAGGTTCAAAGTTTTTTAGGATTGGTAAATTTCATAGAGAAATGGATACCAAATTTAGCAACGTTAACGGCTTCATTAAGGCAATTATTACGACTAAAACTAGGGAAACACTCAAATATCGAAAAATATTGGGGAAACGAACAAGCTGGTGCATTTAGACAATTAAAAAGAACATTATCGAATAGCAACACATTAGGATACTATGATCCAAAAGATCATACTCAAGTTATCGCAGATGCAAATCCCATAGGTTTGGGATGCGTGCTTATTCAATTTGATGGGCGACATTTGACAAAGCTACGTTTCATCAAAATAGCTTTGGTAAATTTACATATTTGGCAAATATCTTAATGACAAAACAAATTGAATGGCAAATGTACGTTTAATCAAAATCGCTATTATCAATTTGACAGATACGATGTAAATGGAATTTTTAAAAGATCTTGGATATACATTTTTGGAATATGGCGAACTAGCCTGTACCTTGGCTATTTATTATAATCGTGTGGGGGGGGGAATGGGATTGTTAAACGATTTGCCCAATGAGCGACTTGCCCAATATCGATTTTAGTTCATTTGTCCCCTCGCTTGGGCAGCGCTAACTACCTTTTTTTACATGCAAAAACAAGTAAAATCATGTTTACAAATATAAGTTTGTTGTCTAAATTAGTGGATGTCCCCTTACTTTTTTTTATGATTAATAAAATTGAGTATGTTACGATTAATAATAAATATCAAATTTTAAAATTAATTTAGTCGAAATTAATATTTTAATGAAACATTCAAGCACATGTTTGACCATATAAAACTAAATAAGAAATATTTTATCCGCCAGTCTGCAAGCGTTGAAATTATATTTGGGAAAATCACTAATTAGCTTGTAAATTCGCTATTTCTTTACCAATTATGAAGAAATTCGACAGGTGTACGATAGAAATGCGATTGTTAAATGATTTTTTGATGAAGTTTTTGAATATAGAAAATTACAATGTAACTTGGCTATTTTTCAACCGAATTTGATGAAATTCGAAAGATACGATGGAAATTTGTTCTTAAATGATTTTAGGATAGATTTTTGGAATATGGCCAATTAGCCTTAAACTTGGCTATTTCTTAACCGATTGCAATTCTACGATAATTTGTTACATCATTGCGAGGTCCTTTTTATAGACCGGTGCAATGTATGAAACTTTTCAAAGCTCTGGAAAGGTTTCCTGGCTTAGACTTTGATTAAATAAATAACAAAATGGAGCTGATTGACCAGTTGCGCAATCGCTAATCAATGATGCCGTTAGGCAAAAAATATGGATCTCTCTAAAAGTTCGGGTCCTGGTGCCGAACTTTTAGAGACATCCATATTTTGAAGTGTATTCTCTACATTTATATAGTTGCGACAACAAAAATTTAGTAAATTTTGTTCTTGGTTCACACGAACTGTTTATGGCATCCTTAACAAATACATACACTACTGAAATGGTTGGCAAAGAAATTACAAATTGTAACTGAATCGGTCGATTTCAAATTGAATGCATTTGAATGCAATGAATGTAGGTAAACCGTTAGCTCGACTTTTCAGTTTAACGAATTTCCAAAACTTACTCGGTTCACAACGTCATTCATCTTCCACATCAATAATGTAATTGTTATATAAAAATCTGTTACAGCAAGTAAATAGCTTTGCAATGCACTTAAACTGTATAAAATGCACAGTGGAACCTGTACGCTTAAACTTCCGGTGGGTTTTATTACGTTGAATCTAAAGATTCTTGAGTTCTTTTATGAACCATGGATCTTTACGCTTTATATTTATTTTAGAAATATATTTTTTCGATAGCCGAAGTAAATAAATAATTAAAACATTTAACCGCGCAATGTATTTCAATATTTAACAGATTTCTCTGAATTAAACAGAAAGTTGTTTATTGAATTGATGTCAGCACATGAGTAATTTTATTGTGTGAAAAGTCAAAAAACGGCTAATCAAACGATAAATACGTCATTTCTGTTGGTTTAGCAAAAGTGTAAAATTGTTCTTTATTTCTCCAGTTTAAAACAATCAAAACAGACAAGGCAAAAAAGCAGACAAGGAAAGAGAGCATTGATGTAACTCAGCTCCTAAGCAGCACGAATTTAGTACGCAGACTTAAAAGAACCAACTCTTTTGAGGTGTAATGGTTAGCTTAAACAGCATTGTGTTGATCTAAAATCTATCACAAAGATGTGGTTTACTCAATTTACCAGACATTATGGAACGCCAATGGGAAGAAGCCATAGATTAATATAAGTTAGTAAATTAAATCAGAAACTGGAAGAAACTTAAATACGAAAATTTCAACTGATTTTATTTTACTTAAGAAACATTCGACGTATTTAAATATCGTATTTTTTTGTTCATAACATAATCTCTTTAAGACCACATAAAAATGTGTAACCGCATGTAACAATATTATCATTATTACAATTTTAATCAATCGGATTTTATTTAGTCTGTGAAATGATTAATTTGATAACAAAACAAAACAATGTAGCTGTTTTAGCGATATTTTATTCCCTACTGACTTAGGGAAAAGCATTTCAGCTAAATAGCAAGGACGATTATTTAATTCTAGAGCTCTTTGGCTTGCAAATTTATTGTGATAAGAATTGTTATCTAAATTTCAATTGTTACACGTAAAATAACATGTTTTGTTTTGACTACTATATAAACCACATACATCACCGATTTTTTAAGTATTTAGAGAGTTAAACATTCTTCGCCCATTTAATATCGATTTTAATCATTAAAATTCCATTTAGATAATCCATCCATCCTTTCGTGTATAAATACAATAATGCGAATTTAATGTTGGCCTTTTGTCTATTACATTAGAAAGAGAGATTATTGCAACAAATCAAAATATGTTGTTTTACAACGCATAGCAATGCTAAAACCAGAGCGATATCGATATGCGTTGAAATTGGTTGCGTTGGATTAAAATATTAATTTAAACAAAATTATTGATATTTAATTAAATATTTTTTTTTTCGATTTACAAAATCGCATTAGTATTCAATTAATGTTTAAGTAATTGTATTTGTTTTTTATACATATGAGGCAAAAGTACATATTGCATAATGAGATGTGTGTATACCTGTACAGTGTACATATACGCAATTGTTAATAAAATGCTTAACAAATAATGACTCTAAGGTTCTCTACAATATTACAATAATTTTATAATACAATAACAAATTTTTGTATTTTATATAAATCTATTGGCGATTGGAGTCTTAAAATTTAAGTCATTTTTACGAATGAATCGCTGATTTAAAGGTTACTGTCGCAAGCGGGATTAATAAAGTGTATATTTTACCAGCGTGGGTCAGAAATATACACACGAAATCGCTGTTGCAGTTTTAAGATTTGGTTCACAACATACGTACATCGCAACACTTCCTCGTTTAATAATTTAATAGTAATTTTTGTGTTGCATCGTTTCAACAAAAATGTTATGTGGTGAATAGGGTTTCTGAACCGGATATATCCGTAACCGGTATCCGCGGATATTTGTGACCTTAACGGTATCCGATAACCGCGACTATACAACTCATTGGAAAATAAACCAATCAGATAGTTGAATTTTCCTTAGTTACGCTGTATAATATCGGTTATTTGCGTTGCTAAGTAGTGTTTCGCGAAACACCACTAGTGGTGTTTCGGCCGCAAACAAATAAATCATATCTTCCATGAATATAAACAAACAATTAATATTTTTGATATTTGACATGGTTGATTCGTTGTATAGTCTTAACATATACAACTCGAGCTTCGAAAATCATCTGAATATACAGTTGCGGACTCGATGTGTTACCTAAGAAACACAACTCCACCTGCGGTGTCGTTGTGTTTCCTAGGCAACACAACTCGTCCTATAAACTGTATATTCGATTTTTTTCGAACCTCTTGTTGTATAACTAGTGATTATTTTTCAACGGTATCCGGAAATATTTTTTTTTTTAAATAATTTCAATATTTAATTTAATTTTAATAAAACAATTAACCAGAAATTCAAAAATAAATCTCATTTTCATAAGTTTTAGTTATAAATATGTGCGCTCTTTTTTGACAATCTGTTCCTTTCTATAATGTGTTAAAGTTAAAGTATTCAACACAATAAACCTTACTGCGATCCTCATTAGTTATTTAATTTCTCCTCGCTTTCCCCGTTAAATGTGAAACTATGTACTAGGGTATTTTTTTCATTTTTCATGCTCATTTTATTGTAACGCAATAATTCAGAAGCACTACCGCATTAACGCACATACTCATATCTCTTAAAAAAGAATTGAACCATGAATTTGAACTACTACTAGTTATTAAAATTCGCTGGAACTCGGTAACGCTTATGTTAGAGAGGCTATTAAGGTAAATACGGTCAATAATCAAGCTCTAAAAGATTTAAACGCTTACTCCATGATGGAAAAATTTGATTTCCAATAATCAGACATCTCGGCCAATCTCTACATCCAATAAAACTGGCTGGGCTGAAAAGACGCCAATATTTTTGCTGCTTAAGGTGTTTTATCTTTTTTAAGAAATAAAATGAAAGCAATTAATTCCGAAATAAGTTGTGAAAATGCCTTATTGATCCAAATGTGAATCCAACAAAATTAATTTTGAGTTTTGCCACAAACCTCATGAATCAGTAAATCAGTGATGAAACTACTCGAGTTACCTAGAATGACAATAACGAAGCAGATCATTGCTCATTACAATGCAACTGCTTTGACTGTTGAATTAGTTTCAGAATTAAAACTATCATTAACTGAAGAATTAAATTCTAATATTTCAAATGCGACGACCGCTAAACATGTAACGACATCGAATTTTCCGAGCAGTTTAAAACAAGAATTTAACCGCTTCAAAAAAACTGGTAAGAGAACTCTAAATCTTGATTTATTATTTAAGGCATTAAAAACTGCAAAGCCAACATCGACAGATTCAAAAATAACCTTTTCGGCTTCAGGTGATTTTTGCACTAAAGTTGGGTCCCGTCTTTCCTGCACTTCACTTAATGCATTAACATTTTTAAAATATCAAGACTGTAACATGTATCATATACATGTGAACTTACCTTAACAAATATTATAAACTATGTAAACTCACCTTAATCTGTAAAGCGCATTGTATTATGAATATAAATAAAGCAATTGAATATCCAACATGGTGGTGCCAAGTTCATTATATGGTGTCAGAAGTTAAAAAAAAAAAATTAATAAAAAGTAAAGGTTAATTGTTAACATAAAGAAACAATAGTTAAAAATTAAACCAAGAAAATAATAAAATATATAAAAAGAAAAAAAAAAGTGAAATTCAATATATATGAAATTTTTTTTTCCACGTGGATAAAAGAAGCCGCCATTATATAAAAAAAAAAAAAATTTATTGTTCAAAAATAAATTCATCGATAAATAATAAAAGCGAAATTATTATTACGACGAAATAAGATGGCCGACCACTTAATACTACCCGTACCCAGACACTTAATAATCACGGAAAATGTTGCGGAAGACTGGAAAATATGGATCCAGCAGTTCCAGTTTTACAGCAAGGCGACGAAATTAGACAAACAGGAAGAAGAAATCCAAGCAGCCACTCTAATGACGTGCATGGGTATAGAGGCAGGGAAAAAAGATGAAATTAAACACGAGGTGATAGTGAAAAAATTCGAAGAATATTTTACTCCAAAAAAGAACGTTACATATGAACGTTACACGTTCAACAAGATGTCGCAGATGGAAAACGAGAATTTCGACGAGTTTTTCACCAGGATAAAAACACAGGTAATGAGATGTGATTTCGAAAAATTAACAGATGAATTGTTACGCGATAAAATAGTTATGGGCGTGTGCTCAAATAAAATACGAGAACGTCTATTGGTCGATAGTGACTTAACGCTCAAGAAAGCGATCGATGTATGTACATAGGTCAAGTGAATCGACCAGCAGACAATTATCGGAAATAAATAAAAAACAAAATGTAAATATTAATGTAATTAAAAAACCACCTAGTAATAAGTCAAATACCACGAAACAATCAACAAACGATCAAAGAAATACGTCGAGCTTAGATAATTCAGAAACATACTTTTGCAAACGTTGCAGAACAACGCACGGGAAAAAGTTGTTTGGCATATGGCAAAAAGTGCAGAATTTGTGGTAAATTTGGTCATTTGATGATTGCGTGCAATAAAAATGAGAAAAATTATAAAAAAGTCAACGAAATTAATGAAAATATTGATAACGAAGTAGAGGAAGAATTATATTTATACGAGGTAATTAATGGAGAGAAATATGAGAGTGCATGGTTTGAAAGAATTAAAATCGAAAATATAGAAGTAGAGTTCAAGCTGGATACGGGTGCTCAATGCAATGTTATTGATAAAAAATTAGCAAACAAGTTAAAATTAAAAATAGAAGCGTCGAGTACGAAAAAATTAATCGCATTTAGTGGACATAAAATTAGCGTAATAGTTAAAAATCAATCGGTTCAAATTAAATGTAAGGTAGTAGACGACGATACAGTTCCAATACTAGGGATTAAGACGTGTATAGAATTAGGGTTGATTAATAGATCAGATCGAAATGACGTACGGTTTGTTCAAGGCTTCGAAATAAACGAACAAGTGTTCAATGGACTAGGGTGTTTAAAAAACTACACATATGAGATTGACCTTAAGGCAAACCCAGAGTTCGTAATTGTACCTCCTAGAAGGATTCCACACGCGATAAGGGACGATGTGAAAAATGAACTAAACAATATGACAAAACTAGGAGTCATAAAACCGATTAAAGAACCAACACCGATTGTATCACCGATGGTGGTAATCAAACAAAAAAATAAACTGCGTGTTTGTATAGATCCATCAAATATTAATAAAAACATATTGAGACGACATTATCCAATGAAATCACTGGAAGAGATATCAGCACGCATGAAAGGGTCCAAAGTTTTTACATTATTAGATCGTAAGCGTGGATTTTGGCAGATTAAAGTTAGCGAAACGACACAAAAATACTTAGCGTTTTCGACGCCATGGGGTCGCTATACGTGTTTACGATTACCATTTGGCTAGCGTCAGCACCGGAAGTGTTTCAGCAAATAATGTCGCAGTTATTGGAAGATTTAACAAACGTCGAATGTTCGATGGACGATATACTGATACATGCAACGTCCACCGAGGAGTTAGAAAACATAACAAAACAGGTGATTCAGAGAATCACGACTGCCGGGTTAAAATTAAATAAGGAAAAATGTTTATTTAATAAAACAAAGCTTAAATTTCTAGGACACATTATGTCAGCAGAGGGCTTGTCACAGGATGATGACAAAACAAACGTGATTGGTAGAATAGAAACGCCAAGAAATATAAAGCAGCTACAAAGATTTTTAGGAATGATTACATACGTATCGAAATTCATTCCCAATTGCTCGGAAATGACAGCACCACTAAGGGAATTAATGAAAAAGAATACCAGTTTCATATGGGAACACGATCAGCAGCAAGCGTTCGAAAAACTAAAACAATCATTAAGCTCGGCTCCAGTCCTAAAATATTTTAATGTTAACGCAGACATTAAATTATCGGTCGATGCAAGTCAAAAGGCAGTAGGCGCGGTGCTTATGCAAGAAGATCAACCAGTTGCATACGCATCAAAGGCTCTAACACAAGCTCAACAGAACTATCCTCAGATAGAAAAAGAAGCGTTAGCCATAAAATTCGCGTGTAAGAAATTCCACGAGTATATTTACGGGAAACAACTGGAAATAGAAACGGATCACAAACCGTTGGAGACAATTTTTAAAAGAACAATAGAACATGCTCCACAAAGGTTACGCAGAATATTATTTGATGTATTACAATATGCACCAAATGTCGTATATAAAAAAGGTACAGAAATACCAATTGCAGACGCGCTAAGCAGAGATTGCATAACACAAAATGAAGATTCGGATGAAGAAGAATTAGAAGTTCTAATAATATTACCGATGTCACAAGACGCACAGCAGCAATTTAAGGGAGACATTAAATCTGATAAGAATCTAAGTCAGGTAATATCATATATTACGTATGGATGGCCAGATAAAGAAAACAACATCCCGTATGAGATCAAACACTTCACTAATTTCAAGGAGGAATTAGCAGTATACGAAGGAATAATATTCAAAGGAGACAAGATAGTAGTCCCGAATAAACAAATCAAGAAAATACTAAAGACTGCACATACCGGTCATTTGGGAATTATAAGTACAGTCAAGCGGATAAGACAATTATTTTATTGGAAGAACTTATCTAAAGATGTAATAGAATATGTTCAAAAATGTGCAATCTGTCAACAGGCACAACGAAAAAACGTGAAAGAACCAATTATAAACAAACAGATTCCGGAATATCCATGGCAAAGGGTAGCAACAGATCTATTCACATTTAAATCTCAGGATTATATAGTGATAGCGGATAGCTACTCAGGTCATATAGACTTCGATCAATTGAAGACTACTACATCCGGAGAAATAATTAAGATTCTAAAGAAATCATTCGCAATGCACGGAACGCCAGAGGTACTAGAAAGTGACAACGGACCTCAGTTTTCTTCACGAGAGTTTAAAACTTTCGCGGAAGAATGGGAATTTATTCAAGAGACATCAAGTCCACATTTTCCAAGGGCAAATGGTACAGCTGAACGAGCAGTACAAACAGCAAAGTCACTATTAAGGAAATGTAGTAAAGATAAAACCGATATTTATAAAGCCTTACAAAACTTAAGAAACATACCAAGGAACAACGAGCTGGAATCACCAAATCAAAGATTATTCAGCAGAATTACCAGAACTAATTTACCAATTAATAAAAATCTACCAATCCCGAGAACAATTAAAAACGTACCAGATAATTTAAAACAGTTAAGGGAAAGACAAAAGTTGTATGCTGACAAAGGCGCAAAAGAAGTTCCAAATTTGAATGTCAACGACAAGATTAGAATACAAGTGGGTAACAGAGAATGGATTCCAGGCACAGTAATAAACAAAACACAAGCACCAAGATCTTTATTAGTAGAAACCGATGACGGTAGAATATTTCGTAGGAACAAACACCATTTAGCTAAAACTTCAGCACAGATTATACCAAAGATCGAAACAGTTCCTGACATTTCAAATTATACAGACAACAATGACATAAAACACGTTAACAACGAAAGCAACAATCATGGACAACAACAAAAGAATGAACCAAATAACATAGTTACACGTTCAAGAAGAATAGTAAGACCAGTATCCAGGTTGAATTTATAAAAAAATAAAAATAAAAACATATTCCTCAAAGTTAAACCTTAAAGAAAACAAAACTTTTGTAAACTTGATAGATTAGATTTATTTGAATTATATAATTACATAATTAATGGAATCCTCACATATATATATATATATATATATATATATATATATATATATATATATATATATATATATATATAAAGGAGGATGTAACATGTATCATATACATGTGAACTTACCTTAACCAATATTATAAACTATGTAAACTCACATTAATCTGTAAAGCGTGAAGTATTGTATTATGAATATAAATAAAGCAATTGAATATCCAACATGGTGGTGCCAAGTTCATTATATTATTATTATTAGGCAATTATTAAGTAATATAAAAAAATATTTAACTTTAACTACTTTTGTTTATTTTTGACGGTTATCCGGTATCCGTCAGATACTTCATAAACTTCAATTCAATATCCGCGGTTACAGAAAATCCGGATATTTGGAAACCCTAGTGGTGAACCAAAACCAACACAAATGTGTTATACAAGGCATTATTGCCATACAAACACAAAATAAAACCTACTCTTTCTGTAAGTATTAGCATCATAATACAGTATAATCTTTACATACTTTGATTTTAAATTTTAGTTTGTATCGAAAACAGTATAAAATATCACTAAGGCCGATATTACACTGTCATATTTCTACATTGTAGAAATAATTTGATATTTAATGTGATAGTCTAATAAGGATATATCAAAATATTTTTCTGTTGTAGTATTTTTCTTATGATAGTTAGCTTCATGAAGCTAAATACTACAATATTTGTCTGACAGCTGCTCAAAATGGACGAAGATACGTTTTATGGATGGGGAACTACCAAAAAATGTAATGGAAACTAGGAAATTTTATACAATCTGGTTTAACCCCTTTTTTGTGCAGTCGAGAAACCCAAAGTTTCATCCAGATTCAGTTTCTTGTTTCTTTTTTTTATTTAAGAACCACAAAAATGATGCGGCAGATATTGCTGCTGCATAAGCATACACACATATTTCCTCAATATTTTTCACGTTTTCTAAACATTTAGTGGATTACCTCCATTTGTTCTAGGATACATAAATGCAGCAATTTAGTATATCAACACAACTCGAATGCAATTACTTATATAACACCATTCCAGCAAACGCTTTACATCGGGTGCGATTTTTGGGAAAACTTCAGGATACAGCTTGCAATAGTAGGAGAATTAAAATACCTTGAATGAACATCAGCAAAATCATTTCAATCTATTATCGATAGTTTATTCAATTTTCTAAAGCTAGGATTAGGAAGAACAACACTTGTAACACATAGCATCGATATTGGAGGGCATCTCCGATCAAACAACGGTTTTATTCATTTTCGCTTTGAGTATTACAAGAAATGTGCAGAGGGATAGATCGTATGATAGAAATGGATATCATAGAAGAAATCCAAAGCTTCTGGTGCTCACCAATAAGCGTCTTCCATTAGCGAAAGCAAACTACTCGCAAGTACTTGTATCTACTCACAACTACCCATGCTCATACGATGGTGTAGAAAACAGAAGTAGTTACGCATAAAATTTGCGCTAGGTGGATTTTAGTTGCGAAAATTCCAATAGATGGCTTTTAGACCTGTTTCGATATTTTTCGAGAGTTTCTTATTACATTCGAGTTTTTTCATGTGATGTAAAATGTCAAAATTAATACATACAAAATTATTTTGTTGTTGATATAACATTTTTACGAAAAATGGATTTAAATATCAATGCTTTCCCTTCATTACATGTCTAATTTTTTTGTCATATTTTCAATCTAATTTTAAATATCGCCATTATAGGCATTTTCGAAAATAGATCAAAGTAACTTCATAGTAAGTTTCGAACATTAAAGTTACCCATCTATTTACGAACGATCAAAGTAACTTCAGTAATGAAAAAAGTAACTTCATGTAACAAACGCACTCGAAATTCTTTCTTACTTTTTTGTATGTGAAAGGTAACTTGAGTAACTTTGTTACCAACATAATATAAATTAAAACTTACTCTGAAGTTACTTTGGTTTATTTCCGAAAAAGCCTACTATAATAAACAACTTTACAAAAGACAAAAAAAAAACAACTAAACAGAAGGCTGTGTTTTACTTGTGTCACTCAATTTCTCGTTCCATTCCGCCAATCCACACTGGGTCTCATTTGATACTGGTTCCTGGGACCGAATTCTGGTTCGATGACAAATGATAATGAGAAATGACTTGATTTTTTTTTCAACTATTCGGTTGCAATTTTATTTAGAGTAGGCGAAATAAAAAATCAAGTCATTTCTCATTTTCATTTATCATCGAACCAGAATTCGGGCCCTGGGGTGCGATTCTGGTTCAGTGATAATTTTAAATGATAAAAAAACTTTTCATTTTCATCTAGTCATCCGTTTTAATTTTTTTCATTGCACAGAATAAAATTATGCATGCCTTATTGCACTAGGATGCGATTCTGGTTCGATGATAATGAAATCTGATAAAATTATATCATTGTTATACACTGTGTTTTGCGATTGCAAGTAAGCGACGAATGATAAATTTATGATGAATTAGAAACAAATTCAATAAATTTATCAGACTGGTTTTTGTCGATGAAAATTTTTGTCGCCAATGATAAAATTTGTACGCATACAAAAATGGTCACTGAAATACAGTATGTAGAAAATATTTAATTAGTTTCCAAATAAATTATTTCTTAAGAAAGGTGATGTACCAAATATGTGTTTGCATTTGGATATTGTGTACCTACAAACGTTTTTCTCTCAGTAACCTTTTAGGATCTAAATAATTTGTGTAATTGAGCAACTGCAAATTCAAAATTAACGGAAAATCTACTCTAGGAAATTTAAAAAGTCTTAACACATTTTAATTAGTGGAAAGAAATAAGTGAAAAGTGACCCTGAAATACTTCCACCAACTACACTACTCCAAAAAATTAAAGGAACACTAATTTTTTTCAATTTTTTTAGTGTTTTTTGAAGAGCTGTATCTTAGTAAAATACGGTCGTT
Source organism: Tipula helvola (assembly GCA_963556165.1). Classification (NCBI taxonomy): domain Eukaryota; kingdom Metazoa; phylum Arthropoda; class Insecta; order Diptera; family Tipulidae; genus Tipula; species Tipula helvola. The sequence continues at coordinate 160,079,322 of OY744483.1, forward strand.
CAGAGATGAAAAGAAAAGCATTTTAAAGATTCAAATCTCTAGCTTTGAGACTTTTGAACGGAAAATTTTTGTGAGATACCGTTATCACGCAATCATAAGAAAGAGCGCGAAGAAAAAAAATTCAATTTTTTTTTTTTTTTTTGTAAGGTGCCATGGGCTCGGGAAATTTTTTTTATGTTAAACCAATGCATAGGTCGGTTAGCCTGTTAATTAGGCGTAAATTTAATTTCATTCTGGTCTCTCTATGTCAACTTTTTGCTGAGATATCTGACTTTGAATCATAAAAGATCCTTTTGCCTTTGATCATCGATATCTCAGCAACCAATGACTGCACAGTAAACTTTAGGGCAGCCTTAAAAACTTCAGTAAATTTCCTACAAGACCCTTTAATGATTAGTGGAGAACAAATTTTTTTTTCACCCTCAATACTGATTTGAAAAAAGTACAAAAAAACGACTTTTTAGGTTGTCTTAATAAATCTACCGTTACTTTACCGTTATTGATGAAAAGACTAATGTTGCCAGGTCATTTTACAGTTTAATGTACTCCTAATAGCCCTGTATTATTTTCAAATTGATCCATCCAACCGTTTTTTCGGACAGATTGATCAAAGTTTTACAAAACAATTAAAGGAACAAGTATTCATCAAAATAAAAAAATGACTTTTTTCACATTTTGCGTTAGTTACTTGTTAACCCTTAACGATCGTACGATTTTTTTTGTAATACTCGCCGATAAGAGACGATAGAAAATTAAATAAAGTTCTGCAATATGACCAATTATTATGGGACATGGCCATTTCTCATCCGATTTTAGTGAAATTTGGTATGCACGATGGAAATGGGATTCTAAACTGATTTTTGGATAAAGTTCTGGAATATGGCAAACTAGGATGGAACTTGGCCATTTCTTAACCGATTTTGATGAAATTTGGTACTCACGATGGAAATGGGATTCTAAACTGATTTTTGGATAAAGTTCTGGAATATGGCAAACTAGGATGGAACTTGGCCATTTCTTAACCGATTTTGATGAAATTTGGTACTCACGATGGAAATGGGATTCTAAACTGATTTTTCGATAAAGTTCTGGAATATGGCCAACTGGGATGGAACTTGGCCATTTCTTAACCGATTTTGATGAAATTTGGTGTTCGCGATGGAAATGGGATTCTATAATGAATTTTAGCTATAATTCTGGAATATGTCCAATTAACTTGGCCATTTCTTATCCGATTTTGATGAATTTCAGCATTTGTAATGAAAATTGGGTTTTAAAATTATGTTTAGATGAAATTCTGGAATAAGCCATGTTAGGATGGAACTTGGCCATTTCTTAACCGATTTTGATGAAATTTGGTATGTACGATGGAAATGGGATTCTAAACTGATTTTTGGATAAAGTTCTGGAATATAGCCAACTGGGATGGAACTTGGCTATTTCTTAACCGATGTTGATGAAATTTGGTGTTCGCGATGGAAATGGGATTCTATAATGAATTTTAGCTAAAGTTCTGGAATAAGCCGTATTAGGATGGAACTTGGCCATTTCTTATAAGATTTTAATAAAATTCAGCAGGTATTATAGAAATAAAACTCTAAAATTATTTTTGGTTAAAGTTGGAAGGCGCTTGCCTATTCCTTAAACGAATAAAAGAAATTCGATATGTGCTTTAAAAGTGAAAAACTAAAATCGTTATTCCATGTATTTAATGATTTATTTTATCAATAATTTAAGAATCTCATTTTCATCGTGAATGCTGAAATTCATAAAAATAGGATACAAAACTTCCAAGTTTCATGACAATTGGCCAAATTCTGGAACTTTATCCAAAAATCAGTTTAGAATCCCATTTCTAAGGCAAGTGCTGAATTTCATCAATATAGGATAAGAAATGGCCAATTTCCTTCCTAGTTGGCCATATACCAGAACTTCATCCACAAATCATTTTAGAATCCCATTTCCATCGTACATGCTAAATTTCATCAAAATCGGATAAGAAATGGCCAAGTTCCATCCTAGTTGGCCATATTCCAGAACTTTATCCAACAGTCAGTTTAGAATTCCATTTCCATTGCTTATTCCAAATTTCATCAAAATCGGATAAGAAATGGGCAGGTTCCATCCTAGTTGGCCATTTTCCAGAATTTCATCCAAAAATCAGTTTAGAATCCCATTTCCATCGCGCATACCAAATTTCATCAAAATCGGATAAGAAATGGCCAAGTTCCTTCTTAGTTGGCCATTTTCCAGAACTTCATCCACGACTCGTTTTAGAATTCCATTTCAATAACGCATACCAAATTTCACTAAAATCAGATGAGAAATGGCCAAGTTCCATTATAATTGGTCATATTGCAGAACTTTATTTAATTTTCTATCGTCTCTTATCGGCGAGTATTACAAAAAAAATCGTACGATCGTTAAGGGTTAACAAGTAACTAACGCAAAATGTGAAAAAAGTCGTTTTTTTATTTTGATGAATACTTGTTCCTTTAATTGTTTTGTAAAACTTTGATCAATCTGTCCGAAAAAACGGTTGGATGGATCAATTTGAAAATAATACAGGGCTATTAGGAGTACATTAAACTGTAAAATGACCTGGCAACATTAGTCTTTTCATCAATGACGGTAAAGTAACGGTAGATTTATTAAGACAACCTAAAAAGTCGTTTTTTTGTACTTTTTTCAAATCAGTATTGAGGGTGAAAAAAAAATTTGTTCTCCACTAATCATTAAAGGGTCTTGTAGGAAATTTACTGAAGTTTTTAAGGCTGCCCTAAAGTTTACTGTGCAGTCATTGGTTGCTGAGATATCGATGATCAAAGGCAAAAGGATCTTTTTTGATTCAAAGTCAGATATCTCAGCAAAAAGTTGACATCGAGAGATCAGAATGAAATTAAATGTACGCCTAATTAACAAGCTAACCGACCTATGCATTGGTTTAACATAAAACAATTTTCCCGAGCCCATGGCACCTTACAAAAAAAAAAAAAAATTCGAATTTTTTTTCTTCGCGCTCTTTCTTATGATTGCGTGATAACGGTATCTCACAAAAATTGTCCGTTCAAAAATCTCAAAACTAGAGATTTGAAGCTTTAAAATGCTTTTCTTTTCATCTCTGTACGACCGTATTTTACTAAGATACAGCTCTTCAAAAAACACTAAAAAAATTGAAAAAAATTAGTGTTCCTTTAATTTTTTGGAGTAGTGTATAAAGAAATATTTTGCAAAATAAAAATAATACAATGTCTTATTAATTTAGCTTGTGGTGCTGTGTATTTAAGAATTCTTCAGAAGAATTAATGTTAGGTTTATTGGCCTTACATTATAGTACACAATGCGGGTTTTGTTTGAAAGAAATTCGATTTAATTTTTTCACGTCAGGTTGGCGAAGGAAGATTCGTCAATATTAAATTGTTGTTAAGCGAACTGAGTGTTTGGAATTCGAAAAATAATTCTCGTTCGACACGTGAAAAACAGGTAGGGGCAAAACTGTTTTTGGCCGGTGCAATGTCGTTTATACTACATATAATTAATTGTATAGATATTATATTCTGTGGTATTACCACCTTTATCTTCTGAAATGCTTTCTGAAAAATTAAAAGAATATTGGGATTTTTTAACAAACCCATCAGTTGAATATATTCCGATAACGACGTTAAGCATCCTTTGAAAAATATCGAGATTCATTTTTCGGAGTTTGCAAATTTTTAATATTATAATTTATTTGAATAAGGAATTCCAAAGTATCAGGTTATTTAATTTAAATCGACTGTCCACTACAAATCGAACGACAGCACAAGAAAAAAATTGGTTTATGAGCAAGGTTTTGTTACCCTAGAGGGCCTAGTTCTATTTACATTCGTGCTCTAATCCAATCAAATCAAACTTTTGTGACTGTTTCGCTGATTAGGTTGGTTTTGATAGAGTTCAAACGTAGATACCAAGGATAAAAGCCATCATCGGGGGCCAACCTTCAAAAACATTTTGGTACTTCATCATTCATTTGTCGCAAACTATACCTACATACATCATTTTATCACTGAACCGGAATCGCACCCCTGGAGTGCGATTCTGGCTCAGTGATAATTTGAAATGATAAAAAATCTTTTCATTCCCATCTAGTCATCCGTTTTATTTTTTTTTTTTACATAAAACAAAATTATGCATGCCTTATTGCATTAGAATGCGATTCTGGTTCGATGATAATGAAATCTGATAAAAGTATATCATTGCTATACACTGTGTTTTTCGATTTCAAGTAAGCGACGAATGGTAAATTTATGATGAATTTGAAACAAATTCAATAAATTTATCAGACTTGTTTTTGTCGATGAAAATTTTTGTCACCGATGATAAAATTTGTACGCACAAAAATTGTTACTAAAATATATTGAATTATTTAATTAGTTTCCAAATAAATTATTCCTTAAGAAAACTGATGTACTAAATATGTGTTTGCATTTGGATATATGTTATGTATGCCTACAAATGTTTATTTTTTAACTCGTTGAGATGCTTAACGGTAAATCTAACTCTTTAGAATCTAAATAATTTGTGTAATTGAATAACTGCAAAATCGAAATCAACGGAAAATTTACTCTAGGAAATTTAAAAAGTCTTAACATATTTTAATTATTGGAGAGAAATAAGTGAGGTGCCCCTGAAATACTTTCGCCAACTATAAAGAAAGATTTTGCAAAATGAAAATTCATTAAAAGAGTATTGGGATTTTTTTAACAACCCCATCAGTTGAATATATTCCGATAACGACCGTTACCTATTCTTTAAAAGAATATCGAGATCCTTTTTTCGAAATTTGCAAATCTTTAATATTATAATTTATTTGAACAAGAATTTCCAAAGTGCAGGTTACCTAATTTAGATCGAATGTCCAGTACAAATCTAACGGCAACACAAGAAAAAAATATCAGATAAAATGTACGCATAGTTAAAAGGTTGGTTTACGAGAAAGGTTTTGTTACCTTAGTTCTATTAAATTCGCCCTCTAATCCAATCAAACCAAACTTTTGTGATTATTTCGCTGATTAGGTTGGTTTTGATAGAGCTCTGACGTAAATACCAAGGTTAAAAACCATTCTCGGAGACCTTTGCCTTTACTTTAAAATTCAAACTTTTAAATTTCAAAGTAGGCAACAGAAAACAATGAATTCTGCTGAATCAAATGTATCATATCATTTTATCACTGAACCGGTTTCGTAATTAATAATAATACATATAATAATAATTGATTAATACTAATATTGATTCAAGTACATATGTACATCCAAATTAAGAGCGACCCGACCAAACAAGGAACAAAAATTTCAATTTGCTCCAATTTTTAGAGGATCATACAGAATTGGCAACTGATAAGTATGTAAACAACATAAAACTAAATGTGTATATTTAATATGTAGATTATTCACGAAATTTGTCTATTCTAAGTTATGAGTGATCTATTAACGAATTTAGTCCTTAGGCTTAATTCCATGAATGGTGCGAACAAAACCGGCGAGAAATGGCGCAAATATTGACAGGACCAAAGGTACAAAATTAGTGTGTTATAGTCTAACATTAATTTATAAATATTTTAAATATAATATGTAGATCATATGTTAAAAAGCGGAACGCCATAATAAATTCAGCAAAAAATAAAACAGGCGTACATACCATATACCAATATAAAAGAGCTCTCTGAATATGAGAAAAGGATAATAGTCTAAGAGCTGGTAGACAATTTTGAGTAGGTATTTGAGGCAGCATGAAAATTTGTGTGACGCTTCTTTAGCAATGTCTAAACACAAAATCAAAGACCTGGCTGAAGGGTAGCGGGGCATTTTCAACCTTTGATTTTTTTAAGTTGCGAAATTTTTTTTGCAAAAAATATATTTGAGGCATTCTGAAATTTTAATACCTTTTAGTTTAGTATTTAATAAAATATAAAATAAAAAAGCCAGATCATTTAGTCGGGGCCAAAATGTTGCCAGGCGGCTTCAAACTTGAATTTCATAGACTTCTAAAAAATATAATTGAGGCAAGCTAAGACTTAGACAGATAAATATATATACCTAAAAACACATAACTTCAAAAAGACAGGTCATTTTGGTGGGACTTTCTACCTGCCAGGTGGTCGGAAATGTACTGAGTTCTTAAGAGCTGTTGACATAATTCTACTTTGCACTTTTCTGTTTTGCTTATCCTATTACATCTAGTTATCATCAACACTACTTTCTTGAACCTTATTACCTGTTTCAACAGTTTTTTTTTTTTCATTATACATATAAGCAGAAAAATTCATAATTTTTACCTTTGAAATAGATTTTTCGAACCTATCAGCAGATTCATTACATTCAGAAATAAACATTTCACATTTTTTATTGAAAAGTCGTTGCTGGTCGATGCTAGTATCGAATGGATTCATAAATTTGAAAAATGCATTGACAAATAATTGAATTTGTTTAGTGTCTTTGTTTAAATTATATTTTTCCAAATCAGCTGTAACATGTTGCCGTTTCCGTAGACAAGTAGCCTCATATGTATATGATACAACAGTTGATCGATTCTCGTGGCTCTTACAACAGCACTGCCGAGCAGAAATGGAGTTAATAAAATGTACTGCACCGGTTGGTTAATTTTTCAGCGTCTGTGTTGATTGTCTGTTCCAGAGTCAGATCAATTGGCTGTCTACAGCATGACTTGTCCGTTCTTTGGATTCCAAAATAAATTCTTTCCATGGAATCTTGTAATCGTGGATGAGTTTGTTCGAGTTTAATTAAAATATCGTGATATTATTTAACCAACCAACGTGAATAATTTGGCTGATTGAAGACAAAGAAATGATTAGCCATTTTTGGTTAAATAAATTTAAATAGATCAATATCGCCTGTCCGTATACTGTGGCTTAACTTCTGACAATAATTGACGAGATTTATGTACGGCACATAAAATTGAGGCTTTTTACCATAAGCTCCATTCAAACGGGCTTCTTTACGTTGAAGATATGAGGTTTGAGGCATCACTATTTTGTAATAAAGCACCATAAGATAATTTTTGATCATTAAACTCCATCAGCTCTGTACGTAAATTTTCTATAATCGTTATTTTTTTAATTTTTCAAGAAAAATTGAAAATGCAAAATTTCAAATCCAACTGCCATCAGTGGGTGAAATCGTTTATTCTTAATTGAATTAACAGATCCATTTGCTATTTTTCACGTTCAACAGCAATATTCATTGGTCCACAGCTTTGAAATATGCAAGGATAATAATAAGATCCTAAATGAATAAATATGTTATCAAATAATGGCTGCTCACTAGCTTGGATTTGCATCGCAACTTTAGCAATAGCTTAATCGTAAGTAACTTCAATATGAGACTGCAGTACTTCTTCAGGGATTTTTTATCTTTCTTTCAGTGTTTCGAGAGCAATATTTTTAGAAGTAGTGTTGATGATAACTAGATGTAATAGAATAAGCAAAACAGAAAAGTGCAAAGTAAATTATGTCAACAGCTCTTAAGAACTCAGTATTTCCGACCACCTGGCAGGTAGAAAGTCCCACCAAAATGATCTGTCTTTTTGAAGTGATGTTTTTTTAGGTATATATATTTATCTGTCTAAGTCTTAGCTTGCCTCAATTATATTTTTTAGAAGTCTACAAAATTCAAGTTTGAAGCCGCCTGGCAACATTTTAGACCCGACTAAATGATCTGGCTTTTTTATTTTATATTTTATTAAATACTAAACTAAAAGGCATTCAAATTTCAGAATGCCTCAAATACATTTTTTGCAAAAAAAATTTCGCAACTTAAAAAAATCAAAGGTTGACAATGCCCCACTACCCTTCAGCCAGGTCTTTGATTTTGTGTTTAGACATTGCTAAAGAAGCGTCACACAAATTTTCATGCTGCCTCAAATCCTTACTCAAAATTTTCTACCAGCTCTCCATCTATAACCTCGCTGATAACAATTCAGGCGATTGTTGGTGACTCGGAAATGGTTGAGGTAAATCAGGCAACATAGAAATTCCTTCAATTATTTAGGCACAATTTTTATTTATAGGTAAATTTGTCAATTATTGACGAGCTATCTATCTCAGCGACCGTAGTGTCAACGGCTTAGGAGCCAATTCATCCGCCCAACTCATCCAAAGCCGCCTCTACACTGTCTTCAACTTTTCTTGCTGAACAACAGCTAAAGTAAGTTAGAGTACCAAACGGAATACAAAAAAAGAAGCTTTATTTAATGCAGAAAATAGCTAAGAAGCAGAATGAACTTGACGAATCAAAAATAAATGTCATAAACAACCTTAAGTTATAATAAACATTACTAAATAAAAGAACAAAAAATTCTTTGTATTGAGAGAAGCAAAGAGAACTTGCTGCGTGTATACGCACTACCATGAGGATATCAGATAAATAACTTTATTAAGAATTTATCAACTTTTAGTGCTGATGTTTTAAATCTCTCTATATTTATCGTTTTCGGTATAATATATTAGCAATGTCTGAAATTACCGATCAACTATTGAATGGTACAAATATAGCAACTGCAGCTTATAGTAAAAAAATACTTGTAGAATACTTCATACAATATTAGTGTCCTGTGTCGCTGTAAACCTAACATAATGAATAATTATTTTGCCTTTACTTTACTTCTTGATAAAATTCAAACTTTTAAATTTCAAAGTAGGCATAATACGAAAAACAATGAATTTTGCTTTTTGCTTTGTTTACACCGATTCAAATTTATCATATCATTTTATCATTGAGCCAGAATCGCACCACTGGTATCAAAATACCAGTCGCATCCACACACAGTCTCAAATGAATCCGGATTCTTCAATAAATGTATATGTTTGTGTATGTCGAAAACCAATGCCTACTAGATATATTCAAGACGGCATTGGTCGAAACACAATATGAAACAAAAAAATGCAGGTCAAAAATGTCCTTGAAAATTTTTTTTATTTCATTTTTGTTTGTGTGAGTGTGGTGAGACTGTAGAAACCAAAAAAATTTTGATTGAAAAATGAATCCGAAACAAAACCGATTTTATAGGTAAAGGGGAAAAACGAGGAATGAGACCGGACTCCTGAGACCTAGTGTGGATTAGCTGATTGGGTGTTTACTCGCAAGTACTTCCAAGTAGCAAATTGTGCCTATTGGAAGACGGCTAATGACTTGTGTGAAAAAGGATTCTGGTAAAATACGGCTTTGCTTAGATGCCGGAAAACTCAACAAATTCACAAAGAAGGATGCTTACCTAATTCCGCTTATTGAGTGCTTACTTAGTAGTCTAGAAAAGACCACCTTTATATCAAGCTTGGTTCTAAAAGACGCCTTCTGGCAAATACCGCTAGATACCATTTTAAAAGATAAAACGGCATTTACCCTCCCGAGACGGCCCTTATACCAATTTATGGTAATGATTTTCGGGCTCTTTAATGCGCCGCAAACTCTGTGCGGATAAATGCACAAAGTCATTCCTTACCACCTCCACGACCGAGTGTTTGTCGATCTTGATGACCTACTAATCACAACGTCTACATTTGAAAAACATATGCCATTATTAGATGATGTCGCGGTCCGTTTAGCAAACGCTGGATAAACCATCAATGTAGAAAAATGCAAATTATTACTATAAGAGATAAGTTATCTCGTTTATGTTGTTGGAGAGGGAGGACTGAGGGTGAATCGCAGCAGAGTAAGGGACATTGCAAAGTTCCCAGTATACCAAAGACTGTGAGACAAGTAAGAACATTTTTGGGAGTTTCGGGGTTGTATCGTCGTTTATTAAGGATTGCTCAGTAATTTCAACTTCCATAACCAATCTGTTGAAAAAGAGCCAGCGATTCCAGTGGACTGAAGAGAGGCAACAATCATTTGACAATCTTAAATCAGCATTAACTTCCGCACCTGTTTTAGTAATGCCTGATTCTTAAAAAAGATTCTACATTCAATGCGATGCTAGTTCCACTAGAATATCAGCGGTACTTTTCCAGAAAGACGAGCAATACAGACAGACCAATTTCGTACATATCGCAAGAGATCTACGCAACACAGCGCAATTACAGCGTGACTGAGCTAGAGTGTCTAGCTACGGTATTGGCTATCAATAAATTTCGTGCATACATAAAAGGTCAACCATTTACAGTAATTACAGATTACACCAGCCTCATTAAAAGAGGTTACTGGTCGGCTAGTTCGATGGACCTTAAACTCCAGCCGTTCGATTTTGATATCCAATATCGCAAATGCAGAAATTCAGGCTCGAAATTCAGCAAAATCCGAAGAAGAGTAACTTGACGACTATTGATGGCTTAGTTTATATCAACCTAATCGAGATTATTCGTACCATCAGTTGTGCTGATTTAAAATTAGTAATTCCCGAAAGCTTACGATTATCTTTAGTCGAATCTGTTCACCAACCGCGGCTCACTTAGGAATCAAGAAAAAGGGAGGTGACTAGCTGAGACGATATTTCTACTGGCCCACAATCCACAATGAGCTCAGAGCTTTTGTAAATGCATGTGAAATCTGTAAATGTGCTAAAATTATTAAATACCGCATCTGCAGAGAATCTATCTAGATTTCTTGGGACCTTACTCTCGCACATCAGGTGATATAAATTACTGAAACCTATTTGTGACTATCCGAGGCAGAAAATTAGAAAATTTATTTAGATTATACCCCAGCCCACGGTTTGATGGTATGATGGTAAAAGAAGAAAAGTATGATACTTGATCGACTCGGGCTATTGCTTCCTTTGTGTCTTTTTGCACGAATCCTTTGTAGCAGTCGAGAAGAAAGATAGGGTTGTTAGTGATCAAAAAATGTTACCTCTTTTCAATGCTCCCCAGTGAGACGCCATTCACAAGATGTATTTTTAAAACTTCACCGACTGAGCTGATTTTTGCATATTTACTGCAAAGTCAAAAAAAAATCAACACGTGTTTCATTATTTTTAACGATGATAGTAAATGGTGATGGTGATATTGGTCGTAATGTGGAATGATGATGGTGATGGTGATGGTGATGGTGATGGTGATGGTGATGGTGATGGTGATGGTGATGGTGATGGTGATGGTGATGGTGATGGTGATGGTGATGGTGATGGTGATGGTGATGGTGATGGTGATGGTGATGGTGATGGTGATGGTGATGGTGATGGTGATGGTGATGGTGATGGTGATGGTGATGGTGATGGTGATGGTGATGGTGATGGTGATGGTGATGGTGATGGTGATGGTGATGGTGATGGTGATGGTGATGGTGATGGTGATGGTGATGGTGATGGTGATGGTGATGGTGATGGTGATGGTGATGGTGATGGTGATGGTGATGGTGATGGTGATGGTGATGGTGATGGTGATGGTGATGGTGATGGTGATGGTGATGGTGATGGTGATGGTGATGGTGATGGTGATGGTGATGGTGATGGTGATGGTGATGGTGATGGTGATGGTGATGGTGATGGTGATGGTGATGGTGATGGTGATGGTGATGGTGATGGTGATGGTGATGGTGATGGTGATGGTGATGGTGATGGTGATGGTGATGGTGATGGTGATGGTGATGGTGATGGTGATGGTGATGGTGATGGTGATGGTGATGGTGATGGTGATGGTGATGGTGATGGTGATGGTGATGGTGATGGTGATGGTGATGGTGATGGTGATGGTGATGGTGATGGTGATGGTGATGGTGATGGTGATGGTGATGGTGATGGTGATGGTGATGGTGATGGTGATGGTGATGGTGATGGTGATGGTGATGGTGATGGTGATGGTGATGGTGATGGTGATGGTGATGGTGATGGTGATGGTGATGGTGATGGTGATGGTGATGGTGATGGTGATGGTGATGGTGATGGTGATGGTGATGGTGATGGTGATGGTGATGGTGATGGTGATGGTGATGGTGATGGTGATGGTGATGGTGATGGTGATGGTGATGGTGATGGTGATGGTGATGGTGATGGTGATGGTGATGGTGATGGTGATGGTGATGGTGATGGTGATGGTGATGGTGATGGTGATGGTGATGGTGATGGTGATGGTGATGGTGATGGTGATGGTGATGGTGATGGTGATGGTGATGGTGATGGTGATGGTGATGGTGATGGTGATGGTGATGGTGATGGTGATGGTGATGGTGATGGTGATGGTGATGGTGATGGTGATGGTGATGGTGATGGTGATGGTGATGGTGATGGTGATGGTGATGGTGATGGTGATGGTGATGGTGATGGTGATGGTGATGGTGATGGTGATGGTGATGGTGATGGTGATGGTGATGGTGATGGTGATGGTGATGGTGATGGTGATGGTGATGGTGATGGTGATGGTGATGGTGATGGTGATGGTGATGGTGATGGTGATGGTGATGGTGATGGTGATGGTGATGGTGATGGTGATGGTGATGGTGATGGTGATGGTGATGGTGATGGTGATGGTGATGGTGATGGTGATGGTGATGGTGATGGTGATGGTGATGGTGATGGTGATGGTGATGGTGATGGTGATGGTGATGGTGATGGTGATGGTGATGGTGATGGTGATGGTGATGGTGATGGTGATGGTGATGGTGATGGTGATGGTGATGGTGATGGTGATGGTGATGGTGATGGTGATGGTGATGGTGATGGTGATGGTGATGGTGATGGTGATGGTGATGGTGATGGTGATGGTGATGGTGATGGTGATGGTGATGGTGATGGTGATGGTGATGGTGATGGTGATGGTGATGGTGATGGTGATGGTGATGGTGATGGTGATGGTGATGGTGATGGTGATGGTGATGGTGATGGTGATGGTGATGGTGATGGTGATGGTGATGGTGATGGTGATGGTGATGGTGATGGTGATGGTGATGGTGATGGTGATGGTGATGGTGATGGTGATGGTGATGGTGATGGTGATGGTGATGGTGATGGTGATGGTGATGGTGATGGTGATGGTGATGGTGATGGTGATGGTGATGGTGATGGTGATGGTGATGGTGATGGTGATGGTGATGGTGATGGTGATGGTGATGGTGATGGTGATGGTGATGGTGATGGTGATGGTGATGGTGATGGTGATGGTGATGGTGATGGTGATGGTGATGGTGATGGTGATGGTGATGGTGATGGTGATGGTGATGGTGATGGTGATGGTGATGGTGATGGTGATGGTGATGGTGATGGTGATGGTGATGGTGATGGTGATGGTGATGGTGATGGTGATGGTGATGGTGATGGTGATGGTGATGGTGATGGTGATGGTGATGGTGATGGTGATGGTGATGGTGATGGTGATGGTGATGGTGATGGTGATGGTGATGGTGATGGTGATGGTGATGGTGATGGTGATGGTGATGGTGATGGTGATGGTGATGGTGATGGTGATGGTGATGGTGATGGTGATGGTGATGGTGATGGTGATGGTGATGGTGATGGTGATGGTGATGGTGATGGTGATGGTGATGGTGATGGTGATGGTGATGGTGATGGTGATGGTGATGGTGATGGTGATGGTGATGGTGATGGTGATGGTGATGGTGATGGTGATGGTGATGGTGATGGTGATGGTGATGGTGATGGTGATGGTGATGGTGATGGTGATGGTGATGGTGATGGTGATGGTGATGGTGATGGTGATGGTGATGGTGATGGTGATGGTGATGGTGATGGTGATGGTGATGGTGATGGTGATGGTGATGGTGATGGTGATGGTGATGGTGATGGTGATGGTGATGGTGATGGTGATGGTGATGGTGATGGTGATGGTGATGGTGATGGTGATGGTGATGGTGATGGTGATGGTGATGGTGATGGTGATGGTGATGGTGATGGTGATGGTGATGGTGATGGTGATGGTGATGGTGATGGTGATGGTGATGGTGATGGTGATGGTGATGGTGATGGTGATGGTGATGGTGATGGTGATGGTGATGGTGATGGTGATGGTGATGGTGATGGTGATGGTGATGGTGATGGTGATGGTGATGGTGATGGTGATGGTGATGGTGATGGTGATGGTGATGGTGATGGTGATGGTGATGGTGATGGTGATGGTGATGGTGATGGTGATGGTGATGGTGATGGTGATGGTGATGGTGATGGTGATGGTGATGGTGATGGTGATGGTGATGGTGATGGTGATGGTGATGGTGATGGTGATGGTGATGGTGATGGTGATGGTGATGGTGATGGTGATGGTGATGGTGATGGTGATGGTGATGGTGATGGTGATGGTGATGGTTGTTCATGCTATTTTTTTGTATTTTTTTGTATTCATCTAATATATCGTTTCCCAAAGTAAACTTCTTCATAAAAATCCATTTAATTATTTAAATTCACTGTAAATGTAAACAAATTGTACATCTACATTTTTTTTTTACTTTACTTTTTTTGTTATTGTATAAATGTCAAACCAACCAAAGCAGTAGAATTTATTATAGGTAGCACCGTTTAACTTCTCTCATCTCACTTAAGAGGTCATAATGGTATGATTGAAAGATTTATTATGTTACCAATACCAAGGGAAAATATTATATTGTAAAAAAAATTTATATAAGGCAGTTGACGAAGAGAACGGAAGGGGATCACACACAAAACACTACCGAGCTCAACTCAAACGTAATAATATATAATTAAACCAAATGTGAACAATAAATATTTAATAAATAAAAAAAAAATATAAAAATACAGTCCATTTATTCGGTGATTTTGTTTTCGTGAATTTGTTTGCTATTGGTGATGTACAATGGTGATGGTGATGGTGATAGTGATGGTGATGGTGATGGTGATTGTGATTGTGATGGTATATTGGTATGATGGTATAAAGGAAGGATGGTGTGATAAAATTAAGGTATAATGGTAACATGATACAATGGGGTGATGGTATGATGGAATGATGGTATGATGGTGTGATGGTTTGATGATATGATGCTATAGAGGAATAATGGTGAGATGGTTTTATGGTATGATGGTTTAATAGTGTACCATATTTGTATGCTGGTATGATTTAATGATGGCGTGATGGTTTGATGTTATAAAGGTAAGATGATATGATGATATGCAGGTACGATGGTTACATGATACAATTATGTGACGGTATGATGGTAAGCTGGTATCATATTATGGTATGGTGGTGCGATGATATCGTGGTATAATGGAGGCATGTCAAGCATATTTCAATAACAACACGCGAGTTCATCTGTAAACCTACACCTTTATCTTCGATAAAGTTGTAAAGCCTTAAGCATCTCGCATTATTTATATGAAAAAGTTCTTCTATCTTATGGGTACCGGATGTCAATGCACGATGAGGTGCAGATTAGTTGTGACTTTAAAATCATCACAAATTTTAAGCTTTCAATTCCGACTTTTACGGCAATGTACATATTTGTGAAAAATTAATGGTTCGAGACTTAAAATATTTTGTTTGGACTTTTGTTTATAAACCGAAAATCAAATATAAACATATATCAATTCCGAAAATTAATCGAAATTCAAATGTTTAACTGTTAATTTGAAACTTTGAATTTTTTTCATTTTCAAAGTTTACACGCGTTAAAGGCACACAAACTGTGCGTCTTTATATCAAATCATGCCATTTATCACACCCGATTTAAACTTTGCGTGTGCTTTCACACGAAAATTAGCAGGTTTTCGTAGTATTTTCGAAAGGGTCTAGCCCCTTGGTCTAGGTGCCCCGAATAATTTTTCTAAAATTTCAATTTAAAAAAAAATACAGGACTGTAGATAAATGGTTAAATGAAATTAATCGTTTACTCGTATCCGAGGGCGGCTTCCTTGATTTAGGGGAGTTAAAATATGTTTTATCACCTTTTGAAGGAATGAGAACGAAAAGCTAATTTCAAAGGGCTGAATGTCGAATTGCCGAATGTCGAAGAGCCGAATTTCGAAGGACCGAATGGGTCGAAGGGCCGAATGTCGAAGAGCCGAATTTCGAAGGACCGAATAGGTCGAAGGGCCGAAAGGGTCGAAGGGCCGAATGGGTCGAAGGGCCAAATTTTTTTGTTTATTTTTTTTTTGTTTTTAGAAATATAATTTTTTAAATTTCTTGTTTTAAGGAATATTTTGTAAATTTTTTTATCAAATATAAATTAATTTCTTTTGAGTTTATACATATTTTATTATGTTTAATCTTTGGATATTCTATCGGCAAAAATATTGCATTATTTATTTATTTATTTATTTATTTAAACCTACAGTAAAGTACAATCGGTAATAAGAAATTATAATGCAATACAAAAATATTAATAATACGTTAATGGTACAAAAAATATTAATTATCAATGGCAAAAAATTTAAATAACTCATTTCTAAACGAATTTCTTGACATATTAAAATCAAAAATTTCAAAAACATAGTTAAAAATTTGCGACATTCTCAAGACTGGTTCAGAAAGTGCGTAGTTTGTCGTAACAGAATCAATGTGTAAGAAACCGTCTCGTCGCCGCAAACAACGCGTAGGAGCGTTAAAATTGAAACGCGTAAGTATTTCATCACAATCAATTCGTGAGGTCAAAACATCGCGCACAAAGATAGCTGATGCTATGTCTCTTCGGTGATTTAATCGTTGTAATTTTAATAAATTACAGCGATCTTTATAAGGCAGAAGAGCATAGTTATTCACTCTATCAGAAGGTAGACCACGAAGAGCATACAGTACAAATTGCTTTTGAACACTTTCAATTCTATCTGAATGACACTTATAAAATGGTGACCAGATCTGAGAAGCGAATTTAAGAATAGACCGAACAAAGGACACATATAAAGATTTTAGTGTAAGCGGGTCACAAAAGTCTTTACAATTACGCTTAATGAAGCCTAACATAATGTAAGCCTTAGCAATAATAGAATCAATATGTTTTGTAAAGGAAAGATCAGAAGAGAAAATTATACCCAAGTCAGACATGAACTCAACTCTGTCAACCACCATATTATAAAGAAAATACTGCTGAAGAATAGGTGATCGCTTTCTAAAAAAAGAGATAACCTTACATTTGGCCACATTCAACAACAATTTGTTGTTAAACGACCAACTGCAAAATGTGTTCAAATCACTTTGTAACTTTAAACAATCAGAAATTGAAGAAATCGGAGCGAATATTTTCATATCATCTGCGTAAAGAAGGCAATGTGCAAATTCAAAACACTCCACAACATCATTAATAAATAATGAAAACAGAAGAGGACCAATGTGACTACCTTGCGGTACTCCAGAAGTTACACGAAATAAATGAGAAGCAGAATCATTAATCTTAACGTATTGTGACCGGCCAAACAGATGAGATTTCAACCATTTGATAGGGATGAACTCACAATTTAGTTTCTCTAGCTTATAGATAAGAATTGAATGATCAATTTTATCAAAAGCTTTTGAAAAGTAAGTGTAAACTACATCTACTTGTTGCCGGCCCTCGATTCTGCTGTATAAATGTCCACAAAATGCAGTCAAATTGGTAATTGTAGATCTTCCCGGATAAAACCCATGTTGTGCAGGCAAAATAAGAGATTTCACATGAAAAAACAATAATTTCTGCACCATGGCTTCGAAAAGTTTGGGAATAGCAGAAAGAATAGCAATTCCTCGATAGTTGCTAATTTCACATCTTTTGCCAGATTTAAAAAACGGACGAATGAAGGATATTTTCCAGGGATCAGGAAAAATCCCAGTCCGAAGGCTTTCATTAAAGATGTTGGTAAGCGGAACAGCTAAACTTTCTGCACAATTTTTTATGAGGATGGTTGGAATACCATCATGACCAGCCCCCTTACTTACATCAAGAAGAGACAAGCAATCATAAACGTCCGTTTCAGTGAATTTTAATAAATTGTAATCAGTACGATTACAAGCTAATGAAGACGTGTTATGTAATGGAAATGATATCGCGGATGGTTCGTACACGGACTCAAAATATTTGGCGAATAGATTGCAGATATCAGGGAGTTGACTCGCCAATGAATTCTGATAAATCATCGGTGAAGGAAACCCAACTGCTTTCCTTTTACCATTGAGGAAATTCCAGAATTTTCTTGGATTGGACGTTAAGTCCGCTTCAATCTGCAAAATATAGTTATTATATAGGAACCAATTTAAAATTTTAAATTCTTTTCGAGCTGCATCGAATCTAGAATAAAACTCAGCCCCATGTAGCCTATATAATGAATGAAATTTGTTACGCCGTTTTTCCAGGCGCAATAGTTTCCTATTGTACCGAGGTTCATTTTTAATTAAAGGGACATACCTTTCAACACCAGTCTTGAGTAGTTCATTGAACAAAGAAACGGCTTCGTTCAAGTTTTTCCCACGCCTAAGGAACTCCCAATCAGAGTTGACAAGAAATTCGTTTAAAGAAATGTAGTCAGCATGTCTAAAATCAAAATGAAAAGAGTTATCAAGGGAAAAATTAGTATTGCATTTTTCATGAAAAATATTTATCATTATTGGAGTATGGTAGACACTCCCACATCCAGTAAAATCCTCACATGAAGAAATATCCGAATACATAACATCAGCTGGAAAATAAATATTGTTTTTCATAAATAAATAAAAATTATAGTTATTAATATCAAATTCAGTACATTTACAAAATATTCCTTAAAACAAGAAATTTAAAAAATTATATTTCTAAACACAAAACAAAAATAAACAAAAAAATTCGGCCCTTCGACATTCGGCCCTTCGACCCATTCTGCCCTTCGACCCATTCGGTCCTTCGACATTCGGCCCTTTGATATCATTCCCCTTTGAAGAGTACACTGGAAAACCGATATAAGTTAATTTAAAAAAAATGAGATTTTGGTGCCATCTTTGCTAAAATAAAAATATTTTATTTACCCCGGGCAACGCCGGGTACCTCAGCTAGTCTATATATTAAAATCAATTTCCGTGCGTTAGTCTGGCAAAAACTGGAGAATGGCTCGACCGATTTGGATGATTCTGGTTTTGTTTTGTTCCTCTCAATATTGGGGTGGTTAAAAAAAATTCGAAAAACCCAAAGGAAAATCCGAAAAATCGAAATCGATGGCGTTGGTGGCGGACTATTGTGTTTTCATGAAAACCAACATAAATTACCCTAAAAAAAATAAAAAATAGAAATAAAATAAGAAACATAAAAATTGGTATTTTCAAATCCATTTCTCACAGATAATTAAAATAAAATAAAAAATCGATTCTAAAGGAGTAAACTCCAAAAATCCTTTGATAAGATAGGACAAAACAAAATTAATTCAGTTCAAAAAACTCAAGAAAAATTAAGAAAAAATCAAACAATATAAATACGCCAAGAAAAACCTAAAATAGGTTAGTTGTAAAATCAGTTGGGTTAAGTCAACATTTAAAATAAAGAGTTCAAAGTAGTGGAAGCTAATAAAAATCAGTAAATCATCAATACTTAAATAAAATCAGTTAAATTTTACAGTGTTCATTACAATGCTTA
Organism: Tipula helvola; assembly: GCA_963556165.1. Taxonomy (NCBI): domain Eukaryota; kingdom Metazoa; phylum Arthropoda; class Insecta; order Diptera; family Tipulidae; genus Tipula; species Tipula helvola. The sequence continues at coordinate 160,098,782 of OY744483.1, forward strand.
AAGCTAACATAGGTCGTCGCAGTAATTCAAATGCGCAGCGATCTATTTTACGTGCGAACCGCACTGATGACCAGCGCGAGTTACATTCTATACCAAAAATGCAAACATCGATAATGAACAAGTAACACTTGATACCAGAAATGCAGACATAAACAAAAATGCACATGATATAATTTTATATTAGAACATAAGTTTTCGTAGAATTAAAATAAACCAAACTTACCATATATATACTCCAATTTATCATATGTACTTCTTAGAATTAAAATTGCTAATCTAAAACTTACCATCTGTAAGTTCTGTTATAATTTCTCAGAATTAAAAGTATTAATAAAAACCTATCGAGAAGGGGAAATTAAAAAAGTATAAAATAAGAAATATTTGTGAAGAAAGAAGAAGTTATTAACTGGCACTCTAAAGAGATGCACTAAAGTTGTTACTCAAACCATTATATCTAAAAATATAATTTAATAAAGATTTAATAAATAAAAAATAAATAAATAAAGTTTCGTTTTCTTAAGAAAGCAAGAGCAAAAACTAAAATTCGCGCGAGGGATATTGAAAATAGTTATGTTGGCATGTCCCAATTACGTTCGAGAGCGGCTTAAGATGAACGACAAGCTAATAGATTCAGAATGCAACACGTTCGTGCACATCAAACACAACGCCAGCGAGCACAACACAATGAACATGGCCGATTGCTCCTAGAAACCTGGGACGAGCGGCATACCATTACGATTCGGAAATCGATTACAGTACGGACAGGTCAGTAACGATTGGAGTCGTTTGTTCACATTGTAAGGCGTTGAAATTCAACGGCGAAACTCCTGGAAAGTGTTGCGCAGGTGGGAAAGTGAAATTGCCACAATTGGTCCCGCCACCAGAGCAATTACGCTAATTCGTTTCTGGAACAGGAAGTAATTCTACCCATTTCCTGGCCAACGCAACGCATATTGTACGGAACAAGTTCATGCCCACTTTCAAGGTATAATTACAACACAATTCTCTTTCACAACATTCACAGTTGCATCAGAAAACACATTGAAATCATTTAACACAGCCAATTTTACATCACCATTGCAGAAATGTAGCATTATTTAGTTTAGTAAGAAATGTAGTCGAAAAAATCGACGTGAGGCACACAGCATTAATAAATTGGTTATAATCTATAGTCGCACAAACTTAATTTATTCAGTTTTTTATTCTCCTTAACAAAAAAAGGATAAATGAACTTAGCAGGTATTGTCAGATCGCCGGCGATTTATTGTTGTTTTTGTTCTATACGCGTATGATATGAGTGGAAAGAGGAAAAGTCCAAATGATACTCAGTTTCAGCGACAAATCTTACTTACTGTATACTTCGATACATTGCAACCTAAATATATATTATGAATTATGCACAAAAAATTAGAAGAAAAAAAATGTAAATCATGCAAGTAACGCTATTTATTGAGGTAACATTGTGCGAGACTCCTCTATTTATATATACCTGGAATCAAATAATATTAATTTTCAATAAAAAAAATAAAAAATTAAGGGTAAAAGAATTTTTTTTTTCGTGACTTTAGCTGACCGGTTGCTTGCCACTTGGGAAGCCTTGAACATTCGCGAAACAATCTCCGAACCGAAAAACTTCAAATGACCTTGTTGAAATGAATACTTCGATGAAAATACTCTGTTTGATTTATCAAGATTTTATTAAGTATTAAGAAAGTAATAGTCAAAGAATCCTTATAAGGCATTCTGAAAATTTCCTTTTTTTCATTAAACTAATAAACAATTATTGAATAAAGTGATCCTTGATGAACACAAAAAATTTCATTTTTCTAAGTAAATATAAACTTTCCGATGAGACAATATACTAATATCTTGCTATTTATCGATTCACCTTATTCAGTAATACACCTCAAAACCTTTGAATAATACATTAATCGCATGAAAGCAACAAATCAAAATTATTTTTTATTATCCCCTCTCGATTTAAATTGCTCTACGAAGAAGTTTCCAATATCACAAATTTAACACAAAATTTGAGAAGGAATCTTAAAAACCGTGATGAAGAAAAAAACCGTTGAGAAACTGTTCTAACCTATCTATAAAAGTTCACACTACACTACACCCCCTGCTTGCGCGGGAATTTCGATTTTGAAATTAAAACACAAATATGAGCACAAACTCCCTCCGTGCACATAAAATATAATAAAAAATAAATAATAAAAAAAATTGTCACATAGTTAAAAATATTTATTTTTTTCTCAGCACATATTTTTTTATTAAAACGCATAAAATCATGTAATTAGATTTTTCATACACAACAATAAAAAAGAAAATGATAACAGCATGATTTTACTGATAACGAAACAAAAAAAAACGACCAAAAGAAAAAAAAAATCGAATAAATAGAAACATATGTTTTGATCGTTAATTAGAATTCTACCATATTGTTACGTTAAAACTTTTACCTTTCACGTTTTTCGTTTGCCGGACTATATAAAAGCTCGCACTATTTGTTATTTTAAATCGTTTTTACACTTTATGAAATTTGTACGCGCTTTTTTCAAATAATTTGGTATTATTTGGTCAGACCACATTCACTTTGCAGAGGTAAACAAACCAAAAATTACTGTACTGTAAAATAAAGTCCACAAAAAAAATAATTTTTCACCGGTACAAATGTAGCACACGCAACAAAAGAAGTTTAGAACGTTTAGAATATAAATAAACAAACACACAAATACACACAAAAACGCACTTGATTAATTGATGAGAGAGCTTTTTGTATTGTTCGTAATAATATATTATACTGAATAATAAAATGTTGTTTGTTTGGTTTCGGTTTGAAACCTCGTGCATGACAGAAAAACCAAAATCAACTGGATGATAAAATAGAAAAATAGATGGATTTTTTTTTTGTCGTGTGTTGAATGAAAAACAAAAAAAAAATGATTACAAATTTTCATTTTTTTTTATTTTCTTTATCAGTTCGGTTAAATTTTAGTTGCTTTTTTTTGTTTTTTTGTTCGATTAATCGCGCAGCGTATCTAGATATTATATTTTTTGTAAGTACGTCACATTTAAATTTATTCCTTGTATTTTTAATAATTGCTAAATACATAATATTACGTACTTAGTATAGATTCTTAAAAAACCAAAAAAATTATGATGATTAGGTGAGTAAAGTACGATCACTGTACAGATTACACTCGTCGTCGTGGTTGAAATTCCTTCGGATCGATATATCGGTTTAAATTTGCTTGCTTTTATTCCATGGGGAAGGATCATTAATTCAAGGGCGATTTCTTTTTTATAGTCTGCTTTTAACTAGACTATTTTTAGTATGCCATAAAATTTGAGCTTCTTAAGAGCAATGTAGAAATTTTGTGAATAATTGGAAAAAAGCTTTTGTTGTTTCAAAATCAAATTTAGATGTTACGATTACAAAGGTAAAATGATATAGGACATATGTTTGTATGTATGGTCGCCTCGACTTATTTTTCACGATGTCATTAGTTTGGCGAATTTTTTTATTATAATGGCACTGTATAATTATTTTTTTAACTGCCTAAGGCTTTATTCTTGAATCATTAACCTATGGAGGTTCTTAATATTTAGTAACTTGCACTTAGTAATTACTTTAAATTAGATAGCTAAATCTAAAAGATCTTTTATTAAGACTCCGGTATCTGGGACTTTTAAAATTTCTCTAGCTAAAGCGTTGGGATGTTGTTCTAATTTCAACTGGTCTGCTATGCTACCATTTCGATGTGTAGGTCCCGATGTATATTTGTGTTACGTATATACCTGGATGCATTTACAATTATTCTCAGTATTCTTGACTGCATTCGTTGCAATTTTATTATATTGGAGGCACAAGCGGACCCCCACAATTGAATACCATACGTCCAGATAGGTTTAGGTACCGTTTTGTATAGTAAAACCTTACAGCATAGTATAAACACATATAGTATACCATCATACGAAAAAAATGTTTCACCGGTGAAGTTCCAGACGTCGTGTCGATCGCTAGTAAACATTTAGGATAAAACGTTAGTAGTTGCCTAAATATATGCAAGAGCAACCAATTAATACAATAGAAACAAAACCACACAACAATAGACATTTGTATTGGTTTTATACTTTAAACATAAAAAAATATTCTTTCTGTATTGCAAAAAGGCGCCTCCACACGATATGGAAATCGACAGTTCTATCTGTGCATATGATAATTCGGTAAAGGAGGGATCATTAAAAAAATTGATTTCTTACCACAAAACTGTCAAGAAACATCTGGGCTTTGTCTCAGACTACAAAATTCCCACGTGAAAATCAATAAATACAAATACTTTAACACTTATACGAATAGACGCACAATGAAATGGCTTTAATAGGTAATATTACAAACAAACATTTAAGTTATTAATTTCGGTAGCTAAACTTGCATTTATTTGTACATCCAATAAAATTCAAATTCGTTTTTATTTCCCTCTAAATTGAGAAATTTTATTTGTATGCCTCTTTGGTTGTAAAAGTTCATCATTTTTTTGCTTCAAGCTAAAGCGAATAAACACTGTAATTATAAATTTTATAATGCGAGTACAATGAGCATCACAAAATCCATGTGGACATTTCTTGTCATTAAACTTCGTAAACAGTTTATTAAGTACATTTTCTTCGTAGCCCATGATTGACAAATTTTGTTCAAAGATGTTTAAAATATTTTCAACTAATTCTTCGAATTCTAAGGAGGGTATTGATAGATTGCCATATGCAACTGATTTAGTATTTCCTGTTAAATATGCTTTCATTTTCAAAAGAGCATTATTTTCTCTTTCATGATTATTTGAATTAATCGCAAACTGTGAGCAAATGTCACAATTATAATGTTTAGATATTTTATAACTAAAATATCCGGTTAAATATACCAAAGCACATTTCCGCAGTTTTTCAAATTGCACTGTAGAAATTGATGATTTTCGTTGCTGTCGCCGAAATATAAATCTTTTGTTGCTCATAATATTTACATCGGGTTCTTCAGATATTTGGGAATCAGGTAAGGAATCCTCTAGAATGCCGGAATTAGAATCGTTCAGCTGTTCGTGGAAATTAATTAAATTATCGGAAAAGGAGCCTTTATATCCAGAAAACATAGAAGGAACTGTCTGTTGGAAGCATATTTCTTTTAATATTTTTATAAACCTTGACGCTGAAGGGTTTTTTCGTACGAACCTAACAACGAATAAAATATTTATATAAATTAAAGTTAATTATTTTATAATAATCAAAATGATTTTTCCTACAATCATCGTATAGAAAGTACAGGCTTCCCTTTATTGCGTTTTCTATAGTTTGCTTATGTGATTGTAGGACGGTGTAATAAGAATGAAAAGTATTTTTTTATTCGATTGTATCGAAATGTAATAGTTTGTGTTTGCAATGGTTAGCTTTCTCGATAATGTGATTTTCCAAAACTAGCTTCTGGGTTTTGTCTATACCGGCGACATTAGAAGCGGGGATGAATTTTGTATATTCGATATTTACATTTTTTTCTTACGTTCAATAATTGGAACAATTTCTTTTTCAGTGACTAAATAAATTTTAGTACTTTGAATGTTATGTGTATGATGTATGTGCAATATGTACAGATTCATGTCAAAAATTTTTTAACTTTTGATAATTGCAACATTGTTTTGGGGTTCAACAATTTTTTAGTGGCCAAAGAGCACTTAAAATATTCTAAACTTCTATCTCGTACGTCTTTATATTTGTACAAAGTATTTATGAAATTACCGACTTCTTTCAACTGAATATTTAAATCGAGCCTGTACTGTAGTTATATTAATTTCTTTACAATCGAATAAAAAATAGTATACAACACTTGGCCAAAGCTGTTTCTCGGACTCGCATGGGTTGGTAATATCCCGTATTCGTCAGCGAAGATCCATTTTTTGGCCTTGTATCATAAAAAATTATTGCCGTGTTCGAATATTGACTTTGTAATTTTCTTCCTCGCACGACAATATATCACTCTGCACTCTACATAAACCATAAATTTCTACTATTTTCTTCAATAGATCTACTTATACCTTTGCCAGCTCGAACTGCAGAGAAAAGGTTTTCTATGGGATTTTCATTTATATGTGAAGTAATAATGTAATCTTGTTGATTCTGTAATTCACCCCACAAAAGTTGTATTCCTTTAATTGTTTGGACAAGACCATCAAAACAAAACGGGCGCCCCATGAATCCTTGGTGTCTCCATCCTTCTACGTAGCGAATACTACGGTAGCGTCGGTTGTGTCAGTATATGCACATTTGTTTGGATTTCTTGAATATCTGCATTTAGAGTTTAAGCTGTCAAACAAATTATTCATTTTGAAAATAAATTCTGCAGTATCAAGTGCTATTTGTTGCAAATTATTGTTGGTGCTACCTGTATCGTTTTCCTCACCTATTCATAAAAAAAATAAAAAAAAGATAATATTCAAGTGTTTTTTAAACGTTTGTCTATAAAAATTATAAACTGGCGAAAACTAAACAAGAAATTATAAAATGACTTATAGACGAAATGGTTCCCTGGTAATTAACCTTACATAAAAAATTATTATTCTTGCACAAATAATTATAATTTGTACATAAAAGCGCACCAAAAAATAATCGTCCGTTCAGAAAAATATGCTTTGTACATAAAAATAATGAGTGGGATACCGAATGCCAGCTATTCAAAATCTCGCATCTTGTAAATTATGTGTACATTCTGGAAAAGGGCAATTTTAGAGAGCATTCACAATGAAAAACTTTTGGCTTTTACTTACAGGTTTGTACGGATTTCTAACGTAACAAAAAAAAATGTTTTTGATATGTTGGAAATCTATACAAACCTGCAAGTAAAAGTGAAAAGTTTTTGCATTGTGAATGCTCTGTTAATTATAAAAATTCATTATTTGAAATAAATTATTTTTGGTAAAAAATTGTGTACAAGATAATTTTATTTTATTTGCTATCGTTTCCATAAAAAGATGAGTTACTGAAAATCTCAAAATGTATTTTTTCGATTTTTAATCATGGTTCATTATGTTTAATACTCAATATGTATGTATATTACTAGAAGAAAAAACCCGTAATAAGGTCGTACAGGACTAAGAAGTTTATAATGTGGCCCGACGAAAACGAACCAGACTGATTATCTAAAAAAGTTAAATTTAATTCCCTATAAACTACTTTGTTTAAATATTTATTATTTTTATTTTCACGCTGCATTTTTTAAAAGAAATAAAAAATTTCATCTTTATTTAATTAGAATTATTGGATATTAAAGCATAGACCAAGAAACGATAAAAACACTTCATATTTTCATGTACCTCTTTTCATGAAAGCGATAATACATAATACAAGTATATTAAAACAAACATATAACCAATAACTAGACATCAAAAACTATACTTTACCAGCAAAACAATTTAATGAAACTGCAGCGTATATAGCAAAAGCAACATTAGCGCTAAAAACTTGCGTAGCTAATTTAACTTTCAGTTTCTCGAAAATGTCGGGATAAATGTGTTTACGAGTAAGACCATGTAGAACCCTCACTGTTCCATGCTCCATTGAATAAAGTTCTGCCATGATATTGTTTTTTCACAGTCGTTAGTTTTTATATTAGCAGATAATAAACAATTTCGTACACTTTTAAAGAGGTGAGGAACGTCGTAAAAACAAAATATTTTCTGTGTACCAAACATTGCCCATGGTTTTTGCTTGGTTACTCCTAAACTTTGAAAAGTTTTCCGGTTAGTACTGCCTTGATCGCATGTGATGCCAAATATATGCATGCCGGATTTTTTAATTTGGTTGACAACCGTTTCAAGCAATAATTTTAATTGGTCGCCTTTTGGTGAGCCCATGTAGTAACCGACTACTTGCCTCCAATTTCGGTTAAGTCCACGTAGCATAAAGACACATGCTTTATTAGCAATCAAGTTACTTCTTCCAAGTTCACCAAGGTCCTGGTATCCATGGATTAGATCTTCCGCTGAATTATATTCTAATTCTTTTCTTATGGCCATTTCATCCATCAACAGGATACAGCTTTTCTCCATTTCAGTCATGCTGTCGCATTTATTCTTTAAAAGACTAATTATGGTTTTAGACACTCCACTTTCAAATTTTGTCAGCGAATGCCAATGCAAAATAGTCGATATACCTAAATAAAAAAATGGAGCATTTATTAAGTACACTCTAATTGGATTTTGATTTGAAAAAAGATTTATTTCTGAATTGATCGCAGAGCTAAAAGCCTCGCGAGTCACAGAAAACCGATAAAAACAACAAAACAGCCACCGTAGTCGCAGCGTATGTGGTTCGCGAGCCGCCATTTGGGCAGTGCTGATTTAGGTCATTATTCTTACCTGGTAAATTAAATTTTTTTTTCAATAAATGTTTATAAAAAGCAGGTGATTTAAAATAAAATTCAAGGAATAACATTTGCTCTGCTTGTGTCCATGTTGATTTCTTTTTATGAAATATTTGTGAAACGACAAATGTTTTCACTTCTGGCCGATCATCAAGTATGTCGTTTATAAAGTTTTTTACCCCTTTATCCACGGATGCAACCACTTTTTTACGCGGGGAGTTTAAAACGAACCTCGGAATTTTTTTCGACGGTTGGTCGTTTTGTTTATTAATTTCGGATCTCCTTCGCTGATGTGGACTGGGAAATTGAGACGGTGATATAGGGTATGATAAAGATAATTCGTCGTGGTGACTGCAACTGGTCTTATGTCACCAAATATTCAATTTCCTTTTCATTGTATCATTGTAACTAAAATATCACTTACTGCATCGTACGGCACTTGTTGATTTATTTGGTATAAATTGCGTCTATTTATAATAATGGTTTTAATTAAAATGTTAGAAATTTTAATAATATTTTTGCATATATTTAGTTTTTTGTTCATACTGTAAAGTTTAAATAAAATGGCATACAACAGTTTGCTGTCACCACGACGATGTGGAATATCGTAATTCCTAACATAAGTTTTTGGAGGCCCTACCTCATATTTGAGGTTTAGTGGTGGGAGTCAGGTGTTAATTTATGTACTGTTTCATCCCCAATACATTTTGTATCCATAGTAACGGTTGACGACAAAAGTTTTTTTGAAATAATTTTTTTTGGAATTTGGAATTTTAAATTTAATAATTTAAGCCTCATCCACATAATTATCTTGGCATTTACAAATATAACTGTTAAGTGGTTTAGGAAGCGCCGTTTTTTTCAAAATTTTTCTGTATCCACTTATTTTAAAGTCACTTATACAAAAATGATTTTCACAAAAACTGATATGTTTTGAACAATTTTGGAGTTTATCCAACACACACCCATGTTTTATCCACACTTTACGACGCCTATCCTGTGGCACAAAAAAAATGTTTTTGTGGAATTTGTGTCATTTTTGTGACAACAATTTTTATAAGCACACACCATTTTAATTACAATTAATTCAAAAAAATTAAATAAAAAATTTAAAAACGTCACGAAAATAAATTCCCTTGTAGAAAAATATTGTCGAGCTTAGATACCATACGTCCAAATGAATGTATAATTACTATACTCCCTCTAAACAAGATGAAACAAAATTGACTCTAAAAAGAAGTATCTAATATATCCCTTTCCGGTCCAAAAAAGAAAATTTTTCTTGTTAACTAAAGGTCAAGTGTAACATTTGTGATGGTTACGATCAAAGCCCGATGGTTTTTGTTATTATTTTTTACTTTTTATATTTTTGTCACAGTTTAAGCCTAACCCTCACTTTTGTTACATTACATTAAAGTATTCAATAATGGCGGTAACATCACAATTGTAACACTTGGTTCGAGAATGTTATGTTAGTTTTGTTGAATGGTTTGCAAAGAAAATAATTTCACAATTGTGAGAGTTGATCTGCATTGCATATTAAAATAATATTTTTTACTCTTCTTCATACCCTCACAATTGTATTGACCGGACCGGAAAGGGTGGCGAGTTCAAACTTGAATCAAGTTTGTGTGTAAGTTTTTATTCGTTTTAGAGACAACTGGTGTGAGAATATTAGAAAAATTTCAGAAACAAAATGTTGTTTCCATTTTACTTCGCAAAATAGAAAGAGTTTTGACACACAATTGTAATTCTAATTTGATACTTATTTATATCTCATTTTAAATTCTAAAAGGTGAATTAATTTTGAGACACAGTTGCGATATTAAAGCGAGGCGGAATACTATACATATACAAATTAATTCATTACATAGTCAAAATAAAAAAAACTTTTTTTACGACAAGTTATTTTTATTACAATAAGCACATTGCATGTACATAATTTGAAATACAGGAACATTAACCAAGAACATTTTAAAATTAAAGATTATATTGCGAACGGAACACCATTAATTCCAACGTCAATGTAAATATATTTTTCAGAAATGCGATTCCTTTCGAGAAAAATCTCTAAATTTGTTTTTATTCCAATATGAGAATATCCTCTGCCCATAGGTATGATTTCTGAACTCCCATTACTGCTCTTCTTTAAAGTTCTGATATCTTTTGGAATATGTGGATGATATTTCCTTAAAATTTTGAGCAACGCGTTAGCTGCGTCATTTGTAATATTACAATTAATACACCATTCTGCAATGTCACTTGATATCACCATTCATCTTCATGCGGTTCTCCTACTATGTGATGTGCACTGACGTGGCTTTACCATATTCACTACTATTTATATTTATTTTTGATTTTTTCCTTGCAATGTGTTGTTTAGCACCATCGCAAATACTTTTGATCTCTCTGTTAACCTCATAATAACTCTTTTTTCCATTATCAAAAGCGTATTCGATTGGACTGAAGAGTACAACTCTTCACTTCAGTTAACTGAGTTACTCTTCACTTAATTGAGTTACTGAAGAGAAGAGATTGTTCGATTGGTATTCTTCACTTCAGATAAATGTCAAAATAAAAATAAAACAATTTAATTCAATGCGGCTTGTTTTAGAAGAACTGTTTCAAAAATAATTTTCCTGCTTTTACCAAAAATCAACTAAATTGTCATAATAGAAATTTTTGTTTTCTATTTTAATATAAACATTTTTATTAAAAATTATAATTGAAATTTGTCTGTTTATTTTATTTATTTTTTTTCAAAAGCGAAAAACAAAGAAATCCTAAAAAAGAAAAACAAATAACTCTTCTGAAGTAACTACACAAGCGAAATGTCTCTTCAGTTAATTCAGTTGCTCAATATTTAACTGAAGTGAAGAGTTGGCAATCAAACAGTCTCTTCACTTCTATTAGTTCAGATACAGCTACTACTTCAGTTAATTCAGTAGAATCGAACACGCTTCAAATCTACATACTAACCTTAAAATTTTCGTATATATTTTTTCTTCAGAGAATAAACAAACAATGAAAAGAAATGAAAAACAATTCACATGCGCACACTAATCTTGAATTTTAGGAAAATATATATATGTATGTATGTGTATGAAAATATGGTGTTTTCATTTAAAAATTGTGATGTCAGTTTTGATTCAATTTGCGTTCACAAAATAGACTCGGAATCGTGCATAGAGGGCTATATACGGCGATTGTCATGTGCAGGGCCGGTCAAAAATCAAGGCAGTCCTGATTTGTTTTAAATTTTTTTTCCTGTTTACAGTACAAAATTTTATTGTTTGATTGTATACAGAAATCGAATATAAATAAAAATGTTTAACCAAAAATATTATTAAAACCGTTTTTACAATACATTTTTAGTTTTTAATTCATTCATTATGGATGTATTTGTTTTGTTCATTGATATAAATTTGAACGAGAACAGAAAATCTCGACGCAACTATTCAATCAACGAATAGAAATAATAGATGACATTTAGGCGATTTTAACTATAAGTTAGGCGAATTTGAAAATAAAAATTTGTTGAAAAATTAAAAACCTTTGACTATATATTTTTAAATGGACTGCTAGTTCCTTACTTCATATGCGATCCAACATACAGTGGCGGTCAAGAGGCAAATCGTGGCGAATTCGCTAACTAAAAAGTTCGTTACCATTTAATTTATTAGGAATAATCGAAAAATCAACATTAAGATTAAATTTTATAAAAGAAAACATCATTAATATTTGAAATTATAAGCAATTGCAAGCACTGAATATTAAAATAAACATTTATTTTTGTACTCACAGATGCAAAGAAACAGTCTTATCTGTCAGTGGCAAACTGGTATCACAACCAACTACGACACACTTTCTCCCCATTTTCAGTAAAAATAAAAGAAACCGAGGAAAAATTTTGTGCAAAAATCACAATTAAAATATCTCAAATCAAATTAAATTGAATTTAAAACTATAAAATGGTGACAAAATAGAAAACACACGAAAAGGAGCCAAAAATTAAATAAAAATTTATTGATGTTGACAACTTTGACAAATCAATTTGCCTCTGGACCGCTAGTTGTATGTGGGCATCATCATTTATTTGAAAATTATATTGAACTGTCATTGTATTAGCGGTCCATTCTAATTCTATTGTCTAAGTTAAAAACGATATCAGTAACGCCATCTAACACTTCACCGGTGAAGTTATGGTGGTAGTACTATATGTGTTTATACTATGCTTACAGTCTAGGCTTAAGTTGGAATGTTTCGCTATTAACCAGTTCATGTTAACACGCCTTAACTGTTGGATATTATACGGCTAAAAGTAAATTTAGTTATTGTTATTAATACAAAATGCAGATCCCATTCAGAAGTGTAGGATGTGCTTTATGAAATGTTAAAACAAAATTGTGGCTATGTTCATAGCATTTTGAATAATAAAAAAGTCAAGTGTGTGTACGTGCGTTGTTAGTCTCACACAAAGCATAAAGGAAAAAAGGGGTTTATTATATGGTGTATCGAATATTTCTCTCTAAGTAACACGCGGTTTTAAATATTATCAGCAATATTTATCAGGTTATTGGCCCAGGCGTACTATCATCCTAAGAAATATCGATCACAAAGGAAACCATAAAAAAAATAAAGGTTCATAAAATAACTTTCTAATTCGTTTTGGAAACACATAACTTCCAAAATGTCGGACGTAGCACAAATTCAGATTACAAAATTAAATGACGACAATTATTTGGTCTGGAAATATAAAATGAAACTCCTATTGATTAAAGAAGATCTATGGACAACAATCGGTGGAAAAGCACCAGATGATGCAACTCAATTAGCTCGACTTTACCTAACAAGGTTCGAATCTAGATGATCTAGATCAGTGCTTCTCAAACTTCATCCGGATCCCGCCAATTTAAAAAAATATTCTACCAAGCCAAAATATTCTTTCAGCTTCATCCGATTTACAGGTAAAAAAAATGCCTATACGCAAAAATTGTAGAACTCCAGACAATTGTTAAGCTTGGTTTTAAAAAACATGAGAAGACTACATAAGAAACTATTAAAAATTAGATGTAGCTGTAAAAACTCCTAAACTAAATATTTTAGCTGGACATATGAATGGAGCAGAACAGACCCGAAATGACTAAACTAAAGTTTTTGAGCTTACGACTGTTCTAAATTTATCAAAATTCAATTTTTGCACGTTTCTCCAATTTGACCGCGTTTCAAATGCCACATCATCTGTAGTCCACTCGGAAGATGTAATACAAATTTAATGTTAATAACACAATACGAGTATTATCATTTAAGTACCAAACTAATTACTTAGATTTCGGTTGCTAGTATTTTAAGTAATACCAGAGCCTTCTAGAGTATAGAGCCATAATCATTATGACGTATTTTTTAGAAGCTTTTTTAGTGGTATAACTTTTCACTGATTTCCATAGGAATCCATAGTAAAAATGGTGTTTTTTAGCTTCAAGGTTTTCATTGAAAAAAGCAAAAATGTTACAAAATGTTTATACAAAAGTGTTCTACATATCTTTAACAACAATATACAAGAAGGGTATATTGGTATTAAGTAAATATTAACTGCAGAAATATTAAAATTAAATTATTTCGAAAATATATTTTTGGAACTTTCATTTTGAAAAATACATCAAAGTTGGCTCTGACGAATTAAAATAATACTTGCTATATTTATCTTTAGTTTTACTAGTGTACGTTAGATGTCTCAGATTTATTCAGAAAAATACGAAAAAAAATTGTTAAATCACAAAATTATCACACGTTCTTAATATTTTGAGAATTTGTTTTGCTTTTCCTACAATTTTTGAACTTAAATTTTCCCAGGTCGCAATTTTTGGTACGATTTTTCAAAATGTTACTACCCACTGCCATCTATGTATATTGACTTAATGCACACAATTTGTAGTAAGCTTTTCTTTTTTATTTGACCAGAATCCTGTTGTTATGAACTTTTTTTTATATTTTGGTTTAAATAAATCAATTATTACAAGAAAATAAAAACGATTTATTTAAACGACACTATATATATGTTGAAATTCAAACATTTATGAAAATATTTCAGAAATCATAATTAAGAATTTGTAACGTTAGTTCTCATTGACAAATTTGTCTTAAGAAAAAAAGTGATTTCCCATATGTTTTATGTGTTTTACCAAAGCAACCTTGATTGTACAAGCCATAGTCTAAAAAACAAAGCTTTTATAATGCCCAGTTGCACAAAAAAAAACTAACACCCAGTTAACTAATATTTCCTCTTTTTCTTCTGTTATGAAAATGGGACTTGTTTCATAATATGAATTGAACGCCAGTTAATTTTGTTTTATTTTTACGTAGAAATATTTGTCATTCAGTTATATATTTAGTAAAACGAAATCTGGTAGTCAAATATTTAATTCTCCAGTTAGAATGTTCAAGTAAAAAGAAAAATAATCAGCTTGCATTGATTTTGTATTATGAAACAAATCGTAATTTCATATATGAAGAAAAAGATGAAGTATTACTTAACTGGCTGTTGCCTCTTTATTTGTGCAACTGGGCATTAGGGAATTAAAAACGAAGAAAAAACCCAAATTTCCATAGTAAAACACATAAACCATATGGGAAATCACTTTTTTTGCTAAGACAAATTTGTAAATGAAAACGTTATAAATTCTTAATTATGATTTCAGAAATATTTTCATAAATGTTTGAATTTCAACATACATAATAAATCTCGTTTAAGTAAATCGTTTTCATTTTCTTGTAATAATTGATTTATTTAAACCAAAATATAAAAAAAAGTTCACAACAACAGCTTTCTGGTCAAATTAAAAAGAAAAGCTTACTACAAATCGTGTGCATTAAGTCAATATACATAGATGGGAGTGGGTAGTAAACATTTTGAAAAATCGTAGCAAAAATTGCGACCTGGGGAAATTTGAGTTCAAAAATTGTAGGAAAAGCAAAACAAATTTAAAAAATATTAAGAACGTGTGATAATTGTGTGATTAAATAATTTTTTTTCGTATTTCTCTGCCAACAATTATAGACATCTAATGTACACTAGTAGAACTAAAGATAAATTTAGCAAGTATTATCTTAGACCATATAATATAATGGACCGCCAGCAATGGCTTTACTGTCTCCAACATCTGCAGTGCAAAGTAGGCTTGTGATCGATAGGGTAACTATAGCAAGTATAATCAAAATTAATCCCCACAGATATCGCTACCAAAGTAAGTAGATTTATTTATACCAACAGATGTCACTGTAACTTCATCCATCGTAAATCTTATAAATCTAAATAATAAATCTTATGTTAGAACAAAGTTAAATAAAATTATCCATTTTATGGGTCAATAAAATATTTTTTTTGAATTATAGTTTTTTATTTTATTTATATTGTAACAACCGCTTGTGGTTGTTATGTTTTATTTAATCTAAATCTGTAATTACGGTTGGAAATCCCAACAAGGTTGCATGTTTATCCACTGCGCTGCCTAAAATCTCTTCCACTACACGTCATTCTTTCTTTGGCTTAATTTGTAATAGAAAATATATTTTTTTTTTGGTAGAGTGTACCCTTTAGCATTTTATACTTCTCCGTATTTTGGTCGGTTACTCGATTCGTTTTATCATTTTTTGTTTGATGGTATGTAATGACGTGTAGTGGTTGGCGTGTTGCTTCATCTGTTTTGTTTTGGTTAGCGCGTGGATTTTCCATGTAAATGGAATATTCCAGAAAATTGGTTAATTAGTGTTGGTGTGTGCGAATCGATTTTGGATGATGTCGTATGTGTACGTCATCCGAAATCTATCGGTCGGGTTTTTTTTATATGGGTAAATATTTTTTTGGGTGGGGGAAAAATTATGTTTGTTACGCGTCGGGAATTTTATTTTTGATAGTCTAGTTTTGAATTTTGATTTTGAAAGACAGAATCTCGTTGTGAAGAAAAAAAAAAGTTTTTTTGTAGAAAACGGTCTAGTTTTTTTTTTTTTTTGATAATTAAGTTTCGCTGGGTTTTTGTGTTGTTTGATTAAAAAAATATAAAGTTCGTTTTGTTAAAAATTAAAAACAATTATGAAAAAAATAAAAGTCAAGTTTGGAGTGTAGACAATTTACAATTAAAAAAAAAATAAAATAAGGAGTTATAAAAACGAAAAGATGGTGGTTGTCTTGAGCAAAATGTGTTATGTTTTTTTTTTATATATAATAAAATAATTTTGGTTGGTTTTGCATTTTAAAGTTTATATAAAAGTAATTAATAAAAGAAAATATAAAACCATATGTATTAGAGTGGCGTGTGCTCATAAGTAAGTTTTAATAACATTAAAATTGGATTCAGTGCAGGGTGGTTATCCCTATTATTATTATGTACATTTTAATGGCGCATTGTTAATTATATTTTTCTTCTATACAATGCAGCCAAATGAATTTTTTCATTGTTGATAAAGTTAAATTGAACAATTTTTGTTGAACTTATATTTTGATTAAGAAATCTTATAATTGTTAATAATAAATACGAAAAAAATAAAACCAAAAAATATTTTTTTTAATATTAATAAAGTATCGTGTTACCGGTGTTAATAAAAAAAAAAAACTATCTAAAATAGAACAGTACGGTGTTTTTTTTCTCGTACCTCATGATCTGGTGGTTACATTTTTGAAAAGAAATTAGATCCAATGATTCTGTAATCGTTTTATGGTTGTAAGCGAAATAAATTTGTGGCTCGAGTGCAGATTGTATTCTTATCTTCGAGTTCGCATTTGCATAAAAATTACGTGTGTGTGTCGTTGGGGTACTGAATTGGGTTTGTGGCAGCAACTCCGCCAATCGGAGTGGGGTTCGTGCGAGGGATCCTGCGTCGGCGCTGGTAGCTGTTGTTTTGTTGGTCGGACGGGCCAAGTTTATCTATTCAGGTAAGGTGTTTGAGAAAAAAATATAAAACAATTTCAAACACCGCGTGGGTTTTTTTTTATTTTTAAAAAGTTTTGTGAGCCAGATTTGACTCTTTTGTTTTATTATTATATTTTTTTTGTATATATACATATATAAATATTTTTTCGCGGTTTACAGATTCCGGGTGGCGTCATATGCGACACCCCACAAAATCGATTCGCACCACATTTTTTTTTGGTAATTCATCTAACGGTTCATTTTCATTTCAAATTTCTTTCATTTCATTTTTGTTTTCATTTCGTTTTTTTTCTGATTTGGGTTTTTTATGCGTAATTGCAGATTTTTTTTATTATGATTTCTGGTTACATTTAGTGATGTGTTGCTAATTAGTTCTGGGTGATCGCGTGAGGATGGGCGGCCTTATGCTGACCTAGGCCTTGAGCAGGGTCGCCGGAGTGGCACCGGCGTCCCTGTCGAACGCAAATTTTGTTTTTATGATTATCTACCACTGTGGTCGTGGCACAGTAGAATAATTTTCTTGTCCCCTTCGTTTTATCTCTATGCGGTTTTCAAGCATAGTAATATGTCTGGTAACCCCCACGCCTAGCGGCGAGCTTCAGCCAGTGCAATACCGCAACCAGACCTCTATTGCTATGTTCTGTTTAACAAAATCCCTTTTGGGGGATTTTGTTACAGTGGCGCCCAATCTTCGGCTAATTTTTTTTTTGCATTTTCGTCTTTAATGTCACAATTTTTTTTCAGCTTACTTGTTGTGAGTACCACGTGCAAAGTCCAACGCTTGCGTTGTTTGAGCTTGCACGGGTGCTCACATCAACGTTTTCTGCCCGATCAACATTCAAATCTGCATTGCAACCAGCGTAAGCTGTTTGATTGCATGCAGATGAGAATGTTGATCCCTATTCTCAGCTCGTCTGATGAATGGGCTTACCATTTCTGCCATGTGGCATTGATTGTGGTTAAGCTCATTCTTCTTTCGTTCTGAGTTTAGTCTTATTAAATTTTTAGAGTCTTCGTACCTTTTAATTAACGTAATTTTCTATTTCAGTCCGACTACCTTCATGGGGAGGGATCACAGCATGTTCTAACCTTTGGTTATTTGATCTTGCTGGATCGCTCGTCATGTTGGTTCCATGTGTTATGGGTGTTGGGATCGCGAACTTGTTGTTTCCACCAATGTGGTGTTGATTGGACAGTTCGTGATCGCAGTACTCATTGGCACATCTTTAGTCAATTTCTACTTTCAGGTAAAATTTTATTTTTCAAATTTTTTTGTTCAATTCTAATTAAACTACTGGGACCACAGTGGTAATTTTTATTTTTTTTATTATTATAGCGTTCACGCCTAGCTCAGCATGGGGTCGTGATCATCTCTCACGTGATCACATTTTTTGTTATTTTTTGATACAAGTAATACATTTTACTTATTTTTCCTTTTGCTTTTTCATTTTTGTGAAATTTTGTTTTTTGATTATTGGTTGTTTTTCAGTTGGTTAATGGAGCAGCTAAAATACTGTTAATAATTTTGGTTAGTTCATTTTTTATATTGTAGTAATTCTATTTCGGTATTTTGATTTTTTTTTTTGTTTTTGTTTTGGGTTTATATTTGCTTGCGAATGAATTCCGGCAATAATAATCTACCGTGGGATAGACCGGCAAGTGCGGTTGTTCATACAGTGTTTGAGTCGAGTGAAAGTAGTGCTTTACCGCGGATAAGTCCTTGGGATAACCATAGTAATTTTCCAGCTCCTCAATCCTTCCGACTTGTTGATATCTACGTGGTTATTATAGTCATAATTTAAAAGTTCATTCTAATTTCATTATTTTATTAAATTATTTACTTTAATTTTTTTTTCGGTTTTGGTTAAGTTTTTTTTGAAATTATTAAATTACTCATTCAATATAGTTAAAAAAAATTTTATTATTCGATAATTTTTTTTTGATCGGGAATCGGTTTCATTTTATTTAAATTAATTTTACCGTAATTTTTGGTGTATATATATATATATACATATATATTATATATATATAAATTCACTCTATTTTCTTTTATAATTCTTTTTATTCATATTCATTTCAATAGTAAACTCAGTAAACATAAATTCTTTTTGTCCTTTAAATTATATTGAGGTATTAAGCAACACTTTAGATTCCAACACATTACCTTGGGATAGACTGGCGAGTACGGATGAGAAAAAGGTTTTGAGTTGAGCGCTAGTTCAGTATTGACGCGAGTGGTCCAGTGGATAGTAATTTGTGCTCGCAGCTCCTCAAACAGCCCGGCTTGTGGATATCTACTTGGTCATAGTGAGTCTAATTTGAGATTGGTGCTTCAATATATGTTTTCAATAAATTTCTTTAAATAATTAATTAATAATTTAAAAAATTTTTTTTTCTGCTTTAAATTAAGTAATTCTATCTTGTTTTTCATATATATATATATATATATTCAAATATTTTTATATTTAATTTTTTTGGTGGGTAAAAATTTTTTTTTTTGTAATCTCTTCAATTAAATAATTTGATTTTTTTTGTGGTTGAAAGTGCCAGTATCGCTGGTTTTCATTTATTATTTACGTTAAATTTTAATAACTTTTGGTTTAGGTAATTTTAATTATAACTATAATCTATTCAGTAAATATAAGTTGGAATTTTTTTTTAATTTAAATATTGTTAGTTTACATTTGTTGAGAATTAATTCTCGTTAAGTTTAAATCACGTTTAAATTCAATTTTGGTTAATTTTTTTTTGTAGCTTTAAATTTTTTTTTCTCTGTTTCACTCAATCTTTTCATAATGGACGAATTAATTAAGGCATTTAATGTGGATCCTAATTCAATTGATCAGGCGGAAATGATGAGAGTATTGACGGCTCAAGTTCAACTGCTGACCAACGAAGTGAGAATACAGCTGGATGCGGAACAAGCAGCCGGTGTGCATAGTCAGTTAAATCCAACGTTAAAAATTCCTGTTCCGGAGGTGTCTTTTGGGCCACCTCCTCACCCTGATTTTGCTGGTCCTGCAAGAGATCCACTTGTTTCCACGGCGATAAACCCGCAGGACAATAATTTGCCTGAATTAACTCATTCTTTCATGGAACCTGTCTCTAAAGAGCGTTCATCTCCGGAGCAGGCCACCCAACGTCCTAATTTTCAGTCAGCACCAGATGCTAGAGATCTTCATAATAGTACTTTGAATCCCGTGCCTTCAGCAATTCATAATCCATCTACTCAATATAATCCTGATTTCAATAGACGTTCTTTATCTCGATGTGGGATTTCCTACACAGGTTCACCTTCTGGCATAACTGTGGACATGTTCCTTTTTCAGCTGGACTCTGTAGTGAAATCCAACAATCTATCACCTTCTTCTGTACTTCTGGATCTGCATCTTGTCCTGAAAGATGTGGCACTGCAGTGGTACTGGACCTACCGCAGGTATAATCCTTCAGCACCTTGGGATAGCCTCCGATTAGCCTTCCAAGAAAGATTTAAAGATAGGCGTACTCCCTACGAAATTCGTCGTATGGTTGAGTCTCGCAAACAGTTACCTAACGAATCATTCTTGGAATTTTATCATCACATGTGGAATTTGGCCCTGCAGTGTCACACCCCTTACAGCGACGATGAATTCATACAACTACTGATGAACAATATGAAGCCTGTCCTTCAGTATCAACTTACTGATCGACACTTCTCACATATCAATGAGCTCATCAAAAGTTGTACTTCATGGGAAGATTCGCTAAAACGTTTTCGTTCTCCACCTGATTACTCGATGCACCCTCGTCGTAGTATCAATGAACTCGGTGTTGAGAGAATGTATGATTCAGAACCAGTCGTTTCAATTTCTAATCCATCAGTTCCATCCGCAGATACGTCAGGAACCGCATATCGCGTTCCATCTGGTGTTTTTGTTCCGACGTCCGAATCTGTGCAACATATTTCTGCGATTAGTCCAAGTCATTCTTATCGTGCTCCAATGGGAACGACTATGACAAACTCTAAGTCTTTTAAACCCTCCTCTATTTCTCCTTCAACTAATGTAACCAATACCTCTAGATCTGGCCGCAATTACATTTGCTATAATTGTTCTGATATAGGGCATGGTTTTCAAGACTGTCCTCGTCCTCACTTGGGTGCCTTTTGCTATCGTTGTGGTCTCAAAGGCACCATTTCAACAAATTGTGTTCGTTGTGCGGGAAACCAGACCAGTGGTTCATGGAGATCGGGGAACCAGGAACCACAGACCATCTCAACCCCAACAATAATTACCAAAGTAGATGCAGTCAGCAATACCGACTCAGAGTTTCGAAAGAGACTGATGCCAGATGGAAAGAATCAGTCGAACCAGTGAAAGTTCGCGTTGAGTCCTTTGACTCCGCAATCTCTTCTGGATCTGGTTCAGCTGGTTCCGACCTAATGGTATCGGACTCTTGCTTGCCTGTTTCTCCACCTGAATGTCGAGTAAATTCCTTTTCCAAATTGGAACACTCCATTCCTTCAACTTCTTCATTTAACAATAGTTCTAATTTTTCTGATTCCGTTCCGTCTCTCCCCAACACTTTTGGGAAACTCATCTCAGCTCAGTTACTTCGCTCAAAAAAATACTGGGAGCAACGTCGGATTTTGCGATCCTTTGTTGTTTCTTCAGTACTCGGTTCTGAGACAAGCGATAAACGGCCTTATGCTGATATTCTTGTCAATGATGTTCCATACCGAGGTCTATTAGATAGTGGAGCGAGTGTAAGTGTGTTGGGTTGTGGTTCTGAAAAGTTGTTGGCGGACAATAATCTTCATATTCATAATTTTCCTACTTCTATTCAGACTGCGAGTGGTCAATCTCAGAACGTCATTGGTTACATAAATGTTCAGGTTAGCTTTAATTCCCAATCTCATTACATGCGATTCTTTTTAGTACCTTCTCTAAAGCAATCTCTTTATTTAGGGATTGACTTTTGGAATAAATTCGGCATTACTTTGCAACTACCTGCGTTGAGTGAATTATCGGACTCCGCAGAAATATCTTGTTCTCCTAAATTCCATTCTCTCTCTCCAGATGATAACTTAAAGCTCTCTACAATAGTTAAAAAATTTCCGTCAAGTGCTAAAATGGGTCTTGGACGAACTACATTAATCTCTCATGAGATTGATGTTGGTGAATCCAAGCCTGTTAAGCAACGTTTTTACTCTGTTTCTCCTGCTAAGCAAAAACTAATGTACGATGAGCTAGATAGGATGTTATCACTGGATGTGATTGAAGAAAGCCACAGTTCATGGTGTTCTCCTGTCACCATGGTGCATAAGGCTAATGGCCAAGTACGCTTGTGTTTGGATGCCCGTGAGGTGAACAAGGTGACGGTCAGGGATGCGTATCCGCTTCCACTTATCAACGGATTGTTGGGTCGTTTGGATCAAACTCGCTATATATCAACTATTGATCTAAAAGATGCCTTTTGGCAGATCCCTCTTGACCCGCAATCCCGAGATAAGACGGCGTTTACTGTCCCTGGTCGTCCCTTGTACCACTTCAAGGTCATGCCCTTTGGGTTGTGCAACGCTCCCCAAACACTGTGTCGCCTTATGCATCGGGTGATTCCTTATCAACTGCACGACAAAGTATTCGTCTACCTTGATGATTTATTGGTTACTTCGTCCACTTTTGATGAACACTTGGAACTTTTGGAAGTTGTGGCTTCGTTGCTAGTAAAGGCTGGTTTAACCATAAATTTAGAAAAGAGTCAGTTTGTTTTGAAGGAGGTTAAATACCTGGGTTATTTAGTGGGTGATGGTTGCCTTCGCACCAACCCAGAAAAATGTAAGGCAATTAGAGAATTTCCTCGACCAAAAACAACTAAACAAATACGTAGTTTCTTGGGTTTATGTGGGTGGTATAGGCGTTTTATTAAAAACTTCGCGTCTTTAGCTGCTCCACTAACTGATCTGACAGGGAAAAAATCTAAGTCTAAATGGAATCTTCACGCTGAGGAATCCTTCCAAGCTCTTAAATTATCTTTATCGTCTGCTCCTGTTTTAGCTAACCCTGACTATGGGCGCCCTTTCTTTATCCAATGCGACGCCAGTGCTGTTGGCGTGGGTAGTGTTCTTTTTCAGCTTGATCCTGATGGCGCTGAACACCCCATTGAATTCTTTTCGCACAAACTTAATGCCGCTCAGAGGAATTATTCTGTAACTGAGTTGGAGTGCTACGCAGCAGTACTTAGCGTCCAAAAATTTCGGCCCTATATCGAGGGATACTCGTTCACGATTTATACCGATCACGCTAGTCTCCGCTGGTTGATGTCCCAAAAAGATCTATCTGGTAGACTCGCCCGCTGGAGTTTAAAACTGCAAGCGTACAAATTTGATATCGGATATCGTAAAGGAACGGTGAATGTTGTACCTGATGCCCTTTCTAGAGCTTTTTATAGTGAGCCCACAGACGATGTAAGTAACGATCAACCTTTTCCTCCTGTTGAAACTACTTTGAATGATGATTCCTCCTTACTTTGTGATTCTCCTGTTATACAAGAAAATGTGTCTAGTTTAAATTCTTCAAGTGACAATTCGGTTCTACATATTGATCTTAACTCTTCAGCTTTTCAGGACGATGAATATGTACAACAGATCAATCGAGTACAACTATTAAAAGATTGCGATCACAACTTCAAAATTCGTGATAATAAATTCTTGATCTTACCTTCCTACGCTTCTCGTTATACGTCCACTGATTTGTCTGAATGGAAGTTAGTAGTTCCGGTGTCCTTGACTGCAAACTTAATTGAACTGGCTCATTATTCTCCTACTTCTGCTCATATGGGTATTAAAAAAACTGTAGAGCGACTTCAACGGCAATTTTTCTGGTTCGGTATGACTAAACAAATCAAACTCTTCATCTCTAATTGTTTACAATGCAAGATGAATAAGCCTGTAAATTTTAGCACTCAACCTTTGATGGGTTCTCAAACTGAGTCTACCAGACCTTTTGAAAAATTGTTCGTTGATTTCCTTGGACCATATCCTCGCTCCAAACGAGGTAATACCTGTATCGCTATCGTGTTGGATCATTATTCAAAGTTTGTTATAGTCAAACCATTGCGTGAAGCTTCCGCCTCTTCTCTGTGTAGCTTTTTGGAAAATGAGGTGTTTTTACTTTTCTCTGTGCCTGCAGTGATTACTTCTGATAATGGTAAACAATTCATATCTAACTTATTTAAAGATCTCTTGAAAAAATATAATGTTGATCATATACGTACTCCTATTTACTCTCCTCAAAGCAACGCTTCTGAGAGAGTTAATCGGACGTTACTGTCTAGTATTCGGTCTTATCTTGATGATCATGCACATAATGAATGGGATTGCCATCTTTCTGAAATCACTGCAGCATTGCGAAATGTTAAACACGACGTCACGAATTTTTCTCCTCACTATTTGGTCTTCGGTCAACACATGTCATTAAACGGTTCAGATTATGCTTTACGTAAACTTTTATCTCCTCAGGATGATAACGAAATACATGTGTTGTCCAAATCTAATAGATTGAATCTTATTCGTGATCAAATAACTCATTACCTGAAAGTTGCACATGAGAAATCAGCGGTTCGATATAATTTGCGTAGTAAAACTAGGAATTTCCTGCCTAATCGGCCTGTGTTTGTCCGATCCTTCGCACAGGGTGGTGCTCCGGATGGATTTTCTGCAAAGTTAGCTGCTAAGTTTATTCCTGCTTTTGTCACGGATAAAATCGGAACAGTCTCTTATAATATCAGAAATCTTGATGGAAAACCTTTGGGCGTTTGTCATGCTAGGGATATTCGGTTATAACCAATTATTAGTGAATTTTTTTCTTTCCCTCTTACTTTATGCCTGGCTTTGAGATCTTTTCTCGGGTGTGAGTCGTCCCCACGCTGTAACAACCGCTTGTGGTTGTTATGTTTTATTTAATCTAAATCTGTAATTACGGTTGGAAATCCCAACAAGGTTGCATGTTTATCCACTGCGCTGCCTAAAATCTCTTCCACTACACGTCATTCTTTCTTTGGCTTAATTTGTAATAGAAAATATATTTTTTTTTTGGTAGAGTGTACCCTTTAGCATTTTATACTTCTCCGTATTTTGGTCGGTTACTCGATTCGTTTTATCATTTTTTGTTTGATGGTATGTAATGACGTGTAGTGGTTGGCGTGTTGCTTCATCTGTTTTGTTTTGGTTAGCGCGTGGATTTTCCATGTAAATGGAATATTCCAGAAAATTGGTTAATTAGTGTTGGTGTGTGCGAATCGATTTTGGATGATGTCGTATGTGTACGTCATCCGAAATCTATCGGTCGGGTTTTTTTTATATGGGTAAATATTTTTTTGGGTGGGGGAAAAATTATGTTTGTTACGCGTCGGGAATTTTATTTTTGATAGTCTAGTTTTGAATTTTGATTTTGAAAGACAGAATCTCGTTGTGAAGAAAAAAAAAAGTTTTTTTGTAGAAAACGGTCTAGTTTTTTTTTTTTTTTGATAATTAAGTTTCGCTGGGTTTTTGTGTTGTTTGATTAAAAAAATATAAAGTTCGTTTTGTTAAAAATTAAAAACAATTATGAAAAAAATAAAAGTCAAGTTTGGAGTGTAGACAATTTACAATTAAAAAAAAAATAAAATAAGGAGTTATAAAAACGAAAAGATGGTGGTTGTCTTGAGCAAAATGTGTTATGTTTTTTTTTTATATATAATAAAATAATTTTGGTTGGTTTTGCATTTTAAAGTTTATATAAAAGTAATTAATAAAAGAAAATATAAAACCATATGTATTAGAGTGGCGTGTGCTCATAAGTAAGTTTTAATAACATTAAAATTGGATTCAGTGCAGGGTGGTTATCCCTATTATTATTATGTACATTTTAATGGCGCATTGTTAATTATATTTTTCTTCTATACAATGCAGCCAAATGAATTTTTTCATTGTTGATAAAGTTAAATTGAACAATTTTTGTTGAACTTATATTTTGATTAAGAAATCTTATAATTGTTAATAATAAATACGAAAAAAATAAAACCAAAAAATATTTTTTTTAATATTAATAAAGTATCGTGTTACCGGTGTTAATAAAAAAAAAAAACTATCTAAAATAGAACAGTACGGTGTTTTTTTTCTCGTACCTCATGATCTGGTGGTTACATTTTTGAAAAGAAATTAGATCCAATGATTCTGTAATCGTTTTATGGTTGTAAGCGAAATAAATTTGTGGCTCGAGTGCAGATTGTATTCTTATCTTCGAGTTCGCATTTGCATAAAAATTACGTGTGTGTGTCGTTGGGGTACTGAATTGGGTTTGTGGCAGCAACTCCGCCAATCGGAGTGGGGTTCGTGCGAGGGATCCTGCGTCGGCGCTGGTAGCTGTTGTTTTGTTGGTCGGACGGGCCAAGTTTATCTATTCAGGTAAGGTGTTTGAGAAAAAAATATAAAACAATTTCAAACACCGCGTGGGTTTTTTTTTATTTTTAAAAAGTTTTGTGAGCCAGATTTGACTCTTTTGTTTTATTATTATATTTTTTTTGTATATATACATATATAAATATTTTTTCGCGGTTTACAGATTCCGGGTGGCGTCATATGCGACACCCCACAAAATCGATTCGCACCACATTTTTTTTTGGTAATTCATCTAACGGTTCATTTTCATTTCAAATTTCTTTCATTTCATTTTTGTTTTCATTTCGTTTTTTTTCTGATTTGGGTTTTTTATGCGTAATTGCAGATTTTTTTTATTATGATTTCTGGTTACATTTAGTGATGTGTTGCTAATTAGTTCTGGGTGATCGCGTGAGGATGGGCGGCCTTATGCTGACCTAGGCCTTGAGCAGGGTCGCCGGAGTGGCACCGGCGTCCCTGTCGAACGCAAATTTTGTTTTTATGATTATCTACCACTGTGGTCGTGGCACAGTAGAATAATTTTCTTGTCCCCTTCGTTTTATCTCTATGCGGTTTTCAAGCATAGTAATATGTCTGGTAACCCCCACGCCTAGCGGCGAGCTTCAGCCAGTGCAATACCGCAACCAGACCTCTATTGCTATGTTCTGTTTAACAAAATCCCTTTTGGGGGATTTTGTTACAATATGTAAATTTAAATTTGCAGTGACTTCTGTTGGTACTAAATGTATCTACTGAATTTTGTAGTGACATCTGTGGATACTAATTTTGATGTTACTTGTTATAGTTACCCTATCGGTCACAAGGCTACTTTGCGCTGCAGATGTTGGAGACAGGCTACTTTACAATTTTATATGGAAACGTCACTTCGCTAGCGGTCCATTCTATTATATGGTCTAAGAGTATTATTTTAATTTGTCAGAGCCAACTTTGATGTATTTTTCAAAATGAAAGTTCGAAAAATATATTTTAGAAATAATTCAACTTTAAAATTTCTGCAATTAATATTTACTTAATACCAATATATCCTTCTTGTATATTGCTGCTAAAGATATGTAGAATACTTTTGTATAAACATTTTGTAACATTTTTGCTGTTTTCATTGAAAAACTTGAAGCTAAAATACACCGTTTTTCCTATGGATTCCTATGGAAATCAGTGAAAAGTTATACCACTAAAAAAGCTTCTAAAAAATACGTCATAATGATTATGGCTCTATACTCTAAAACGCTCTGGTTTTATACACAAAATTTGAAATTGTATTTATGACGAGTTCTTCAAAAAAAAAAAAAATAATAACTCGCGTAGATCAAGGTATGCGATCTGAACTTCATGTTCATGTTCATTGTAGAATAAGAAGTTGCCGACCAAAATCCTGATGATTGTGGAATTTATATACACGTCCCATATCATATCTTACAAAAATCATTAACAGCACAGAAAACCGTAGCGGTCGTTGATAATAGACGGATTCAGAAATTTGTGTGCGAGGAAATTGTGCAGTTTATTAGAGATATTAAGACGAGGTCTACAGGCTCCCTGGCAACAGTTCCTCGGCTCCCTATGGGGCCGCGGCTCACAGTTTGAGAAGCACTGATCTAGATGATTATGTCGAATGATGTTACCTGAGGGTGGAAACATGCAAACACATTTGAATGTAATGGACGAATGTATAGATGAATTAAACACATTGGGTGAGCCAATAGCGGAGGCTCTTTCGGTCGCATTATATGTCCAGCCTATCAGAAAGTTATAGTGTTTTGATAACGGCTCTTGAGTCACGCCCCGAGACCGATTTAACGAAAACAATGGTAAAGAACAAACTTTTGGAAGAGTATAAAAGAAGACAAGAAATTGAGTCCATTAATGCAAGTAGTGAGAAAGCCCTAAAAGTAAATAGAGATGTAAATGGCTCTGACAAATCTAAAAAAATTTGCTTCTTCTGTCGGAAGAAAGGTCATCGAAAAAGTGAACGCCGTAAATTCGCAGCATGGAATAAGAAGAAAGAAAATGAAAGCAATGGACAAAAATTAGCCAACGTAGTTCAAAGTAAAAGTGATAATGAAGACACATCCGTATGTATAATGGTCAACCGTCCGAATAAAGCAATTATACCTGAATGGTGTGTTGACTCCAGAGCATCGGCACATATGTATGTGTAACGATGAGTGGTTTTTTAAGTGTTTGGACAATTGTGGTAATAATTCGGTACATTAGCTGATGGCAGTAATCTACCGATAAAAGGTACCGACACTATTGAATTCAAAAATGCAATCAGTAAATTCAGATTAAACGATGTACAATTTGTTCCTGAACTCAAATGTAATTTATTATCAGTTGGCAAGTTAGCCAAAAATGGTTGTAACTTTATATTCAAGGGCATAAATGTGAACTAGAAAATGAAGGGAAAATATTATGATAATAGTCATGAAATCCAGAAGCGATATATAAAAGTAGACCATCAAATTTTCAACGTAATAATCAAATAAATCAATAATCAAATTTGATTAAGTCAAAATGTATTCATGAATGGCATCAGGTTTTGGGTCATCGAAATTTGAGCGACATACGAAAAATGCCCGAAATGGCTAACAAAATGAGAATTTCAAGTTGTAATCATAAAGATGTTTGCGAAACATGTTTTCAACGCAAGAAAACTCGAGATCCTTTTCCACAAGAATCTTTTACAAAGTCAACTCAAAAATTAGATCTGACACATACTGATGTATGTGGACCGTTACAAGTACTGACGCCCAGGGGAAATAAATATATACATACTTACGTTAACTGATGATTATACCAGGTATACTTTTATATATTTAATGAAATAAAAATCGAAACTGCGCGATAAAATGATTGAGTTCGTTGAAACGATGAATACTCAATACAATAAAACACCCAAAGTGATACGATCAGATAGAGGCGGTGAATACATGGATATTCAACTACGGAATTATTTTAAATCGAAAGGAGTTAAAATCCAGTTGACAGTACCTAAAACGTCACAATAAAACGGAGTTTCTGAACGTAAAAATCGGACATTAATCGAAATGTTTTGGGGCGAAACAGTGACTACAGCCAATCATATAATTAATCGCCTTCCTACTAGAAATTTAAAATCAACTATACATATGAACTCTGGCATGTCAAACAGCCTGATTTAAATTATTTTCATATTTTCGGATTACACCAGTATATTCACATGTTCCTAAAGATCAGCGAAAAAAATTGGACGATACAGCAGAAAGGCTGATATTCGTGGGATATGAGTTTGGCACAAAAGGTTATCGACTTCTTCACATTAATTCACAGAAAGTAAAAATCAGTCGTGATGTTAAATTAATCGAAACCAAAATAAATGATCAAACAGGTGAGCAGACACATCCCATTAATGAAGACAACGTGCAGCAAAATATCGCACGCGAACATGATGCCGAAACATATGATACAGACTCAGAAGGGGATGAACAACGTGAAGTGCTACACATGAGAAGATCAACAAGACAAAATAAAGGCGTACCAACAAAAATGCTCATTACGGAAATATGACATGTGAAGAAGCCATAAAAGGGCCAAATTCTCAAAAATGGTTGACAGCTATGGAGGATGAAATCGAATCTCTTCACAATTTTGGTACATGGAAATTATGGAAATTATAGTCCAATGGGTCGCTACAAAACGTAAACTGCGACCATGACGGAAACATCGTAAAGTTTAAAGCCCGTTTAGTAGCTCAGGGGTTCTCGCAAAAGTATGGTCGTGATTATGACGGAGTTTTTGCACCTGTTGCAAATCCAACAACACTAAAAATTCTTTAAGGGGACGTACCACCTTCAAAATTGAAAAACAAAAAGTTTTTCATTGACATTTTATTTAACTGAAAGTATAAAAAAAAATTTTTTTTAGATTTTTTTTAGCCCACTGTCGTCTGCTATAACGGTTTTCCAAAAACACTGAAAATTCGCGGCGTGCATCATAACTGCTCTCAGAAACGTCCGAAAAAAAACGGGGTTTTATTCAGCATTAACCCTTTCAAACGCCATTTAAAATTGACTTTCTTCCAAAAATAAAATGCGTAGCACAATTATGCACTGCTATGATATGGGATTGCTCATAAAACTGTAGTGTGAACATAAATACATAAGAGAACGATCGCTCAAGAGAAATGAGACAAAAATTAAAAATTACGGTTGGTCGAAGCGATGAAAGTTGATGTACAATATATTGTACAAGGCGCTTGAGAGGGTTAAAACGCCCTTGAAATGAACTAAAAAAAAAAAAAATTGGTTGAAAAATAAAAAAATGGCGACATTTTTTCGAAAATTCAGCTTTTTTGTCCCCCCCCAATTAGTTGTAACTCAAAAAATTGAAAGCCGATTATTCCTTCCGTAGTTCATTCTGAGCAGAAATATATGTAGATCAACGTGTTAAAATTTTAGAACGATTGGATAAGTAGTTTTTTCTCAATCATGCACGCAAACTTGAAAAACGTCATTTCGAGATAATCGCGTTTAAAGTTAAAAATTTTTTTTTTTTGTAATAAACCTTACCAAAATTTAATCTGCGATGCCTGCACCGTACAATATACCTTCCTCTCAAAAATTTCCCCTCTACTTTTACAGCTGTTATGTAAGAGAATAACGTATTTATGCATGTATATAATATAAGCAGGTGTTACTAAGAGAAAGTCGGTGTAGCGATACAGCGAAGTAGACCAAAATCGTAAAAAAACGACTTTGGCGCCCTTCGCAATAAATAAAATAAAAATATAAATAAATTTTTTTTGAGATTTTCATGTTAAAATCATGTTCTTAAACGTTCATTCTAACATATCCTATCATAAAAAAAATTTCGATTTTTTGAAACTTTGAAGGTGGTACGTCCCCTTAAGCTGTAGCTGGAAAAATAAAAATGGAAGTCAAGCATTTTGACATACATGTGCGTTACACAACCAACGCCTTACAATTTTCACAATTATATTTTGATAAATACCAAAAACTAATTTAGTGGACTGTAACTTTTTGTTTTATTTCAATTTTATTTAATTTTATTTTTATTTATAAGGCAATTGATTGTGCATGACGTGTGCACATAGCAAAATCTCGACGTACAGTGATTGTTATTTCAAGCGTATTCGATTGGACTGAAGAGTATAACTCTTCACTTCAGTTAATTGAGTTACTCTTCACTTAATTGAGTTACTGAAGAGAAGAGACTGTTCGATTGGTATTCTTCACTTCAGTTAAATGTCAAAATAAAAATAAAACAATTTATTTCAGTTTGGCTTGTGTTAGAAAAAATGTTTCAAAATTTAATTTTCTATTAATTTCTAGAAATTTATTATTAAAAATTATTTTTTTAGGTCTCAAATGCCCAACCAAACAGTCCCCTAAATCTACACGCGAGAATAAAAACAAACGAAAACAAATAAATTCATAAAAGAAAAACAAATAACTCATCTGAAGTAACAGACGAGCAAAATATCTCTTCAGTTAATTCAGTTGCTCAATTTTTAGC
This sequence comes from Tipula helvola, assembly GCA_963556165.1. Taxonomy (NCBI): domain Eukaryota; kingdom Metazoa; phylum Arthropoda; class Insecta; order Diptera; family Tipulidae; genus Tipula; species Tipula helvola. The sequence goes on from OY744483.1 coordinate 160,131,048, forward strand.
TGAAGTGAAGAGTTGCCATTCGAACAGTCTCTTCACTTCAATTACTTCAGATACAGCTACTACTTCAGTTAATTCAGTCCAATCGAACACGCTTTTCATTGCTTCATTCACATTTTTCCCTTAGAGCGTTCTGTTCGTTTTTATTTCATTTTACGTCTACAAATTGAGTTACAATTTTTAGTACAGCTAATCTAGTACTATTTTCTTCTCATCATTTGAACAATATGTCAAAACATAAATTGTCAATACAGCTAAGGTAATTATTTACATAAATTTGTACATAAAATTGTTTATAATTAATATTAAATGAATTGAATTAACATTTATCTTACAGGTTACAATTATTCTAAAGGAGATACAGCTTTTAATTTAAAGATAAGTATAAATTACATTAGTTTGTATAAAATAAATAATAATCAAATTTTGTTTTTATTTCAGGTTAGATTACATAAATTTTTTTTTTCGTTTCTATCTTTGCAATCTTTTTCTGGGGCTCAAGGCACTCCCAACTCTTTCGCAGTTCCCTTTTGACGTCCTACCTTACGCCGTTGCCAACCAACTCGAGGACGTACGGCTATAGCCCCGCTTTCGTTTAAACCACCTGCACATTTCATTGCTTCATGCCAGCCTATAGTACTGACATGAAAGGTGGGTCGGCCCATGGATTCCGCACTCTCAACAGGGGGTCATAGATGTGTTCATCGTCATCACCGATCGTAATCAGATGATGAAAAATCCCTTTTGCATCCCGCCCCTATAGGGATTCGAACCCGGTACCTCCCGATCCAACCGCCGTAGCATTAACCACTGCGCCGTTTGGTCGGTCGATTACATAAATATTGAACTACAGTTTCACTTCGTATTGCGCGGAACCTTTGGAATTTTGGCCATCTAATCATCATGTAAAACCAGTTAATTAGTGATTTGTAGTTTTTATTATAGTGTATTGAATAGTGTAGCATAAAAATTGTGTGTAATAAATACGTTGTATGTTGAAGCAAAAATATTGTTTTATTTTTTTTTCTTCCTGATTTTCGGTTGCTACCAAATAATACAAACAGTATTATAACATAACAATTGATCTTATTTCGGACGGTTTAGTGTATCCAAACAGTTCTTCTGTGTCGTTTCTCAGTATATTGTTCAAACTTAGGATCACATCGTGTATATTCTGCGTCACGGCGAAATCTCACGCAGGTCTGTTTCTATGTGAATTGGCGAACATCATTCCTATTAGGTTGATTTTTTCTTCATCTGTAATGGTTTTCAAATTCTAAGTAGGCTATTATATGATTAGATTTTCTGCGTAAAGTTTTATTGAGTTTCCATAAATGTCTGTTGTTCTTTTCGTGAGACTGTTGATTGGTTTCCGTAAGTACATTATTCCACTTGACTATAATGATTTTTTAAATTCTATTTGCAATAATTTTGTTTAACATTTTTATGTTATGTATATTATTTAACTGCCGGCCCGTGCCAGTTAATCCATTGTCGCCTGAGGCAATTTCTGGCAGTTTCCAAAAATTGTATATCTGTTAGTTTGATAAATGGGTATTTTGAGTTTATTGGCTGTGAAGGGATAGCTGTGGTACAGGCATTCCTAATTGCCTCATTGACATATTTTAGCTGCTTGTCTATTTTACTATGAATGGTTTGGTGCGTTGCATTTTCGAGATTATTTTTGCTTGCTAAAATATTTAATTGTCGATCAATACTAGGCCTAAATAGTGGCCGGTCCGCATTTTTGAAGTCAGAATATGTCTTTTCTTTGACAGGTTTAAAATTAACTCAAATTTTACTGGAAGATGGCCTGATGAAAATAAATTTAAGACATTTTGGAATATTGGTAAGTATATAATATCCAAAGTCGATGGACTTGAATTTCGCTTTAGCGGAACATATATATATTGGGGGGAAGAGAATTTAAAATCTACTGTTACGTGATAAGATGTCAAAGAGAGTATTGTTGCGTGAACAGTGCCATACATTGTTGCCACATATGATGTTATCTCTCATATTCATTAGTGTATAAAGTTCCTTTCTATATTCACACTGGATTATATTTTATTGTACGCTTCAAAATTTTGTCGGCAGTATAGTTTGACAATTGGGGAAGTGAACCCGGAAAAATAGACTGACACAATCTTTGTCACACTAAATGGGCCATCAACGCTAATACCTATTGCCTCAATTACTTTTAGAGTTTTAAAAGAAGGCAGTAACTTTATACTTCAAATTCTTTCTAACAACAATGGCTACTCCTCCATTATTTCCGTTGGATCGATCTATTCTATGGATATTTTACTCAGGATGACTACGTAAGTGACATTTATTGTTTAGCCAAGTCTCACACAGTAATTATCCAATAGATATATCATTATCTTCAATAAAATTCATGAGCTCAATATATTTGGTAGATAAGCCGTGGCAATTCCAGTAAATAATTTTAAGGGAGTTGTTAATTAACCTATAATTTGGTTGAGAATTGAAGATTTGGTTATTATCTATCATAAAGATATTTGGCGACGCTGGATAATAAATTATTCGCCACTGATTATTTTATTTTAGCACTACAATAATGTGGACTGTATTTTATAAATGTTTTTTATTTTACAACAAATATTTTGAACATTAAAGAATCTTTATTTAATTTATAATTTCAATTTGCACGTTACATTATTATTTTCAACACATTTTTAATATGTCGACACATCGTGCCGAACGATGTGTTCATTAACATTTAACAAAGTTAAATACGTACATTTTAAACCGATGTGTACGACACAAACGTTGGAGAACGAAGAGACTAAAATTATATAAAACAATCATTATAAAGACTAAAGAATACAATGAATGAATACAGTACTCGTCTACATAATATGTAATATGTGTAGGTAGATGTACATGAATTATAGAAGACTACCAACATCATCATTTACAATATTTAGTTTTAAATGTTGGTAGCTTTTGAATTAGAAATAATAAACAATCAACTATTATAATTTGTGTATACAATTATTTACATGGATATGTGTATGATTAAGTACTAAACACTATATTCATGATAATTAACAATTATTGAGTACTTAACTAAAATTGAGTTATACATAATTATAATAATTAATAGTAATAATAATTAATACAGTTGACACACACCATTCTTATGGGTGTTTTAGATACACCTTGGATTCCGGGTTTTGTACCTGTAATTTCGATGTCTTCAATAATCAAAAATAGATGTGAATATTTCTTTGCGTGAACTTTATGTGAAATTGATTTCCTTTTTATTTTTAGGAACGCTGGTACATAATTCCGGCGTTAACATGCCCGCGGCCTTAAAGTCTGTGCACTTTAAACAAATAACACATAATTACAATGAATGAAACCGTCCAGGATGTATCTTTACAATAAAATTATTAATTGATGATCTGCGAAGTATAATTGAATGAAATTTAATGGAAATAGTTAAAATTGAAATTAATTATTGGACTAACTATAATGTACGAGCAATTAATTTTTGTTGAAATAAAATATAATTGAAGATCAAAATTTAAAAATTAATTTTTGAAATAAAATTGAATGTATAATGGTAAATTTGAGAATGTATTATTGAATTCAATTTCAACAATAATTGATCAATGCGAAAATAAATTCTTGATCATATAAAATAATATTATTGAAATTCAATAAATTTGAAGTTAATTATTGAAAATAATTGGTAAATGTAAAAGTTACCATTGACATAAACAATAATATAACATTGAACTTCAATAATTATTGATCACTTCAAATTAATTACTGATATGTATAACAAAAAATAATTATTTATAAATTTGAAATTAACTAGAAAATAAATAATCAATAAAATTTAAAAATGGTTTCGAATTAAATAATAATTAACATTTGACAAATTATTTTGCAATCGTTATTTACAATTAAAGGTGCAAAAATAATTTTGAAATTAAATAATAATTATAATTTGGAAATGATTTGAATTAAATTAATTAATATTTAAAACAATGGTTTAAATTAAATAAGAATTAAACAAAAACCAAACAATGATTTTGAATTATTGTAAATAATAATTAACATTAGACAATAAAAACAAATGTACATATGGCTGATAAATCTGAAATTATATTATTAAATTTAGAAAAATTAAAATTGGAAAATTTGAGATGAACGTACATATGTTGTCTAATTGAAATTAAAATATTTACTAATAAATTCGCTATAAATTATTGAACTAATACTATTTGCAATTAGATCAAAATTAATTGATAACTCAGAATTGCACTCAAATATTAATGATTAAATTTTGAAAACAATTTGAACATAAAATATCGATCAATGAATTTGAAATGATTCTGAAGTTAGAAATAATAATTGATTAGCAATTTTAAATTAATATTGAAATTACATAATCATTGATAAATTTATGAACAAATCATTGACGACCAAATAAGTATAATTGAAAATTCAACAATGATTGATGAATTATTGCAAAATTTGAAGCTGATTTGAAATTAAATAATAATTAAATTGAAAAATGATTTTACGTTACAATAATATTTACATTGACAATGGGTTTAAATTAAATAACCATTGAAATTAAAATGATTTTACCTAATTAATAATTAGTATTTGAAAATGATTTGAATTATAGGTACCACTACCAATTAATATTTGAAAAATGAATTAACTTAAATAATAAATTAAATAATCAAATAAATGATTTTGATTTAAATAACAATTAACAGACTTGACAATGGTGTTGAAAATAAACAATATTAAATAATTCACCTTGTAGTTGAAAATAAATAATAATTAACGAAGTTGAAATGGTAACTTCGCAAAATAATTTTTGAAATTAACTAATATGTATAGAGTTAAATTTTACAACATGGCTTTGTGTCATCATGGTGTGGTGTAACGTTGATTCAATACACTAACTGATGTAGAACTTATGGTAATGTTTTTACCACACGTATGGCACCTTCCTTGTCCAGATGTATTCGAAGATTATTGTGCGAGCATTAGGTTTGGTTCGCAATTAATGGCATCTTGGTATGTGCTGCATAATTTGTATTTTGACGACGAATTCGCTTGGCTCGTGAACCTCATGGTACTCTCTGCACACTTGGTTGCAAATGAAATAAAATGGCTGGATGCCAGTGACAATATAAGTCACAATCCGACAACTGTATATGTCGAACAGCTATATAAAATTTCGAAGAACAGCTGTATAGTTGCTAAAGAGTAGCTATTTAAATGTTGAAGAACAGCTATATAAATGTCGGCACTGCAGGTCCGCCAATGATGAAAAGCTGCAGGTACCATCAAAAAACTGAATGGCGATGCACGTTGATGACAAAGTGGATCGCATCGATAAATTTATTGGTTATGTATGTTGGTGACAAGGCAGGTCACACCGAAGAATCAATAGCTATAAGTTGGTGACAATGTAGGTCACACGGAAGACTAAATAACGATGAAAATTGGTGACAATACCCGTCACACCGAAGATTCAAATGGCGTTGGAAGTTGGTGACATGGCAGGTCACACCGAAGAATATATGAATATAATAAGTTGGTGACAATGCCGGTCACACCGAAAAAAGCATGCCTGTGTAACTGGTGACAATATAGGTCACAATATACGACGAATGAACAGTTTACAAAAAATGACAATGTACATAGTTCACAATAGGCGATGATCGAACAGCAATCCAAATTGTAACTCACTTTGATAATATGTATCACTCAACACTTAACTGGATCAATAGCAACACACGTGATGGCCTTGCAACAACGCGTGGAATAATCTCGAACTTTGAACTGCTGTAAACCGAAATACGTGAGTTATTCCGATGATGATTATTAACTGTCACAAATCTGATGTATGTATGTATATGTTTTATATGATTTGTTTGTTGTTTACAAACCCCGAAGATTAATTGAAATGAGTTGTTTGTTGAACAATTCCGACGAACACTTTAACTGTGAATTACACTGATCACAAACTCCGATGATTGTCGATAAATTGTTGTATGATTACAGTGCAGCTGAGTGTTGGCTTTGATTTATTGTAGTAATCCCGAACTTCGATGAACTGGTGATTTCTTTGTTGACTATGTTGTACAATGCCCACAAATAATTTAGATTTGGTTAAAGTACACGCACACACACAAAGATCACAGATAGCGATGAATTTAACTGATTTGTTTGTGATTACAACTCCGATGAATTATTGAAATATTCGACATACACAAAAATATCATCACAAACTCCGACGATAAATCGTATTGTTGTAAAAATGGTCTGATAATTCAAACGCGAAGAAACAATTGGAATATCGAATCACAAATACGGCTTACTGGCGATAGCGGGATTAACTGGTCCGTTATTCAGTTGTAAAAAATAACGAGGAGCATACGTATGAACATCGATGCACAGCTGGGTATAATCTCGAAGAACAGCCGTACGATAGTCGAAGAACAGCTTTACAAAATGGCACATTACCGCTGTATAAATTGTCGAAGAAAGCTACATAACTTTGTAGAATAACAGCTTGTATAAAATTGCGCCGAGCAGTTGTATAAATTGTCGAAGAAAGCTGCATAAATTTGTAAAAGCACAGCTGCATAAAATGTCGAAGAACAGCTGTTTACATTAGCTTTATGGCTGGAAGACATCCGTTAAAACTGCATCATTTTACAATTCATTGATTGTTGATGTGTGACAAACGATGAACAACACTTCGCACAAAACACGCGAAACAACTTCACTGATGTGCGCCACACTCGATGATCACTGAATTCACAATAAAACTTTAATTATTACACAACATGTGTGCCACGCCCGACGATAATGAAAAAAAAACTATATGTGTAGTACACTCAATAATACGTGAGTCAACTTTAAACAACAATGTCGTGTGGCACACATCCGGCTCGAAGGACCAATAATGGCGACGCTGGATAATAAATTATTCGCCACTGATTATTTTATTTTAGCACTACAATAATGTGGACTGTATTTTATAAATGTTTTTTATTTTACAACAAATATTTTGAACATTAAAGAATCTTTATTTAATTTATAATTTCAATTTGCACGTTACATTATTATTTTCAACACATTTTTAATATGTCGACACATCGTGCCGAACGATGTGTTCATTAACATTTAACAAAGTTAAATACGTACATTTTAAACCGATGTGTACGACACAAACGTTGGAGAACGAAGAGACTAAAATTATATAAAACAATCATTATAAAGACTAAAGAATACAATGAATGAATACAGTACTCGTCTACATAATATGTAATATGTGTAGGTAGATGTACATGAATTATAGAAGACTACCAACATCATCATTTACAATATTTAGTTTTAAATGTTGGTAGCTTTTGAATTAGAAATAATAAACAATCAACTATTATAATTTGTGTATACAATTATTTACATGGATATGTGTATGATTAAGTACTAAACACTATATTCATGATAATTAACAATTATTGAGTACTTAACTAAAATTGAGTTATACATAATTATAATAATTAATAGTAATAATAATTAATACAGTTGACACACACCATTCTTATGGGTGTTTTAGATACACCTTGGATTCCGGGTTTTGTACCTGTAATTTCGATGTCTTCAATAATCAAAAATAGATGTGAATATTTCTTTGCGTGAACTTTATGTGAAATTGATTTCCTTTTTATTTTTAGGAACGCTGGTACATAATTCCGGCGTTAACAATATTTAATCTTGAAATTTATAATTGCATGGAATTGTTCGAATCGAGTTGTACAATTCGATATATTCAAAATAATGTCGCTAATAAGATTATTAATTTCAACTAATGAAAATAGATTGTTTTCTATACTATTAGTATTATTTAATGTATCCGAATAACTCAAATTTTATTATTGTTATTAATGTTGTTAGTAATAATTTTACCTACGTACTGTTTCCTTTGTTGATCATTTGTATTTCGTGAATCTCGAGTTAGGTCTCGTTGGGCATTTAAATGACTCGAAGGCGATAATGTTGGAAATTTCACTTGATTAAAGATTGGAGGTGGTGGCCTCATAGTTGCGTTCCGCATCCTCCTTTTATTTTGAAACTTATGCCATTGGCTTAATAAAAATTCGGATTAATTTGGACAATTTTCTGAAGTTGCCTCGTGTTCACCACTGCAATTGCAGCATTTAGGTTTGGTAGCATTTTCCTTGTCCTGGATGTAGTTGAATAGAGGGAAATCTTCCTTTTTGTGTTCATTTCCACAGTATGAACAACGCAGCTTTAGATTACAGTTGGCTGCTGTGTGCCCGAAGTTTGAACATCTTAAACAAATTTTTGGTCCTTTATTGTTGCGACGATAATAGTCCCACTTATTCATTGTGCCAGTGATTTAATTTTTTCACATCATTGAGGGTTACTGATCATCTCTTCACTTTGATGAGGTATATAGTGTGATCATCATACCTTTCGTTTTTGAATTTTTGATTACAAACTTCTTAACGGCCACAATTGATTCTAGTCCAGGTTTAGTTAATTCAACTTGTAGTTCATCTGTGTTCATATCGAATAAACCACTCAGAGTAAAATTAGTAGTTCTATCTTCAGTGAGTTGATACGTGAAGAATTTGATTTGATTTAACTTGCAATAATCGATTATCGATTTCTGGTTGGCAATTTCGTGGCACTGTAACCTTATTCCGGCACCAGTTAATTTTGCCCTTATTTTATTCATAGGAACATTTAAACTGATTAATAACTGTTTAACCTTGACATAATTTAGATGTTTTATTGTTATAGGTGGACAGTACTTTATTGCACGATTTGTTTCAGTTTTCGTGATTGGGGATGGATTGTTCAACAAGGCATTAAATCGGTTACTTGTTGCGATATTGGGTATCACTTATCACATCATCTGGAAATATACTTTTAGTTTCCATGCCGGTTTCAGGCACTAGATCTATTACTGGAGTGTATAATAGATAGATTTTTTTAACCACTTGTTTGATTACATCACAGCTCATAGGGATTCCTTGCTGGGTGGTTTATAACTATTGATTATAGGTGATATTTCTATATGATTTAGAAATAAAACGTGGTTTTAACCCTTCACAATAAAAATGGAAAAAAAAATGTTTTACTGTTTTGGATGAGATTCTATTGTTATCTTCGTATTTGCTTACAAAAGAAAATAATTGTTTGTGAATAATTTTTTCAAACTTTCAGATGAGCCTTCGAATTCCCCCATAGAATCCATTGCTTGTCGTAGAAGGAAGCTAAACATTTGGTGGGCTGGGCTAACGTATAGATAAAATCCTTTACTCTTAAAAATGTCAATAAACAAAAAACTGCATATCGCGAAAACCACACCGGACTCTGGTATCTATCACACACCGATAATAATAAATCTTTTTCATGTAAATTATACAACTGATTCTTTTTCTAATCATTTTTATTTTTATTTGAGAAATAGCGGCTACGCTTCCTTAAACGAGATTCTCAACAATTCCGGTTAGGACTTTCTACAACGTGGCGGAAATTTAAATGACATTGTTTTGATGTTTAATGCCCTTCTCATAGAACGTATTGAAAGACACGTTCCGTTTGATTAAAAAATCGGCCTTCGGCAAAGTATTGTGTGAATCAAGGAAGAATTGATATCAAGCCCAAAGGAGTTCTGGAATTTCATAAATAGCTAGTTAGCCCTCGGAAATGTGCAATTTGTTGAATAGCTTTTTTGCATCAGTTTATCAACCAGCTACGAGCTATCATGTCTTTAAATGCTAACAGCTTCGTAAATTTTAATTATTTTAAATTTAATGAGCAAGAAGTTCGTGATTGCTTGCTTAATCTTGATTTTAATAAGGGTTCTGGTCGCACAAAGGTATTCCGCCGACCCTTATCAAGTATTGTACTGAGAATTACAAATCTACATACTGGGGTTTTCCCAAGACTTGGACGGGTAGAAGAAATGAGATAAGTAATTATCGAGGGCTTGCCATTCTCTCCGTCATACCCAAGCTATTTGCATCTATGGTTCACAGAGTCTTGCTTTCTATACTAAACCATTTATTTCTCCTGTTTAGCTAGGACTTTGTCCTGGCATATTCACAGTTAATAATCTGCTTCCTTTTTGTGGCAATTTATTTATTAGTTTAAACACCTGACAGCAACTGGATGTCTCCCTCTGTCACCCCTTTTCCATCAATATCGTTTTTATAACAAGATGTTGGCAGAGTTTAGTTCAAATCCGAAATGGGTATAATTTTTCATCCGATGCCACCTTTACCAGACATGTTGACACCATTACATCTAAGTCAGACGTTATGTTGCGGTTCATTAGGCGGAACTGTAAGGACTTTACCGATTCTATTACTCTAATATCACTGTACGTTTCTTTTATTTAGCTATTTGAGATATGCATCGGCGATATGTTCATCTTCTTATTACTCTTATTCGGATAGGATAGATAGTGTTCAGAAGCAGTTTGTTTTATATGCACTTCGATGTCTGCCATTTACACGGGCATATTTAAGCTCTTACACCTTCCATCCATGTAACATATTGAACCTACAGCGGTTAAATTACCAACGGCTTATACCTTCAGCAACATTCATTCGTGATATTTTCAGTTCTCGAATCAGTTATTCCGAGTTGCTCGCACGTTTAAATCTGCACGCTCCTGAACGTCATATGGTGGTATCAATAAATTACGGGTGGTCTTGTAATCACACAAATTGACAACGCGTTATAGTTTCAAAAGGGTGTTGTAGTCCAAGACGTTTTTGCAAGAAACAAAATGCCTAAATTTATACTATTTTATATTACTCAACTTTTGTATGGGTTTAGTAAAACGTGGTTAAAACTTTCAATTCGGTCATTTGATAGTTACCTACGTTATGTTACTAGTATGTACTCCCTTTTTTTTAATTTTAATTATATCCATCATTTTATTTACGCAGGGCGCTTTTTTTTTTTTGATAAAAGTACTTGCACACCCTAAAAATAAGCATAACAGTAAAGTTAAAACTTAAGAAATCGCATAAAGTTACTTTTATAAGTAAAATTTGTATACTTCCTGTTACTGTTTGTTATACGAAGAATCAAGAATAAAGCCATTGATAGTGAAACAAATAAACCCTGATTAGTACAACAGTTTTCTATAATATATAGCTTTGAATGAGAAGCTCCAAGAATTTACAATAAACAGAATTTTATAAAAGATTAATCTATCACGTGTTTTTTTTTTTTTTTTTGTTAATTAGGGGAGGATGGGGTAAGACGACAATTGCAAGCATTCTTAATTTTATTTTGTTGGGTGTTAATTGTATGTTTTTTTATTTCACTCTACAACTTTTCAAAAGTTTACAAGATTTTTACACTTTAGATGTCGTGGCTTGATGTCATTTGTTTATAAAAAACTTCAATACGAACACAAAATCGGTTTATTGCATCTAAATAAAATAGATACTTACTACTAAATGGATTTTTTCATTACATTGTATCAAACGAGGACGTAAGAGTATTGCATAACAAACAAATAGTGCTATCTGAGGGTAATTTAGTGAAATTAACGATTCGTTGTCTTACTAGTCTCGTCATCTTACCCCATTCTCCCCTATACAATACAATTCTAATAAAAATGGTTTCTAAAACTGCCAAGAGTAAATTATTGTTTAAAAACCTGATTGTGGAAAGAATCAATTGTGTGATTACCACCGCATCGCTTCTAACTGATTTTTTCCGTTATTTTGAGATTTTTTTTTTCGTTTTATTCTATGTAATTTTTTCTGGGGCTCAAGGCACTCCCAACTCTTTCGCAGTTAACTTTCACCGTTACTTTACGCAATAGTTGCCAAATCGAGGACGTACAGCTATAGACCCGTTTTGTATAAGCCACCTGCACATTGCATTGCTTCATGCCAGCCTAGGTGGGTCGGCCCATGGATTCTGCACTCTCAACAGGGGGTAATAGTTGTGTTTATCGTCATCATCGATCGTAATCAGATGATGAAAATCCCTCTTGCATCCTGCGCCTATTGGGATTCGAACCCGGTACCTCCCGATCCAATCTCCACAGCTTTAATCACTGAGCCGTTTGGTCGGTAGTTTTGAGACTTATTTCAGAGTTTGGCTATTTCAAGAATTGTAAAGATTAATTCCAACGAAATTCAACTCAAAAGAGTAAATCAAATTGGCCTGGTAAAAACTTCAATTTCCACAATAAATTGATAAATATCATGCCTGTGAAATACTTCCCAAAATAAAATCCCAAATTTTCCGTATACGTATATATATTTAATGTATGTGGTGGTAATTTATTCGCCTAAATGCCATTTACAGAAATAAGATTTTTGAAATAATCTTCTTTTAGGAGAAATCCAATATTCAATTTTGTTTAAAAGATCACAGTTAGGCAGCTTTTATTAGTCAAAATGACTAAAGCAAAAACCGTACATTGGCTGTACATCTTGATTTTATGTAAAATTAAATAAATAACAGGCTACTGAACAGGTTACAACATATTACATACCGTCAGTTGCACAAAATTCAACGTCGAAATCCGTTCAACAAAAATCAAAAGATAGACATTCGAATATAGTTTCTGAGATGTATATTGTATAAGCGCCATTGTAAAATATCATTTGGTCGATCCCTGTGGTCGGCGATATGAATAACAGGCAATATAATATACGGAATGTTGCAGCATGTTTCAATGAAGATTGCATTGGCTGTGCAGATTTAGAGATTGTCTGGTTTGCCGACTCTAGAACACGCAACGTATAATTGTCCAAGTGAGAAGCAATCTCTAAACCGCACAATTCTAAAGATTGGCCCTGAGCTTTGTTGATGGAGGTTGTAAACGCCAATCGAATTGAGAATTCAACCTCTTAAATTGAAATGGCATATCCGTTGGAACCATAGAAATGCGAGGAATGAGAACATCTTCACCTTTGAATGGTCCTGTCAAGATTGTTGCTTCTGCGACGTTGATTATTAATTTTTTACTGCTTTTCACTTCTTTGGCTGGTTGATATTTCGCAACATGTAAATTGGCATTCCGATTTTCAATTGCAGTACGTGCGGTGGCATCCCTAGCAGATTCATTGAATTCGAAAATTCTAATGGATAATTAACCGCTTTATCTGCTTCCACAACAGTGTCGACCGACTTGTATGTGACTGCCTCGCTTTGAATTTTAGACTGAATAAGATTGTTAAGTTTGTAGACGTCTTTGTTCTTGGCGGCAAGAATAGCTCGTTCACTGAGCCAATCGTGATTCATATAATTGGTCTGAATATTGAGAAATACTTTTTCAGCCAATTATCCTTTTGACGTCACTTAATTACAGAAGTTATGAGGTAATGAAATTCGTCCTGGGGTCATATCAACCGGCACCTTTCCGTTCCCAATTTCTCTGGACACATTTATTATGCATTTATTATATTTGTAGTTAATTTCAGCGTCTTTACGTGTCGCCACAAAGTAAAGGATTTCAGGCAAGCATTTATTTCATCCGGTGGTATTGATCGAGGAATTACAGGTAATAATTGCCTGAAATCTCCTGCAAGCAATATGAATGCATTCCCCAATGGTTTAATATAGCCACGCAAATAATTTGCATTTCTGTAACACTTTCCCATGCTGCATGCTTTGAAAATGTTGCACTTGGGAGTCCATTTGAAATTCCCAGTACAAATTCAATACGACAGATATCCTAGAAACCATATTCGCATGTCGGTTTTTTGATTTTTGTTGAAGCGATTTCTTCATTGAAACGTGCTGCAACATTCCGTATATATATTGCCTGTTATTCATATCGCCGACACCAGGGATCCGCCCGTTTGACTTTTTTTTATACAAAATTTAAACAGTTGGTATTTCAGAAGCCCTTATCGTACATGAATCTTATGACTTTTGTTGAACAAATTTGTCGTTGATACTTAGTGCATCATACATACATATATTACCTGTTATCGACCATTTGGCATTTTTATTTCAAAGCCTATAGGCTTGTTGGCATTTAGCCAACCCTAGTATTAATTTTTTTATAATTCTTATTTTATAAGCAACTTTTTTGGGATTTACATGCAACTTTTGTTGCACAAAATATCACCTGAATGAATGCAATTTGTACAAACACATATATACATACATATTTTTTGTTATTTGGGAAGAATTTCACTTCGGTGAAATATCACATTATTTAATTCAATGTTCGGCAATTGAAAGATTAATAGGACATCATGGATGGAACGGTTTTTCTTGTGGAACTAAGTTGACATGTGTTATTGATTCTTGCTGTGTTATTCAATAGCGTCTGTATTTGCAGGTGAAATTTAAAAATGGTTTGGTGAAGTCTCCAAATTAAAGACGTTTGGAGCGTTCTGTTTTCGGGAAAACGTTTTAGAGCGGATCCCTTTCAAGATTTTCTCAGGGCAGAAGTTTATTTAATTTTTTGCTGGTATACTCGTAACGACCATCTTCTGTAAGAATTCTGTCGTTAAAACGATATTTTCTTTTACTTTGTCTGATCTGGGGCGACCGCTCTCTTTCTCAAGTGTCTGCAAGTTCTCGTACTACTTTGTTTCTTGCATCAATTTATTTCCCATATGATCCCTTTTCAATTACTAATCATATTTTAAGGAGAAAACAGAAACACACACTTAAACAAACCGCTGAGCTGGGTTAAGGTGTTACTCTTACCGTGCCGATAATCGACAAGAGTGGGGGTCCAGTTTAATCGCTCAAGCTAACGGTGGATCCGGATAAGCGGCGCCCTCCGGATTAATTAGCCTTATCTGTGTACTGAGGAACTCTGCACAGGCGGACATATTTTCTCCGCTACTCGTTCGGTATAATTTGGATGATCTAAATAAACAAAAACAACAACAACAAGTCCGGCTTTCTAAAATTCCTGGAAATTGTAGAGAAGGGGAGGGTCTTTAGGCTGCCTCCAAGTCTACAAAACAAACAACGGGGCAAAACCACAAGCGAGGCTGGCCCCTCGTCAATCGAAATCAGAAGGATTTTCTGTGGGCTCACAGCTGCAAAGGATTACATTGCAGGAAGAAATCCCTAAGATAGCTAAACAAACGAAGCTACACGCCACCATTATGAGGCCTTTCAATTAGGTCCTCAAGCATTAGATGGTTGTGGCAGTTATTGATCAGTCTCTCAGGATGGCAGTATCACCCCGCCTAATGCAGGAAAGTGAAAAGGGCCTTAGCCACCAGTTACCTGAGAAATCTATCGGAAAACCCCGAACATGCTCCGATTTGTAAAGGGGAATCAGGTTAAACTGGCGAGGTATAACCCGGAGCCAGCCTTGCTGTTATTGCTAGAGAAGATATCCCCTGTATGCCGATAGCCCGAGTGAAGGTCCCTTCAGAACCTAGCAACCCTAAGGTAACCCTGCAAATGCTAAAGATCGGCAATCCAGCTGGAAAGATGCCAAGCTCGAGGTTAGCCGTTATAATCATAAATAGAGAGTCACTGGATATGGACACTTCCGCTGTACTTGGAAGCTCATCTAGGCGCCCTGATAATAGAATGAAAATGTAATTACGGAGGCTATCAGAGGATTTAACATCAGAGGAGGACTCTGATAGTACCGTGTTGGAGGTGAAGATATTGGAATATTGACGTTTCTTCAAGTCAGCCTCCATCACTGCAAATCACTATTAGCCGATCTTCTGCTCGAAATTGGGAGAGGGGACAGATGTTATCTTGATTCCAGAACTTTGAGTCACTGGAGACCGGGTATTCGGGTTCAAGACTCCAAAGTATAAATTAATACATGTGAAAAAAGAAGGTGTAGGATTCGGTCGTGTATACTCTTTAAAAATAATTTAAGTTGTTTTCGGCTGTCAACCTCTGACTAATATCTGCTTACCTAGCATATGATGAACGTAACCTCTGGCCAATATCAACTTACCTAACATAGGGAAGCTATTTATAGAGGCTCAGAAGCGCAAGGTTGTCCTGGGAAGCGATGCAAATCCTCATCACACAATCTGTAAAAGTATGGTTACAAATGGGCGAGGCTAGTTGCTCCTTGATTGCATTTTAAGTACTAACCTTCTTATATAAGACAAAAGCAATAAGCCAACTTTTATAACAAAGAACAGACAGGAGGTATTAGATATTACACTTGCCTCAAAGATGAATATTCCGTTAAATTGGAAAGTGTCTGAACTGAAGACAATTCCTTTACTGATCATTATAATCTTCAATTAGTAATAGACATGGTATCTACTAAAAGTCCAACCTACAAGAACAGGTGGAAAGCCAACTGGGATATCTTTAGAACTATTCTGGGTAATTAACTTCCAGTTCCGCTGCCAACCCCTCCAGAAACTACACAGGAACTTGATGCCTTAGTGGACAAGCTGTCCAACGCTTTTAATGAAGTGGTGCCAGACTCTAGTCCTCTTAGTAGGCCTAGGGTCAATTTCGGCCACCATTATGGCCTAAGGAGATTCAACAAACCCATAAAAAATGCAAGAGACTCCTTTAAAAGCAAGCTTCTATCTCAAGTTATCTTCAACGTTCGATTCGTTAGAAGAAATTTTTAAAAGTAGCCTACAACTATTTCACATTCCTAACAAATTAACAGAAGTGAAAGATATAATCATACTTAAGGCAGAAAAACGCTCACACTGCAGTACCAAAGCCCTTAGCTTATCTTCCTTCCTCTTAAAAACAGTGTAAAAACAAAAGAAGCTCATACGAGAGGAGCGATTATGCCAGAAAAACTGTCAACATTTCAACATGCATATTGCAATGGGAGATCTGTGGAAACTGCTCTTCATTCTCTTATATATTTCTTCGTAAAATCTTTCGAGCATAGAGACTACGCAAAGGTAACCTTTCTGGATATTGAGCGGGCTTTTAGTAATATGCTGCTGGGGCCCCTAAATCAAGCACTTTCGAATTTAGGAGTGGATGAATCAGTCAAGCTAAGAGGCAGGATCATAAATGCCAGTTTGGCGAGTCCTCCACTAGAAAATTTGTACTACATTTGTACTTGATGAATCAGTCAGGCACTGGTTAGATCAAATGCTAAGAGGCAGGATCATAAATGCCAGTTTTGGAAGACCTCCACTAGAAAATTTGTACGCGTACTGTCTTCCTTTCAAACTTGTTCATTAATGACCTGTTGCTAAAACTGGAGGGTAGTTTCCTTAGTAAACTCACGCAAAATGCCCTGTGCTGCACAAAACTGAATTGGTTCTCTTTTCTCTGAAATGCAAACTTCCTCATATCGACCCTCCCATTTTAAATGGGTACTGCTTGAATTTTATAGTTGAAACGAAGTATTTGGATAGCAAATTAAATTGGAAACCTAATATTTTGGAAAGGGTAAAGAAAGCTGCGGTAGCGCTGTACTCTAGCAAAACTGCCGTTGGGAAAGGATGGAATTTGAGTCCCGTATTGTTAATTGATTAGTCAGACTCATTCTTTTGTATGAGATAACGTAACAGTCTTGTGCCCTACTATGGACAAAACTGTCAACCAAAAGCTGTTGATGAAAGTTTTGAGAATAGTCTCTCTGTGGATAAGCGGTGAACTGACAAGCATATCCACCCAGGCACTGGAGACTCTGCTGCATCTAGCTCCTTTTGACATATTGGGCAAACAGTTTTCAGCATGTACAATACTGCCATACAACTGAAATCCATCTCAATGTGGGCCTGCAACAATGAACGGCATACTCATCTATTTAGAATAAAAAAGAGATTCCCAAGACCATCGACTATACTATCCCATCACTATCTTTTGACACAAAGCCCCTGACTGTGATTCCATCCAGAGAGGACTGGGTGACTGATGCAGTTCTGAAAACATAATTTATAAACTTCTTCACTGATGGTTCGAAAAGGGATTGGAAAGCTAATGCTGGGGTGTTTTGTGAGGAACTTCTGATAAATCTCTCGTCGTAAAGTGGTTGAGGTATAATAATATCACTATCAGCCGTTGATATTCGCATTTATACTTACAGTTAGGCTGCCATTAAAGCGCTTCAATTATATCTCCTCGCACGTACAGGAAATTGACAATAATGGTTTGTGATCCGTTTGAAGTAAGAACTTTCGACCGAATACGAATTTATGAAATTTAGTCACAGCAAAAATCAAAGCATAGGCTTCTTTTTCAATCTGACTATAATTTTGTTCGGCTTTGTTCAAGGTCCTCGAAACGTTTAAACTGGTTTGACAGATTTGCCCGGAAACCGATGATAAATGCAACCTCCGATGCCAGTGTTGGATACGTTAACAACTACGATGTTCTCAAGGCTTGGATCAAAATGAGTGAATAGCAGATCAAACTTCAAAATTTTTTTGTGAAACTGTCAAATGACTTTTGACAATCTGGTGTCCAATTCCATGAGACGTTATAGCTGATGCAAGTCCTCCATGCGTTGCGATTGTGAGTAGCTTGCAAGATTCTTCTTCGATTTCCACTTGAAGAAACGCGTCGGAGAGATCTTATGTGATTAAAGACTGTTCCGTTCGCGATTTTCGCGATGATCTCTTGAGGAATTGGTAATGGATATTGATTTGGTTCCAAAATGTTGATCAAACCGGTTGAACAGTCTGCACATATCATGACGTTTTCCTCTTTTTTTTTGACAACTATTGGCGCGGTCCAATCAGAGTATTCAACTGGACTAATGAAGCTCAGATTCTGAAGGCGTTTGAGTTCTTCATCAATGAGTGGCAGTGCCGCAAATGCCACTGGTCGTTTTGCACAAAAAACTGGTTTCCCATCAGGCTTTAGATGTAATGTGACTTTCGTCTTTGTACATAGACCCAGCTTACCCGAAGACAAATGAGGGAACAATGATTTTACATCTAAACTTGATGCGTCTTCGGTGGTAATGTGATTGTAGACCACGCTAAGTGGCACATGCCACAGATTGAATTTGTTCATGGAATCAATCCGGAAGATGTTGATGTCTGGCGCGACGTAAATTAGTCCTTATTTTACGACATTTTTGAAGCTGATGTCACCTTCGAATTATGTTGTGATTTTGAGTTTGCTTTTGTCTGCGGTCCGTGCTCTGAAAGTTGGTTTTAACAAACGGGGCTTCCCTATGCGCTCCCACATCGACTCTATTATGATTGTGATGTCTGTACCACTGACACAAGTTCGGCGATAAATTTGCGCTTATTCGCAAATTCACTCATGCTGTTAGCATTTGAAATTTCTTTAACACTTGGATTGTCTTTTGGACTGTATTTTGCTTTAGTACTTATCTGTTTTTGTTACGATTTTTCAGGAAAGCACCCCCAGTAACCCTCCTTGAGTCTAGTTCGCTTACATTTTTGACATTTGTGATTTTTGAATGAACTACAGTCTGTCGAAAAATGCATGCCTCTACATGACCAACAAGGTGTTCTTGGAGTTTTTTCTGGATTTATGTTGGACAGTTTGTTGTCCCCTGCGTATTGCGTTGTTGTACGCTTTCTTGACTGTTCCTGTATGCTTGACCATATTGACAGCTACTACTCTTGCTGGTATTTCTCAACCAATCTGACATCAGACCTGAGATTCATGAAGATCTGACATTCTGCATACACTTTGTCGATGCCATTGATTTGTTCGTCTTTTGTATCCATTTTTGACAGAAGCCGTGTGCGCACTTCCTTATCGCGACTCGAGCGAAGACCAATGATGAATATCAAGCTTTTGAACTGATATTGTTGACTTTACTCCCGTATGACATAAAATCCTCACTGTCGCTTTTTTTACCTGTAGACACTAGTATCGTCAGTGAAATAGAGATTTATGTGTCTCGAACAGCTCGGTAAGTTTCTGAACCGTATTGGCAAACGAAAAATCTTTCGGTGCCTTAGTTTGACGTGTGCAGTTTCATGAGAAGAAGTTTCACTTTCGCTAAGTCGTTGAGATTCTTGTCATCTTCTTTAAATAATTCTGCGAATCTACTATGCCAAGCCTCGCAGAAAACACGTCAATCAGCATCGTAACAAAACTCTGTGATTTGTGATGAAAGATTGAACGCCGAATTTGACGATATGTTGGCTGTTGTATTTTCATCACCAATTAACTGTGCCAAATGATTGATAGCAGCATTCTGATTTTGCAAAATTTTGTTTAATGCTTCTAAATATTTTGGATCCATCCACTAACAAGCTTGTTGATCACAGTCAAGTAAATATTCTGGGTTGTGAAGGCGATGATATCCTTAAGGGGAGGTTCTCATCAAGCGACTAAAAAATTAAGTGATTTTCTCGATTTTTTTTTTTTCATAGAAAGAAGTAAATAAACAACTTAATGATTTTCGAGACTTATTTATTAAGTTTTAAAGTATGAAAAAAATAAAAAAATTTAGAATAGTAACGTCATGGGAATTGCTTCTACGTATTGTCACGTGACCGTCTCAAAAAAAGGTGACTTATCGGTCTCCACTGTACCACTTGTAAAAACTATCGGAAATCAAAAAACTAAAATTTTTTATAAAATATATAATATTTGCTGGAAAAATAAAAAAAACGTCAAATATTATCTGCATTTAGGTTTATCCTCCAATAAATTAAATGAACTTCAAAATAAAATCAAAAAAATTGTGATCCATTGAGTACTTTTTGAGTTATCGTGGAGACAGATATAAAAAACATCGTTTTTCAGGAAATGCATTTAAAGATTTGGTTAACGATTTTTTTTAGTTCAAAAGTAGTAAAGTGGGTCGAATTATTATGCCATAACTTCTCTTTGAAATTTATTTCAGTCAAACGGTTTGAGGAATATATTCTACATATAATAGGCTATCAAAAAATGAAATAAAAAAAAATCAAATTTTCGGATTGAGTTTCATGAGAACCTCCCCTTAAAGGCAATTTCGTCAGAGGTGTTGGTAACTGTGTACAACCCCTTGACGTCATGTTGTTTCTAATTTATTTTTCATTGTTTAGACTTAGAAGAAGCTAATTTTTATTATTAGTTACCAAGACTAAACACATGTTTAGAAAATGTTCCCCAGTTCAATATAGATCACTTCAAAATCTTAATAACATTAGGTCTTTGACTTGAAGAATTCACGTGATTAATTTTATTTATTTACTTTAAAAATTGATTTTTATCTAAATAAAAAAGTTGCGCTAACAGCGAAAATTCACGGTTTTCATAACAAGGAAACACGTGGAACAAAATGTAAAACAACAACATAACGTTGACATCGAAATTGTTATTTGTCAGTTACACACATAATTTAATCTAAACTGTGGTATGTATTTAGGCCGCAACCGATCCTACAGCATCTTGTGCGAGCCCAATCCCATTAAGTTTATGATTAACAGTGTATTTGGTGAGCCTTCCGAAACATTGTACACTCACAAAAAAAGATACAAGTGAGAACCGATTTTTGCAAGTATAGCTTGCTAAACTTAACAGTTCTTTCTCTCTACCATTTCACTTACACCGACGGCGATTCCCATTTTTATTTGACTTTTTCATAATGGGGAATGAGGATAAAAAACTATAGGTATTTATATTGAAGGAATTGTCAACATTAAGATGATGACAAATTGTAAATGAATTTACGTCATGGAATTTATATCTGTTCTAATTTCTAAATAAAACGTTTTAATTTATTTGATAATGATTAAATGTCATGTGTGTATCATTTTATCTAAATGATTTACTTGTTTCGAAACATTGTAGAATAGGGGAGCCCTGCTTAAAGAGATTTAAGTTTACCGCCTATCCATTTACATAACATAGTAAATTTTCAAATATTTATTTAAAGACATAAAGAAAGTCAATAAATTCTAATAAAATCTGAAATTGATCATTTTCCTCTTGCTTCTGATCATTTCCCTTTCCTTCTTGAAATAAGACAAAGATATTTTAACGTACTCTTACTTCAACAACTAAACTCAACTCGAATGTTTTAACAAATCTCTGATAATCTAAAAAACTGCATTATCTTATCGTTTCGGTTTAGTTTTATTTCGTGCTCACATTTAGGGGTTACAATTACAAGTGACAAAGAAATGGTAAAATAACATTTACAACAGATGTCACTGTAGTACTAAAAAAGAATTTCACATATTCGCACGTTTTCTAGTAATGAGTATTCAAACTATTTTTGACATTTAAAATGTCAACAAAAGTATTTCGTGTTTTGGTTATGTTCAAATTTAATTTTTATTAATTTTTAATCCAAGTTAATTAATACTTTAATGCAAAAATAGTAAATATTAAAATAATGTCGGTAAATTTTGCACGTAAAACCGGTTTAAGGTTACCACCATTACCGACAATACGTGATTTGATTCGTCTCTATAAACTTCGGGCGCTCAAACAGCTGTCACAAAATTTCCTGCTCGACGAACGAATAACGGATAAAATTGTAAAGGCAGCTGGTCATATAAACCAACACAATGTATTAGAAATTGGGCCTGGGCCTGGAAGTATAACCCGTTCGATAATAAAACGCCATCCAAAACATTTGGTTGTGATTGAAAAGGACGAACGATTTTTTCCTACACTGGAACTACTCGGTGAAGCGTGTCAAACGCACATGAAAATGGACATTATAATGAGTGATATTTTAAAATATCCATGCGATTCATTATTTCCGGACTGCGTGCCAACCGACTGGGCAGGACAACGAGCCCCAGTTCATCTGATTGGTAATCTCCCGTTTTCGATTTCAACAAAACTGTTGATCAATTGGTTGCAGGATATCAGTTTGATGCGTGGAGCTTGGATTTATGGTCGGGCAAGTATGACTTTAACGTTTCAAAAAGAAGTTGCCGAACGGATAGTTGCACCAATAATGGCCGAGCAACGTTGTCGCCTTTCGGTTATGACACAAATATGGACACAACCGGAATTTAAATTCGTCATACCTGGTAAAGCGTTTGTGCCAAAGCCTGATGTAGATGTTGGTGTCGTAACGATAACACCGCGTGTACAACCGTTAACAAATTTACCGTTCACCCTAGTCGAGAAAGTAATTAGGCATATATTTTCGATGCGCCAGAAATATGTTCGTCGAGGAATCTCAAATTTATATCCACCCGAATCGCGAGACGAACTAACCGATGAGACGTTTGCGGAGGCGGATATTGATTCAACGACGAGGTCATTTCAGCTGTCGAATGAAGAATGCGTGCGGCTGGCCGAAGCCTATCAACAACTTTTAGTGAAACACCCAGAAATTGGTGGATACAATTACCGGGCACCTAAAGCTATGTTACTGCAAGATGATATAATAACCTGACGAATTAAGTCCAACTAGAATTTTTCAATTTATAGGAATAAATTTATTTTATAAAATTTATCAAATGTTTTTGCCTTTTCTCTGTCTTTTATGATCACTATGTAGGTAGGTATTTAAAGTCTTATTTGCACGCAGATACGTAATTTATTTTTTTGTAAATCGCCATACTGCTAATTGCAATTGAAAACTAACCTTAAGAAACCATAAACATTTCTAATGAAGAATCGTACATTAACTTTTATGTTCAAAAACATTCATTTCAGCCTCTCTCTGATTTGGGTGCCCGATTTGGCACTTATTGTCCTCTTGGCTTATTCATAGATCATCTGGCGGACTAAAATCTACTCTCATTTTGCTGAAGGGGTTCCTGCTCATTGTGACATTGAGAACAAGGAGATAAATAACTGACTCTTTGGGCAAAGGTGGTTCGCATTTAAAACTACTGGTTCTGAACTAGTTACCCCTTATTTTATTTGTTTATTTGACCATTGATTTACAGCTTTCGCTTTCGGTGCACTCCATTTTGAGCACGAACTACATTTCTATTCAGGATCATTGCCAACCTCACAACTTCAAAACTGAATCTTTGGTAGAAACATCTACCTAGCAATAGTTTGAATGAATCGATCCTTTTGCTCGATGAACTTGTGCTATCCGAACGTTCTAAATGTAATTTTCTTCTCAGATTTGGAAAACCAAATTGCGATCGCGGTATATCAAGATTTTCCGAGGCCAAATTGACCATTTGTTAATTTCAAAAGGACGGGCTCGGGTCGTCCAAGACGTAAGATCATACCGGTCGGCAACCAAATTGAAAATTATCTTGTCAAAAGCATTGTGGAATCCAATTTACAGCGTGTTAAATTGAATTTGGTTTCAAAAATATAGGTTTGTTGAGGAGTGTCTTCTAGCTGAAAACTAATTTAAGGTATATTCCGGGGGAGGTGTAATGGATGTGATTACCCCTTCCATAGCTCTGCTTTATACCTATTACTACTATCAAACTTCATCAATTCAACAACAATTCTGTTTTTGTCAAAAATTACAAAATGAAAATATTACAGTTGTAGGATTAACGTTCTAATTAAAATCGACGAAGGTATTGTTCCATTTAAAACGCCGTGTCGCCGTCCGACCTAAATTGGTTTTGACTTTGCCAAACTCAAAATAATGATTGGCGTTGAAAACTTCTTCCTATACCGAACCAGATATTCAATTTTGGGAATAAAAAGGTTCGTCTTCTCGCGAATAACGAAAAAAAAAATCCTTTGGCTGGCGAGAAACGAAAAAAATCCTTTGGCTGGCGAGAAACATTGAATAAAAATTTTCTTTTGAGTTGACAGTTGATAATTTTAGTACCCATCGTAAGGACAGCTTTTTCATTCTTATAAATCAACAAATTCTGAGCCACAAAAATTCAAAATCTGCAATTATGCTCCAATTTCGGTTCTTAATACTTCTAAAGATAGGTTTCCGGACCTGTAACTGTTGTGCCAACGCGCATTTAGATTGCTTGATTATTTCCATACATTTCACCTTATTATAAATTCATCTTACTGTAAATTAGCAAATTTTGACCCACAAAAATCTAAAATCTGCAATTATGCTCCTATTGCGGGTTTTTATACCCCAAAAAATAGGTTTCGGGAGCTTTAATTGTTGTGCCAAAGAGCTTTAAGATTGCTTGATTATTTCCACACATGACACATTTCATAGAAATTTCGATTTTTTTGAAAATCCCACCGGCCGCCAAAATCCAATATCTTAATTGTGCCACCAAAGGCGGTTCTTGATACTTCTAAAGATAGGTTTCAGTACCAGTAATTGTTGTGGCACCGCGCGTTTAGATTATACTGGATTATTTCCATAAATTTCCGATCTAAATACCCGTTGGCATCACAATTATAGGTCTCAACACCTATTGATAGAAGTATCAATCATCGAAATCGGAGCACAATTGCAGATTTTCGATTTTTAAAGCTCTGAATTTGTGGGCTATAGTTCAGTTAATTTTCAATAAAATTAAATTTTCAATAAAATTAAATTTTCCACAAAATGTGACGAAATATTCGAGCGATCTAAATACCCGTTGGCATCACAATTACAGGTCTCAACACCTATTGATAGAGGTATCAATCATCCAAATCGGAGCACAATTGCAGATTTTCGATTTTTAAAGCTCTGAATTTGTGGGCTATAGTTTAGTTAATTTCCAATAAAATGAAATTTTCCACAAAATGTGTAGAAATATTCGAGCGATCTATATACCCGTTGGCATCACAATTACAGGTCTCAACACCTATTGATAGAAGTATCAATCATCCAAATCGGAGCACAATTGCAGATTTTCGATTTTTAAAGCTCCGAATTTGTGGGCTATAGTTCAGTTAATTTTCAATAAAATTAAATTTTCTACAAAATGTGACGAAATATTCGAGCGATCTAAATACCCGTTGGCATCACAATTACAGGTCTCAACACCTATTGATAGAGGTATCAATAATCGAAATCGGAGCACAATTGCAGATTTTCGATTTTTAAAGCTCTGAATTTGTGGGCTATAGTTCAGTTAATTTCCAATAAAATGAAATTTTCCACAAAATGTGTAGAAATATTCGAGCGATCTAAATACTCGTTGGCATAACAATTACAGGTCTCAACACCTATTGATAGAAGTATCAATCATCGAAATCGGAGCACAATTGCAGATTTTCGATGTTTAATGCTCTGAATTTGTGGGCTATTGTTCAGTTGATTTTCAGTAAAATTAAATTTTCCACAAAATGTGACGAAATATTCGAGCGATCTAAATACCCGTTGGCATCACAATTACAGGTCTCAACACCTATTGATAGAGGTATCAATCATCGAAATCGGAGCACAATTGCAGATTTTCGATTTTTAAAGCTCTGAATTTGTGGGCTATAGTTCAGTTAATTTCCAATAAAATGAAATTTTCCACAAAATGTGTAGAAATATTCGAGCGATCTATATACCCGTTGGCATCACAATTACAGGTCTCAACACCTATTGATAGCGGTATCAATCATCCAAATCGGAGCACAATTGCAGATTTTCGATTTTTAAAGCTCTGAATTTGTGGGCTATAGTTCAGTTAATTTCCAATAAAATGAAATTTTCCACAAAATGTGTAGAAATATTCGAGCGATCTATATACCCGTTGGCATCACAATTACAGGTCTCAACACCTATTGATAGCGGTATCAATCATCCAAATCGGAGCACAATTGCAGATTTTCGATTTTTAAAGCTCCGAATTTGTGGGCTATAGTTCAGTTAATTTTCAATAAAATTAAATTTTCTACAAAATGTGACGAAATATTCGAGCGATCTAAATACCCGTTGGCATCACAATTACAGGTCTCAACACCTATTGATAGAGGTATCAATAATCGAAATCGGAGCACAATTGCAGATTTTCGATTTTTAAAGCTCTGAATTTGTGGGCTATAGTTCAGTTAATTTCCAATAAAATGAAATTTTCCACAAAATGTGTAGAAATATTCGAGCGATCTAAATACTCGTTGGCATAACAATTACAGGTCTCAACACCTATTGATAGAAGTATCAATCATCGAAATCGGAGCACAATTGCAGATTTTCGATGTTTAATGCTCTGAATTTGTGGGCTATTGTTCAGTTGATTTTCAGTAAAATTAAATTTTCCACAAAATGTGACGAAATATTCGAGCGATCTAAATACCCGTTGGCATCACAATTACAGGTCTCAACACCTATTGATAGAGGTATCAATCATCGAAATCGGAGCACAATTGCAGATTTTCGATTTTTAAAGCTCTGAATTTGTGGGCTATAGTTCAGTTAATTTCCAATAAAATGAAATTTTCCACAAAATGTGTAGAAATATTCGAGCGATCTATATACCCGTTGGCATCACAATTACAGGTCTCAACACCTATTGATAGCGGTATCAATCATCCAAATCGGAGCACAATTGCAGATTTTCGATTTTTAAAGCTCTGAATTTGTGGGCTATAGTTCAGTTAATTTCCAATAAAATGAAATTTTCCACAAAATGTGTAGAAATATTCGAGCGATCTATATACCCGTTGGCATCACAATTACAGGTCTCAACACCTATTGATAGCGGTATCAATCATCCAAATCGGAGCACAATTGCAGATTTTCGATTTTTAAAGCTCTGAATTTGTGGGCTATAGTTCAGTTAATTTTCAATCAAATTAAATTTTCCACAAAATGTGACGAAATATTCGAGCGATCTAAATACCCGTTGGCATCTCAATTACAGGTCTCAACACCTATTGATAGAGGTATCAATCATCCAAATCGGAGCACAATTGCAGATTTTCGATTTTTAAAGCTCTGAATTTGTGGGCTATAGTTCAGTTAATTTTCAATAAAATGAAATTTTCCACAAAATGTGACGAAATATTCGAGCGATCTAAACACCCGTTGGCATCACAATTACAGGTCTCAACACCTATTGATAGAGGTATCAATCATCGAAATCGGAGCACAATTGCAGATTTTCGATTTTTAAAGCTCTGAATTTGTGGGCTATAGTTCAGTTAATTTCCAATAAAATGAAATTTTCCACAAAATGTGTAGAAATATTCGAGCGATCTAAATACCCGTTGGCATCACAATTACAGGTCTCAACACCTATTGATAGAAGTATCAATCATCGAAATCGGAGCACAATTGCAGATTTTCGATTTTTAAAGCTCTGAATTTGTGGGCTATAGTTCAGTTAATTTTCAATAAAATTAAATTTTCTACAAAATGTGACGAAATATTCGAGCGATCTAAATACCCGTTGGCATCACAATTACAGGTCTCAACACCTATTGATAGAGGTATCAATCATCCAAATCGGAGCACAATTGCAGATTTTCGATTTTTAAAGCTCTGAATTTGTGGGCTATAGTTCAGTTGATTTTCAATCAAATTAAATTTTCCACAAAATGTGTAGAAATATTCGAGCGATCTAAACACCCGTTGGCATCACAATTACAGGTCTCAACACCTATTGATAGAGGTATCAATCATCCAAATCGGAGCACAATTGCAGATTTTCGATTTTTAAAGCTCTGAATTTGTGGGCTATAGTTCAGTTAATTTCCAATAAAATGAAATTTTCCACAAAATGTGTAGAAATATTCGAGCGATCTATACACCCGTTGGCATCACAATTACAGGTCTCAACACCTATTGATAGAAGTATCAATCATCGAAATCGGAGCACAATTGCAGATTTTCGATTTTTAAAGCTCTGAATTTGTGGGCTATAGTTCAGTTAATTTTCAATAAAATTAAATTTTCTACAAAATGTGACGAAATATTCGAGCGATCTAAATACCCGTTGGCATCACAATTACAGGTCTCAACACCTATTGATAGAGGTATCAATAATCGAAATCGGAGCACAATTGCAGATTTTCGATTTTTAAAGCTCTGAATTTGTGGGCTATAGTTCAGTTAATTTTCAATAAAATTAAATTTTCTACAAAATGTGACGAAATATTCGAGCGATCTAAATACCCGTTGGCATCACAATTACAGGTCTCAACACCTATTGATAGAGGTATCAATAATCGAAATCGGAGCACAATTGCAGATTTTCGATTTTTAAAGCTCTGAATTTGTGGGCTATAGTTCAGTTAATTTCCAATAAAATGAAATTTTCCACAAAATGTGTAGAAATATTCGAGCGATCTAAATACTCGTTGGCATAACAATTACAGGTCTCAACACCTATTGATAGAAGTATCAATCATCGAAATCGGAGCACAATTGCAGATTTTCGATGTTTAATGCTCTGAATTTGTGGGCTATTGTTCAGTTGATTTTCAGTAAAATTAAATTTTCCACAAAATGTGACGAAATATTCGAGCGATCTAAATACCCGTTGGCATCACAATTACAGGTCTCAACACCTATTGATAGAGGTATCAATCATCCAAATCGGAGCACAATTGCAGATTTTCGATTTTTAAAGCTCTGAATTTGTGGGCTATAGTTCAGTTAATTTCCAATAAAATGAAATTTTCCACAAAATGTGTAGAAATATTCGAGCGATCTATATACCCGTTGGCATCACAATTACAGGTCTCAACACCTATTGATAGCGGTATCAATCATCCAAATCGGAGCACAATTGCAGATTTTCGATTTTTAAAGCTCTGAATTTGTGGGCTATAGTTCAGTTGATTTTCAATAAAATGAAATTTTCCACAAAATGTGTAGAAATATTCGAGCGATCTATACACCCGTTGGCATCACAATTACAGGTCTCAACACCTATTGATAGAGGTATCAATCATCCAAATCGGGGCACAATTGCAGATTTTCGATTTTTAAAGCTCTGAATTTGTGGGCTATAGTTCAGTTGATTTTCAATCAAATTAAATTTTCCACAAAATGTGTAGAAATATTCGAGCGATCTATACACCCGTTGGCATCACAATTACAGGTCTCAACACCTATTGATAGAAGTATCAATCATCGAAATCGGAGCACAATTGCAGATTTTCGATTTTTAAAGCTCTGAATTTGTGGGCTATAGTTCAGTTAATTTTCAATAAAATTAAATTTTCTACAAAATGTGACGAAATATTCGAGCGATCTAAATACCCGTTGGCATCACAATTACAGGTCTCAACACCTATTGATAGAGGTATCAATCATCCAAATCGGAGCACAATTGCAGATTTTCGATTTTTAAAGCTCTGAATTTGTGGGAGTTGATTTTCAATCAAATTAAATTTTCCACAAAATGTGTAGAAATATTCGAGCGATCTATATACCCGTTGGCATCACAAGTATAGATCTCAACATGGAAATCGGAGCACAATTGCAGGTTTTTGATATTTAAAGCTCTGAATTTGTGGGCTATAGTTCAGTTGATTTTCAATAAATTTAAATTTTCCACAAAATGTGACGAAATATTCGAGCGATCTAAATAACCGTTGGCATCACAATTACAGGTCTCAACACCTATTGATAGAGGTATCAATCATCGAAATCGGAGCACAATTGCAGATTTTCGATTTTTAAAGCTCTGAATTTGTGGGCTATAGTTCAGTTAATTTCCAATAAAATGAAATTTTCCACAAAATGTGTAGAAATATTCGAGCGATCTATACACCCGTTGGCATCACAATTACAGGTCTCAACACCTATTGATAGAAGTATCAATCATCGAAATCGGAGCACAATTGCAGATTTTCGATTTTTAAAGCTCTGAATTTGTGGGCTATAGTTCAGTTAATTTTCAATAAAATTAAATTTTCTACAAAATGTGTAGAAATATTCGAGCGATCTAAATACCCGTTGGCATCACAATTACAGGTCTCAACATCTATTGATAGAGGTATCAATCATCCAAATCGGAGCACAATTGCAGATTTTCGATTTTTAAAGCTCTGAATTTGTGGGCTATAGTTCAGTTAATTTCCAATAAAATGAAATTTTCCACAAAATGTGTAGAAATATTCGAGCGATCTATATACCCGTTGGCATCACAATTACAGGTCTCAACACCTATTGATAGAAGTATCAATCATCGAAATCGGAGCACAATTGCAGATTTTCGATTTTTAAAGCTCTGAATTTGTGGGCTATAGTTCAGTTAATTTTCAATAAAATTAAATTTTCTACAAAATGTGACGAAATATTCGAGCGATCTAAATACCCGTTGGCATCACAATTACAGGTCTCAACACCTATTGATAGAGGTATCAATCATCCAAATCGGAGCACAATTGCAGATTTTCGATTTTTAAAGCTCTGAATTTGTGGGCTATAGTTCAGTTGATTTTCAATCAAATTAAATTTTCCACAAAATGTGTAGAAATATTCGAGCGATCTAAACACCCGTTGGCATCATAATTACAGGTATCAACACCTATTGATAGAGGTATCAATCATCGAAATCGGAGCACAATTGCAGATTTTCGATTTTTAAAGCTCTGAATTTGTGGGCTATAGTTCAGTTGATTTTCAATAAAATTAAATTTTCCACAAAATGTTTAGAAATATTTGAGCGATCTAAATACCCGTTGGCATCACAATTACAGGTATCAACACCTATTGATAGCGGTATCAATCATCCAAATCGGAGCACAATTGCAGATTTTCGATTTTTAAAGCTCTGAATTTGTGGGCTACAGTTTAGTTGATTTTCAATCAAATTAAATTTTCCACAAAATGTGTAGAAATATTCGAGCGGTCTAAATTCCCGTTGGCATCACAATAATAGGTCTCAACACCTATTGATAGAGGTATCAATCATCGAAATCGGAGCACAATTGCAGATTTTCGATTTTTAAAGCTCCGAATTTGTGGGCTATAGTTCAGTTAATTTTCAATAAAATTAAATTTTCCACAAAATGTGTAGAAATATTCGAGCAATCTAAATATCCGTTGGTATCACAATTACAAATCTCAACACCTATTGATAGAGGTATCAATCATCCAAATCGGAGCACAATTGCAGATTTTCGATTTTTAAAGCTCTGAATTTGTGGGAGTTGATTTTCAATCAAATTAAATTTTCCACAAAATGTGTAGAAATATTCGAGCGATCTATATACCCGTTGGCATCACAAGTATAGGTCTCAACATGGAAATCGGAGCACAATTGCATGTTTTTGATATTTAAAGCTCTGAATTTGTGGGCTATAGTTCAGTTGATTTTCAATAAATTTAAATTTTCCACAAAATGTGTAGAAATATTCGGGCGATCTAAATACCCGTTGGCATCACAATTATAGGTCTTAACACTTATTGATAGAGGTATCAATCATCCAAATCAGAGCACAATTGCAGATTTTCGTTATTTAAAGCTCTGAATTTGTGGGCTATAGTTCAGTTAATTTCCAATAAAATGAAATTTTCCACAAAATGTGTAGAAATATTCGAGCGATCTAAATAGCCGTTGGCATCACAATTACAGGTCTCAACACCTATTGATAGAGGTATCAATCATCCAAATCGGAGCACAATTGCAGATTTTCGATTTTTAAAGCTCTGAATTTGTGGGCTATAGTTCAGTTAATTTCCAATAAAATGAAATTTTCCACAAAATGTGTAGAAATATTCGAGCGATCTAAATACCCGTTGGCATCACAATTACAGGTCTCAACACCTATTGATAGAGGTATCAATCATCCAAATCGGAGCACAATTGCAGATTTTCGATTTTTAAAGCTCTGAATTTGTGGGCTATTGTTCATTTGATTTTCAATCAAATTAAATTTTCCACAAAATGTGACGAAATATTCGACCGATCTAAATACCCGTTGGCATCACAATTACATGTCTCAACACCTATTGATAGAGGTATCAATCATCCAAATCGGAGCACAATTGCAGATTTTCGATTTTTAAAGCTCTGAATTTGTGGGCTATAGTTCAGTTAATTTGCAATAAAATGAAATTTTCCACAAAATGTGTAGAAATATTCGAGCGATCTAAATACCCGTTGGCATCACAATTACAGGTCTCAACACCTATTGATAGAGGTATCAATCATCGAAATCGGAGCACAATTGCAGATTTTCGATTTTTAAAGCTCTGAATTTGTGGGCTATTGTTCAGTTAATTTCCAATAAAATGAAATTTTCCACAAAATGTGACGAAATATTCGAGCGATCTAAATACCCGTTGGTATCACAATTATAGGTCTCAACACCTATTGATAGCGGTATCAATCATCGAAATCGGAGCACAATTGCAGATTTTCGATTTTTAAAGCTCTGAAATTTTGGGCTATAGTTCAGTTGATTGTCAAATTAAATTTTCCACAAAATTTGTAGAAATATTCGAGCGATCTAAATACCCGTTGGCATCATAATTACAGGT
The DNA here is from genome assembly GCA_963556165.1 of Tipula helvola. Taxonomy (NCBI): domain Eukaryota; kingdom Metazoa; phylum Arthropoda; class Insecta; order Diptera; family Tipulidae; genus Tipula; species Tipula helvola. The sequence continues at coordinate 160,164,205 of OY744483.1, forward strand.
CTCAACACCTATTGATAGAGGTATCAATCATCCAAATCGGAGCACAATTGCAGATTTTCGATTTTTAAAGCTCTGAATTTGTGGGCTATAGTTCAGTTGATTTTCAATAAAATTAAATTTTCCACAAAATGTGTAGAAATATTCGAGCGATCTAAATACCCGTTGGCATCACAATTACAGGTATCAACATCTATTGATAGAGGTATCAATCGTCCAAATCGGAGCACAATTGCAGATTTTCGATTTTTAAAGCTTTGAATTTGTGGGCTATAGTTCAGTTGATTTTCAATAAAATTAAATTTTCCACAAAATCTGACGAAATATTCGAGCGATCTAAATACCCGTTGGCATCACAATTACAGGTCTCAACACCTATTGATAGAGGTATCAATCATCCAAATCGGAGCACAATTGCAGATTTTCGATTTTTAAAGCTCTGAATTTTTGGGCTATAGTTCAGTTGATTGTCAAATTAAATTTTCCACAAAATTTGTAGAAATATTCGAGCGATCTAAATACCCGTTGGCATCACAATTACAGGTATCAACACCTATTGATAGAGGTATCAATCATCCAAATCGGAGCACAATTGCAGATTTTCGATTTTTAAAGCTTTGAATTTGTGGGCTATAGTTCAGTTGATTTTCAATAAAATTAAATTTTCCACAAAATGTGTAGAAATATTCGAGCCGTCTAAATACCCGTTGGAATAACAATTACAGGTCTCAACACCTATTGATAGAGGTATCAATCATCCAAATCGGAGCACAATTGCAGATTTTCGATTTTTAAAGCTCTGAATATGTGGGCTATAGTTCAGTTAATTTTCAATAAAATTAAATTTTCCACAAAATCTGACGAAATATTCGAGCGATCTAAATACCCGTTGGCATCACAATTACAGGTCTCAACACCTATTGATAGAGGTATCAATCATCCAAATCGGAGCACAATTGCAGATTTTCGATTTTTAAAGCTCTGAATTTGTGGGCTATTGTTCAGTTAATTTCCAATAAAATGAAATTTTCCACAAAATGTGTAGAAATATTCGAGCGATCTAAATACCCGTTGGTATCATAATTACAGGTCTCAACACCTATTGATAGAGGTATCAATCATCCAAATCGGAGCACAATTGCAGATTTTCGATTTTTAAAGCTCTGAATTTGTGGGCTATAGTTCAGTTGATTTTCAATAAAATGAAATTTTCCACAAAATGTGTAGAAATATTCGAGCGATCTAAATACCCGTTGGCATCACAATTACAGGTATCAACACCTATTGATAGAGGTATCAATCATCCAAATCGGAGCACAATTGCAGATTTTCGATTTTTAAAGCTTTGAATTTGTGGGCTATAGTTCAGTTGATTTTCAATAAAATGAAATTTTCCACAAAATGTGTAGAAATATTCGAGCGATCTAAATACCCGTTGGTATCATAATTACAGGTCTCAACACCTATTGATAGAGGTATCAATCATCCAAATCGGAGCATAATTGCAGATTTTCGATTTTTAAAGCTCTGAATTTATGGGCTATAGTTCAGTTGATTTTCAATCAAATTAAATTTTCCACAAAATGTGCAGAAATATTCGAGCGGTCTAAATACCCGTTGGCATCACAATAATAGGTCTCAACACCTATTGATAGAGGTATCAATCATCCAAATCGGAGCACAATTGCGTATTTTCGATTTTTAAAGCTCTGAATTTGTGGGCTATAGTTCAGTTGATTTTCAGTTTTCCACAAAATATGTAGAAATATTCGAGAGATCTAACCACCCGTTGGCATCACAATTACAGGTCTCAACACCTATTGATAGAGGTATCAATCATCCAAATCGGAGCACAATTGCAGATTTTCGATTTTTAAAGCTCTGAATTTGTGGGCTATTGTACAGTTGATTTTCAGTTTTCCACAAAATATGTAGAAATATTCGAGCGATCTAAATACCCGTTGGCATAACAATTACAAATCTTAACACCTATTGATAGAGCATAGAGGTATGAATCATCCAAATCGGAGCATAATTGCAGATTTTCGATTTTTAGAGCTCTGAATTTGTGGGCTATAGTTCAGTTGATTTTCAATAAAATTAAATTTTCCACAGAACGTTTAGAAATATTCGAGCGGTCCAAATACCCATTGGCATCACAATAATAGGTCTCAACACCTATTGATAGAGGTATCAATCATCGAAATCGGAGCACAATTGCAGATTTTCGATTTTTAAAGCTCTGAATTTGTGGGAGTTGATTTTCAATCAAATTAAATTTTCCACAAAATGTGTAGAAATATTCGGGCGATCTAAATACCCGTTGGCATCACAATTATAGGTCTTAACACCTATTGATAGAGGTATCAATCATCCAAATCAGAGCACAATTGCAGATTTTCGTTATTTAAAGCTCTGAATTTGTGGGCTATAGTTCAGTTGATTTTCAATCAAATTAAATTTTCCACAAAATGTGTAGAAATATTCTAGCGATCCAAACACCCGTTGGCATCACAATTACAGGTCTCAACACCTATTGATAGAGGTATCAATCATCCAAATCGGAGCACAATTGCAGATTTTCGATTTTAAAAGCTCTGAATTTGTGGGCTATTGTTCAGTTGACTTTCAATAAAATTAAATTTTCCACAAAATGTGTAGAAATATTCGAGCGATCTAAATACCCGTTGGCATCACAAGTATAGGTCTCAACATGGAAATCGGAGCACAATTGCAGATTTTTGATATTTAAAGCTCTGAATTTGTGGGCTATAGTTCAGTTGATTTTCAATAAATTTAAATTTTCCACAAAATGTGTAGAAATATTCGAGCGATCTAAATACCCGTTGGCATCACAATTATAGGTCTCAACACCTATTGATAGAGGTATCAATCATCCAAATCGGAGCATAATTGCAGATTTTCGATTTTTAAAGCTCTGAATTTGTGGGCTATTGTTCAGTTGATTTTCAATAAAATTAAATTTTCCACAAAATGTGTAGAAATATTCGAGCGATCTAAATACCCGTTGGCATCACAATTATAGGTCTTAACACCTATTGATAAAGGTATCAATCATCCAAATCAGAGCACAATTGCAGATTTTCGTTATTTAAAGCTCTGAATTTGTGGGCTATAGTTCAGTTGATTTTCAATCAAATTAAATTTTCCACAAAATGTGTAGAAATATTCTAGCGATCCAAACACCCGTTGGCATCACAATTACAGGTCTCAACACCTATTGATAGAGGTATCAATCATCCAAATCGGAGCACAATTGCAGATTTTCGATTTTAAAAGCTCTGAATTTGTGGGCTATTGTTCAGTTGATTTTCAATAAAATTAAATTTTCCACAAAATGTGTAGAAATATTCGAGCGATTTAAATACCCGTTGGCATCACAAGTATAGGTCTCAACATGGAAATCGGAGCACAATTGCAGATTTTTGATATTTAAAGCTCTGAATTTGTGGGCTATAGTTCAGTTGATTTTCAATAAATTTAAATTTTCCACAAAATGTGACGAAATATTCGAGCGATCTAACCACCCATTTGCATCACAATTACAGGTCTCAACACCTATTGATAGAGGTATCAATCATCCAAATCGGAGCACAATTGCAGATTTTCGATTTTTAAAGCTCTGAATTTGTGGGAGTTGATTTTCAATCAAATTAAATTTTCCACAAAATGTGTAGAAATATTCGGGCGATCTAAATACCCGTTGGCATCACAATTACAGGTCTTAACACCTATTGATAAAGGTATCAATCACCCAAATCAGAGCACAATTGCAGATTTTCGTTATTTAAAGCTCTGAATTTGTGGGCTATAGTTCAGTTGATTTTCAATCAAATTAAATTTTCCACAAAATGTGTAGAAATATTCTAGCGATCCAAACACCCGTTGGCATCACAATTACAGGTCTCAACACCTATTGATAGAGGTATCAATCATCCAAATCGGAGCACAATTGCAGATTTTCGATTTTAAAAGCTCTGAATTTGTGGGCTATTGTTCAGTTGATTTTCAATAAAATTAAATTTTCCACAAAATGTGACGAAATATTCGAGCGATCTAAATACCCGTTGGCATCACAATTACAGGTCTCAACACCTATTGATAGAGGTATCAATCATCCAAATCGGAGCACAATTGCAGATTTTCGATTTTTAAAGCTCTGAATTTATGGGCTATAGTTCAGTTGATTTTCAATCAAATTAAATTTTCCACAAAATGTGTAGAAATATTCGAGCGATCTAAATACCCGTTGGCATCACAAGTATAGGTCTCAACATGGAAATCGGAGCACAATTGCAGATTTTCGATTTTTAAAGCTCTGAACTTGTGGGCTATAGATCAGTTGATTTTCACTAATATTAAATTTTCCACAAAATGTGTAGAAATATTCTAGCGATCCAAACACCCGTTGGCATTGTAACGGCGCCCGCGGTTGTCGTCGTTACTAACACTGTTTTTAATAAATTTCCCTGTATTTGATCGTTTTTAGAATTTAGTTTTGTCCAAATTGGGAAAAATAAATCAATAAATAGCCGAGGAGACAGAGAATTGGGATGAGTTTTAGTAATGAATTTCTAAAATGCAGACGGGGTGTAATCAAGCCAAATTTTTTTTTATAAAGAATCCCTGTATTAAATAATTAATAATAATTAAACGCGTGGGGATCGCGGTTTTGAATCAAATTGTATTATTTTGGTGATAATGTATATTTGTTTTTTTTTTTTTTTTTAAATTAAAACTCGTGAAGTTTGGTGATTCTAGTGAACAATCGAATCTGCCTGTTCTAGAAAATCTATGAAGTTGTGATCAAGACAATAAAAAATTATCAAAATCAGAAACGAATATGGCGATCGCAAATTTAACGTTAGCATATTTGTGTTTCTCTTGGCAAAATTGATAAATGCCAATAAATAAAATAAAATCAATAAAAAAAAAAAAACTGTTGAAAATATTGGGTTGTCCAAGAGAAACGGTGCAAAAAAAAAAAAAAAGAAAAATAACATCACAGATAACATAATCTATGCATATATAAACGGTAATGAAATAAGTCATGTTGAAATTTCACAATGTTTAACGAAACCGCGATGAATTTAATATACTATAGTTATTTAGTGATATATAAGAAAATATAACTTCCTCAACATTATTGTTTTTTGTGGTATACATTTTTATAAGTTTATATCAGTAAATTCGAATTTTGTAATTTTTGTTAATAACTGTTATTATGTAGAAATAGAATCTTGAGTGATAAAACAAAAATATTATATTCATAATTTTTTACAAAAATTAAAAAAATAAATAAATAAATACGTTAATAAAAGGCAATAAATAAATACAACACAAGCAAGAAGTTATAATGATAAACAATATCTAATTCATAAAACATAAAAGTGATTGTGTATGCCTTCAAATATCATTGATGGTATAAAAGTCAGTACAAACAATGGTCTATGTACTATAATTGGCCTATATACATATATAATATTGATACATACACGTATCAGGCATCAGCGCAGTGCAACTGAATTGGATCGAGCCGCATCAATAGATGAGTTTTTTTTTAATTCTTTTTTTTTGTTAATATTCATTATTATTATTATTACTATTAAACTATTTTTTTTTTCTCTTAGTTTAAGTTTTCATTATTTGATTCAAATGTTTTTTTTTTAGTATTCAAGTTCATATACACTTTTTTTAAATTTATTAAGTTCAGTTAAAAATTTGAAAGTCCGGACTAACTTTATTTGTTTATTAAGTTTAAGTTTAGTCATTTTATGCTATTGAGCATCTTAATTATGTTATTATTATTATAACATTGTTAATTTTTTTTTATATATTACTAATTATCAGGGATCAGTAGTGTTTAGAAATATAAAGCTTATAACTGAACTTGATTATAAAGATTTAATTCCGTGATGTTTTATTTTTTTATTATTAACTATTTTTTTCTGATTTTTATTTATTAAAAAAATGTCGTAAAAGTAATTCCTTTTACGGGATGATGAGTGTGAGGTGAGCTACTTGGTTTATTGATTCGTTGCAGTTCCTTCCCCTATAACGGTATATTCAAGATTCGCATATGCTTCTAAAAATCCCACGACCATATCCCCTGAGTTTTAGCCGGCTACGAATACCGTTTAGAAGCCTCTATGTGAATATTCTGTTAACGAAAGTCGAATCATCGACGTTCGTTACAGCATCACAATTACAGGTCTCAACACCTATTGATAGAGGTATCAATCATCCAAATCGGAGCACAATTGCAGATTTTCGATTGTTGAAGCTCTGAATTTGTGGGCTATTGTTCAGTTAATTTCCAATAAAATGAAATTTTCCACCAAATGTGTAGAAATATTCGAGCGATCTATATACCCGTTGGCATCACAATTACATGTCTCAACACCTATTGACAGAGGTATCAATCATCGAAATCGGAACACAATTGCAGATTTTCGTTTTTAAAGCTCTGAATTTGTGGGCTATAGTTCAGTTAATTTTCAATAAAATTAAATTTTCCACAAAATCTGACGAAATATTCGAGCGATCTAAATACCCGTTGGTATCACAATTATAGGTCTCAACACCTATTGATAGCGGTATCAATCATCGAAATCGGAGCACAATTGCAGATTTTCGATTTTTAAAGCTCAGAATTTGTGGGCTATAGTTCAGTTGATTTTCAATAAAATTAAATTTTCCACAAAATGTGTAGAAATATTCGAGCGATCTAAACACCCGTTGGCATCACAATTACAGGTATCAACACCTATTGATAGAGGTATCAATCATCCAAATCGGAGCACAATTGCATATTTTCGATTTTTAAAGCTCTGAATTTGTGGGCTATAGTTCAGTTAATTTCCAATAAAATGAAATTTTCCACCAAATGTGTAGAAATATTCGAGCGATCTATATACCCGTTGGCATCACAATTACATGTCTCAACACCTATTGATAGCGGTATCAATCATCCAAATCGGAGCACAATTGCAGATTTTCGATTTTTTAAGCTCTGAATTTGTGGGCTATAGTTCAGTTAATTTTCAATCAAATTAAATTTTCCACAAAATGTGACGAAATATTCAAACGATCTAAATACCCGTTGGCATCACAATTACAGGTCTCAACACCTATTGATAGAGGTGTATCAATCATCCAAATCGGAGGACAATTGCAGATTTTCGATTTTTAAAGCTCTGAATTTGTGGGCTATAGTTCAGTTAATTTTCAATAAAATTAAATTTTCCACAAAATGTGACGAAATATTCAAACGATCTAAATACCCATTGGCATCACAATTACAGGTCTCAACACCTATTGATAGAGGTATCAATCATCCAAATCGGAGCACAATTGCAGATTTTCGATTTTTAAAGCTCTGAATTTGTGGGCTATAGTTCAGTTAATTTCCAATAAAATGAAATTTTCCACAAAATGTGTAGAAATATTCGAGCGATCTAAATACCCTTTGGCATCACAAGTATAGGTCTCAACATGGAAATCTGAGCACAATTGCAAATTTTCGATTTTAAAAGCTCTGAATTTGTGGGCTATAGTTCAGTTGATTTTCAATAAATTTAAATTTTCCACAAAATGTGTAGAAATATTCGAGCGATCTATATACCCGTTGGCATCACAATTACAGGTCTCAACACCTATTGATAGCGGTATCAATCATTCAAATCGGAGCACAATTGAGCACAATTGCAGATTTTCGATTTTAAAAGCTCTGAATTTGTGGGCTATAGTTCAGTTGATTTTCAATAAATTTAAATTTTTCACAAAATGTGTAGAAATATTCGAGCGATCTAAATACCCGTTGGCATCACAATTATAGGTCTCAACACCTATTGATAGAGGTATCAATCATCCAAATCGGAGCACAATTGCAGATTTTCGATTTTAAAAGCTCTGAATTTGTGGGCTATAGTTCAGTTGATTTTCAATAAATTTTAATTTTCCACAAAATGTGTAGAAATATTCGAGGGATCTATATACCCGTTGGCATCACAATTACAGGTCTCAACACCTATTGATAGCGGTATCAATCATTCAAATCGGAGCACAATTGCAGATTTTCGATTTTTAAAGCTCTGAATTTATGGGCTATAGTTCAGTTAATTTCCAATAAAATGAAATTTTCCACAAAATGTGTAGAAATATTCGAGCGATCTAAATACCCTTTGGCATCACAAGTATAGGTCTCAACATGGAAATCTGAGCACAATTGCAGATTTTCGATTTTAAAAGCTCTGAATTTGTGGGCTATAGTTCAGTTGATTTTCAATAAATTTAAATTTTTCACAAAATGTGTAGAAATATTCGAGCGATCTAAATACCCGTTGGCATCACAATTATAGGTCTCAACACCTATTGATAGAGGTATCAATCATCCAAATCGGAGCACAATTGCAGATTTTCGATTTTGTAAGCTCTGAATTTGTGGGCTATTGTTCAGTTGATTTTCAATAAAATTAAATTTTCCACAAAATGTGACGAAATATTCGAGCGATCTAAATACCCGTTGGCATCACAATTACAGGTATCAACACCTATTGATAGAGGTATCAATCATCCAAATCGGAGCACAATTGCAGATTTTCGATTTTTAAAGCTCTGAATTTGTGGGCTATAGTTCAGTTAATTTCCAATAAAATGAAATTTTCCACAAAACGTGTAGAAATATTCGAGCGATCTAAATACCCGTTGGTATCACAATTATAGGTCTCAACACCTATTGATAGCGGTATCAATCATCGAAATCGGAGCACAATTGCAGATTTTCGATTTTTAAAGCTCTGAATTTTTGGGCTATAGTTCAGTTGATTGTCAAATTAAATTTTCCACAAAATTTGTAGAAATATTCGAGCGATCTAAATACCCGTTGGCATCATAATTACAGGTCTCAACACCTATTGATAGAGGTATCAATCATCGAAATCGGAGCACAATTGCAGATTTTCGATTTTTAAAGCTCTGAATTTGTGGGCTATTGTTCAGTAGATTTTCAGTTTTCCACAAAATATGTAGAAATATTCGAGCGATCTAAATACCCGTTGGCATAACAATTACAAATCTCAACACCTATTGATAGAGGTATGAATCATCCAAATCGGAGCATAATTGCAGATTTTCGATTTTTAAAGCTCTGAATTTGTGGGCTATTGTTCAGTTGATTTTCAATAAAATTAAATTTTCCACAAAATGTGTAGAAATATTCGGGCGATCTAAATACCCGTTGGCATCACAATTATAGGTCTCAACACCTATTGATAAAGGTATCAATCATCCAAATCAGAGCACAATTGCAGATTTTCGTTTTTTAAAGCTCTGAATTTGTGGGCTATAGTTCAGTTGATTTTCAATAAAATTAAATTTTCCACAAAATGTGTAGAAATATTCGAGCGATCTAAATACCCTTTGGCATAACAATTACAGGTCTCAACACCTATTTATAGAGGTATCAATCATCCAAATCGGAGCACAATTGCAGATTTTCGATTTTTAAAGCTCTGAATTTGTGGGCATTAGTTCAGTTCATTTTCAATCAAATTAAATTTTCCACAAAATGTGTAGAAATATTCGAGCGATCTAAATACCCGTTGGCATCACAATTACAGGTCTAAACACTTATTGACAGAGGTATCAATCATCCAAATCGGAGCACAATTGCAGATTTCCGATTTTTAAAGCTCTGAATTTGTGGGCTATAGTTCAGTTGATTTTCAATCAAATTAAATTTTCCACAAAATGTGACGAAATATTCGAGCGATCTAAATTATCGTTGGCATCACAATTACAGGTCTCAACACCTATTGATAGAGGTATCAATCATCCAAATCGGAGCACAATTGCAGATTTTCGATTTTTAAAGCTCTGAATTTGTGGGCTATTGTTCAGTTAATTTTCAATAAAATTAAATTTTCCACAAAATGTGACGAAATATTCGAGCGATCTAAATACCCGATGGCATCACAATTACAGGACCCAATAGAAGTATCAATCATCGAAATCGGAGCACAATTGCAGATTTTCGATTTTTAAAGCTCTGAATTTGTGGGCTATTGTTCAGTTGATTTTCAATAAAATTAAATTTTCCACAAAATGTGACGAAATATTCGAGCGATCTAAATACCCTTTGGCATCACAATTACAGGTCTCAACACCTATTTATAGAGGTATCAATCATCCAAATCGAAGCACAATTGCAGATTTTCGATTTTTAAAGCTCTGAATTTGTGGGCTATTGTTCAGTTGATTTTCAATAAAATTAAATTTTCCACAAAATGTGACGAAATATTCGAGCGATCTAAATACCCTTTGGCATCACAATTACAGGTCTCAACACCTATTGATAGAGGTATCAATCATCCAAATCGGAGCACAATTGCAGATTTTCGATTTCTAAAGCTCTGAATTTGTGGGCATTAGTTCAGTTCATTTTCAATCAAATTAAATTTTCCACAAAATGTGTAGAAATATTCGAGCGATCTAAATACCCGTTGGCATCACAATTACAGGTCTAAACACTTATTGATAGAGGTATCAATCATCCAAATCGGAGCACAATTGCAGATTTTCGATTTTTAAAGCTCTGAATTTGTGGGCTATAGTTCAGTTGATTTTCAATCAAATTAAATTTTCCACAAAATGTGTAGAAATATTCGAGCGATCTAAATACCCGTTGGCACAACAATTACAGGTCTCAACACCTATTGATAGAGGTATCAATCATCCAAATCGGAGCACAATTGCAGATTTTCGATTTTTAAAGCTCTGAATTTGTGGGCTATTGTTCACTTAATTTTCAATAAAATTAAATTTTCCACAAAATGTGACGAAATATTCGAGCGATCTAAATACCCGATGGCATCACAATTACAGGACCCAATAGAAGTATCAATCATCGAAATCGGAGCACAATTGCAGATTTTCGATTTGTAAAGCTCTGAATTTGTGGGCTATTGTTCAGTTGATTTTCAATAAAATTAAATTTTCCACAAAATGTGACGAAATATTCGAGCGATCTAAATACCCGTTGGCATCACAATTACAGGTCTAAACACTTATTGATAGAGGTATCAATCATCCAAATCGGAGCACAATTGCAGATTTTCGATTTTTAAAGCTCTGAATTTGTGGGCTATAGTTCAGTTGATTTTCAATCAAATTAAATTTTCCACAAAATGTGTAGAAATATTCGAGCGATCTAAATACCCGTTGGCATCACAATTACAGGTCTCAACACCTATTGATAGAGGTATCAATCATCCAAATCGGAGCACAATTGCAGATTTTCGATTTTTAAAGCTCTGAATTTGTGGGCTATAGTTCAGTTAATTTCCAACAAAATGAAATTTTCCACAAAATGTGTAGAAATATTCGAGCGATCTAAATAACCTTTGGCATCACAAGTATAGGTCTCAACATGGAAATCTGAGCACAATTGCAGATTTTCGATTTTAAAAGCTCTGAATTTGTGGGCTATAGTTCAGTTGATTTTCAATAAATTTAAATTTTCCACAAAATGTGTAGAAATATTCGAGCGATCTATATACCCGTTGGCATCACAATTACAGGTCTCAACACCTATTGATAGCGGTATCAATCATTCAAATCGGAGCACAATTGCAGATTTTCGATTTTTAAAGCTCTGAATTTGTGGGCTATAGTTCAGTTAATTTCCAATAAAATGAAATTTTCCACAAAATGTGTAGAAATCTTCGAGCGATCTAAATACCCTTTGGCATCACAAGTATAGGTCTCAACATGGAAATCTGAGCACAATTGCAGATTTTAGATTTTAAAAGCTCTGAATTTGTGGGCTATAGTTCAGTTGATTTTCAATAAATTTAAATTTTTCACAAAATGTGTAGAAATATTCGAGCGATCTAAATACCCGTTGGCATCACAATTATAGGTCTCAACACCTATTGATAGAGGTATCAATCATCCAAATCGGAGCACAATTGCAGATTTTCGATTTTTAAAGCTCTGAATTTGTGGGCTATTGTTCAGTTGATTTTCAATAAAATTAAATTTTCCACAAAATGTGACGAAATATTCGAGCGATCTAAATACCCGTTGGCATCACAATTACAGGTATCAACACCTATTGATAGAGGTATCAATCATCCAAATCGGAGCACAATTGCAGATTTTCGATTTTTAAAGCTCTGAATTTGTGGGCTATAGTTCAGTTAATTTCCAATAAAATGAAATTTTCCACAAAACGTGTAGAAATATTCGAGCGATCTAAATACCCGTTGGTATCACAATTATAGGTCTCAACACCTATTGATAGCGGTATCAATCATCGAAATCGGAGCACAATTGCAGATTTTCGATTTTTAAAGCTCTGAATTTTTGGGCTATAGTTCAGTTGATTGTCAAATTAAATTTTCCACAAAATTTGTAGAAATATTCGAGCGATCTAAATACCCGTTGGCATCATAATTACAGGTCTCAACACCTATTGATAGAGGTATCAATCATCGAAATCGGAGCACAATTGCAGATTTTCGATTTTTAAAGCTCTGAATTTGTGGGCTATTGTTCAGTAGATTTTCAGTTTTCCACAAAATATGTAGAAATATTCGAGCGATCTAAATACCCGTTGGCATAACAATTACAAATCTCAACACCTATTGATAGAGGTATGAATCATCCAAATCGGAGCATAATTGCAGATTTTCGATTTTTAAAGCTCTGAATTTGTGGGCTATTGTTCAGTTGATTTTCAATAAAATTAAATTTTCCACAAAATGTGTAGAAATATTCGGGCGATCTAAATACCCGTTGGCATCACAATTATAGGTCTCAACACCTATTGATAAAGGTATCAATCATCCAAATCAGAGCACAATTGCAGATTTTCGTTTTTTAAAGCTCTGAATTTGTGGGCTATAGTTCAGTTGATTTTCAATAAAATTAAATTTTCCACAAAATGTGACGAAATATTCGAGCGATCTAAATACCCTTTGGCATCACAATTACAGGTCTCAACACCTATTGATAGAGGTATCAATCATCCAAATCGGAGCACAATTGCAGATTTTCGATTTTTAAAGCTCTGAATTTGTGGGCATTAGTTCAGTTCATTTTCAATAAAATTAAATTTTTCACAAAATGTGTAGAAATATTCGAGCGATCTAAATACCCGTTGGCATCACAATTACAGGTCTAAACACTTATTGACAGAGGTATCAATCATCCAAATCGGAGCACAATTGCAGATTTCCGATTTTTAAAGCTCTGAATTTGTGGGCTATAGTTCAGTTGATTTTCAATCAAATTAAATTTTCCACAAAATGTGTAGAAATATTCGAGCGATCTAAATACCCGTTAGCACAACAATTACAGGTCTCAACACCTATTGATAGAGGTATCAATCATCCAAATCGGAGCACAATTGCAGATTTTCGATTTTTAAAGCTCTGAATTTGTGGGCTATTGTTCAGTTGATTTTCAATAAAATTAAATTTTCCACAAAATGTGACGAAATATTCGAGCGATCTAAATTATCGTTGGCATCACAATTACAGGTCTCAACACCTATTGATAGAGGTATCAATCATCCAAATCGGAGCACAATTGCAGATTTTCGATTTTTAAAGCTCTGAATTTGTGGGCTATTGTTCAGTTAATTTTCAATAAAATTAAATTTTCCACAAAATGTGACGAAATATTCGAGCGATCTAAATACCCGATGGCATCACAATTACAGGACCCAATAGAAGTATCAATCATCGAAATCGGAGCACAATTGCAGATTTTCGATTTTTAAAGCTCTGAATTTGTGGGCTATTGTTCAGTTGATTTTCAATAAAATTAAATTTTCCACAAAATGTGACGAAATATTCGAGCGATCTAAATACCCTTTGGCATCACAATTACAGGTCTCAACACCTATTGATAGAGGTATCAATCATCCAAATCGGAGCACAATTGCAGATTTTCGATTTCTAAAGCTCTGAATTTGTGGGCATTAGTTCAGTTCATTTTCAATCAAATTAAATTTTCCACAAAATGTGTAGAAATATTCGAGCGATCTAAATACCCGTTGGCATCACAATTACAGGTCTAAACACTTATTGATAGAGGTATCAATCATCCAAATCGGAGCACAATTGCAGATTTTCGATTTTTAAAGCTCTGAATTTGTGGGCTATAGTTCAGTTGATTTTCAATCAAATTAAATTTTCCACAAAATGTCTAGAAATATTCGAGCGATCTAAATACCCGTTGGCACAACAATTACAGGTCTCAACACCTATTGATAGAGGTATCAATCATCCAAATCGGAGCACAATTGCAGATTTTCGATTTTTAAAGCTCTGAATTTGTGGGCTATTGTTCACTTAATTTTCAATAAAATTAAATTTTCCACAAAATGTGACGAAATATTCGAGCGATCTAAATACCCGATGGCATCACAATTACAGGACCCAATAGAAGTATCAATCATCGAAATCGGAGCACAATTGCAGATTTTCGATTTTTAAAGCTCTGAATTTGTGGGCTATTGTTCAGTTGATTTTCAATAAAATTAAATTTTCCACAAAATGTGACGAAATATTCGAGCGATCTAAATACCCGTTGGCATCACAATTACAGGTCTAAACACTTATTGATAGAGGTATCAATCATCCAAATCGGAGCACAATTGCAGATTTTCGATTTTTAAAGCTCTGAATTTGTGGGCTATAGTTCAGTTGATTTTCAATAAAATTAAATTTTCCACAAAATGTGACGAAATATTCGAGCGATCTAAATACCCTTTGGCATCACAATTACAGGTCTCAACACCTATTGATAGAGGTATCAATCATCCAAATCGGAGCACAATTGCAGATTTTCGATTTTTAAAGCTCTGAATTTGTGGGCATTAGTTCAGTTCATTTTCAATAAAATTAAATTTTTCACAAAATGTGTAGAAATATTCGAGCGATCTAAATACCCGTTGGCATCACAATTACAGGTCTAAACACTTATTGACAGAGGTATCAATCATCCAAATCGGAGCACAATTGCAGATTTCCGATTTTTAAAGCTCTGAATTTGTGGGCTATAGTTCAGTTGATTTTCAATCAAATTAAATTTTCCACAAAATGTGTAGAAATATTCGAGCGATCTAAATACCCGTTAGCACAACAATTACAGGTCTCAACACCTATTGATAGAGGTATCAATCATCGAAATCGGAGCACAATTGCAGATTTTCGATTTTTAAAGCTCTGAATTTGTGGGCTATTGTTCAGTTGATTTTCAATAAAATTAAATTTTCCACAAAATGTGACGAAATATTCGAGCGATCTAAATACCCTTTGGCATCACAATTACAGGTCTCAACACCTATTGATAGAGGTATCAATCATCCAAATCGGAGCACAATTGCAGATTTTCGATTTCTAAAGCTCTGAATTTGTGGGCATTAGTTCAGTTCATTTTCAATCAAATTAAATTTTCCACAAAATGTGTAGAAATATTCGAGCGATCTAAATACCCGTTGGCATCACAATTACAGGTCTAAACACTTATTGATAGAGGTATCAATCATCCAAATCGGAGCACAATTGCAGATTTTCGATTTTTAAAGCTCTGAATTTGTGGGCTATAGTTCAGTTGATTTTCAATCAAATTAAATTTTCCACAAAATGTCTAGAAATATTCGAGCGATCTAAATACCCGTTGGCACAACAATTACAGGTCTCAACACCTATTGATAGAGGTATCAATCATCCAAATCGGAGCACAATTGCAGATTTTCGATTTTTAAAGCTCTGAATTTGTGGGCTATTGTTCACTTAATTTTCAATAAAATTAAATTTTCCACAAAATGTGACGAAATATTCGAGCGATCTAAATACCCGATGGCATCACAATTACAGGACCCAATAGAAGTATCAATCATCGAAATCGGAGCACAATTGCAGATTTTCGATTTTTAAAGCTCTGAATTTGTGGGCTATTGTTCAGTTGATTTTCAATAAAATTAAATTTTCCACAAAATGTGACGAAATATTCGAGCGATCTAAATACCCGTTGGCATCACAATTACAGGTCTAAACACTTATTGATAGAGGTATCAATCATCCAAATCGGAGCACAATTGCAGATTTTCGATTTTTAAAGCTCTGAATTTGTGGGCTATAGTTCAGTTGATTTTCAATAAAATTAAATTTTCCACAAAATGTGACGAAATATTCGAGCGATCTAAATACCCTTTGGCATCACAATTACAGGTCTCAACACCTATTGATAGAGGTATCAATCATCCAAATCGGAGCACAATTGCAGATTTTCGATTTTTAAAGCTCTGAATTTGTGGGCATTAGTTCAGTTCATTTTCAATAAAATTAAATTTTTCACAAAATGTGTAGAAATATTCGAGCGATCTAAATACCCGTTGGCATCACAATTACAGGTCTAAACACTTATTGACAGAGGTATCAATCATCCAAATCGGAGCACAATTGCAGATTTCCGATTTTTAAAGCTCTGAATTTGTGGGCTACAGTTCAGTTGATTTTCAATCAAATTAAATTTTCCACAAAATGTGTAGAAATATTCGAGCGATCTAAATACCCTTTGGCATCACAATTACAGGTCTCAACACCTATTGATAGAGGTATCAATCATCCAAATCGGAGCACAATTGCAGATTTTCGATTTTTAAAGCTCTGAATTTGTGGGCATTAGTTCAGTTCATTTTCAATAAAATTAAATTTTTCACAAAATGTGTAGAAATATTCGAGCGATCTAAATACCCTTTGGCATAACAATTACAGGTCTCAACACCTATTTATAGAGGTATCAATCATCCAAATCGGAGCACAATTGCAGATTTTCGATTTTTAAAGCTCTGAATTTGTGGGCTATTGTTCAGTTGATTTTCAATAAAATTAAATTTTCCACAAAATGTGACGAAATATTCGAGCGATCTAAATACCCTTTGGCATCACAATTACAGGTCTCAACACCTATTGATAGAGGTATCAATCATCCAAATCGGAGCACAATTGCAGATTTTCGATTTTTAAAGCTCTGAATTTGTGGGCATTAGTTCAGTTCATTTTCAATAAAATTAAATTTTTCACAAAATGTGTAGAAATATTCGAGCGATCTAAATACCCGTTGGCATCACAATTACAGGTCTAAACACTTATTGACAGAGGTATCAATCATCCAAATCGGAGCACAATTGCAGATTTCCGATTTTTAAAGCTCTGAATTTGTGGGCTATAGTTCAGTTGATTTTCAATCAAATTAAATTTTCCACAAAATGTGTAGAAATATTCGAGCGATCTAAATACCCGTTAGCACAACAATTACAGGTCTCAACACCTATTGATAGAGGTATCAATCATCCAAATCGGAGCACAATTGCAGATTTTCGATTTTTAAAGCTCTGAATTTGTGGGCTATTGTTCAGTTGATTTTCAATAAAATTAAATTTTCCACAAAATGTGACGAAATATTCGAGCGATCTAAATTATCGTTGGCATCACAATTACAGGTCTCAACACCTATTGATAGAGGTATCAATCATCCAAATCGGAGCACAATTGCAGATTTTCGATTTTTAAAGCTCTGAATTTGTGGGCTATTGTTCAGTTAATTTTCAATAAAATTAAATTTTCCACAAAATGTGACGAAATATTCGAGCGATCTAAATACCCGATGGCATCACAATTACAGGACCCAATAGAAGTATCAATCATCGAAATCGGAGCACAATTGCAGATTTTCGATTTTTAAAGCTCTGAATTTGTGGGCTATTGTTCAGTTGATTTTCAATAAAATTAAATTTTCCACAAAATGTGACGAAATATTCGAGCGATCTAAATACCCTTTGGCATCACAATTACAGGTCTCAACACCTATTGATAGAGGTATCAATCATCCAAATCGGAGCACAATTGCAGATTTTCGATTTCTAAAGCTCTGAATTTGTGGGCATTAGTTCAGTTCATTTTCAATCAAATTAAATTTTCCACAAAATGTGTAGAAATATTCGAGCGATCTAAATACCCGTTGGCATCACAATTACAGGTCTAAACACTTATTGATAGAGGTATCAATCATCCAAATCGGAGCACAATTGCAGATTTTCGATTTTTAAAGCTCTGAATTTGTGGGCTATAGTTCAGTTGATTTTCAATCAAATTAAATTTTCCACAAAATGTCTAGAAATATTCGAGCGATCTAAATACCCGTTGGCACAACAATTACAGGTCTCAACACCTATTGATAGAGGTATCAATCATCCAAATCGGAGCACAATTGCAGATTTTCGATTTTTAAAGCTCTGAATTTGTGGGCTATTGTTCACTTAATTTTCAATAAAATTAAATTTTCCACAAAATGTGACGAAATATTCGAGCGATCTAAATACCCGATGGCATCACAATTACAGGACCCAATAGAAGTATCAATCATCGAAATCGGAGCACAATTGCAGATTTTCGATTTTTAAAGCTCTGAATTTGTGGGCTATTGTTCAGTTGATTTTCAATAAAATTAAATTTTCCACAAAATGTGACGAAATATTCGAGCGATCTAAATACCCGTTGGCATCACAATTACAGGTCTAAACACTTATTGATAGAGGTATCAATCATCCAAATCGGAGCACAATTGCAGATTTTCGATTTTTAAAGCTCTGAATTTGTGGGCTATAGTTCAGTTGATTTTCAATCAAATTAAATTTTCCACAAAATGTGTAGAAATATTCGAGCGATCTAAATACCCGTTGGCACAACAATTACAGGTCTCAACACCTATTGATAGAGGTATCAATCATCCAAATCGGAGCACAATTGCAGATTTTCGATTTTTAAAGCCCTGAATTTGTGGGCTATTGTTCAGTTAATTTTCAATAAAATTAAATTTTCCACAAAATGTGACGAAATATTCGAGCGATCTAAATACCCGATGGCATCACAATTACAGGACCCAATAGAAGTATCAATCATCGAAATCGGAGCACAATTGCAGATTTTCGATTTTTAAAGCTCTGAATTTGTGGGCTATTGTTCAGTTGATTTTCAATAAAATTAAATTTTCCACAAAATGTGACGAAATATTCGAGCGATCTAAATACCCGTTGGCATCACAATTACAGGTCTCAACACCTATTGATAGAGGTATCAATCATCCAAATCGGAGCACAATTGCAGATTTTCGATTTTTAAAGCTCTGAATTTGTGGGCTATGGTTCAGTTGATTTTCAATAAAATTAAATTTTCCACAAAATGTGACGAAATATTCGAGCGATCTAAATACCCGTTGGCATCACAATTACAGGTCTCAACACCTATTGATAGAGGTATCAATCATCCAAATCGGAGCACAATTGCAGATTTTCGATTTTTAAAGCTCTGAATTTGTGGGCTATTGTTCAGTTGATTTTCAATAAAATTAAATTTTCCACAAAATGTGACGAAATATTCGAGCGATCTAAATACCCGTTGGCATCACAATTACAGGTCTCAACACCTATTGATAGAGGTATCAATCATCCAAATCGGAGCACAATTGCAGATTTTCGATTTTTAAAGCTCTGAATTTGTGGGCTATTGTTCAGTTAATTTTTAATAAAATTAAATTTTCCACAAAATGTGACGAAATATTCGAGCGATCTAAATACCCGATGGCATCACAATTACAGGACCCAATAGAAGTATCAATCATCGAAATCGGAGCACAATTGCAGATTTTCGATTTTTAAAGCTCTGAATTTGTGGGCTATTGTTCAGTTGATTTTCAATAAAATTAAATTTTCCACAAAATGTGACGAAATATTCGAGCGATCTAAATACCCTTTGGCATCACAATTACAGGTCTCAACACCTATTTATAGAGGTATCAATCATCCAAATCGAAGCACAATTGCAGATTTTCGATTTTTAAAGCTCTGAATTTGTGGGCTATTGTTCAGTTGATTTTCAATAAAATTAAATTTTCCACAAAATGTGACGAAATATTTGAGCGATCTAAATACCCGTTGGCATCACAATTACAGGTCTCAACACCTATTGATAGAGGTATCAATCATCCAAATCGGAGCACAATTGCAGATTTTCGATTTTTAAAGCTCTGAATTTGTGGGCTATTGTTCAGTTGATTTTCAATAAAATTAAATTTTCCACAAAATGTGACGAAATATTCGAGCGATCTAAATACCCGTTGGCATAACAATTACAGGTCTCAACACCTATTGATAGAGGTATCAATCATCCAAATCGGAGCACAATTGCAGATTTTCGATTTTTAAAGCTCTGAATTTGTGGGCTATGGTTCAGTTGATTTTCAATAAAATTAAATTTTCCACAAAATGTGACGAAATATTCGAGCGATCTAAATACCCTTTGGCATCACAATTACAGGTCTCAACACCTATTTATAGAGGTATCAATCATCCAAATCGAAGCACAATTGCAGATTTTCGATTTTTAAAGCTCTGAATTTGTGGGCTATTGTTCAGTTGATTTTCAATAAAATTAAATTTTCCACAAAATGTGTAGAAATATTCGAGCGATCTAAATACCCGTTGGCATCACAATTACAGGTCTCAACACCTATTGATAGAAGTATCAATCATCGAAATCGGAGCACAATTGCAGATTTTCGATTTTTAAAGCTCTGAATTTGTGGGCTATTGTTCAGTTGATTTTCAATAAAATTAAATTTTCCACAAAATGTGACGAAATATTCGAGCGATCTAAATACCCGTTGGCATCACAATTACAGGTCTCAACACCTATTGATAGAGGTATCAATCATCCAAATCGGAGCACAATTGCAGATTTTCGATTTTTAAAGCTCTGAATTTGTGGGCTATGGTTCAGTTGATTTTCAATAAAATTAAATTTTCCACAAAATGTGACGAAATATTCGAGCGATCTAAATACCCTTTGGCATCACAATTACAGGTCTCAACACCTATTTATAGAGGTATCAATCATCGAAATCGGAGCACAATTGCAGATTTTCGATTTTTAAAGCTCTGAATTTGTGGGCTATTGTTCAGTTGATTTTCAATAAAATTAAATTTTCCACAAAATGTGACGAAATATTCGAGCGATCTAAATACCCGTTGGCATAACAATTACAGGTCTCAACACCTATTGATAGAGGTATCAATCATCCAAATCGGAGCACAATTGCAGATTTTCGATTTTTAAAGCTCTGAATTTGTGGGCTATTGTTCAGTTGATTTTCAATAAAATTAAATTTTCCACAAAATGTGACGAAATATTCGAGCGATCTAAATACCCTTTGGCATCACAATTACAGGTCTCAACACCTATTTATAGAGGTATCAATCATCCAAATCGAAGCACAATTGCAGATTTTCGATTTTTAAAGCTCTGAATTTGTGGGCTATTGTTCAGCTGATTTTCAATAAAATTAAATTTTCCACAAAATGTGACGAAATATTCGAGCGATCTAAATACCCTTTGGCATAACAATTACAGGTCTCAACACCTATTGATAGAGGTATCAATCATCCAAATCGGAGCACAATTGCAGATTTTCGATTTTTAAAGCTCTGAATTTGTGGGCTATTGTTCAGTTGATTTTCAATAAAATTAAATTTTCCAGAAAATGTGACGAAATATTCGAGCGATCTAAATACCCTTTGGCATCACAATTACAGGTCTCAACACCTATTTATAGAGGTATCAATCATCCAAATCGGAGCACAATTGCAGATTTTCGATTTTTAAAGCTCTGAATTTGTGGGCTATTGTTCAGTTGATTTTCAATAAAATTAAATTTTCCACAAAATGTGACGAAATATTCGAGCGATCTAAATACCCGTTGGCATCACAATTACAGGTCTCAACACCTATTGATAGAGGTATCAATCATCCAAATCGGAGCACAATTGCAGATTTTCGATTTTTAAAGCTCTGAATTTGTGGGCTATGGTTCAGTTGATTTTCAATAAAATGAAATTTTCCACAAAATGTGTAGAAATATTCGAGCGATCTAAATACCCTTTGGCATCACAATTACAGGTCTCAACACCTATTTATAGAGGTATCAATCATCCAAATCGAAGCACAATTGCAGATTTTCGATTTTTAAAGCTCTGAATTTGTGGGCTATTGTTCAGTTGATTTTCAATAAAATTAAATTTTCCACAAAATGTGACGAAATATTCGAGCGATCTAAATACCCGTTGGCATCACAATTACAGGTCTCAACACCTATTGATAGAGGTATCAATCATCCAAATCGGAGCACAATTGCAGATTTTCGATTTTTAAAGCTCTGAATTTGTGGGCTATTGTTCAGTTAATTTTCAATAAAATTAAACTTTCCACAAAATGTGACGAAATATTCGAGCGATCTAAATACCCTTTGGCATAACAATTACAGGTCTCAACACCTATTGATAGAGGTATCAATCATCCAAATCGGAGCACAATTGCAGATTTTCGATTTTTAAAGCTCTGAATTTGTGTTCTATTGTTCAGTTGATTTTCAATAAAATTAAATTTTCCACAAAATGTGACGAAATATTCGAGCGATCTAAATACCTGCTGGCATCACAATTACAGGTCTCAACACCTATTTATAGAGGTATCAATCATCCAAATCGAAGCACAATTGCAGATTTTCGATTTTTAAAGCTCTGAATTTGTGGGCTATTGTTCAGTTGATTTTCAATAAAATTAAATTTTCCACAAAATGTGACGAAATATTCGAGCGATCTAAATACCCGTTGGCATCACAATTACAGGTCTCAACACCTATTGATAGAGGTATCAATCATCCAAATCGGAGCACAATTGCAGATTTTCGATTTTTAAAGCTCTGAATTTGTGGGCTACAGTTTAGTTAATTTTCAATAAAATTAAATTTTCCACAAAATGTGTAGAAATATTCGAGCGATCTAAATACCCTTTGGCATCACAATTACAGGTCCCAACACCTATTTATAGAGGTATCAATCATCCAAATCGAAGCACAATTGCAGATTTTCGATTTTTAAAGCTCTGAATTTGTGGGCTACAGTTTAGTTGATTTTCAATAAAATTAAATTTTCCACAAAATGTGTAGAAATATTCGAGCGATCTAAATACCCGTTGGCATCACAATTACAGGTCTCAACACCTATTGATAGAGGTATCAATCATCCAAATCGGAGCACAATTGCAGATTTTCGATTTTGAAAGCTCTGAATTTGTGGGCTACAGTTTAGTTGATTTTCAATAAAATTAAATTTTCCACAAAATGTGTAGAAATATTCGAGCGATCTAAATACCCGATGGCATCACAATTACAGGACCCAATAGAAGTATCAATCATCGAAATCGGAGCACAATTGCAGATTTTCGATTTTTAAAGCTCTGAATTTGTGGGCTATTGTTCAGTTGATTTTCAATAAAATTAAATTTTCCACAAAATGTGACGAAATATTCGAGCGATCTAAATACCCTTTGGCATAACAATTACAGGTCTCAACACCTATTGATAGAGGTATCAATCATCCAAATCGGAGCACAATTGCAGATTTTCGATTTTTAAAGCTCTGAATTTGTGGGCTATTGTTCAGTTGATTTTCAATAAAATTAAATTTTCCACAAAATGTGACGAAATATTCGAGCGATCTAAATACCCGTTGGCATCACAATTACAGGTCTCAACACCTATTGATAGAGGTATCAATCATCCAAATCGGAGCACAATTGCAGATTTTCGATTTTAAAGCTCTGAATTTGTGGGCTATGGTTCAGTTGATTTTCAATAAAATTAAATTTTCCACAAAATGTGACGAAATATTCGAGCGATCTAAATACCCTTTGGCATCACAATTACAGGTCTCAACACCTATTTATAGAGGTATCAATCATCCAAATCGAAGCACAATTGCAGATTTTCGATTTTTAAAGCTCTGAATTTGTGGGCTATTGTTCAGTTAATTTTCAATAAAATTAAATTTTCCACAAAATGTGTAGAAATATTCGAGCGATCTAAATACCCGTTGGCATCACAATTACAGGTCTCAACACCTATTTATAGAGGTATCAATCATCCAAATCGAAGCACAATTGCAGATTTTCGATTTTTAAAGCTCTGAATTTGTGGGCTATTGTTCAGTTGATTTTCAATAAAATTAAATTTTCCACAAAATGTGACGAAATATTCGAGCGATCTAAATACCCTTTGGCATCACAATTACAGGTCTCAACACCTATTTATAGAGGTATCAATCATCCAAATCGAAGCACAATTGCAGATTTTCGATTTTTAAAGCTCTGAATTTGTGGGCTATTGTTCAGTTGATTTTCAATAAAATTAAATTTTCCACAAAATGTGTAGAAATATTCGAGCGATCTAAATACCCTTTGGCATCACAATTACAGGTCTCAACACCTATTTATAGAGGTATCAATCATCCAAATCGAAGCACAATTGCAGATTTTCGATTTTTAAAGCTCTGAATTTGTGGGCTATTGTTCAGTTGATTTTCAATAAAATTAAATTTTCCACAAAATGTGTAGAAATATTCGAGCGATCTAAATACCCTTTGGCATCACAATTACAGGTCTCAACACCTATTTATAGAGGTATCAATCATCCAAATCGAAGCACAATTGCAGATTTTCGATTTTTAAAGCTCTGAATTTGTGGGCTATTGTTCAGTTGATTTTCAATAAAATTAAATTTTCCACAAAATGTGACGAAATATTCGAGCGATCTAAATACCCGTTGGCATCACAATTACAGGTCTCAACACCTATTGATAGAGGTATCAATCATCCAAATCGGAGCACAATTGCAGATTTTCGATTTTAAAGCTCTGAATTTGTGGGCTATGGTTCAGTTGATTTTCAATAAAATTAAATTTTCCACAAAATGTGACGAAATATTCGAGCGATCTAAATACCCTTTGGCATCACAATTACAGGTCTCAACACCTATTTATAGAGGTATCAATCATCCAAATCGAAGCACAATTGCAGATTTTCGATTTTTAAAGCTCTGAATTTGTGGGCTATTGTTCAGTTAATTTTCAATAAAATTAAATTTTCCACAAAATGTGTAGAAATATTCGAGCGATCTAAATACCCGTTGGCATCACAATTACAGGTCTCAACACCTATTTATAGAGGTATCAATCATCCAAATCGAAGCACAATTGCAGATTTTCGATTTTTAAAGCTCTGAATTTGTGGGCTATTGTTCAGTTGATTTTCAATAAAATTAAATTTTCCACAAAATGTGACGAAATATTCGAGCGATCTAAATACCCTTTGGCATCACAATTACAGGTCTCAACACCTATTTATAGAGGTATCAATCATCCAAATCGAAGCACAATTGCAGATTTTCGATTTTTAAAGCTCTGAATTTGTGGGCTATTGTTCAGTTGATTTTCAATAAAATTAAATTTTCCACAAAATGTGTAGAAATATTCGAGCGATCTAAATACCCTTTGGCATCACAATTACAGGTCCCAACACCTATTTATAGAGGTATCAATCATCCAAATCGAAGCACAATTGCAGATTTTCGATTTTTAAAGCTCTGAATTTGTGGGCTACAGTTTAGTTGATTTTCAATAAAATTAAATTTTCCACAAAATGTGTAGAAATATTCGAGCGATCTAAATACCCGTTGGCATCACAATTACAGGTCTCAACACCTATTGATAGAGGTATCAATCATCCAAATCGGAGCACAATTGCAGATTTTCGATTTTTAAAGCTCTGAATTTGTGGGCTATTGTTCAGTTGATTTTCAATAAAATTAAATTTTCCACAAAATGTGTAGAAATATTCGAGCGATCTAAATACCCTTTGGCATCACAATTACAGGTCTCAACACCTATTTATAGAGGTATCAATCATCCAAATCGAAGCACAATTGCAGATTTTCGATTTTTAAAGCTCTGAATTTGTGGGCTATTGTTCAGTTGATTTTCAATAAAATTAAATTTTCCACAAAATGTGACGAAATATTCGAGCGATCTAAATACCCGTTGGCATCACAATTACAGGTCTCAGCACCTATTGATAGAGGTATCAATCATCCAAATCGGAGCACAATTGCAGATTTTCGATTTTTAAAGCTCTGAATTTGTGGGCTATTGTTCAGTTGATTTTCAATAAAATTAAATTTTCCACAAAATGTGACGAAATATTCGAGCGATCTAAATACCCTTTGGCATCACAATTACAGGTCTCAACACCTATTTATAGAGGTATCAATCATCCAAATCGAAGCACAATTGCAGATTTTCGATTTTTAAAGCTCTGAATTTGTGGGCTATTGTTCAGTTGATTTTCAATAAAATTAAATTTTCCACAAAATGTGACGAAATATTCGAGCGATCTAAATACCCGTTGGCATCACAATTACAGGTCTCAGCACCTATTGATAGAGGTATCAATCATCCAAATCGGAGCACAATTGCAGATTTTCGATTTTTAAAGCTCTGAATTTGTGGGCTATTGTTCAGTTGATTTTCAATAAAAT
The DNA here is from genome assembly GCA_963556165.1 of Tipula helvola. Lineage (NCBI taxonomy): Eukaryota > Metazoa > Arthropoda > Insecta > Diptera > Tipulidae > Tipula > Tipula helvola. The sequence continues at coordinate 160,190,722 of OY744483.1, forward strand.
TAAATTTTCCACAAAATGTGACGAAATATTCGAGCGATCTAAATACCCTTTGGCATAACAATTACAGGTCTCAACACCTATTGATAGAGGTATCAATCATCCAAATCGGAGCACAATTGCAGATTTTCGATTTTTAAAGCTCTGAATTTGTGGGCTATTGTTCAGTTGATTTTCAATAAAATTAAATTTTCCACAAAATGTGACGAAATATTCGAGCGATCTAAATACCCGTTGGCATCACAATTACAGGTCTCAACACCTATTGATAGAGGTATCAATCATCCAAATCGGAGCACAATTGCAGATTTTCGATTTTTAAAGCTCTGAATTTGTGGGCTACAGTTTAGTTAATTTTCAATAAAATTAAATTTTCCACAAAATGTGTAGAAATATTCGAGCGATCTAAATACCCTTTGGCATCACAATTACAGGTCCCAACACCTATTTATAGAGGTATCAATCATCCAAATCGAAGCACAATTGCAGATTTTCGATTTTTAAAGCTCTGAATTTGTGGGCTACAGTTTAGTTGATTTTCAATAAAATTAAATTTTCCACAAAATGTGTAGAAATATTCGAGCGATCTAAATACCCGTTGGCATCACAATTACAGGTCTCAACACCTATTGATAGAGGTATCAATCATCCAAATCGGAGCACAATTGCAGATTTTCGATTTTTAAAGCTCTGAATTTGTGGGCTATTGTTCAGTTGATTTTCAATAAAATTAAATTTTCCACAAAATGTGACGAAATATTCGAGCGATCTAAATACCCGTTGGCATCACAATTACAGGTCTCAACACCTATTGATAGAGGTATCAATCATCCAAATCGGAGCACAATTGCAGATTTTCGATTTTAAAGCTCTGAATTTGTGGGCTATGGTTCAGTTGATTTTCAATAAAATTAAATTTTCCACAAAATGTGACGAAATATTCGAGCGATCTAAATACCCTTTGGCATCACAATTACAGGTCTCAACACCTATTTATAGAGGTATCAATCATCCAAATCGGAGCACAATTGCAGATTTTCGATTTTTAAAGCTCTGAATTTGTGGGCTATTGTTCAGTTGATTTTCAATAAAATTAAATTTTCCACAAAATGTGTAGAAATATTCGAGCGATCTAAATACCCTTTGGCATCACAATTACAGGTCTCAACACCTATTTATAGAGGTATCAATCATCCAAATCGAAGCACAATTGCAGATTTTCGATTTTTAAAGCTCTGAATTTGTGGGCTATTGTTCAGTTGATTTTCAATAAAATTAAATTTTCCACAAAATGTGACGAAATATTCGAGCGATCTAAATACCCGTTGGCATCACAATTACAGGTCTCAGCACCTATTGATAGAGGTATCAATCATCCAAATCGGAGCACAATTGCAGATTTTCGATTTTTAAAGCTCTGAATTTGTGGGCTATTGTTCAGTTGATTTTCAATAAAATTAAATTTTCCACAAAATGTGACGAAATATTCGAGCGATCTAAATACCCTTTGGCATCACAATTACAGGTCTCAACACCTATTTATAGAGGTATCAATCATCCAAATCGAAGCACAATTGCAGATTTTCGATTTTTAAAGCTCTGAATTTGTGGGCTATTGTTCAGTTGATTTTCAATAAAATTAAATTTTCCACAAAATGTGACGAAATATTCGAGCGATCTAAATACCCGTTGGCATCACAATTACAGGTCTCAGCACCTATTGATAGAGGTATCAATCATCCAAATCGGAGCACAATTGCAGATTTTCGATTTTTAAAGCTCTGAATTTGTGGGCTATTGTTCAGTTGATTTTCAATAAAATTAAATTTTCCACAAAATGTGACGAAATATTCGAGCGATCTAAATACCCGTTGGCATCACAATTACAGGTCTCAACACCTATTGATAGCGGTATCAATCATCCAAATCGGAGCACAATTGCAGATTTTCGATTTTTAAAGCTCTGAATTTGTGGGCTATTGTTCAGTTGATTTTCAATAAAATTAAATTTTCCACAAAATGTGACGAAATATTCGAGCGATCTAAATACCCTTTGGCATCACAATTACAGGTCTCAACACCTATTTATAGAGGTATCAATCATCGAAATCGGAGCACAATTGCAGATTTTCGATTTTTAAAGCTCTGAATTTGTGGGCTATTGTTCAGTTGATTTTCAATAAAATTAAATTTTCCACAAAATGTGACGAAATATTCGAGCGATCTAAATACCCGTTGGCATCACAATTACAGGTCTCAACACCTATTGATAGAGGTATCAATCATCGAAATCGGAGCACAATTGCAGATTTTCGATTTTTAAAGCTCTGAATTTGTGGGCTATTGTTCAGTTGATTTTCAATAAAATTAAATTTTCCACAAAATGTGACGAAATATTCGAGCGATCTAAATACCCTTTGGCATAACAATTACAGGTCTCAACACCTATTGATAGAGGTATCAATCATCCAAATCGGAGCACAATTGCAGATTTTCGATTTTTAAAGCTCTGAATTTGTGGGCTATTGTTCAGTTGATTTTCAATAAAATTAAATTTTCCACAAAATGTGACGAAATATTCGAGCGATCTAAATACCCGTTGGCATCACAATTACAGGTCTCAACACCTATTGATAGAGGTATCAATCATCCAAATCGGAGCACAATTGCAGATTTTCGATTTTTAAAGCTCTGAATTTGTGGGCTACAGTTTAGTTAATTTTCAATAAAATTAAATTTTCCACAAAATGTGTAGAAATATTCGAGCGATCTAAATACCCTTTGGCATCACAATTACAGGTCCCAACACCTATTTATAGAGGTATCAATCATCCAAATCGAAGCACAATTGCAGATTTTCGATTTTTAAAGCTCTGAATTTGTGGGCTACAGTTTAGTTGATTTTCAATAAAATTAAATTTTCCACAAAATGTGTAGAAATATTCGAGCGATCTAAATACCCGTTGGCATCACAATTACAGGTCTCAACACCTATTGATAGAGGTATCAATCATCCAAATCGGAGCACAATTGCAGATTTTCGATTTTTAAAGCTCTGAATTTGTGGGCTATTGTTCAGTTGATTTTCAATAAAATTAAATTTTCCACAAAATGTGACGAAATATTCGAGCGATCTAAATACCCTTTGGCATAACAATTACAGGTCTCAACACCTATTGATAGAGGTATCAATCATCCAAATCGGAGCACAATTGCAGATTTTCGATTTTTAAAGCTCTGAATTTGTGGGCTATTGTTCAGTTGATTTTCAATAAAATTAAATTTTCCACAAAATGTGACGAAATATTCGAGCGATCTAAATACCCGTTGGCATCACAATTACAGGTCTCAACACCTATTGATAGAGGTATCAATCATCCAAATCGGAGCACAATTGCAGATTTTCGATTTTAAAGCTCTGAATTTGTGGGCTATGGTTCAGTTGATTTTCAATAAAATTAAATTTTCCACAAAATGTGACGAAATATTCGAGCGATCTAAATACCCTTTGGCATCACAATTACAGGTCTCAACACCTATTTATAGAGGTATCAATCATCCAAATCGAAGCACAATTGCAGATTTTCGATTTTTAAAGCTCTGAATTTGTGGGCTATTGTTCAGTTAATTTTCAATAAAATTAAATTTTCCACAAAATGTGTAGAAATATTCGAGCGATCTAAATACCCTTTGGCATCACAATTACAGGTCTCAACACCTATTTATAGAGGTATCAATCATCCAAATCGAAGCACAATTGCAGATTTTCGATTTTTAAAGCTCTGAATTTGTGGGCTATTGTTCAGTTGATTTTCAATAAAATTAAATTTTCCACAAAATGTGACGAAATATTCGAGCGATCTAAATACCCTTTGGCATCACAATTACAGGTCTCAACACCTATTTATAGAGGTATCAATCATCCAAATCGAAGCACAATTGCAGATTTTCGATTTTTAAAGCTCTGAATTTGTGGGCTATTGTTCAGTTGATTTTCAATAAAATTAAATTTTCCACAAAATGTGACGAAATATTCGAGCGATCTAAATACCCGTTGGCATCACAATTACAGGTCTCAGCACCTATTGATAGAGGTATCAATCATCCAAATCGGAGCACAATTGCAGATTTTCGATTTTTAAAGCTCTGAATTTGTGGGCTATTGTTCAGTTGATTTTCAATAAAATTAAATTTTCCACAAAATGTGTAGAAATATTCGAGCGATCTAAATACCCTTTGGCATCACAATTACAGGTCTCAACACCTATTTATAGAAGTATCAATCATCCAAATCGAAGCACAATTGCAGATTTTCGATTTTTAAAGCTCTGAATTTGTGGGCTATTGTTCAGTTGATTTTCAATAAAATTAAATTTTCCACAAAATGTGACGAAATATTCGAGCGATCTAAATACCCGTTGGCATCACAATTACAGGTCTCAGCACCTATTGATAGAGGTATCAATCATCCAAATCGGAGCACAATTGCAGATTTTCGATTTTTAAAGCTCTGAATTTGTGGGCTATTGTTCAGTTGATTTTCAATAAAATTAAATTTTCCACAAAATGTGACGAAATATTCGAGCGATCTAAATACCCTTTGGCATCACAATTACAGGTCTCAACACCTATTTATAGAGGTATCAATCATCCAAATCGAAGCACAATTGCAGATTTTCGATTTTTAAAGCTCTGAATTTGTGGGCTATTGTTCAGTTGATTTTCAATAAAATTAAATTTTCCACAAAATGTGACGAAATATTCGAGCGATCTAAATACCCGTTGGCATCACAATTACAGGTCTCAGCACCTATTGATAGAGGTATCAATCATCCAAATCGGAGCACAATTGCAGATTTTCGATTTTTAAAGCTCTGAATTTGTGGGCTATTGTTCAGTTGATTTTCAATAAAATTAAATTTTCCACAAAATGTGACGAAATATTCGAGCGATCTAAATACCCGTTGGCATCACAATTACAGGTCTCAACACCTATTGATAGCGGTATCAATCATCCAAATCGGAGCACAATTGCAGATTTTCGATTTTTAAAGCTCTGAATTTGTGGGCTATTGTTCAGTTGATTTTCAATAAAATTAAATTTTCCACAAAATGTGACGAAATATTCGAGCGATCTAAATACCCTTTGGCATCACAATTACAGGTCTCAACACCTATTTATAGAGGTATCAATCATCCAAATCGAAGCACAATTGCAGATTTTCGATTTTTAAAGCTCTGAATTTGTGGGCTATTGTTCAGTTGATTTTCAATAAAATTAAATTTTCCACAAAATGTGACGAAATATTCGAGCGATCTAAATACCCGTTGGCATCACAATTACAGGTCTCAGCACCTATTGATAGAGGTATCAATCATCCAAATCGGAGCACAATTGCAGATTTTCGATTTTTAAAGCTCTGAATTTGTGGGCTATTGTTCAGTTGATTTTCAATAAAATTAAATTTTCCACAAAATGTGACGAAATATTCGAGCGATCTAAATACCCGTTGGCATCACAATTACAGGTCTCAACACCTATTGATAGAGGTATCAATCATCCAAATCGGAGCACAATTGCAGATTTTCGATTTTTAAAGCTCTGAATTTGTGGGCTATTGTTCAGTTGATTTTCAATAAAATTAAATTTTCCACAAAATGTGACGAAATATTCGAGCGATCTAAATACCCGTTGGCATCACAATTACAGGTCTCAGCACCTATTGATAGAGGTATCAATCATCCAAATCGGAGCACAATTGCAGATTTTCGATTTTTAAAGCTCTGAATTTGTGGGCTATTGTTCAGTTGATTTTCAATAAAATTAAATTTTCCACAAAATGTGTAGAAATATTCGAGCGATCTAAATACCCTTTGGCATAACAATTACAGGTCTCAACACCTATTTATAGAGGTATCAATCATCCAAATCGAAGCACAATTGCAGATTTTCGATTTTTAAAGCTCTGAATTTGTGGGCTATTGTTCAGTTGATTTTCAATAAAATTAAATTTTCCACAAAATGTGACGAAATATTCGAGCGATCTAAATACCCGTTGGCATCACAATTACAGGTCTCAACACCTATTGATAGCGGTATCAATCATCCAAATCGGAGCACAATTGCAGATTTTCGATTTTTAAAGCTCTGAATTTGTGGGCTATTGTTCAGTTGATTTTCAATAAAATTAAATTTTCCACAAAATGTGACGAAATATTCGAGCGATCTAAATACCCTTTGGCATCACAATTACAGGTCTCAACACCTATTTATAGAGGTATCAATCATCCAAATCGAAGCACAATTGCAGATTTTCGATTTTTAAAGCTCTGAATTTGTGGGCTATTGTTCAGTTGATTTTCAATAAAATTAAATTTTCCACAAAATGTGACGAAATATTCGAGCGATCTAAATACCCGTTGGCATCACAATTACAGGTCTCAGCACCTATTGATAGAGGTATCAATCATCCAAATCGGAGCACAATTGCAGATTTTCGATTTTTAAAGCTCTGAATTTGTGGGCTATTGTTCAGTTGATTTTCAATAAAATTAAATTTTCCACAAAATGTGTAGAAATATTCGAGCGATCTAAATACCCTTTGGCATAACAATTACAGGTCTCAACACCTATTTATAGAGGTATCAATCATCCAAATCGAAGCACAATTGCAGATTTTCGATTTTTAAAGCTCTGAATTTGTGGGCTATTGTTCAGTTGATTTTCAATAAAATTAAATTTTCCACAAAATGTGACGAAATATTCGAGCGATCTAAATACCCGTTGGCATCACAATTACAGGTCTCAACACCTATTGATAGAGGTATCAATCATCCAAATCGGAGCACAATTGCAGATTTTCGATTTTTAAAGCTCTGAATTTGTGGGCTATTGTTCAGTTGATTTTCAATAAAATTAAATTTTCCACAAAATGTGACGAAATATTCGAGCGATCTAAATACCCGTTGGCATCACAATTACAGGTCTCAACACCTATTGATAGAGGTATCAATCATCCAAATCGGAGCACAATTTCAGATTTTCGATTTTTAAAGCTCTGAATTTGTGGGCTATTGTTCAGTTAATTTTCAATAAAATTAAATTTTCCACAAAATGTGTAGAAATATTCGAGCGATCTAAATACCCGTTAGCATCACAATTACAGGTCTCAACACCTATTGATAGAGGTATCATTCATCCAAATCGGAGCACAATTGCAGATTTTCGATTTTTAAAGCTCTGAATTTGTGGGCTATTGTTCAGTTAATTTTCAATAAAATTAAATTTTCCACAAAATGTGACGAAATATTCGAGCGATCTAAATACCCTTTGGCATCACAATTACAGGTCTCAACACCTATTTATAGAGGTATCAATCATCCAAATCGAAGCACAATTGCAGATTTTCGATTTTTAAAGCTCTGAATTTGTGGGCTATTGTTCAGTTGATTTTCAATAAAATTAAATTTTCCACAAAATGTGTAGAAATATTCGAGCGATCTAAATACCCGTTGGTATCATAATTACAGGTCTCAACACCTATTGATAGAGGTATCAATCATCCAAATCGGAGCACAATTGCAGATTTTCGATTTTAAAGCTCTGAATTTGTGGGCTAATGTTCAGTTGATTTTCAATAAAATTAAATTTTCCACAAAATGTGACGAAATATTCGAGCGATCTAAATACCCTTTGGCATAACAATTACAGGTCTCAACACCTATTGATAGAGGTATCAATCATCCAAATCGGAGCACAATTGCAGATTTTCGATTTTTAAAGCTCTGAATTTGTGGGCTATTGTTCAGTTAATTTTCAATAAAATTAAATTTTCCACAAAATGTGACGAAATATTCGAGCGATCTAAATACCCTTTGGCATAACAATTACAGGTCTCAACACCTATTGATAGAGGTATCAATCATCCAAATCGGAGCACAATTGCAGATTTTCGATTTTTAAAGCTCTGAATTTGGTGTTCAGTTAATTTTCAATAAAATTAAATTTTCCACAAAATGTGTAGAAATATTCGAGCGATCTAAATACCCGTTAGCATCACAATTACAGGTCTCAACACCTATTGATAGAGGTATCAATCATCCAAATCGGAGCACAATTGCAGATTTTCGATTTTTAAAGCTCTGAATTTGTGGGCTAATGTTCAGTTGATTTTCAATAAAATTAAATTTTCCACAAAATGTGACGAAATATTCGAGCGATCTAAATACCCTTTGGCATAACAATTACAGGTCTCAACACCTATTGATAGAGGTATCAATCATCCAAATCGGAGCACAATTGCAGATTTTCGATTTTTAAAGCTCTGAATTTGTGGGCTATTGTTCAGTTAATTTTCAATAAAATTAAATTTTCCACAAAATGTGACGAAATATTCGAGCGATCTAAATACCCGTTGGCATCACAATTACAGGTCTCAACACCTATTGATAGAGGTATCAATCATCCAAATCGGAGCACAATTGCAGATTTTCGATTTTTAAAGCTCTGAATTTGTGGGCTATTGTTCAGTTAATTTTCAATAAAATTAAATTTTCCACAAAATGTGACGAAATATTCGAGCGATCTAAATACCCGTTAGCATAACAATTACAGGTTTCAACACCTATTGATAGAGGTATCAATCATCCAAATCGGAGCACAATTGCAGATTTTCGATTTTTAAAGCTCTGAATTTGTGGGCTATTGTTCAGTTAATTTTCAATAAAATTAAATTTTCCACAAAATGTGACGAAATATTCGAGCGATCTAAATACCCGTTGGCATCACAATTACAGGTCTCAACACCTATTGATAGAGGTATCAATCATCCAAATCGGAGCACAATTGCAGATTTTCGATTTTTAAAGCTCTGAATTTGTGGGCTATTGTTCAGTTGATTTTCAATAAAATTAAATTTTCCACAAAATGTGACGAAATATTCGAGCGATCTAAATACCCGTTGGCATCACAATTACAGGTCTCAACACCTATTGATAGAGGTATCAATCATCCAAATCGGAGCACAATTTCAGATTTTCGATTTTTAAAGCTCTGAATTTGTGGGCTATTGTTCAGTTAATTTTCAATAAAATTAAATTTTCCACAAAATGTGTAGAAATATTCGAGCGATCTAAATACCCGTTAGCATCACAATTACAGGTCTCAACACCTATTGATAGAGGTATCATTCATCCAAATCGGAGCACAATTGCAGATTTTCGATTTTTAAAGCTCTGAATTTGTGGGCTATTGTTCAGTTAATTTTCAATAAAATTAAATTTTCCACAAAATGTGACGAAATATTCGAGCGATCTAAATACCCGTTAGCATAACAATTACAGGTTTCAACACCTATTGATAGAGGTATCAATCATCCAAATCGGAGCACAATTGCAGATTTTCGATTTTTAAAGCTCTGAATTTGTGGGCTAATGTTCAGTTGATTTTCAATAAAATTAAATTTTCCACAAAATGTGACGAAATATTCGAGCGATCTAAATACCCGTTGGCATAACAATTACAGGTCTCAACACCTATTGATAGAGGTATCAATCATCCAAATCGGAGCACAATTGCAGATTTTCGATTTTTAAAGCTCTGAATTTGGTGTTCAGTTAATTTTCAATAAAATTAAATTTTCCACAAAATGTGTAGAAATATTCGAGCGATCTAAATACCCGTTAGCATCACAATTACAGGTCTCAACACCTATTGATAGAGGTATCAATCATCCAAATCGGAGCACAATTGCAGATTTTCGATTTTTAAAGCTCTGAATTTGTGGGCTAATGTTCAGTTGATTTTCAATAAAATTAAATTTTCCACAAAATGTGACGAAATATTCGAGCGATCTAAATACCCTTTGGCATAACAATTACAGGTCTCAACACCTATTGATAGAGGTATCAATCATCCAAATCGGAGCACAATTGCAGATTTTCGATTTTTAAAGCTCTGAATTTGTGGGCTATTGTTCAGTTAATTTTCAATAAAATTAAATTTTCCACAAAATGTGACGAAATATTCGAGCGATCTAAATACCCTTTGGCATAACAATTACAGGTCTCAACACCTATTGATAGAGGTATCAATCATCCAAATCGGAGCACAATTGCAGATTTTCGATTTTTAAAGCTCTGAATTTGTGGGCTATTGTTCAGTTAATTTTCAATAAAATTAAATTTTCCACAAAATGTGACGAAATATTCGAGCGATCTAAATACCCTTTGGCATAACAATTACAGGTCTCAACACCTATTGATAGAGGTATCAATCATCCAAATCGGAGCACAATTGCAGATTTTCGATTTTTAAAGCTCTGAATTTGTGGGCTATTGTTCAGTTAATTTTCAATAAAATTAAATTTTCCACAAAATGTGACGAAATATTCGAGCGATCTAAATACTCGTTGGCATCACAATTACAGGTCTCAACACCTATTGATAGAGGTATCAATAATCCAAATCGGAGCACAATTGCAGATTTTCGATTTTTAAAGCTCTGAATTTGTGAGCATTAGTTCAGTTCATTTTCAATCAAATTAAAATTTCCACAAAATGTGTAGAAATATTCGAGCGATCTAAATACCCGTTAGCATCACAATTACAGGTCTCAACACCTATTGATAGAGGTATCATTCATCCAAATCGGAGCACAATTGCAGATTTTCGATTTTTAAAGCTCTGAATTTGTGGGCTATTGTTCAGTTGATTTTCAATAAAATTAAATTTTCCACAAAATGTGTAGAAATATTCGATCTAAATACCCGTTAGCATAACAATTACAGGTTTCAACACCTATTGATAGAGGTATCAATCATCGAAATCGGAGCACAATTGCAGATTTTCGATTTTTAAAGCTCTGAATTTGTGGGCTATAGTTCAGTTAATTTTCAATAAAATTAAATTTTCCACAAAATGTGTAGAAATATTCGAGCGATCTAACTACCCGTTGGCATAACAATTACAGGTCTCAACACCTATTGATAGAGGTATCAATCATCGAAATCGGAGCACAATTGCAGATTTTCGATTTTTAAAGCTCTGAATTTGTGGGCTATAGTTCAGTTGATTTTCAAATTAAATTTTCCACAAAATGTGTAGAAATACTCGAGCGATCTAAACACCCGTTGGCATCACAATTATAGGTCTCAACACCTATTGATAGAGGTATCAATCATCGAAATCGGAGCACAATTGCAGATTTTCGATTTTTAAAGCTCTGAATTTGTGGGCTATTGTTCAGTTGATTTTCAATAAAATTAAATTCTCCACAAAATGTGTAGAAATATTCGAGCGATCTAACCACCCGTTGGCATCACAATTACAGGTCTCAACACCTATTGATAGAGGTATCAATCATCCAAATCGGAGGCCAATTGCAGATTTTCGATTTTTAAAGCTCTGAATTTGTGGGCTATAGTTCAGTTGATTTTGAAATTAAATTTTCCACAAAATGTGTAGAAATACTCGAGCGATCTAAACACCCTTTGGCATCACAATTATAGGTCTCAACACCTATTGATAGAGGTATCAATCATCCAAATCGGAGCACAATTGCAGATTTTCGATTTTTAAAGCTCTGAATTTGTGGGCTATTGTTCAGTTGATTTTCAATAAAATTAAATTCTCCACAAAATGTGTAGAAATATTCGAGCGATCTAACCACCCGTTGGCATCACAATTACAGGTCTCAACACCTATTGATAGCGGTATCAATCATCCAAATCGGAGCACAATTGCAGATTTTCGATTTTTAAAGCTCTGAATTTGTGGGCTATAGTTCAGTTGATTTTCAAATTAAATTTTCCACAAAATGTGTAGAAATACTCGAGCGATCTAAACACCCGTTGGCATCACAATTATAGGTCTCAACACCTATTGATAGAGGTATCAATCATCGAAATCGGAGCACAATTGCAGATTTTCGATTTTTAAAGCTCTGAATTTGTGGGCTATAGTTCAGTTGTTTTTCAATAAAATTAAATTCTCCACAAAATGTGTAGAAATATTCGAGCGATCTAAATACCCGTTGGCATCACAATTACAGGTCTCAACACCTATTGATAGCGGTATCAATCATCGAAATCGGAGCACAATTGCAGATTTTCGATTTTTAAAGCTCTGAATTTGTGGGCTATTGTTCAGTTGATTTTCAATAAAATTAAATTTTCCACAAAATGTGTAGAAATATTCGAGCGATCTAAATACCCGTTGGCATCACAATTACAGGTCTCAACACCTATTGATAGCGGTATCAATCATCCAAATCGGAGCACAATTGCAGATTTTCGATTTTTAAAGCTCTGAATTTGTGGGCTATAGTTCAGTTGATTTTCAAATTAAATTTTCCACAAAATGTGTAGAAATACTCGAGCGATCTAAACACCCGTTGGCATCACAATTATAGGTCTCAACACCTATTGATAGAGGTATCAATCATCGAAATCGGAGCACAATTGCAGATTTTCGATTTTTAAAGCTCTGAATTTGTGGGCTATAGTTCAGTTGTTTTTCAATAAAATTAAATTCTCCACAAAATGTGTAGAAATATTCGAGCGATCTAAATACCCGTTGGCATCACAATTACAGGTCTCAACACCTATTGATAGCGGTATCAATCATCGAAATCGGAGCACAATTGCAGATTTTCGATTTTTAAAGCTCTGAATTTGTGGGCTATTGTTCAGTTGATTTTCAATAAAATTAAATTTTCCACAAAATGTGTAGAAATATTCGAGCGATCTAAATACCCGTTGGCATCACAATTACAGGTCTCAACACCTATTGATAGCGGTATCAATCATCCAAATCGGAGCACAATTGCAGATTTTCGATTTTTAAAGCTCTGAATTTGTGGGCTATTGTTCAGTTGATTTTCAATAAAATTAAATTCTCCACAAAATGTGTAGAAATATTCGAGCGATCTAACCACCCGTTGGCATCACAATTACAGGTCTCAACACCTATTGATAGCGGTATCAATCATCCAAATCGGAGCACAATTGCAGATTTTCGATTTTTAAAGCTCTGAATTTGTGGGCTATAGTTCAGTTGATTTTGAAATTAAATTTTCCACAAAATGTGTAGAAATACTCGAGCGATCTAAACACCCGTTGGCATCACAATTATAGGTCTCAACACCTATTGATAGAGGTATCAATCATCGAAATCGGAGCACAATTGCAGATTTTCGATTTTTAAAGCTCTGAATTTGTGGGCTATTGTTCAGTTGATTTTCAATAAAATTAAATTTTCCACAAAATGTGTAGAAATATTCGAGCGATCTAAATACTCGTTGGCATCACAATTACAGGTCTCAACACCTATTGATAGCGGTATCAATCATCCAAATCGGAGCACAATTGCAGATTTTCGATTTTTAAAGCTCTGAATTTGTGGGCCATTGTTCAGTTGATTTTCAAATTTCCACAAAATGTGTAGAAATATTCGAGCGATCTAAATACCCGTTGGCATCACAATTATAGGTTTCAACACCTATTGTAAGAAGAACCAATCATCGAAATCGGAGCACAATTGCTGATTTTCGATTTTTAAAGCTCTGAATTTGTGGGCTATAGTTCAGTTGATTTTCAAATTAAATTTTCCTCAAAATGTGTAGAAATATTCGAGCGATCTAACTACCCGTTGGCATAGCAATTACAGGTCTCAACACCTATTGATAGAGGTATCAATCATCGAAATCGGAGCACAATTGCAGATTTTCGATTTTTAAAGCTCTGAATTTGTGGGCTATAGTTCAGTTAATTTCCAATAAAATTAAATTTTCCACAAAATGTGTAGAAATATTCGAGCGATCTAAATACCCGTTGGCATAACAATTACAGGTCTCAACACCTATTGATAGCGGTATCAATCATCCAAATCGGAGCACAATTGCAGATTTTCGATTTTTAAAGCTCTGAATTTGTGGGCTATTGTTCAGTTGATTTTCAATCAAATTAAATTTTCCACAAAATGTGTAGAAATATTCGAGCGATCTAAATACCCGTTGGCATAACAATTACAGGTCTCAACACCTATTGATAGCGGTATCAATCATCGAAATCGGAGCACAATTGCAGATTTTCGATTTTTAAAGCTCTGAATTTGTGGGCTATTGTTCAGTTGATTTTCAATAAAATTAAATTTTCCACAAAATGTGTAGAAATATTCGAGCGATCTAAATACCCGTTGGCATCACAATTATAGGTTTCAACACCTATTGTTAGAAGAACCAATCATCGAAATCGAAGCACAATTGCAGATTTTCGATTTTTAAAGCTCTGAATTTGTGGGCTATAGTTCAGTTGATTTTCAAATTAAATTTTCCTCAAAATGTGTAGAAATATTCGAGCGATCTAATTACCCGTTGGCATAACAATTACAGGTCTCAACACCTATTGATAGCGGTATCAATCATCGAAATCGGAGCACAATTGCAGATTTTCGATTTTTAAAGCTCTGAATTTGTGGGCTATTGTTCAGTTAATTTTCAATAAAATTAAATTCTCCACAAAATGTGTAGAAATATTCGAGCGATCTAAATACCCGTTGGCATCACAATTACAGGTTTCAACACCTATTGATAGCGGTATCAATCATCGAAATCGGAGCACAATTGCAGATTTTCGATTTTTAAAGCTCTGAATTTGTGGGCCATTGTTCAGTTGATTTTCAAATTTCCACAAAATGTGTAGAAATATTCGAGTGATCTAAATACCCGCTGGCATCACAATTATGGGTTTCAACACCTATTGTTAGAAGAACCAATCATCGAAATCGGAGCACAATTGCAGATTTTCGATTTTTAAAGCTCTGAATTTGTGGGCTATAGTTCAGTTGATTTTCAAATTAAATTTTCCTCAAAATGTGTAGAAATATTCGAGCGATCTAACTACCCGTTGGCATAACAATTACAGGTCTCAACACCTATTGATAGAGGTATCAATCATCGAAATCGGAGCACAATTGCAGATTTTCGATTTTTAAAGCTCTGAATTTGTGGGCTATTGTTCAGTTGATTTTCAATAAAATTAAATTCTCCACAAAATGTGTAGAAATATTCGAGCGATCTAAATACCCGTTGGCATCACAATTACAGGTCTCAACACCTATTGATAGCGGTATCAATCATCGAAATCGGAGCACAATTGCAGATTTTCGATTTTTAAAGCTCTGAATTTGTGGGCTATTGTTCAGTTGATTTTCAATAAAATTAAATTCTCCACAAAATGTGTAGAAATATTCGAGCGATCTAAATACCCGTTGGCATCACAATTACAGGTCTCAACACCTATTGATAGCGGTATCAATCATCCAAATCGGAGCACAATTGCAGATTTTCGATTTTTAAAGCTCTGAATTTGTGGGCTATTGTTCAGTTGATTTTCAATAAAATTAAATTCTCCACAAAATGTGTAGAAATATTCGAGCGATCTAAATACCCGTTGGCATCACAATTACAGGTCTCAACACCTATTGATAGCGGTATCAATCATCCAAATCGGAGCACAATTGCAGATTTTCGATTTGTAAAGCTCTGAATTTGTGGGCTATTGTTCAGTTGATTTTCAATAAAATTAAATTTTCCACAAAATGTGTAGAAATATTCGAGCGATCTAAATACCCGTTGGCATCACAATTACAGGTCTCAACACCTATTGATAGCGGTATCAATCATCCAAATCGGAGCACAATTGCAGATTTTCGATTTTTAAAGCTCTGAATTTGTGGGCTATAGTTCAGTTGATTTTCAATAAAATTAAATTCTCCACAAAATGTGTAGAAATATTCGAGCGATCTAAATACCCGTTGGCATCACAATTACAGGTCTCAACACCTATTGATAGCGGTATCAATCATCTAAATCGGAGCACAATTGCAGATTTTCGATTTGTAAAGCTCTGAATTTGTGGGCTATTGTTCAGTTGATTTTCAATCAAATTAAATTTTCCACAAAATGTGTAGAAATATTCGAGCGATCTAAATACCCGTTGGCATCACAATTACAGGTCTCAACACCTATTGATAGCGGTATCAATCATCGAAATCGGAGCACAATTGCAGATTTTCGATTTTTAAAGCTCTGAATTTGTGGGCTATAGTTCAGTTGATTTTCAATAAAATTAAATTCTCCACAAAATGTGTAGAAATATTCGAGCGATCTAAATACCCGTTGGCATCACAATTACAGGTCTCAACACCTATTGATAGCGGTATCAATCATCCAAATCGGAGCACAATTGCAGATTTTCGATTTGTAAAGCTCTGAATTTGTGGGCTATTGTTCAGTTGATTTTCAATAAAATTAAATTTTCCACAAAATGTGTAGAAATATTCGAGCGATCTAAATACCCGTTGGCATCACAATTACAGGTCTCAACACCTATTGATAGCGGTATCAATCATCCAAATCGGAGCACAATTGCAGATTTTCGATTTGTAAAGCTCTGAATTTGTGGGCTATAGTTCAGTTATTTTTCAATAAAATTAAATTCTCCACAAAATGTGTAGAAATATTCGAGCGATCTAAATACCCGTTGGCATCACAATTACAGGTCTCAACACCTATTGATAGCGGTATCAATCATCGAAATCGGATCACAATTGCAGATTTTCGATTTTTAAAGCTCTGAATTTGTGGGCTATAGTTCAGTTGATTTTCAATAAAATTAAATTCTCCACAAAATGTGTAGAAATATTCGAGCGATCTAAATACCCGTTGGCATCACAATTACAGGTCTCAACACCTATTGATAGCGGTATCAATCATCCAAATAGGAGCACAATTGCAGATTTTCGATTTGTAAAGCTCTGAATTTGTGGGCCATTGTTCAGTTGATTTTCAATCAAATTAAATTTTCCACAAAATGTGTAGAAATATTCGAGCGATCTAAATACCCGTTGGCATCACAATTACAGGTCTCAACACCTATTGATAGCGGTATCAATCATCGAAATCGGAGCACAATTGCAGATTTTCGATTTTTAAAGATCTGAATTTGTGGGCTATAGTTCAGTTGATTTTCAATAAAATTAAATTCTCCACAAAATGTGTAGAAATATTCGAGCGATCTAAATACCCGTTGGCATCATAATTACAGGTCTCAACACCTATTGATAGCGGTATCCAATCATCCAAATCGGAGCACAATTGCAGATTTTCGATTTGTAAAGCTCTGAATTTGTGGGCTATTGTTCAGTTGATTTTCAATAAAATTAAATTCTCCACAAAATGTGTAGAAATATTCGAGCGATCTAAATACCCGTTGGCATCACAATTACAGGTCTCAACACCTATTGATAGCGGTATCAATCATCCAAATCGGAGCACAATTGCAGATTTTCGATTTGTAAAGCTCTGAATTTGTGGGCTATTGTTCAGTTGATTTTCAATAAAATTAAATTTTCCACAAAATGTGTAGAAATATTCGAGCGATCTAAATACCCGTTGGCATCACAATTACAGGTCTCAACACCTATTGATAGCGGTATCAATCATCGAAATCGGAGCACAATTGCAGATTTTCGATTTTTAAAGCTCTGAATTTGTGGGCTATAGTTCAGTTGATTTTCAATAAAATTAAATTCTCCACAAAATGTGTAGAAATATTCGAGCGATCTAAATACCCGTTGGCATCACAATTACAGGTCTCAACACCTATTGATAGCGGTATCAATCATCCAAATCGGAGCACAATTGCAGATTTTCGATTTGTAAAGCTCTGAATTTGTGGGCTATTGTTCAGTTGATTTTCAATCAAATTAAATTTTCCACAAAATGTGTAGAAATATTCGAGCGATCTAAATACCCGTTGGCATCACAATTACAGGTCTCAACACCTATTGATAGCGGTATCAATCATCGAAATCGGAGCACAATTGCAGATTTTCGATTTTTAAAGATCTGAATTTGTGGGCTATAGTTCAATTGATTTTCAATAAAATTAAATTCTCCACAAAATGTGTAGAAATATTCGAGCGATCTAAATACCCGTTGGCATCACAATTACAGGTCTCAACACCTATTGATAGCGGTATCAATCATCCAAATCGGAGCACAATTGCAGATTTTCGATTTGTAAAGCTCTGAATTTGTGGGCTATTGTTCAGTTGATTTTCAATAAAATTAAATTTTCCACAAAATGTGTAGAAATATTCGAGCGATCTAAATACCCGTTGGCATCACAATTACAGGTCTCAACACCTATTGATAGCGGTATCAATCATCGAAATCGGAGCACAATTGCAGATTTTCGATTTTTAAAGCTCTGAATTTGTGGGCTATAGTTCAGTTGATTTTCAATAAAATTAAATTCTCCACAAAATGTGTAGAAATATTCGAGCGATCTAAATACCCGTTGGCATCACAATAACAGGTCTCAACACCTATTGATAGCGGTATCAATCATCCAAATCGGAGCACAATTGCAGATTTTCGATTTGTAAAGCTCTGAATTTGTGGGCTATTGTTCAGTTGATTTTCAATAAAATTAAATTTTCCACAAAATGTGTAGAAATATTCGAGCGATCTAAATACCCGTTGGCATCACAATTACAGGTCTCAACACCTATTGATAGCGGTATCAATCATCGAAATCGGAGCACAATTGCAGATTTTCGATTTTTAAAGATCTGAATTTGTGGGCTATAGTTCAGTTGATTTTCAATAAAATTAAATTCTCCACAAAATGTGTAGAAATATTCGAGCGATCTAAATACCCGTTGGCATCACAATTACAGGTCTCAACACCTATTGATAGCGGTATCAATCATCCAAATCGGAGCACAATTGCAGATTTTCGATTTTTAAAGCTCTGAATTTGTGGGCTATTGTTCAGTTGATTTTCAATAAAATTAAATTTTCCACAAAATGTGTAGAAATATTCGAGCGATCTAAATACCCGTTGGCATCACAATTACAGGTCTCAACACCTATTGATAGCGGTATCAATCATCGAAATCGGATCACAATTGCAGATTTTCGATTTTTAAAGCTCTGAATTTGTGGGCTATAGTTCAGTTGTTTTTCAATAAAATTAAATTCTCCACAAAATGTGTAGAAATATTCGAGCGATCTAAATACCCGTTGGCATCACAATTACAGGTCTCAACACCTATTGATAGCGGTATCAATCATCCAAATCGGAGCACAATTGCAGATTTTCGATTTTTAAAGCTCTGAATTTGTGGGCTATAGTTCAGTTGATTTTCAAATTAAATTTTCCACAAAATGTGTAGAAATACTCGAGCGATCTAAACACCCGTTGGCATCACAATTATAGGTCTCAACACCTATTGATAGAGGTATCAATCATCGAAATCGGAGCACAATTGCAGATTTTCGATTTTTAAAGCTCTGAATTTGTGGGCTATTGTTCAGTTGATTTTCAATAAAATTAAATTTTCCACAAAATGTGTAGAAATATTCGAGCGATCTAAATACCCGTTAGCATCACAATTACAGGTCTCAACACCTATTGATAGCGGTATCAATCATCCAAATCGGAGCACAATTGCAGATTTTCGATTTGTAAAGCTCTGAATTTGTGGGCTATAGTTCAGTTGTTTTTCAATAAAATTAAATTCTCCACAAAATGTGTAGAAATATTCGAGCGATCTAAATACCCGTTGGCATCACAATTACAGGTCTCAACACCTATTGATAGCGGTATCAATCATCCAAATCGGAGCACAATTGCAGATTTTCGATTTTTAAAGCTCTGAATTTGTGGGCTATAGTTCAGTTGATTTTCAAATTAAATTTTCCACAAAATGTGTAGAAATACTCGAGCGATCTAAACACCCGTTGGCATCACAATTATAGGTCTCAACACCTATTGATAGAGGTATCAATCATCGAAATCGGAGCACAATTGCAGATTTTCGATTTTTAAAGCTCTGAATTTGTGGGCTATTGTTCAGTTGATTTTCAATAAAATTAAATTTTCCACAAAATGTGTAGAAATATTCGAGCGACCTAAATACCCGTTGGCATCACAATTACAGGTCTCAACACCTATTGATAGCGGTATCAATCATCCAAATCGGAGCACAATTGCAGATTTTCGATTTTTAAAGCTCTGAATTTGTGGGCTATAGTTCAGTTGATTTTCAAATTAAATTTTCCACAAAATGTGTAGAAATACTCGAGCGATCTAAACACCCGTTGGCATCACAATTATAGGTCTCAACACCTATTGATAGAGGTATCAATCATCGAAATCGGAGCACAATTGCAGATTTTCGATTTTTAAAGCTCTGAATTTGTGGGCTATAGTTCAGTTGTTTTTCAATAAAATTAAATTCTCCACAAAATGTGTAGAAATATTCGAGCGATCTAAATACCCGTTGGCATCACAATTACAGGTCTCAACACCTATTGATAGCGGTATCAATCATCCAAATCGGAGCACAATTGCAGATTTTCGATTTTTAAAGCTCTGAATTTGTGGGCTATAGTTCAGTTGATTTTCAAATTAAATTTTCCACAAAATGTGTAGAAATACTCGAGCGATCTAAACACCCGTTGGCATCACAATTATAGGTCTCAACACCTATTGATAGAGGTATCAATCATCGAAATCGGAGCACAATTGCAGATTTTCGATTTTTAAAGCTCTGAATTTGTGGGCTATTGTTCAGTTGATTTTCAATAAAATTAAATTCTCCACAAAATGTGTAGAAATATTCGAGCGATCTAAATACCCGTTGGCATCACAATTACAGGTCTCAACACCTATTGATAGCGGTATCAATCATCCAAATCGGAGCACAATTGCAGATTTTCGATTTGTAAAGCTCTGAATTTGTGGGCTATAGTTCAGTTGTTTTTCAATAAAATTAAATTCTCCACAAAATGTGTAGAAATATTCGAGCGATCTAAATACCCGTTGGCATCACAATTACAGGTCTCAACACCTATTGATAGCGGTATCAATCATCCAAATCGGAGCACAATTGCAGATTTTCGATTTTTAAAGCTCTGAATTTGTGGGCTATAGTTCAGTTGATTTTCAAAATAAATTTTCCACAAAATGTGTAGAAATACTCGAGCGATCTAAACAACCGTTGGCATCACAATTATAGGTCTCAACACCTATTGATAGAGGTATCAATCATCGAAATCGGAGCACAATTGCAGATTTTCGATTTTTAAAGCTCTGAATTTGTGGGCTATTGTTCAGTTGATTTTCAATAAAATTAAATTTTCCACAAAATGTGTAGAAATATTCGAGCGATCTAAATACCCGTTGGCATCACAATTACAGGTCTCAACACCTATTGATAGCGGTATCAATCATCCAAATCGGAGCACAATTGCAGATTTTCGATTTTTAAAGCTCTGAATTTGTGGGCTATAGTTCAGTTGATTTTCAAATTAAATTTTCCACAAAATGTGTAGAAATACTCGAGCGATCTAAACACCCGTTGGCATCACAATTATAGGTCTCAACACCTATTGATAGAGGTATCAATCATCGAAATCGGAGCACAATTGCAGATTTTCGATTTTTAAAGCTCTGAATTTGTGGGCCATTGTTCAGTTGATTTTCAATAAAATTAAATTCTCCACAAAATGTGTAGAAATATTCGAGCGATCTAACCACCCGTTGGCATCACAATTACAGGTCTCAACACCTATTGATAGCGGTATCAATCATCCAAATCGGAGCACAATTGCAGATTTTCGATTTTTAAAGCTCTGAATTTGTGGGCTATTGTTCAGTTGATTTTCAATAAAATTAAATTCTCCACAAAATGTGTAGAAATATTCGAGCGATCTAACCACCCGTTGGCATCACAATTACAGGTCTCAACACCTATTGATAGCGGTATCAATCATCCAAATCGGAGCACAATTGCAGATTTTCGATTTTTAAAGCTCTGAATTTGTGGGCTATAGTTCAGTTGATTTTCAAATTAAATTTTCCACAAAATGTGTAGAAATACTCGAGCGATCTAAACACCCGTTGGCATCACAATTATAGGTCTCAACACCTATTGATAGAGGTATCAATCATCGAAATCGGAGCACAATTGCAGATTTTCGATTTTTAAAGCTCTGAATTTGTGGGCTATTGTTCAGTTGATTTTCAATAAAATTAAATTTTCCACAAAATGTGTAGAAATATTCGAGCGATCTAAATACCCGTTGGCATCACAATTACAGGTCTCAACACCTATTGATAGCGGTATCAATCATCCAAATCGGAGCACAATTGCAGATTTTCGATTTTTAAAGCTCTGAATTTGTGGGCCATTGTTCAGTTGATTTTCAATAAAATTAAATTCTCCACAAAATGTGTAGAAATATTCGAGCGATCTAAATACCCGTTGGCATGACAATTACAGGTCTCAACACCTATTGATAGCGGTATCAATCATCCAAATCGGAGCACAATTGCAGATTTTCGATTTTTAAAGCTCTGAATTTGTGGGCTATTGTTCAGTTGATTTTCAATCAAATTAAATTTTCCACAAAATGTGTAGAAATATTCGAGCGATCTAAATACCCGTTGGCATAACAATTACAGGTCTCAACACCTATTGATAGCGGTATCAATCATCCAAATCGGAGCACAATTGCAGATTTTCGATTTTTAAAGCTCTGAATTTGTGGGCTATAGTTCAGTTGATTTTCAATAAAATTAAATTCTCCACAAAATGTGTAGAAATATTCGAGCGATCTAAATACCCGTTGGCATCACAATTACAGGTCTCAACACCTATTGATAGCGGTATCAATCATCCAAATCGGAGCACAATTGCAGATTTTCGATTTGTAAAGCTCTGAATTTGTGGGCTATAGTTCAGTTGATTTTCAATAAAATTAAATTCTCCACAAAATGTGTAGAAATATTCGAGCGATCTAAATACCCGTTGGCATCACAATTACAGGTCTCAACACCTATTGATAGCGGTATCAATCATCGAAATCGGAGCACAATTGCAGATTTTCGATTTTTAAAGCTCTGAATTTGTGGGCTATAGTTCAGTTGATTTTCAATAAAATTAAATTCTCCACAAAATGTGTAGAAATATTCGAGCGATCTAAATACCCGTTGGCATCACAATTACAGGTCTCAACACCTATTGATAGCGGTATCAATCATCCAAATCGGAGCACAATTGCAGATTTTCGATTTTTAAAGCTCTGAATTTGTGGGCTATTGTTCAGTTGATTTTCAATAAAATTAAATTTTCCACAAAATGTGTAGAAATATTCGAGCGATCTAAATACCCGTTGGCATCACAATTACAGGTCTCAACACCTATTGATAGAGGTATCAATCATCGAAATCGGAGCACAATTGCAGATTTTCGATTTTTAAATCTCTGAATTTGTGGGCTAGTTCAGTTGATTTTCAATCAAATTAAATTTTCCACAAAATGTGTAGAAATATTCGAGCGATCTAAATACCTGTTGGCATAACAATTACAGGTCTCAACACCTATTGATAGAGGTATCAATCATCCAAATCGGAGCACAATTGCAGATTTTCGATTTTTAAAGCTCTGAATTTGTGGGCTATTGTTCAGTTAATTTTCAATCAAATTAAATTTTCCACAAAATGTGACGAAATATTCGAGCGATCTAAATACCCGTTGGCATAACAATTACAGGTCTCAACACCTATTGATAGAGGTATCAATCATCCAAATCGGAGCACAATTGCAGATTTTCGATTTTTAAAGCTCTGAATTTGTGGGCTAATGTTCAGTTGATTTTCAATAAAATTAAATTTTCCACAAAATGTGACGAAATATTCGAGCGATCTAAATACCCTTTGGCATAACAATTACAGGTCTCAACACCTATTGATAGAGGTATCAATCATCGAAATCGGAGCACAATTTCAGATTTTCGATTTTTAAAGCTCTGAATTTGTGGGCTATTGTTCAGTTGATTTTCAATAAAATTAAATTTTCCACAAAATGTGACGAAATATTCGAGCGATCTAAATACCCTTTGACATCACAATTACAGGTCTCAACACCTATTGATAGAGGTATCAATCATCGAAATCGGAGCACAATTGCAGATTTTCGATTTTTAAAGCTCTGAATTTGTGGGCTATAGTTCAGTTGATTTTCAATAAAATTAAATTCTCCACAAAATGTGACGAAATATTCGAGCGATCTAAATACCCGTTGGCATAACAATTACAGGTCTCAACACCTATTGATAGAGGTATCAATCATCGAAATCGGAGCACAATTGCAGATTTTCGATTTTTAAAGCTCTGAATTTGTGGGCTAGTTCAGTTGATTTTCAATCAAATTAAATTTTCCACAAAATGTGTAGAAATATTCGAGCGATCTAAATACCTGTTGGCACAACAATTACAGGTCTCAACACCTATTGATAGAGGTATCAATCATCCAAATCGGAGCACAATTGCAGATTTTCGATTTTTAAAGCTCTGAATTTGTGGGCTATAGTTCAGTTGATTTTCAATAAAATTAAATTCTCCACAAAATGTGACGAAATATTCGAGCGATCTAAATACCCTTTGGCATAACAATTACAGGTCTCAACACCTATTGATAGAGGTATCAATCATCGAAATCGGAGCACAATTGCAGATTTTCGATTTTTAAAGCTCTGAATTTGTGGGCTAGTTCAGTTGATTTTCAATCAAATTAAATTTTCCACGAAATGTGTAGAAATATTCGAGCGATCTAAATACCCGTTGGCATCACAATTACAGGTCTCAACACCTATTGATAGACGTATCAATCATCCAAATCGGAGCACAATTGCAGATTTTCGATTTTTAAAGCTCTGAATTTGTGGGCTATAGTTCAGTTGATTTTCAATAAAATTAAATTTTCCACAAAATGTGTAGAAATATTCGAGCGATCTAAATACCCGTTGGCATTACAATTACAGGTTTCAACACCTATTGATAGAGGTATCAATCATCCAAATCGGAACAAAATTGCAGATTTTCGATTTTTAAAGCTCTGAATTTGTGGGCTATAGTTCAGTTAATTTTCAATAAAATTAAATTTTCCACAAAATGTGTAGAAATATTCGAGCGATCTAAATACCCTTTGGCATCACAATTACAGGTCTCAACACCTATTGATAGCGGTATCAATCATCCAAATCGGAACACAATTGCAGATTTTCGATTTTTAAAGCTCTGAATTTGTGGGCTATAGTTCAGTTGATTTTCAATCAAATTAAATTCTCCACAAAATGTGTAGAAATATTCGAGCGATCTAAATACCCATTGGCATCACAATTATAGGTCTCAACACCTATTGATAGAAGTATCAATCATCGAAATCGGAGCACAATTGCAGATTTTCGATTTTTAAAGCTCTGAATTTGTGGGCTATAGTTCAGTTGATTTTCAATAAAATTAAATTTTCCACAAAATGTGTAGAAATATTCGAGCGATCTAAATACCCGTTGGCATCACAATTACAGGTCTCAACACCTATTGATAGAAGTATCAATCATCGAAATCGGAGCACAATTGCAGATTTTCGATTTTTAAAGCTTTGAATTTGTGGGCTATTGTTCAGTTGATTTTCAATAAAATTAAATTTTCCACAAAATGTGACGAAATATTCGAGCGATCTAAATACCCGTTGGCATCACAATTACAGGTCTCAACACCTATTGATAGCGGTATCAATCATCCAAATCGGAGCACAATTGCAGATTTTCGATTTTTAAAGCTCTGAATTTGTGGGCTATAGTTCAGTTGATTTTCAATCAAATTAAATTTTCCACAAAATGTGTAGAAATACTCGAGCGATCTAAACACCCGTTGGCATCACAATTATAGGTCTCAACACCTATTGATAGAGGTATCAATCATCGAAATCGGAGCACAATTGCAGATTTTCGATTTTTAAAGCTTTGAATTTGTGGGCTATAGTTCAGTTGATTTTCAATAAAATTAAATTTTCCACAAAATGTGTTGAAATATTCGAGCGATCTAAATACCCGTTGGCATCACAATTACAGGTCTCAACACCTATTGATAGACGTATCAATCATCCAAATCGGAGCACAATTGCAGATTTTCGATTTTTAAAGCTCTGAATTTGTGGGCTATAGTTCAGTTGATTTTCAATCAAATTAAATTTTCCACAAAATGTGTAGAAATATTCGAGCGATCTTAATACCCGTTGGCATCACAATTATAGGTCTCAACACCTATTGATAGAAGTATCAATCATGGAAATCGGAGCACAATTGCAGATTTTCGATTTTTAAAGCTCTGAATTTGTGGGCTATAGTTCAGTTGATTTTCAATCAAATTAAATTTTCCACAAAATGTGTTGAAATATTCGAGCGATCTAAATACCCGTTGGCATCACAATTACAGGTCTCAACACCTATTGATAGACGTATCAATCATCCAAATCGGAGCACAATTGCAGATTTTCGATTTTTAAAGCTCTGAATTTGTGGGCTATTGTTCAGTTGATTTTCAATCAAATTAAATTTTCCACAAAATGTGTAGAAATATTCGAGCGATCTAAATACCCGTTGGTACCCGGTCACCTGCATTAAACCTAATTACACAAATTAAAACAAAACAATCATAATTTAAATTTTATTCAATTTATCTGGAATTTTTTTTTTTACTTTTATATTGATCTTTTAACATTAATAATTATAAATATAATCATAAAAATAAACTACAAAATAATAGATTTTTTTTATAATTTTCTTAATTTCATTATTAAATTTAAATATATTTAAATTTACGTTCATATTCTTAAAAAAAAACAAATAATAATATGTAATTAAATTAAGTAATTACTAACTAATATATTATTTAATTATATATTAAACAACAAATCTGTTTTTTTTTTATAAATTATAAAACAAAAAAAAAATTAATATGTGTGTTATGTGTTATGTGTGTTTGACAAGTATCATCATAAATATATGCTCAATAATTATTTATTAATTTTAATTTTTTTAACATCACATTCATTTTTTATAATAATAAATTTTTATTTGTTAAATTTATTTGAATGGCGGGCGAGGGCAGTGTAAAATAAACAATACAAAATTTAGAAATTAAATACGATACAGAATTAATAAATATAATTAATCATTATTATATAAATTTTTTTTTTTTTTTTTTGTTTCTCTTATGATATGAAATATAAGCAACGACAAAAGGAAGTTTAAAAATTAATAATTAATTTGTTTTACACATTTTTTAATTTAAATTTATTAAATATTTTTATATAGTACATATATAATTAATTAGTTTAATTATATAATACAGAAACTTGTGTTTTTGTTTTGCGTTATTTTTGAAATTTCTTCATAATTCAAATATAATGGAGCGCCTATTTAATTTGGATTACGAATTATTTAGAATTTTTTTTTTAGAAATTAAAATTTATAGAAATATTATAATTCCATTTTAAATTTTTTGTATTTTTTTAGATTTAAGATTTTTTTTATAAGGCTAAAAAGTAGAAAAACATTTTTTTTTGGTTTTAATTTTTTTTTTTTAAGTTTCATTAAATTTTAAAAATTGTAATAGATTTAAATTTTCATTTCTTCAAAATTTTGGAAAACTAAAATTTTAATTGACTGTTCTATTTATGTATATTAAAATAGGTAACATTAAATTTTAAAAAAGAAAAAAATTTTGAATGTTTCACAATTATGGGATTAATTATTATGTAGTAAAAGAAATTAAATAAATAATTTTTTTAAGTAGGTATATATAGCACAATCAATTGCTTATTTGTTTTAATTAGAATTTGTAGTCGTTTTTGTTTTTTTTTTCTTAATTTTTTTAATGCTAAAAAGTTTAAAAATTTTTAGGAAAGTTAAAATAAATGTTTGGTTCTTCTTAACAATTTTCCAAATCGGCACTCAATTTTTATTTTTAATATAGGCTGAACTTGTTTTTGTTCCGGTGTTATCATGTAAAAAGCTTGTAGCATTGTAAGTTGATGTGAAAATGCAAGGAATTTTATTTTTAACTGTAATTCGTAAAATATTAGCTAATTTATTAAACAAATAATTTGAGTTTATCTAACTCTGTGTTTCTGTCTTCTTTTATTAGTACAATTTTCGGACAATTTCAAACAACCTGAAATTCTTTTGCTAGCATACTGGCTTGAGCCGAGATGATTCTGTTGCCTGTCAAATAATATTGGTCGGACATGAACAGTGAAATGTCAATTGATTCAAAATTGTTTGTGC
Organism: Tipula helvola; assembly: GCA_963556165.1. NCBI lineage: Eukaryota > Metazoa > Arthropoda > Insecta > Diptera > Tipulidae > Tipula > Tipula helvola. The sequence continues at coordinate 160,218,926 of OY744483.1, forward strand.
ACATTAATTAAATAATGATTTGATCACTTATGCTTTCTCTACTCTATGCTTTTTCTTGACTATTAAATAACGTGATTTTATGGCATTTAATGAATGACGCATTTTTCGACTTTTGGCGTTTATGACTTTTTTTCTTACCACGGCAGTGTTATACTTACCAAATTACCACAAAAATACACTAATTTGGACATATATTGTTCTTCAGAGTTCAATGTGCTTCCAAATATGATGGCGTAGATATTTTCTTTCCTGACGGTAAATCAAATTCCGTTTAGGTGTTTGCTTTATAAACTTCAACTCTTCAAGGCCAATTTTCAATTTTGGTTCCGATTTAGATTTGAGGCTGTCTAAATGATAGCGGAAGATCATTTAGTCACGATCTAGCAAGACTTAACATTTCTATAGTAGGGTTCTTAAACGATGAGAAATAAGTTTCCAGGTGATCTGATGAACAATTTTTGGACTCTTTATTTAGCCTAAAAAAAAATTAATTTTAATTAATTTGGTATTTTTTTGCCATAATTTTAATTATGTACAAACAATTTTGAATAAAGCTTTATCAGCTGTTCTTTTTCCCAGAATATAAATTTTAAAATAAATTTGGTTTGAAATAAAAAGTTTAATAATGACAGACAACGATTTACCAGCTTTTCAAATTAATTATTTTAAATTGTTTCAAGTGATTAATAGCTGTGCTATGTGTAGTAATTTGAAATGACTAATTGTCGTACATTTTTTGGTGTATACTTCATCTCTAAATTTCCTTTCACAACTTAAAATGTATTTTTCTAAAAACCGTCTTCATGTACCTATATCGATAATTTCGCATCACCCGAAATGAATTGTTTGTTCAAGTAATCGAGCAACGTATTTTATAATCTAAGTATAAAATTATGTCACCGAGCGCAACGTAATTTATGATTACTCTATAAAATTCCTATAAGCGTACATATTCCAGTCCGCCTGGATTAAATTTGCTAATCTCATTCATTACTTTCGATCACATCAAAATATCCTGTGACGCATGTTTGCCGGGAACTAAAGAATAACGCAATGCATGCATCCCAATGCCTATCTATAAAGTAACCATAAAATATGGCAGGGAAATCAAATCTATATGTAATTAATTAGTAAGTAAATAAATTTTTTGTTTTCTTTAACACCGATTATCTCTTTCTAAATATAATTTAAAATTTTAATTATGTCCCGTGTATGCTATTTGTTGAAATAATAATAATTAATTAATTAAAAATCATAAATATTTTGTTTATAAAATTGTTAAAGTTTTTTTTGTTTCTTCTTAAAAATAGTCTCTTAATTAATTAATTTTTTTTTGTTGTAATTTTTGGTTTATATATAAAATCTATAAATTATACATATTTAATTTAATTATTTTATTCTTTGTGTTTGTAGTATTTCTAAAATTATTTTAATAAAATTAATTTATTCATTTTACTTAAGGAAGAATAAGCGATTTTAATTATATAATTCTAACTATATCTCAAATCTTTACATAAGTCATAATCGTCAGCGGCGTTTAAACTTTATTATTTCGATGACCAGATCTAATCTTTATTTGTTGTACAGTTGTTTAATCTTATCAGCTCTTTGTAAAATTTGAACGATTCAGACATGACAAAACACTTTTGAAAAGTTAATTTTTGAAATTGGTAAAATTGTAATTAACAGCAGTGCGAGCGAAATTGCAATTTTAAAAATAATACATAATATAAATGTCTATCTAAAAGCTATAGTTAGGCAAGAAAAATGGGCCAAAATGTACCTCCTAAATTTGAAAATTCATAAACATGAATTGATCTATAGGAATCATGTAAATCACTAATTTCAGCATGTCTCTTGACGTTGGTCCACCCCTATAAAGTTGCAAGATTTTTTTTTACGATTTGGTACTTACCCGGAACTTATCTAAAAAAATAAAAACTCTAAAACAAAACATTTTGTAATGGACGTCTTATTTAATTTTTATTTTGTTTTTATTTATTTAATACGTTTTTAAATTAATTTTATTAAAATAATCTTTTTTATTAATATTAACTATATGTAGTAATCATAATATGAATTTATGATTAATTAAAGATAATAATTGTTCAATGAAAAAAGAAATTTTTGTTTGTTTAATTTATGTTTTGTTTTTGTTACATTTACAAAATCATTTAATTTAATTTATTTATTTATACTTAATTATGTTCTTTTTGGATTGTTTGTTTATTTCTGTTGATAAATTGTTGTTATAATTGTTGATTTTTGTTTTATTATATTGATAATTTATTTCATGTACAAATTATGAAGAAGAAATTTATTTTTCTCTTGTCGACTAAAAGCTTTAAGTGATGTATATGCACGATGAGAAGAATAATAGGTCTGATGATAAAATTCGTTAATCGTACTATAAAACTAACTAACAACACGTCATTTAAGTATTTTCTTAAACTTTTAAGATGAAACGCAATATGCCAAAATGGGATTGTTAATTGGTACCAACAATACTCAAGTTACATAAATGCGCTAAATTATGTAAATACAATTTACATTACTCAAAAGCAGGATAAACGGAATAAACAAGGTATTTCTGTTGGTTATTATACATTACAACATTATAGTATTGTAAATTTAGTAATTGTTATTAATACGCGGTTGTTAAGTAACACGCGGTATCAGCAATATTCATCAGGTTATTGGCCCAGGCGTACTATCATCCTAAGAAATATCGATCATAAGGAAACCGTAAAAAAAAGAAAGGTTCATAAAATAATTTTCTAATTCGTTTTGTAAACACATAACCTCCAAAATGTCATACGTAATAAAAATTCAGATTACAAAATTAAATGACGACAATTATTTGGTCTGGAAATAATGGAACTCCTATTGATTAAAGAAGATCTTTGAACAACAATCGATGGAAAAGTACCAGATGATGCAACTCAATTAGCGACATGGAATAAACATGAATGTAAACCGCGAGCACTCATAGGACTATCAATAGAAGACAACCAAATAATACACGTGAAAAATAAAGTTACGGCAAAAAAAATATGGGAAGCATTAAAGGAGTATCATCAAAAGTCAACTTTATCGAACAAGGTTCGAATCTTAAGACGGTTATGTCGAATGATGTTACCTGAGAGTGGAAACATGCAAACACATTTGAATGCAATGGACGAATGTATGGGTGAATTAAACACATTGGGTGAGTGTAGTAACGTGCATTATAGGTACTTAATACGTAGTGATGTTTATAGGTATTTTAGAAGTAAGGAAAAACAAAGTAATAAACCGATGATGGTTTATGTGACAGAAGAGGGAGAAGGTTGTTTCTTGCTTATTGTCAAAGACGTGAATTTGTAAACGTGTATTTTATTGAGAATTAAAAATATAATTAAGAAAAATATAAAACAAATGAATTGTTATTATTACATTGGCGACGAGGATTAAAAAAAAAAAAAAAATTAATTAATTAATTAAAATTTAAAAGTGGTTAAATCCGAAAACACGTATAAAAAGTAAATTTAAAAGTAAGGTTAAATCCGAAAACACGTGTAAAAGTAAAATTTTGTTTTGTTTTTTGGCTAAAAAAAAAATATGGCAAGCGAGAACAGTACAATTCACAAATTAAGTTTCGAGGGAAATATCGCCGCAAATTGGGAGAAGTGGAAACGAGCATTTGACGTAACGGTAATAAGTAATTGAGAATGGAATAACCGACAACAAAATAAAAAAGTTTAAAATGTTACATAATGGTGGTATGGAGCTACAGGACATTTACTATAATTTACCTCAATATGCTGAAGACGAGGAAATAAGGAAAGAAAATGAATTCGAATCAATGGTAAAATCATTGGACGAATATTTCATGCCAAAGTCGAGTTCAGCGTTGGAGCGTAAATATTTTCGTGCAATGAAACAGAATTCGGAGGAAACTATCAATTAATTTGTTGTGAGATTGAGACAACAAGCCGCTAAATGTGAGTTCAACAACGAAAAGGAGCACGTGCGGGATCAAATAGCGTACAACTCAAAACACAGTCAGTTAGAAAGGAAAGCCATCGAAAAAGGAAGCATGGATTTAGATGAATTAATAAAATCAGCACAAGGATTGGAAATTACCGATTTAGTAGATAAGCAGATACAAAAAGTCAGCGTAAAAGCAGAAAAGAGCCATGGACAGCATCCATATAGATCAGAGACTAAATATCCTGGTGCGAAAAGAAAGACGCAAAATAAATTCGGAGTGAATTCGGGTAAAGGTAAGCAGGAAAATGAATTGTCTTGTTTTAGATGTGGTAGAGTAGGCCATTTAAACAGAGATAAGAATTGTCCAGCATTAGGAAAAAGTGTAATAGGTGTAATTTGTTCAATCATTTCGATAAAGTATGTCGATCAAAGTCAGGTACTAATCGAGTCAGATACGTAGAAGACGAAGAAGAAACAAGTCCGTCAGAGAATAGTGAGATATTAAAAATCATAGACAGTAAGAGTACTAAGAAATGTAGTAGTAGTTTGTTTAGTAGGTAACGTTAAAATAGGCATGACTGTAGATACAGGTGCTGCAGTGAATATAATTAGTACATATACTTATGTTAAAGCGAGGGATAGAAATATCAAAGTAATAAAGGAAAATAGTATAGTTGAAAGCAAATTGAAGGATTACGCAGGTAATAATATTAGTGTTTACAAAGTAATTCGAGCAGAAATAGCTTACAAAGAAGAAAAAGTAGAAGCCGACATTTATGTTGTTAGAGGAAGTGGAACTTCATTGCTCAGCTGTAAAACGGCGGTTAATTTAAAAATAATTTCGTTTGACGTAAAATCAATTCAAAAATATGAATCGTTGAGTGGGACAGGAAATAAAATTGGTAAATTAAAAGACGTTCAAGTCGAAATTCATATTGACGAGTCCATAATTCCAGTACGCCAGCCTTATCGAAGGATTCCAATTCCTTGAAATTTTTCAGAAAACGATAGAAAATTTATTAGTTGAAATAAAAGGAATCATAATTTATATAGACGATATTTTGATTTTTGCAGAGAATTGCAAAGAACCATGATAGAATATTAGAAGAGGTACTTATAAAATTAAAGGACAACGGGATAAATTTAAATAACGAAAAATGTCAGTATAAAAAAACCGAAATCATTTTCATGGGACATATCTTGAATGCTAGTGGAATCAGGCCTACAATAGATAAGGTTAGAGATATCAGAAATTTTAGACAGCCAAATACAAAAGAAGAAGTCCGTAGTTTACTATGTATACTAAATTATATAGGTAGGTTCGTCCCAGATTTAGCGACGATCAGCGAGCCGTTAAAAGTTCTGACAAGAAAGGGTAACAAATTTGAGTGGACATCAGAACAAGAGAATTCATTTCAAAAGCTTAAAGAAATAATAGTCGGTGAGACAATATTAGGATATTACGGATCGAAGGATCGGACAATTGTGGTGGCTGATGCTAGTCCATACGGCTTGGGCGGAGTGTTAATGCAAGAGGATAGCAAAGGAAAGGCTAGAATAATAGCTTTCGCATCCACGGGTTTATCGGATGTGGAGAAGCGATATTCACAGACCGAAAAGGAGGCTCTAGCTTTAGTCTGGGCTGTCGAACGTTTCAAAATGTATCTAATGGGAAAGCAATTTGATCTGATAACGGACCATTTTATTACCATGTTCAGTATGTTATAAATTCAAGTCATATTTGTAGACTTTTCTCATTATAAATAAATAAATAAATAAATTAGCCATTAGAGGTATTATTTAAGCCTTTGTCAAAACCGTGTCCGAGAATAGAAAGATGGGTACTTCGATAAGTATCGAGAAGTATCTAAACGAAATAGTTAGAACGGCAACGCCAAAAGCAATGACAATGGACGAAATTAAAGAAGAAGTCATGAAGGATGAAGAGATAAGCGATTTAAAATGTTGTTTGAAATACGGAAAGTGTCCTCAACAGATGTCACACTATAAGCGATACTCCGACGATTTATCGGAGGTGAACGGAATATTACTGCGGTTCCGAAGGATAGTTATTCCAAAAAGCATCCAATTGAGAATACTCGAGTTGGCGCATGAGGGACATCCTGGCGAGTCGTTAATGAAAAGGAGACTAAGAACGAAGACATGGTGGTACAATCAGGACAATGATGTGACGAATTACGTAAAAGCTTGCAATAGTTGTCAAGCAGTATCCAAAAGAAAAAATCCTGAGCCATTATATATTACAGAACTACCTAAGGGTCCATGGAGGCAGATACGAATGGATTTCCTTGGCCCATTACCTAATAAGGATTTTATTTTAGTGATAACTGATGATTACAGTCGGTTTGTACTTGTGGAAATAATGAAGACGTGTACAAGTGAAAAAACGATTGAGGTACTGAAACCAATTTTCACACGATTTGGTCCTCCCGAAATACTAATAACCGATAACGGTCCACAATTTACCAGTCACGAATTTAGCCAGTTTTGTGAAACATTAGGAGTGAAATTGAAGCATACAATACCGTACTCACCATCATCCAATGGAGAAGTCGAAAGACAGAACCGATCAATTTTGAAACGATTAAGAATCGCGCAACTGGAAAAAAAAATTATAAAGATGAATTAAACAATTACTTGCTAATGTATTCGAATGCGATACACCAATCAACCAATGCAAGTCCAGCGAAACTCATGTTTAACCCATTTGTTCCCACACCAATAATAAATTTTGTAAAATATTTGTACTTTAAATATTTTTTAACACTCAAAATCCTTTCTCGAAATGGATTTTTTTTTTAAATATGATAAATAAACTAAAAACCATATATAACGGTAAAATACAAATTGAAATTTGACATTAAATACCGCAGTAGTGGCGTCGTAAAGTTAGTGATTTTTCTGTACCCATACAGGTACAGTGGGATCAAATGGGTTAATAGGGATTTGAAAGAAAAAATTCCATGTATAGTAGATCACAGTTTCGTATTCGATGAGGATGTAAGAGAACGAGATTTGGAAATAAAATTAAAACGAAAAGAGTATATTGACAATAAACGAGGAGCAGTCGAGGGAGACATCAGAATAGGGAACAGTGTAATTAGTCAAAACGAGAGACCAGAAAATAAATTATCTTCAAACTATAATCCGGACCAATACGTGGTAAAGGAAAAGAACGGAAAAGCAGCAGTAATACAAGATATGGATGGTAAATGTCAACTAAGGCGAACTGACCATCTGAAGAAGGTGATACCTATAGCAGATACCCATAAGCAAAGGGATGAAATGTCTGTTGTTGAAAAGTCAAACCATAGCGAGCGATTAGTCAGACCTGAGATACACGAGTCTACTTCAATTTTGAGAGAGAATGTCACGATGCAAGAATCGCAAGATCAACGACTGGAAATCGACAATGAGGATTGTAACATGCAATTAAGAAGGACGTCGAGAATCAAGAGGGCGCTATCGTTTATGAAAGATATTGTAAAGTAATAAGCAATTTTGATAGAAGTTGAAATCAGAAGTAAAGAAAATTTTGTTTAAAGTTGAAATCAAAAGTAAAGTAAATGATCATAAGTTTTGTAGAATTAATTGTAAGTTTAAATTTGAAGTAATTTGATTCCAGTAATTTAAATACGTATAAATACATCATTTACTTTATTGAAAGGGGTAATGTAGTAACGTGCATTATAGGTACTTAATACGTAGTGATGTTTATAGGTATTTTAGAAGTAAGGAAAAACAAAGTAATAAACCGATGATGGTTTATGTGACAGAAGAGGGAGAAGGTTGTTTCTTGCTTATTGTCAAAGACGTGAATTTGTAAACGTGTATTTTATTGAGTATTAAAAATATAATTAAGAAAAATATAAAACAAATGAATTGTTATTATTACAGTGAGCTAATAGCGGAGGCTCTTTCGGTCGTATTATATTTTTCCAGTCTAAAGTTATAGTGTTTTGATAACGGCTCTTGAGTCACGCTGCGAGACCGATTTAACGAAAACAATGGTGAAGAACAAACTTTTGGAAGAGTATAAAAGAAGACAAGAAATTGAATTCGTTAATGTAAGTATGTAGTGAGAAGGCCCTAAAAGTAAATAGAGATGTAAATGGCTCTGACAAATCTAAAGATATTTGCTTCTTCTGTCTGAAGAAAGCTCATCGAAAAAGTGAATTCCGTAAATTCGCAGTATGGAAAAAGAAGAAAGAAAACGGAAACAATGGACAAAAACAAGCCAACGTAGTTCAAAGTAAAAGTGTTAATGAAGACACATCCGTATCATGTTTAATGGTCAACCGTCAGAATAAAGTAATTATACCTGAATGTTGACTCCAGAGCATCGGCACATATGTGTAACGTTGAGTTATTTTTCAAGTGTTTGGACAATTGTGGTAATAATTCGGTCACATTAGCTGATGGCAGTAATCTACCGATAAAAGGTACCGGCACTATTGAATTCAAAAAATCAATCAGTAAATTCAGATTAAACTATGAAGAATTTGTTCCTGGACTCAAATGTAATTTATTATCAGTTGGCAAGTTAGCCAAAAATGGTTGTAACGTTATATTTAAGGGCGATAAATGTCACAACAAACTGAGAATTTCGACATTTCCTTTTCCACAAGAATCTTTTACAAAGTCAACTCAAAAATTAGATCTGATACATACTGATGTATGTGGACCGTTACAAGTACTGACGCCCAGGTGAAATAAATATATACTTACATTAACTGATGATTATACCAGGTATACTTTTATATATTTAATGCAAAAAAAAAAAAAATCGGAAGTGCACGATAAAATGATTGAGTTCGTTGAAATGATGAATACTCAATACAATAAAACAGCGAAAGTGATACGATCAGATAGACGCAGTGAATACATGGATATTCAATGTTATATATGTATATGAACTGTACTACTTGAATAAAAACTCACTTCTCTATATCATCTTTTGCATATAACATGGTGTCAGATTTGCTCTAAAAAATTAAAATTAGAAATTAAATATTAAAAGTGCAAAATAATTAATAAAAATATAATAAAAGATAATATAAATATTCAATAAAAAGTTTGCAAAAAAAAATTTAATGAAAAACGATTGGTAAATTGTAAAAAAATAGAAAATAAAAGAAATATAAAAATAAAAGACAAAGGAAATTGATTTGGAAACGAATGGAGATAAAAATCGTAGTACCTACAATAAAAAGCAAATACATAATTGAGTTTAGTTCAGTGCCTACCTACACAGTGATAAAACAAAAATAATAAATAAATAAAAAAATAAAAAATAAAAAAATATACAAAATGGAAGACAAAGTAAAAGAATTAGAAAATATTTTAAATGTTTTGGCTAATAAAAACAATCAATTAGAAAACGACATTAAGGACATGAAAGATAGAAAAGTCGAAAATATACAAACAGAGAAAGCTTTTCATACGTCAATGCAAATACGTCTTCCAAAACCAATTAATTTAAAGGAAGGTGACATTAAACATAATGTAAATTTTTTCAAAAACGCATGGGAAAATTACATGCTAGGCACAGGATTAAAATATGCTTCAGAAGACGTAAAAATAAGCATTTTGTTATCCGCTATCGGTGAAGAGTGCATAAAAGTGTACAATAATTTGAAATTAACTAACGAAGACAAAAAATGGTGTAAAACAGTGTTAGACAAAATTGAGGAAAATCTAGTACCAAAGATTCACAAGCGATGAAAGCGATGAAAGGGCAATTTTTAACACAGCTACTCAAAAGGAAAATGAAACAATTGATCAGTTCGTAAACAGACTGAGAGAGTTAGTGAAAAATTGTGGCTACGGTGATTTAGAAGACGAATACATTGACAACTGAATCAAAACGATGATATAAACATTAATTTAAAATTTGCAGACTTAAAATCAAATGAATTTTCAAAAGTAAAATGTCAAATAGATACTGGTGCATCATGTAATGTAATGAGTACAGAAACTTATAAAAGTATTACTAACAATTTATCGAACATTAATAAAAGTTCTGTTATTCTTAATTCGTTTGGCGGTAATAAAATTGTACCAGTAGGTGAAGTTAAATTAAAATGTATAAATAAAAATAAAAAAAATAAAATAAAGTTTATTCTAGTAAATTTTAATACAAAACCTATAATATCTGCTAATACAAGTCTGAAATTAAATGTAAAAAATATAAAGATGTATTTAGTGTAATTGGTAAATTAAAAGGCGAAGTGAAACTAGAATTAGATGAAACAGTAAGTCCAGTGATTCAAAATCCTAGAAGAATTCCTGTCAAATTGGGCTCAATATTACAGGAAAAGTTAGAAGAAATGGAACGAGATGGAATTATAATAAAGGAAAATCGACATACTGAATGGGTTAGCAATATTCTAATAGTTAAACGTAACAACAAATTTCGTATATGTCTAGACCCTTCAGAATTAAATAAAGCCATTAAAAGTAACGATTATGTAATTCCAATAATCGACGAAATTCTGACAGAATTAAGTGGTGCACAAATTTTTTCAACGTTGGATGCTAAAAATGGTTTCTGGCAATTAGTACTCGACGAAGAAAGCAGCATATCAACTACTTTCTGGACTCCACTAGGAAGATACAGATTTCTACGGTTACCATTTGGTATCAGCCCTGCCATGGAGTTATACCAAAAACGACAACATGAAGTGATAAATGGGTTAAGGAATGTCGAAGTAATAGCTGACGATATACTAATTTTTGGCAAAGGTGAAACAATAGAAGAAGCTAGACGAGACCATGATGAGTGTTTGGAAAAATTGTTAATTCGTTTAAGAGAAGTCAATATGAAATTGAATTTAGCAAAGACAAAATTAGCTCAAAAAGAAGTTCGATTCTTTGGTCATATAATTTCAGAAAATGGACTGAAAACAGATCCAACCAAAGTATCTAGTGTATTACAGCTTGATACAGCCAAAAACAAACAAGAGTTATTGAGAATAATAGGTTTGTTTACATACATTTCAAAATTTATTAACAATTTTTCGGAGAAGACTAAAAATTTAAGAAAGTTAACAAGAAATGAAATTGAATTTAATTGGACTAATGACCATCAATTAGAATTGGAACAATTGAAAAGGGAAGCAACGTCATTACCAGTTTTAAAGTTTTACGATCCAGCTGAACTATTAATAATTCAGACAGACGCATCTTCTTATGCATTAGGATGTACTTTGCTACAAAACGAGCAACCAATCGCATATGCATCCAGAGTATTGAAAGGAGCCGAATTAGGGTATGCAGCAATTGAAAAAGAGACCCTTCCAGTGTTATTTGCGCTAAAACGTTTTGATCAATATGTGTGTGGACAAAATAATATTACAGTACACACAGATCATAAACCTTTAATTTCAATATTTAAAAAATCGATATTAAAAGCTCCAAAACGTATTCAAAAAATGATGTTATACTTACAACGTTATAACTTTTCTCTACAATAAAAAAAGGAACGGAGATGTTGGTAGCTGATTGTCTGTCACAGAATTATTACGAGATTATGATGTGTATTCCATAAACGAAGAACAAACAATGTATAATGATCTTCAGGAAATTGATGTATCATACAATCTACGTGTTAAAGACTCTACAATGGAATCAATTAAACAAGAAACAACGATTGATGAAGATTGCAAAAAAATAATTCAGTATACGATCAACGGATGGCCCGAAAAATGTGAAAAACTCGATTCGATCTTAAAGCAATACTACAATATAAGAGACGAAATTTCTACAATTAATGGTATGTTGTTTAAAGGAGAAAGAATAATAATTCCCAAAAATTTAAGAATTGACATACTACAAAAGCTACATTTAAGTCATCAAGGAATAAATAATACAATAAGGCTATGTAGCAAAGGAAATTGTTTATTGGCCCAATATAAATAATGATATTAAAAGTACAATTGAAAAATGTCAAACATGCATCAAATATTCTGATAATCAACGAAAAGATGAGATGATAACACACAAAATTCCAGACTATCCTTTTCAACGTGTGAATTTGGATGTCATGGAAATTCAATCCAAAAATAGCGTTAAAACGTATGTATTTAATAACAGTGGATCAATATTCCGATTATTTTGAAATTGATGAAATCAAGGATACTAAAGCTGAAACGATAATAAAATGCTGTAAAAAAATTTTTAGTCGATACGGAATTCCAGAAATATGGATATCTGACAATCCTAAATATTTTGTTAATGAAAAATTTCAAAAATTTGCTACATTTTGGGAATTTAATCAAGCTACATCAAGCCCTTACCATCAACAAGGAAATGGAAAAGCTGAGGCTGCAGTAAAAATTGCAAAGAAATTGATCAAGAAGAGTCTTCATTCTGATCAAGATTTTTACCTTTCTCTACTTCAATGGAGAAATACACCCAACAATATTGGAATCAGTCCTGCTTGTAGATTATTCAATCGAAATTTGCGTGATAACTTACTGCAACTCAACAAAAACAAACTAATCCCGACAGGTGCAGAGAATGTAAAAAAATTAATCGAAATCAATAAAAGAAGGATTAAAAACCAATATGATAAATCATCCAGAAAACTTCGAGATCTAAAGTTCGGAGAGGAAGTTTTCGTAAAAAAAACAACAAAAAATAAACAATATTTCAAAGGAAAAATAGTTGAAAATTTAAATAATTCGTCATATATTGTTGACATAAATGGTCAGCAATATCGAAAAAACAGAAGTTTCATTAGACCAGCGAACATAACGCAAGATGTAGTTGAACAAGAGGAAATTCAAAATAACAACACAATTGCAAATCAAAATACACAAATAGGAATAGCACATCAGATTAACGAAGCAGCCGAACCTCAACCCTCAACCTCGCAACAAATGGACAGGCCAAGAAGAACTATTAAAATTCCTGAACGTTACAAAGATTTTATAAAATATTAAGTTAACTTGAATTATGTAATTTTATTGTTTATTTTTATTTAAAAAAGAGAGGATGTTATATATGTATATGAACTGTACTACTTGAATAAAAACTCACTTCTCTATATCAACTTTTGCATATAACACTTTCAATGCAAGAAAGCTCGAGATCCTTTTCCACAAGAATATTTTACAAAGTCAACTCAAAAATTAGATCTGATACATACTGATGTATGTGGACCGTTACAAATACTGACGCCCAGGGGAAATAAATATATACTTACGTTAACTGATGATTATACCAGTTATACTTTTATATATTTAATGAAAAAAAAATCGGAAGTGCGCGATAAAATGATTGAGTTCGTTGAAACGATGAATACTCAATACAATAAAACACCGAAAGTGATACGATCAGATAGACGCGGTGAATACATGGATATTCAACTACGGAATTATTTTAAATCGAAAGGAGTTAAAATCCAGTTGACAGTACCTAAAACGCCACAACAAAACGGAGTGCCCCTAAACAGTTTTGGGGCGAAGCAGTGACTACAGCGAATCACATAATTAATCGGCTTCCTACTAGAAATTTAAAATCAACTCCATATGAACTCTGACATGGCAAACAGGCTGATTTAAGTTATTTCCATATTTTCGGATACACCAGTATATTCACATGTTCCTAACGATCAGCGAAAAAAATTGGACGATACAGCAGAAAGGCTTATATTCGTGGGATATGAGCTTGGCACAAAAGGTTATCAACTTCTTGACATTAATACACATAAAGTAAAAATCAGTCATGCTGTTAAATTCATCGAAACCAAAATAAATAATCAACCAGTTTTCGAGATCCCAGGTGAGCAGACACATCCGATTCCACTAATGAAGACAACGTGCAGCAAAATATCGCACGCGAACATGTTGCCGAAACATATGATACAGAATCAGAAGGGGATGAACAACGTGAAGTGCTACACTTGAGAAAATCAACAAGATAAAACAAAGGCGTACCATCAAAAAGGTTCATTACGGAAATAAATAAAGTAACTACAGGAATTAATACAGATCCCATGACATATGAAGAAGCCATAAATGGGTGAAATTCTCAAAAATTGTTGACAGCTTCAGAGGATGAAATCGAATCTCTTCACAATTTTGGTACATGAAAATTAACTAAATTACCACCAGGTTCCAGTCCAATTGGATGTAAATGGGTCTACAAAACGAAAACTGATCAAGACGGAAACATCGTATAGTTTAAAGCTCGTTTTGTAGCTCAGGGGTTCTCACAAAAGTATGGTCGTGATTATGACGGAGTTTTTGCACCCGTTGCAAACCCAACAACACTAAAAATTCTTTTAGCTGCAGCTGGAAAAAGAAAAATGGAAGTCAAGCATTTTGACATACAAACAGCATACTTAAACGGCGATCTATGAAGTATTTATGAAATAACCAAAAGGGTTTACGTCAAACGACAAAAATCTGGTATGTAAACTGGTGAAGAATCTGTACGGTCTTAAACAAGGTGCTAAAGAGTGGAACAAGAAATTCAACACGGTTATGAAGAGGAAAGGTTATACTCAAAGTCTAAATGACTTATGTTTATATAAAAAGAAGATCGGTATCTGTGTGGAAGACATATACATAACAAATCATGTTGACGATATCGAATATTCAACTTATAAATGCTTTTGAACAACAAATGAATATTGAATTCACAATTAAAAATCTTGTTCACTACAATTCTATCTTGGTATCAATTTTAGCAAGACGTGTAAGTGATCCAAAAATGTGTGACTGGAATGAACCTAAAAGAGTGTTCAGATATTTGAAAGTACAAAATCATCAAAATTAAAATTGTGAAATGAACAAAACAACGGTATTCTCAACTGCTATGTCGATGCTGATTGGGCAGGGAATCATATTGATAGAAAGTCCAACACAGGCTATTGTTTCATTTTTAATGGAGAATTAATTTCGTGGGTCAGCAAGAAACAAACATCAGTATCTTTATCTTCAACCGAAGTTGAATTTATTGCGTTCGCTGAAGCATTGCGTAATCTCATTTGGATAGAAAGCATATTAATCTATTTTGATCAAATAATAGAAATACATACATACCAATTAACCTTAGACCCGTCTGTATGTTTTACAACTTAATTCCGTGTTACGGGAAATAGAATTCCTCAATATTAATTTTCATTAAATGTAGGGATAATACAATTTTTTAAATGATTTTGAGTTATATGTACTTAGTTTATTTATAAAATGATGCAATGAGTAACAAAGTTAACCTTAAAACCATGTTTGGGGAACTGTATTCCCCAAAACACGGTTTGAATGTTAAAATATTTGAAGAAAATCAAGGATGCATCAAACTACTCAACGACAAAACTAGTCATCAACGTGTAAAACACATCGAAAAAAAGTACAAATTTGCACATGATCACATAGATTCAAGGAAAGTAACTGCTACATATTGCCCTACTGAACAGATGATCGCTGATACGTTAACCAAACCTCTAAATGGACCAAAGTTAACTAAACATTCTAAATCAATCGGATTATTTTAATTCAATTTGACTATATGTTGAAAAGGGGTGTTGGTTATTATACAACATATAGGCTGTTTTCCAAACGAATACTTATTTGTGGAACCTAACTTATTCAATGTAATTTCTTATGTAATAAGTTAGGTTCCACAAATAAGTATTCGTTTGGGAAACAGCCATAGTTGTTATTAGCAACCATTACACGATCAATACTAATGTCATTACCAGTAATGTCAATACTTGCATCATTACTACTTCAATATTTTTTAGCCTTACACAACCATTATTAATGACAGTAATTTCATCATTACCAAGCTTTCATAACTGCTACGTCTTTCCCCGAAAATAAAGCCTAGGCATTATAAGTGAATAGTACGCCTACGGGGCGTTCTATTCGTTTACAGCGCCTATGCGTTCTATTACGGTCATAACACAGAATAATAAACGACCAGAACCGACATTACGTGGACCAAGAAATTTTTGCTCTTACCTTATATTTTACATGTAAATTTTGAATTTTCAGCCACTGAACGATAATTTAACACCGAAAATCTTACCTTCGGTAAACCAAGGTCAAAAAAATGAGTCCAATTTTCTCCATATAAAAACCGCGTTATGTCGCTTCTGGGTATTCTGTGGTCATAATAAATACAATTTAATCTTTATTGCTTAAACAAACTAAAATTGTAAAAAAAATTCTGGTAGCAAAATTGCAATTACAAAAATGCTTTATTAAAACGCGAAAACAGTGTGAAAAGCTAACAGTGACGACACCAAATATAACAATTTTAAGGCATCAACTGGTTGGTGTCAAAGTTTTAAATGTCGCAATAATCTCGTGTCACGTCGCCAAACTACTACAAAACAACTACCTGAAAATGATCAAAATATAGTTCAAACATTTTTGCAAGAAATTCACGATGTAATCGATAAACAAAAAAATTAAACCGTGTAACGTAATTAACTTTGACAAAATTCCACGGTATTTTAAGTCGGAACATAAGATAACAATTAACACTAAAGTCACACAAAGTGTTTTGATGAAAAAAACCAATTCAGGCCATAACCGTTTTACTGCAACATAGGTCATACTCATAACCATGGATGGAAACTTTCTTAAACCCCATTTGCTGTTTTCAAATCTGAAAAAGAAACCAAACGTTAACATTAAGGGTGTGATCGATGCAAATAAAACAGGAATGTTTAATGACATACCTACTTAAAAATTATTTAAAGGAAATAATTCTTAAAAGGCCACAAACAAGCCTTGCTCGAGAACCCTCTTTGTTAATTATGGATTCCTATGGTAGTCTAAATATCTTGAAAAATACAATGCTTTTTTGGTACTGGTTCCACCAAATTTAACCGGCATATTACAACCCTTGGACGTCGCTATAAATCGTAGTTTCCATAAATACTTTAACTCACGGTATGATGAATACATAACAAAAGCATTAGAAAATTCAGAGTTACTGGGGGTAATAGATTGGATAGCCAGTAAAAATGAGGGTTTCGTCAAAATGCGTTTACATTTTGTGGAATAACAGCTGTGAAGGAAAGTTTCATCAAAGAAGAGTTACATTCGGCTTTGCAGTAACTACTTACTAACAATTTTATTAAATATGATGAGTTTATTCAAAATAATCCCGAGTTACCAGTGAACGAGGCAAGCTTTTTTGAAACAATTGATGGTATAGGTGATTGGTTTTGGCCAAATCAAGAGGCTACAAGGTTTGTTTCCTTGTATTCATTAAATAAAGCAAAACAATTCATTATTGGATCAGTTTATTTAACATTACTCATCCAAATTAATTAATTTTATTAAAAACACCCAGATACAAATACAACAGAAATTTTATATGAGGATGACGAAAACCTTATTAAATTGGGTGAGGCCTCATCAACAAATTTAGAAATTTTTGGCAGTTTCCAAACTAGAAAAATGGAATTTGAAAGTAACCGAAATTGATAAGAATTGTATCGAAATTAATTCTTTTAATTATTTAGCCGAATGATGTTCTGAAAGAAATTCATTTGGTTAGATGGGGGAAATATTTTGGGATACGGCAATAGGTATATTAGCACATAAATATTTGATTTATATAAAAAATTAAAAAATATGAATTTTCAAAATTATTTTCACTAAAAACCAAATGTAATTGTTACGTTTTTATTTATATATTTTATTTGACCATTTATTTTGTTGTTGCGAGTATTATATATTTTATGAATAACTTTGCAAATGAATTGATATATAAGTATACCTGCTTATGTAGGCTTTGCTCTTTAGTTATTTAAAATATGTTTGCTGTTAATGAATTAAAATGCCCATACGCGTTATATAAAAGGGGCATTATATTCGAAACAAATGACAAAGATTCGAAAACTGAAGAAAAAAATGTTATTCGAATTTAACGCCTAGGCGTTATTTTCGGGGGTAGTAGAAGCATTTTTTTCTTAAATTTTACATGGATCCTACAGAAAAAGCGTGTATTGTATCTGTATCCTCTAATACATAAATTTAAAAAAAATATATTTACGTAGATAACCTCAAATTTATAATGTTATATTCAATAGTAATGACACAAAGTAATGACGCGAACCCTACTCTATCATTAATAATGACAGTATCCCCACCACACATTAATAATGATGTCTCGAAATCAAAAAATCCGGATTTTCATTATTACCGACCATCATTCGTCATTACTTCAAGTTACACGTTCAATATAAGGCTCGATTTTATGAACGAGGATAAATGAATAATCCTCTGATTTAGCGTAGTTTGCCTTGTATGAAACAATGCAAACTACGCTAAATCAGAGGATTAATCATTTATCCTCGTTCATAAAATCGGGCCTTATTGTTATTATCGGAATGTAATGAAATGACATTATTATTGACCGTGTAATGGTTGCTTATAATAAAAAATGTAGGTCCCAGTCAGTAGTGTAGGATGTGCTTTATGAAATGTTAAAACAAAAATTGTAGCTAGGTATAGTGAAAATAATATCTCAGCGAAACTCATTTTTACATCGTTGTGCGCAGCCAACAGTGAAGTAGTTAAAATAAATTAAAAATTCAGGGAAGGGTCGCCTGAGTAACAGTTTTAAAAACAAAAAAAAATATAAATAAAGATATGTGAAATTTGATTCCATTACATAGTGTAATTTATATTGAAATATATTAAAAATTCTCATTATTTTATAGGTAAATTCTAAAATAACATGTGAAATTAAAAAAATATAAAAAATACGAACAACACCACTGGATATGTAACGTTATACCCATTTAAGGTACGAACTAGGCATATTTAGAAAGAAATGTCATTTTTCGTGTTAAATCAAAACAATAAAAAAACTCGATTTTAAATTTCAATTTGTTCGAGGCAAGCTAATGAGATTAAAATTATCTTAAATGTTATCAAAAGTTCTAGTGCTAGTGTTTTGTCTAAATTAAAATTACATTAATTATTGTGAATAAATTTGAGGAAAAACATAATTCAAAATAGACAAATTCTAACCTCAAAATGTAAACAAATTAGCCTAAATACATCGCTGTGTTTACACCATTTGTTTTGATGCGCGAGAGTTGTCAGAATTTCGCTGAGATATTATTTTCACTATATGTAGTATTCAAATCTCGCTGGAATTCTGACAGTTCTCGCGCAGAAAAAATATGGCGGATACACAGTGATGTACTATTTCGGCTTAATTGTTTACATTTTTATGTTGTATTTGTACTTCAGTGTTTAGGTTAGGTTTTCATTTATATTATTTTATTTTATTATTTATATGTTATGTTATAACGTTTTGAATCACAAAATGTTTTTATAATTTTATTTTAAAAGAATCATTTACACTTTTAAAATCAATAATCTAAGAATTAATGCAGTTTAACAATTTTTTTATGTTGTTGTGGTTTTGATCGATATGACTAGCGTTTGGTAATTTATTTTCCTTGTGCGTCCGAAAATTAAATGTTGACGTTGTTACCATAGGCGTGCAATATTTTTGTACACCTATTAATTTTCACATGAAATATGATTGTAATAACATAAAATCCTAAACATTTTAAATGTTTTGTGTAATAAAACTGAAATATAATGCATTTGAATGATTATTTATTATTTTATTTAGGTTTACTACCTAAGATAACATAAATGCGGCCCATCAAAATTTTTATAAATTTTTTGTCTACATCACTGGAAGCTGCGCAGAACAATTGAAAATAAAATTTTTTTAATAAGATCTGAATAGGACTATATATATGTTCATAGCATTTTGAATAATAAAAATAAAAGTCAAGTGTGTGTACGTGCATTGTTAGTCTCACGCAAAGCATAAAGGAAAAAAGGGGTTTATTATATGGCGTATGGCGTATCGAATATTTCTCTCTAAGAACACACGGTTTTATATATTTCAGCAATATTCATAATAAAATTGGTCATTTTGCTTAATCTCAGTTGGCGAGCAAGCTAATGAAATTTATTTAACATTTGATGCGAACGAAAAAATAAAAACATATGATGGTGTTTTGGAATTATTTAAAACGTAGTGATTTTCCCAAATTTAATTCCAACGCTTGCTGACTGGCGGCTAAAATATTTCGTATGTAGTTTTATCTTTTATATGGTAAAACATGTGTTTGAATGTTTCATTAAATTATTAATTTAGACTAAATTAATTTTAAAATTTGATATTTATTATTAATCGTAACATACTTAATTTTATTAATCATAAAAAAAAGTAGGGGGCATCCACTAATTTAGACAAGAAACTTGTATTTATAAACATGATTTTACTTGTTTTTGCATGTAAAAAAAAAAAGTAATCAGCGCTGCCCAAGCGTGGGGACAAATGAACTAAAATTGATATTGGGAAAGTCGCTCATTGCACGCCGAAAACAAATGTGTTGTATCAATGCCTTCTAGAATATACAAAATACAAGCCGTACTGCTGGCTACGTCACTCAATTTATGTCGACAGTTCCATTATTCTTTTGTAGATGGCAGTAATGTTAGAAAAATGAAAGTGGATGTACGTCGTGTGTTTTTTCATAATTTGAAATTGTTAATGGGATTATAGTTTAGATATATTTTTCTAACTTATTTTCCATTTTTTGTTAATATTTAAATGATTATTTTATCAAAAATTTTATTAGTTTTGAATTTTGTTGAAAATTGCCGGAAATAAAAATATGTACAACAGTACAACCTTCGTTTCGTACGCATGAGATAAGCTATTGCTTGTATGTATATTCTAGAAAGCATTGGTTGTATGAACGTCATATATTCAGCAGGAGAATTCATGAAGAAAATGAAAGTTTTGACAATTTCGTAACAGCAGTAAAATTATTAGCCGAAACATGTGAGTTTGGAGTTTAAAAAAGTTCGATAATATAAGAGACAGAGTGGTATTTGGAATAACAGAAAAAATGGTGCAACAGCAAATAATAAAACAGGATGATCCTAGTTTAGAGAAAGTAATAGAGTATAGAGATGGGCAGAATGGAAGAAAGTTCAACACAACAAGCGGAGAGCATACAAAGAACTGAAAGTGGGAAACAACATTACACAATGAGTTTTGTGTCGAATCCATAGAATTGGATAACAAAATTGAAATATCTTCCATTTCAAACTATGAAAAAAATGGGTGGTTCGAAAAAATTATCATTGAACAAAGTGAATTGACACTGGTTCTGATGTGAATGTATTACATTCTTGTATATTTGATAACTTAAAGACCGATAAACAAATTTCGAATACTGAAATCACATTGTAGGCATTTGGGGGTTCAAAAGTTAAACCTCATCAGGGATGTCTTTAAAGCATTAGAGTTAGAAGAAAAGTTTCTAATTGTAGATATAAATTCATCATCGATTTTGGGACTTCGAACTTCTTTGAAACTGGGACTAATTAAACAGATAGATTCACAAAGGAACATAAGGAAGTTTTTGAAGGTATGGGAAAATTTCCCCAGAAGTTGAATTTAAAGTTAAAAAATAATGTGACACCAGTTACTAGACCACCGCGATGAATCCCATTGGCTTTGAAAGAAACAGTTAAAATTTCTTCGGATATCTTAGTAAAAAATAAAATAATAGTACCACTAATCGAACCGACGGAATGGGTTAACAACTTAGTAGTTGTTCAGAAACCGAACGGAACATTAAGACTGTGCTTAGATCCAAAGTTTTTGAACGAAAGTGTTAAGAAATAGTAATACGAAATTCCAAAATCGTCGATGCGCAGTATTTTACGGTACTAGATTTAAAGGACGGTTTTTACCAAATAGAGCTTACAGAAGAAGCATCTAAAATATGTGCATTTAGTTCACCTTTCAGTTGCTTTAAATTTCGAAGGTTTCCGTTTGGAATAAATGTAGCACCAGAAAAATTTCAAAAATGAAAGAAAATAATTTCGGAGATATCTATGGCGTAGCAATACAGATGATCTATTAATTTATAAACGTAGTGAGAAATTAAAGAATTAAATATTAAATTTAATTTGAGCAAAGTGGAAGAAGTTTATTTTCTGGGTTATACACTGCGCCAATTAAAAAACGAAACAGAAATTTACTTCGAAAAGTTTACCAGATTTGAACGCTTGTATCTTGGTGAAATAACACCTTTCAAAAAAAAAAATTTGTTTCTAGTTGAAGGAAATTTTGTTTTCTTTTCGATACTGGAAACCGTTTTATTTTATTTTGTTTTTTTATCACTTTTTTGAGTAAAACAAAAGATGTCTAAAAAAAAAAAAATTTGCGGCTGTTTGAAACTGTAAACGAACTTGCTCGAGATTTCATTCAAAAATTCAAATTGGCTATTTTATAGAGAATTAGTGGTTCGGCGTCTATTGGAGGGGGGGACCAAAGTTTGTAGATTATCTACGAGCTCCGTAACCTTCCAGTAGGCGCAAGTGTAAGTACTGCCTCCTCGCGGCAACCACCGGTAACTGTAACCATTAGGCAGAATGTGGCCTTTTGTGACATGACAAAAAATCCCTAATCTAAGGTGGAACAGCATATGCCGAAGGATGAATGGCTGATAGGTTAATCAGTCCATATATGCGGAGGCGGACTCTGGATACCAGGCACCCTCCAGTTTTATTTAGCCTTCCTGTAGTAAAGCTGGGTGACCTACAGGCGATTTTTTATTCCCAGCAACTCGCAAGAGTAACATCAAAACGGTAGGCGAGGCACGGGTAGGAATACACGGGAGTGGGTCTGCCCTCTCGTAGTCCTTAAGTCCCAATGCTACCGCTTTTCTAGCAGAAGTAAATGTTATTACATCTAGGAGGGAGAGTAATGAGCCCAGATAGTATGTATTACGTACCCGTAAAGTTACAGTACAAACGGATGCTAGCAAAAGTGGCATTGGCTGTGTTCTTTTGCAAGAAAAAAACCGGTAGCATATGTTTCAAGGAGTTTGACAGAAACAGAAATAAATTATGTACGCACAAGTAGAAAAAGACTTGCTGGCGGTAGTGTATTCTTGTGTAAAAGTTCCACCATAACATTTATGGACGCGAAATTGAAATACATTCGGATCATAAGCCACTTGTGAGCATAATGAAAAACGAGTTGTGCAAAATTAATTCATCACGTCTTCAGCGAATGAAGATAAAGTTGTTAGTTTACAATTTAAATTTAAAAAACATACCAGTGGCCCTATTCTGGTAAATCCCGGGGAATAGGGAATATTTTGTTTTTACAGCAGTTATTCCCCAGATAAATGTTTCCAACTTTTTATTCCCCATTTCCAAAAGTGCATTCTGGCAATTGGAATCACATTAAAATAAGTAAAGATCCGCGAAGGACCCTTACAACCAATAATTATTTCATAAAACAGATATGGAAGAACAAACGTCAAAACTGCTGTAATTGGGAATAATTTTTTCCCAATAATTTTTTTTCCCAAACACCAGAATACACTTTGGGGAAAAGGGAATAAAACTGCTACAAAATATAAAATTTTTATTCTCCGGGAATTACCAAAATACAGGCCACAGGCAAGGAAATGCATTTAGCGGATCACTTGTCTAAGTCTTATTTGTTTAATTAAACAGTTAGAATTCACTGAATATGAAGATGTGTGCAGCTTACTATTAATGTAACTGATGAGAAGAAAAAGAGTTAAAAAAAGAAACAGAATGTGATTTGGTTGGTTTGTCGGGCGGTTAGATGGAATTGCCGTCCGACACATCCGATTTAATTTTGTCGGACCGATATGCATACACACTATCAGATTTTACAATCAATCCAAGCAAATTGGATCAGCCGCCCGACAAAATCGGAGCATCTGTGACGTGTATATAAAAAGAATGGGGCCTATTTGAAACGCATTATTTTAAAACGCGATTTGACAAAACGCGATATTTCAAAAAGTGATACAGTGCAAAACGCGATATTTCAAAACACATATCCTAGTTCCTTCGTACATGTTCAATTTCATCATAAAGATCAAGTAAAATTTTATTAAATGAAGAAAGAGTTATAATTTTAAAATATCGTGTTTTGTACCATACCGCGTTTTGTACCATATCGCGTTTTGCAATGTCGCGGTTTTATACTTTATAGCTTAATGATAGTATCTATATATACAATTGGGTATCCATCTGTGTGTGGATAATGGAAGGCAGTTGTATTGGTATAGGGTTTGGTATGAAGTAATAAAATAGCATGTGCTGTAACCTGTACTGTAATTATATTATTTAAGTTAAATCGCACTATCCGTGCAATAAAACGATAAGTACTACTTATCGCGTTATTGCATGATTGCACTTTTGAAATCTGTGCAAGGTGCTCTATCGTCCTGTCTAACCAGTATTTACCTTCAGGTCCTCCTGCACAAGTAATTCAACTTTAATGAAACGTTTTTACATGGGATTCCTTCATAATTTAAAACTTCAAAGCCTTCTCCTGAAAAACGATGTTTTTGAGTTATCGTTTTATTGCACGGATAGTGCGAATGTAATGTGTTTTATTCATAATAAATATAAAACCATAACATGTGTCAGATAAATAATTATACCTGCGTAAATAAATACATACTTTTCATCAAAATAAATTATTACTCTTGAAAAAGATCACAAATTAATATAAAGAAAGTGAGGTTAAGTGTCATTACATAGTAAATAAAAAAAAGAAGAGAATTGGTGAAGAACTTACAGCAGCTATTAAACTGTTTACCACAAGTAGCACTAACATCAATGAAAATATGCAGTTAGTTAACGAAATTCTAAAGGCATTACGTGATGGTTTCGATAAAAAACGTGTTTACGATTCCAGTACGCCAATGCAAAACGTACCATTCCCGAAGCCACTAGAAACACAAGGCATAATCGACGAAATTTATCAACCATTCAATAGAAATTGAGTACAATATGTGACTGCAGCTGGCAATTTGCTTTTGACATTCTCATTTCTCATTAATCGAATAGGAGGAACACACATCAGAAAACATTTTAATTTACCATACATGTGAGAGAGGGAGTCTACGGCCCTACATTAAAGTTTGCGGGGAGGCCCAAAATTTGTAGTTACGCCACTGTTAATGCCATTTCCTTTTTTACAGTTGAAGATGTACTTAATGTATTAAATTCTGTTGACTTAAACATGGGTCTGGGTTCTGATAACATATCGAATTATTTTGTCTTTCAGCTAAGAGAACAACTGGCTGCACCCCTAGTATATATTTTTAATTTATCATTAAATTCTGGTATTTCCCCCTCTAGGTGGAAATCTGCACTTTTGGTACCAATTTTCAAAAAAGGCGATAAAAGTATCATTGAAAACTATAGGCTCATTTCTCTTTCAACTGCATTTAGTAAAATTTTTGACAAACTTATGTATAATTTAATTTTTCAAGAAGTAAAATCTAGTTTTAGTAATACACAGCATGGATTTTACGAAAAACACTCAGTTTTGTCAAACCTTCTGGAATTTTCGAGTTACACGTTCGATGGCGTAGACAACGGCTTTTCTTACCTGTACGGTCGCGAACAAATTTAGGTTTTGCGAATCCTCTGTCCAGACTTCAGCGCAGCCACGATGAATTATTCTTTAATCTGGATTTGTTTTCCCTTTCTTTGAACCAATATAGATCGGAATATTTTAAATATTTAAATATTAATTGCTGGTGATGTCTATTTGTTAATGTCATAGTTTAACGTTTTCTTATAAACTTTTGGTAAATTTCGAATTCATTACTTTTTGTACTAGTCTTACTATTATTGATGTTATTATAACTAGTATATTTTCATATATTTATTATTATTATTTATCAACTATTGATGTATTTATATGTAAGTTTAGTGGGCACACGTAATTGGACTTTGTCTGTGTGTTGCCCCATCGTGGAATAAATAAATAAATAAATAATATTTATAAAACTGGAAAATGGGAGTCTTGTTCGTTTTTTTTTTTACTTTCTAGCAAATCAATGTATACGCGAGGCTTCTATTAGGAATTAAGCTCTTCTTCGGATTATGGCGATTTCTATTGAAGGATTTTTAGGATAGCGCAGGAATTTAATAGGATTATTTGTTATACAATTTCCAAGCCTAGACATTTATATAAATTTTCCGACCATTTTATCAAAAGATCTATTATTCTTCGTCATATACATCGCTTAAATGGCATCTATATATATATTTAAATAAATATATTATGTAATTTTGTTCTTAAAAATTTTAAAATAATTCGCGGAGGCAGCGAAAAATCCCTTAGTACGCAACAAATAAATAAAATTTTACGTGAGTATACACAATGCTCGAAGCTGTTGCGCGACTCTATCTCTACGGTAATTTGTAAGCATAAAATTTTATTTATTTATAATAAGTAGTTTTCATTAATTATTGTGTATCTAAATTGTAATAAGTAGCAACTTACGATTTGTTTTTTTATTTTTGTATATAATTTATGTATTATATACCTAGTATGTAAATATTATTATAAATATTTTATTTTTATAATATTAACATTTGAAAAAATAAAATGTTAAATTATTGAAATAAAACTTTTTAAAAATAAAAATAACAAAAAAAAAAAACGAAATAAAAATTTATTTATTTATCTATACATATATGTATGTATATTTACATATATTTTTGTATATTTATTATTATTATTTTTATTATTTTCTTTTTAATAAAAAAATAAAAACAAATTAATTTAATTAATATTAATTAATTATCTAATTTAAATTAACTAAATAAATAAAAATAAAATAAAGCACAAATAGATAAAAATAAAAAACTAAAAAAAACTGGAGAAGAATTAATTAAAACATTGTTAGTGTAACCAGACTCTAAATTAATTGATTATGTTGGATAAAATTATATAGTCAGTGTTATATATTTTAATTTTGTTGTTGTTTTGATATCTAAGAATTTTTTTTTTTATATGTATATAAAGGGGACGACGAGTTGTTTAATGTTCTACCATTTTGTGGAGGATCAGGTACCCAATATACATAATTATTTATATAATGTTGAATAATGATTATTTATACGATTAAAATAATTTAATTAGGTAATAGCAAAAAAAAGAGATTATTAACGACTAGTTGCTGAACTCAGTACATCTTATCATGTGCGCGTTTAGTACACTTTTCTTTATTTTATTTTGTTTTTCATGCAAATCACAGCCTTGGAATATTTAGCAGAGCTCATTCGATTTATTGCATATTTCTTGTGTTTTTTTTTTGTTTATTCAGAATTCATTACTATTTATTATGGAGATTATTAGAATATAATATCGAGGAATTCTTGGATATCATTCTTAAAAATATAAATATATCATTTTATAATATAAAAAGAACACAAAGTAAAATAAAACGGGCGGTCTAACTAATACCTTATTTACAAACATACAGTGCTGTCAAATTGGTCAAACTTATTTATTTACAAATTGGAGTATTGATTGCTAAAATTACACAATATTTTAAAACATATCGTTTATTGTTTCATTTTAAATATGTATATGTAATGATCCAATTTTTTGAAGAAAAAAATGTACCTGCAATTTTCAACATCCAGCTTGAATTTGGATTTGTCGGACAAAATCACGTTATTCCACATCTCTTGAGTCCAAGAAACGTACTCCTGGGGCCAAAGCAAATTGCTTTTGATTCTTTTTGTTTGACTCGTACTGCAAACTCTATCTTCTGGGCTTACATGTTGTACCATCACTTTCGATTCGTTTTCGATATTGTTTTGTCTCTTGTAACAAGACCAAAATTGTGCTCTATTTCACTTTTTCAATTATGCTTTTTCTAAAGCTATCTCAGCTTGCTCGAATAAAACAAGATTCTATTTCTACTTTTAATTTTTATTCATCACTCTATATGCTGTGTTTTTTATAAGTCTCGATAGATCTCTATAAATTACCTCCAGACATTCTCTATTTTTGTGGTTGAATTGCAAATAATTCTGTTTACTTTCATCCAATAGGACTTTTTACGCTACATTTTATCGTTTTTAATTCATTTCCTTGAATTACACAACTTATTAATTGTACATGAAAATCTTACTTTTTATCCAGATATTCTATCGAGACTACAGATTTTCCCTTTCATGAGTACAGACACATATAAAAACTTTGTATTTTAGCATGGAAACACACCAAACATAATTTTTAGTACATCTGCCATTTTCATTTAGTACAATAGGAAACTAGCAGCTAATTTACATTATTGCTCTATTTTAAAAGACAGAAGATGTACGATAAAAGTATTCATTTTTTTATTATTTCCATCCATTATGAAGAGGCATATTCAAAATGAGTTAATTAATATTATTTAGCGCAATCCACAAGTTTTTTTGGCAAAACGAATGGAAAAATCGAAAAATTAACCTGTTCATCATTTTTCGTGAAAGTTGCTCAAAATTTAAAGATCATAGTAACATTTTGAAAGAAAAAAAAAATTTTAGTATGTCCGTCTCATTTTTATATATGGATAAAATGTATTCGCACTTTTCCTCATGTTTTTATCTTTTTGGAATAACAAAATATAATGAAAGTGACATTTCATTTGACCAAGGAATTGGAATTGGAATTGGAATTCAAATTTGGTCAAAAGTAATAACCAACCAATTCTCGTGATTTATTTTGAAAAGTTGGTAGTATTTGATATTTTATTTATACTTTCATTGTTTTTTGAAAATCAAAAACATAGACGGCCGTTGCGCATTAAATAATTTCATTACTACATAGTTTTTTTTATAAAATATTCACAAAAATATACAAGATTACAACATTTAAAATAGAAAAAATGAAATACGAAAACTCTGGTGACAAACACAGTAACTACAAAATGGAATTGGAATTGCAATACCATCAACTCAGCAGGAATTCGATGAATTCCCAATTTACATTCATTATATAGCATTGTTGTTGTAAATTGGCAAATGAAATGTGTCTGAAAACAACAATGACGTAGCGTTGTCAAAATAAACATAATTCTTAGTGCTGCGAGTGCCAGTATTTTTAAGTGGATGATAGAAGTAGTTACAATTTCCCATTTTTTTTTTTTTTGGCAAATATTCTGTTAGCATAAAGGCAGTGTTACATGTTCAATTTTTGCCTTAAAGGCTAAAAAATTCTTCTCGCTGATTGGTTAACTATTTTTGTCTTACACGGCATAATTGAAATAATTTCTTTTGTACACTTTTTGTCATCGTATAAAACATAACCTAAAATTTATTCAAATCAAAATTTTGAACTTGACGGTTGCCAAGTTTCAGTTAAAAGTGAAAATGAATAAAATCCTGAAAATAAAGCAACGAATTATAAATATTGGTCTTTTATATTTATTAAAAGAAAATATTTAAGAAGAAGAACGTATTTTAAAAAGGAAACCAAAGACGTGATGGGTTTTACCTAATTTATTAAAAAGGTATTTGATGGGATCCGAAGTGCTAGTTACCGAAATGCGATTAACCGATCACCACAATTTCAAATTGTATCATCGGATGAGCGTAGCTCAATTTGACACATTGTTAGCAATCAAGCATCGAAAAATGCTATTTAGTTCGAAAGCCCATTCGACCTGAATTAAGATTAAGGATTATGGTAAGGTAACATTAGAAATAAATAAATTAGAATCATACTGTATAATCGCTATTTTAGATATTTAGCAACTGGTAGGAAGAACCACAGTTGGAAAAATAATTAGTGAAGCGTGTAAAATAAATATTTTGGACGTTACTGGGTCCAAAAGTATTTTATCCCAATGTTTTTGAAAACGCAATATATTGGAAAAAAATACCCGACCGTTTCGAAGAAAAGTGGAACTTTCCTAATTACGTGGGAGCCATCGATGACAAACATGTGTTCTAAATATTTTTCTTAAAGGCTTTACCTAATTATGGCTCAACCATGCTGAATTATAAAAGGACACATAGCTTAGTACCAATGGCTATTTGTGATTCAGATTATCACTTTATATACGTCGATATTGGGGCTCCTGGGGGCAGAAGTGATGGAGGGATTTTCAAGGAGACCGAATTGGGATAAAAACTGTATTCCAAAACTTTAACGTAATTTTAGTTTAATCGCCAAATATCTAAATGTCACTTAATACAATTTTAGTTTAACAAAATGTCGTGATTTATCTGCATTGAGGTGACGCATTGTTTCCTTGCTTCAATTATTTTTACTAGCAAACAGAAGTAAATTTTATAAATGACCATCGTCCTGAAAATCGTAATCTATATTATTAACGTTATTCGCATTGGAATCCTCTTCAAGTATGACGTCCTCAATACATTGCACTGGGCCATCATAATATTCTTCCAAATATTCATATTTATCGTATTCGGTGTTCGAATAGCTGTGATCTGATGTCGGTGTTTCCCAGTACCGATTATGTTTTAATGAGGAAGAGGATTCAAACGGTGCTGCCTCCCTTTTTCTCGATGATCCGGGTACAACAACAAAATTACCTAATACATAGCATTGAAAACGTGTTTCATATTAATACAAGCAAAATTAAAAATCAACAGAACCAACTTCATTCATATTCTGCGTTAATTTTCAATTTTAGATCTTTTAAATTAATTGTTATACAAATTTAATTTTTTAACCTTTCTAACCGACAAATCAAAACATGGAAATAGCTTTCAAAATAATTTGAGGTTAGGTAATTTTTGCCGTATGAAAAATTGAGCAATGTTCAATTTTAAAATTTTGCCTTAAAGACATTTCAAGATGGCCGACATTTAACCAATCAACGCGCAGAACTGTTTTATCTTAAAGGCAAAAATTGAACATGTATCACTGCCTTTATAGATCTATCGAGACTTAATAAAAAAACACAGCAACAATAGGCATTAGAAAAATCCTAATGAAAGAAGAAAATAGCGTACAATTTTATTATTGTTACAAGAGACAAAACATTATCGAAAACGAATCAAAAGTGATGGTACAACATGTCAGTCCTGGGTTGGCATGTTGTAACATCACTTTCGATTCGAATTCGATAGATTTTATGTCTCATGTTTCAAGAATAAAATCTTACTCTATTTCGTTTTTCAATTATGCACTTTTTCTTGCTATCTCAGTTTGCTCGAATAAAACAACATTCTATTTCTACTTATACTCATGATTATTTATCACTCAAATTTTTGTTTAGTGATATTTTATCGATTTGAAGGAAAAGAAAAGTACGCAACAAAATGAGATCGCGATAGAAAAAGCGTAATCAAAAAACGAAATAGAATACAATTTTATTCTTGAAATACGAGACATAAAATCTATCGAATTCGAATCGAAAGTGATGTTACAACATCCCGTTTCAAGTGCTCGCAAGCTAGCTTTAACCAGTCTTCTTCTCACTAAGCTTGATGAAATTCGTTTGTCCGGTGCGCGTTCAAGATCCCCTCTTATATTCTATGACGATAGGCGTAAAAGTAAACTAATTGTTTGACCAATGTTTTTGCCCAGAACGTGCGGGAATGTGCCACCCGTAATAAAAGCAAAAGGCGGTCCAACAAAATATTAATATAAAAGATAGAAGTTGCATAAACCACTACTTTATTTCACTACTTCCACGCATTTAAGTCCCAAATAGGATATTTTGAATATTTTTGCATTTTTTCGATTTTTCCCCCTAAATTGCACGTAAAATTTTATTAAATGTATTTAAAAAAACTGCTTTCAAATGTTGTGTAATTTTAGCAACCAAGACCCAAAATTTGTAATAAAATATGTTTGACCAATTTTATTTTTTTTGCACAGCACTTTATAAAACGAAGGGCGTTTATTGTTAAGCAAGAAAAAAAATATGTTCGACTCGCGCTATTTGTTTTAACTGTATAGATATGAATTAATATGGCTGATTAATATACGCTTTAGTCACCCGTATAATAAAATATTTACTAAATTCCGTTCGTTCGTTTGCCCTCCATCCTTTTCGCTTGATATAATTAACCACCCGTTTTTATTTTACTAAAATTTAAATAAAATAAAAATTAAAAAATCATAACACAAAACAAAAAATATTATTAAAAATTATAAACAAAATTTAATAACGGAAATTATAAAAATAATAATAATAATAATAATAGTAATTATAGTAGTTAAAAAGGATTGTTCACTGCGCCTGCGGATCACATTGTAATAGTCGAACAATAGATGGATCACTTTTTGCACCTTCAATAAATTCTTCAAGACTAAGTTTACCATCTTTATTACGATCCATTTGACGGAATATTTTGTCTGTCCGTTTTTCTGGTGTACTCTCATCCTCCGGCATTTTCATTACTGAACCAACCATTTTGTAAATAGCCTAAATTGATTTATAATTGAAAAATAAATTAATTAAAATTTTTATTTTAAATCTGAAAACAATTTTGATTAATTAATTATTAAAATATATTGATGAGTGGCAAGCGTGATGTCCCAAAGTGTGAATATTTTATCGGAATCTGCTGTATATTTATGTTTTATGGTTTGAGAAATATGGATGGAGATTTAAGTCAAACAATTTTAAAATTTGCTAAAGGAACTGAAGTCATTTAATTTAAATTTGTCACTGGACTGCTCTAGTTTCATTACGAAGCCGATATTTATTTTATAAATACCTACATAGTCCGAACTGGTGTCACTTACCTAGCCTAAACAAAATTGGAAAAAAACATTTGAACGTACATGAAAAGACTAATGTCGTATTCTATTGACGAAAAAAAAAACTGATCTAGATCAAAAAAAAAACTGGATTGAGATCAATGTCTACTCTGAAGAGTTCCGCATTTTTTGATCTGGGTTCCGTTTTTA
This sequence comes from Tipula helvola, assembly GCA_963556165.1. Taxonomy (NCBI): domain Eukaryota; kingdom Metazoa; phylum Arthropoda; class Insecta; order Diptera; family Tipulidae; genus Tipula; species Tipula helvola. The sequence continues at coordinate 160,251,680 of OY744483.1, forward strand.
TGGCTCAATAGAATACGGCATTACTAAGTTTTGAAATCAAAACAACTCTCGTTCCAGCGCACGGCGAAAAGCACCGAAGGAAAAGTTGTTTTCAACCAGTGCTATGCCGATTGATGTTAAAAAAAAATTGGAATGTAGAAGGTGTTTTCTATTCAAACCCCTAAATCGAAGAACAACATCGCTAGCTAACCTAGGTTTATTGATTCGTATACCTTAAACGACAATGATAAATTAGATAATTTGGAAACGACAATTTTTTCCGTTGACATATTTCTCTTTTAACAATGTTGAATTGGCTCGTTCCAAACGATTAATTAATGGTTAAAAACCATGATTATGCGGACCTAATTCCTAGTCAAACTTTTTGAAAGAACCTTATACTTATATATACTTCCTTATCAGATTATTATGTGTTATTGATTGACGGCTGACGAAATTCTTAAGTAACAGAAAAACGACGACGAATTTTTGGAGGAAAACTTGTCAGATCTTCTTAAAGTATTCGAAAAGATCTTTAAAATGAGCTTTAGTAAAAGGTAGCATAAAAACTTACGGAGTTATGATAAAAACAAAATGGTTGTCTCGTTTTAATGAAACCAATGGCTTAACCGCACCAATTGAATTTAAATATAATCAAACTCATATAAAAATCAACATTTTCAATCGCGAATAACTCGAAAAATATTGATTCCACCCCCAGGGTAGTAAGACACATCGGCACTATACAATGTCGGCAAGTGACCGGCCGGAAAATTCGGAATATTTATGTAAAATTGTCGCAAAAAATCCTTTAAAGCGGGGGACTACCTGTAAAACTATGCCAGTTATTACGTTTTCAATTTATTGAGTAATGTTGGTGACCCCTTTTCACATTTTTCATCATATCTCACAGGTTATGGGCTCGATTTTAATTCTGTTTGCGGTATTTGAAAGCTTATAAGTCACTTTATTGGATAATTTGCACGCTTAGCCTGGGTTTTTTAGAGAATGTAACAAATTATGTATAAAAGAATGAGAATGTAACAAATTACTATATTTTAAAAAAATTGGGCCTATCCGACTCGTCGGACGACATTTTTCCCATAAACCATCCGCTAAAGATCACCAAACAAATATTTTCCATTATTTTTGGCAGCCAAGGTCCTTGAAATATGTCATGGGTTTTCTTAAATTTATCACAGACTCACAAATAATGTTAGATTACACCAACACACTGCTTTACGAAATGATTAGTTTCCGCAAAATTGGTCGTAAATCGAAATTTATTTTTGTTATATTGGGGAATTTCGCAAATCGAGGAATTGGTGACATGTACACCAATCCCTCGATTTACGAAATTTCGCAATAAAAAGAAATGAAATTTCAGTTTACGCCCCATTTTTTGGAAACTAATCATGTCGTAAAGCGAGGTATTGGTGCATTTAGAACTGACACGGGTTGAACAACAAAGTCGCATTCGCCATTTTTCATCTTCGACCTTTAATAATTAGATCCAGTTATACATCTCTAGTATACCGTTGAAAATCCTCAAGAATTTAATTTACTACATTCAGAGAGCATCCACAATGTTCAAAAATTTATTTTCTGAAAATTTGTGCCGATTGTTTACATCACAATATTAAGTGAGCACTGTGAGAATTGGTCAATATAATTCTTTACTCAGTGCTTTAGACTGGACGGGGCTATGGACCATTCGAAAATACAAAATAACAAAACACAAAGAATAAAATCAAAATTACCGTTAATTATCATTTGTTACCAAATCCCACCTTCTATAGCATTTCATTTTATATATCTCCTAGCTCTCCTAAACCTGCTCCACCCTAACGGCGTGATATTATTTTAAACCCTCCCATGGTAATTTGCCATTTAGGCGTACAACACATTGAGCGCGAACTGCGAATTACGAATAAAATCCACAATGCGATATTCGTAAATAGACGCGCATAGAGCATGGCGCGAATTAAATAAACGTCAAATATAAAAAATCTTCCGAAACTTGACGTTTATTAAATTTGCGCCGCGCTCTATGTGCGTTTATTTACGAATATCGCACTGTGGAATTTATTCGCAATTCGCAGTTCGCGCTCGATGTGTTGTACGCCTAAGAGTTATTTACGACTTTGAATACCAAGAAAATTTATTACTCAAAAATAAAACCTTTAAGGCGATTTTATGAAAGCAATTCACAAATATTGTATCGATCAACATGTCGTTGAAATTTCAATCATTAAAATGTCAATAAAACGTCACAGAAATGTCAATGTCATAGAAACGGGAATATCTTGCTATATTTAAAAGTCCACTAGATATAATTATTTTTAAATGTTGACGATATTAGGCGTTTTCGGAAATAGACCAAAGTAAACATCATAATAACCCTCTAAGGAAAAATGTGAATTCGCTTTTTGCGAACTGAAAGCGAACCTTTTATGCGCATCAATTTCACAAGAGGCGATATGAAAGCGAAGCCAAAACGAATTGAATTTACCACAACCTTTCGATTTGTTTTTTGCGAAACGATTACATTTCATGCTTTGCGAACCGCTTTAATTCTATTGTTTACTGATCGCTTTTGTTTCGTTTTTTACAAAGTCATTGTTTTTCAACGAGAAAACATCATTATTTATTCATTTTCAAAAATAAATATGTAAGTATAATTTTACAATTAAATACGTAAGCACAATATTTAAGTAAATAGTATAAGAATAAATTAATATTAAGAACATATAGCAATTTTGGAGAGAGCTCCGTACAGGAAATGTGTTGGGATGAGGACAAAAGTCTTAGCAAAAATTCATTTTATAATGAGAATGAAGTTACAGGCGAGTATGAAGAAGAAAGCACTAAAGACACAAGCAAAAATAGCATCGAAAATACTGAAAATTATAGTTTTTCGGAAATATCAGACAGCAATAATAACCCAAACAAGACCAATGCCTCATCTAATGGTGGAATTTTTGCCATTGATTTAGCAGAATGGAGTATTGAGTTTAAAATTTCGGATGCAGCTGGAAATGCTCTTCTTAAAATTTTAAAAAATTATAATCTAAATGTTCCAAAAAATATGAGAACATTAAAAAAAAACTAAAACCTTCAATACCAACTGAACTTCATCAAATGGGTGAAGGGTCTTATGCTCATATTGGAATTCGAAAATATTTAGAAAAATTTATCAGAAATAATTTGCTTGATAATAATTATATTCAACTCGAAATTGGAATTGATGGCATTCCATTAACGAAAAGCTCCTGCAGCCAATTCTGGCCTATTCTCGGCAATATTATACCTTTTAAAGAGGTTTTTTAATTGGTGTTTGTCATGGCTACAAAAACCGGATTGTGCCAATAAATTTCTAGAACCATTTGTCAATGAGTTCATAGATTTGGAAAAAAATCCCATAATATTTGAAAAAATGCAAATCAAATTACAGATCAGATCAGTAATATGCGATACTCCAGCACGGTCCTATGTTTTAGGTATGTAACCATGTCAAAATTAAAAAATCAAATACATTCTAATAACTAGCTTATATTAACACTTGTGAAGTTTATCCTAAGTTAGAACTAAACCAACAAAAACAACATGACATTTAGGCGAACATTTTTCAATAAATAATTTGAAAACTTTTATTTGTTGTTTTAAATAAATTAAGTTTTCTTATATTCAAATTGATATTTTGCTAACCTAAAAAATAAAACCTATATAAATACACATCTATGGTATACTAAAATTACATAATTAGAAAAGTTAGTGTGTGTTAAATAACTTGTAAAGTTATGCTTTTCAAAATTGCCACATTTGGAAACATACAATTTAGGATTTTCTTAAGAAAGCCTGTATCTTAAGATTTTCCATATTTATCTCCAACGCCACTATGATTTTTTGGAAGGCCTAATCTAAGACTACGAGCATGCTTAACCATTTGAAAAGCTAATGCCTTTCACATGGTTAAATTGCAATATTTGTGAATTTACTATATAGGATTTTCTTAAGAAAGTCTGTATCTTAAGATTTTCCATATTTATCTCCAACGCCACTATGATTTTTTGGAAGGCCTAATCTAAGACTACGAGCATGCTTAACCATTTGAAAAGCTAATGCCTTTCACATGGTCAAATTGCAATATTTGTGAATTTACTATATAGGATTTTCTTAAGAAAGTCTGTATCTTAAGATTTTCCATATTTATCTCCAACGCCACTATGATTTTTTGGAAGGCCTAATCTAAGACTACGAGCATGCTTAACCATTTGAAAAGCTAATGCCTTTCACATGGTCAAATTGCAATATTTGTGAATTTACTATATAGGATTTTCTTAAGAAAGTCTGTATCTTAAGATTTTCCATATTTATCTCCAACGCCACTATGATTTTTTGGAAGGCCTAATCTAAGACTACGAGCATGCTTAACCATTTGAAAAGCTAATGCCTTTCACATGGTCAAATTGCAATATTTGTGAATTTACTATATAGGATTTTCTTAAGAAAGTCTGTATCTTAAGATTTTCCATATTTATCTCCAACGCCACTATGATTTTTTGGAAGGCCTAATCTAAGACTACGAGCATGCTTAACCATTTGAAAAGCTAATGCCTTTCACATGGTCAAATTGCAATATTTGTGAATTTACTATATAGGATTTTCTTAAGAAAGCCTGTATCTTAAGATTTTCCATATTTATCTCCAACGCCACTATGATTTTTTGGAAGGCCTAATCTAAGACTACGAGCATGCTTAACCATTTGAAAAGCTAATGCCTTTCACATGGTTAAATTGCAATATTTGTGAATTTACTATATAGGATTTTCTTAAGAAAGCCTGTATCTTAAGATTTTCCATATTTATCTCCAACGCCACTATGATTTTTTGGAAGGCCTAATCTAAGACTACGAGCATGCTTAACCATTTGAAAAGCTAATGCCTTTCACATGGTTAAATTGCAATATTTGTGAATTTACTATATAGGATTTTCTTAAGAAAGCCTGTATCTTAAGATTTTCCATATTTATCTCCAACGCCACTATGATTTTTTGGAAGGCCTAATCTAAGACTACGAACATGCTTAACCAATTCATTATATATCAAAGTTATCTAGGTTGTTAATGGGTCCAAAGCCTTCCATTAGGCCTTCCAAAAAATCATAGTGGCGTTGTATGTAGTACTAGTACAGATTTATCAAAAAATCATATTGAGCTTTCAGGTTAATTTCCAAATTCTTAAAATAAACTGTTTTATTTAAAATATATGGTTATATGAAGATATACATAATAAAAATTATCTCTCATTATATTTTAGTTAAATAAGATAATTTGATACGCATAAAATATTGAATTACAATAATTTTTATTAATAACTAAAGTTTTATACATTTTGAATTAAGAAATGTTCGCCTAAATGTCATTAAATTTGAATATTCACTAATATACTTATATTGTTTTTGTTGGTTTAGTTCTAAGTTATGATAAACTTCACACGTGTACTATAGCGTGTGAAGTTTGTGCTTAATTAATCCTAATTTTTTTTTTTTTTTTTAATTCCAATTTAGGTCTAACTTCACTTGCATCTTATATTATTAATAGGTGTGAAGTCACATTCTGGGTACTACAGCTTTACTAAGTGCCAAATAAGAGGAACGTATTTTCAGCACAAAGTTTGCTTCCCAGGAATCGAGAATTGTGTTCGGCAATTTCCGATTGACTACATGCACTGCGTTCTGTTAGGGGTCATGCGGCAAATGCTCTTATGCTTAATTAGACAAAGGAAAAAAAGTTGCTCACTGAAAAAAAATGCTATTAAAGCAATTAATGATAATTTAAAACAAATTCGAAAATGCATGCCATCCGAATTTTTACGAAAACAGAGAACTTTGGTAGAAATAGACCACTGGAAAGCAACAGAATTCCGAATATTTCTGTGTTACACAGGCATAGCGGCTTTTAAAAATATTTTAGAAGAAAAATATTTTTTGCATTTTTTGATGTTAGTATGTGCCGTTCGCATTTTATCTCATCCAGAAGATTGCATCAGAAATAATCAATGTGCTTCGGAACTTCTAATAGAATTTGTTCAGCAATTTGAAATATTGTATGGAACTGAAAATATGTCCTACAATGTAAAGGGTGTTTCAACAGGTGCGCTTCAACTTTTTTCCGATAGGGACGGCGAACGACGCCATATTTTTTATTGTTCTTTTGTCATTTGGAAACTTCATTAGTATACATTTCATCATGGAACGCTACACACGTGAACAGCGATTGCAAATCGTGCAAATTTTTTATCAAAATAATCGTTCTGTTGCTGCTACTTTAAGAGCATTACGGCCATTTTACGGTTCATTTAACAAGCCAGCCCGTTCGACAATCGACCGTATAGTGGCAAAATTTGAGTCTACGTTTTCGCTACATAATGTTCCAGTGCCCTCGAGAGCAAGAAGTGCTCGAAGTGTTGAAAACATCGCAGCCGCCAGGGCTTCAGTTCAAGCAGACGCGAATGTGTCGCTCACACGACGTTCGCAACAATTGGGCCTTTCTGTGACATCATTGTGGCGAATTTTACGTAAAGATCTTGGCCTACATCCGTATTAGATCAAGCTGACACAACAACTCAAGTTGTTTGACCATTTGAAGCGACGCCAATTCGTGAATTGGGCTCAAGAGCAAATCGAAAATGATGCAGATTTTCACCGAAAAATCATCTTTAGCGATGAGGCTCACTTTTGGCTAAATGGATTTGTCAACAAGCAAAATATGCGTTACTGGGCAGGAAGCAACCCACACGTGATTCATGAGGCACCGTTGCATCCCGAAAAAGTCACTGTTTGGTGCGGATTACATGCCGGCGGCGTCATTGGGCCATATTTTTTCATCGACGATAACGATCGCCACGTTACTGTTAATGGAAATCGATACCGCGATATGATAAACGATTTTTTTTGGCCGCAATTGAATGGAATGGACTTGGACGACATGTGGTTTCAACAGGACGAGGCCACATGCCACACAGCACACGATACAATCGCGTTATTGAAAACTAAGTTCGATGAGCGTGTTATTTCGCGAAATGGGCCCGTCCAGTGGCCGCCGCGCTCGTGTGATTTGACACCTCTAGATTATTTTCTTTGGGGTTATGTGAAGTCATTGGTCTATGCCAATAAGCCGGCGACGTTGCAAGAGCTCAGAGCCAATATTGAACGTGAAATTGCTGGAATTTCGGCCGATTTATACGAAAGAGTGGTCGAAAATTGGGTTCAAAGATTGGACTTCGTAAAACGTGCACGCGGTGGTCATGCAAAAGAAATCGAGTTTCATACTTAAATGTATATGTTCAAAATCGTTAATAAAAAAAAAAGTTAGTTCAAAAGTCGAACAGTTTGTGTTTTATTCAAAAAAAAAGTTGAAGCGCTCTTGTTGAAAGACCCTGTACATAGTTTGCTACATTTATCGAATGACGTAAAATCTTTCGGACATCTGGATATATATAGTGCCTTTAAATTCGAAAATTATATGCAATCTTTGAAAAAAATGGTCAGAAAAGCCGCACGGCCCATCCAACAAATCGTAAAGAGATTAAAAGAAAAAGAGCATTTCTTGGAAACTAAGCCAGAGTTAATATTTAATCAAATATTTGCATTCTCCAATGCGCATCCGAACAATTATTGCATAGTACACAAAGATATCCTTAAAATAGAGGAAATAAACGAAACGAATAGCGGTTATATAAAAGCACATGCTTTATTAAATTTAGAAAATTTTTTTGAGTATCCTGTGCCATCATCAATTTTGTCAATTTATTGTAGCAACTCTCAGTCAGAAGAACTTAGCACTGAATTGAAACTGTATAAAATAGTTTATATAAAAGCCAAAATTGTTAAACTTATAACGAATTCAAAATTTATTTATCTGCCATTACAACATTCATAATTATTTTATTTTATATTTTCTTATAGTTAAAAAATAATAATGCAAAATGCTCAAATGGAGTTATATGGTAAATAACCTTGTTTTCCAAAAAGTATATGTTTTTCTTTTATGTGATTTCGTATATCTTTCAATTTAGATGAGCAATATTCTCAGGCTTACCAAGACAAGGGATCAGATAATTTATTTAATTCCGAAGATGATCAGAATTACCTGAATTTTTTAAAAATTGGTAAAACTATAAAACCGGCAACAAGCACACAAAAACCGATCCACAAAAAATGTACGTATTTAAATACAAGTATTTTTGGAAGGCTTAATGTATTCTATGGCTTGAAACAAAACATTAAACCTTCTTCACAAGCTACTCCAGAACTTCCGAAAAATCTAAAAGTAATTGAAAAAGGCAGCCAAACGGATCATATTTCTGAAAATAACGATGTTTGCCAGCAAAACCAAATTTTGCTCAAAGCATTGATGAAGGAAGTAAAATTTTTACGACATGAGCTGCAGAAATCACAAGCAACCAATAGCCAATTTTTAGAAAGATTTAAAACCACAATACATCTCGACATTCCACGGGGAACTGTCACAGATTTTAGAGATCTCGACGAGAAACTTAAATCTCTTGAATATATGAGGAAGCTTTGGTAAATAGATTTATTTTATTGATTATACAATATAGATTTATATCCCGTATATTTTTAATTCACAGAGAGACACTTTTAAACTGTTGAATGATAATGCGATGGATAAATTTATTCGAGCCTGTTTGAGATCCGTAATTACCGATAATGCAGCCTGTAACTTTTCATGGTTTGGACATCATGAAAATATAGCTGTAAAATCATATAGCATTATGAATGTTATTAGAGGTATTTTATTATTTGATTTTGTTTTTAAATAATATTTTTTTAATTCTACGGATTTATTATAATTTCAGAAAGTACGATGCAGAAATTCCCAACGGCTAGGGTTGGAGACGTAATATATGTAATTAAACGCTGGTTTCAATATGCGAAGGATCGCCACAGAAAAGCTAGCCTCATTAATTCACGTAATGCTACGGAATAATTATAGTAAACTATTTTTGTGAGGTAGAATTTAAATCCTCAACTTTTACCATTTATTTTGCAATAATTTAAATTATAATGAAATACAACTCTCGAAACATTTAATCATATCATAAAGAATACAAATTTATAATTTTATTTTGGAATTTAGGTACTAGTACCTTATATTTATTTTAAATACAATAACTAAATGTGATAAATGTGACTTAAGTTTCAAACTTTAAAGTTACCCATCTATTTACGAACGATCAAAGTAACTTCAGTAATGAAAAAAGTAACTTCATGAAACAAACGCACTCGAAATTCTTTCTTACTTTTTTGTATGTGAAAGGTAACTTGAGTAACTTTGTTACCAACATAATAAAAATTAAAACTTACTCTGAAGTTACTTTGGTCTATTTCCGAAAATGCCTATTATTTGCCAACAGTAAGGTATTTTAGGTAAATTTAGAAATTTAAATTCCATACTACATACATGGTAATCTATTTATTTTTTCTTAAAGACACCTAGGGAACAATTGTTGGAATTTGCCAGGTTAACTGTAACATAATATTTCTTCGGAAAGTTCGACATTACCTCGGTAAACAGATAAACAAATTTATATTATTCCTTTTTGTTAAAATGACCCCCACGCAATGCTTCAATCGACTTCAAATTTTGTGAACAAGTAGATGATGAATTGGCAAATTTATCATCAACATAACAAAAAAATCGTCGGTCTCGTTTAAGAGAAAATCTGTTTGGCAGTTTTCTCTTCCACTACAACTCCCTCTATTCTATACTTGAATGGATCTAAAAGTTAACACAAACTGCTTATTACTAAAATCTATCTTTGTACAAAATTTCGACCAAAACTATCAATATTTGTGAGAATGGGAGGCAAAACAAAAATAATAAAAATGTGCGACTGGAAGGACGGAAGGACGGACATGACATTTTTCTGATCAGTGTTTCAGAGTATGGGTAACCTAATTCGTCGAGAAATGTGAAAATTTGGAACAAAATTTTTTCGCGATTACAATTCTTACCCAATATAACTTCGTTATAGTGGGAAAAGTAAAAATGAACTGTAAGTAGAGAAAATGTCCCCATAGTTATTTAATTTATTATTATTAATCTACAGCATAATATCTACAAATTCACAAAACATTGTTCTGACATAACTCATAAAATATTCGAACAGCAATTTGTCGAAAAAAAGGGCGTTTGTAGCCGTTTTCTGAAAAAAGGGTCGCTCACAGCTATATAGTGATGTTATCTAACCAAACCTTTTTAACCTGATCTTTTAAATGATCGAAAATTCAAATTGGTTCTAAGTAATAATAAATAGTTCAGTTGTTCGCTAATCCCTAACCGATCGTGTAAAACTACGTATTCTCAGTGTTCTGTGTTCTAACAGTTTTAAGTTTGTGTGATAATTAAAAGGACAGTTTGTGTTAAGTAAAAGCGTAATCATTACAATGACACGTTTGCGTATTCTACAATTTTTTCATGTAGCCGATATGCATTTTGTATACGTCGAAGAATTCAGGCGTCGATATCCAGCCAGGCCAGTACTTGGGTATATGACGTTCATTGCAATACATCGACTTTTTTCGAACAATGATTATTCCAATAACAATACGAGTCCAGCATGAATGTTAACGTACATGTGGAAGAGGAAGTATAATGATCAATACACGCTGAACCTACCGCCTGCCGATAACACTAGGCACATCGAGGAAAAGCGTATCCTTATCACTTCCACCGAGCTCAACATCTAGGAGATGTGAACCATCGTGCCAGATTAGTTTTTTGTAACTGGGTAATTTCACAGCAAAGAAGTGATTTTGTTTTGGAAAAACTCCCTTGTCTGGAACTCTGGCTGAAATTTATTTTAATAGTTTTGAACACAGATACGTAGATGATATCATATTATTGTTCAGCGGCATAACACGACAATTAAAACTTCTTCATAACTACATCAATAGTATACATCCGCAAATCAAATTCACCCTAGAAATAGAAGAGAATAAGTCTATAAACTTTTTGGATCTTACAATTACTAATAAAAACAACAAACACGTTTTTAAAATTTATCGCAAACCAACACAAACTGTCATACGATACATTTTGGTATACATCTCCCACATCAACATAAATTATCAGCATATCAAGATATGATTACTCGTTTCGATAAGATTCCCATGGAACATGATGATTACAAGAAAGAGTTAATAATTATTAAACAGATAGCAAATAGCAATGGATACATGGACAAGGTAATCACCCAAATGAATTCTGAATATATACGATCACTCACCATATTATCAACAGATGAAGAGGAGAAAAGTAAATATATTACCATAGAATATGACGTATCAACAAAGCGGTATCGGTAAAGTATCTGCAATTGAATTTAAATAAATAAATTCAACGAGATTTCTGGCTGGAACAACTCATGTTACTAAAGAAAAAAATATTCATCATAACGTAAAGTTACACAATTCAATATAACGTAAAGTTCACCTTTAGGCGGTTATGTGCATTACAGGGTTAATATTTTTTAATAGCAATACCAGCGGATAATTGTTTACAATAAATTGTTGACATATATTAGAGCTACTGGGTTAACCGTTGTTCTCGCGTTGCTTTCAATGACAGATTCAGATAAATCATCAAGCATTTCCCATGATCCTGATTTCCTTTTTATGTAGGCGGTATAGTGCCCTGGGGGTTTTCTGGACTGGGAAATATGTTAAAATCAAAATCTCAGCCCCTGAGGGTCGCGCAAAAATATCATTTGGCACAAATATTCATGAAATCCTACTACACACCAAGGCATAGTTAGATCTGCGTACCTATCTCTGCGATTACCTGTCAATGGCCATCAAACTCCAGCTACACATTTTTTTTATATGTGAAAATATGTTAAAATCAAAATCTCAGCTCCTGAGGGTCGCGCAAAAATATCGTTTGGCACAAATATTCATGAAATCCTACTGAACACCAAGGCATAGTTAGATCTGCGTACCTATCTCTGCGATTACCTGTCAATGGCCATCAAACTCCAGCTACACATTTTTTTATATAGGGAAATATGTTAAAATAAAAATCTCAGCCCCTGAGGGTCGCGCAAAAATATCGTTTGGCACAAATATTCATGAAATCCTACTACACACCAAGGCAAAGTTAGATCTGCGTACCTATCTCTGCGATTACCTGTCAATGGCCATCAAACTCCAGCGACACATTTATTTTATATGTGAAAATATGTTAAAATCAAAATCTCGGCCCCTGAGGGTCGCGCAAAAATATCGTTTGGCACAAATATTCATGAAATCCTACTGAACACCAATTATAGTCAGATCTGCGTACCTATCTCTGCGATTACCTGTCAATGGCCATCAAACTTTACCTACACTTTTTAGTGTATATACTCTTCTGTTGTCAGGTTTTGTTTTTTTTGTCATTTTTTTTTTTTGTCATAAACTTCACTTTAGTCTTACCAGAGCCAATTTTTTATAAATATTTGGCGGGAATGATGCACGATCAACTTATTGAACCTTACGTGTTACCAAACAGGCTTAATCAACACGTATTTTTAGAAAACACGTTGCCTTTGCTCATGGAAAAAGAAGGCGAATGTCGCTGCAATTACATGGGGCTCCAGAACATTTTGCAAGGATAATACGTGATTATTTGAATGAAAATTACCCATGTTGAATCGGTAGAGGAGGTCCTAGATTTTTATTTCTGGGGATTTATGAAACAAAAAATGTACGCCGTGCCTATTGAAAATCACGAGCAAATTGGCATCAAGAATTTTCGCTACTGGAGCCGAAATAAGAGGCAACCCTGAACAATTGCGTCGGATAACAACAAGTATGATCACGAGAGCCTTTGTTTGTTTACAAAAGGGTGGAGGGCATTTCGAACATGTCATTTAATAAAAAATGTTTAATAAATTGTAATAAAAGTTATTTTTATTGTTTATTAATAAAATAGTATTGTTTTATAACTCTTTGATTTTAATTTAAACATCAAGTAATTTTTATTTAATTTCCCTACTTTCTTTAGGTAATTTTTGCGCGGTATTTTTAAGAGTTAATTTAAAAAAATGTTATTTTCCCCTAATTTGTTACATTCTCTAAAAATAAAACTTGGCTAAGCGTGCAAATCCCAATAAAATCACTCATAAACATTTAAAAACCGCAAACAGAATTAAAATCGAGCCCATAACTTGGGAGATATGATGAAAAATGTGAAAAGGCGTCACCACAATTACTCAAAAAATTGAAAACGTAATAATTTGCATAGTTTTACAGTACACCCCCACTTCAATATTTTTAGAATTTCGGAATTTAGCTTTCGAATAGAGTCAGTCAATGTCTAAAAGTTTTGTTGCCAAACTGTATAACATTTTGGGGCTTGTCTTCTTTTCAATCGATTGTTTATTTCCTATAAAGACTATTAAGAAAATTTCCATTAACTGTAAATATTCACTCATTTATCACAACCAATCGAATAGCTTTTTATATAAATAGTATGTTTTTCAACTTTGAAGAGTTCTCTCTAGTGGCTAAACTTCTTAGGCCAGAATAAATACGGTTTGACATCCATACTCAAGCTCTTACATAAATTATTGAATTCTGACGTCATAAAGTCAAACGCTGAAGAAATTTATCGAATTTTGATATGAGATATGAAATTCTTTGATATATCATCTCAAGACTTCAGAATTCGATATATCATCCCAAAATTCGAGATGTTATGTCAGAATATAACATTATATATACAATTCTGATATGACATCTCGAATTTTGAGATGATGATGTATCGAATTCTGAAGTCATGAGATGATATATCAAATTCTGATAAGACCTTTCGAATTTTGACCGAATATGTCCAAAACGGAGAAAGTTCAAATATCGACGTGACATATAAAATTTGATTTATGATATCGAATTCTAAAACCAAAAATTGAAATTCTGATATAACCTATCGAATTCTAAGATAACATATCGAATTTTGAGATGATTTACGGAATTCTGATGGCTTCATGACAGATTTATCAAATTGTGACAACTTTTCAAATTCTGGAATGACAACGAACTGAAAATTGAATTTGGATATAAATAACTCAATTTCTGGCTTGAATTATCGAATTCTGTCATCATTTATCTAGTTTTAACATAATACCTTAGACAGACACAAAATTGATCGCGATTTTCATTTATCCCGATTGTCAAAAATCGCGTTCTAAAAACAAAATAATCCTGTTTTTTGTTAAAATCGTGTAATGACAGACGGCAAAAATCCTTTAATAATCTAGAATTTGCTGTTATTCGGTTTGTATCTGCCTCCGGTATAAGATATACAATTCTGACATTATAAATTCATATACTGATATGTCATTTCGAATTTTAACGCGTATTTAGAATTCTGATATATAGAATTTTGACACCAAAAATTCAAATTCTGATTTCAGACATATCGAATTTAGACAGCATTAACTCTAATTTTGACAGGACAAAATTATGTCGAATTCTGACATAACATACATAAATGCGAATTCTCACTTGACATCGAATTCTAAAATTATTTATTGAGTTTACCGTTGGTATGTCAAATTCTGATATGATATACCGAACTACATACTACATCAGAACATTAAATATCGAATTCTGATATGATTTACCAAGTTTTGGGATGATATATCGAACTTTGACATAATAAATTCAAATTTTGACATAAATATCGAATTCTGACATGAAATAAGGAATAGTACAATTCATCGGATTCTGGCAAAATATTTCGAATATATGACATGTCGATTTCTGGCATGATATATCGAATTCTATCGCAGTATATAGAATTCTGACATCATAATCATGAATTCTTCATAACTCGAATTCTGGCATCAAAAATTCAAATTCTGATATGAGATATCGAATTTGACATCAAAGATTTAAATTTTGATAAGACATATCGAATTCGCTTATGATTTTTTGAATCCTGGCATCAAATCAATTTAATGTGACATACATATTAACATAATGTTTCGATTTCTAACATAATTTATTTTATTCTGGTATGGTGTATCTACAAAATGAATCGAATTCTGATATCACAATTTCAAATTCTTAAATTTTATATTGAATTCTGGCATGAAACATCGAATTCTGACATGATGTACCGAATTTTAATATCAAAAACTCAAATTCGGACATGACATATCAAATTCAGACATAATATATCGAGTTCTGACATCATAAATATAAATTCTGATATTGTAAATCTAACTCTTACATCATTTATCGGATTCTGACATGATAATTCGAATTCTGGCATCAAAAATTCAAATTCTGACATGACTGGAATTCTGGCATAATATCTCGCATATGTGACATGGCGAAGTCTGGCGTGATATATCGAATTCTGACATCATAGATGCAAATAATACTGTTATTGTATATTTAATTGAGACATGAAGAATAGAATTCTGACACGAGATATCGAATTTTGACACCAAAGATTCTAATTCTGACATGATATAATACTTCGAATTTTGATATGATATGTCGATTTCTGACATAATTTATTGAATGGTATACATAGTAACTTGGATACATAATATCTCATTGGGTTGATATAATTGGCAGTTAAAGGCAGTTGCATTCATTCGTTCGTTCTTTCGTTCTGATTTTTCGTTCGTGTTCCTTTGATTGGATTAAAAAAAATTTCAGAACGAAACAACGAACGAACGACTGTAACTCAAAACCCGCCTTAATTTGTGTTGGTTTTGTGGCTATCACTAATTGTGTCAACCAATTAGTCAAGAAAATCATCGACATGAATCCATCAAATACAATCAATAGATTGTAGATGACAGTTGACAGTTGTAGATGAGGATCAAGCAGACAATTATTCAATAGATCCATATATGTATTTTTGAAAGTTAATTCGCCGAAATTGTACAATGGAACACTACTTTGTGTGAAAATACTGATGCCGGACGTACGATTGAAGCAACGATTATTACTGGTAAAAATAAAGGAGCAAGTGTGCAGATTCCTCACATTTCAATAATTTCCACCGATTTGTCCCTGGAATTCAAGCGACTATACAGTTTCCAGTGCGTCTTGCTTTTGCAATGACAATCAACAAATACCCAGAGCAATACTGAAAATTGCTGGTTTGAATTAGGAAGAGCCGCGCTTTTCACGTAGTCAGTTATGTTGCTCCAAAAAAAAAGTTTTTTCACCAAAATATTGTTTATCCAAATGCAATACAAAAAAAAATTAAGACTAATTAAAATACACTATTATTATCATTATTCACTAAATAAAAAAATGTAATTTCTTTTTCAGCCATATTCAAAAAGGGTTAGCTAACTTATTAACTATCAATTATATATTGCAGTGTTCAGAGATATAAGTTTGTCCGTCCGGCCAGATCCTCCAGTGTACCTTTATTTAAAGCTTAGCAATTACTTCAGGACCTCGAGCATGGGCGATGAGTACCTAGCGCTACCACAATGAAAATAAACGGAACGACACGAAAAACTGTTATTTAAGGGATTATTAAAAGGAGATTTCAGCTTTCGAACATTTTACGTTTGATTTTAATTTAAAGCTCTGTAAACTACAAGCCAAGGGAAAGGCCTTCAAGCCCAATCCGCTCCAAAATCGAGTGGTTCGTAAAAAAAACACACATTTTTAAATGTCGTACTCAAATTAAAGTATTACAAAGTCAAATGTACTAATTTAAAATAATGACGAATTTGAATTCTACGACATTGATATTATATACATAAGCATTCTCTGTCAAATCGGCCACCTCCCCGGCACATTTCATTTTTTGAGATAAATAAACTTTTTTGGGCTTACAATTTTGGTTAGAATGTCTATTTTTTAATGCCGTATGGCATTTTTATGGCGTCCTTGAATTTTTAAAATGGCGGACCATATCTGCTAAGGAAGTCTTCAATTTTTAATAAAATTGATATAAAAAGTAATTTTAATTCTGTTAATTTGCTCAAAATTGTTTTTGGTGTCATAGATTACACGTTTTTTATTATTTTTGTACAATTCCAAGATGGCGGATCCAAGATGGCCGCCAAAATTAGCAAATTTTTCGACGTTAATAAAGATCGTTCGAAACATGTCCTAAAAGGTTTTCAGGGTCGCTGATCACGAATCTGAGGTCAAAATTTAAAAATTAAAAACGAAAACCATTTAGATCATGTTTTTATCGATTTTCATAAACGTCGAAAAATTGAGCTTCACCGAAAATTTCACCGAAAAACACGATTGGTTTTTTAACGATAACTTCCTTAATTTTAAAGATATCTAAATGTTCTAAAAACTATTTTATAGGGAATTTCAAGGGCTATAGGATCTGTAAGAACTTCCTTGAACACGAAAAACGAAATTTTCTGCAAGAAAACCCTTAATTTTTGTACTTTCGCATTTTGTACATATGTATCTTCTTTAGTTTTTGAGTTATTGTGAAAAAAAAGAAATTTTTTCAAAAATTTGAAAAATCATTTCTAAATTGAATCAAACTTCTTTTCAAATCTAGACATTCTAAACCATTCAAACTTCTAGAACCTATTGTTAGTACCTAAATAAAGTATGTACATTGTAAATTGATCACGTTTAATTTCAATTCTTGCGGTTAAGCCATTTGTTTTATTGCTGATTTTTTCTCCGGAAAAACGAGATCACCATTTCATTTTTATCATAACTCTGTAAGTTTTTATGCTAACGACACTAAAGCTATTTTTAAAGGTATTTTCAAGTAAGTACTTGAAAAACATCTAACAAGTTTTTTTTTTTTAAAAATTGGTCGTTTTTCTGTTATTTAATATTGAAAGGTTTGAATTCAGTTTTCGGTATTGCATCTAAAGAAATAAAAATAAACCAATCAATTTGTTATTTTATAAGCATTATTTTGGTCCTGACAGATTTTTTGATGAAACGCCAGGTTTTCGAGTTATTCGTGAAAAAATCGCTCTAAAACATCCATTTTTTAGATGAAAAATCAACATTTTTAATCGCGAATAACTCGAAAAATATTGATTTATCGAAAAAACTTCATACGATATTTCTTGCTTAGAATTCATCCCTCTATCGATTTCTGTGGTTATTTTGAGTGTACTAATTTCCACCCCCTAGAAGGGGTGGCATCCCCCCCCCAGGTAAAAGCACACATCGGCACTACATAACATTTGTTCCTTGGGCCATTCCCTACTTACTGGCCAAATTTCACGAAAGTCGGTATTGTCCGTAAGAATTCAGAGCGAAAAACCGTCACTGACTGGACTATGCAACAAATCGACGTGTATTATTTTCATAGGTTATGTAATAAATGATTATGTTACATATCGAAGGGGGCAACTGTATTAATATTTTGGCGGCAAATTTTGACTATTTATTTTTTTATGGTACGGTTTAGTTTCACACTGATACTCGAAGGAGTAACAACTTAATATTTGTTAAAGTGAAAAAATATCATCAAGAGCCAACAAAATATTGCAATTGGCATTGGAAAAATTAAAGCAAATACAGGTAAGAGTATTACAAACTATTTTGTTGAAAAATGGAATTTGGTAATGTATTTTGAAATTTTTAAAGAACATGAAAGGTTAACACAATCAAACGTAAACCTTGACGAGGAACCACTAGAAGCAATTGAAAAGAAGTCTGAATCGGGAGAAACATCGGGATCGGGTAAAATTTTTAGTTATTCTTTAAACCTTATATTTTAATTAATTTGCCATTATTAGATTTCGTTGATAGTGGCAGTGAGTATTTTCCGAAAAGCACTGAGGTATCGTCGGAAAGCAAAACAGACTCGTATCGCGGTATGTTAGTATTAACTAAATTTTTTGAAAATAATGGTGACAGTTAATTATTCTTTTAGAAACCACAATTCTAGTGTTTAATGCAATACAGTCACATAATTTTTGGTCACTTGAAGAAAGATATCGGCAATGGAACTTCATTGTTCAGAATACTGAGGAAACAGAAAAATATCGAGCAATTTTATTACCAAAACTGCAAAGAAACCCCAATCGCCAATATTTTTTGGCAACATGGAATACAAATTTTTAGGTTTACAAGCAAATGTTGCCACGACTTACAAACAAAAGAGAGCAGGGAAAGAAATTGTTGACAAAGATCGCCGAGGAGCCTATGCGAGGGAAATAAATTCTAAAAACATATTTTGTTTGATGCTATTTGCGAGCACATTAAGTCATTTCCTTCCATTGATCCCCACTAGTGTCGAAAAAGTAGTAATAACAAATATTTGGAAAGCAACCTAAGCATGGCTAAAATGTACAGGTTATTTCAAGAAAAAATGAAACAAGAAAGTATTGTTTATGAAGTAACCGAACGACAATACAGGAACATCTTCAACACAGATTTTAATTTGGGGTTTCATATTCCTAAGAAAGATCAGTGCGATGTCTGTATCGCGTATGAGTATGACAACTTACCCAAGTGCAGCCAAGAACAGCTTTTAATTAATAAAGTGGAAGCTCGAAGACTTAAAGAGCTAGATAAACTCGAAGGACAACAAAGCCCGGAAATAACTGCGGCCATATTTAATTTCTAAAAAAATTTGATTTTGACACAATCCAGAGCTTCCGTTTTTTATTATAAAAGGAAATATTTCGATTATAATTTTACAGATTTTTGTTTAAACGATAACACTGGATTTGCTTTGTGTGGCTCGAAGTCGTTGGAAAACGCGGATGAAGTTGCCAGTTGCTTAAAAAAATTTATGGAAATGTATTCAAATACTAAAGAGTTTCGTTTCTGGTCAGATAATTGTTCTGGTCAAAACAGAAATCGAACATTATATGCCTTTTATGCATGGGCATCCAAGCATTACGACGTAAGCATTTCCCACAAAAATATGGAAAAGGGTCACACGGAAAACGAGCGTGACAGTGTTCACTCATGTATTGAGCGAATGGCCAAACACCAAGAAATATTTGTGCCAGAATAATAGTACCAACTCATAAAGTGTGCCAAAGTGAACCAGCCGAGATATGTAGTGACAGAAATGAATCAAATAGATTTCATAGATTTTAAAACTCCACAAATGGATTCAATTTTCAAAAAAATATTGAAAATGAAAAACTATATACCAACAAAATAAGGAAAATGTACTACTGTGTCCAAAAAGTAAAGCCGTTTTTGATTTATTTCAAAAAATATTTATTTATTCTTCCAAATCTATTTCGTCACCTTCAAAGTAATCCCCTACCGACAAAATACACTTATGCCAACGCATTTTGCAGTCTTCGAAACAAGAATTAAAGTTGTCTTCCGGGATAAACTTGAGAGCGCGTAGCGATTCACGTTTTATCTTTTCTATCGTCTCAAAACGATTTCCCCGTAGGGGTCTTTTGAGTATTTGGAATAGCCAGATGTCTAATTCAGGCGAATTAGGTGCTAATCAAGGCAAATTAGGTGCTAATCCGGGCAAATACGGTGGTTGTGAAACGATATGGGTCGAATTTTTAGCAAAAAAGTCACAAGAACGAGTGCAGTGTAAGAAGGTGCATTATCATGGTGCAAATACCAAGAATTGTCTGCCCACAATTCTGGCTTTTTCTTGCGAACAGCCTAGCGCAAACGACGCATAACACTCAAATAATACTATTTGTTGACGGTTTGGCCGGATGGAAGGAATTCTGAATGGACAACACCACGATAATCAATGAAAACTGCCAACATGACCTTCAACACTTTCACAACCTTCTTTGAACTGTTTCCCCGAAGGCTTTCTGCAATATCCTTAACGTTACTGCACCCGAAATTTCATTCCGCAAACAAAATTTAATGCAACTTTTCTTTGCTCAATGTAACTAGGCATTGTAAAAATCACCGAATGCATTTTTAGCGTCATACCAAACCAAGCGGAAACAAAAACTGATGAATGTTTTGAAATAAAATTTGTCACAGATGTATATCACAATGCTGCCAACTTAGAAAAAAAATATTTATGATGTGCGGTTTACTCGCGCGATTTAAATTGAAAACTTGCATTACTTTTTAGACACAGTAGTATATTGATCGAGCTAACCCCCAAAGTATTAAAATACAAATACAATTTTCAGGATATTTTTAAATCCCAAACCTAGGTGTAGAAAATCAAGCAAAGTGAGCGCTTCATTATTTTTCGAATTGAATCCCGCCTATAAGGAACCAATTCCAATAAGCCAAGTTAAATTCAAGAATCTGATGTATTTGTGCAATAAAAATTGCATAAACTCAGCTTATAGTGAATTTTATAAAAATATTCCTTACGCGATGGAAGATGCTTCTAATCTGAAAATTTTTATTTAGTTACTTTAATGTGATAAATGTGAAATTTTGTGATAAAATGAAGTTCAATAAAAACAATTTTTAATAACAATGTTTAATTTTTATTTAAAATGCATCCTATTAAAACTATTCCTTATTGGTATGTTACACAACTTTTATCTATTTCAGCGAATTAAAGTGTCACAAGTTTACTTTGTCCGTATGAATGAATTAATTTTTCCGTCGAGTACTATTACAAATTTTGGTATTTAAAAATTTGTCAAAAACAAATCTTTTAATTTAGAAAACTTTTGAAATTAACAATGACAATCAGTTTGAAAAGAAATAAGCAATGAAACGCTTAAACGGCTCTTATACTGAAAAATGCCATTTTGCAAATGTAATATGTACTTTAATTTGAGCACGACGGCTGGGCAAATTTCTGCTCAAAGTTGCATCGATGAACCGGTCGTCTTAGAGGGCTTGAAGGATTTCATAGAGCTCAAAAGAGCACACACCGTTAACACACTTGTAGAACACATATAAAGCTCCTGCATTCCGTCGGTGGGATAGGGAGTCAATCTTATCCTAAATCAATCGGCATGCCCTTGTTTGGACTCAATCAAGTGGACCTAGGTGAGTTTTTAGGAGCGACTATAAAGTCTAAGAGATCAATTTCGGACATTTACAAAAATTGGCTATATTTTAATGGAATAAGCCATACATATTATGTATGTCACCCCAAACTTAATTACATTGGTTAACTCTGTGGACCAACTGTTTTTCAATCATATATATTTTAAAAAAAGGAACCTTGTGTATCTCAACCTTAAGCCACCACAAATATGTTTCATGTTCGGAAACACAGTTAAGCCCAGAAGTAACGAATAGTAACTAAGTGATTTAAATGGTTTACTTAATAACAGAAAAAAAACATTATTTTACTTAAGCCAGATTTGGCTTTTAAAAACCCGAATTGATTGTTGCTTGCATTGCAACCTAAGATCTGATGCCGATCAGGTTTAACCATATGTAACTAAAATTAGATATATATGATATATATATATATATATTAAGCTAACGCTACTTAGGATTAAATGACTTTAGTTAAAATTAAAAATGATTTATGCTAGATGATCACTTAATTTGAAGCAATTCTAAAATGTCTAACCAAAGCTTTATAATTAGATTAGAAGAGGGGCTTAGTTGAAAATACTTTCAGTTCCAATTTAAATATTTAGGCGCAGTTAATAATTTCAGATTTCTTTCCGAATCGGGTGTCAAATCACAAACCTATAGATAATATTAGTGTTTTAGTACCTCTATCTAAGACGGAAGGAAATATGTACACTAACAAACTTACACAAGACACTTTGTTTCACGTCATCTCGAACCACTTTACCTGCTATAAAACACATAAATACAATTAAAAATTATTTCTACTTACTGTTACAATTTCTAACATTTCTTGTCTTGATATATAACCATTTCCATCTAAATCGTACATTGAAAATGCCCATTTTAATTTTTGTTCTAATTTTCCCCGCGATGTAACACTCAATGCACATAGAAACTCTCGGAAATCAATTGTGCCATCTCCATTTGCATCAAATGTTCTAAATACATGTTCAGCAAACTGTAAAAGAAAGAAATTTCAAAATAAAAATCAATTAGGTATACACAAACACGCAATAATAGAAATAAATAATTTTAATTAAAGCGTCAATATTTTGTATAGTTGTGCGCATATGATAAAACCAAAAATAGCCTAACGCGTATAAGTCTTACGCAATGCTTGCCAGATTTTATTGTGTTCAATCGAACCAGCCAGTTTACGATAAACCAACTTTGTAAATTATTATCGCGAACACATTAAATCGGTTTATTAATTTATTGGCTTCTGTCCGTATAGTGTTTTGATATTGATAAGCCATTCGATGATAACTAAATTGTCCGGCTGATTATTTTATTATGTCAATGGAATTTAAAAAAATTTTGATTACGCAACTTCATTAAAATTATTGTAATTTGAAGTCCACTCTTTACTTTATCGTGTGTTTATCTATTTTATTAAGTAATTGAGCAATTCAATTACTGAGGCGCTTTGTAGCTAACAATTTAATCTATATATTTATATTTACTAGAGAATTAAACTAATCGATTACAATGAATCTAGGACGTAATCAAGTAAAAAATTGGGAATTTTTTATTTTATAGCATTTATTTATTGCCTTTTATTTAAATTCGGTGTACACAATGCCAAGGCCGTATATGTACAGGTGTGACAATTTTTGTGACCAAAATGACATTTTTCCAAAATGGAAAATCAGCTGAACTGTTTTATCGATACTCGTGTATCGACTTCAGTTTATCGGCCTTTGCAAAATATTTTGATTTTGGCAGTGGACAATTGCCATCGGCAAGTAATCTTTATAATTGCTGCTAAAAACCGTTAAGTCAAAATTTTTTGTCGACATTTTTCAATAATAAATCGATCACGTCCGAACAATAAAACGATACACAAAAGGAATAAAAAACTGTTTAGATAGAACAGTAGTAACGTATAACTACTTAGACTTAGCACTTAACATTTTATAGTTGGGATGAAGGAAAATTATTACAATTTCTCAGCTTATAAATGTACCATACCTAATTCAAGTCTACGTTAAACAAAGAATGTTCTTTAAACATCATTGCTGTAGCGAATGCAACACCAGGCAGCTCAGTTTACTTAAAGTTTGACAAACCGTCTCAGAATCTTCAGCAGCTGTTAATGATAAAACGCTCAATACGCAGGCAATGGTATGGCAACTATACATAGATCGCCTACACTTAAATCAAATTTAAATAAAGCGATCAAAAACCTGAAAATGGCCTTAGTAAAATAACGTGATGAAGGGGTTCAACATTATCTCAGTGAACTCACAGCGACCGAATCAACAGATTACTCTCTTACGTGTGGAAAGCCTCACGTAAGCTGAAATGACCAACACTTTCATGTCCTCCGATTCGTCTCCCTGACGGAAACTGGGCAAGAAGTAATGCAGATAAAGCAAACATATTTGCTCAATATCTTAGTAAGATATTTCTACCCAATGAACAAATTGGAAGCCCCGAATTTATACCTGATGATGTACAAGCTGAGGGCTGGATACAATTTTTACAAGTGGCGCCAAGTAGAAAAGAAAATCAAAAAAAAATTTTAATCTAAGAAAAGCACCAGCGTGATATGATAAGTGGCAAAAATCTTCCGGAAAATGTATCAAACTAATACCATACATTTTTAACGCTATAATGAGAATAGGCTACTTTCCTGAAACCTGGAAAATTTGGCAAATCATAATGATTCCAAAATATGGTAAAGATGAAACAAAAGTAAACTCATATCGTCCAATCAGTTTACTACCGACTTTCTCTAAGCTATTCGAAAAAGTGCTCCTGCAAAAACTTAAACCAATTCTGCACGAGAAAAAAATTATTCATATACGATCATCAATTCGGATTTAGGGAAGAACTTATGTAGAACAGAAGAACAAGTTCATAGAGTCGTCTTTGAAATCAGGAACACCCTAGAACAAAAAAAGTACTGCTCTGCAGCGTTTTTATACATTGCGCAAGCTTTCGATAAAGTGTGGAATAAAGGACTATTCTAGGGCTATTCCACTAGCACAATTCCACTTGGCACAATTCCAGTGGGCACAATTCCACTTGGCACAATTGAACTTGTACAATTTAACTTTTTGATAATCAAACGCATTTAGGGTGGTAAATCGCGCACGCGCTTAACCACCCTAAATGCGTTTTATTATCAAAAAGATAAATTGTGCAAGTTGAATTCGTTTAATTATACAACAAGTTAAACTTAATAAGTTACCTAAAGAAAGAACAACGAATGTTAAAGTAGTGAAATTGTGCCAGTGGAATTGTATGCAGTGGAATCGTGTCTAGTGGAATTGTGCTAATGGAATATGCCTAGAATAATAACCGCAGCAACGGAAATATTTTTTGCCATTGCTACCTTCCCTTTTTTTGACAGGTACACCCTTCTTTTATTATACATTAACTTCTTTGCCCATTTCAGTCTTTATTAATTTAAAATCCATAGTTATAATTATCTTCGTATTTAAGTTTCAATAATACCAATAAAATATTAAAGTACCTATGTGTTTGCGTTTCTGTGTAACTATGCACTATGCAAGTTACAACGCAAGTTAAATTGACCCCCCCCCCCCCCCCCACCCACCCACAATCGAATGGTGTCAAGTGGAGTTGTCACAGTGGAATTGCGTCCAGTGGAATTGTGTCTAGTGGAATTGTACATCGAAACAATAGCAGACACAGTCAAGCAGTACAGTAAAAAGTACCAGTGGAAATTAGAACATCATCCCAATGCTTTAGCCAGGGAAATTTTAGAAAAAGCCCAGATACCGGCGTCTTAAAAAAAAGATCATTTAGATCTAGGGATCTAGCTATCTAATTTAAAGTAATTAATAAGTGCAAGTTAGTATTAACAACTAACATAGGTTAAGTCTTAATCAAAAGTTTGTATTAGTTTGTAAGGTTTGATTACATCTTGTGAGTTTCCTATATAGGAAAGATTCAAGAATAAAGCCTTAGGCAGTTAAGAAAAAAAAGAATTAATTTCTAAATATGTATTTGTTAGTATTTGTTTGTAGGTCAAAAACAGTTTTATTTTTTTATTTTTCATTTATTATTATTAATTTATTTTATTACCTACAGTACTTAAAACCTACAATCGGTAAAGTTAGATAAAAATCGATTACAATAAAAGGAAATACCACATTTACAATGATATACATACCATATATGATTAAAATTAAATAAACAATTTTTTTAAAATTGAATGGAGTAAAATTTCAGCAACTCATTCCTGAACGAATTTCTCGTATATTAAAATCGAATTAAAAAGTTGCGACATTCTCAGGACTGGTTCAGAAAGTCGGTAATTAGTCAATGCTGAGCCAACATGTAAAAATACAACCCGGACACAACGCACGGGAGCATATACATTAAATCTAACAAGCAAACCAGCGTCATCTATTTATTCGAGAATTCAATACATTGCCAACGAAAATCGCAGTCGCTATGTTCCGTCGATGATCTAATATTTGTAAACCTAGTAAAGCACAGCAATTTCGTTATGGTGGAAGGACGTACTCATTGATTCTGCTTTTGAACACTTTCTATTCTAGCAGAATGACACTGTTAAAATGGTGACCAAACCTGAGAGGAATATTCTAAAATAAAACGAACGTAGCATTCAAATAGCGATTTTAATGTTAGCGGATCACAAAATATTCAGTTCCTTTTAATAAATCCCAACGTCATGTAAGCTTTAGAAATAATACAATCGGAATAGGGCCGGAAGACCGAATGTCGAAAGGCCGAATGCCGAAAGGCCGAATGCCGAAAGGCCGAATGCCGAAAGGCCGAATGCCGAAAGGCCGAATGCCGAAAGGCCGAATGCCGAAAGGCCGAATATCGCAAGGCCGAATGTGTCGAAAGGCCGAATATGTCGAAAGGCCCGAAAAGCTGAATATCGAAAAGCCGATTGTGTCGAAAGGCCGAATGCCGAAAGACCGTTTGTGTCGAAATGGATTTTAATTTTTCATCTTTTTATGAATGAAAATTTTCAAAAGTTTTATTTTTATTGGGTTGGCTACCTTATCTAGAAAAAAATAATTCAGAAACTGAAAATCCCTAAAAAAAAATCCAGAAAACTAAAATCCAGAAACGCAATTATCAAAGTTCTTAATATTTATGGTAATGGAAATTGCTTCGTCAACCTTTCAGACACAGATCAAAGGAATCGTATCGCTCATATCGCTTTTACTGATGGATGTACCACAAATGTTTCAAGTTATTTTGTGGTTGGCTTAATCCGTTGGGTTAGTATGGCATCGACGAATGTATTGGAGCGAATTGCGGATTTAATGCTTCGTAAATGCTTCGTCAACCTTGCAGACACAGATCAAAGGAATTGTATCGCTCGTATCGCTTCTACAGATAGATGTACCACAAATGTTTCAAGTGATGTCAAAAAACTAAGAATGCCTATAAAATTTAATTTTTTTCATTTATTTTAAACAAACTATTTTTTCTGGGTTTTTTCTGGAAGGCTTTTCCGGTAATTTCTAGATTTTTTTTCGGGATTTTATCTTTCTGGATTTATTTTTTTCAGGCCAATGTAGTGATCCCATTTTTATTAAAACCAAACTTTATATTTTTATCAAAATTTTTGTATAATAGTAAATCGCCTTAAATATTCAAATATTCTTGCATTTTCTTTGTCATATAATTAAAAATTAATTAATTATAATAAAAATATAATAAAAAAAGAAAAAGAAATTATTTTTTTTTGAGTTGGCTACCTTTTCTAGAAAAAAATAATACAGAAACTGAAAATCCCGAAAAAAAATTCAGAAAACTAAAATCCAGAAACACAATTATCAAAGGGCGGACCAAATTAATATTTATAAAATGTCTATCCAATTTGACTTTTTTTGTAAAGTTCTTAATATTTATGATAATAGAAATTGCTTCATCAACCTTGCAGACACAGATCAAAGGAATCGTATCGCTCATATCGCTTCCACTGATAGATGTACCAATGTGTGTCGGCCTTTCGACCCATTCGGATTTTCGACATTCGGTCTTTCGACACATTCGGCCTTCCGATATTAGGCCTTTCGACATTCGGCCTTCCGATATTCGGCCTTTCAACATCGAACGATACAATCAATGTACTTCGTGAAGGTAAAATCGATTGAAAAGATAACCCCCAAGTCATGTATGAAGTCTACTCTATCAACAACTGTTTTCTGAATTATTGGTGAGCGTTTTCGAAAAAAAGGAAGCATCTTACATTTGCTCACATTCAACATTAACTTGTTCTCAATTGATCACTTACAAAATCTATTCAAGCAACATTACATAATCTCATACTGCCGGCTCACTAGCAACAAGTGCAAAGATTTTCATATCGTCCGTAAACAAGAGACAATGAACGAACTCAAAACACTGCAACCAGTAAAATCTTCAAACGGCACGATTTCGGTATACATGCTATCAGTAGCAAAAACCAAATTCAAAAATGTTCCCCTTCCGTTACCATTCCAATTTAATTGCGTAGATGCTATGCTTGCAAAATAATCCGCGATTGCCCATGCTTTAGGATCATCAGAAGTTGACGTAAAAACACCTTCAACATCGAATCAAGCTACGTCCGGATTGAAGTCGCCCACAACTATAAAATGATCATTCACACCTATCGATGATGCCACGGCTGAGTCGATGAACTTAACCACTTCGATATAAAGATCAAGGCTTGATTCAAACGGAATATACAAAGCTACGGTAATAATGGTTGAGTTGCCAGTTTTGATATAGCAGCAATAATGTCATAATATGAGTGACATGCAATAAGTTCATTAAATATTGAGTTCTTGACTGCAATTAGTACCCCTCCACTCTTGAGATTGGTGCAAATATTGTTATACCTATCTTTACGGTACATCATCTAGTAAGTATGTATTCCGCGGTAGAGAAACTTTTGAAAAGCCACGTTTTACAAATAACAAAAATATTATAATCGGTATCGATAACTCCAAATCGAAATGCTTTTGATTTACCGTACGAATACTTGAAGCATTGTGGTAGTACAAAGAAGTATATGTGGCTACTTGGTTAGTCCTGTGCACTTTTGCTTGTTCTACCAGAGAGCACTAGTTAATTGCCTGTCTTTGTGGCTAGACATTCACTATTGCTCCATCTCACTTCTAAAAGGTATACTATAGCGATGTTTATCGCTTCACGTAGTTCTCAATAAGTACATGTTGCAGTGAAATAAAGTCAATGGAAATAAAATCAATTAGCTTTATTTCAATTTTTTGCAGAAATACAGTCAAATGGAAATAAAGTCAACTGACTTTATTTTCTTTAAAGTGAATCGCAAGTTTCATTTTGCCATTGGCTCAAGCGCCTTTGAAAAAATAAAAGAAATTCTGGAAAAAGAAAATTTAATTGTTAATTTGAAATTGGTCAAAATCTAAACCGATAAAACGTAAGAGCAAGAAATTTTCTTTCCGAAGGGGCTTTTCTCAAAATATGTATATTTAATATGTATCTCGGCTACAATTTTCGTTTTATCCCGAAAAATATTTGTAGAGAAAATGATTGAGATTTGATCGCATTTTAGTAAACCATAATTATTTATTGATAGTTCCGTTGAAGAAATATAAATTTATAGTGAATAAACACTATGAGGTAAATAGTATAAGGTACTGGACTTTTTAACCCTTAGGCAATTTAAAACCCTAGTTTCACTAAGAAGCCACAGGACTTAGGGTGAAAATTAACCACAATGTCTTAAATAATACTTAAAATGAAACACGGTCGTTTTCGAAATTTCTTGAGCCAGTGGCTGGAGAGAATATAAAAACTAAGTGCTGGTTAAAGTTACTTGAATAATAATTACCTTGTGCTTCTGAAGTAATACCTATAAGTCTTTATTTATTCCTATGATAATATTCTGACAATTTAATTCTAATTATTTATCTATATATAATTTGGTGCTTATTTTGTGACAAATCAGTAAAGATTTTTTATATTTCCTCCTCAACTCTTTTTGGTCCTCCAATTCCTTGTTGCTCATCTCCATTCTTACCTTCTCCATCGAAAACCTTAACGTGATTGTTTCAGTTGGAGATCGTGTAAAATGCTTTCCCCTCTTATGTAGAACTGCCTTTGCAGTAGCCACACAGCAATGTCTGGTAGGCTTCTTTATACAAATAACAACATATCCACTGCTCCAAAGAAGAGAAGCAGGACCTCTAAACTGCGATTATAGGCTTGGGTAACCTTTTCTATTAACATAATTGTCAATATTTTAGTTAAGCAAAGCATTAACTAACTGTATCCCGAGGGCGACCTACCTTGATACCCAGAATCACTTAAGTAAGTAGGGTAAAAAATAAAAATATTTGATATGAATCCAGCTCTACCAGTATGATCGACTTTTTCAACTACAAAATCTTTTAAATTTAAAAAAAATGCCCTTTACTATACATTTTTCATTTTCAACGATAAAATTCAAAATTCGTGTACTTTTGGTTGGATCTTCAAATTTCCCGGCGTTTACGATAATTTTTCATTTTTCAAATATAAATAATGTCGGCCATTCTTATCAAAATATTTTTCATAACTAAATTCAAGCCTCCTTGTACCCAACTTTGTAAGTCCGGAAGAAGTAATAGGAATTTACTTTTTTTTATTCATAGTTTTTAAACTAGATGCTGGGAAATTTGTAAGGCGCGAATTTATAGCCGTTGCTACAACTCTAACTGGCATGATATCAAAGGACCGAATGTCGAAGGGCCGAAATGGGTCGAAGGGCCGAATTTTTACTATTGACTAATTTACATCACTAAATCACAATGAAATTATTCTATTCGCCTAAATAGAATTTTCCTTCACTCTAACGAATATAAAATGGTGACATACATAATATGCAACAACCCAATTCGTATTTGACTCTTGAGTTTATGAAGGCTGAAATTGTGAAACTTGAATACTTAAAATTAATATTTCAAATCGAAGCTTGCCAAATCTAGGAATTTAAAAAGTTACAAAATCTAATTAAATACTTCGGAATTCTAATTTCAACAAATTTCAAATCAAATGAGCACAGTAGCAGATGATTCTGAAAGGGTCGATAATATCTATTAATATTAGGAATACCATAATCCTTTCAACCACCGTTTATACATCCGGCTTATTTTTAATTCTACGCCCCTATCCGTGAGGCTATTTGTTGATAAGCTTTAAACAAAATTCTACTTGATTTATTGAGTTGCACTCCTGCCCAATTTTGGTACAACTAATTTTGCTTCACTTTTTGAATGAAATAATTGATCTTTTTTCAAGTGAAGATTTCTTATAAAAATGCTGCAGCTTAATGGAAAGTGAATTGTGATACATGTTTTCAAATGCCGTTCAGATACTATACAACGCCCCTATTTTTTCCATCACCCTCAATTTCAGAAAAATTTATCATTTTCATATAACGTTAATTAATAAGAATTAAATTGAAATTTTTTAGGAATCAATTCTCTATGCTTTTACCCACAATCTCGACAGTCCAATCGAAATCGGGCCATTTCAAAATAGGGGTGGCACGATATAATAAAATACACACCGGTAAAAATTTACCCCAGGCTAATGAAGAAGTCATAAAAGCATACACTATGAAATGCGGTCGGAACATTTTAACGGATAAGCGGAAATATACATAATATTGGTTATCAAAGTTGCATGACGAGCAGAAGCGGTAGCGTGATGGCTGGTTAGGAATAGATACTCGTACTACAGAACAAAATATTTCTTTCCCTCGAGGATGATTTTGGTTGCATTTACAATTCTATGTACTTGCTCTGTGGTACTTTATTGGTTTCGAACCCCAAATTGATGGTCTGAAACAATGTGCCGCTCTCGTAATACTGCTTTCAATTTTGTTAATAACATTTTGATCTGATAACGTCCTACACCATAGAGCTTCATGTTCGGAAGGTGAGCGACACGAAATTTTGCCCTTGGTCTTGAGCAATTACTCATCAACAATAAGCATTTCATTTAATATAAATATATGATTGCATGGATTAGTCCTTAGGCTTCATGCGTCACGCATTATATTATTGCCATGACGCGATCAGGCGACGAGGAAAGTCATGCTGCGAATCTCTAATTTCAAGTGATTTATAATTCGTAAACCACTGTAATGAGGGAACGGCTCATTTGATCGAAACAATTCTGTTGTTAATTTTTGCGTAAAAAATTAATCTCCACATAAATTTATTTTTTATTAGGTATAGCCTTATGTCAGCATGGACTCGCGCATATGTATCTCTTGTGATGTCAGCTCTAAACTAAAATTCGTACGTTTCACCAAGGACACATTCAACCTAGATTGCGTTTCCAACACACTAATCCCGAGGACTTTGGGAGGCACTTGCATCTCACATTCGTCAAACACACCACTGCTGAGAACATCCATACGATTCATATCGTAGTTCTCGAACCATAGCCCAGAACTTAACAAATCATCTTTGCGGTTGAGTTTAATAAAGAGTCTTGAATTATTATTTTAACAAACATATCTGTGTTTTTTTTTATAAACTAGTTAACTGCATTTTTGTCGATTTTGAGTTCAGAATGAAAATATCTGGACAATATGCTAAAGTTTCAAAAATAAATTTCAGTTTTCCAATATTTTCCACCATTTCTCCGGAAAATCTAAATAAAAATGAGTAATTACTAATAAAACCTATTGTGACTTTTTATTTCAAATGGGTTTCCTGAAAAATTTACTTTTTGCAGTTAACTAGTTTTTCAAAAAAAAAACACAGATTTATTATAATAGAGCTATTACACTAACTACAATAATTAATAGTTTCTACAAAACCAATGAAACTACCCTAACGATGCCGGATTAATCGCACATCGCCGTTATACCCTCATTCCATGAAGGCAATAATAAATAAATTGGTTTTAACAAACCTATACATTCTATGATTTCTCTCACCGCCTACCTACAACGTGTTGTTACATAACACATTTACGCCCGTGTAGACAACACAGCCCATTCGCTTTTTTTCGAATAGCTTTGAGTTTGTGTGCAGCATGCTGACTGGACGATATGACGAAGTTTTTGTATCTTTTTTATCCCAGGCTTATACATATATCATTGTGAACAAAGATATCTTCCATATTTGACAAATATAACTGGTCCCCCGCATGATGAATGTTATTAGTTTTATGCGTTTGAACGGCAATTCCCTTTCCATTTTCCAGTAATAAGAGCATGTCCTGGTGGTGCCTTTTCCGAATTTTTGTAATTTGTAATTGTATTCTTAACTTTTTTCCAATTACAGGTTTGAAAAACAAATCATCATCCGTTTGCTCGGGTAGCCCGAAATTATTAGTTTCTTCGTTTGATGCGAATACTATCGTTAAATGACATCGCTTCTCACTCAAATTCCAGTTGGTAGTCTAATCGGTGGATTCGAGTTTACTGGCCTTTTTAAATTTTTTGTTGCCTTTCACAAAGAATAATCTGTCCTCTCGGTTGCCGAAATAATTCTGGACGCTCTGGTATTCTTCTTCCCGCAATACAAATCTTAGGGTTTTTCCTGGATAAGTTCCTGTTCCTGTATATTATGTGACAGTTTATTAAATTTTCAGAACTGCTTATGACGGGTTTAGCCCTTTCATCTGAGGACATCTTTTAGGTTTTCTAGTGCCGCATCATAATCTACTTTTTTTTTTTTTTTTTTTTTTTCATTTTATTTTATTACGACTGAGACTGCGCTCATCTAGCAATTTTTCTTTCAAATACAAATTTTTATATATCTAGTAAAATTCACGTTTGTTGGGGTGTAACCCACTGGTTAGCCCCATAATCAATTAAACCTATTTACTAATTTTAGTTTGGTAAGTTCACTAGGTCAAGTGGCCTCGTTCTTTGGAGTCTTCTTTCAACGACAGGGTTATCTATCATATGGCGAATATAGGGGTTTCCATGTTCCTGGAGCCTTATTTCGTGTTTTGCGGCATGCATTTTTATTTCCTCTTTGATGTATTCCATCCTTAGGTCCCTGTGAAGGTCTTCATTTCTTGCGTACCACGGAGCATTGACGATGCTACGAAGAACCTTGTTTTGAAACGTCTGTATCATTTTGGCGTTTGTTTGCTTGGTACATCCCCAGAGTTGTATACCGTAGGTCCATATCGGCTTCAAAATTAATTATTAATTATATTAAATAAATTCAATAATCTACTGATGTTATAAAAGGAATATTCAGTAGACAATTTCATTCCATTAGTCTCCTAGCTATGCATGTATCTTGATCCTAATTAGTTTGCTTGTTTGTAAAATGTTTCTGTCCATAGGATATCCATACTCACTGTTACCAGTGAGTGATCAGAAGACAGATCATATCAATCGGTGGCCATAGCATACATACGTGGAATGCCTTTATTTACACAGAAGTCAATTAAATAAGGAGCTTTTTTTTTAATCGTGAACCAGTAAGTTGGGTGACCGGATAAATCATCATCCACCCCAACAAATATATTAACCAGCTGGCTCAAAAGACGAACTTACTGAAAGAGAATGAAATTTTTTAGATCTAGGGTTTAAGAAATTCCACAAGTTATGAATTAAGAAATTTGTAAAATTAAGCTCTTGTTCAAGATTTTGGGAATTAAAGAACCGTCCTTTTTTCAGCAGCTAATTAAAATGCTGAATGTTTAAAATTTCAAACAATCGAAGATGAAGAGGAGCCATATCCTTGACACACTGTGATTTAATAAAATCGTTTAAGGCTGTATGGTACTCATTTTACCAAAATAAGGGTATCGTAAAAATCAATTTGTGGCTACAAATATTTATCAATTCACAAATTTTTTTTTTATTGATAAAGCTTAAGGTATTTTTGAGGGATTAATACAGGATTATTTCAAAATTATTTATAGTTTATCCGTAATAAAAATTCAAAGTTGAAGAAATTTTGGATAATGGTGCTTACGGAAAATTCAATTTTCTTAAGTTTTTTTCGCTAAACCATGTATATCTTTTATATTGACCTATGCATAAAGATATTTTTGAGGGATTAATTCATGATTATAAAGATTAATAATAAAATAAGAAAGTTATAATCAAAATACTAAGAATATCGATATATTTATCGATACGAAAAAATTCAATATCGATAAATATATTTTTTTTTGTCAAAAATGGGTATGACCTCGGCTAATTTTTGATTTCCTTTTACTCTACGAGATGGCTAACCCCAAAAAATGGTGAATGTCCAGGATCTTATCGTTTTATAATAAATTATACATTTTAAAATACTGAGTTGCCATAGAAACAACGAAAATGAATAACCGAAATAGTATATAATTTTATTCTGAAAAAAAGGGAAATAAGACAAGTCGACATACAGTTATATTTATTTTACACCAAAATAAAACAAAAACACAAAACGATATTTTTCTTTATTGTAGACACAGTTTAGACGCATTTTTGGACATTTAAATATCGATACCAACAGAAATTTTTTTTGAGTATGTACCATACAGCCTTAAGTGAATTTTTCGAGTTTAATCTTATAGGCTATTGACTATGTCGAAAATAAACAAGGATAAAAGGGACTAATTCTTTAAAGATATTTTATTGTTTCATATATTGGATTGTATGATCCGAACAATTATAAATCCACAAAGTGCTATTAAATTAGGCTTGGACTTTTGAGAACGGAGTAAATTTGAGAAAATTTGTACACTTTAAAGTTTTTCAACTATAACTCAAAAACTATGCATTTTTAGTATATGGTATACATGTAATACGATTTCTTGTAGAGAATTAAATTTCCTTTCGAAATGGCACCTTAAAAAGTCAAAAACCTTTTTTTTTAAACAAAATAAGTCAAAAAAATCGAATTTAGGTGTAGGCATTGGTTTACAAAAAAGAAAGCTGACGTAATTCCCATCAAAATGGTGACCGTTAAAAGTATTTTTGATAAATATTGGCTGAGTTACAATCGTTCAAAGTTACCTTTATAATATGTACTATGTTATTTCTAATTTTTACGCGCAAAAATTATTTTTGGTTTATCAATGAAATACTTTTATCATTTATTCGGGTATAATCCAACATATAAAACAATAAAATACCTTTAAAGAATTAGTTCCTTATTGAGCTACTTTAGACCATGCTATGTCGCATCTCGCATCATTTCCTCGTTTCTTACTTCTTTGCCTACGAACTGATTTTGAAGTGGGAATTTTTGTGCGCATTTTTTCACCATAAAATTGTATTGCCTCACATTTAATGATACATTAATACATTGAAAAAACAATACGTATTTTTTAGGTTCGTATTTTTTGTTTTTGAATTCGCTGTTTATTCGTCATTCGTAAATCAAAATTGTGTGGTCATATGTCAATGTCATGTATTGTAGGAGGAAGCAAACAGGAAAATTAAACAACCGTCTTTGACAAGCATCACAATAATAATAAAAATAATTCTACACATACATATGTAAATTGCAATTGGGATGACGGTTCGATATTTACGTGTGAACGAAATAGTGTGGAATGATGTGATGTAGTGATGGGGCCTGTTTGATAATTCGCACGGTGCGGTGCAGTGCATACTGTTTTCCTTGTCTCCTTTGATTTATTTTCTATTGGCGAAATAAAGAAAAAATGTACACTGCACCGCACCGTACGAATTATCAAACAGACCCATAGATGCGTCTAAATACCCCCCCTAATTACGTAGTCAATAGCCTACTAGTACGTCAACCTCACTTTTAGCCGATTGCGTGTTTTGCTGGGAGTACTTGAACGAGTTAAATAATAGTATATTATTCAACGAGCATATAATGATAGCTGTTATTCACGAAGATGAAGTTTGTCGACACGAGCCGATAGGCGAGTGTCGTAAATCATCTGAGTGAATAACAGCCATTATATGCGAGTAGAATACGATACTTTGTCCACGACCGACAAATATCATTATGTTTTATAACCAAATCCTTTAAATACTCTTCAAATAATTTTCGTCGATATTTTGACGTCACAGTTTAATAATAATGAAAATGGCAAAAGACTACTAGATAAAATTTCAAAAATCAAATAATATACTTGGAGGTATTGAATAATGAAAGAAAAGACTACTAGATAAACTAGCAGTGAATAATGGATATCATTATAAGTGATGAAACAAACGTATAATGAACATATTATACGTTAGTCGTGGACAAAAGGGATTTATTAAATCGGGGTCTGAACCTATAGACATATAAGGCAACAATAAATCTAAACGTTTTCGTTAAGCTACATAATAAACCGCCAAATGAGAACCCGATTTTGTTTAATGTTGTGTTCGGATTTTAAAATTAATTTGTTAATTAATAGTTGATTCTCGAAAGGTTTGTCCTTTTTTTGAAAATACATACATACTTTCAAAATGTCTTATGTATGAATGCATAAAATTCTCATTTATCGAAAACTACACAGAAAATCAGTGGATTTTGCGACAAACTTATAACCGCCAAAAACTTTGTCATTCACAATAATTTATCAGTGAATGACACTTAGTATCCAAAAATTACAAAATAACCGATGAACTTTTGGTCATTGGCTCCATTTTGAATGTACCGAAAGAGCATGTGCATAAAACAACTGTAAAGGATGATAATTGTCTGAAATGCTTGATTCGTAATAAGCAGAAAGCACGACTCGATGCAGTGCTTTTAACAACGTCAAAATTGTCAGAAAGTTTAGGAATAACATTTTTTTTCAAAGTTAGTAGAAAAGTAAGAAAGTTTATCAAAACATTAAGTAACCTTGGAAAATTAGCAAGAGATTTATATTCGGATAACAATTCATTCAATTTTGTGATTTACTTTTCAACGAAAATAAAAATTCAATAGCTCCTTAGCCCTGCCAGAATATTCAAATACACATACTTCACGTTTTACAGCGAAGCAACCGATGAATCTGGATATAAAGATAATCAAGTGATATTCAAAACCATTATTATCTGTAATCGTAGAAGGATTTAGAACATTTCTTTAGAACTTATTTATTTATTTCAAACCGTGAAAATATACACTAAGACAAAGACGATACCGAACTCAATTTAGATTTTTATCGCAACAGACAAATTACTTTATGATATAATTGTGTACCTCATAAATTTGTTTTTCTGTGCAAAGATTTTTATTTTGTGATTATTACCGTAAAAATTTTGAGCCCGGTCAAGTTAATTACTGGACAATTAAAATTAATCGATGCGATAACAAAGAACTGTAATTTCACTAATCCTATATATGGGCGATAAGATTAGACTGTAATACGATACGTACTCGTCTAGTATGCGTAATATATGTACATAACCAGAAACTTTTTGTACGGACAATAAACTGTTCGGAATTATAATCGAATGATTTCGGATCGAAAGAAGCTATGTATCTGTGAATTTTGTTATCCAATACTGATACTCGTGTTGGCCTCTAATCTTAATCTAGCCGAATACTAAAAAAAAAAAGTGTTTTGTCCATTATCAATCGATTTAAGTGGTCACAAAATCATAAAATATAAATTTTATTATTATTTTTTCCGTATTATCAAATGTAATTATGTTGTAAAGCCTTAGCTAAAAACAAAAAATCGTGTTATCAACATCGATAAGTTTTTCATATAAAAACCTAGAAAATTTTAGTTAACGATACAGTTGAATTTTGTGTTCTGTTAAGTGATCATCTAAAGTAAGAAACAAAAAAATAACTCTAGTGATATAGTAAAGTGTTTAATTATTAATTAATTTGCCTTTTTCCATAAAATTTCAGTTCACATAGATAGTTCCGGTATTTTAAGTAATCAACCTAATTAAAAATCGAAATGCGTATAGCTTTCGTTCTCTCCGTCGTTCTTGCCTGTGCATTGGCGGATACAACCATTTTGTACAATCCAAATGTAGCTCCTGGATTTAACCCATTGAGCCCTCCGGTAATTAAACCACAAGTACCAGAAGAATGGAAACAACCAGAATTATTGCCACATTACCCTGAAGCACCAAATCTAATGCCACAAGTACCATCGGTTGAAGCACCAGAAGTATTAGTGCCAGAAGCACCAGTAGTACAATTGCCACCACAACTCCCAGGATTGTTGCCACAAGTACCAGAAGTACCACAACTTCCACCACAACTCCCAGGATTGTTGCCAGAGGTACCACAAGTACCACAACTTCCACCACAACTCCCAGGATTGTTGCCAGAAGTACCACAAGTACCACAACTTCCACCACAACTCCCAGGATTGTTACCACATTTACCTGAAGTACAAGTTCCAGAATTATTGCCAATTTATCCAGGAACCCCAGAAGTACCACAACTTCCACCACAACTCCCAGGATTATTACCAGAAGTACCACAAGTACCACAACTTCCACCACAACTCCCAGGATTGTTGCCAGAAGTACCACAAGTACCACAACTTCCACCACAACTCCCAGGATTATTGCCAGAAGTACCACAAGTACCACAACTTCCACCACAATTACCAGGATTGTTGCCACATTTACCAGAAGTACAAGTTCCAGAATTATTGCCAATTTATCCAGGAACACCAGAAGTACCACAACTTCCACCACAATTACCAGGATTGTTGCCACATGTACCAGAAGCGCCAGTACTCCCACCACAATTACCAGGATTGTTGCCACATGTACCAGAAGCACCAGTACTCCCACCACAATTACCAGGATTGTTGCCACATGTACCAGAAGCACCAGTACTCCCACCACAATTACCAGGATTATTGCCACATTTACCTGAAGTACAACTTCCCGAATTATTACCAATTTATCCAGGAACACCAGAAGTACCACAACTTCCACCACAATTACCAGGATTATTGCCAGAAGTACCACAAGTACCACAACTTCCACCACAACTCCCAGGATTATTGCCAGAAGTACCACAGGTACCACAACTTCCACCACAACTCCCAGGATTATTACCAGAAGTACCACAAGTACCACAACTTCCACCACAACTCCCAGGATTGTTGCCACATTTACCTGAAGTACAAGTTCCAGAATTATTGCCAATTTATCCAGGAACACCAGAAGTACCACAACTTCCACCACAATTACCAGGATTGTTGCCACATGTACCAGAAGCGCCAGTACTCCCACCACAATTACCAGGATTGTTACCACATGTACCAGAAGCACCAGTACTCCCACCACAATTACCAGGATTATTGCCACATGTACCAGAAGCACCAGTACTCCCACCACAACTCCCAGGATTGTTGCCACATTTACCTGAAGTACAAGTTCCAGAATTATTGCCAATTTATCCAGGAACACCAGAAGTACCACAACTTCCACCACAATTACCAGGATTGTTGCCACATGTACCAGAAGCGCCAGTACTCCCACCACAATTACCAGGATTGTTGCCACATGTACCAGAAGCACCAGTACTCCCACCACAATTACCAGGATTGTTGCCACATGTACCAGAAGCACCAGTACTACCACCACAATTACCAGGATTGTTGCCACATTTACCTGAAGTACAAGTTCCAGAATTATTGCCAATTTATCCAGGAACACCAGAAGTACCACAACTTCCACCACAATTACCAGGATTGTTGCCACATGTACCAGAAGCACCAGTACTCCCACCACAATTACCAGGATTGTTGCCACATGTACCAGAAGCACCAGTACTACCACCACAATTACCAGGATTGTTGCCACATGTACCAGAAGCACCAGTACTACCACCACAATTACCAGGATTGTTGCCACATGTACCAGAAGCACCAGTACTCCCACCACAATTACCAGGATTGATGCCACAATTACCACAAGTACAACTTCCACCAGGCTTCTTCCCAGAAGTCCCACAAAGCTTACCAAGTTTTCCAGTACCACAGTTGCCAGAATATAAAAATCCACAAGTCTTGCCACACTATCCCGGTGCACCAAATGTAATGCCACATGTTCCAGAAGTTGGAGCTCCAGGCGTATTAGTACCACAAGCCCCAATTGTACAACTTCCACCACAATTACCAGGATTATTACCACAAGTACCAGAAGCACCAGTACTCCCACCACAATTGCCAGGATTATTACCACATGTACCAGAAGCACCAGTACTCCCACCACAATTGCCAGGATTG
Source organism: Tipula helvola (assembly GCA_963556165.1). Taxonomy (NCBI): domain Eukaryota; kingdom Metazoa; phylum Arthropoda; class Insecta; order Diptera; family Tipulidae; genus Tipula; species Tipula helvola. The sequence continues at coordinate 160,292,763 of OY744483.1, forward strand.
TTGCCACATGTACCAGAAGCACCAGTACTCCCACCACAATTACCAGGATTGTTGCCACATGTACCAGAAGCACCAGTACTCCCACCACAATTACCAGGATTGTTGCCACAAGTACCACAAGTACCAGTTATTACACCACACTTGCCAGGACTATTACCAATTTTACCAGAAATTTCTCTCCCATCACGCACCCCAGGTGGTATTGCTAAACCTGAATTATCGCCACTTTTACCAGTACCACATCAACCAATATATACCCCAATCTTACCAACAATGCCAGAAGGTGCCTATCCAGTTGCTCCAATTGAAGAGCCAAAGGAATACAGTTTCAATTTCGGCGAGGATGCACAAAATCCATTAGTCAAATTGATCATCAGAATCGGTAAATTAATCAATAATGATGAAGAAGAAGAAGAGAAACCAACCCCATACGTAGGTGATGAAGAGGAAGAAGAGAAACCAACACCATACGAAGGTGATGAAGAGGAAGAAGAGAAACCAACACCATACGAAGGTGATGAAGAGGAAGAAGAGAAACCAACACCATACGAAGGTGATGAAGAGGAAGAAGAGAAACCAACACCATACGAAGGTGATGAAGAGGAAGAAGAGAAACCAACCCCATACGTAGGTGATGAAGAGGAAGAAGAGAAACCAACACCATACGAAGGTGATGAAGAGGAAGAAGAGAAACCAACACCATACGAAGGTGATGAAGAGGAAGAAGAGAAGCCAACACCATACGAAGGTGATGAAGAGGAAGAAGAGAAACCAACACCATACGAAGGTGATGAAGAGGAAGAAGAAAAACCAACTCCATACATTAAATTCCCATATGTAGTGAAAGTATAAGTTAATTATTAAATTGTTTTAAATAAATTGATTGAATAGAAATTTAAATAGTTGTATCTTTATTATAACACAAAACGGTCAACTCATCTCTTGTCCTAATTGCTAACCCCCCCCCCCCCCCCCCCCCGTGCCTTAATAATTCGGCAATATTTCTCTTCTGGTTTGAAAAGATTCAAGGAGAAATATGTAAGCCCCAATAATTTTCACAACATTTTCTCAAAATTTTTGAATATTACTTAGAATATTTAACCGAATCTTACCTTACTTGCGTCACCATATGGGAAAAAGTTTCCATAAATTTTTTTAAACTCTTCTACTGATAAATGTCCACTAGGGCAATCCTTTAAAAATCCTTTATACCATTCTTGAATTTCGGCATCTGAAATTAGAAACAAATAAACTTATTAAGATTACAATATTCGGTTTATAGTTTGTCAGCAAAATTGCATATTTTATTATAGCAGTTATAGATCTTAGCAAAACGTAGCAAATTTCAATTAAAACTTAGAGAAAACACCAACGCAATCCTGAAGCCACTAAGTTGTCATTAGAATGGTAGAAGCTAATCCTCGAATGGAGACCAAACATCATAAGCAAAAAAATAAGTTGGTTTTCTGTCGTCACTGTATGAATTGATCAAAGTAGTGACCTATAAAACACTATGTTGCCCTGTGAACACGTGTACAAGATAATGTACAATATTATCAATAATTAAATTGTCCGTCGCATTATTCACCATTCATCTCAAGTTGACAAAACAAGTGTATCAATGCAATAGCTGATCAGTAATATGTTCAGAAATTTTTTGAAGCCCTGTTTCGAGCAAGGTGGTTTAAATGAGCGAGATGAAGCTGAACGATTACCTAGCTCCGAGCTAAAAAATGCTTACGGTTGAAGATAAATTGTAGTTATTCTTTGTTGTTATGCGGAACAACAGAAAATTTTGAGGCGTTTGCAAAAATGAAATTTGGTCCTACCAGGAAAAAATCCGCTGCAAAGTAATTAAGTTAATGTAGCGTCACTATAACTAGCCGAGGATTAGCTCGGTCAGATTAATTGGTCAAGATCTTAGAACTTGATCCGACGGATCGGATTCAATAGCTTAACATGATGAACGGATTTTTTTTTGGTAATCTGATCCGACGGACGGGCCTGGAAGGCCTCTCTGGACGCATAAGTTCCTAAGATAGAACATTAACGCAATTTTGAATCGGACAATCTATCAAAACTAACGTTTTAGGGTCAGCGTCAGATCTCTTAAATAATGGATCAATTTTCCACTAGTTTTGAAGGATCTGATCCAAGTAAACTGAATCCATCAATCCTCTGGACATATTCAAAATATCAGCGGAAATTGTGTAATATTTAAATCGGTGGCAATATGTCAAACTAAAGAACCAGCCTTATCGTTCTACTATATGCAAGTAAAGAAAATATCGGTTAACAGGTTCAGCTCATCAGCTGTGATTTTTGAAAAAAATTCTTAGCTGTTTATTTCTGTTAAGCAGCGCACTATTCAACTTGTTAAATCCAAATTTAATTTCTTTATAAAGGCAATTCGAATATCCAGAATTTTAAATTCTATTTTTAGCAGGCCTTCCGGCTACAACATTTTGGGTATCTATTTCCTTTAAACTGTTTCTAACGTACTTAGAGCTGTTGATCGAATCTCGATGAAGTGTACTCAGTACCATTATCAGAAAAGATAACTAATGGCAATCTTTAGTGCAAAAATTTGTTGAAGAGCCATGATGGTATTTTCTGAATGTCTCGTACAGAAGTTTATCCTTATATTATCCTTCCTATACGATTATGATGAAATTGGGCATGCACGATGGAAATGGTATTCTAAAATGCTTTTTAGATGAAATTATGGAACAAGGCCAATTATAATGGAACTTAACCGTTCGTTAACCGATAAGGATGAAACCGGATTTGTACGATGGAAATGCGATTCTAAAACGATATTTTATAAAACTTCTGTATTATAGCTAGTTAGAATGAAACTACGTTATTTCTAAACCGATTGTGTGGAAATTCGATAAAATCGAAATGAAATCAGGATGCAAACAACCGAGTTCCTTCCTAATTGGCTTTATTCCAAAACTTAAAAATCATTTTAGAATCGTA